>CM066031.1:1581940843-1583177666 GCA_033557465.1 Ichthyophis bannanicus
CGAAGCCTTAGGAGAAGAGTGCGGTGATCAACGATATCGAAAACGGCAGAAAGATCAAGGGAAACAGCTACAGAAATAGAACCGTGATCGTGAGCAACATGCAAGTCATTAAGAAAGGAGATGAGAATAGATTCGGTGCTATGCCCAGGGCGGAAACCAGATTGACGGGGGTGAAGAACCAAAGAATCCTCTAGATGTGAAGACAGCTGAGAGAAAACCAACCTTTCAAGAAGCTTAGAAAGAAAAGGGAGATTAGAGATAGGACGCCAATTAGAAGGTGAGGAGGGATCCAAAGAAGGTTTTTTCAAAAGAGGTCGTATAATAGCGTGTTTCCAGTGGGAAGGAAAGATACCGGAGGAAAGACTGGTGTTAAAGATAGAAAGAATCTGAGGAAGCAGAGCAAGAGATGATTCAGTGAGCCACTGAGAGGGAATAGGGTCAGATGGGCAAGTCGTTTTCCTGGTCAAGGAAAGGATACTGGACAACTGAGGGAGTGTGATAGGTTGGAAAACAGACCAGCAATGTGAAAGCGGAGGAACACAGGAGGAGGACACTGATGAGGAGAGGACTGGGGAAAGAGGGGGGGGGGAGGTGAAAGAGGAGGGGGACAAGAGGGGAAAAGCTGTCGGATGGAAAGGACCTTACTGACAAAATGAGAAGCCAGAGCATCAGAGGTGGGGTTATTAGTAGAAGAAGAGACAGAAGGTACCACATTCAGAGACGAGGAGGAAGCAGAGAGGGAATGGAGGACACGATAGAGTTGGCGGGTGGAATTTGTTGAGGAAGAAATAAGGTTTGAGAAGTAATCCCGCTTAGCGGAGTTTAGAAGGGTACGATAGGAAGAATGACAATAACGAAACTGTGAAAGCGTGACTGGGGAAGGGGACTTATGCCAACGGCGGAAAGCCCGACGAAGGTAGGAGCGGTGAAGGCGGAGGCCAGGATGATACCAAGGGGAGTGAGGGTGATGATGGGCAACAGAAGGGGGACGCAGAGGAGCAACCACATCTAGAGCAGCAGTAAGAGTGGAATCCCAGCACTGGGCTTGAAGATCCACAGAAAGCAGATGAAAGTCGGAGGGAAACAGTTCGTCTGATGACGGGAACTGTTGAAGCGACGTGGGGGTAAAGCGATGAACCAAGCGAGCTGGAGGTGGAAGAGAAGAGGGAGGGGAGGAAGTAGAAGGACAAGGGATAGCAAAAAGTAAACAATGGTGGACAATGCCATCAATGCCTAGTGTTCTGTTCTTTGATTAGGCTTTCAATGCTGTTTCGACTTCTTCTTTCATCACCAATGGTTCCAGATCATAAGGTACAGGTTGAAATGGCTGTTGGTCCACTTAATCTTTATCATATAATGACTCTGTATATTCTTTCCACCTTTCCTTGCTCTTCTCAGCATCATTCAACATAGATCCTTGAACATCTTGTAAGATTCAAATTCGAGGCTGGAATTTTTTCTTTGACTCTCATAGCTTTAGGAAAGCTGATCTTGTTCTTCCTCTAATAGTTTCTGCTTCTATTTCCTTGCATGGGTCATTATAGTACTTCTCTTTGTCCTGTCTTGCTGTACATTGGAAATCTCTGTTGAGTTCTGCAATTGCCTCTCTTTCTCCTCAGGCTTTAGATTCTCTGTATTTCTGGGCAATATTCAGAGTTTCTTCAGTCATCCATTTTAACCATTTTTGCTTTTTTACCTTTTGTAGAGACTTCTCGCTTTCTTCGAATGCAACCTTCTTGATGTCATCCCATAACTCTTCTGGAGCTCAGTCATTTGTATCTAAAGCAGCAAATCGATATTGCAGGCAGTCTTTAAATTCCAGTGGTATATTCTTAAGGTCATATTTTGCGACATTCATGAGTGGCTTGCTCTTTTTCAACTTTAGTTTGAGTTTGCATACTAGTAATAGGTGATCTGTACCACAGTCAGCTCCAGGTTTTGTCTTTGTTGATGTTATAGAGCTTTTCCATCGTTGACTTCCACAGATGTTGTCAAAATGATTTTTGTACATTCTATTGGGTGAAGTCCATGTATACAGTCACCGCTTGTGTTGCTGGAAGAAGGTGTTTGAGATGACTTGATCGTTGGTCTTGCAGAATTCTATCAGTCTTTCTCCAGCTTCATTTCTGTTGCCAAGTCCATATTTTCCAACCATTTTGCCTTCTTCTTTGTTGCCAACTTTTGCGTTCCAGTCACCCATGACTATCAGGATATCCTGTTTGTATGTTCTGTCAATTTCAACTTGTACTTGTACATAGACCTCATCAATTTCATCTTCTTCTGTAGCTGTTGTTGGGGAATATACTTGAATTATAGTTGTGCTGATAGGTATTCCTCATAGACGAATAGAAATTAAGCGTTCACTGACTGCATTGTATTTCATTACAGTTCTTGTAAGTTTCTTCTTAATTATAAATGCAACACTATTTCTCCTTTGTCTTTCATTTCCAGCATAGTAGACCATATGATCATCTGATGCAAAGTGCCTGATGCCAGTCCATTTCAGTTCGCTGACACCCAACAGATCAAGTTGTACACGTTCCATTTCATTCTTGACCACCTCCAACTTCGTACATTTGATGTCCCAATATGTAAGACATCTTTGCAGCTTCTGACTCATTTCATGTGCAGCTACATCAGCAGTCAAACTTCCCGAGGGCTTTGATCCAACCACATCATAAACACTGGCTTTACTCTGAAAAGTCTTCAGCTTCTCCCCAGTAACCAATTAAGTGCCTTTCAACCTGGGGGTATCATCTTCCAGCACTATAGTGCAATTTGTTTTGTTGTGACTATCCACTGGGTTTTCGTGGCAAGATATGGAAGTAGACTGCCCGGCCTTTCTTCCATACAGTTTAAGTTTAGTGTTGTTGTCACAGAAATGTGATCCTCCGTCACCAACACTGTCTCATTCTGCTGCTGCCCAGATGGGTGGTTTGTCTTGGTCTGGCACCTCAGCTGAGACCTGTCCATCTTGGGAGACCCTGCCAGTAGTTAAACTACCGATAGCTGAGCTCTCAGCATCACTGATGCGCACAAGCCCTCGCAGCACGAAAAGCTGCAAATTAAGTGAGGGTAAAGCCCAGTAAATCATGTAAATTCCTTAGCTGGGAATATTCAACGGCACCTACACAGTTAGTGCCATTAAATATCCCCAGCTAAGTCCTCTATATGTCCCGATGTTATCCAGTTAGCATCAGGGTGTGTTGGGGTGGTTTGGGGTGGAGCAGAGGTGGAGACTGGCACTAACCATGCATCAATCGCTAACCAGGCAGCAGCCAATATCGCTGTTGCATGTTAGCTTCGGTGGCTACCAGCTTTCAATGCACCGGCATTGAATATCCGGTTTGAAGATTGGCGGGGAGGGCTATGCGCCCGTTGGCGCATAGCCCTTCAAAGATCCAGGCAGTTCTGTATTAGGTCCACAGATTAATTATTCACTCACATGGGACATTTTCAGATCAACTAATAAAACCCAACCAACAATGAATATAGACCAGAGCAGAATGCTTCAGTTTATAGCTCAACATACAAAAACATTCCATTCAAATTCCATTATGCCACTTCTCCCATCCCAGCCCTGTGTCAGGCCACCAGTCCAAATATCAATTTCCTTTATCCATCTGATCAGCACTTTGAAATTACCTGCAAAGCAGTGGGAGATTACCTTTTCAATCTCCTCAATCCTCCTGTCCTCTTTCAGCTCTGGCCACTGGCACCTCAGCATCAGACTACTCTCCCTGCCCTATTTGCAGCATCAGACCAAGGCACAAATCCAATCCTGACATGCACTCACTCATCACACACTCAGTAATCTACATATATCAATATTACAATGTTCAAGCTTGCTCCCATCTAATTGAAACCCAAGTTCACGATGTACTGAAAAGATTCCATTAATGTTAACAGAGCAACACTACACTAACATACAGACCTCACAAACTCACAAATACTTATATCTTGCTGCATCTACATGCACGTGTGTGTTTTTGTATGTGTGAGTGTCGCAGACTGTATGTGTGTGTGTGAGACTGCATGCATGTGTGTATTGGATTGCATGTACAGTATGTGAATGCATCTGTGTGTCGGGGGTTTTGTGTGTGTGTGTGTGTGTGTTGGGGAGTGCGAGGGTAG
This sequence comes from Ichthyophis bannanicus, assembly GCA_033557465.1. Classification (NCBI taxonomy): domain Eukaryota; kingdom Metazoa; phylum Chordata; class Amphibia; order Gymnophiona; family Ichthyophiidae; genus Ichthyophis; species Ichthyophis bannanicus. Next base: position 1,581,944,978 of record CM066031.1, read on the forward strand.
GTAGGGTGTGTGTGTGTGTGTGTGTGTTGGGAAGCTGCATCTCTGGGGCATATATGCGCCTCTCTCCCTTGCACTATTATCCTTTCTCCCCTTCAAAATCCTCCCTTCTGTACTCTCTCTCCATCCCTTCCATCTAGCCATACTTCTCCCTTCCCACCCAATTTTACTCTCGCTCTCCCTTCCCTGCCTTTCATGCCTTCTGTTCTACCCTCTCTTCAGTTTCTCCTCCAACCCCACCCCTCTCCTTATGCTCCACTTCTTCTGTCCTCCTCAGCCTCTCTATGTTCCACACCTCCTCCTCTCTAACCCCTCCTCTTCCTTCAAACTCTGGCCACTTCCCCTCCTGTCTAACCCTAACCCTTACCTGGATGCTCTGCCCCTTCTCTTCTTTAAAGCCACCCACTTTGGGACTCCCGCTGACATTTTAATGCAATAGTTCCCCACAGTGGCCTTGGATGAAACTTCTAACCACGGGTGAGGGAAGGTGGTCGGACCCTTCATTTCTAGCCACAGCAGCACACTGGCTTCTTCTTGCTGTCAGCCGGGGATGGGATCCTTGCTGGCGGACACTTGGCCACAGTGCCACATCGGCTGCTTTTTGCTGTCAGCAGAGAATGGGTCCCCACTGGGGGACACTTCAAATTTTTAGCCACACACAGCAGCCATGGGTTCCTCTTGCTACCAGGAGGTGATGAAGCAGACGGAAAATGTTTGGTGGGGCTAGGGCCCATGTGCCGCCCTCCAGTTCCGTTCCGATGCCTTATTGATTGAAGGCATGCAAAATAAGTCTGTGGAACTGCACTATGCTATCCATATTGATGCCGTAACAAAGGAACTGATGAAAAGTGGCTAAACAGTGTCAGCCAGCAAGGTCTGGACAGTACAACTATGAGCCTTGTATTGAAGCTCCTTCTTGTGTAAATACATGTATAAAGTGCAGTTCTATTCCTAGCTACAGAGGGGGAGCCAGATCTGCAGAAGAGGCTACCCCCCCCCCCCCCCCTCAGTGCTTATCCCATACAGAATGTGCTAGTGGCAAGAAAATATGAGTTTCCTTCCTGGAAATAATGAGACAACAAAGTGTCATTCTGATTTTCTGATGAAAACAGAGAAGGTTCCTGTACTTTCAAGGAAAATTGTCTTTGGGAGGACACGCATAGCCACATCAAGTGGATTTCCAGATACTGGAGAACTTCCAGTGTAACTCACTAATCCACACAACAGTTACAGACAATTTCAATTTATTTGTTTTTATTAACATCAGTGATACAATCCATGTGCTTTAAACCACTGCATCTTAAACCGCAGTGCACTCTCCATAAGGATTTTGTGATTTCCTTCCAGACTATGAGCTCAGCCCTGTTTTCCTTTGTTCTGCCCTGTTTCTTCTGTTAGGACATAAAGCACTAACATCAAATTCTTACTCAGTAGAACTTAGAGGTGAACCTGTTGATATAAACCTGTTCAGCAGGCTGCATTAAATGAAACTACATTCCGCCAGTGTATAGTAAGAAGTAAATACCAAGAAGGAAGACTATGTACGGAACAAAAAAACACACAAAACTTCAAAAACAAATAAACAAAATCAACATCTCAGCAACAAACAGTTTAGAATATACCTTTTGTTGTTTTTGTGGCTTGTGATACTTAACCCAACAGTTCCTACAAAAAGAACATTTTTTGGCTGCGCATTAAATTGAGTATGTGTAAGAAAAACACATAGTGGGTCATTCTGAGGCACGAACAGTGGGGGCGTCCATCCCCACTATTCATGCTGACCCCTGCCTCTGTATAACTTCCCCGCCGGTTGTGTGGGGAAGTTATACAGGGGCAGGGAAGGAGTGGCATGGGGCTGAGACTGGATGGGCAGTGGGCAGTCACCGGCCATGGACGTACAGGGCCGATTCTGATGTCGGCCCTGGACGTCCAGGGCTGGCGAAATGGCCAAGGAAGTTAATCCACCCCCAGGGTGGAATAACTTCCCTGGACGTTTCAATTTTGCTGCTCCAGGGGGGCGGAAGGGGCTGGGAGGGGCAGTGTTAATTCCCCGCAGCCCGACCCTGGCCTCAGGAAGCTGGATCGAGGGTTGGGCTGCATGGAATTAACATTTTGGGCAGGCGGCCGGAATTGCGGCTTTTAAATGGAGACGCAGTTCCATGGCAACATGACCCCATGGCATCACGGCTCCATTTAAAAGCCCTGGCTGAGTTAGACAGGCAGTGCCTGCACGTACAGGCTTGTCCGAGATTCTGATCCTGTGGGGCTAGACATGTCCCATGGGATCAGAATTGCATTCTCCTCTGTACATCCGGGTCAGCCCAGACATACAAAGGAGATGTACGTTGGGATCGGAATCGGGCCCATACCGATCAAACAAATAAAAACTTAGTCAATCTCTACTCTTCATTGCCAGATAGACTTGGGAGAGACATTGCTTATCCCTTGAAATGAGTTATGAGAAATCATATTTACTTTTTGAGATCTTCAGTGGACTTGTGGCCCAGACTATCCATTGCTGGAGATAGGATGCTGGAAAACACTGGACCTTGGTCTGACTCAGCATGACATTCCTTATGCTCTGACTGGCTAGTCAGAGCCCAGGCTTACTGGCTGGTACTGTAGAGCTAGTCCTCGGGGCACACTTAGGCAAGTTGAGTTTTCAAGATTTCAACAATAAATATACATGAGATAGATTTGCATACAATGAAGGCAGTACATACAGATCTCCCTCATACTTATTCATTGTGTGAATCCTGAAAATTTGACTGGCCTAGGTATACCCTGAGGACTGGGTTGAGAACCACTGCTGTAGAGTTCCAGTGCCGAGGAGACACTTAAGAACCTGGCATAGGTCAGAAATATTTGGAGGCTTGGCCAATAAGTCTTATTATGATTTAAAGAGTGCATACCTAATGTATGCAGTGCAATACAGAGACATGTAGAGACTAATTTTATATAGGTTGAGCAGGTTAGGATGTGTGCCTGGAATTTTGGCCACAGAAATGAGTGTCTGTGTTTTATAAACCATGCAGTGGGAGAAAATTTCTAAAATAAACATCCCTCCCCCCCCCCCCAAATAAACATGCATACCACAGAAAAGTATGTGCACAGATTTGAGTGTGTACATTTGTATCCAATGTGTGCTGATGTGCCTGCACAGGACCAATTGAAAAATGGCCAGCCTGGACTCTTAAGCCAAATTTTGGACCTGCAGATATTTTCTTCTTGGCTCAGCTAATGGTGGGGCACAAACTCTACCCCACCCATAGCCAGAAGAGGGCCAGGAGAGGAAACAGAGCCTAACTTGGGCTATGATCTGAGGAAGAACTTTATTAGACAAGCCCTATATCCCAGAGAGATAACAGCCTATGAGATGGCACACTCAGGAGTCAAAGCATAAACCAGAGAGCAGAAGGTTTGTGGCAGGAAAAAGCTATGCAGTATTGAATAAGGATGCACCAGTACTATGGATTAAGAGAACACCACTGTCCTGCATAGGCTTACAGCTAGCATGTAGGCATGGCTTGCCCTTGCCACGGCAGAAGACAAAGAACACTGACTGACCACTAACTCACAAGCAAATCTCCAGCACCAACCATTTTTCCACACACCATGCACCAAAAGACAAATTGCTCCAGTGGAAGGTATTATTTGTAGCATGACTAGAAGTGTGTACCTATTTTTTATGATATAGGCATATATTGATTTTATAAAATCAATATACACCTATGTCCCACCCAGTGCACGCCCGTTATCTAACCAGAACATACCCTCTTTTTATCTGTAGACTTCTCCATCTTATAGCCTATGTATGTGCATATTACCCCCTTTATCATTTTTTGTGGAATACATAACCCTTGGTATACATACATACATGTTTTTTCTATGCACATAAAAGCTGCATAAAGTATACAAATTACCTCCATAATGGACGTCTCTTAATCTTTGGAGCTTACAAGTGTAGGGTCCACCTGGACGCCTACTAAAGAAGTGTGTCCTTTTTAGGGGGGTCATGGTAAGAATAGGTACAGGAGTGAATGATTTTGCTATAGTAACCTCTTGGGTATTTTCTGATAATTTCCAGCTTCTTTGTTATTCACTGACTCTTAGTATCAATGTAATAATTTTTATTTGGATTCCTAGGGAGCAGGATCTCCTCCCTTTTCCCTGTAGCTATTTTGCTTGTGAACCAGAGAGAATGAGAACGCTGGTAGTGTGCTCTGCTGGTTCTGACTCTTGTGGCTATTTCAGTTTAGTTTTTAAGGGAACAGGATCACCTCCTGCTTTCCTTTACATGCTTGTAGTTGGATTTCAGAGTGAGTATGAGCTTGGGCACTGTGCTCTACTAAGTCTATTCCTAATATATGTAAGGGGTCCCTCATCACAGGGCTGACCATCACCTAAAGTTTACACACACTCTTATCCAAAAGGATAGGTTTTCCGCGGAGATGGAATTTTGCCCAGGTACATATGTCCAAAGAAATTCAAAGACTGAACTGGGTGCTCCAACCAACTTTAATGTCCAAAGCACAACTCAAATATCATCCAACAACAGTCCATCCTTTAGGAGGCTGTACAGTACTAGTAACATTGTTTGTATCACTTCCTCTCATACACCACTTTTATTTATGTCTATGATCCCAGTTCACTGTTTGTCAGTCCTGAGATGTGCAAAACGTGGTCCTAGTGTAGGAGCAGCTATACGCTCACTTAACAGGGCTTACAAGAATTTTTCCTTCTGCTGCAGCATTCTATTTCCATGTACTCCTTTCTGACTAAAAGAGACTCTCCCAAAAAATACCTTCTCCTACAGTCAAGCTCCAATCTGGGCTTCTTTCCCCTTCGCTCCTCAATACACAGAGAGGGTGATGGTTAAAACCTCTGACTTACATACACATTTCACACGTAGATGAGGTTAAGATCAAGGGACACTTCACACTGGACACAACAGAAAGCCTAGACCCCAAAGAGGGGCCACAACTGCAATGCTCAGCACTCTAGAACATCACACCACCACACATTGCCACCACTTCACACAAGGATCCTGGGGGAGGAGGGGGGGGGGGAGTGAAGATTTTTACAGGGGCAGGCAGAGTCAATGCAGTCATCCCCATAGGATATGTTTCAATAGGATAGCATGCACCTCCTAATAGGCTAAGCTGATGTGGTCCTCAACATAGCAGCATGATGGACCAATGAGAGTCCTGAAAGGATAAGAACATAAGAGCTACCTAATTGAGTCAGAATGACGATCCATCAAGCCCAGTATCCTGTGTGCAACAGTGGAAAATCCAGGTCACAAATACCTGATAGGCTCCCAAAAAGTGGCAAGATTCCGTGCTGCCTACCCTCAAGGATAAGCAGTGGCTTTCCCAAGTCTACCTTAACAATGGCTTATGGACGTTTCCTCCAGGAACTTATCCAACCCCTTTTTAAACCCAGCTACATAAACTGCTTTATTACCATATCATCTGGCAATGAATACCAAAGTTTAGTTATGCATTGAGCAAAAAAAAAATCATTTTTACTATTTGTTTGAAATGTACTACATTGTAACTCCATGGCGTGACCCCTAGCCTTGGAATTTGTAAGAGTAAACAATCAATTCACATTTACCATTTCACTCCACTCGGGATTTTATAAACCCCAATCATATCTCCCCTCAGCTATCTCTTCTCCAAGCCGAAGAGCCTAACCTCTTTAGCTGTTCCTCATAAGAGTGTCATTCGATTCCCTTTATCGCTGTTGTTGCCCTTCTTTGTAATGTTTCTAATTGCGCTATATCTTTTTTGAGATACAGAGACCAGAATTCCACAAAATACTCATGATGCAGTCACACCATGGAGTGATATACATTATGCTATCCTTTGTTTTATTTTCTATTCCTTTCCGAAGAATTCCTAACATTGTTTGATTTTTTTTGCCGCTGCTGTACCCTTGGCAGAAGATTTTGACATATTGTCCATGATAATGCCTAGATTCTTTTCCTGGGTGGCGACTCCTAATGTGGAACCTAGTATCGGGTAGTTATAATTTGGGTTATATTTCCCTATATGTATCACTTTGCCCTTGCCAACATTAAATTTCAACTGCCATCTGGATGCCCAGTTCTCTGCATGCAATTTAACAATTCTGAATAATTTGGTGCCATCTGCAAATTCGATCAGCTCACTCTTTTCCAATTCCAGATCATTTATAAATATGTGGGAAAAGCCCTGGTCCTAGTATAGATCTCCGGGGTACTCCACTACTCACCTTCCTCCATTGAGAAAATTAACCATTTAACAAGACTCTATCTTTTAACCAGTTCCCAGTCCACAACAGGGATTTGCAGACAACTCCCAGTCCATCCAACCATTGGATTTGCAGACAATTCAGTTACAACTAATGCTACCTCCATGGGTGATGTTAGCTGCATCTAGACTGCTGCTCGACTGCACTCTCTGCATTTTCAGTGCAGTATCTGCTGGGGGGGATGCTGTGCACACCCCCAACACATACCACATGGCTATTGCAGCTAAAGCGGTGTTATTTACCCTAACGTGCCCCATAGTGCCACCCCTCCACAAATTTGATTCTCTCATCATCGTGATATAATTTTCACCTAGGCATCAAAGTGTCCCATTGGTTATCCTCCTTCCACCAGGTCTCCATGATGCACATTATGTATTGCTTTATTTAGTGCCACATACTCTAACTTCCATTTTATTTAAGGCTTCTAGCATTTATACAGAGATATTTCAAGGCATGTATTTTTTTGTTTAATTTACAAACTTCTTAGTAGTTAATAGGGATAATTTGCTGTCTTGCAACTCTTTTTGCTCTTTATTTAAAAGGACCTGGACTACTTTAGCCTTTATTGCAACATCTCTATCAGGATGCTCTAGTTTCCCTTTTTGATAGTATCCTTCAAAGATACCTTACTCTGAACCATGTGCTCCTCTCAGACTTTCTCTCAGGCTCTAGTTTCAAAGCTGGCAGCCTGTTTCCACCCTGATTAAGGCAGTGTCCATTTTTTTAGAATAGGCTATCCCTTCCCCAGAATGTAGCCTAGTTCCTAATAAATCTAAATCCCTCCTCCCTGCATCATCATCTTATTCATACATTGAGCCTCTGGAGCTCTGTCTGCCTCTTGCATCCTGCTAGTGGAATAGGAAGCATCCCTGAGAATATGACCCTGCAGTTCCTGGAATTCAACTTTCTAACTAAAAGCCTTATTCCAGGTATGGCTGTAGTATTTGTTGAATGATCTTGAGTAGAATCTTGCTAGCATGTGGGATCAGAGTGATTGTGCGATAATTTCCCCAGTCAGATCACCTTCTTCAGTATTGATATAAACACACATCTTTTCCAGTCAGTTAGCCATGATGTTGTATTCCAAATATCCTGGCAGAGACTTGTAAGTATGTTAACAGCAGCATTTGATTACTGTAATACTTCAGTGGGGATGCCATCAGTGCCCAGTGCTTTGTTCTTTGATAATGCTTTCAATGCTGCTTCGACTTCTTCTTTCATCGCCAATGGTTGCTGATCATAAGGTACAAATTGAAACAGTTGTTGGTCCACTTGATCTTTATGGTATAAAGAATGCATATTCTTTCTACCTTTCCATCTTCTCAGCATCGTTCAACATGGATCCTTGAGCATCCTGTAGCATTCCAATTTGAGGCTGGAATTTTCTCTTTAACTCACGTAGCTTTAGGAAAGCTGATCTTGTTCTTCCTCCAATAGTTTCTGATTCTATTTCCTTCCATGTATCATTGTAGTACTTCTCCTTGCCTCGTCTTCATGCACGTTGAAAATGTCTGTTGAGTTCTGTGATTGTCTCTCTTTCTCATCATCGCAGATATGAGATGGATTCTTGAAAAGACAAAATACCAAAAGGATATCTATATGTGTTTTATTGACTACAGCAAGGCTTTTGATTGTGTAAACCATGAAAAACTCTGGGCCACATTAAGAAGCATGGATATACCAGAATACCTGATAGTTCTCTTGCACAACCTTTACATTAATCAAGAAGCAATAATTTGAACAGAACAAGGAGAAACAGAATGGTTTAAAATCAGCAACGGTATACGACAAGGCACGTACTTTTCCCCTACCTGTTTAATATATGTGCAGAACAAATCAACAGAGAAGCAGGACCATATGAAGACAACTGAGGTGTGAAGATTGATGGATGCCAATATGCTGATCATACTACAATACTGGCTGAAAGTGAAAACAATCTGAAACATTTGTTTCTCAAGATCAAGGAACATAGTCTTAAAACAGATCTGCACCATAACATAAAAAAGACAAAGACCCTGACAACTTCCAAAATCAATAAGTTCATCATTGATGAAGAAGAAATTGAAAGAGTTGACAACTTTAACATGCTTGGATCAAAAATCAATAAAGAAAGGACAAGCAGTCAAGAAATCTGTTGTGTTCTTGGCAGAATGGCTATGAAGGACCTTAACAAGATTCTCAAGAGCAGAGATATCTCTCTCCATACAAAAATTTGACTTGTCCAAACATCATATGGATGCGAAAGTTTGACAGTGAAGAAGATAGACAGGATGAAAATAAATATCTTTGGATTATGGTGCTGGTGAAGAATACCATGGACTGCCTGAAGAACAAACCAGTCAGTACTAGAGGAGATCAAACCTAAGCTTTCTTTAGAAACTCAGATGACAAGACTTCAACTTTCATACTTTCTACACATCATTCGAAGAGAGAGATCATTAGAAAAGACATCATGCTTGGCAAGGTTGAAGGACAATGCAAAAGAGGAAGGCCAGCAATGAGATAGATTGATACAATAACAGCAGCTATGGATTATACTCTATGAACAATGAGGCGCCTGACTGAAGATCGAACACAGTTTAGGACAACTATCCAGAGGGTCGCCATGAGTTGACACCACCTTGACAGCACTTAGCAACAACTTAAAAGTCTAAATTTGGTTCCAGAACCTATCTCTCACACTTTCCTTTATTGCTGGTACTCACATGTAGCAAGATATCCCCCCAGCACTGTCTAAAATCCTATCTACATTAGGTGCAGGGTCAGCCCTCCACTAGGTGGTTCAGGCAGCCACCTAGGGTGGCAAGCCCTGGTGGGCAGCATACTGGTTTTCTGCTGCCACTTTAGTGACTATGGCAGACCCTGCGCTTAGGTGCCTGTGGTGCGAAAACCATGTCTTGCCACTTCTGACCCCCTCTGATGCCACTTCCTGTTGGAAGGAGACAGGAGAGGCATGCCATGAGTGTTCGCGCGAGCACCAAAGAACATGGCTTGCCAGTCAGCTGAAGCAGCAGCAGAAAGCTGCTGCTTTTAAATCAGGAGAAAGGTTGTGCCTGTGCCACTGCTGCCCGGACATCCCCCCAAGATAAGAAGATGGCATTGGCGGGGGGGGGGGGGGCAGGGGTGGAACAGCTGGGGCTCTTGCCTGGGGTGGCAGAAACGCTTGGGATGGCCGTTTTTAGGACAGCAGGCAAGTGACCAAGCAATCCTTACACCCACCAGCCACCCTCCTAATTACATGTCTAATGATCAAATTGCCAACTAAGATCGATGTCCTGACCTTGCCCTCCTGGGCAGAAACTCCCACAGGTTCTTTGTTTATGGATAAATTCCTGGAGGAAAAGTCCATAAACCATTATAAATTGTTATTAAAGTAGACCGAGGGAAAAAACACTGCTTATCTCTGGGGATACAGTAAGTAGCATACATATATATATTTGAATTGGAGTGATAGGCACTTGTCCCATGTGTGTGAATTTTCATTTTTGTTTCAGAGCACGAAGGCAGTCAAGGCTAGTGATTCCTCCGATTTGCAGTTTGAGAAGTCTTAATTTTCCTTGTATTATAGGAAGGAAGATTCTGGGTAACCTCTCTGTTCCTGAAGGAAGAGAAGTGTCAGAAGGTGTATAAAGGGCCTCATATACTTTAATACATGGCTCCAAACCTGGTGCAAACAAGAAGTATTTAGATATATAGGTGAATGGGGAAACAGATGGATCAACAAGAAGCTATACCGTGCTGATGGATTACATCTCTCCGTTGCAGGGAAAAGGATCCAAAGTGAAAAATTCAGGCATTACTGTATGTGGACAGGCATTTAAACTAGGGAAAGGGGGTGATGGATGGAGAAGGACAACTTCAGAATATCACGCCCAGCAAAAGCATAATAACATTGGAAACAGCCACATTTTTAAACCACACATCAATGACAAGTGGGAAGAAGCGTGTAGAACAAAACCCATGCAAAATACAGGCAAGCCAGTCAACAAATGCTGGAAAGCAATGAGCACAAATGCTCGAAGCCTAGCCAAAAAAGTTCCTGACCTGAAAGCTCTAATGGTGGAAATGAACTTGGACATCGTGGCCATTACAGAAATTTGGTTGAATGAGTTGCATGAATGGGATATAGCTATAGCTGGCTATAATCTATTTAGAAGAGATAGAGAGGGTAGAAAAGGAGGAGGGGAGGCCCTATATGTCAAAAGCAATATTAAAGCTTGTAAACGGGGGCACTGGGCGTGAATGTCCACAGTCTTGGCAAAGGCAAAATACTATTATGACTTGCAAAGGATTGTGGGGGATGTAGTCCATTCATACCAGAATCAGCCGTTCACAAAATAATGAGTTGTGTTGCTCGAGTGTAAGCAAAGAAAAATATATTTTATTCATGGGGTTAATTCTCCCACACAGATTTACTTGGTAACACAAAAGGACACTAGCTTCAGTATTGTACTTAGGAAAAACAAATCATGATATAAGGCAACTGAACTTCTTAAGCAATCAAACAATAAAGACCTTGATGGGAAACAGAAAAGGTCTTTTTGAGGGCTCCTGCTAATAAATTTTAGCAGTGCTCCAAAAGCAAAAACAAAACCCAAAAGTAACAAAAACTGTTCTTTTTCAAGGATAACTTTCTTCCAATTACACACACAAACAGTAGTTTCCTTTCAGAGCTCACGTGCAATTGTGCATGGCTCAATTACCAATAATTAGCCAGCTGCAAACCCCTTTGCTGGTTCACTTTCTCTACGTGGCTCAAATCCTACCCTAAAGATTTCTTGCAGACTTTTCTGGGTAGATAAAAGAACAAGTTATAGTTCCTTTTGATGGTTGTTGTATTTGTGAAAGTATTTTAAAGCAGAAGCCTAGACAGAGAGCAGTCCATGTATTCATTTTGATCATTTAAAATATCTCCTTCTTCTTCAAATATCATAGAATCAATATCATGGTCTGGCTCAGAGGAATTCCTTAATGGATCTCTCTCAGGATAATATTTGTTTCCCTGCTGTCTTCCAGGTGAAGGGCTAGGGCATAGATCAGAGTTCATACCTGAGCTTCCTTTACTGTTAGATTTCCTCTCCAGATATCCTGGCCAATAAGTAGTCCAGCTTTTATGTCCAGCCTTCCAATCAAGATCCCTGGACACTGTGTCTCTCTTCACATACCTTCTTGCACTGGTCTTAGGGCCCCTTCCAAATGCAGCCGTCTCCCTCAAAGGTGCCGTCTGGGAATTCCTGGCTCTGTAACCCCACTCCTCTGGCTTCCTCCAGTCCAATGGAGTATGCTTGCCTCTGGAATGACTCCCAACACACGTACTGCTGTGGGCTCCTTCTTTAGACCTCCAAGATGTTTTTCTCTTCTTCCTTCCACGTTGCTGCTGCTTGCTCTCTCTGTCCTTGAGCTCTGAGTTCCTGTTCCTGATCATCTCTAGCTGTGTAGAATATGTTTTACTTTTAACTTGTTTAGAGGGATACTCCACCCTAGCACCGCTCAGCTGTGCTGAATCAAGCCCTGCCCTTGGAGATGAGTGATTGGGGATTACCTCATAGCTCTCCTGATTGAACACACGTTTCCCCACTTCAGCTCCTCTAGAGGCTGTTTGAAACCTGGTGCATTCTGGGACTGGTAGTCTTTTATGAAAACATTCTGTTTTAGTATTTCTACCAGCAAAGACAGGTTGCTTGTTCAGAGCCAATTCACCTCTTTTATAGCTCCTTCCTGAACTATGATAAGCTTCCTTATCACAAGCTACTGAAATGCAGGGGATGTGAGGAAAAGAAGAATCGCTGTGGATTTTTTTGGAAAGAGGAGATGGCACTGTCATCCATACTGGTGTAGTCTACAGGCCTCCAACTCAAACAGAAGAAATAGACAGCGAATTGATTATTGATATTGTGAAGATAGCCACGAAGGGGGAAGTGATCACATTGGGTGACTTTAATCTACCCGATGTGGACTGGAGTATTCCTTCTGCAAATCTGGAAAGAAGTAAAAAAATTGTGGATGACTTCCAAGATGTCTTACTTAGACAAATGGTGATGGAACTGACCAGGGAAAGCTTGATGCTGGATTTAGTGCTCACCAATGGAGATAGCATGTCAAATATTTGGGTGGATGCCCATGTGAGCAGCAGCAATCATCACAAGACGTGGTTTGAGATGAAAGCGAAGGTGGAGTCCAATCACAGCAAGCTCAAAGTCCTAGACTTCAAAAACAGTGACTTCAGTAAAATGGCCAATTACCTGACGGAGGAGTTGGTAGCGTGGGAGGGGATAAGGGGAGGGGATAAGAACAAGCACAGTTAACAGCGATAATCCTTTTTCCTTTCTGCTGAGAGCACTTCCCCTTTTTCGCTGTAACATTGAGAAAAAGAGTTCACTTTACTGTAAGCACTTTCTCAGTACTTGCACCACTGGTTCCTGGTTGACTGAATGTTTGTAATCTCTCTGCAATACCGACAGGCATGACTGCTTCAGCAGCACTCAAAATAAAATACACTTTTTAAAAGATAAAACTTGTGGGTGTTCCCTACAGGGCCAGTCCAACCACTAGGCAAACTAGGCGGGCACCTAGGTTGGCAGCTTCTGGAAGGTGGGGCAGCAAAGAGTAAGGCACGGAAAGCCAAGCAATAGATCCTGACAACCAAGGAGGGTGTAAGGCTTAACGTTTGCCTAAGACACCAACATGCTGAACCAACTCTGGGGCCGTCCCTAGTTCCCTAGCACTTCCTTATTTTAGAATGGGAGGGAAGGGTTCCAGGCTGGCGCACAGGTTAAGTGAATTTTCACAACTACCACTCTAGGTAAAGAGACTGAATGTATTGCTGACTTGTTCACTTCTCTATGACCTCCTGTCTGCTTGCACACCATAGATTTTCTTAACTCCTCTGCATCCTTTTCCTACTACAGCTACTACAACTATTTATCATTTGCATAGTGCTACAAAGCATATGCAGTGCTGTACAAATACACAAGAGACAATCCCTTCTCTATAGACGGTATAGTCTAATCAAGAAAGACAACACAACAAATAAGGGCTAGGGCAGATATAGGGGAATGATAGATATACGTAAGTGGTAAGCAAGAAAATAAGAGGATCAGGATCCAAAAGCAGCCTTTAAGACAGTGATGGCTAACCTTTTTGAGCCCGAGTGCCCAAACTGCCGCACAAAACCAAAGAATTTCCTCAAAGTGCCAGCACGTCAATTTGCATAAATATTTGCATAATGCTAACATACACTAACTTTTAGTAAACATGTCTCTTAATGAGTGTATGGATAAAGACAGACTAAAAGATTTCTACATTACTATAATCCAGTGCCAACCGCCAGGCACATTAGGAACTACTACAAACACTGCCCATTTAGAACCAATAGCAAACCCGCCGTATCCTAACAGCACTACCAGGACTCACAAAGCACCACACCATACCTATCAAAAGGCAACACTGCAAATATTAAACCAATACATTTCAGACAATAACAATACATGACCTACTGGGGAAAGAGAACAAGTGGCAATGTCAAAAAGGAATTACATAAACAGAATACCTCAGCTCAGTTACACAGTTGCAATTGCTCCAGCCACTTTCTTCTGGTTTCTTCATGTTTTCTGCTAACTCTCCATCATCTGCTGTCCATTTGTCCTTTCTTCTCTCTTCTAGTTTTTTTTTCCATTCTCTCTCTCTACATCCGCTTTAACATACTAATCTTTCTCCTTTTGCTCTTTCCTCATTCCTATTTCATCCACTCAAATTTTACCCCTCCATCCTCAATCCCCACTTACTCTCCCAATACCCGGCCAATTGTAGATTTTTTATCCCTCCCACACAAAATATTTTTCCCCTCTCCATTTTACTCTCCCAGCCCCATCCCATTCTAATCCTCCCCCAACATCAGCTCCCTGCTAGTTCCAGCCTCACCCAGCATCCATTCCCTTCTAGTCCCTGCATCAGCCCATTTCCAGTCCTAGCAACCCCCCAACCCAATACCAGTCCTAGCCCCCCCCATCAACCCACTTCCAGTCCTAAACCCCCATCACCCCATTTTCAGTTTAAGCCCCCCCTATAACCCATTACCAGTCCTAACCCCCATCACCCCATTTCCAGACAGCCCCCATCAGCCCACAGCCCATTAGCAGTCCTACCCCCCCAGCCCATTAGCAGTCCTACCCCCCCCCCGCCCGCCCGCCCGCCCATTAGCAGTCCTAACCCCCCCAGCCCATTAGCAGTCCTACCCCGCCCGCCCGCCCCCCCCTCCTGCCCATTAGCAGTCCTAACCCCCCCCCTCCCTCCCTCCCTGCCCATTTGCAGTACTAAACCCCCCCTCCCTCCCTCCCTGCCCATTAGCAGTCCTAACCCCCCCTCCCTCCCTGCCCATTAGCAGTCCTAACCCTCCCTCCCTGCCCATTAGCAGTCCTAACCCCCCCTCCCTCCCTCCCTCCCTCCCTGCCCATTAGCAGTCCAACCCCCCCCCCTCCCTCCCTCCCTGCCCATTAGCAGTCCTAACCCCCCCTCCCTGCCCATTAGCAGTCCTAACCTCCCCCCTCCCTCCCTCCCTGCCTGCCCATTAGCAGTCCTAACCCCCCCCCTCCCTCCCTCCCTCCCTGCCCATTAGCAGTCCTAACCCCCCCTCCCTCCCTCCCTCCCTGCCCATTAGCAGTCCTAACCCCCCCTCCCTCCCTCCCTGCCCATTAGCAGTCCTAACCCCCCCCCCCTCCCTCCCTCCCTCCCTGCCCATTAGCAGTCCTAACCCCCCCCCCTCCCTCCCTGCCCATTAGCAGTCCTAACCCCCCCTCCCTCCCTCCCTGCCCATTAGCAGTCCTAACCCCCCCTCCCTCCCTGCCCATTAGCAGTCCTAACCCCCCCTCCCTCCCTCCCTCCCTCCCTGCCCATTAGCAGTCCTAACCCCCCCTCCCTCCCTGCCCATTAGCAGTCCTAACCCCCCCCTCCCTCCCTCCCTCCCTGCCCATTAGCAGTCCTAACCCCCCCCTCCTCCCTGCCCATTAGCAGTCCTAACCCCCCCCTCCCTGCCCATTAGCAGTCCTAACCCCCCCTGGCAAATTTTTTTTAAAAAAAAGCAGGCTCTGGCTGCTGCCGCGGCAGATTGCAATGTCCCGCGGGGCCCCCTCCGCCCGCTAAGCCCCTCTGCAAGGGCTTTCAGATTCGCGAGGGAGAGCATCTCCCTCGCGTCTCTGTTAAGCACGCAGGGGCTAATGGGAAATTTCCCATCAGTCCCTCGCGTCTAAAGGGGCTGATGGGAAATTTCCCATTAGCCCCTGCGGGCTTAACAGAGACGCGAGGGAGACGCTCTCCCTCGCGAATCTGAAAGCTCTTGCAGAGGGGCTTAGCGGGCGGAGGGGGCCCCGCGGGACGCTGCATTCTGCCTTTGCCGCGTCCGCGGCAGCAGTCAGAGCCAGATTTTTATTTTTCTGCGGACCTTCCCGCGTGCCAGCTGCAAGGCCTTCGCGTGCCACAGCTGGCACGCGTGCCATAGGTTCGCCATCGCTGCTTTAAGAGGTGGGTTTTTAAGCTGGATTTAAAAAGGGCCAAAGATGGAGCCTGACATACTGACTCGGGTCGTTTGTTCCAGGCATATGGAGCAGCAGGGTGGAATGAGCAAAGTCTGCAGCTGGCAGTGGCAGAGAAGGGCACAGATAAAAGGGTTCTGCCAGAGTAGCGGAGTTCCCGAGGAGGGGTGTAGGGAGAGATAAGAGAGGAAAGGCATTGAGGAGCTGCAGAGTGAGTGCACTTATAGGTCAGTAAGAGAAGTTTGAACTGGATGAAGAAATGGATAGGAGTGACACTGGCGGAAGATTAGCCATGAAACTGAGTTTTAAATAGCTTGAAGGGGAGAGATGATTCAGGGGGAGACCAGTGAGGAGCAGATTACAATAGACAGGAGGTGACTAGAGAGTGGTGACCAAAGGTCTCAGTAGTGTGCTCATAAAGGAAGGGGTGAATTTTACTGATATAATAAAGAAACAGGTTTTAGCTATCTGTTGGACGTGAGAGAGAAGAGTCAAAGATGACCCAAAGGTTGTGAGCCAAGGAAACGGAGGAGTACAGTGTTATCCACAGAAATAAAGGAGGAAGGGGGGCAGTGAGTTTCGTGTGAAAGATAAGGAACTTGCTTTTGGCCATGTTCAGTTTCAGACAGCAGTGGGACATCCAGACAGCAATATCAGATAATCAGGCTTAGATACGGGCCTGGATTCTTGGAGAAATTTCAGGTGCAGAGAGAGATCTGAGTCATAAATGTAAAAATGCTGCTGAAACCCATAAGAGGAGATATATGTACCAAGAGACTGAGTGAGATAGAGAAAACAAGAGGTCGCAAGACAGAGCCCTGGGGTACACCAACTGAAAGCGGGATGGCAGTAGAGGAGGATCCACCAGAATATATTCTTAAAGTGCGACTTTTTTCCTATTTCTCCAACTAACTTAACCATCGCAGGTTTCCTCCACTTTCCAGCTGTTGAAGTCTCCCTGGGCTCTGACCTAGCTACCTTCTCTTTTCACTCTTTCATCTCTTTGTTGATGACATGCAAAAAACTGAGGTCAATGTCACCTTTCACAATCCCTCTCTAAAGGTGTACATTTATGAATCAGTTTGTTTGGGTGCCTAAAAATTGTAAGCCCGCAAATTGCTTGTACATGTGTATACCTATGAATGAATGCACATACTATCAACTTGTGTGCTTTAAAAAGTTCTTATGCACATAACAATGTGTGCCTTAAAAATTAATGTCAAAAAATGCCCAGGAATCAGGAAAAATTAACAAGAACAAATTTTTTAGGTGGCTATTCTCTCTCCTCTTCTCTCTCTCATCCCAGTGCCACTAGGTTTTGGGAAGATGGGGGAGCGGTAATGTTCAGAATTTATCATTTCTGTGGCTCTTTTTAATATCTGTCTGTGTGGGATCTTGTATGTTTGTGTATATGAATGAAGATTTTAACTTCTGTTTTCATGATTTGTGCTCTGACTCTAATGGATCTGCGAAAGGCAAGAACATGTTTTAAAAACTAGCACAAGTATCTTCCCGGGCCCATTCCTGGGCAGTTAAATTGACTCCTTCTCTGCTGCGCACCGCAGCATTTACTCCCTGACAAATAGTCTCCTCTGGAGAACAGCCAGGATCAGCCTTTCCTCTATCTACAGCCAAAATTCCAATCCACACCTCAGGAATCTTTGGCACCTTCTGCCCCAGATTGATGCTGCATTCACTGAAAATGAAAGAGCACCAAGATCTGCAGTCTGGAATTGTTTGAAAAAAAGATGTGAAAACGTTATCCCAGGCTGTTGCCTCAAGTTGCCTTTCTCTAGCAGGCAGCCCATAGAGAGAAAAACAAAACCACTGCTTTGAATCAGTCCAATCTCTTGCTTTCTTGTTATGCAATGATTTAAACTAAATCTAAAGTTCTTTTTTTCCAAACAGTAAGGTGCACTGGGAAGTTTTCAGCCAGATTCCCATGCTATTTCTCCTCTGTACTGAGGTTTAGCACTGTGCCTCTCCCAGTAGTGTGGTAAATGCACGTAACAAGCTGTAAGATCTAGGCAGGCAAGTAATAGTAAAAACCAGATTTTGAACAAATTCTCATTTCAGTGGATACATTAGTCAAAGTCTGCTGCAAAACACCTAAGAGGAAATATTGCAAAAGATGCCTAGGGCACACAAGAACTGCTCACTAACCTATCTTTTCATTACACGTTAATTAACCAACATGGACAGCAGATCACTAAAACACCGTGCCAGAAGCAAACATAAGCAAAAGATACAAATCACTACCTGTTTCGCCATCAAGGAGCACATGTCCAGTTTGCAAAAAGATCTACCGATTAACAGCAAATAGCACTGTGGCGTGCTGAAAACTCCTCCTGTCTCCAGATAATCCAGCATGGAGCTGGAATTCGGAGCTCTCAGTCGGCTGGGTCACATTCTGAATCTGCATGCAGAGTACAGCTCACTTCCTTATCTGGCTGCCAAGCCTATTACAGAGCTAACAATGCCTTCTCTGTCAGCTCACAGAATGGATAGTATCACAATGACACTCCTCCTAGGTCAAGCCCCGCACTCCCTCCACCACCTCCAGAATAGTCTAACTAGGCTGGAAAAATAGCAGCACTGCTTTCACTTGTTTCTTTCCACTGAAAGGTAGCAAGAGAAGGTGAAGCGGTTAGTACAATGTCATTTCCAAGCTGTGATTGTTTGGGGGACATTTAAAGGTGGTGGGGTTATGTCTGAAGACTGGAAAGCTGGAATACTGCTGCCAGATAAATACAACAAAATGATCTGACACTTCAGTTCCCAGCCCGGGCAGCATCTGCCTGTGAAATCTGAGGGACACCTTCTTGACTGTTATTTGTGGCTCTGCTGCCCCCAAATTTAAGTTTGTGGTTTATGATTTATTTGAATTTATTATACCACCATTAACATAGCAAAGAGGTTTGCAATCAAATAAAAGCATATCAGAAAAGCATATCAGCATAGGAAAAGAAACTGCAATCGTTATAGGAAAGAAGAACGAGAGAGATTAACTTGCAGACATACGCCAGTCCCGGCCTGCTGCCCATCACCTCTACTTTCCTACAAATGCCGGGCTTTAAAGTCATGGAAAAGGAAAAGTTTACATTTCTTTGACTTTTGCCGTCTAATGCTGCTCATTTGAAATAAAAATAATATTTATCAGCTCTAGAATGCTGTCAGTCTACAAGTATAGACTTGATTTCTCTGGTCAGTCAAGGTCAAATACATTAGCAACAAGAGAAGTTCAAGAGTTGCAAATGTATTAGGTATCACATTTCAGCAACTTTGTTTTCTATCCATTCTTCCTTATACTTGTGGGGCTGTGATGCCAAAAGACTAATCTGCATTCTGCAGTAACTCTATTAACTTCACAGTTACTTGCCCTATTGACCCTTGATTTTTTTTTAGCCATCCCTGCTCATTCTCACTGAGCTGGCTAGTGCCTAGGCTCATTTCACTAACAGAATTTCTTGCCTGTCCATCTTTGTCTCCTGCTTACCTTCATCAGAGCATCTTCTGTCCTTTTCTATTTCTCTCTTGACTACTTCTTATCTTCCTATTTACATGGCTATCTGTAACTACTTTTGGAATAATTCTGCAAAAAAAAAACCCGCCCAAATTCCTTCACAAAAATTTTGAAAACTCTCTGCACAACATTGTAAAATTCTAAAAATTCAGAATAATTTATTTGAAATGTTTGTGTAGAATTTCCCCATCATAACTGACTCCTCCCTACCCTAAGCCTGACCATTACAGCCTTTTCAGTCCTCAGGATTTTCGCTCCCCAGAAATATCATTTTCTAGGTTCCACCCTCCCCAGCTATCTTTTTCCCCAACTTAAGCTGAATCCCTTCCTTGGCTTGATCCTCCTTTCCTCCCTAGCATTCAGGGATGGTTCAAGATGGAAATATGAAGGTAAATGCAATATCAGAAATGAACAGAAACATAGATACAAAGAAAATGACATCAGATAAAGGCCATATGGCCTATCCAGTCTGCCCATTCATTCCAGCTACTAAACTCTACAATCCCTTCCTCTCCTTTAGAAATCCGGTGCTTGTCCCATGTTTTCTTGTATTCAGTCTTGAAGGACTATAAAAAGGGACTGCTACTTCTGGAGAGAGATCTGCAATTGTAAGTATTTACTTCTGGGAATTTTTCTAAATCTTGGAGAAAAAAGAATTCTTTAGATTAAAGCTGATGAATCTGTGAATCCAGTATATTTGTTAAATCAGTCAGGGCCTAGTAAGAGCTTAAAGTTTAAATTTAAACTTTTTGGTTAAATTTAGACCCCAACACTCCCTCGATCCAAGCAAGGGCTGTGGGATTCCCCCTGGAAATTGATCACAGATTACCTTAAAAGCACAGGAGAGGGTACTCTGTAGCAGCCAGATTTTCATAGGTCTTCTTTCTCTAAATACAACCTTAAAACTAAAATGCAGTCAGCAGTCCAGCAGCGAGATGGGGGCTTTCCAGTCTTTTGCATTGAGTGTCACATGTATGATTTTCTCCCAGTTGGTGAGGGGTCTTATGTGTGTTCTAGGTGCAAGGAGCTCTTTGCTCTCAGGGAACGAATCCAATCTCTGGAGGCTAGTGTAGCAAACTTGGAGGACATAAGGAAGACAGAGAGGTACATAGACGAGACCTACAGTCCTGAAGTCCCACCTCCAGTCTGGCAGCATTCCTGTTGCCCTGGAGGAGAGTGGTCACATGACAGGAGAGCATTACTTTGGTGTAGCAGGAAGTGATCCTGTAGCTAGGGCCTGTCCTCCAGGTGATTTAAAATCCTCTCGCACTGAGGAAGTTTCTCCAGGGCCATATGCCCATGAGGGAAGGGTTAGGACAGCCGTTATAGTTGGTGATTCAATCATTAGGCATGTAGATAGCTGGGTGGCTGGTGGACGTGAGGATCACCTGGAAACATGCCTGCCTGGTGCAAAGGTAACGGACCTCATGCGCCACCTAGACAAGGTCTTAGATAGTGCTGGGGAGGAGTCTGCTGTCTTGGTACATGTTGGTACCAATGACATAGGAAAATGTGGTAGGGAGGTTCTGGAGGCTCAATTTAGGCTTTTAGGTAGGAGTTGAAATCCAGAACTTCCAGGGTAGCATTCTTCAAAATGCTTCTCGTTCTACGCACAGGACCCAAAAGACAGGCAGAGTTGTGGAGTCTCAAATGCGTGGATGAGACACTGGTGCAAGGATAAGGGTTTTGGATTTGTTAGGAACTGGGGAACATTCTGTGGAAAGGAGGGGCTTTTCCGAAGGGATGGGCTTCAACTTAACTGGGGTAGAACCAGGCAGCTGGCATTAACCTTTAAAAAGGAGATAGAGCAGCTTTTAAACTAGATAATAGGGGAGAGCCGAGAACTGCCCAAGAGCGCATGGTTCGGAACAATGTATCCTTGAAGGATACTACCAAAAGAATGAATTTAGGGCATATCAGCAGAGAGGTTCCAATAAAGACCAAAGTAGCCCAAATAACCTTGACTACGGAGCAGACAGAGCTTAAAGATTCCAAATTACCCATGCCTACCAATAACCAGATTAATATACATAAAATACAGTCTCTAAAATGCTTGTATGCAAATGCTAGAAGTCTAAATAATAAGATGGGAGAGTTAGAATATATAGCACTAAATGAGAGGTTAGATATGATTGGTATCTCAGAGACATGGTGGAAGGAGGACAACCAGTGGGACACTGTGATACCTGGGTACAAACTGTATCACAATGACAGAGCTGATCAAATTGGTGGAGGGGTTGCACTCTATGTTAGAGAAGGCATTGAGTCACAAAGGATTACATTTTTGCAGGAAACAAAATTTGCTGTAGAATCTCTATGGATTGAAATTCCATATAAAAAAGGGGAAGGCAATGGCAGTGGGGGTGTACTATCAACTGACTGGCCAGAATGAACAAATGGAAGATGAAATGCTCAAAGAAATCAGGGAAGCTAACAAAAGTTACAGCACATTATTAATAATGGGTGATTTCATTTACCCCAGTATTGACTGGGTCAGTGTCACAGCAGGACATGCTAGGGAGATAAAGTTTCTAGATGAAATAAATGACTGCTTCTTGGAGCAGCTGGTTCATGAACCAACCAGAGGGGTAGCCATTTTGCACCTAGTCCAATAGTGATCATAGCATGATCACGCTTGATTTAATTAATGGAGGAGGGATGGTAAGGAAATCCACAGTACTATCTTTTAACTTTCGAAAGGGAGACTATGATAAAATGAGGAAAATAGTTAAGAAAAAACTAAAAGGAGTAGTTGCAAAGGTTAAAGACTTACATCAAGCTTGGGTGTTTTTTAAAAATAGCATCTTGAAATCCAAGACCAGCTGTATTCCACGCTTTAAGAAAAGTGGAAGGAAGTCCAAAAAACTGCCAGCATGGTTTAAAGGTGAGGTCAGAGAGGTAGTTGTTGCCAAAAAAGTATCTTTCTGGAAATGGAAAAAAGAGCCAAATGACGAAAACTGGAAACAGCACAACCACTGGCAAGTTAAATGCAAGGCATTGATAAGGCAGACAAAGAGAGAATTTGAGAAGAAGCTTGCTCTGCGTAATAAAGACTTTTTCAAGTACATTCTTAGCAAAGAAACCTATGAGAGAGTCAGTTGGACCATTAGATGATAGAGGGGTACAAGGGGCACTAAGAGGGAACAAAGTCATAGTGGAGAGACTGAATAAATTCTTTGCTTCGGTCTTTACTGAGGAAGATGTAGGGATGTTACCCATGACTGAAGTGATATTTAACACTAGAAGCCCCAAAGTGCGTCAGTTGACGGAAATGCATCTTGAAAGATTTATACCAGCGCAACTGCTAGAACTATGTCAGTTATGTAATGATGTAACATACTGCACGAAGTAAACAAATAAGTAACTTCAAATTAATTCACATCTGCATTTCATGCTCAACGCAGTCGTCGTGATAATGCGTCAATTGACACACTTTGGGATTTCTAGGTAAAATGCCTTTTTGGGGCTTTTAGGTGATACTGCGGAATAATTGAAAGAAATATCCAAACAGCGGGAAGATGTATTACAACTATTTGATAAGCTGAAGAGTAGCAAATCACCTGGACCGGATGGTATACATCCAAAGGTGCTGAAAGAACTGAAATATGAGAATGCAGACCTGCTATTAGTAATCTGTGAACCATCATTAAAATCATCTGTAACACCTGAAGATTGGAGGATGGCCAATGTAACGCCAATTTTTAAAAAGGGTTCCAGGGGTGATCCAGGGAATTATAGACCAGTGAGCCTGATGTCAGTACCGGGAAAAATGGTAGAAACCATACTAAAGAACAAAATTACTGAACATGTAGATAGTGATGGCTTAATGGGAGACAGCCAACATGGCTTTAGACAAGGAAGATCTTGTTTTACTAATCTGTTTTGTTTTTTTTGAAGGTGTGAATAAACAGACAAAGGTGAGTCGGTTGATACAGTGTATCTGGACTTTTAGAAAGCCTCTGACAAAGTCCCTCATCAGAGACTTTTGGCAAAACTAAAAAGTCATGGGATAGGAGGTGGTGTACTATTGTGGATCAGGAACTGGTTAAAAGATAGAAAGCAGAGGGTAGGGCTAAATGGCCAATTTTCCCAATGGAGAAAGGTGAATAGTGGAGTACCCCAAGGATCTGTGCTAGGTCCGTTACTTTTTGACATATTCATAAATGACCTGGAAAAGGGAATAATGAGTATTTATTATTTATTTATTTATTTATTTAAAGTCTCTTTTATACCGCGCTATTCAGCATCAGCGCGGTTTACAATAAACAGTGAACATACACATTTCCAATAGTACTTTGTGTTTACATATGAACAGGATAATCAACTTGGCTAACAGGGTAACTATGTACAACCACAAAATATACAATATATACAATTTGTAGGCTGATCATGTGTTTGTATGGTTTTAGACAGTGGTGATTTGGGTGGATTCGGCAAATGGTGCTGAGTTTCTATTAGGTTCAGGGTAATGTATGAGGAAGAGGTAGTGTTTCACGGCCTTCCTGAATTGGAATATGTCTGGGATTGATCTAATGTTGTGAGGGAGGTTATTCCAGATCACTGGTGCATAAAGATTGAAAGTCCTGCTGGATGTTGACTTGGAGCATTGAGTTATAGATCTTGGGACTATCAAGGTGTTTTGAGCTACTGACCTTCTGTCTCTGTTGTGGGGTGTCATCTGGATTAGCTCAGTTAGTGAAGTTGACGAGAGACCTTTGGTGGCTTTGAAGGTGAGCAGCAAGGTCTTGAATGTAATTCTACCTTGAATCGGGAGCCAGTGGAGTTGTTTCATTATAGGTGTGACATGGTCTTTCCTGGATGCTCCGTGCAGTACTCTTGCTGCGGTGTTCATTGCCATTTGCAGTGGGTTTAGGGTGGTTTGGGGGAGACCTTGAAGTATTGCATTTGCATAATCGAAATGCGGGATAATTAGTGCCTGATAGATAGTCCTGAAATCATCTGGCTCCAGCAGAGATCTTAGGTATCTAAGGGATCTAATTTTATGATATACTGCCCTTACAGTGTTACTTATATGAGCTTGCATATTTAGGTTCTGGTCTAGTGTGATGCCGAGGTATCTGATCGCGGATTTGGTCTGGAGGTCTGCTTCCTTCACTTTCAGTACTGTTGGGGCAGTGAAGTTACGGTTCCTTGTAATGAACATCACCTCCGTCTTCTTGTGTTGAATCCGGAGGTTTTGGGATTGTAGCCAATTGGATATTTCGTTTATGCAGCATGTTATTGGTTCGAGGTCTGGGTTATCTGTTGCAAAAGGCGTGTATAATAGCACATCATCTGCGTATATCATGCAGTTAATGTTGAAAGACCGGATCAGGTTGCAGAGAGGTTGCATGTATATATTGAATAGTAAGGCGGAGAGGGAGGATCCTTGTGGGACACCTTGGCTTTGGTGGAATGGTTCTGATGATGTGTTTCTGGATCTCACCTGCTGCCATCTGTCCGAGAGGTAGGACCTGCACCACTCGAGTGCTTTACCGGAGATTCCTTTTTCTTTGAGGCGTTCTAGGAGGCGCTCATGGCTAACGGAATCAAATGCTGCCGCGATGTCAAGGAAGACAAGGACAAAGCCTTGGCGGGTATTGTCGATGCCTGATATTATGTTGCTGAAGAGTGTGGTGAGAAGGGTCTCGACCCCGTGAGATTCTCTAAATCCATGCTGGCATGGATCCAGTGGTGCATTGGAATCAATGTGATCTTGTATTTGTCTCTGAACTATCTTTTCCATTATTTTTGCAAGCAATGGTATGCTTGCTATGGGTCTGTAGGATTCTGGTTTCTGTTGGTCGAGTTTGTTGTTTTTTAGTAGAGGTCTTATTGAAGTTTGTTTGAGGGTGCGTGGGAAATCACCTGTTGTGAACGATTGTTGAATAAGTCTGGATATGATTGGACTGAGGTCAGTCCGGAGTTCCTTGACCCAGAAAGCTGGGCATGGATCAGATTGCGCTGTGGACGTATTGATGGCTGCTATGGTGTCTTCGATGCATCGTTTGGATGGAGTTGAGAAGGTAGTGAGTGGTGTTTGATTGTAGGGCTGAAGGATGATGCTGGACGCTGGGTTGTTGTTTATCTGACAAAGTTTCGTTTGTAGATAATCCGCATATGTTTGAGGATGGATTCCATTTGTTTGTTCTGATGCAGGTTCTGTTGTAAGTTGCTTAACGAGGGCAAACAGGTCACGAGGTTTGTTGAGGGATCTCTTTAAAGTGTCGGCGTGGTAACGTCTCATGGTTTCAGTCACTGCGGTACGGTGCGCTGTGAGTTGTAAATTGTATGCCTTTTGGTCTGCTTCTGAGCGTGAGCGGCGCCAGCGTCTCTCAAGTTTTCTTAGTGTCGCGAGTGAGGCTTTCAACTCAGTAGAGTACCATGCTGCTGTGTGTCGTTTCGCTTGAGGTTTGTTTTTTGCTGGGCGAACAGCTATTGAACTGAATATTTCGTTCCAGTTGGAGACTAGTTCATCAGGGTTGTGTGCTGGTGAGTTCATTAGTGGGAATGCTGATTTCAGGATTAGATCTTTGTTGAATGGTTGGAATCTTCTCGGCGGATTGTTGGTTTGACCGATTGCTGTGCTTTCAACTTTTTGGACATGGCTTGGCTGAGGAATTTGGAATAGGATTAATGAGTGATCTGACCATGGGACAGCGGTGATTGATATATCAGGGATGGTTGTTTCTCTGAAGGTTGGGTCTGTTGTGAATATTAGATCTAGCATGCCTCCTTTTATATGGGTAGGTTCCTTGATTAATTGGCTATATCCTAGATCTTTCATGGCTTCGAGGAACGCCTTTGAGTGAGAGTCTTGCAGGGAGGGGAGGTTGAAGTCTCCTAGTACCCAGCTTGTTGTATGTGGGCTCTGGGAGTTTGCGGCTGCATCTATTATTGTTGTTAGTGCATCTGCATCAGATGATGGTGCTCTGTAGAGTAGATTGATGGAGGAACACTTGTTCTCTATCGAGATTGTGTCTAGGAGCGGTGAGCTGGTTGCATCTTTTATGTTGAATTGAAGATCAGATCTGGTGATGGCGAGGACGCCGCCTCCTCTTTTGGCTGCTCTATGACATGTATGGATAGAGAAGTTAGCAGGCAGGAGCTGGTTGAGTATCACGTTGTCATCACAGGAAAGCCATGTCTCGGTGATCAGTAGTAGGTCAAGGTTATGTAGTGATATCATATCTGAGATTACCGGCCATTTTTTACGTACAGATCTTGCATTTACAAGGGCACATTTCATGATTCGAGGGAGGGGGTTCTCTTCTTGTTTCTTCTTCTTGTTGTGCTGTAATGATACCTGCAGGAGGTGGTGGTGGTGAATTTGGGAGGTTTCCTGTGATTGATAGAATGGGGTATCTGGCCATCTCTTTCTATAACTGTGGATAGTTGGTATGTGGTTGTTGTTAGTGTATAGGCAAGTGACATTGCTTAAGCCTGTAGCAAGGAGGTAGAGGGCAATCGAGATGATGCAGGGTAGGGCCATTTTGTGTGCTTTGTTGCGGTGTAGATCTGGGCTGGGAGGTTGGTTGGTGGTGGTGGGTAGGTATGTTGTCTGGTTGTGATAGATTGCTCTATCTTTGGTTCAGTCGTAGGAGGGCTGCAGTTTGTGGTGGGCTCTCGATCTATCGGGAAATACTGGAGCTTACATATTACATTTTAAATCATAGGATAGATACTTCCGGATTTTAAGTTGCTTGTACACAGTCTGTTAGTGATGGTTACCGTGGTTGCTGATGGCAGATAAAGGCTGGTAAACTTAGATAACTGCAAATTACACAGGTATATTGAGCCAAAGTTAACTGGGACTGGCTGGTTACATAGATTAAACAACCTACCTTAGAGGTAATTGTAAATAGGAGGTTAAACTGGTAAAATCTGTAAGAATAAGACTAGTAGCAGGTTACACAAGTATCAATTATCTGAGCTAACTAGGTCTAGTAGGTTATATAGATATGCTACATACATCATAGGACAAGTATAGATGATATGTTAATCTGGCAGTATCAGGATATATGTATGAGCAATATATTCTTGGAGTTTACAGTAAATGGTACTTCTGTTTGGGTTGTCCAGTCCTCTGATTCTAAGATAGCTACAGTGTAGGGTAGGTACTATGCTTAGAGTGCATTGATTTTACTTGCGTTTTCGCTGTCTGGTGTTCTGGGTTTGTTCCTTGCTGGTCTTCGGGTCTGGTGGTTGGAGAATGGCCTCCGTCACTGGCCTCCGCCTAAGGGCCACGCCAAAGGGCCCTCTGGCGAGGCCCTCAGGCGCGAAGATTTAAACTTGTTGCACAGCCCCGACTGGGCTGTGTGCAGCGGTTGGCCCCTCCTGCCGCTGGTGGCTCGATCCCCGGGAAGGGGAGAGTTGCTGGTGGTGGTGGGGGCCGAAGAGGATCAGCGCCCGATGGCGCGAAGATTTAAACTTGTTGCACAGCCCCGACTGGGCTGTGTGCAGCGGTTGGCCCCTCCTGCCGCTGGTGGCTCGATCCCCGGGAAGGGGGGAGTTGCTGGTGGTGGTGGGGGCCGAAGAGGATCAGCGCCCGATGGCGCGAAGATTTAAACTTGTTGCACAGCCCCGACTGGGCTGTGTGCAGCGGTTGGCCCCTCCTGCCGCTGGTGGCTCGATCCCCGGGAAGGGGGGAGTTGCTGGTGGTGGTGGGGGCCGAAGAGGATCAGCGCCCGATGGCGCGAAGATTTAAACTTGTTGCACAGCCCCGACTGGGCTGTGTGCAGCGGTTGGCCCCTCCTGCCGCTGGTGGCTCGATCCCCGGGAAGGGGAGAGTTGCTGGTGGTGGTGGGGGCCGAAGAGGATCAGCGCCCGATGGCGCAAAGATTTAAACTTGTTGCACAGCCCCGACTGGGCTGTGTGCAGCGGTTGGCCCCTCCTGCCGCTGGTGGCTCGATCCCCGGGAAGGGGAGAGTTGCTGGTGGTGGTGGGGGCCGAAGAGGATCAGCGCCCGATGGCGCGAAGATTTAAATTTGTTGCACAGCCCCGACTGGGCTGTGTGCAGCGGTTGGCCCCTCCTGCCGCTGGTGGCTCGATCCCCGGGAAGGGGAGAGTTGCTGGTGGTGGTGGGGGCCGAAGAGGATCAGCGCCCGATGGCGCGAAGATTTAAATTTGTTGCACAGCCCCGACTGGGCTGTGTGCAGCGGTTGGCCCCTCCTGCCGCTGGTGGCTCGATCCCCGGGAAGGGGAGAGTTGCTGGTGGTGGTGGGGGCCGAAGAGGATCAGCGCCCGATGGCGCGAAGATTTAAATTTGTTGCACAGCCCCGACTGGGCTGTGTGCAGCGGTTGGCCCCTCCTGCCGCTGGTGGCTCGATCCCCGGGAAGGGGAGAGTTGCTGGTGGTGGTGGGGGCCGAAGAGTAGTTATCAAATTTGCAGATGACACAAAACTATTTAAAGTTGTTAAAACCCATGAGAATTGTGGAAAATTGCAAGAGGATCTTGATAAATTGGAATACTGGGCATCGAAATGGCAGATGAAATTTAATGAGGACAAGTGCAAGGTTATGCACCTAGGAAAGAACAACCCAAACTATGGTTACACGATGCAAGGTTCCACATTAGGAACCACCGCCCAGGAAAAAGACTTAGGCGTCATTGTGGATAACATGTTAAAACCCTCTACCCAATGTGCAGCAGTGGCCAAGAGAGCAAATAGAACTCTAGGTATCATAAGGAAAGGAATGGAAAATAAAACAAAGGATATTATAATGCCTCTGTATCATTCCATGGTGCGACCGCACCTTGAATATTGTGTGCAATTCTGGTCGCCGTATCTTAAAAAGGATATAGCGTTATTAGAAAAGGTACAGAGAAGAGCCACCAAAATGGTAAAGGGGATGGAAGGATAACCCTATGGAGAGGGGCTAAAAAGGTTAGGGCTCTTCGACCTGGAAAAGAGACGGCTGAGG
This sequence comes from Ichthyophis bannanicus, assembly GCA_033557465.1. Lineage (NCBI taxonomy): Eukaryota > Metazoa > Chordata > Amphibia > Gymnophiona > Ichthyophiidae > Ichthyophis > Ichthyophis bannanicus. The sequence continues at coordinate 1,581,974,246 of CM066031.1, forward strand.
GGAGATATGATAGAGATCTATAAATTAATGAATGGAGTGGAATGGGTAAACACAGATCGATTGTTTATGTCATCAGAATATAGCAAGACTAGGGGACATGCAATGAAGATATAAGGTAACCTATTTAAGACTAATAAGAGAAAAATATTTTTTCACTTAATATGTAATCAAACTCTCATATTCTCAACCTTTCGCAACTGTCCCCGCAGACTTCAAACATGCTGTGGTAACACCTCTCCTCAAGAAACCCTCACTTGATCCCACCGATCCTTCTAATTATTGACCCATCTCTCTCCTTCCCTTCATTTCTAAACTACTCGAACGTGTGGTTCACCGCCGCTGCCTCAACTTCCTCTCCTCTCATGCTCTCCTGGATCCCTTAGAGTCTGGCTTTCGTCCTTTACACTCCACTGAAACGTCCCTTGTCAAAGTCTCTAATGACTTGTTCCTGGCGAAATCCAAGGGCCTGTACTCTGTACTCATACTCCTTGACCTCTCTGCTGCTTTCTACACTGTTGACCACAACCTTCTCCTTGATACCTTGTCCTCAATTGGCTTTAAGGGCTCTGTTCTATCTTGGTTCTCCTCCTATCTCTCCCATCGCTCTTTCAGTGTTTGTTCTGTTGGCTCCTCTTCCTCCCCAACTCCGCTCCCGGTTGAGGTACCCCCAAGGTTCTGTCTTGGGTTCGCTCCTTTTCTCTCTCTATACGCAGTCCCTTGGCACGCTTATCTCTTCCCATGGCTTTCAGTACCATCTGTATGTGGATGACTCCCAAATCTACCTCTCTACGCCCGAACTATCTCTGGCAATCCAGACCCAGATCTCTGCCTGCCTTTCTGACATTGCTGCCTGGATGTCTCACCGCCGCTTGAAAATGAACATGGCCAAGACTGAACTTCTTATCTTTCCCCCTAAAACCTTCCCTCCTCCTCCCCTTTTCTCAGTCTCCGTGGACAACTCTGTACTCCTTCCTGTCTCCTCGGCCTGCAATCTGGGGGTTATCTTTGACTCCTCTCTCTCCTTCTCCACACACATCCATCTCGTAGCCAAGACCTGCCGTTTCTTTCTCTACAACATTAAAAGAATCTGCCCCTTCCTCTCTGAACACACTACTAAAATGTTTATCCACTCCCCTAATCACCTTCCGTCTTGACTACTGTAACCTACTCCTTGCTGGTCTCCCTTTGAGTCATCTCTCTCCCCTTCAGTCTGTACAATATTCCGCTGTGCGGCTGATCTTCTGCCAGCCTCATCATGCCCATATTACCCCCCTTCTCAAGTCACTCCACTGGCTCCCTATCCGTTTCCACATCCAGTTCAAACTTCTCCTGCTGACCTATAAATGCATTCACTCTGTATAAATGCATTCGCTCCGCGGCTCCTCAGTACCTTTCTTCCCTTATCTCCTCTTACAACCCCTCTTGTTAACTCCGCTCTTCTAGCCAACTGCTTCTTTCTATGCCCCGCTCTCGTACTGCCAACTCCAGACTTCGCTCCTTTCACCTTGCTGTGCCTTACGCCTGGAAGAAACTACCTCTATCTGTACGCCAGGCACCCTCTCTGACCCTCTTCAAATCCAAGTTGAAAGCTCACCTCTTCGTTGCTGCCTTTGGATCTTGACCCACCTAATCTCCTTTCCCCCTCTATTTACCCCTCCCTACATCTTCTGTGTTTGTCTTGACTAGATTGTAAGCTCTGATGAGCAGGGACTGTCTTTTATTTATGTCTGTACAGCGCTATGTACGACTGGTAGTGCTATAAAAATGCTCAGTAGAAGTAGTAGTAGTAGTAGTAGTAAAAGTTGTTGGTGTAGCTGGGTTTAAAAAAGGTTTGTAGAAGTTCCTGGAGGAAAGGTCCATAAACCATTATAAAAAGGGACCCAGGATATTACTGCTTGACCCAATACTACAAGCATTGTGGAACCTGTGTCTTTTGGGGAAACTGCTAGGTACTTATGAACTAGATTGGCCACTGCTGGAAACAGGATACTGGGCTTGATGGACCTTGGTCTGACCCAGTATGGCATATGTTATGTTGTTATGATATAGTCTTTATCTCCACCACCTCTGCTGTGATGCTGTTCCACACTCCATCACCCTTTCTGTAAAGAATGATTTACTTAGATTACTCCTGAGTCTATCCGCTATCACCTTCATCGTATGCCCCCTCATTCCAGGTGTTTCAATATCTCTATCATATCTTCCCTCTCCGGCCTTTCTTCCAATGTATATGTATTGAGATATTTAAGTCTGTTCCCATAATGCTTTATGATGAAGACTGCTGACTATACAGGTCTGCAACTAAAAAGCTGTTTGATTATTTTCATCTAATTTCCATGTATTTTGGTGTACTGAAAACAAATAAAATATTGAAAAAACTCCTAGATGCCATGATTTGCCACAACATGCAAAATTGTCTTCAAATGTATCAAATTTTTTCAAATTACTATTAATTAATTCAAATTACTATTAATTAATTCACATAAGTGCATTTAAGATATAAAATGCCCAAAAACCTTAAAGGGGTTGTCCGAGTTATGTAAAAAAAAAATATAGCACTTTAAATCTGATGGTCAGCAATATATACATAAGCTAAGCAAGTTTTAAGTCCGTGCTTCTAATGGTAGAAGGGGTTAATCTTTCCTGAAGAATCCAGTGGGAGGGAGACACAGGGCAGATAGCAGCAGCTCTGGTCAGTGCAGGGGGGCGTGGCCAGCACTGTGACGTCTCGTGTACAGACAGAGCTGCTCTCTCCTGCATGCCACACTTGTGCACGAATCATCATCAGGTTCTTGGTTCTAGGCTGTTCACACTTTTTCATCGCAATTCGTGTTAGCTCATCATTCTGCAACTGTTATGTTATGGCTCCAAGAAAGTGTATTAATTTGCCAGACAGCTTCTGTTTCATCTGTGGTGAATATACAGTGTTGAAGCAACAGCAGAATATTACAGACTTTGTGAAAAAAGTATACTTTGCATACTTTGGACTAAAAATTGGAGATCAAGATAAAGTCTGGGCGCCTTATAAAGTGTGCAAACGGTGTGTTGAGGACCTCCTAAATTGGTTTAAGGGTAAGAAAAAATCTTTCCGTTATGGGATTCCTATGGTATGGCGAGAGCAAAAGAACCATAGTGACGACTGTTACTTTTGTTCATGCGATGTGAAAGGGTTTAATTCCAAATGGAAGCATTCCATTTCCTACCCCAATCTTCACTTGGCAATTCATCCCATCCCCCATGGCACAGATATACCAGTACCCAAGCCCCCTGCTATTTATTTATTCATTTAGCTGTATTAATATCCCGCTTTTCACCGGGTCAAAGCAGTCAATTGGGGGATACATTTAACACGAGGGGATATGAGACACATATGCTAATACTTACAGGGAACATGGGCAATGGAGGGTTAAGTGGCTTGCCCAAGACCACATGGAGTACCTATAGGACTAGAAATCCCAGTCCCTCCGGCCTGAAATTGCTGTCCCCAGGTGGGACTTGAACCCCCAGCCCTCCGGCCTGAAGTACCTTGTCCTAACCACTAGACTACTCCTCCCTACCTTGGAAGAGATACCTAGCTCCGATGAAGGTGAAGTCATACCTGAACCAGATGACGAATCAAGTTCTGACTTTGAAGATGATACAAGACCAAAATTGTTTTTTCAGGAGGAGATGAATGATTTGGTAAGAGACTTGAATCTTCCCAAAGATGCCGCTGAGTTACTCAGATCAAGGCTGAAAAGCAGGAATTTATTGTTGCCAGGAGTGTCATCTTCATGGTTCAGACATCGTGAAAAGGAGTTCATTCCTTACTTCACCCAGGAAGACGTTGGTTTATTGCATCGATTTCGAAGGTCTGATGGGTCTATTTAAAATCCAATATGATTCAGAGCAATGGCGTCTTTTTATAGATTCTTCAAAAAGAAGTCTCAAAGCAGTTTTACTCCACAACGTTTTTTATGTTCCATAACTGTAGGTCATTCCGTACACTTGAAGGAAACCTACAAGAACTTGGAATTGGTTCTTCGTAAACTTAAATATGAAGACCATGGTTGGCAAGTGTGTGGGGACTTGAAGATCTTGTGCATGCTGCTCGGGCAACAAGCTGGGTATACCAAATATCCTTGTTTTCTGTGTCTATGGGACAGTCGAGACCGACAAAATCACTGTACCAAGAAGAGTTGGCAGCCGAGGGTGCTAACAGTGGGTGAAAAAAATGTCCTCTGAGAAACTTTGGTACCTTCCCATAAAGTTCTTCTACCACCTCTCCACATAAAATTGGGATTGATGAAGCAATTTGTAAAATTACTTCCAAGAGATGGAGAATGCTTCAAATACTTGGTCACCAAGTTTTCAGGCCTGTCGGAGGCAAAATTGAAGGAAGGTGTGTTCGTCGGAACAGACATTAGAAGGCTTGTAGTCAATCAAGAGTTTGTCAATACCATGACGGATCCTCAAAAAGAAGGGTGGATTGCATTTAAAGAAGTCGTACAGAAAGTTTTAGGCAATAACAAAGATCCTCACTACAAAAAGATCGTCGGACGAATGCTGAAAGCATTTCAAGCTTTAGATTGCCTGATGAGTTTGAAAGTGCATTTCCTCCAGTCCCACCTTGACTACTTTCCTGAAAATTTGGGAGCTGTGAGTGAGGAACAAGGTGAACGATTCCACCAAGACATTAAAGAGATGGAAAGGAGATACCAGGGAAAATGGAGCATTACAATGATGACAGACTACTGTTGGATGCTTCAGAGAGACATTCCAGATGCTACTCACAAGCGTATATGCACCAAGAGGAGCCTCACAAGGAAGAAGAATCGAGTTTAGTGTGTGTAGGTGAGCTCATTTCAGTTCAAAAAAGGATTTTCATGAAAATATTGTAATAAAACTTTAATTTTATAAGTCTATTTTCATTTATTTTGAGGTATTGCCGTATTTAACATAATTACCTAAATTGTCAGGAAACGTGATGTCCTATGACAAAAAAAAACATAAAGATTACGTGGAATAACCAAAACAGCTCTTGAAAAAAAATTAGATAGCTGCCCTCTGTACCAAATCCATCCTGTTTATATATTTTTGAAAGAGTGGTCTCCAGAATTTCTCATGGTACTCCAAATAAGGTCTCACTAGAGACTTACACAGAGGCATTATCATCTACTTTTTCTTCCTGGCCATTCCTGTCCCTATGCACACAGGCACCCTTCTAACTCAGTGATTTCCAAAGCGGATGGCACTGCCCCCTGAGTGCGTTGGGCTAATCCAGGGGGGTGTTGAAAGACAAGGTGGCGGTACTCGGGCGCTGCACTACCCTAGGGGTGTGCTGGAGGGACAAGCACAATATAGCAGAGTGAACTACTAAGTAGTAAGAAAGTATACAAATTGTGCAATATAAATTGACTGTATACTAAATGAGCATGTTTTCATCGTCGCGAGAGAACCAACGGTGCATGTTTACATTACATGATTATACCAGAGGTGTTTCACTAGCATATTTGGCAGGAATAAGCAGTAAGTTGTATAAAAATACAGACCTGCTAGACTGACTTCCACCCCCATCCTCTACCCCCAACCTGCAAATTTCTCTATTGGCCTAGTGGATCCTGGACCCTCAACATCCCCCCCCCCCCCCCACATTCGCTCACCCCTGATACCCGATAACCTCCAACACTCCTGACACTCTCTTGACACTTGATACCCCTCCACACGTGATCCCTCTGACCCCCCCTGAACACATGATGTCCTCCGAACATTCAATTCTCACAGATCCTCCAACACTGCTGATACCCCCTGATATCTGACATTCAGTCCTCCCCAAAAACAATCTCCGCCTGACACTCCTGATTCCCAAATTACCCAATGGCTTAGGTTATCTTGTCCAGGGCAGCCCTGGCATGGATACACCTGCATAGCAACCACAGGTGAGGGCACCCCTGGTCAAAGCATCCCTGTCTCAGGCACCCTAGGTTAAGGCACTCCTAGCACAGGTATCCTGGATTAGGGAGGCCCTTGGCAAGAGAGCCTCTGATATGGCTTGACCCCCTGGACCAATAATACTGATCTGAGGAGGCATCCAATTGCATCTTTCCTCCAGGCCATCATCATAGAAAATGGTGGCACCTGACCCTTTGCAGTGCATTTATTATTATTTATTACGAGGGGGTGTGTAAGAGAGAGGAGAGAAGAGAGGTAGTGGGGGCAGAAGAATGAATACATTTGTATGTTAAAAGAAGTTTATAATAGATACAGAAGCGGAAAGACAGCCAGTGAAGTGACTTCAGAAGAGGGGTAATATGAGAGTAGTGGGGTTGATGGAGGATTAAACGTGCAGCACAGTTTTGAATAGATTGAAGAGGAGAAAGATTACACTGAGGGAGACTGGCAAGAAGAAGGTTACAGTAGTCAAGACGAGAAGTAACCAGAGAATGAACCAAAGTTTTAGTAGTATTTTCAGAGAGGAAAGGATGAATTTTACGAATGTTATAAAGAAGAGGCAGGTTTAGCAATCTGATGAATGTGAGGGGAAAAGAAGAGAGGAATCAAAGAAGACCCCAAGACTGTGGGCTGAGGAAACAGAAAGAAGAAAAGTATTATTGACAAAAATAGAGAAAGGAGGAAGGAGGGAGGGGGAGGGTTTAGGGGGAATGATGAGAAATTCAGTTTTAGCCATATTCAATTTCAAATGGCGGTTAGATATCCAGGCAGCAATATCAGATAAGCAAGCAGAGATGCGAGTTTGAAGTATACGAGAAATGTCTGGAGAAGAGAGAGAGATTTGAGTGTCATCAGCATAAAAATGGTACTGAAAACCATGGGAAGAGATGACGGCACCAAGAGACTGAGTGTAGAGAGAGAAAAGGAGAGGGCCAAGAACAGACCCCTGGAGGACCCCAACTGAAAGAGGGATAGAGGTAGAGGAGGAGCTTCCAGAATAAACACTAAAGAAATGATTGGAAAGATAGGAAGAAAACAAAGACAACACTGAGTCTCTGAAACCAAGAGACAATAAGGTGTCAAGGAGAAGAGAGTGATCAACAGTGTCAAAAGCAGCAGAGAGATCAAGAAGGATAAGAACAGGGTAGATAAGAACAGGGTAAAGGCCTTTGGACTTAGCCAAGAATAAATCACTGGAGACTTTGGCCAGAGCCGTTTCAGTAGAATGAAAAGGCCGAAAACCAGACTGGAAGGGATCAAGAAGAGCATGAGAAAAAAGAAAATCAAAGCAGTGGTGAGAACAGCATATTCAAGAAGCTTAGAAGGGAAATGAGACGATAGTTAGAATGAACAGTAGGATCAAGAGAAGGTTTCTTAAGGAGCGGAGTGATGACAATATGCTTAAATGCTGTAGGGAAGGTTGCAGAGGAGAGGGACAAGTTAAAAGTATAAGTGATGGATGGGATAATGGAGGAGGAGATAGAGTATAAGAGATGGGAGTTAATAGGATCAGAAGAACAAGTGGTGAGTTTAGAAGAAGAAAGGAGTAATGTAGTTTCTTCTTCAGACATTATTGGAAAGGTAGAGAAAGCAGTGCTTTGGGGTAGTCTGCCAGATAAGGCAATGCATCCCTTTTCTGGCAGATTGACCCTATGCGGGGTGCCTCTGACCACTCTGTGTGGTGCCTCCTGATGCACTGAGAATGGTCAGGTGCCACCATTTTTCAAGATGGTGGCATGAAGGCAGGAGAGCGTGGGCATCACTCACAACTCTGGAATTGGACTTGGAGGTTCTGGAGGAATATCATGGGGTCCACTTGGGTCTCCAGAATATTTTTGGGGGGGAAGAGGGTTGGAGGTACAAAAGAGCCATTTGAGCTACCATGGTGATCTTCAAGACGGGCGGTTGTGAGCCCAGGTGCCACATGGGGTACCAAGGAGCTCTTCACTGGTGGATGGTTGAGGCTCCGGGAACCAATTTGGGTCTCTAGGGTTTTTTGTGGGGTCAAAAGGAGGAGGTTTTCACAAATAACCGAGAAAGCAATTGTGGTCGTTTCTCCAAAATCTCCAAAACAGATGGGTTTTTTTAGCTCAACCCCTTAATTGGCTCTTCCTGGACATTCATTTTTGTAAAATCTGGCATTTATGCTTATAAGCGTCAGCACTAACATGCTTTGGCTGTAAAATCACATGGTTGTAGTAACACATGGAAGTGCTACTATGTGCATGTTAGAAATTCTGAGTGATGCCACTCTCTTGAACGTATTTATTTATTTATTGGTTTTATATACCGCTTTATCACATAATCAAGGCAGTTTACAGACAACATAGAACGTACTGCACTAGGCAGTTTACAAGGAACAAGGAACAGTATAATTTAACTTTAAATAATACAATTTTTTTGTAAAATGGCTGTTCTCACTGTATGTGTCTAAATTACACAGTCAGTGAGGCTTTCATAAAAAACTGACGAAATAGTTCAAATACCAGCTTGGATGTGTCTTTTAATTTGTACGTGAAATAAACAAAATTGGCCTTCAGAGGTCCCTTCATCAGATGTAATGGAGGGCAATAAATATGAGAGTAAGGGCTTAAAGAGAAGACAAATAGAGCCGGCTCAAGGAGTTGTGGCGCCCTGAGTCAAGTTTTGCTTTTGTGCCTCCATCTTAAGACCAGTCTTGCAGTATGAACTTTGCAGATGTCAGGGCTCATACTACAAAAATGCTGCAAAACCAGAAGATACTTGTGCTTTCTGATCATTTTATTTTTTCAGTTGGGTTTGTCCTGGTTTATCTTTACCACCTTATCTCATAAGTCCTTTTCCAGGATCTCATTTCAATTTTCTGTTCCTTCACTCATCCAGTTTTCTTTCCTTCACCCTTTCTCTAATGTTAATCTTTCTGTTTCATATTTTTCTTCATTTCTCTCATCTGCCTTTTTATCTGCCTATAGCTACAGTTTAGGCATGCACATTAATTTTCATACAAATAGTAAAATCAATGAAAATAACAATGTTTGGTTCATCCCTGCATCAGCTAATCCAGCACACATGCTCAGAAAGCTTTCACAAACTTCCATTCATGAACTTCATTTATGTCATGCATGTGCATGTGCCCAGAATCACTGGAGCCATTCTGAGAGAGGGAGGAGGTCGAGGAACGGTCACCAAACAGCCAGCGCTATGCACTTTAGACAATCCTGCTTCGAATGCTTGACAGGCAGTCACAGAAACCCAGCCCTCTCTGATTTCTTCAAATCCCATGGCTGATGATGTCACAGTAGGGCTGCAACACATACAGTCAACATAAAAGACAAACAAGACTAAGAGGACTAGGAAGAAGTGTTGGTGTGGAATTTTGGATCTGTCTTCCAGATGATGTAAAACCCTCTTGCAACAAGGAGGTTTCTTCAAGGACGTGTGCCCATGAGGGGAGGGTTATGACTGCTGTTACAGTTGATGATTCGATCATTAGACATGTAGATAGCTGGGTGGCTGGTGAATGTGAGGATTGCCTGGTAATATGTCTGCCTAGTGCAAAGGTAGCAGACCTCAGGCACCACCTAAACAAGGTTTTCAATAGTGCTGGGGAGAAGCCTGTTGTCTTGGTACATTTTGGTACCAATGATATAAGAAAGTATGGTAGGGAGGTTCTGGAGGCTTTTAGGTAGGAAGTTGAAATCCAGAACTTGAAGGATAGCATTCTCTGAAATACTTCTCATTCCATGCGCAGGATGTAAAAGGCCGGCAGAGTTCTGGAGTCTCAATGCATGGATGAGATGATGGTGCAAGGAAGAGGGTTTTGGATTTGTTAGGAAATGGACAACTTTCTGGGGAAGGAAGGGGCTTTTCCGAAAGGAAGGACTCCACCTTAACGAGGATGGAACCAGGCAGCTGGCATTAATCTTTAAAAGGAAGATAGAGCAGCTTTTAAACTAGATAATAGCGGAAAACCAACAGTCATCCAAGAATGCATGGTTCAGAAGGATGTATCCTTGAGGGATATTAACAAAAGAGGGAAGTTAGGGCATCCTGATAGAGATAAGAACATAAGAACATAAGATATGCCATACTGGGTCAGACCAAGGTCCATCAAGCCCAGTATTCTGTTTCCAAAAGTGGCCAATCTAGGTCATACGTACCTAGCAGTTTCCCCAAGAGACACAGGTTCCAGAATGCTTGTATTGGTTCAAGCATTGATATCCTGGGTCCCTTCTTAATAATGGTTTATGGACCTTTCCTCCAGGAACTTTTCCAAACCTTTTTTAAACCCAGCTACACTAACAGCCTTTACTACATCCTCCGGTAACAAATTCCAGAGTTTGATTACACGTTGAGTGAAAAAATATTTTCTTTTATTAGTCTTAAATAGTTTACCCTGTAGCTTCATTGCATGTCCCCTAGTCTTTCTATATTCTGATAAGGTAAACAATCGATCTACGTTTACCCGTTCCACTCCGTTCATTAATTTATAGACTTCTATCATATCACCCCTCAGCCGTCTCTTTTCCAGGTTAAAGAGCCCTAACCTTTTTAGCCTTTCTTCATAGGAGTATCCTTCCATCCCCTTTACCATTTTGGTGGCTCTTCTCTGAACCTTTTCTAAAATCGCTATATCCTTTTTAAGATACGGCGACCAGAACTGCACACAATATACAAGGTGCGGTCTCACCATGGAACGATATAGAGGCATTATAATATCTTTTGTTTTATTTTCCATTCCTTTCCTTATCATACCTAGCATTCTATTTGCTCTCTTGGCCGCCGCTGCACATTGGGCCGAGGGTTTTAACATGTTATCCACAATGACGCCTAAATCTTTTTCCTGGGTGGTGGTTCCTAATGTGGAACCTTGCATCGTGTAACCATAGTTTGGGTTGTTCTTCCCTAGGTGCATAACCTTGCACTTGTCCACATTAAATTTCATCTGCCATTTTAATGCCCAGTCTTCCAATTTATCAAGATCCTCTTGCAATTTTCTACAATCCTCTTGGGTTTTAACAACTTTAAATAGTTTTGTGTCATCTGCAAATTTGATAACCTCACTCGTTCTTCCACTTTCCAGGTCATTTATGAATATGTCAAAAAGCAGCGGACTCAGCACAGATCCCTGGGGTACATCACTATTCACCTTTCTCCATTGGGAAAATTGGCCATTTAGCCCTACCCTCTGCTTTCTATCTTTTAACCAGTTCCTGATCCACAATAGTACGCTGCCTCCTATCCCATGACTCTTTAGTTTTGCCAAAGGTCTCTGGTGAGGGACCTTGTCAAAGGCTTTCTGAAAGTCCAGATACACAATATCAACCGACTCACCTTTGTCCACCTGATTATGCACTGCTTCAAAAAAACATAACAGGTTAGTAAGACAAGATCTTCCTTGTCTAAAGCCATGTTGGCTGTCTCCTATTAGGTCATGACTATCTACATGCTGAGTAATTTTATTCTTTATGATGGTTTCTACCATTTTTCCCGGTACTGATGTCAGGCTCACCGGTCTGTAGTTTCCCGGATCACCCCTGGAACCCTTTTTAAAAATTGGTGTTACATTGGCGATCCTCCAATCTTCAGGTATTAGAGATGATTTTAATGATAGTTCACAGATTACTAATAGCAGGTCTGAAATCTCATATTTCAGTTCTTTCAACACCCTTGGATGTATACCATCAGGCCCAGGTGATTTGCTACTCTTCAGTTTATCTAATAGTTGTAATACATCTTCCCGATGTATCGATATTTCCTTCAATTCTTTCCCACCTTTAAATACTACTTCAGTCATGGGTAACATCCCTACATCTTCCTCAGTAAAGACTGAAGCAAAGAATTCATTCAATCTCTCCGCTATTGCCTTGTCGACTCTTAGTGTTCCTTTAACCCCTTTATCATCTAATGGACCAACTGACTCTCTCACAGGTTTTTTGCTACGAATGTACTTGAAAAGGTCTTTACTTCGCGTTTTTGCTTCCGCAGCAAGCTTCTTCTCAAATTCTCCCTTTGCCTGCCTTATCAATGCCTTGCATTTGACTTGCCAGTGCTTGTGCTGTTTCCAGGTTTCGTCGTTTGGCTCTTTTTTCCATTTCCTGAAAGATGCTTTTTTGGCAGCAACAGCCTCTCTGACCTCACCTTTAAACCATGCTGGCAGTTTTTTGGACTTCCTTCCACTTTTCTTAAAGCGTGGAATACAGCTGGTCTGGGCTTCCAAGATAGTATTTTTCAACAACAGCCAAGCCTGATGTACGTCTTTAACCTTTGCAACTGCTCCTTTTAGTTTTTTCTTAGCTTTTTTCCTCATTTTATCATAGTCTCCCTTTCGAAAGTTAAAAGGTAGTACTGTGGAGTTCCTTACTATCCCTCCTCCACTAATTAAATCAAAGGCGATCATGCTATGATCACTATTGCCAAGTGGCCCCAACAACCTTATCTCTTGCACTAGATATGGTGTTCCACTAAGGACTAGGTCTAATATGGCTTCCCCTCTGGTCGGTTCATGAACCAGCTGCTCCAAGAAGCAGTCATTTATTTCATCTAGGAACTTTATCTCCCTAGCATGTCCTGACGTGACACTGACCCAGTCGATACTGGGGCAGTTGAAATCACCCATTATTATTACTGCACTGTAACTTTTGTTAGCTTCCTTGATTTCTTTGAGCATTTCATCATCTATTTGGTCATTCTGGCAAGGCGCTCGATAGTACATCCCCACTGCCATTGCCTTCCCCCTTTTACATGGAATTTCAATCCATATAGATTCTACAGCAGATTTTGTTTCCTGCAAAACTTTAATCCTTTCTCACTCAATGCCCTCTCTAACATAGAGAGCAACCCCTCCACCAATTTGATCAGCTCTATCATTACGATATAGTTTGCACCCAGGTATCACAGTGTCCCACTGGTTGTCCTCATTCCACCATGTCTCTGATATTCCAATCATATCTAACCTTTCATTTAGTGCTATATATTCTAACTCTCCCATCTTATTTTTTAGACTTCTAGCATTTGCATACAAGCATTTTAGAGAATGTATTTTATTCATATTAATTTGGCTATTGTTAGACATGGGTAATTTGGGATCTTTAAGCTCAGTCTGCTCCATACTTGAGGGCATTTGGGCTACTTTACTCTTTTGTGGAACCTCTCTGCTTTTGGTAGTATCCTTCAAAGATACATTCTTCCGAACCATCCGCTCTTGGGCGACTGTCGGCTTTCCCCTAATATCTAGTTTAAAGATGTTCCAATAAAGATAAAAATAACTCAGATGTCCTTGAGTACAGAGCAGACAGAACTGAAAAAAATCTAAATTACCCCTGTTAACTGATAACCAGAATAATATGAATAAAATACAACCTCTAAAATGCCTGTATGTAAATGCTAGAAATCTAAAAACTAAGATGGGAGAGTTAGAATATATAGCACTAAATGAAAGGTTAGATATAATTGGCATCTCAGAGACCTGGTAGAAGGAGGACAACCAGTGGGAAACTATGATACCTGGGTATCCACTATATCGTTATGATAGGATAGATCAAATTGGTGGAGAGGTTACACTCTGTGTTAGAGTGGGCATTGAGTCACACAGGATTAAAGTTTTGCATGAAACAAAATACACTGTAGAATCTCTATGGATAGAAATTCCATGTAAAAAGGGGAAGGCGATGGCAGTGGGGTGTACTACTGACTTCCTAGCCAGAATGAACAGATGGATGATGAAAGGTTAAAAGAAATCAGGGAAGTTTGCCCTGGGACAAACATTTGGAACTTGTGTGCTTCTTTGGGAACCTGCCAGGTATTTGTGGCCTGGACTGGCCACTGTTGGAAACAGGATACTGGGCTTGATGGACTCTTGATGATCTAGTAAGGCATTTCTTATGTTTTTATATTCTTAAGCTAACAAAAGTTACAATACAGTAATAATGGGTGATTTCAAGTAGCCCAGTTTCGAATGGGCAAATGTCACAGCAGGACCTGCTAAGGAGATAAAGTTTCTAAATGAAATAAATAACTGCTTCTTGGAGCAGCTGGCTCATTAACTGACAAGTGGGAAAGCTATTTTGGACTTAGTCCTTAGAGGAACATGGGATCTAGTGAAAGAGATAAGGGTGTTTGAGCCATTTAGCAATAGTGATCATAGCATGATCACATTTGATTTAATTAATGGAGGGAGGATGGTAATGAAATCCACAGTACTTCCTTTTAACTTTCAAAAGAAAGACTGATAAAATGTGGAAAATACTGTAGTTAAGAAAAAACTAAAAGAAGCTGTTGCAAAGGTTAAAGGTCTATATAAAGCACGGACATTGTTTAAAAATACTGGGGTCTGTTTACTAAGTGGCGCTAGTGGCTTCTGTTTTATTCAATGGGACCATGGCTCCAATATTACATGGAAGCCGCTAGTGCCGCTTAGTAAACAGACCCCACTATCTTGAAAGCCCAGAGCAGATGTATTCCACGCTTTAAGAAAAGTGGAAGGAAGGCCAAAAAACTGCCAGCATAGTTTAAAGGTGAGGTCAGAGAGACTGTTGTAGTCAAAAAGCATCTTTCAAGAAATAGAAAAAGGAGCCCAATGACAAAAATGGAAAAAAATATAAGCACTGGCAAGTTAGATGCAAGGTTTTGATAAGGCAGGCAAAGAGAGAATTTGACAAAAAGCTTGCTGTAGAAGCAAAAACGCATAATAAAAACTTTTTTCAAGTACATTCATAGCAAAAAACCTGTGAGAGAGTCAGTTGGATCATTAGATGATAGAGGGGTAAAAGAGGCGCTAAGGTAGGATTAGGTCATAGAGAACAGATTGAATGAATTATTTACTTTAATCTTTACTGAAGAATTTCTAAGAAAGCTAGCCTTGCCTGAAATGGTATTTAAAGGTGATTTATTGAAAGAATTGAAAGAAATATCGATAAACCAGGAAGTAGCGAATCACCTAGACCGGATGGTATGCATCCGAGAGTGTTGAAAGAACTGAAATAGTAGATCTGCAATCTCCTATTAATAATCTGTGAACTATCTTTAAAATCATCTGTAGTACCTGAAGATTTGAGAAAAGCCAATGTAACACCAATTTTTATAAAGGGTTCTAGAGGTGATCCAGGAAGCTCCAGACCGGTCAGCCTGAAATCAGTACCAGGCAAAATGGTAGAAACCATTGTAAAGAATAAAATTACTGAACATGTAGATAGTCATGATTTAATGAGAGAAAGCCAACATTGATTTAGCCAAAGAAAGCCTTGTCTTACTAATCTGTTTTTTTTTTTAAGCTATGAATAAACAGGTAGACAAGGTTAGCCAGTCGAGATAGTGTATCTGGATTTTGAAAACGCCTTTGACAAGGTCCGCTATGAGAGACTCTTGGCAAAATTAAAAAGTCATAGGATAGGAGGCAGTGCATTACTGTGGATCTGGAACTGGTTTAAAGATAAAACAACAAGAGAGTAGGGCTAAATGGCCAATTTTCTCAAAGGAGAAAGGTGAATAGTGGAGTACCCCAGGGATCTGTGCTGGGCCTGCTGCTTTTTAATATATTCATAAATGACCAGGCAATGGGAACAACCAGTGAGGTAATCAAATCTACAAATGACACAAAATTATTCAAAGTTATTACAAAACAAGGGCATTGTGAAAAATTGCAAGAGGACCTTGACAAATTGGAAGATGGGAAGCCCAAATTTAATGTGGATAAGTGCAAAATTATGCACTTAGGGAAGAACAAACCAAACTATGATTACACGATGCAAGGTTTATGTTTATTTTCATTTAAAATTCCGCCATTAACAAAATAACAGCAGGGCAGTGTACAGTTAAATAAAGTCAAAATACAGAACAAAAAAAAGGAAAAGGAACACTATCTTCTGACAGGAAAGAAAAGAGAAAGTGCAATCACACAACAGGAAAAGACTAGCATAACTCTTCCGGAGCTCTGTCATTTGTATCTAAAGCAGCAAATCGATTTTGCAAGCAGTCTTTAAATTCCAGTGGTATATTCTCAAGGTCATATTTTGCTGCATTCATGAGTGGTTTGCTCTTTTTCAACTTTAGCTTGAGTTTGCATACTAGTAGTTGATGATCTGTACCACAGTCAGCTCCAGGTTTTGTCTTTGTTGATGTTACAGAGCTTTTCCATCGTTGACTTCCACATATGTAGTCAATTTGATTTTTATATAATCCATTCGGTGAAGTCCATGTGTACAGTCGCCGTTTGTGTTGCTGGAAGAAGGTGTTTGAGATGAATAGATTATTGGTCTTGCAGAATTCTATCAGTCTTTCTCCAGCTTCATTTCTGTTGCCAAGTCCATATTTTCCAACTACTTTGCCTTCTTCTTTGTTGCCAACCTTTGCGTTCCAGTCACCCATGACTATCAGGATATCCTGTTTGCATGTTCTGTCAATTTCAGCTTGTCAATTTCAGCAGTCAAGAAATCAGACGACGCATTGCTCTTGGCAGAATGGCTATGGAAGACCTAGATAAGATTCTCAAGAGCAGAGATGTCTCTCTCCATACAAAGATTCGACTTGTTCAAGCCATGGTATTTTCAATAACATCATATGGATGTGAAAGCTGGACAGTGAAAAAGATAGACAGGAAGAAAATTGATGCCTTTGAATTATGGTGCTGGCGGCGAATACTGTGTATACCATGGACTGCCCGAAGAACAAACCAGTCGGTACTAGAGGAGATCAAACCTAAGCTTTCTTTAGAAGCTCAGATGACAAGACTTCGACTTTCATACTTTGGACACATCATGCGAAGAGAGAGATCATTAGAGAAAGACATTATGCTTGGCAAGAGAGAAGGTCAACGCAAAAGAGGAAGGCCAGTAATGAGATGGATCGATACAATAACGGCAGCTACGGGTATCAGTCTGTCAACAATGAGCCGCCTGACTGAAGACCGAACACAGTTTAGGATAGCTATCCAGAGGGTCGCCATGAGTCGACTCCGACTCGACGGCACTTAACAACAACAGGGTTACGGGGCAGAGGAGATAAGATGGTCAGGGTGGGGGCAGCAGGTTGTAGATCAAAGGCTTTCTGGAAAAGGTATGACTTGAATAGTGTTTTAGACCTGGTAAGTGGTGGTTTGAGACAGAGGGCTAGAGGTAAAGAGTTCGAGAGGGAGGGGCCGAGAAAATAAAATGCAGGGTAGCGGGTTATCTCCAGCCGATCACATATGGCAGGGGGAAGGTAAAGACGATTAGCATGAATGGAGTGGAGCACCCGGTGAGAAGCATGCAAATGGATGAGGTTAGAAAGATACAGGGGGATACCAGAATGAAGGACCTTATGAACCAAAGTGAGGATCTTAAAGTGGATGTGATAGGGTACTGGAGTTCCTATCCTTTTCTTTTTTAACTCATAATGTAAACCACTTTGATTTAATTGAAAGGTGGTATATCAAGTTTTTAATAAACTGTAAAACTGTAAACTGTGAGCCAATGAAAATGGTTGAAAGGGGGGGGGGGGGCAGTGATGTGCTCATAGTGTGAGGCATGTGCAAGAATCCAGACAGCGGTGTTTTGAATGAGCTGTGGACGGTATGGTTGATAATGAGGAAGACCAGCAAACACTTCATTGAAATAATGCAGATGTGACATAACAAGAGAGAGCAGGAGAGTGGCCAGAGAGAGGGTAGAGAGAAAGGGGCGCACGACACAGGTCTGCCAGAGAGAAAAGAAAGAATAGCGAACAAAGGCTGTGAGGTGATCCTGAAAAGATAGAGAAGAGTCAAGTATGATGCCCAGATAATGAAGAGAGGAGGGTATGAAGAGAGGAGAGCAGGGGAATAGGAGTGTCTGAAAACAGCAGAACAAGTGAGGGGTATGGGCTATTACCAGTGAGCCAGATGGTGAAATTTTTCCCAGGGTTCAGAATGAGATATTTAATGGACATCCAACAGGTGATTCTAGTGAGAAAGGCATTCAGTGATGAAAGAAAAGGGGAAAGGGTATCAGTGTGAAGAAGCAGAATAATATCATCGGCATAATAATATGCTACTATCCTGCCTTGCTGCACCAGGAGGGTGAGGGGAACCAGGAAAATATTGAAGAGCAGGGGAGCATGGACAGAGCCTTAAGGAACACCACAGGGAAGGGGAGTGAACAGAGATGAGGGTCCCAGAGTTACAGAAAAAGGATGGTGGGAAAGAAAAGAATGGAACCATTGGAGAACTGTGCCTCAAAGGCCGAAGTTGTGGAATCTGGTGAGCAAGGTAGTGTGATCAACTAGATCAAAAGCAGATGAAAAATCGAGAGAGACAGCAAGAGTTATGTTACCTTTATCTTGAGTTCACAAATTTTCGCTGAGGAGAGAAAGGAGGATCGTTTCAGTACTGTTCCCAGTGCAAAAAACAGATTGGGGGGAGGGGGGTTGGAGAGTGTGTGTGGAATCAAAGTGTGTGATGAACTATTCCACATTAGAAACCGCCACTCAGGAAAAGGATTTAAGCATCATCATGGATAATACGTTGAAACCCTTCGACCTAGTGTGCAGAAAGCAAATAAAATGCTAGGAATTATAAGAAAAAGAATGGAGAAGAAAACCAAGGATATTATAATGCCTCTGTATCGTTCCATGGTGTGATCTCACCTTGAATACTGTGTGCAATTCTGGTTGCCGTATCTTAAAAAGGATATAACAGAATTAGAAAAGATTTAATGTGAAGAAGTGCAGTGTCCAAAACTGAACACGATATTCCAAATGAGGCCTCACCAGCGACTTGTACAATTGCATTAGGAGGGAGGAGTAGCCTAGTGGTTGGGGCACGGTACTTCAGGCCGGAAGGTCGGTGGTTCAAATCCCACTAGAGGACAGCAACCTTGGGCCGGAAGGACTGGGGTTTCTAGTCCCACAGATGCTCCTTGTGGTCTTGGGCAAGCCACTTAACCCTCCATTGCCCATGTTCCCTGTAAGTATTAGTGTATGTGTCTCATATCCCCGTGTGTTAAATGTATCCCCCAATTGTGTTGTGACCGCTTTGATTGAAGGATAAGGCGGTATACAAAACTGTCTAAATAAATAAATAAATAAATAAATAATTAGTACCTCCTACTTTCTGCTGGTAATGCCTCTCTGTATGCAACCCAGCATCCTTCTGGCTTTTTCTACCACAAAATTATGCACTTAGGGAAGATCAACCCAGTTAAACAATGCAAGGTTCCGCATTAGGAATCACTACCCAGGAAAAAAATCTAGATGTCACCGTGGACAATACGTTGAAACCCTCTGCTCAGTGTGCCGCAGTAGCCAAGAAAAGAAATAGAATGCTAGGAATCAAAAGGAAAGGAATGGAGAATAAAACCAAGGATATAATAATGCTTCTGTATTGTTTCATGGTGCAACTGCACCTTGAATACTGTGTGCATTTTTGGTCATTATGTTTAAAAAAGGATGTAGTAGAATTAGTAACGATACAGAGAAGTGCAACCAACATGATAAAAGGGATGGAAGTATACCTCTAGGAGGAAAGGCTTACAAGGTTACGGCTCTTCCGCTTGGAAAAGAGATGACTGAGGGAAGATATGATAGAAGTCTATAAAATAATGAGTGGCATGAAACGGGTAAATGTAGATCAGTTGTTTACTCCTTCAAAAGGTAGAAAGACTAGGGAACATGCAATGAAGCTACAATGTAGCACATTTAAGACTAATCGGAGAAAATATTTTTTCACTTAACGTGTAATCAAACTCTGGAATTCATTGCCCAAGGATGTGGTAGAAGTTGTTAATGTAGCTAGGTTTAAAAGAGGTTTGGACAAGTTCCTGGAGGAAAAGTCCATAAGCCATTATTAAAGTGGACTGTGGAAATCCACTGCTTATCCCTGGGATAAGCAGCATCGAATCTGTCTACCTTTTGGGAACCTGACAGGTACTTGTGAACTGGACTGGCCATTGTTGGAAACAGGATACTGGGCTTGATGGACCTTTAGTCTGACCCAGTATGGCTTATCAAAAAAAAAAAAGTTTGATGATGGAGATAGATTCTGGACATTTACTTTCATATTTCAGCACTTTTTATGTGTTTGGATCTGACCATGCTTTTATGTAGGCCTGGAGGCCTATGGCAGTAGCCCTGTAAGTATATTCTAATCTATTTCTGAGGCCCAGTCCTCCTCCATCTCTAGGGATGTACAGTCTCAGCATACACAGATTCTTGTAAATTACCTCATGGGCATGGAGGAGTTTTCTTGTTTGTACATCCAACTTTTCAAGATCAGTGAATGGCCTTTGAAGACCTTCCATGTTTCTGAACCTTTACTAAAGAGTGATGTATCCCTTCCCCTTCCAGATGCCTGGCTTTAGGGTTTCCTGGATTATTTTTTCTAATGTATGTATTATACCCTTAACAGTAAGGTTCAGTGACAGCCAGGGCAGAAGCTGGTTTGCAGGAAAACACTACATATGGTCTCATAGTGTATGGAAACCATGCTGTGATCAGGTGGAAAGCCAGAACTATCCAATAAATGTTTCAAATTATTTACCTCATTTAAAAGCCCCTCTAATATGCTGGCAAAGTGTTGGCAATTTCTGTTCCAGCTGAATTTACACAATGGAGATAAAGTCACTTAGCACTATCCATGCTGGAAAATCTGCTGGGCTTACTGGGATCTGGCAGCAAATTCTTTTTTTTTTTTTATTATTTTTTTATTGAATGGTGGAGGAGTGGCCTAATGGTTGGGGCAAGGTACTTCAGGCCGGAAGGTCAGGGGTTCAAATCCCACTAGAGGACAGCAACCTTGGGCCGGAAGGACTGGGGTTTCTAGTCCCACAGGGTGCTCCTTGTGGTCTTGGGCAAGCCACTTAACCCTCCATAGCCCATGTTCCCTGTAAAATAGTTATCTCCAAGTTATAATGCCCTGTTCAGTGTAATTTCAGTTTGTTCAATGTAAACCGCACTGATGCAGAATAGAGTGGTATATAAGAGAATGCAAATAAAAATAAATAAATTTCCATATTTTACATACAGAAAACAATCAAGCAAGATGAAGAATAGAACATAAATAAGCAAAATTAATAAGACGGCCAACACTCGCAGCCATCCTATACATATCACATAAATCATACAAGCCCACATTATGAGAGAGTGGAAACAAAAATAAAATACCTTGAATAAACATATTAAGCATCAGCAGAGTGATAAATAAACTTATACCCTATATTTATACTAACTCGTCACAGAAGGTAGAGATTCATGATTATTTAGGAAAATCAAAAGTTGATCAGGATCCAGAAAGCCATAACTCTTCCCAAGATGGCCTACTACACATCTACATGGGAACTTAAGAAAAAACGAAGCTCCCACTGCCAGTGTGCGATCTTTCAACTCCAAAAATGCCTTACGGCGGATTTGAGTTGTACATGACACATCAGGGAAGAGAGTGACTGCCCACAAAATATTTTTATTATTTATTTATAAGAGTTTTAGGTTACAAAAACAAATATACAAAGCAGTACGTGTTGAATCACAAAAGGTTAAATCATAATCATTTTACAAGATAAACAAAAAGAAAAAAACAACCACTACAATTAGTCCACTTCAAGGGAACTTAAACCATACATTATTATATAGAAAACAAGGAAATCATAATATACCTTTATGGTAGATCTTATAGAGAGGCAAATCATATTCACTGACCATACCCACCGCTAAGAGCTCTGCCTATCTAAAAGAAATTTATCAAGATGGGAAACATCTTGGAATACAATCGTGTTCCCCTGCAAAGTAACAATACATTTATGGCCCGATTCCATCACACACGTCCGGGTCCTCTGTGCGTTCATCCAGAACCAGATGCACAGAGGGAGTCGCGATTCTGATCCCGTGGGGCACGTCTAGCCCCACTGGATCAGAATTGCGAACAGGCCTGCACGTGCAGGCCGGGACCCCGATTACGTCCGGCCTGCATATACAGGCCTTCCCCGGCTAACTCAGTCAGGGCTCTTCAATGGAGCCGCGACACCATGACATCCGGTTGCCATATCACCGTGGTTCCATTGAAGAGTCGCAATTCCCGGCCACCTACAGCTATGATTTCCACGCAGCCAGACCCCTGATCTGGCCTCCTAAGGCCAGTGTTGAGCTGCAGGGAATGTCCTTGGCCTCCCCCCTTCCCCATCCACGCCCAGGGCCTGCCGATCCCAGGTGACTAGGGGAATTTATTCCACCTTGGAGGTAGAATAAGTTCCCTGTGCAAGTCACCGGCCCCGGATATAAAGGGCTGACATTAGAATCGTCCCTGTATGTGCGGGCCGATGACTGCCCACTGCCTGCCCTATCGCTACCCCCGATCTGCCCCTTTCTCGCCCCCTTCTACCTTCCCCGAACAAGATACTGTGAAGGTAGATGGGACTGGGAAAAAGCATGAATAGCTGAGATGGACGTCCCAATGTGATGTCCATCCTCGCTATTCATGCCTCAGAATGACCCTGTTACAGAGGAACCGCAAGTAGAATGTTGCGCCCAAGGATAAAACCCGAGGTTTGAGTTCCAGGAATTGTTCCCTATGCAGCTGAGTGCTGCGCGTAACATCCGGGAAACCATTAGACGCTGTCCACAAAACTGGGCAGCTTTCTTTTAAAAATAAGCTTTCAAAATGCAGATTTTAACCGTTTCAGATAAGAAAGTGACCAGCAAGGTGGCTCACCTAGAAATAATATCTTCAAATTTTCTAAAAATGCTGTCAAATTTTGAATCTCAGGAGAAACCAATACATCTAAATCCCCACTAGCTGAATCCACATCTCTGCTATGAGAAGGTATGTAATACATTTGGGTAAATTCAATAGAATCAGTAATGGCCAAAACCTCTGTCAGATACTTCTTAAAAAGAACCTCTGAAGATAAAAGATGAGTATAAGGAAAATTAAGAAAACGTAAATTTTGAGCCCACAGCAAGTTCTCTAGGGCTTCCACCTTAGCATGTAAAACTAGGGACTCTTTGATAAATGACACATTTGTCTGCTGAAGTGGCTGCACCAGAGAACCAAGCTGTAGGACTGCCTTACCTAAGGAAGTAACTTTAACCCCCCCTCCCCCCAGGTCCTGCAGACATGCCGCAGTCTCTTGAAAAATGGTACAAAGCAAGGATACAGTAGAAGACAACTTTCTATCACTATTGCCCCCCAAACATCTTTCAAAGTAATCTCCCCATCCTGACTAACAGAAGGGAGAACCAAGGAATCACTTGATTCACACAAGCTAACAGGTTTAGGAATCTGAAACTCTTTGTTTGACCAATCCAGGAAAAACACTGTCCACAAAAGTTGAAGATAACAAAGGAGAAGGTGGCAGGGTCCAACCTCCTGAACTGAGGGAGATTCCATTTGGCAAGGACTGAGAGGCAGATAATGGAACAAGATGCTTATCCAAAGGCCAGTGGGCTTAGGCCCCGGAGGCATGGGCACCCTGTTCCCAGATTTCCCCTTCCTCTTCCCCATACTCATAAAACCTTAACATACCACAACACAACATACATTATACCGGTAGTGAAAGACGAATCTCACGTTGGCTGTCAGTGACGCCAAAGGGACAGATCTTGCCCCTTAAGATACGCCGCTTTGGATAACACCCCGCAGTTGCAGGGGAATCAAAGCAGATCTTTATCCCGATGGGGGGTCCTTCCGGGCAACAGGCTGCTCCGCAAGGAGCCTGTGCAAGAAGAACACCGAACTCAGACACCTTACCCAGCGATGGCCAGACAGTCCATAGGCCGATGTTAGGGCACGGGTAAGCCTCCTTCCAGCAAAACAGCAAGTTCCCTGGCAGCAAATTCATCTAAGCAATTGGTAGGGAAAAGGGGCTTTGTTTTTAAAACAATCTTTTATTTTTCCTTCCTGTTTCTGTCAGCAGCCCAAGCTTGTTGCATTGTTGTTCTTCTTGCACATGTTTGTCTGTCTATCTGTCTGTGATGTGCATCATTTACTGGGTGATTATTATAAATTTGCTTGCTGTGTTTAACTAAACACAGAGGATGCAACATGGAATTTGTTCTTGTACGACTGTTAATTGATGTGAGCTCCTCCTTGGACGTCCATAGTGTGGTGATGGTGGTTTTACACCTACTTAAATCCAGAGTACGTATGAAAACTGCTTCAGTTTAGGATGTGAAACCTAACCCTGAACAATCTGAGGCTTATATTAGCAAATCCTCAGAACTTGTGCGTTTTCCCACCCTTGGTATATATACTTTTGGTTTATATTCCCTTTAGATTAAAAGCTTTGCTTCAGTTTTCATAATGCTATGTCATTGAGCTGTAGTCACCCGAAAAAGCAAAGATTGTTCCTGGAAAGCCAGTGCTTTAGTTCCAAAACTACCTGCAAAATGACATAAGAAGCAGGTCTTGGGTTTGCCACATTGCTTCTATGGCCCTGTCATTACAATTGCTCTAAGAAAAGCAGGGAGGGAGGGCACATGGCTGAAGATTCACCTAGGGAGTCAGATACCCATGGGCAAGCCCTGCTTCTCGAAAAGCAAGGCATTTCTTGGTACTATTTCCCCCATCCCTTCTCTATCACATATGTTTCATCTTTACCGAAGTTTGAGGCCTGGTTCAATCCTCTTCTGCATCCCCCTTTTCTGCTTCTTTGGCATAACCTTGCCTTAAACTTGTATGCTCGTGAGTCCATTTATTTCTTATTTCTTTTCTTCAAGTTCCCTAACCACTTCCACCCACATATTATATATCTCTCTCTTTAGTCCTGGGCGCAAGTCATTTTGTATTTTTTCAGTGGTACAATTCAAGCAGCATTTAATAAGCAAAAGAATTACATAAGCGCAGATCACTAATGCAAGCAACAAAAAATACCACTGAATATTTTGGTTCCAGAGGTTCCAAACCAACGTCAGAATTGTTCAGTTGGAGACTGGTCTAACTTAGTAGCCTCTTTCCTTATGTTTTCATCAGCTGATCTATCTGGAATGTATACACAGCTTTACAGTTCTGCAACACCATGATTCTCATTGCAAGCAATTTGTCCGCTACTCTTTCCTGTTCTATCAAAATGGACAATAATCTGACCTCTATAATGTTGAAGACATTGAATATCTTTCTGCTTTAGTTATTTCTCACCCACCACACCGCCTTGCCACCTACGATATCCAGCCTCTCATCGGGGTTTGATGGGCGACACGGCAATCACCTCTTTGAAGTCGTGGTAAGCCTCAAAGTGCATGTGCGTGCTCATGGTCTGTTGCTCCTGCCACCATCTGACTTCCCATCGGAGGTGGCAGGAGTGGAAGGATGCAAGTCCACGCACGTGTGTGCTTTAAAGACTGCCATGGCTTCAAAGAGGTGAATGTCATGCTGCCCATGAACCCCTAGTGAGAGGGGATAGCGAGGGAAGTGAAAACTCTGATGAATCTGCAAGTCCTTGCAAATTTCCTTTATGATTTGGCCAGCAAAGTGAGTACCACTATCACTTTTTATGGTGAGGATAGACCAAAACCTGGGATAAAGTCCTTCAGTAACTTCTTACTAACAGTGATAGTAGCAGCCTTTGCACACAGGCAGGCTTCCAATATACATTTAATTTTTAAAATCTTGATGCTCTCACATTGTTCCTTTTATATTGGACTCCCACAACATCTGTTCTCTCTCCTCATTGATATACATCACATAGACAGTTAAGATCATCCCAAGCTCTTCTAGCCATCCCTAAACACTAACAGTTGAGATATGAATGGATCAGAAACGCCAGTTTTGCTTACAACATCCCAGCTCTCTGGATATTCATTCAGAAACCTCTCATAAGAAATAAAAAAAAAAAAAAAAACAGGTAAAAACCTGGTTGTTCTAGCAGACCTTCCAGGATTACTTATAAGAATAACTTGCACGGAATATTTCTTCCCCCTCACATCTATCCTTTATATGGTCCGTACTTCTTGTAATTCAGTGCCATCTGGAAAATTATGATTGTTTTAGTCACCCCCCCCCCCTTCATTTGTCATTTGCCTATAAGTAATCACTGAATGTTTTTATTAACAAGATTGAGTAGTTTAGTTTTGGTCGTGATTGTAATTTTCTATGCTTGTATGTTTAATATGTCTGTTTACCGTTATCACTGGGAATGTAAACCGCTAGGACGCAAGCCTTTGGGGCCGCCACTAGCAGTATAGCAAACGTTCCAAATAAAAAAATATATACAATGAGCAAAACATTTATAAAAACAACTGGGGCAATATTTCAACTCTGCTGTTGATGTTTTTCAACATGTTGAATGTGGCATTTAAAGAAAATACAGATATTCAGTACCAGATAGTGATTGATGCTGATTATCCAGATTCCGTGCTATCCGAGTAGAAGTGATTTTCAGCCCACTCTCTAGCTATATGCATAGCTTTTTTGCTGTCCTAAGTATGGGAATAGTTATCTGGATACAGAGCGAAAAATCACTGCTAAAGTTGAGTTTAATGAAAAATTTTCAAAGGTTTTTTTCCTGTACAACAGGTGTGTCACAGGGGTCTCCTTTATCCCCATTATTGTTTAACATTTATTTTAGTCCCTTAGCACAATATATTAGGAAATTAGGGTTTCCCCATATACAGGGTGGCCCAAAAAAAGTGAGAACATCTCGTAGCATATAAGTTATTTAAAAATTCAAAAAGACAGATGTAAACGATTAAGAAATTTAAAAACAAAAGATGGCGACCAGAAATTGTCGAAATAAAGAAGTTATATAGCTAAAAAAGGTAAATGAGTAAACTATTTAAGCTTTTAATTTACGAGATGTTCTCACTTTTTTTGGGCCACCCTGTATATATACTGATGAGTTTAGTTCTTTATACCAGGGACTGGTTACATGAAAATAAAGCTGAATTTAGGAAAAACTGTAATTCTATGGGTGGGGAAGGCTAATATTCCAGATGATACTAAATTTATGCCATTGCTGGGACAGAAAGTTGATGTATCTTCTGAGGTATGTAGTTTGGGAGTTATTATAGATTTTAATTTGACTCTTGAATCGTATGTACAATATGTATAATATAAGACATGGTATAAACTGAGGTTGGTGAGGCAACTGAGATCAGTGTTAAGACCACAAGACTTCTGGATGGTGGTTCAATCAATAGTCCTGAGCCATCTGGACTATTATAACTGCAATTTTGGGAATGCCTAAACAGTTATTACACAAATTGCAACCAATACAAAACATTTCTGCAAAGTTCATTAAATATAGCAGTTATAGGGACAGAGTGACCCCTTTATTGCTAAACCTTCATTGGTTACCCATAGAAACACAAGTTTTGTTCAAGATTTTAAGTTTGGCTTTTAAAGCTATTCATAAGATAAGATCAAATAGGTTGATGCTTTGTTCTTTGGAAAGATCTTTGTGTTCCACGACTCACTGTACATTGGCATTAGCACTGCCCTCTGCCTCCTCTTTTTGGCAGAAGAAGATTAGAGATAGATGTTCCTCTGGTGCAGTGCCAAAATTATGGAATGATTTACCTTCTGAGATTAGGGATGCTGTGGATTATGTCCAATTTCGTAAAGCTCTCTGAAATACACAAGAGAAGATGAAATACACAGATGGATGAATTAAGAGTCCTCTCCTTGCCAGCAAACTGCATCAAACTAGCTGTAGCAAATCCTCTCTGTAAGGGCAAACTTAGAAATGTATGTGACCCTTCATCTGCCCATGGGCAGGAAAGGCTGGTAATTAGAAAGTGGGATTTTCATGTTGGTACCAGAGCTTTATAAAAGATTTCTAAATAGATTTTGGAATTGTAAATCACTTTTTGTATGCTTTGAAAAAGGCAGTATATCAAATAAAATAAACCATCAACCATAAAGACGTGGTTATGGAGGAAATCTTTTTAACTGTAGTTGATTTGAATTTAATATTGTTATTACTTTTGTACTCCGCTTTGTACGCATGTCGACAGTAAAAGCGGAATATCAGCAATGTAATGAAATTAAATTAAGTCGGATAATTTCCCACTCTGCCCTGACAAAATCTGGAGAATGCTGAGGCAGTCCATGGTGATATTCAGCGGTAGTGAATATCATGATCAGCAGGGCTTAATTATCCAGTTAGCAGATGCTGTTAACTGCATAGCAGCCACTGAATGTCAGGCTAAATATTTCTTCATTTGAATAAAATCAATCCAAATATTTAAAAATGAAGTCCATGGTGGGGGCTGTGCTGCTTGTCTTGTTTTTTTTTCTTCTGGTTAACCAATATTGTGGGCTTGTCAGATAAGGCTGGTTTGATAATATTTTTGGGCTATGGATGGAAAGTTAGGCGCAAATTGCACAGGATCTTCGGTATGGAAACATCATAAATAAATAAATGAAGTCTAATAGCATCAGTAATCTACATCCCTCCTTTGCTCAGATGGTCCACCCCATGGTGCATGTGAGGAAGGTGTAGGAGCAGAACCACAGGTGCTATCAGGTGGCTGTTGGGGGAGTACCATAGATGGTCAAGGTGCAAAAGATACCCAGTCAGTCTCCATGAATCTTTCTCTGTATCTTGATCCTGACCTTGGAGGACGATGACTAGTCAATTATTTTATTTATTTTATTTTTATTTATTACAGGCTCTTATATACCGCTCTATTCAGAATCAGCGCGGTTCACAATATAACAACATACCATAACAACAAACTGTTAGGTTTTACAGAGAACAAGGTCAGAGAACTTGGAATAAAACATGGAACGTCATTACTGCAACTATTTACAAGAGTATTTACAAGAGTATTTACAAGTATACATTACAGGATTTGTTCTTAGTTTGGGTAGTGATTAAGATTGGTTAGTTGGTCAAGTAATATTGGGGGAAGAGGTGGGATTTGAGTGCCTTCCTGAAAAGGGATAGATCATTGATAGCACGAATCTCTGGGGGTAGAGCGTTCCAGTACTTAGGGGCATAGAATCTGAAGGCCCTGTTAGATGTCACTGACAGGCATTTTGTCGCTGCTTTAGGGATGATTAGAGTATTTGTTGATATCGTTCTCCTGGATCTGTTGGGTGGGACGGCCTGAATGAAGTCTATTAGGGAGGAGGAGGTGATGCTTTTAGTGGCCTTGAAAGTTAGGAGTAATGTTTTGAATAATATTCTGCCATGTATGGGGAGCCAGTGGAGTTGCTCTAGGATGGGTGTTATATGGTCCCTTCTTGATGCTCCGTAGAGGACTCTAGCAGCGGTATTCATGGCGAGTTGCAGAGGGTTTAATGTGGAGTGTGGGAGGCCTTGGAGAATGGCATTGGCATAGTCAAGGTGTGGTAAGGTTAAGGCTTGAAATATAGTTCTGAAGTCATCAGGATCAAGCAGGGGGCGAAGATGTCGAAGAGTCCGGATCTTGAGGTAGATTGCTCTGACTACGTTGGTTATGTGTAGTTTCAGATCCATGCGTTGGTCAAAAGTGACTCCAAGGTAGCGAATGGACGGTTTTGATTGGAGCTCAGCTTCTTTCACCTTTATATGGGGTGGGGGGGTGAAAAGTGGGTCCCTGGTGATGAAGAGAACCTCGGTCTTTTATGTTGAATTCGGAGGTTCTGGGATTGAAGCCATTCGGATACTGCATCAAAACATTTAGCTAGCGGGGAAAGGTCCATATGAACTGTGGAGAAAGGCATATATAGGAGGATGTCATCTGCGTATATCAAGCATTCAACCTTGAAGGACCTGATGATGTTGCAAACCGGTTGTATGTATATATTGAAAAAGAGTGAGGATAGGGATGATCCTTGTGGTACGCCTTGCTTTTGGTGGTATGGTGTGGATGTTGTGGTCCCTGAGGTAACGTACTGCCATCTCTGATCAAGGTATGACTTGCACCACTCTAGGGCAATGTTATTGATGCCTTTTTCTTTTAGTCG
Source organism: Ichthyophis bannanicus (assembly GCA_033557465.1). Classification (NCBI taxonomy): domain Eukaryota; kingdom Metazoa; phylum Chordata; class Amphibia; order Gymnophiona; family Ichthyophiidae; genus Ichthyophis; species Ichthyophis bannanicus. The sequence goes on from CM066031.1 coordinate 1,582,003,986, forward strand.
CCCTATTAACAGATCGTGATGTACAGAGTCAAAAGCCGCAGCAATGTCTAAGAAGATGAGAGCAAAGCCTTGGCGGATGTTATCAATGCCTGTGATGATGTTGTTGCAGAGAGTGGTGAGGAGGGTTTCAACACCATGGAACTCTCTGAAGCCATGTTGGCAGTGGTCCAGAGGGGAGACGGTGTCAATGTGGTCCTGTAACTGTCTTTGAGCTTCCTTTTCAATTATTTTCGCTAGTAGGGGAATGCTAGCTATGGGTCTATAAGATTCAACCTTTTGTGGGTCGAGTTTGTGGTTTTTCAAGAGGGGTCTTATGGATGTTCTCTTGAGGGCTGGTGGGAAGGAGCCGGTTGTAAAGGATAAGTTCATCATTTTAGTGTTTTAGTGTTTATAATTATGATGTTATCTTGAGGTGTGGAAATTACCATAGCCTTGACTATAGAATCTGCCAAGGCATTCCCATGCGTAGCATCATCATAAGGTATTTGGTGAGCATCACACATTTTACAACAGTAGAAGGCAGCATTAAAGCATCTTAAAGATCAGAAACATAAGGATCAGTTTTGATTTGAGCTCCTCCAAAAGTGAGAAACCCAAACTATTTCCATAATTGTCCATAATCACGTACAACGCTAAAGGCAAAATGAGAGAGATTATAAATGAAAACAGCTTTTTCGTTTGCCAAAATAAACATTATTGTGAGAGCACCAAGTTCTGCTACTTGGGCAGAAAAAAGAGAAGGGAGGTGGTGACTTTCTACAACCTCATGTTGAGAACAGACAGCATGACTGGCAACAAGTAAACTGGATTTATTTCATCTGCAACAGCCATCAACATGGAAAACAAAATCAAAACTTTGAAAAGCGATGTCTTTTAAATCAAGTTGGAGCATAGTAGGGTGAGCTATCAATAAAAGGCAACCAGGAAGTTAACCTTCAGAAGGAATGGGAAACAGGGAGACAATATTTAAAATAGGACCGCTAGTAAACACCAACAATATGTCATATTTTGTTAGCCCGACATTCAAAAAGGTCTGAATTTTTGCTTTCAACAACAGCAACAATACTGCATGCACTGAAACCACAACAGTGACGGGATAACCAAGGACAAGGGCTGCAGAGAGTTCTACAATGGTAAACAGCAACTGCTCGCAAACAGTGTGGCAGTTCAGCTGTAGTAGGATCAAGGGGTGAATGAGAACCCCTAATGCAAACTTGTCCTTCTCATGACAGAAGAGAATACTCTACAAGGTTTATCATGGCTTCAAGCCACACCACAACGTAAAAACTCTGCTCACCTCCCTCTTCAACACCCTACTGAAAGGAATAGACAACATAGAGAACGGTTTCCTTCTAATTTTCATTGACATCTCAGCTGCCTTTGACAAAGTATCTCACCACATACTCCTACAGCGCCTCCAAGAAATGGGATTACGCAACAACACCCTGAAATGTTTCACTTCCTACCTGAACAACCGCACACAGCAAGTAAAATGTGGGGAAAAGAAATCAGCTCAATTTACCACCACACAAGGAATACCACAGGGATTGACCCTCTCATCAATACTGTTCAACATCTACATACAGCCCATATGCAGCATCATCAGGCAACACAACATATTATATCACCTGTACGCAGACGATATAATAGTATACACCTCAATCAACCTGAGCACTCCTGATATAACATCAATGACTGAGTGCCTCGAACATATGAACACCTGGCTCACCGACAATAACCTCAAGATAAACATTGATAAAACGGAAGCATTGTTTATTTCCAGGAGCACAACATTCATCCCACCCCAAGAAATCAACATACAACAAAGGACGAAGTAAAGTATCTCGGCTTCATCACAGACAAGAACCTGAATCTCCATTCCCACATTAACAAGACTGCAGCAAAAGCATACCATCGTTTAAAGATCATCAGATGACTCAAGCCACTCCTCAGCCAAGAACACTTCCGCACAGTATGCCAGGCAGTCATCACCCCCTTACTGGACTACAGAAATTCACTATATCAGGGGTTACCCAAACACTCAGTACAAACACTTCACTTGGTTCAGAACACTGCAACACGCATAATCACAGGCACATCCAAATACGAACACATAACTCCAGTATTCCAACAGCTGCGCTGGCAACTCATAATGGCACGGATAAAATTCAAGGCAACACTAATCATCTTCAAGACCATACACCACTGCTCAGCAGAAATTCTAGAGACCGCAATAACCAAAGACACAAGCAGCAGCCCCAGGCGAATGCAAGGCAGCAACAGACTCCTCACCCTGGCCGGATTCCACAAAACGAAGCAATCAACTTCCAGAAGAGCCTTCTCACTCTCGGCGCCGGACCTATGGAACTCGCTCCCAGAGGAACTAAGAGCACAAAAGGACCTCAAGGACTTCCGCAAATCCCTCAAAACCCACCTGTTCATAACCTCATATGAACAAGAACCTTAACTCCCAATCCACGGAGCCTTGCCGATACAGCCACCATACACCAACATTTCAGACCTGGGACTCAACCGCCAGAGATATATGTACGTCTTGTCACCTATGTTTAATGTAGACCCTTGTTATATCCCTATCCACTTTGATTGAAGGATAAGGTGGTATACAAAACTGGCTAAATAAATCAATCATAGTCATATAGCACTTGTTTCATGGAGGTGAATGCAGTTCTGCTTCTGTGGTCCAGGATAGAAGCTTAGGGTATTCAAACAGGTCAGATTTTGTAGCGGTTTAACAACTGAGGCATAGCAAAGTATCCACTGGTGGCAATGGGCAGTCCTGCCCAAAAAGATCCTCATTTAAGGTATACAAGGGGGACTGATAAGTCTCTGGCCTTGTAACGAAACAGAAAGCTACAAGCACACTTCATTTCCAAGGTCCAAATGATCTCTCTACTATTTTGTTTTATTTGGTACCAAATAAAACAAAAACTGCAGAGAGATCATTTGGACCTCAGGAACTGAAGTGTGCCCATAGCCTTGTGTTTCATTGCAAGGCCAGAGACTTATCAGCGCCCCCCCCCCCCACCTCATATAAACTGTTACCAATGATCCAGAATGCATTTAAACAAATCTAAAACCAGCTACTAGCTTTAACGATGCAAAAGGTTTGTGTTATATAAAGGGCAATTTTCAACATTGTCTGCCCCCCGATTTCTCAGGCATCTCCCTCCCACGTATCGGCCGCGCAGGCGGTGGCGTAGCTGCTCTCCTTCGCTCCTCAATCTCCTTCACCACCGTCTCATCTCCCCTCCTGCGTTATCCCGAAGCTCTGCTCCTCTACCTCCATTTCACCCCCCCCCCCTGCATCTTCTTCTCCTTTACTCCCCTCCTGCCTCTCGTCCTGATCTTTGGGATTCCCTCACATCTTCCATTACTGACCTGACCCTAGCCTTTCCACACCTGCTCATCGCAGGCGACTTCAACCTTCACCTCGATCCCCCCGTCTCTGCTAGGGACCGCTCTTTCAGCTCTCTGTTACACGACTTATCCTTCCAACAACTCGTCCCCTTCCCCACTCATTCTGCTGGGTATACCCTTGACTTGCTGCTTCCCCCTACCTCCTTCAATCCTTCTCTGCTCTCCCCCTGCCCTGGACCGATCACTCCTGCGTTATTTTCCAATTCTTCCCCTCCTCCCCTCTCCTCCCAGTCTCTCCCTCTTCCCCTACTATCTCCCAGTCCGCTCCTTCATCCCTTTCTCGACGAATCACTCCTGAGACCCTCCAACAATTCCCTTCAGCAACTGTCTTACTTCCACCTGACTTCCCCCTTCTCTCCCCCTCCTCCCAAGCGTCCACATGGTTCTCTTCTCTTTCTGCTGCCCTCAATCACATTGCCCCTCTCCGTCCCCGGCCTCCTTCTCACCATCCCTCTCAGCCATGGTTCCACCCTGGTCTGTCACTGCTCCGTGCGCAACTCCGTCGGGCTGAACGATTATGGCGTAAAGCCCCCTCTCCCTCCTCCCTCTCTCGTTTCAAGTCCGAGCACTCTTATTATAAGTCCCGCGTCCATCTAGCTAAACGGACTTACTTCACCACTGCTATATCCTCTGCTCCTAACCAGACCCGTCATCTCTACTCTGTACTCCGATCCCTTACCTCCCTTCAATCCCGCACCACCCCTTTGCCCTCTGTCCCCTCCCCCACTCCCTCCGATCTTGCAGACTATTTCAGTACCAAAATATCTACCCTCCGACACTCCCTGCCCTACTGTCCTTCTCCCATTTCAAGTCCTCCCCCCTGTTCTCCCCCTTGCTCCCCTCACCTGTCCCACGTCTGGCATTCCTTCCACCCACTCACTTCCTCTGAGCTCATTGCTATCATCACCTCCTCTAAAAAAACCTCCTGTGCTCTGGACCCCATCCCCACCCCCTGGCTTCTCACCCCCTCCCTAGCCCTTATCCCTCCTATCCTCTCTATGATTAACACCAGTCTATTCTCCGGTGTATTTCCCCAACCTTGGAAGCACGCTCTTGTCCGACCTATCCTTAAAAAGTCCTCTCTTGACCCCATGATTCCCGCGTACTACCGCCCAGTCTCTAACCTTCCCTTCTTATCTAAAATCCTCGAAAAAGCTGTCTTCTCCCAACTTTCTGCCCATCTTGATTCTACTCACTTTCTCCACCCCCGTCAATTTGGCTTCCGCCCCGGCCATAGCGTCGAAACTGTTCTCCTTGGTTTCCTGAATGAAATTCACACTGCTCACGACCGTGGTGATCTTTCGGTGGCAGTTTCTCTTGACCTCTCCGCTGCCTTTGATCTTGTAGACCACTCCCTTCTCTTAGCCCGTCTTCGCGAAGCGGGCCTCTGCAGCACCGTTCTACACTGGTTTCACTCTTTTCTCTCCTCTAGGTCCTTTTCAGTTCTCTCTGCCTCTACCCCCCCAACCGCCTCTACACCTACTCCCCTGCTTTGCGGTGTCCCCCAGGGCTCTGTTCTGGCTCCCCTCCTCTTCAATGTTTTCCTTACCCCCCTTTCTCTACTGATTCAACAGCACGGGATTTCTGCCTTCTACTACGCTGATGACCTCCTTCTTCTTTACCATACCTCTCCCCTTTCCCCTGACCTCTCCCCACTGAGCACCTGTCTCACAGCTGTAGCCCACTGGCTCACCACTCACTGCTTACATCTTAATCTTGCAAAGACTCTGGCCATCTGGTTCTCACATGACAGTACCCCTCCCTTGGTTTCCCCCTCCTTTTCTGGCTCCCCCATTCCCTTAGTCTCCTCCTTCCGTTACTTGGGTGTCCTTTTTGACCCTGGCCTCACCTTTCGGGATCACATTGCTCACATCTCTAAGACCTCATTCTACTTTCTACGTCAGATCCGTGCTATTCGTCCCTTTCTCTCTCCACAGGCTCTTTCTACCCTCCTTCTCTCCCTGGTTATATCTCGCATCGATTTTTGCAATTCCGTCATGTCTGGTCTCCCTGCCTCCCAACTACAACGCCTCCAACGCATCCAAAACACAGCTGCCCGGCTCATCTTTCATGCATCTATCCGTGATCATATCACTCCTCTCCTCATCCGTCTCCACTGGCTCCCTGTCAAGTTCCGCAGTCAGTTCAAGATTCTGGTACTTCTCCACCGTGTCCTCCACACCCACTCCCCTCAGTATCTAGCCGACCTGGTTCACTTCCATAACCCAACCCATTCCCTACGCTCCTTTCACCTAAATCGTCTGCATCTCCCCTCACCCACTTGTGCTCGCCTCCAATCCACCCGTTCCTCTGCGTTCTTCTTCCTTGCTCCCGCCCTGTGGAACTCTCTCCCCTCTTCTATCCGCCTCGAACAGGACCATGCCACCTTTAAGACCCGCCTTAAAACTCACCTCTTTACCCTTGCCTTCGATCTTCCCGAACCTCCCACATGATTTGTCTTCCCCTCCCCCTCCCCTCACTTTCCTTTCTATTGTCCTGTTGTATGAATCTGCCTAGTTTGCTTTCCTATCAATTGATGTAACTTCTTTTCCTTTCTCTTTCCACCTTTTGGTGACTGTTTCGATTTGAACTCTGTAAACCGCTATGATGTACATTGCGTTTAGCGGTATATTAAGTTAATAAACCATAAACCATAAACATCGTTTACCAAGGTAAACTGGCTTGGCTAAAAGTTGCTCTCTTTTGTCCAGGTTAAAAATGTGTGCAGGCTTTCATAATGCATTCATTTTTAGCTGAGTTATAAAGGCATTATGAGGACAGGGCTGACTTAACCAGTAGGCAGACTAGGCAGTCAATTAGGCCAGCAGCACTGTGTGTAGGGGGGAGAGGGCGAGGATGCTAAAAAAATAACTGCAGTACAAAATAGCGATGGGGTCAACTCTAATTCAGGAAATTATAACTAAAAGAGCAGATGTATTTCCTTTTCTTAGATGTGCTAAGCACAGCTTGAATTTCAAGGACAACAAAGTAGAAAAACCCATCTCGGGACACTAAACTTTATCTGAGAGTTTAAAAAAAAGTGTCTGTAAACATTTCTACAGCATTTCAGGACATCTGAAAGATTTTCTAGTCAGAATTTTTAGGATGTGGCTTGTTAGAGGTAAAGTAAACTGCAGTTTCCTAGGTTTCCGTTCAGTTCATGTCCTCCTACTGAGAAATGAGAAAAATATGGAAAAAAAACCCAAAATGCAGTGAACTGAAGAAAAATGGAAGCAAACCCATGAGTAAAGCCCACCCCAATTCTGTCATATGATGGATGCAAAGCAATATCAGCATATGTTGACAGATTTCAAAAAGAGTCCTTATGACTTGGAAAGGAACCACATGCACAACAGGTGTTCTCCAGGAGCAGCAGGAATCAGTCCTCACATATGGGTGACGTCGGCGTTGACGGAGCCCTCGTGCGGAGCATTTCCTCAGCTTTCAAAGAAAGCCTTTGGGAATGCAGCGCGCATGCGCAGTCCCCTTCCTGCCCAAGGGTGCCATCTTGCTCAGTCCGATGACATAGCTAAAAGACTGCAAAAAATCAAAATGAAGGATATGACTGCAACTCCAGGGGAGGAGGGAGGGTCGTGAGGGCTGATTCCTGATGCTCCTGTAGAACACCTGTTACCGGTGAGTAACTACGCTTTCTCGAGGACCCAGCAGGAAGTCAGTCCTCACATATGGAACTCCCCAGCTCTAGGCTACCGTGAACCCAAAGCTGAAAAAATGGCTCCCTCTCGAGCCACAGCATCCGTGACAAGAATTTTCTCTGAGAATGCATCCCGTATGGTAGCCCAACATGAAGGGCCGGAGGGTAGGAGTTGCCTAAACTTCAAAGAGATTATGGAGTACCGCCTGGCCGAAAACACTCTCGCCGGGACTCTCTCTCCAGGCAGTAATGGACTGCAAAAGTCTGGCTTGAAGACCAAGTTGCAGCCTGGCAGATGTCTGCCAACAGAACAGAGTGGAGATGAGCTACTGACGCGGCTTTCGCCCTGACACGGTGGGTCATGACCCGACCCTGCAAGGGGAGGTCGGCTGTCCTGTACGTCCAGGCGATGCAATCTGCTACCCAAGTGGACAACGTGCGCTTGGAGACAGGTAACCCCATCCTATTAGGGTCAAAAGAGACAAAGAGCTGAACAGCCCTTCGATGCTCCGTGTACGTTCTATGTAAAAGGACAACGCCCTCTTACAGTCCAGGGTATGCAAGACTGTTTCAGCCTGGCTGGTATGCGGCCTGGGAAAGAAGGTCGGAAGAACCACCTCTTGATTGAGGTGGAAAGAGGAGACCACTTTTGAGAGGAACTTAGGATGGGTCCGTAGGACCACCCTGTTCCTATAGAACCGCGTGTACGGTCTATCAGAAACCAGAGCTTGTAGTTCACTCACACGTCTGTCCGATGTAAGAGCCACCAGGAAGAGCGCTTTCCAAGAGAGGAAGCATAAGAAGCAAGTAGCCATCGGCTCAAACAGTGGGCGAGGAAGTTGCTGCAAGACCACGTTCAAATCCCACTCAGTCGCCGGTGGGCGAACCGGAGGCTTGAGCAGAAGCAGACCTCTGAGAAATCTGGACACCAAGGGGTGAACCGACAGAGACTGTCCTTCCACCGATGAGTGGTGCGTTGACAAAGCACTGAGGTGGACCCGAACAGAGTTAGACTTAAGGCCTAGGTCTGAAAGATGAAGGAGATACTGCAGTACTACTGGCACAAGGCAAGAGAAAGGATCTTCATTGCGCTGAGCACACCACACCGTAAACCTACGCCACTTGAGGGCATAGGACTTTCTGGTGGACTGCCTCCTAGAGGCCAATACCGCCTCCTTAACCTCCTTAGGTAGAAGTAAGGGAGCTAGCACTACCCTTTCAGCAGCCAGGCCATCAGATTGAGGGACCTGAGGTTGGGGTGCAGAAGGGAACCCTGCTCTTGAGACAGGAGATCGTGTTGCAGCCCTAGAGGGAATGGAGCTTCCACCGCCAACTGCAGAAGAAGTGGAAACCAAGGCTGCCTCGGCCATATGGGGGCTACCAGAATCACCAAGGCCTTGTCCCGAAGGATCTTGAACAGAGTTCGGGCCACCGGAGGCGTGGGAGGAAACGCATACAGGAGGCCCATAGACCAAGAGATCAGAAAAGCATCCGCTGCCATCCTCAGGGGATGCCGCTGTCTGGAGCAAAACCTGGGTATCTGACGGTTTAGCAGACTTTCAAAGAGATCGATGGATGGAAGTCCCCAGCGGAGGAAAATCTGCTGCACCACCAATGGATTCAACTGCCATTCATGAGGCTGGAGAATCCTGTTTAGTTTATCTGCTAGGAGGTTTTCTTGACCAGGTAGGTAGACTACTTTGAGAAACATACCCTGCCTGACCGCAAAGGAGCAAAGGGCCAGTGCCTCCTGACATAGGAGCCAGGACCTTGTGCCCCCTTGTTTGTTCACATAGAACATTGTCACCTGAATGTCCGCCTGAACAAGAACAGACTGTTGAGAGAGGGCATGACAGAAAGTTTGCAGAGCTAAGCGGATTGCTCGCAGCTCTAAAAGGTTGATTTGCTGTGTGGCCTCCTGAGGGAACCACAGGCCTTGAGTGCATGAGCCCTGGCAATGTGCACCCCAGCCTCTTAAGGAAGCATCCGTCGTCAGCACCCTTGTGTGTGCTGGAGCCTGAAAAGGTACACCCCTGAGAAGGTTTGGTGGATGTAGCCACCACTGCAAGGAGTTCAGAAGCCGTCTGGACACCTTTACTCTGTCTCGGAGGTCACCGGTGGCTTGTGTCCACTGATCTCTGAGGCACCATTGAGCAGTCCGCATGTGCAGACGGGCATTTGGGGTCACATGTACAGTGGATGCCATGTGGCCCAGGAGATGCAGGAAATGCCTGGCAGACACATGAGTATTGCGTTGGACCTGATTGACCAAATCCATAAGTCTGTGGGCCCTGTCCTCGGGCAAGTAAGCTCTTGCCTGAAGAGTGTCCGACCTGGCCCCTATAAACTCTAGGTTCTGAGAGGGGAGTAAAGTGGACTTTGCATAGTTTATGACAAAGCCCAGATGCTGAAGAAGAGAGACAGTGCGAAGAGTGGCCTGTCGAGCCTCCTGGAGTGACTGGCCTCTGATTAGCCAGTCGTCCAGGTACGGGAAGACAAAAATCCCTTGATTTCTGAGAAAACCCGCCACCACCGCCAGGCATTTGGTGAAAACCCTGGGGGCAGAAGTCAGGCCAAAAGGAAGCACCCTGTACTGAAAGTGGTTTCCTCCCACCACAAATCTGAGATATTGTCTGTGGTCTGGATGGATGAAGATGTGAGTATAAGCATCCTTTAGGTCTAAGGAGCATAGCCAGTCTCCCTGCTGGAGGTAGGGCAGCAGTATCCCAAGGGTAAGCATCTTGAACTTTTCCCTCTCCAGAAACTTGTTCAGATTCGCAAGTCCAGGATAGGTCTTAGGCCTCCTGTTCTCTTTGGTACCAGGAAGTACCTGGGAGTAGAAGCCTTGCCCTTTTAGGTGGTGCGGCACCGGTTCCACCGCCTGTTCCTTTAGAAGACTTGCCAACTCCTGAAGGAGAAGGTTCCTGTGTAGAGGGAGTCTTAGAGGCTCCCCTGGGTATTGGGGGGGGGGGGGGTAGCGGGTGGAAATGGAGCATATAGCCCTTCTGGACTATGCTCAGCATCCAGGTATCCCCTGGGATGGCTGGCCACCTGTAGGCATACAGGGTCTGTCAACCTCTTGTGCTGAGTGGGGCCACCGGCGGAGGAGAGGCTATGCCCTGGGAGTCAAAAACCCCCTCCCTGCTGTGCAGGAGCCAGAGCTGGAGGCTTGGGGGTTTTCTGCCTACAGGGCCCATGCCCCTGCCCTTTGGCCTGCTGGCCCTGTTGGGGAGCTGGAGAGGCCTGCTATTGAGGGTAGGTTTTGAAGGCAGTACCCTTCCTCAGGAAAAAGGGCTTCTTCCCCGAGCCCTTCTTTTTGTGAGAAGGGGAAGAAGTCTTTCTGGACAGCCTTGTCCTGGTGAGAGTCTATTTATGCAGCCTTCTCAGTCATGGACTTGCCGAACAGGTTGCTACCTCAGCACGGGACATTGACCAACTTATCCTGCACCCATGACTCCAGGTCCGATGACTGTAGCCAGGCCTGACGACGTGCACCGATGCCGGCCGTGGCTGCCCGGGCCGAAGCCTCGAAGCCGTCATAGGCTGCTTGAGAAATAAGCTTCGAGCACTCTCGGATCCCTGTCGACAAGGCTTTGAATCTCTGCAAGGGTTCCTCGGAGACGCCAGCCGAGAACACGGCAATCTCCTTTGCCAGGTCTCGTAAGTACATGCCCATGTACAGCTAGTAAGTCTGGACTTGGCAAGACAGCATCGAGCCCTGGAAGCACTTTCTACCGAGGGCATCCAGGTTCCGGGCCTCCCGACCGGGAGGCACCGAGGAGTGCATCTTTTGGCTTTTCAGCCTGTGAATGGCCAATTCCACAACCATGGAGTTGTGCGGCAGCTGCATCTTTTGGAACCCAGGGCTCTTATGGACTCGATAGATAGAATCGCCACGCTTGCTAAGGACTGGTGCCAGGGCCGGTGCTTCCCACATTTGGAAAAGCAGCTGTTCCAGCATCAGAGGAACCGGTACAGTAAAGGCTTCCTTTGGAAGAAAATCATACTGAAGGGCATCGAGCTCTTCGGCTCCTCCTCGGCATTTGCCGGGAATGCCAGAGCCTTGGCCATGTCCCTGACGAAATCCGAGAACCGGGTATCCGCTGGGGGGGGGGGGGGGGACCTTTTCCGAGGCTCGGACTACGGTGAGTCCGGCGGGACGCACCGGGTCCGGAAGGTGTCAGGAGACTCCTCGTCCTCCGTCTCCCATGCCGACTCCTCCAAGGAGGAGTCGAGCGGCTCCAGCCGTATGAGCCTCGATGCCACCCGCCCCAATGCCGAGGTCACCGGTGTCGACGACCTCGGTCCCGCACGGAGGTCGAGGGAGACCTTGGCTGCGGATTGACTCGAGACTTGATTGACTCGAGGATCAGCTCAGCCTCCGGTGTCGACTTAGGCGTCGAGATCCCGATGGTCGGGGCAGATGCACCGGTCAAACCGGCAATCAGTACCCGCTGCTGCTCCATGAAGGCAGCCAGGCTGCTGTCCAGGGCTGTCAACCTGAGACCGAGCTCAGGAGACTCCGCAGCCCCCGACTCGGGCCCCGACAGCGTCGGGCCCGATGTCGGTTCTCCCAGAGGAGAGTCAACGAGGACAACTGAAGTTACCTGACTCGGCGACTCCAGCTCCAGGCAAGGTAGTTTGGTTGGCCGCTCCGACTCTGAGAGCCTGGGATGGCGGTCAGGGCTTTGTGACCTGACCCTCAAGGATCCAGGTGCCTCCACTGATGCCGCCCTCACGAGCTTCTTCTTCTTTTTGTGCTCCCGGGCGGGAGACCCCCTCTCAGAGGACCCACGTGGACTCCGAAAAAATTCTTTCACATTGATGCTGACGGCTCCAAAGTACCTTCAACGACATCTTGCCACACGGGCCACAGACCAGCGGGTCATGGTCGGGCCCGAGGCATCGGAGGCAGCAGTCGTATGTGTCGGTGAGAGACATAAGTTTCTTGCACCGATCACATTTTTTGAAACCGCTAGCAGCCATCGGGGGAAAAATGGCCCCTGCAAGGTCAAAAGACAGGGCTGCCAGTGAAAATAACAGAAAAAGCGCGAACGCTAGTCACAAAGGACAAAAAACGAAAAAGAAGTTCTGGACTCAATACTGGTGTACCGAGCCGAGGTGGGAGGGGAACCGGCATCGAACCGGATAAAGAAACGCGAAAAATTGCAGAAAAAAATCTACTTTTCCTGGGTGACACGAACTATGTCCGTTGGGTTCCGCGGAAAAAGAAAGACTGAGCAAGATGGCACCCTTGGGTGGGAAGGGGACTGCGCATGCACACTGCATTCCCAAAGGCTTTCTTTGAAAGCTGGGGAAATGCTCCGCATGAGGGCTCCGTCGGCGCCGACGTCACCCATATGTGAGGACTGACTTTCTGCTTGATCCTGGAGAAATGAATTCACCATTTTTACTGTGCTTTTCAGTATATTACAGAAGTGAGTGATTCAACAGTGGATATGACAAAATAAAAACTCCAAAAGTCAAAAAAAGTCCCCACTCAGCACCTTATATCCATGATATGGGTATACATCTGTTAATGCACATTTGGTTCATTAATTTTACATATGCAGAAACGTATGCACAAAGATGATGTAGGGGGCTAGTTACTAAGCTGTGGTAAAATATCTCTATTTTACTGCACTTTAAATTATCGCAGGAGTCACTAACCTGCAGCAACTCAGTATTGCAGGCTAGCAACCCCCATGGTCAGAGCCGGCCCAAGGGTTTCTGCCGCCCTAGGCAGAAACCACAGCCATGCCATCCCCTGCCCCTGCTGATGCCCCCCTCCTCAGCTGGTGCTGCCCCCCTCAGCTGCCACCTTTTGCCACCTCTTTTGGAAATACTGCAAATGCCTGCCTCCCCACCAAATGGAATCCACCAAACAGCAGCTGGGGGGCGGCACGGCCACCCATGTGTGCCACTGCTGCTACCGCCCACATGTGCCTCCGCTGCTGCCCACTAGGGTTGGCTGCCCTAGGTGGCGAACTAGTGGCAGGCTGGCCCTGCTCTGCCCACGGTAAATGAATAGCGCAGCTTGAGATCAACCTCGCAATCTGTGCTGCTCTGCTGCCCTGGAGCACTGGGCAGGTAATGCATAGCCCAATGCTCCCTGGTGAGCCTTTCTTAAAAGGAGCTGATATAGCAAGAAAAAAAACAGTCTTGGGGTCCCCTCCCCCAAAAATCAAAATGATCTCCCCCTCCAAAGATCAGACACAGATCCCAGGAAGGGATCACAGACGAGGGGAGGACGCAGTTGATGAACCCCCCCCCCCCCCCCCCGGAGAAAGCGCAAAACGTCTGGGTGCAGAGCTAGAGACTTACCAGCCACCAGACTTCAAAAACTTGCCAGAGCTATGCTGAATCACATACTCCACCAGGGGCCACAGAGAAAACACGTACATCTGGTGCTGACTTGGCCAAGGCTAGGTCGGGGCATTGATGCACTCTGACCCCGTCTTTGTATGACGACTGAAGAAACAGCAAACTTCAGTACTGGAGCGGTTAACCATCAGATTCATTTTGGGGCGACCCCAGTGGCACAGAATCAGTTGTAACATCTCCTGACTCAACTTCCACTCTCCAGGATCCAGAAAGTGCCAGCCGAGGAAGTCTGCTTCCACGGTGTCCACCCTGGCACTGTGCTGAGCTGACAAGGCTAAAAGGTTCTTCTCTAACCAGGCAAACAGGAGAGCCATCTCCAGGGCTACCTCGGCACTCCTCATGCCACCTTGCCAATTGACATAAGCCATAACCATGGCATTGTCTGAAAGCACTTGAGCCATGAAGCCCACGATCAGAGGCCAGAAACTCAGAAGAGCTAACCTGATGGACTTCGCCCCAAGGTGGTTGATGGACCACACCATTTCCCTGTGGTTCCAAAAGCCCTAGGCCATACGGTCTTGGCAACAGGCTCCCTAGCTCAAGAGACTGGCATCCATCGGCAGGAGGAGCCAGGAGAAATCGTCCAGTAGCATGCCCTTCCTCAGATGACAGGGCTGCTGCCAGCACTGCAGGCTGGACTTCACCATCAATGGGAGCAGGAGCCTGCGCTCAAACTCCTGAAAAATCGGGAAACACCGAGTCAACAAGGACCGCTGGAGCAGTCACATATGAGCACGCGCACATGGCATCATCTCTATGAGTGCTGCCATCAATTTGAGAAGCTGAAGAGAATCCCAGAATTTGGGAACCTGTTGTGTGCAGAATAGCACCAGGCAGTCCAACAGACTTTGATGTTCTCATCTGGCAGGAAAACCGTGCCCACTTGAGAGTTGAAATGCACTCCCAGAAACTCCAGGGACTGGGAAGGCCACAGCTGGGTCTTTCTTGATTGATCACCTAGCCGAGGCTTTCTAAGAAGGACAGAGATCCCTTGGCACCACAGTGCCACAGTCGCCACCACCATGACATGGGAGAACATCTTTGGGGCTGTGGAAAGTCCAAAAGGGAGGGTGACGAACTGATAGTGAGAGCCAAGCACGGCAACATGCAGATACTTTGCTGATCCGACAGAGCAGGATATGAAAATACACTAGATCCAGAGAAGCCAAGAACTCCCTCACCACACTGCATGAATCATAGAGCATAAGGTTTTCCATCCAGAAGCGAAGGACGCGCAAGTGCTCATCGACCCCCTTGAGGTCCAGAATGGGCTGGAAAGAACCATCCTTTTGGGCACCATGAAATAGATGGAGTGTCTGCTCTAGCCCCACTCATCCAGTGGGAAGGGCATCACTGGCTTTAGGTGCAGCAACTTGTTCAAAGTGATCCACACAGCATCATTTTTGATTGCTGACCCACAAGGGGAGATAATGAAGGCACCCGGAATCAGCTCTTTGCATTCCAGGACATAGCCAAACTGAATGATGTCTAGCACCATGTGATCCTTGGTAACCTGGGCCCATTCCTCAAAGAAAAGGCAAAGCCTGCCTCCAACTGAAGAAACCACGGAATGGGCCCCCAAACCTTTGTTGCGCAGCCTCTGGAGGGGACCGAGTCACTGGGCCCATGCACTCCATGAAAGGATTAAGAATGAACCCGAAACCACCAGAAGCAGAGGGGAAGAAAGGTTTTCCAGGATGGTAATGACGAGAGTTCCGAGACCCCCGGGAATACAGCCACCACAGCCTTGGTGGATGGGCAGAGGCTAATGAGAAGGGCCACCAGCCAGCTTCACAGGCCCCTTGGACACATCTCCCAGAAGGTCACAGATTTTCTCTCACCTAGGTACTTCACCAGCTTCTCCAAATCGGCTCCAAACAGAAGTCGGTGTTAAAAATCAGTGGGAACAACTGGGCTTTGGAAGATGTGTCTGCTGCCCAGTGCTGGAGCCAAATCCAATGCCATAACACCATCATCAGAGCACCATCTGTGGTTGCCAAATGTACCAGGTCATACATGGCATCAGAAGGGAAGGCCATAGCAAACTCCAAAAAAGGGGTAGTATCATCCAATGGAAGAAACTGAATCCACTGGAGCAGGGCTCAAGACATCAGTTTTGCCATGCCAGCTGCAGAATAGCTGCTGCCATGGCAAAACTGGCTCCTCAACCACAAATCTACCTGATGATTCAGAAAATCCTTCAAGGCCGATCCGCCTTTCACAGGAACAGTGGCCCATCTGGTAACTGCCATGACCTGCACATCCACCTTGGGAATGCCAAACCACTCAACATACTCCTCTTCTGGAAAAGGAGATCTTCCAGAAGGGAAGGAAGTCAGGAGAGTCCCACCCAACCGGATCATATCCTTAATCACATCTGGAAACAGGAAGACAGTAGTGGATTTTTGCACCCTTTGAAGAAGCGGGTGTACCTTCAGCTCCTGCTCTGTGCCGGAAGAATCTACAAGTTCAAGGTGGATCAGACCCTGGCAATCAATGCCCCGAGCTCCTCCTTCTGGAATAGGTGAATCACACCAGCCTCCTCACAGTCTTCTAAAGGTGAGAGTACTTCTACATCCATGTCAGAGTCCAATACTGAGCCATCTGAATCCAAGTCATAGTCAAAATTTTGGACAGCTCACAGCTGTTCCCGATCTCCAGGGGCACTCCATGCCGGGGAAGCTTAGTCAAAGGCAATCAAACAAAGCTTTCACTCTCCAGCTGCACCACACAATACTGCATCTGGGGGCACCCAGAAGCTGCAAGGTCCGAATTTCTATACCAGAAGGACCAGGCCAGCTGCAAAAAAGAAAGAGTTTCATGGAGAACAATTCGGAGTCCGGAAGCTCTCCTCTTGGACATGATCCATCAACACCAGTGGGCACAGCTGCTACAAACCCTGATGAGCGGCTCACAGCACAGTTGCTGGATCCTTCAACTGGCTGGATATCCTTACCCATACTAGTACTACTACTATTATATAGCACTACAAGACATACATAGTGCTGGTACTCACCCCCTGAGAGCCCTAGGCCAAAAATCCATGCCAGGCTCCGCTCTACTCTGCAAGCACTGTTTCTCTGGCTTACAACACTGTGTTTAAAATGGCTGGCAGGAGATCCCTCTGAGAGCCTTCTGCAATCTTCGGGAGAGAGCAAAGGGGACAAAGGAGGAAGGAGGGGGCACTGAGGCTGTGTGAGGCAGTTGTACTCTTCCAGATCCTTCCAAATTCTTCCAATTTCTGGCTGCTCAACAGGCCCTTATCCAGGGTAAGAGCATGGAGCTGAACCAATTTTCCCTTCTCCTATGGCTACCGATAAGACTGCAATCTAGTGGAGCCTCCCATGTTGCTCTCTAGTGAGAGATCAATCCACAGGATGTTGTTCATGAGCGTTTCAAATCAATCTTTTCCTCTCAAATCCATAGAATTTCTTTAGAGAGGAGAAACTCCATCCACCATCTGCTGGAGACAAAGAAATACTGAAAGAATCTCTGGTGGCTGAAGTGAATAGAGGCATGGGAGTGATGTCATTGAAATCTGGGCTTTTCATTGGTTCTTTCTCTTAACCAATCTGCTGGTAGGGGAACACAATCCACTTGTCTGGACTGGTCTAGCAGGACGATATGGAACAATAGTTATAGCTTCAGATTGCAAGTGTCTATGTGTGTGGTGTAATGGTGGTATGTCTGTTTGTGTGTGGAATGTGGTGGCGGGTGCCTTTGTGTGAGTAGGAAGCAGGGTTGCGGTGCATGTGTATTTGTGCTGCAGAGCTGAGGAGTTTATGTGTGGCATGTGCAGAGGTGGGGGGCCCTTGACTGTGTGTGAATATGAGTGTGTGGTGCACAGGTGGGGTGCCTATGTGTGTGCGTAGGTATGTAATGTGGAGCTGGGGTGCATGTCTGTCATGCAGAGGGGGGCATCTGTATGTGCAAGTCTATAGTGAGGGGATGCGGGGCTTATGTGTCTGTTCTGGGGGTGGGGGTGACCTTTTGTGTCAATGCATTCAAATCTTTAACCTCCAACACCATGCACTCTTCTTTCCCCCCTACCCCTCCCAACTTTCTGTTCCCCTCTCCATTCCCCCCTCTTCCTTCTGTTTTTTTTTAAAGTTACTGGCCTTTTACGTTTTTGCTGCCTCACTCCTCACCCCTAACTGTTTTGTTTTTTTTTGCAGGCCCTGTTCATCTGTACTCTTCTGCCCGTGGGCGATGGGATCCCCACGGGCAGCCTGTTGCCTGCCAATCGCAATTGCAGCATTTCCCCTCCTGTTCTGCCCACGGGGATCCCATCTCCCATGGGCAGACAGAATGGGTCTTTGCTGTAATCACGGTCATCCCTTTCTCTTCTACACGCAGGAAATGGAATCCCCACAGGCAGACAATTTGCTTCCGGGCCAGGTGCAAATTTCTGGTCGCTATGGCAACCTGGTGCCTGGAATTTGTCAAGCCCTGTCCTAACCCATGAGAGTTTCCAGAACAGAAAGAGTGTATAAATTTAATTCTGGTCTTTTAGTCTATCATTTTTGACAGCACTGTACAGAGGAAAGGATACCTCTAATTAAACATGTTTCTCATTTGATTTGTGGTTTAGAATTTACCCATACCCATATAGGCAAGTTGCTGCTCACTACACAGGAATATTAATATCCTTCCCTGGCTGTCCATTTATGAAGATAAAAATGCATCTAGAATACCTTTGTTACTGCAGGTTAAATGCTATAGTGCCTCCTTAATTATGAGCCATTAAAATGAAAAATAATAATCAGAAGTAAATGGAACAGCATTTATGTGGCCTCTCAATACAATTTGTATAACCATATTAATATCTATTGGCATATAGCGTGCCAATAGATATTAATATGGTTAATATCTAATGGCACGCTACATCCCATAACCAGGGGCGGCCCAAGGTGGGTGTGGGGCCATGTGTGGAGACGCGGTGCGGGGCCTCATTTGCATAAGGGACCTCATTTGCATAAACATTTGCATAACGTTACCATACACTAACTTTTAGTAAACATGCCTCTTAATGAGTGTATGGATAAAGAAAGACTAAAAGATTTATACATTACTATAATCCAGTGCCAACCGCCAGGCACATTAGGAACTACTGCAAATATTAAAACAATACATTTCAGAGAATAACAATACATGACCTACTGGGGAAAGAGAAGAAGTGGCAATGTCAAATAGGAATTACATAAACAGAATACCTCAGCTCGGTTACACATGCAGAACATAGACCATCACCAAACAAAGAACAAGGAATCACAATTTAGAAATAGGAAGACAATAATTAAACTGGGAATCCCAAAAGCCAAACTTGGAATGTACAACAACATTGTAGAAATAAAACTATAAACTATAAATTAATTTACTCTTGTACTAAACAATGCAAAGCGCAGACGTTAATGATGCACATTTCCCAGAGCTGACATATTCCAGTTAATAAATTCAAAATAAAGAGATATCTTTCTACCTTTTGTGCATTTTGTTTTTCAGTTGCAATTGCTCCAGCCACTTTCTTCTGGTTTCTTCGTGTCTTCTGCTAACTTTCCATTGTCTGCTGTCCATTTGGAGTGGAGGAGTGGCCTAGTGGTTGGAGTAAGGTACTTCAGACCAGAAGGTCAGGGGTTCAAATCCCACTAGAGAACAGCAACCTTGGGCTGGAAGGACTGGGGTTTCTAGTCCCACAGGTGCTCCTTGTGGTCTTGGGCAAGCCACTTAACCCTCCATAGCCCATGTTCCCTGTAAAATAGTTATCTCCAAGTTTATAATGCCTTGTTCAATGTAAACTGCACTGATACAGAATAGCACAGTATATAAATAAATTTGTCCTCTCTTCTAGCTTTTTTCCATTCTCTCTCTACATCTGCTTTAACATACTATTCTTTCTCCTTTTGCTCTTTCCTCATTCCTATTTCATCCACTCAAATTTTACCCCTCCATCCTCAAACCCTACTTACTCTCCTAATACCTGGCCAATTGTAGATTTTTCTTCCCTCCCACACAAAATATTTTTCCCCTCTCCATTTCACTCTCCCAGCCCCATCCCATTCTAATCCTCCCCCAACATCAGCTCCCTTCTAGTTCTAGCCCCACCCAGCATCCGCTCCCTTCTAGTCCCCGCATCAGCCCATTTCCAGTCCTAGCTCCCCATCCATTTCCAGTCCTATCCAAGTCCCCCATCAGTCCATTTCTAGTCATTTCCTAGCCCCACCATCAGCCCATGTCAAATCCTAGCTCCCCTCCACTAGCCCATTTCCAATCCAAGCCCCCCATGAGCCTACTTCCAGTTCTAGCCCCTCCATGAGTCCATTTCAATCCAAGCCCCCACCACAGCCCATTTCCAATCTTAGCTCCCCCAACAGCCCATTTCCAGTCCTATCTTAGCCCCTCCATCAGCCCATTTCCAGTCCTAGCTCCCTACCCTCACAGCCCATTTCCATTCCAAGCCCCCCTCCCCATCAGCTCTTTGCAGTTCAAGCCCCCCCTTCCACTCAGCCCATTTCCATTCCAAGCCCCCCTCCCCATCAGCTCTTTGCAGTTCAAGCCCCCTTCTACTCAGCCCATTTCCATTCCAAGCCCCCTTCCCCATCAGCTATTTGCAGTTCAAGCCCCTCTTCCACTCAGCCCATTTTCATTCCAAGCCCTCGACCCCATCAGCTATTTGCAATTCAAACCCCCCTTCCACTCAGCCCATTTCCAGTCCTAGCAACCCCCCCAACCCATTACCAGTCCTAGCCCCCCATAGCCTATTACCAGTCCTAACTCCATCAGCCCACCTCAAGTCCTAACACCCCCATCAGCCCATTTCCAGTCCTAGCTCCCCCCATAGCCTATTACCAGTCCTAACCCCCCCATCAGCCCACTTCCAGTCCTAGCCCCCCCCATAGCCTATTACCAGTCCTAACCCCTGTCAGACAGCTGCCTAGGGTGAGGACTTACACAATCTTGACGATGCATATATTCATATGATTCTTGCAAGGTATTGTGGGTATTGTAGTTCATTCACTCCCAAACACAGCTGATGACAATAATTTGAGTTGTGAAACCAAGTGGTAAGATCAATAAAATACTTCTTTTATTGATGGGGTTTAATTCACCCAGCACATGTATGCTTGATAGCACTATAAATGAGGTTACTTGCTTGCAGTGTTTAAATGGATAACAAAAAGTCACAAAGTAAACCAGAAAACAACCTTCAGCTTGTCAGGCAATTAGCTAATGTGTTCTTAGCAAATAATTACCAAATACAAAGGCACAAAGAAAAGAATAAACTTTGCTGGTTAGGTTAACTTCTGCTTATTTTCCACGCAGATCTCAGCAGTGATTCTCCCTTGCTCACACACACAATCAGGTGCAGCTTTAATTACTATCAATTGACCAGCTGTAAGCCTTTAGCTGGCTGGCTGCTACTGTGTGAACCCAAATCCTGCTTTAAGAGCTGTTTGCAGTGGAAATAAAGAACAAAGTTAGGTTTCTTTGTGATGGCTGATGTGTTTGCTCATAGAAAACTAGCAATAGCATTTAGATAAAGAACAGTCCATGTAAATAGTTTCATCTGCTGTATTTCCCCCTGCATCAACAATCATAGGGTCAATATCATACATTGGCACAGATGAGTCTTTCATTAAGGCACTATCATGAGAATGCTTATTCCCTGGCTGCCATTCTCTGTTATAGATAGGGTCTGGATCAGTGTTCATACCTGAGCCTCTCCTGCTATCATTATTCCTCTCTGTATAGCCTGGCCAATATGTAACCCAATTCTGATGTCCAGCCTTCCAATCTTGATCCCTGGACACTGGATCTTCTCTCACATACCTTCTGGCCTTGGTCTGAAAGTCCCTTCCACATGCAGTCTTCTCTCTTCCAGGTAGCCACTGGTGATTCCTATCTCTGCCACTCCATTCCTCTGGCTGAATCCAGTCCAATGGACTCTGCTGGCTTTTGGAATACCTCCCAGTATGAGTACTGCCTTGGAATCTCCCAGACCTTCCAATGGCCTTTCTTCTCTTCCTTCCAGAGAGTTTCCTTCTCTCTCTATCTGCTTGGCTTGATTTCTGTTTCTCCAGGTGATACTGGTGCTTGTAGCCGTTGCTGTCTCTGTATCTCTTCCTCCCTCTGTAGCTGTTATCTGAAGAAGAATAAGCTCTATTCTTATCCTGTTCTAATGTGTGCTGCTCCCTAACACAGCGCAGCTGTGTTGAATCAGGCCCTGCCCTTTGAGATGAGTGCTTAGGGATTACCTCATAGCTCTCTTGATTGCACACACATTCTCTCACTTCAGCCCCTCTCATGGCTGCTGGAAACCTGGTGCATTCTGGGACTGGTAGTCTTTTATGTGAAAACTCTGTTTTCTTGCTTCTACCAGAACTGACAGGTTGCTTGTTCAGAGTCACATCATCTTTTCTATAGCTCCTACCTGAGCTATGATAAGCTTCCTTATCACATACCCCCCTGCTTAAGTTATTACGGACTGGTTTTACTGGTGAAACTTCTTCTCTACAGTCCGTAATACGGGAAAGTGCATCCGCATTCTTGTGTAACTTCCCGGCACGATGTTCAACCTGAAAATCAAACGCCTGTAAGGCCATGTACCAGCGTGTCAACCTGGCATTGTGGTTCTTCATTTGCTGCAACCACTTAAGTGGGGCATGGTCCGTGACCAACTGGAACTTTCTCCCTGTAAGGTAAAACCTTAACGCCTCCATTGACCACTTGATAGCCAAACACTCTTTTTCTATCGTGGAATACTTTTGTTCAGCCAGTGACAACTTCCTGCTCAGGTACATCACAGGATGCTCCTCCCCATCATGGCACTGGGATAGGACTGCTCCTAGCCCTACATCCGATGCATCGGTTTGAACCAGAAAGGGTTTCTTGAAGTCTACTCCTTTCAGTACCGGTCCTGTACACAATTTTTCTTTTAATACTGAAAACGCTTTTTCAGCTTCTGGTGTCCACTTTATCTGGTTTGGACAATTTTTTCGCAGCATATCCGTGAAACTGGCACTTTTCTCTGCGAATTGCGGTATAAACCGGCGGTAGTATCCAATAAGTCCTAAGAAACTTCTTAGTTGTTTCTTGGTTGTTGGAGGAGGAAAATTCCTGATGCTATCTATTTTGCTTAATAGAGGTTTAATTTTTCCTCTTCCCACTAGGTGGCCTAGATATTTTACCTTCCTATTTGCAAAGGCACACTTCTTCGGGTTTAAAGTGATTCCCGCTTGCTTCATAGAGCACAAGACTGCCCTGATCCTCTTCAAATGCTCCGCCCAGGTGTTACTATGGATTATGACATCATCCATGTATGCAAAAGCATAACTTTGGTGGGGTCGAAGTACCTGATCCACTAACCTTTGGCAGGTAGCCGCTGCTCCATGCAGTCCGAAAGGCATCCTCTTGAACTGGAAAAGGCCAACGGGGGTGCTGAACGCAGTTTTCGGCTTCGACTCCCTGGTGAGCGGGATTTGCCAATATCCTTTTGTCATATCAAGGGTGGTTAAGTATTGAGCCTGTCCCAGCTGGTCTAGCAGCTCCTCAATTCTTGGCATTGGATATGCATCAAAAACTGATATGGCGTTTACCTGCCGGAAGTCAATACAAAATCTTAAGGATCCATCAGGCTTCGGCACCAGGACTATGGGGCTATTCCAGGGACTCTTTGACTCCTCTATTACCCCCATGTCCAACATCTCCTGGACTTGTGCCACTACCTCCTGTCTTTTGGCTTCAGGCAAGCGGTATGGCCTTTGACGAACCAATTTCCCAGGTGGAGTTATTATTTCATGGGCCACCAAATGGGTCTCCCCAGGTATGGGTGTCAACACATCTGGGAATTCCTTAAGCAACTTCCTAATTTCTTCCTGTTGTACCATTGTCAGGTCCTCACCTATTTGGGGCTCTGATTTTTCTTTACAATCAGATACCTGGGGTCCCAAATCTTCCTCTTCACTCACTTCCCTCTCTCGGGGACAGGTGGCAGCTAAGCTTTTAACCCCTTTGACATCAGTAGAACCAAAGCCTTTGGCTCCACGTTCAGAATTCTCTAGGGATGTGACCTCCTCCACAGGTGGAAAACCCAGCCTCTCACAGATCAATTGGGCAATTTTGTCTCCTGTCTTCACATGATACTCATTCTGTCCAAAGTTAAACAACAGAACTTTAATATTGCCCCTGTAATCGGGATCAATTACTCCCGCACCCACATCGATGAAATATTTAAGGGCTAATCCGGACCTTGGGGCTACTCTCCCATAACATCCAATTGGTATTTCCACTTGGAGACCGGTATCAACCAGGGCTCTCCCTTGGCTAGGTACAGTCACATTTTCTATGCTGCATAGGTCAAACCCAGCAGACTGAGGGGTTGCCCGCCTAGGAGCTTGGGCCTTCTCAGAGACCTTATGGTACTTTAGGACGAATATCTGCTTTGGGGTAGCTTGGTCTTCTGGACGCTTAACCATCTTTTTAGCTGGGGTCTGAGGACTTCCAAATAAAGGCCCGGGAGCTACTACCATTAAACCTTCTCCCTCCTTCTTTCCTAGTCCTTCCACTAGACCCTGCTTAAATCTTGGCCAGTCTCTTCCTAGAACCAAATCAAAGGGTAGCCTAGGCACCACTGCTAATAGGACTTCCTCTTATTTCCCTAGGCACTTAACCTTTAGCCTATAGGTGGGATATGATGATGCAGCACCATGAATGCATCTGATGTGAACTTGGCTTTCAGGGGTTCTAGGCACAAATCTTTCTTGGGCCTCTATCCTCTTCCAAAGCCTTTTTGACATCATACTCTGGTCTGCCCCAGAGTCTAATAATGCATTTGTGGTAATTCCTTGCACATCAACCATCAAAAGAAATCCTTCCTTGGGCTGTTTTAAATCCAGACCCATTAAACTAGTGTGTGTCTGGCATCTCTTCTCTAAGTGTCCCACTTTTCCACACTTGAAACATTTCTTTCTATTCCACTGTGTCATCTGGTTTGATACAGTACATTCATTTTCAGAAACATTCTTAATTATTCCTTTTTTCTGATACAGCACATCTAGCCTCAGCATCCATCTTTAGAGGGCCACCCATTCTATGGCAAGCCCACGTGGCTTCCAAGAATCTCTCTGCTAGCATGGTTGCCTCTCCAAGATTTTGGCAATTTTGCTGTATAAGAAAAACATTCAAATCTTTAGGTACCCCAAGCATAAATTGTTCCAGCATTATAATATCTAATAACATTTCTACTGTCTTTTGCTCAGGCTCCAACCATTTTACAGCTAGACTTCTAATTCTCTGACTCAGAGCCCTGGGTGTCTCACCCACTTTCAATGTAACAGCTCTAAACATTCGCCTATACTCTGAAATAGACAACCCTAGGCGATCTCTAATAGCTGCCTTTACATCCTTATAAATCAAAGCCTGGGCTGCTGGCATTGCTCTGTAAGCTGCTAGTGCCTCACCAGTTAATGAGGCTGCCAGCCTTACTGCCCACTGGGTCTCTGGCCATGCTAAAGCCTGTGCCACTCTTTCAAAAGACTCTAGAAAATCATCAACATTATCTTCTGGAGTTAATTTCCCAAAATTAAATGCCCAAATCCCTTGATTGAGTCCCACAGTGTTCACATGTGGTGTACCAGTACTAACTGCTGGTCTTGCATCTGTTCCACTTTGGCTCTGCAGCTGAACTAGAGCTTGCACCAGATCAAGCACTGGTTTCTGCTGTTCCATTAAGGCCTTCACAGCAGTGTCCTGGGCCTGCTGTGATAGCTCCTGCTGCTTGCAAAATTGGGCTGCCATCCACTCAGCCATCTCCTTCGGATCCATCTTGACC
Source organism: Ichthyophis bannanicus (assembly GCA_033557465.1). Taxonomy (NCBI): domain Eukaryota; kingdom Metazoa; phylum Chordata; class Amphibia; order Gymnophiona; family Ichthyophiidae; genus Ichthyophis; species Ichthyophis bannanicus. The sequence continues at coordinate 1,582,029,290 of CM066031.1, forward strand.
CCTGCAAGAAAAGAAAAAAAAAAAACCAAAGAGCAGCACCTTCCAACCAGGTGTGGCTTTTTTTTTTTTCAACTTTTTTTTTTTTTTTTCAATTACCCCCTGTGCTTACACACATCCACCACTAGACATGCCCAGGTACATATTACCTTGTCTCAGTGATGAATCCAGCTTTTCACAGGGTCTTTTCCTCTGGGACAGCTTCCTGGAACAACCACTTTTCCTCCAAAGTGCAGACGAGGGAAAAAAATCTTCTTACAGCTTTAAACTTGACTTTTATTTGTAATCCACAACAAGTAAATCCTCTTGGTGCAAGAGCAATCCGAAAAACTACGCCATTTGTCAGACGGCTGCCTAGGGTGAGGACTTACATAATCTTGACGATGCATATATTCATATGATTCTTGCAAGGTATTGTGGGTATTGTAGTTCATTCACTCCCAAACACAGCTGATGACAATAATTTGAGTTGTGAAACCAAGTGGTAAGATCAATAAAATATTTCTTTTATTGATGGGGTTTAATTCACCCAGCACATGTATGCTTGATAGCACTATAAATGAGGTTACTTGCTTGCAGTGTTTAAATGGATAACAAAAAGTCACAAAGTAAACCAGAAAACAACCTTCAGCTTGTCAGGCAATTAGCTAATGTGTTCTTAGCAAATAATTACCAAATACAAAGGCACAAAGAAAAGAATAAACTTTGCTGGTTAGGTTAACTTCTGCTTATTTTCCACGCAGATCTCAGCAGTGATTCTCCCTTGCTCACACACACAATCAGGTGCAGCTTTAATTACTATCAATTGACCAGCTGTAAGCCTTTAGCTGGCTGGCTGCTACTGTGTGAACCCAAATCCTGCTTTAAGAGCTGTTTGCAGTGGAAATAAAGAACAAAGTTAGGTTTCTTTGTGATGGCTGATGTGTTTGCTCATAGAAAACTAGCAATAGCATTTAGATAAAGAACAGTCCATGTAAATAGTTTCATCTGCTGTATTTCCCCCTGCATCAACAATCATAGGGTCAATATCATACATTGGCACAGATGAGTCTTTCATTAAGGCACTATCATGAGAATGCTTATTCCCTGGCTGCCATTCTCTGTTATAGATAGGGTCTGGATCAGTGTTCATACCTGAGCCTCTCCTGCTATCATTATTCCTCTCTGTATAGCCTGGCCAATATGTAACCCAATTCTGATGTCCAGCCTTCCAATCTTGATCCCTGGACACTGGATCTTCTCTCACATACCTTCTGGCCTTGGTCTGAAAGTCCCTTCCACATGCAGTCTTCTCTCTTCCAGGTAGCCACTGGTGATTCCTATCTCTGCCACTCCATTCCTCTGGCTGAATCCAGTCCAATGGACTCTGCTGGCTTTTGGAATACCTCCCAGTATGAGTACTGCCTTGGAATCTCCCAGACCTTCCAATGGCCTTTCTTCTCTTCCTTCCAGAGAGTTTCCTTCTCTCTCTATCTGCTTGGCTTGGCTTCTGTTTCTCCAGGTGATACTGGTGCTTGTAGCCGTTGCTGTCTCTGTATCTCTTCCTCCCTCTGTAGCTGTTATCTGAAGAAGAATAAGCTCTATTCTTATCCTGTTCTAATGTGTGCTGCTCCCTAACACAGCGCAGCTGTGTTGAATCAGGCCCTGCCCTTTGAGATGAGTGCTTAGGGATTACCTCATAGCTCTCTTGATTGCACACACATTCTCTCACTTCAGCCCCTCTCATGGCTGCTGGAAACCTGGTGCATTCTGGGACTGGTAGTCTTTTATGTGAAAACTCTGTTTTCTTGCTTCTACCAGAACTGACAGGTTGCTTGTTCAGAGTCACATCATCTTTTCTATAGCTCCTACCTGAGCTATGATAAGCTTCCTTATCACACCCCCCATCAGCCCACTTCCAGTCCTAACCCTCCCATCACCCCATTTTCAGTCCTAGCCCCCCCATAGCCCATTACCAGTCCTAACCACCCCCATCAGCCTACTTCCAGTCCTAAGCCCCCCATCACCCCATTTTCAGTCCTAGCCCCCCATAGCCCATTTCCAGTCCTAACCCCATTAGCCCACTCCCACTTCCAGTCCTAACCCCCCATCACCCCATTTCCAGTCCTAACCCCCCCATAGCCATTACCAGTCCTAACCACCCCCATCAGCCCACTTCCAGTCCTAAGCCCCCCCCCCACATAGCCCATTACCAGTCCTAACCCCTCTCCCCCCATCAGCCCAGGGAAAACTTAAAATAAAAAAAAAAGCAGGCTGCTGCCGCTGACGCTGTGGCAGCGGCAGAATCGAGTGTCCCGCGGGCCGGGCCGGGCCGGGCCCCCCCCCCCCCGTCCGGCAGAGTCCTCTCTCCCCTCTGCGCCGGCTTCAGAGCCGTGAAGAGAATTTCTCCCTCGCGGCTCTGTTAAGTTCACCAGCGCTGATGGGAAATAGGCATTTCCTGTTTCCCATCAGCCCCGGCGAGCCTAACAGAGCCGCGAAAGGGAAACTCTCCCTTCGCGGCTCTGAAGGCGGCACCGAAGGGACTAATGCAGGGAGAGAGGACGCTGCCGGGCAGGGGGGCAACCCGCAGGACACTCGATTCTGTCGCTGCCACGGTGGCAGCGGCCAGCTTTTTTTTTTTTTTAAATTTTACTTTTAATGCAGAAGATTCTTTACGCGGGGCCCCCTGAAACGCGGGGCCCTGTGCAAAAAACATTCTCGCTCAATGGACGGGCCGGCCCTGCCCTGTATTATCTTCTTAGCTCGGGGAAATTTACCCCCCCCCCACCACCTGTTTTCTTTGGCGAATCAGATGTTTAACCCCTATCTTAGCTTTCTTCCCCCCCACCATACAAAACTTACTAATTGCTTTTCCCATCTTCCCAGGATGCTGGCTGGCAGGTTTATTGGGAGCTGCCCAAACATAAAAAGAAATTTAGGGATAACATTCATTTTAACTGCCGCTAATCTGACAGGCTAGCTCAAATGGAGGGCTTTCCAGTTCTGCAGGTCAGCCTCTATGTTTCGCAATAACAGGGAGGGGGTAGTTTAGCTGGTACAGATCAGTTGGATCCCCTGATATATTTACTCCTAGATATTTGATGTTTGTGGGGGCCCATCTGAAGGGGAAATCAACAAATTTTCCCTGCGGTAAACCCCCCACATTTAAAGCTTCCATCTTCCCTACAGTAGGTTAAACCGGAAGCCAGAGAGCTGTGCAAAGGTGTCAATCTCCTTCAACAACCCCAGTAGGGATTCAACAGGGTTTCTCATGAATATTAGGTTGTCATCTGCATAGAACAGGATCTTATGCTCCATTCTTCCGACCTATATTGGGCGAATCTGCTCGTTCCCTCTGATCCGTGCCGCCAGGGCCTCTATCATTATAGCAAAGAGCATGGGGGATAGTGGGCAGCCTTATCTCGTACCTGTAAATAGTTGAAAGACTTCGGAAGCATCGCCACTGACCAGCACTCTGGCTGCCAGAGCCTCATATAGTGCCCATACCCCGTTCATAAACTCTTCCCCCAATTTAAATTTTGCCATCATCGCAAAAAGAAACTCCCATTCTACCCGATCAAAAGCCTTTTCGGCATCTAGCGCTATGCACAGCAGCATTTCTTGTTGTTCTTTTGCCCAGGCCATGATATCCATTGTCCTCCAGACGTTATCCGATATTGCCCGGCCTTTAATAAAACCCGTTTGATTGGGGTGGATGAGACATGGTAGTATTCTCTCTAGCTGGTGGGCCAACACCTTTGAGAATAACATAACGTCGCAGTTTATTAGAGCTATGGGGTGATAGCTTCTGCACTGGTCTGGTGGCTTACCGTCCTTATGCCAAAGGATCAGGTTTGCCAATGCCATAGAGGTTGGTAATGGTTCATCTTTTAGTGCTCTGTTAAAACAATCTCACTAATAGGGGCGCTAGCTCTGTTTTTAACAGGTGATAAAATTCGGAAGGACATCCATCCTCCCCCGTCGCCTTTCCCTTCAGGAGGTTTTGTATTGCCGCAATCACCTCTCCCTCTGTAATAGGTCAGCATGGTGCACTGTGTCCCCTTCTTCCAACTGAGGGAGCTACAATATCTGCTAGAAACTCGCTATCCTTTCATCCCTGGGATACCCTCCAAGGAGTATAGGGCCTTTTAAAAGGCCTGGAACTCTTGACATAGCCCCACTGTGGTACAGATCCTTTTACCTCCTGGGCCCTGTAGTTCTCCCACCATGGGAGCCGCCCATCTTTTCCTTAGTTGCCAGGCCAGTAACTTCCCTGCTCTGTTCCCCTGCTCCATGTAATTACACTTTGTCAGCCTAAGCAAGTGGGTGGTTCTGTCAGCATCCAGTGACTGCAGCTGCGCTCTGGCTATCCCCAATTGTTTTGCCACCCTCTTTACTCCTGTTGCAATATGTTTTTTCTGCAACTGACCTACCAAATCCGCTAATCTGAGATGTTTCTTTTCCCTTTTCCTTTTTTTTGTGTTTGCAACTTGCAACAGAATTCCTCTTAAATAGGTCTTCCCTGCATCCCACAATATTCCCTCGGATGTGTCCCCTGTGTCATTTTCTTTTAAAAATGTACCCCATTCCTGTTTCAGCCACCTTATTACATCATCCTGTTGTAGTAACAATACAATCGCTCACCACCAACTGCATTGTGCCCCCAACCCCCTTCCCTGTGGGATCCATCTAACTTCTACCATCCCATCATCCGCCACCACTATTGGGTGTATTTGTGCTTCCTTAAAGCTCCAGGTCTGATCCCCTCTTACCAGCACATAGTCTAGTCTGGAGTACGTTTCTGTCCTTGGGGCATAGCATGTGTATTCCCTGCTATTTCCACTTTGCTGTCACCAGATATTTACCAGCCCCCACTTTTGCATGATATCCTGCAATTCTTTTCCCTCCCGGTGGTGCATGCGGTCCATATAGTTGGATCTGTCTAATTTCCCTCAATGCACAATTCAAATCTCCAACCACAAGCTAATCTCCCTTGGCCTCCTTCCCAAAAGCCCCCATTGCATCTTTAAAAAATTCCTCTTTACTCCCATCGGGGGTATACATGTTTAGAAAGGACACCACTGCTGTCTCTATTCTCCCAGTGACCCATACCACCTGCCCTTGTGCATTTCCCCTGGAGAAGTATGCCACAAAAGGGACCCTTTTATGGATTAGTTTGGCCACTTCGCACTTTTTCGAGTTATAGGCGGAGTACAACAGTTGTTCATATCCCCCAGCGCATAGTTTCTCATGTTTTTGGGTGGTCAAATGTGTTTCTTAGAGAAGAGCCACATCGATATGGACTTTACTAAGCGTGGTGAGGACTCTCTTGCGCTTAATGGGCCTGTGAACTCCCCGCACATTAATAGTGGCCACTAAGAAGCCCCCCTGTATTCCTTTACCCTCTACCATCCTAGTCTATTCCCTCCCCATCTTCCTTCCACCCTCTTTCCCTCCCCCACTGCCATTCCTCCTCCTGCCAAGCACAGAGCAACACAGGTAACCCCCAACCAATTTCTCAACTCCCGCAACAACTAACAATTTCTTAAAATATGTTCTCATTTCCAGGTTTCTTCCCCGGATCGGCTCCATCATGTCCCTCCTCCCACCACTCACACTTTCCCTTTTTTTACCTTTCCCAGCTCCCCCTCCCACCCCGTCGTCCTTGGGTTTCCCCTTTATACTACTCCTTGGGCTTGGTGCCCCTTGAGTAAACTGTGGGTGTCACAATCCAGAGGCCTGCTCTAGGCCCTGTTGATACTTGCGTTTGCAACCAAGTCCCATTTGGTATCTTTACACTGTTCCGCACTATTCCCCCTATCCAGCAATATGCCTTTATCGCAAGTCTTCACTTTGCAAACTTGTCCGTTCTGCATTCCGCTTAAAGTCAGTTCTGCTGCTTTTCCCTCTCTTCCACTGGTTGTTGCGCTGCTGTGGGTATGTAATCCACCAGCTCTGAGCTGCTCTGTGCTACTTCCATCTGTTCTTCCACTGCTGCTCTCCTGGGGCTTTCTCCTTCGTTCTGCTGTGTGCTCCGTGCTACGTCATTCTGGTCTCCCTCTTTTCGGCCCTTCTCAGCTGGATCCCTCTCCTCTTTGTTTTTCATTTGAGTGGCTTCCTCAGTTTTTAGCCAGGCTGCGACTGCCTCCGGCGTGCTGAAAAACTTGCGCACCCCATTTACCACTGCAGTCAGACGCCCTGGGTACCAGAGAGCAGCCTTAATTCCTGCCTTTGCCAGATGGTCCCTGCTCTTCAATAATTCCTTCCAGTGGTGGACTGTCTCCGTTGCTAAGTCTGGAAAAACCATTACACAGCATGATTTGTAATCCACATGACCAGTCTGTCTAGCCACTTTAATGATAAACTCCCTGTCTGGGAATTGCAGCAGCTTCACTATACAAGCCCTCGGCCTGCTGGTGCTCTCCGTTTGGGCCACAGCACTCTGTGGGCCCTTTCCAGTTCATATTCCCCTGGAACTGGGCAGCCAGGAAAGTATGCCTGCAACAGGCCTCTCACAAATGTGATCGGGTCAGTGCCCTCCTCCCTCTCCGGAATGCTAAAAATCTGCAGGTTAGAACGGCGGTCTCTATTTCCTTCATCTTCCATCTTTGCAGACGTCCAGCTTACTTGTTTTTTCAGTGCGCTCTCTCCTGCCTGCTGCCCTGCTGGTTATCCTGTATCACGCTTATTCTGGCCTTCACCTCTTCTAACCGAGTCTCCAGCGCCATAAACCTTTCATCTATGTTTTTAACACCTTATCCACTATTTCAGCTTTAGTGACTCTGATTTCTTGCAACACTGTCATTAATGCAGTTCCTGCTCCAGGCCTCCTTCTTCTTGGCTCACTGGCTGCTGAGGAGCATGGCGATAGGGCCCTTGAAGAGTTGCTCGGTACCGTTGACAATGACTTAGCTTTGACCGCATATATGTCCCATAGGGTCTTTGTGGCTTTCATTTTAACTGATTTCAGCATCTTTTGCCAGGTTTGGGAGGGTTTATCTCTGCGGTTTTTGCAGGGAAGGGAGAGAGCTGTATTCACCAGGATCTGCTCACCTCGCCGTCTGGACCGGAAGTCTATTTATATGTTTAAATGGTGCCTAATCCTTCTTAGATAACTATTCATTTAGTGGTCAAACATCGTCACTTAAAATATAAGTGCCAGCTCCGCCTTTGCCCCAACGTAATGCCAGCCCCCATTTCTACACATAAAATTTGGCTATTAAATGGTCCAATTTTATACACAGCAACACCAAAAATTGACAAATAAGTGAGTTATGTGTTCACTATCCACTGGCTAGCACATAACTCACTTTGATTATATTAGCCCCATTGTTCTTTTTGGAGGGCTTCTGCCCTCTTCATGTTTTCAGATCAGCACACAACTAGGCAGAATAGCATTCTTTTTACTTCTATTGCAGGAGCTCTCAACTCAATCCTTGGGACACACCCACCCAGCATAGGCAATCTAGGCACATCCCTAGGGCCCAAACATTTAGAGAAGGCTAGTCAGATGTGCTTAGGACTCTGGAGGCTAGGATTGCCAATCACCTGGATTTTTTTCAAGGCTATACAGATGTTTGCATTATTGTCTACGCACAAGTCTTTAAAACCAATATCAAAGCCCCAAAAGGATACTTCATACAATTAAATAAGAGACTTCATCAGATTTAACATATTCAACATTCAAACATTAGCCAACGAGTGACAGCCTCAGCAAAGACTCACTGATAAAACAGAATCAGGAGTACATATCACATCAATGGCTATCACTCGCTCTTTATATCTATCTAGATTCACAGAACAATATTCCAAACTGTAATCTCACTAAACATTCAAACCACACTTATATCATCAAGTCCGTGAATCAAGATGAAATTGAATGCCCCGACGCCTTCTCAAGACATCTTACGTGAGCGTTTCGCTACCGCTGTATCAAGGGGGTTCAATTCTAAAAAATATAAAAGACAAAAGCTTTTACACAGATGCCGCAATTCAAAAAGAAGAAAAGACTACCTATCAACACTGAGCAGAAAACAGACTTACCCGAAAAATAATTGAGACTCTAGCCAGCAACTGCCAGCACTCTACCCAATTATTTTTCGGGTAAGTCTGTTTTCTGCTCAGTGTTGATAGGTAGTCTTTTCTTCTTTTTGAATTGCGGCATCTGTGTAAAAGCTTTTGTCTTTTATATTTTTTAGAATTGAACCCCCTTGATACAGCGGTAGCGAAACGCTCACGTAAGATGTCTTGAGAAGGCGTCGGGGCATTCAATTTCATCTTGATTCACGGACTTGATGATATAAGTGTGGTTTGAATGTTTAGTGAGATTACAGTTTGGAATATTGTTCTGTGAATCTAGATAGATATAAAGAGCGAGTGATAGCCATTGATGTGATATGTACTCCTGATTCTGTTTTATCAGTGAGTCTTTGCTGAGGCTGTCACTCGTTGGCTAATGTTTGAATGTTGCAATATGTTAAATCTGATGAAGTCTCTTATTTAATTGTATGATGCATTATTGTCTAGAAATCAGAAGGATGGCTTATGTGCCTGAACATTTTTTCATAGTTTAAAACCTCTATGTGCAGTTCTCCATTTTTCCCCCTTTTTTTTTTATTACGTATTTATGAATTTAACAAACAAATCAAGCATAATACAATACTCAATAAAATAAGGGGTCAAACAAGACAATCAAAAAGGAAAAAAGGAAAAACAATCAGGCAATGCCAATTCAGGCAAAAAATATTTAACCCCTACCCCAGCCCACGACAGGGGAGAGAACATAGATTAGGAAATACAAACAATTCCAATAATGCAGGATAAAGGCAGGTATCTACCAGGAGACATCCTAATATCATGCAGTGGGGGTATCACTACCTAAAGCAGCTCTAAGCGCATCCAGGAGCGCCAGCAGCTGGGATGGATAAAAAAAAAAAAAGAGATAGACTGAAACTTAACCAAGTATTTGCAAGGAAATTTTAGGAAAAATTGTCCTCCCAGCTGCTGGACACCAGGGCGAAGAAGGAGGAACTCCTTCCTTTGCCGTCGCATTGCCCTAGAAAAATCTGGACATTTAACCCTTTGAAAACAGAACTCCTCTTATGAAAATAAACCCTAAAAAACCAGTCTTGATCTGAAGGGAGTGAAAAAGTTACTAATAAAGTTGCAGAACTAAATGTCTTGACATCTGATAACTCTAACAGTGCAGAGACATCTAATGAATTCACTGGTTGGACACCAGGAATCTCTCTACGACCAGAAATCTTTCTACCAGATGGAAGATAATACAACTTTACCACAGGGGGATGTGATTCAACTGGCATACCTCGTACCAAGTACTTCCAGTAAATACTGCTTAAACAACTCTCTGGCCCTTATAACTGTTGAGCGTGGAAAATTTATAATACGCAGATTAGGATATCTAGCATAATTCTCCAGTGATTCAATCCTAGCTTGTAAAGTAAGAATCTTTACAGAGAGCAGTAACAGAGTTTTCCACAGCAGTTGTCTTGGTTTGAATTTTGGCTGTTAAAGTTTGTAAAGAAGAGAATGCTTCAGTATGTTGCTGTAATTGCACTTCATGCCTTTGAACTTGCTCAGTCAAGGCCTGAACCCGGGGGAACAACTTTTCCCCCAGGCTGGCAATGGCTGTCCAAATAGCCTTCAACGTGCCCTGACCCATCTCCTGGAACCTGAAGAGCTGCAGAGGGAACTCCTAGGGCAGCCATAGAGCCAGCTGCTCCTCCCATTGTAAATTGCAAGGACCCAGCAGTTGGGAGCTGACCCAGAAGAACAAGCACACTCTCAAGCTGTTCTTCATTGCGTTCTACAGCAAGTCCTCCGGCAGCCAGTGGTGTACCTCCTCGGACTCCCACTGCCGCTGCTGTGCTCGGCAACGCGTCTTCCACTGCTGCTACCTTACATGGATGCCTCTGCTCCAGCAAGGTGATATCCAGCCCCGAGCTGCTGGACAAGCACTCCCGCTCCAATCCGCTGCCAATGGGGCTCTCCATCACCGGCACTCCTCCTGGCCGCCACTCGCCGTGCAACACAAAGGCATCCAAGTTCCAAAAGGTAATGGGGGAGACGCCACCGGAAGCTTAGAGAGCTTAGTGAGCTTAGTGGCCAATTTTTCCTTCCTTTGCCCCATCAAAGCTGGCGCAGCTCACAGCTCATCCCTGCCTGTGGCCATCTTGTTCACTCCCTATCCTATTCCCATGTCCATTCTTCCCCCTTTCTGACTGAGTCTGCCCTGCCTGCTTCCAGTGTGACTAGCAACAGAGACTATAGTAGATTCTAGCCAATGGAAGGCTGCTCTAGTCACATGAAGGGAGGGGATGAGCCAGAAGGACGTTTCTGTGCTGTAAAAATAAGATGAGGGACTGAGCTTTGCACAGGCCACTGGCCTGACCTGGTAGAGAGCCAATGGTACCACCAAGTGTCCTTGGCAGGAGAGGAGTACTGAGAAGGGTTAAGAATGAGAAAAAGACTGGGCAAAATGCGAGAGGCAAGGCTGCAGGCTGAGAAAAAGACCTGGCAGAAAATGCAAGAAACTTTCATGATGTTGGGCACAGCTAGGAATGTAATGAATGAGCACATGAACAGCAGGCAGTCAAAGAATACCAGAAAAGTGCATGCATGTGTGTGTGTGAATGGACTGAATGGAAAAGTCTGTCTTTTTGCAGATGACATGAAAATTTGCAACAGAGTGGACTCCCCTGAGGAACATGAGGAAAGATCTGCAAAAGCTGGAAGAATGGCCTAATGCTTGGCAGTTAAGATTTAATGCGAAGAAGTGCAGTGTCATGCACTTGGGAAGCATAAATCCAAGGGAAATGTATGCGATAGGGGGCGAGAGGTTGGTGTGCACGGACCAGGAGAAAGAGCTTGGTGTGATTATTTCTGAGGATCTCAAGGTGGCAAAATAGTGCGACAAGGCAGTGGCAAAAGTCAGGAGGATGTTGGGCTGCATACAAAGAGGAATTACCAGCAGAAAGGAAGATGTACTAATGCCACTGTATAAGTCACTGGTGAGTACTCACTTGGAATACTGTGTTCAGTTTTGGAGACCATATCTCACAAAGGATATAAAAAGACTGGAAACGGTTCAGAGGAAGGTGACCAAAATGATTTGGTGCCTGCGTCAGAAGCCTTATGAGAAGAGACTTGAAGACCTAAATATGTACACTCTGGAGGAGAAGAGGGATAGGGGAGATATGATTCAGACCTTTAAATATTTAAAGAGTATTAATGAACAAACAAACCTCTTTCAAACACGGGAAAGCTGTAAAACTAGAGGGCATAACATGAAGCTGCAAGGAAGTAAACTGAAAGACAATGTCAGGAAATACTTTTTCACTGAAAGGGTGGTGGATGCTTGGAATGCCCTCCCGATGGATGTGGTAGGGGCAAATACGTTGACAGAATTCAAAATGGCATGGGACAGACACAGTGGATCCCTTTACAGTAGTGGCCAAAAAATTAAGGCAGAGTCCAAAATATCAGAATTTTATTAGAAAAGTACGTGTTATTGTCACTTTCATGGTCAAAAGCTTTAAAAACCAAAGATATATATGTCATTTTCAAAGTTTTATTCAGGAAACAATATATGTGTCAATATTTGATAGGGTATCCTTGATTTTTCAGCATAGCCTGGATTCTTGTAGGCATACTGTTAACTAGCGTTTTACAGTATGCCGGAGTGATTTCGTTGACCCATACATGCTTGAGTGTATCCTTTAAATCTGCTTCTGAAGTTGGACGGTGTGCTGCCACCTTTTTCTTCATAAGATTCCAACAGTTTTCAATTACATTGAGATCCGGAGTTTGATGGCCAACTTGGTAGCAGTTCGGTCTTGTTGTCCACGAACCATTTTTTAACTGTTTTTGCAGTGTGGCACAGTGCCATGTCCTGCTGAAATATAGTTGTGCCAGAAACATTCATGTGTATTTTAACTTTACTATTCAGCACGGATATGTATTTTGCAGCATTTACTCTTTCACCTTTCTCAAAAATGTGCAGGCCACATTGTCCATTCGCCGAGATACCACCCCATACCATGACCGATGGTGGGTGTTTAACAGTCTTGATCGTGTACTTCAGATTTAGTTTCTTGCCTGCTGGTCGATGGACGTAGTTGTAACCACTCCTATGTACTTGTGAAATGTACTTTCATCTGTGAACATTACCCTCTCCCATCATTCAGCAGATTTGTCTTTCATCTTGCTACAAAACTGTATGCGGGCAGCAATTTGTTTCCTGGTCATCATAGGCTTCTTGGCAGGTCTTCTTGCCATGAGTTTGAATTCATCCACAAGCCATTGTCGGACACATCTGGCACTTATCTTTATTCCTCGATTATTAGCGAACTGAGCCACACATTGAGATGAAGTATGTGGACTAGATGTAATAATACTTTTGAGGAATCGGTCATCTCATCCAGTAGTTATCCGTCTGCGCCCACATTTTGAACGACGTGTACGACCACCTGATTTCAGAACATTCTGAACTGCACACCTTGATATATGCAAATGTTTTGCAATAGCACATTGCGAATATCCTTCAGCATGGAGTGTGCAACTTGTCCCTTTACAAAGTCATTAATATCGCACTTTCTACCCATCTTGATTGTATGTTTTACATGTAACTTTCAATCTTTTCCTAGATGTAAAAATTCAAAACTTCATCCAAGAAACCTACTACAGAGTGTAAGTAAATTAAAATGGACGCCAGACGCATGGTGTGACTAATCGCCATGCTGATTAAATAAGTAAGCATATGTGATATCTCCACAGTTTAACAATAAATTGTAGAAAATGATACCTGCCTTAATTTCTTGCCCACTACTGGATAAAATCAAAATAAACCTAACTAACTAATTTCTCAACAGGGGTGCCCTACACGGAATGGTGGGTTCACCCCTAAACAAAGACATGGGGAGCGGTGACCTGCACGGAGCGGCAGGTGCACCTACTCTTGCCACCTTGCTGGGCAGACTAGATGGACTATACTGGTATTTATCTGCCGTCATTTACTGTTATTATGTTACTATGCGTGTGTGTGTGTGTGTGTGTGTTTAAAGAGCAATGGAGTGTATGCGTGTGTGTGTGTGCATGTGTTTATGCCTGAAGGGCAAGAAAGTATGTGCATATGGGTATATGTGTGTCTGATGTGTCTGAGGGGTTAGAGTGCTTGCACGGTGATGCCAAGCCTCGCCCATCAGAAGTTTGCCAGACTCATTTCTAGGCTATCTCACTGTCACACTCTTTGAGACCCTTCTCTCATTCATCAGAGCCTCGTGAGAGATCAGCCAAAGAGAAGAAAAGCCAGGTGGCTCCACAAGTAGGAAAAAATATGAGCACACCTACCTGCTTACTTTGCCTCCCCTCCCCCATCCCTTCCTTGAAACATGTAGGCATAATTTTAGCCACTGAGTGGAAGGCAATTTTCAGCCCAGAGAATTTACCTAGGACACTGCTTAATAATCATTTACTTCAATGCACACACTAAGCAAGAGTCTTGCCCATCAGATAGGGAAGCGGCAGTGTATAATCATGAGAGCTGTAGACCTCTGTGCCAATTCTTAATACAAAATTTGGACAGAAAGGAAGCAGTAGATTCTGTCTTATCTCCTGCCAAACAAACACTGACCAGCTAGAGTTAACGGATGGAGTTGTCTATCAGATCTGAATGACAGTTTCCAGAATCCCTTCCTGAGCTGCTGGATAAAGTGTCCAAGTCGTATTCCCCCAGTGGGAGACAGCAGCATAATAAAGACAAAATAGTAAATATCTATGTTTGTGTATCCTTTGTGACTGACTGACCTGAAGGAAAGTTTCAAGAAGTTGAATATTTAGGAAATCATGTTGGCAATGTCACACAGACATGCAGCACAGCACGTGTGAAGGATAACTTTTTATGAACATAACAACTGTAAAAGTGAAGTAGTAGTAAGGTGATATTTTACCTTCCAGTTAACGTCCTTTCCTTGAGTCCAGACAAGTGGATTGTGTTCTCCTACTAGCAGACTGATGGAGACAAAGAACCAATGAAAAACCCAGGTTTCAATGCCTCTATTTGCCTCAGCCACCAGAGGTCCCTTCAGTATTAATCCATATGGGAGAAACATGGCAATCCTCACACAACCTAAATCGTGGGCAACAAGGAGTAAGCAACAGTCAAGAACTATTTATTCATTTATTTATTTAAGTGTTTTCAATACCGCCTTTCACATAATCAAAGCAGTTTACATTATACAGAAAGCATTACATTATAACATTAGAAACTATTACAGAGCAACATGATTGGTAGATAGTGAACCAGGAAAAATCACTACAGGAAAGCATTAACAGAAAGCTTTCAGTAGAAGATGAACCTGCAGAGCCAAGTATAAAAATCATAGTGGACCCAAAGGAACTGCAGCAGAACAAAGCAAATACAGTTTCAGAGGTGGGCCCTGGACAGGTCTAGTAGGACTCAAGGAAAGGACATTAAGTGGTAAGTAAAATGTCATCTTTCATATTGTCCTGCTAGACCAGTCCAGATAACTGAGATGTACCAAAGCTACAATTCCAAAGGGCAGGAAGAAGGCACAGCAGCACGCAAAACCTCAGAGCCAAAGACCGTGTTCACCCACATGTGGACATCCAAATAGTAATGCTCGATAAAAGTGGAAAGTGATACCCATGTTTCTGCCCTTCAAATGTCTGCAGAGACTACAGAGCTCCGCTCCACCCACAGGGACACTTGTGCTCAGGTAGAATGGGCGTGCAAACCCTCTGGAACCGGCCGGTTCCGCAACAGAGATGCTGAGGCAATGGCTTCCTTAATCTAGCGCCCCAAAGCCAACTTAGCCACTGTGTCACTCTAGTGCGGGCCAGCAAACAGCACAAAAAGATGGTCAGATTTACAAAGGGAATTTGTAACTTCCACATATCGGAGAAGCACCCTCCGGACATCCATAAGGCAAAGATCCTTATTACTCTCCCAACACTGCTCCTTAGAGAAAGAGGACAGGCAGACCATCTGGTTCACATGAAGGGAAGAAATCACCTTAAGCAAGAAGGATGCCACAAGCGAAATGGAAACGATCTCCTTAGAAAAGACAGATAAGGATCTTGGCAAGACAGAGTCTGCAGCTTGGAGATCCGCCTTGCGGCACAAATTGCAACCAAGAAGGCAGTTTTGAACGTCAAATCCCTTAAATTAGCATGCTTTAATGGCTCAAAAGGTGACGCCATCATAATCCCAGGAGCACCAGACATAATCCCAGGAAGGGATCACAGAACAGAGGGGAGGAAGCAGATGCCGAACCCCCTGAAGAAAGTGCAAACTATCCGGGTGCAAGGCTAGAGACTTACCAGCCACTGGACCTCGGAAACAGGCCAAAGCTGCCACCTGAACTTTCAGGAAGCTAAAGGAAGGGCTCTTCTCCAGGTCGTCCTGTAAAAATGTCAATAGATAGAACTCCTGAGAACTCAGGGACCACTGAGCCAGCAAGGACCTCTAGAGCAATCGCATGTTTTGACATGCCTACAGCACTATAGCTACAGTCACTGCCATCAATCTGCAGTGCTAAAGAGAATCCCAGACTCCAAGAGCCTGCTACACACAGAACAGTGCCAGGCAACTCAACAGTCTTTAACTTTCTCCTCTGGCAGGAAAACTCTGCCCACTCGAGTGTCGAAATGTGTTCCCAGAAACTCCAGGGACTAGGAAGGCAACAGCTGGCTCTTTCCCTGATTGATTACCCAGCTGAGGCTTTCCAAAAAAGGACACCATTCGGGATGCCACCCGAGATGCCTCTGAAAGGGAATGGGCCCAGATGAACCAGTCATCCAGATAGAGATGGACACAGATGGAGAGCATCTTCGGGGCAGCGAACTGATAGTGAGAGCCAAGCATGGCAAAGCTCAGATACCTTGTTGGTCTACCCAGATCGGGATATAAAACTATGCCTTGGCCAGATACAGAGAAGCCAAGAACTCCCCTCAGCACACTGCTGAAATCATGGAGCGCAAGGTTTCCATCTGGAAGCGCAGGACATGCAAGTGCTCATTGACCTCTTTGAGGTCCAGAATTGGCTGGAAAGAACAGTCCTTTTTTTTGGCACCACAAACTAGATGGAGTATCTGCCCTTGCCCTACCTTAAGGCTCAGCAACTTGTCTAAGGTGGTCCACACAGCAGCACTTTTGATCGCAAACCCACAAAGGGAGAATGTGAAGGTATCCAGAATCAGCTCTTTGCAGCCCGGGATATAGCTGAACTGAAAAGTGTCTAGCACCCAGTAATCCTTGGTAATGCCGGCCCATTCCTGAAAGAAAAGGCAATGCCTACCTCCAACCAGAAGAACTGGGGAATGGGCCCCCAAACATTCACTGCGCAGCCCAGGAGGGTCCTCCTCTGGGTGGGATCAAATCCCTGGGCCCATGCACTCCACGAATGATTGAGAATGAGTCTGAAGTCCAGAAGCAGAGGGGAAGAACGTTTTTTTTTCTTTTCAGGTCAGTAACAACGAGAGTTCCAAGACCTTTGGGAATCTGGCCGGCGTATCCTCGGTTGATGGGTGGAGGCTGATGAGAATGTGACACTAGCCCGCTTCAAAGGCCCCTTGGACCTGTCTTCCAGAAAGAGGAAAGATTTTGTCTCGCCCAGGTCCTTCACCAGCTTCTCCAAATGGACTCCAAAAAGAAGCTTCCCCTTAAATGCCAGGTGGGCCAACTAAGCTTTGGGAGATGTATCCACTGCCCAGTGCTTTAGCCAAATCCAACACTGTGACACAGTCATCAGGGCACCATCCCTGGCCGCAAAAAGTACTAGGTCATACATTGCATCAGAAAGGAAGACCGTAGCCGACTCCAAATGTGGGGTAGAAAAATCCAGCGGAAAACATTGAATCCACTGAAGCAGGGCTCTAGATGTCAAGCCTGCACATACCTGCACATACCACAACTGAAGAATAACAGCCACTGCAGTGAACTGGTTCTTCAACACAAATCCACCTTTTGGTCCAGAATATACTTTAAGGCCAATCCGCCTTCCACGGAAATGGTGGTCCATCTGATAACTGCCTTGACCTGCGTATCCACCTTGGAAATATGAACCACACAATGCACTCCCTCTCCAGGAGAGCATGTATCTTCTTATACACTCTTAGCCCCTTAAGCGGGGAGTTGGGGTAATCCCACTCTGCTCCGGAAAGACAGTAGTGAATTTCCAAACCCCTTGCAGGTGCAGATGCTTCTTTGGCTCCTAGTCTGTGATTGGAGCATCCATAAAGCTCGAAGTGGATAAGACCCTGGGATCAACATCTCCAGTTCCAACTCCTGGAACAGGCAAATAACTTTGGCCTCCTCACAATCCTCTGAAGGCGCGACTACTTCTTCATCTACATCAGACATCTCAATCCAAGCCACAGCTGATCCCATCCCCGGGGGGAGGGGGCACCCTTGCTTGGGACGCTTTGTCACAAATCGAAGAAGGCTTCTATTCTCAGCCTGCCCCCACGAGACTGCACACAGGGGAAACAAAAGGCTTGAGGGTCTGCATGTCCATACCAGAATGACCAGACCTGCTGCAAAGGGAAAGAATTCCGGGGAGGATAATCTGGACTCAGGAAGCTCTCCTCACAGAAATGAACCCCCTACACTTGGGGACATAGCCGCCATCAATCCCCTAGAGGACAGGGAGAGGCCCCCAGCATGGACACCGGATCCTCCAGCCAGCAGAATATCATTGCCCATAGCGCTATCTGTCACGTCCTGCCCTAAGACAGGCAAAGTCAGGCTAGCAGCATCTCCCGGCTGAAAGAGGGGGAGTAGGCCCTCCAGGGATGACTCAGAAGCAGCCATAAAGGAAAATCTGAATCCAGAAGCCGGAGATGGGGCATCATGCTTGCTCCAGGCCAATGTCACCTGGAAGAAGGCATAAGAGTTAAGGCAAGTGTCACAACAGCGTACACTAAGGCCACAGTGGCCCAAAGAGAGCGTGTTAACTGCACTTTTATGACAGCTTGCGTGACAGGCACTAGGGTATGAGTACGTGTTGGAGCCCCTGGGGCAGAAGGCATGCAAGTACTGCACAACTGCCAGGTGCACAATAGAGAAAACACATCTTGGCAAGTTGCCTATGCTTGTTACATCTTATGAACTCCAGAAGGGGCTCTCTTTGACATGATGAAAGTACTATGGCAAGCATTAGAAGTAATTTTGAGAGACTGAGATCATACGCCACATTATTACCCTGGTTTAGGAGTGAGATTCATGACTGGCATAGTATGTGCAGAGCTAATACATTTGTAGAAATTGCCCCAAGTGAGACCATTACCTAGGAGTAGAGGAAGGAGAACCAAACAAGCAAATTTACTGAGAAAAAAGATCAATAAAGAATGCTACAGGAGATTAAAATTGTTATTGAAAAGTGCTTTAACATCACAAAATAAGATACAAGCCATTAATCGATGAATTCATACCACCCCTTCTCAAAATACTAAACCTGTCACTTTCCCATGGAACCTTGCCAACATGCCTAAAGACAGCATCCATAAGACGTATCCTAAAAAACTCCGCTGAAAACATTAATCTACCCACTTATTTATTTATATGTTACATTTTCTATACCGCCCCTTCCAGAGATCAGGAGCGGTTTACAAGGAACTCAACAACAGTTTACATAGAAGAGGAAACAATTTTTGAACAGGATAACATTTCACATAGGACAGTAGAAAAAGTTTAGATATATTAGCTTAAAACCATAACTATGTACAGGAGATCTTTGCATTTGTTCTGAGAATGCATGCTTTGTCATGGTTTTCTTAGGTGGGGGATTGGTCTGGTGTTGTGTGAGTTTTTAGGTGTGGGTTATCATTACCATAGACCCATATCCAGCATCCTCTTCCTTGCAAAGGATAGTTGAAAAAGCAGTTCAAGTACAGTTACAAGACTTCATAGACTCCCCCACCCCTCTGGACTTGCAACAGCACTGTTTTAGAACCAACCATGTTGCAGAAACATTATTCACATCACTCATCAACACCCTGCTCCACGGGCTCGAACAGATCAAACGAGGATTCATCCTAATATTTTTAGACATAGCTTCCGTCTTTGACTCAATAAGTCATGATAAATTAATACTCAGGCTAGAATCAATAGGGGTAAGTGGTATTTCCCTAGCATGGTTACAGTCCTACCTACTGCCTGCTACTAACAAGTAAAAATAGGAAACAAGGCCTCCAACCCATTCAAGCAGCTCCAAGGCATCCCTCAGGGATAAGCTCTCTCAGCCTTACTCGTCAATCTTTACATTCAACCAATATGCCCAATCATACAAACACATAAAATACACTATCAAATTTTTGCTGACAATTTGATGATATACGCTCCATTCGAAATCAACATCCCAGGGTATACTGTGATACAATCATGCTTCAACGAAGTCGCCGAATAGATGAAAGACCAAAAACTCTATATCAACTACAACAAGTTGGAAGTATTCATCATATCCAGGGACCTATCCTACATGCCACCAGAACAATTAAAACTCAACGACGTCCTACTGTCTGTAAGATCCAAGGTTAACTATTTAGGAACCACCCTAGATCACAAACTGACATTCCAGACTCATATAAAAAGAATAACAAATTCTATTTACCAAAAGATCAGGATCCTGCACAACCTTCGACCACTACTGGATCATAAGCATTACCAGACAGTATGCCAGGCCCTAATCACCCCACACCTGGACTATTGTAATTCAGTCCTCCACGGACTCCCAAACCTAGCCCTTAGACCTCTCCAAATAGCACAGAATACAGCAGCCTGTCTCATAAGCAAAACTCCTCAACGTGACCACATCTCACCAGTACAAAAAACCTACACTGGTTTCCAGTAGGAACCAGAATAAAATATAAGACCATAATGATCACATTCAAAACAATGCTTGGTACCACTTATCCAAAAGAACATGGACACAAGATTACGATGACAACAGCACCAAAACCTGCTTTCCATCCCAGCTCTAAAAGCAAAAAGCTCGCGATTGCTCTATCAAAAAGCATTTTCTTTCTATGAACCTACAAATTGGAACTCATTGCCACCCGCACTAAGGTCCATTTAGGACTTAAATGAATTCCGGAAACACACCTCTTCAGAGAAACCTTTGGAACGATCACATAGCCACCCACAGAAACCCGCAACTTATGTCAAATACTCATACATCTCTAAATCTATTATAAGTCTCATTCATATGCCACATAAGCCAATTCTATGTATATAGTTATCTCTGTAAACGCTGTACAAATTATAGTTAAATCCTATTAAGAATAATGTATATAGTTACTTGTTACCAATACAATTGTTCTATGTACTGTATAGTTGAAATCTATGTAAACCGCTATGATACCATAAATAGCTGTATAGAAGAAACGTTAAATTAATTAATTAATTAATCAGTTGGCAATTCCTGTATTCTCAGACAGCCTTGGAAATGAAGACTGTACATCCAGTTGGTCAAGATCTTTTAGAGGCCAAACAAGAAAACTTCTCCATGTAAGAACTAGTAATCTATAAGAATTAGTAGATGCCAATACCAGGGCTGGTCCAACAGTTGGTTCAAGGTGTTGGCATCCTAGGCAAACTTTAAGCCTTCTGGCCTCCCAGTTGTCAGAATCTATTGTTTAGCTTTGAATTCCCTGCACGACTGTATTTTTCTCGAGCCAAAGAAGGAATAGGCCTCATGGAAAGAGATTATACATCTAAGCTACTGTAATAGGCCTCCAGCCTATTTAACAGTGTTAACTGACCCAAACATGCAAAAAGTGTTGAACTATGAAAGTGAACATACAGAATCCATCTCCATTATCAAACTTGGACAGGCGATTCAATAAATAGAAGGAATGGATGAGAATCCACCAGCACATTGGGAACTAAGCAACAGAATTTGCAAAACAAGAGAAAAAAATCTTCAAAGAATTAGATCAACAAACAAGGAACAAGTGGTAAATGCATAAATACAGTGGGAAATATAAAGCATTATTACATTTGTCGAACCATTCACCAATCAAACCAGGACATGAGTGGCTAAGGAGAAGCAAACTGAAACCTAAGGATGAGAAACTGAGAGTAGCAGCCTGGACAGTAGATTACGGATGAGATAGTTCACAACAATCTGGGCAAATTGCTATATGTAAATTATGTAAGGAAGAGCTGCAAACAGTTGCTCATTTAACTGCTGCTTGCAAAGTTCTGACAGGAGAAAATTTTCATACAGAAAGGCACAAAAAGTTGGAGTGCATCATCCAGTGGAAGCTTTGCAACTGTATGGATAAAGCATTGGAATCACAACTCTAAGAGAATTATGGAACATGAAGAGGTTACGATCATCTGGGACATTCCCATTCCAACCGATTTAAAAGCTTGATGGAAGAAGATCAGACATTGTGGCAAAGGAAAGAAACACAAAAACAGTATTGATAACAGAGGTTTCAGTGTTCAACTATGATTCTGTGTATCCAGTGCAAAAAGAGATCTTCAAGTACCAAGCAATGCAGTTAGAGACTAAGAAAATGTGGCAGAAAGATTTTTCCATCATATTGGATGCCATAAGCTTGATAAAAAATAATTTTCATGAACACCTTGATAAATTGCCTATTCATGTTATATCTCATGAACTCCAGCAGTAAATTTGAGATACTCAGATCACACAACACATACTCTGGCTAAGGAGTGAGGTTCATTACTGTCATGGTGTGGGTGCAAAATAAAACAATTTAGAGAACTGTCCCCGAAAGAGACCAAAAATGTAGAAAGTGGCAGTCAGGACCTTCCATAGGGAAGGTGGGGCCCAGAAGAATGATGGCTTTCCCAAGTAAACCACTGGAGAAAGGAGTCAAGGCTAAAAGCTCTCTAAACTTACTCCAGAGCACAGGATGCTTAGAATGTAAAGAGAGGAAGAGATCAAGGGGAGGGGATCCCATTAAGGAGAAGAGGGGCCGTTCACTGGAAACGGACAAGTTCCAACCCCAGGAAGAAAGAAGAGTGAAGCGGAAGAGTGAAGATGAAGCATGGAGATGAGGAATATAGGAATCCATGAGGAGGATCCCAAGGGCAGAGAAAGCATAGTTACTCACCTGTATTCTCCAGGGACTCACCTGTATTCTCCAGGGACAGCAGGAATCAGTCCTCATATATGGGTGATATCGGCGCTGATGAAGCCCACGCGGAAGCATTTCCCCAGTTTTCAAAGAAAGCCTTTGGGATATGCTACCACGCATGCATGGTCCCCTTCCCTCACAAAGGTGCCATCTTACTCAGTCAGATGATATAGCTAGGACGGTAGAGAAAAAACTAAAACAAGGTAGGGAGGCAACTCTCAGGGGAGAAGGGAAGGTTATGAGGGCTGATTCCTGCTGTCCCTGGAGAACACCTGTTACAGGTGAGTAACTACGCTTTCTGCAGGAACAAGCAGGAAGTCAGTCTTCACATATGGGACTCCCTAGCTCCAGGCTGCCGAGGACCAAATTACGACAGCACCAAAGGCAGCCAAGTCCGGTAGACCCTAGCATCCAGCAGCACCATCACTCCAGTAGCCTGAACACAGAAGGGTCGGAGGGCAGCAGTTGCCTACACCCTGAAAAGATTACGGAGTACAGCCTCACCAAAGGCACTGTCCCAACGGACTCACTCTCCAGGCAGTAGTGAGTTGTGAATGTGTGAATTGAAGATGATGTGGTGGCCTTGCGACCATCACTCTCACACGATGTGCTGTGATCCGGTGCTCTAGGGAGAGCCCAGCCTGCTCATAGGTGAAGGCAATACAGTCCACCACCCAAGTGGACAGAGTTTGCTTAGTCACGGGAAGCCCCAGTCTGCTGGGGTCATAAGAAACAAAACGTTGAGGCGCTTTGAAGTGGTCCTGAGTCCGCTGTAGGTAGAAGGACAGGGCTCATTTGCAATCCAGTGTATGAAGTACCATTTCCTCCCAACCAGCATGAGGCCATAGGAAGAAGGTGGGAAGGACCACCTCCTGATTGAGGTGGAAAGGAGATACCACCTTAGGGAGGAATTTGGGGTAGGTGCGGAGCACCACTCTGTTCTTGTAGAACCTTGTATATGGTGGTTCCGCCATCAGGGCCTGAAGTTCGCTTACTCTTCTGGCGGACGTGAGGGCCACCAGGAAGACAATCTTCCATGAAAGATACTGCAGATGGCAAGTGGCTAGCGGCTCGAATGGCATTTTATTGAGCTGAGAGAGCACCACATTGAGGTCCCACTCTTCCACCAGAGGACAGACATAGGGCTTAGACAATAGGAGGCCCCAGAGAAAGCGAGAGACCAGGGGCTGAAAAGAGAGGGGTTTTCCCTCGATAGGGTGGTGGTGTGCGGCTATTATGCTCAAGTGCACTCTCACCAAGTTGGACTTCAGCCTAGTGTGCGACAGATGTAGTAGGTACTGGAGCACTAACCGCACCTGGCAGGAAAACAGGTTCTCCTGCCTCTCCGCAAATCATACAGAGAATCTTTGCATTTGAAGGCATAAGCTCACCTGGTGGAGGGCTTTCAGCGGGCCAGCAGGACCTCCTCGACCTCATTTCGGAGGTTGAAAGGGGCCAATGCTATCCTATCAGCAGCCATGCTGTTAGTGTTAGAGACCCCAGATTAGGGTGCAGGAGTGCGCCCTCCTCCTTTATGAGGAGGTCCAGGGCACGGCCCAGTGGAACTGGGAGTGCCACCAACAGGGAGAGCAGCAGTGAGAACTAGGGCTGCCTGGGCCACCTGGGGGCGATTAGTATTAGAGATGCTCCCTTGCGCTGGACCTTGAAGAGGGACTTGGCGACCGGAGGGATCGGCGGAAAGGCATAGAGGAGGCCTTCTGTTCACGGGATCAGGAAGGTATTCGCTGACACCCTCCCTGGGTGTGGCTGCTGCGAGCAGAAGCGGAGCAGCTGGGTGTTGTCCGGGGTGGCAAATAGGTCCATCGCGGGCCTGCCCCAGAGGCGGAACAGCTGAGCTTCCACTCTAGGGTCCAGGCGCCACTCGTGTGGATGAAGGACCCTGCTCAGCCTGTCCACCAGGAGGTTGTCCTGGCTCGGGAGGTGAACCGCTTGCAGGAGCATGTTGTTGCGCACAGCAAAGAAAAGGAGGGTCATCGCCTCCTGGCAGAGGGAGTTCAACCCCGTGCCCCCCTGTTTGTTGACATAAAACATGGCAACTTGGTTGTCCGTCTGAATCAGTATGGACTGGTGCCGCAGGCGGTGGCAAAGAGCCCATAGGGCCAGGGAGATCACCCTAAGCTCCAGAAGACTGATCTGTAGCCGAGATTCCACCTGGGACCAGCTGCCTTGTGTATGGCTGCCACCGCAGTGCGCCCCCCCCAGCCCAGGAGGGAGGCATCCATGGTCAGGATCCTCTGTGGCGCAGGTGCCATACTGGGTCAGACCAAGGTCCATCAAGCCCAGTATCCTGTTTCCAACAGTGGCCAATCTAGGTCATACATACCTAGCAGTTTCCCCAAAAGACACAGGTTCCACAATGCTTGTACTGGGTCAAGCAATGATATCCTGGGTCCCTTCTTAATAATGGTTTATGGACCTTTCCTCCAGGAACTTTTCCAAACCTTTTTTAAACCCAGCTACACTAACAGCCTTTACTACATCCTCCGGTAACAAATTCCAGAGTTTGATTACATGTTGAGTGAAAAAATATTTTCTTTTACTAGTCTTAAATAGTTTACCCTGTAACTTCATTGCATGTCCCCTAGTATTTCTATATTCTGATAAAGTAAGCAATCGATCTACGTTTACCCATTCCACTCTGTTCATTAATTTATAGACTTCTATCATATCTCCCCTCAGCCGTCTCTTTTTCAGGTTAAAGAGCCCTAACCTTTTTAGCCTTTCTTCATAGGAGTATCTTTCCATCCCCTTTACAATTTTGGTGGCTCTTCTCTGAACCTTTTCTAATAACACTATATCCTTTTTAAGATACGGCGACCGGAATTGCACACAATATTCAAGGTGAGGTCTCACCATGGAAAGATATAGAGGCATTATAATATCTTTTGTTTTATTTTCCATTCCTTTCCTTATGATACCTAGCATTCTATTTGCTCTCTTGGCCACCACTGCACACTGGGCCGAGGGTTTTAACATGTTATCCACAATGACGCCTAAATCTTTTTCCTGGGTGGTGGTTCCTAATGTGGAACCTTGCATCGTGTAACCATAGTTTGGGTTGTTCTTCCCTAGGTGCATAACTTTGCACTTGTCCACATTAAATTTCATCTGCCATTTTCATGCCCAGTCTTCCAATTTATCAAGATCCTCTTGCAATTTTCCACAATCCTCTTGGGTTTTAACAACTTTAAATAGTTTTGTGTCATCTGCAAATTTGATAACCTCACTCGTTATTCCCTTTTCCAGGTCATTTATGAATATGTCAAAAAGCAGCGGACCCAGCACAGATCCCTGGGGTACACCACTATTCACCTTTCTCCATTGGGAAAATTGGCCATTTAGCCCTACCCTCTGCTTTCTATCTTTTAACCAGTTCCTGATCCACAATAATACACTGCCTCCTGCTTCCCTGCTAGGAGGTGGCAGAGAGATTGCCACTAGTTGAGGGAGTCTGCCAGTTAGTGGGTTACCTTGACCCTGTCTCGCAGATTGCCCATGGTCCGTGTCCACTGTGAGCAGAGACACCACTGAGCCATCCACATGTGTAAGTGGGTAGTGGGGTCACATGGACCATGGAGGCCATATGGCCCAGAAGGTGGAGGAGGAGACGGGCTGGCACTGACCGGCAGTGTTGAACTTCTGTCGCCAGTTGTCTGAGGCTTTCTGCCCTCTCACTGGGGAGGACGGCCTTGGCCTGTGTTGGGTTGAGCACCTATGAACTCCAGACTCTGGGCTGGGGAGAGGTGGGATTTGGGGTAGTTGATGATGAATCCCAGGTGCTGCAGCAACAATCGTGCATCTTGCAGCCTGATTGGCCTCTGTGGCTGTGCCACCTCTGATGAGCCAGTCATCCAGGCAGGGGAAGACAAAGGCCCCTTGCAGATGCAGGTGGGCAGCTACCACTGCTAGGCATTTCGTGAAGACCCTTGGTGAGGATGCAAGGTAATACCTTGTAATGATAGCTGACCACTTGCAGTACCTATTGGTCCGAGGTGACTGTAGCTTTTGGAGAGCATGGACTGGGCAGTGGACAGTTTGGTTGTAAGAAGGATAGAATTTCTTCTTCTTGTTGAAAAAGGTTTCTTAACTGTCTTTTACTTAGCTGGGTTTGCAGTGGTCCTGGATAGTCTATTAAAGGTAGTGTTCTCGGACTCAAGCTGAGAAGCTTTATCCTGCCAATCCTTGCCAAAGAGGGTTTCTCCCATGCAAGGGATATTCTCCAGCTTATTTTGCACCCACTGCTCTAAATCGGATGCTTCTAACCAAGCAATCCGACATGCACCGATAGAAATAGCAGAGGTCCTGCTGATGCATTCGAAACAATCAAAGGTTGCCCTGTTCATGAACTTAGAAACATTTTGGGCATGCTTAACAAGAGTAAGGAAATTGGCCCTCTTGTCATCGGGGAGAAGAGGAGCCATGAGTTCCAAATATTTAGTAACCTCTCGAAGAAACATACCCATGTAGAGTATGTATGAACTTATTCTGGTTGATAACATAGAGGCCTGAAAACATCGACGACTAAAGGCATCCAGAGTCCTCACCTCACGGCCTGGAGGATTAGAGGAATGTGTCTTGGCACTTTTGATTCGGCGCATCGCCGATTCCACAACCATGGAATGGTGTGGTAACTGCATTTTTTGGAACCCGGGACACTGCGGTACCCAGTACATTGTATACACAGTTAATGGTGTTTCCCACATCCTAAGCATGAGGTCATGCAAAATCCAGTGTATGGGAAGGGTTGCGGCCTCCTTAGGGGCTGCCGGATACTGAAGAATTTCAAGTTCTTCGGCTCTCAGTTCCTTCTCGGGGGTCACAGTGATCGAGAGGCCCCGAGCCACATCCCGTATAAAGTCTTGAAAAGACATGTCCTCCAGAGGAGACATCCGATGTTGCAGCGAAGGAGAGAGATCCTCTAGAAGAACTGCTCCGGTACCGATGGAGTCATCAGAATCATCGGAATCGGAAGACTCGAAGTATCGACGGGCCAGGTGCTCTCGTACTGCCTGTCGACGGTACCGATCGAAGTAGGCATCAGAATGCCTCAATACCGGACCCTCTATGCCGGATACTGATTCCAGGGCCGGCATGGGTGGTAGCATGGAGAACGGCGCGCAACGGTAGATGGAGATACATCCATTACTGGTATCGGTACCGATGGCTGTGGGACCGATTGTAGCGGCTGTAGCGGTACGGAGGCTCCTAACAAGGCTGCAAGACTGCTTTCAATGGCTAGGATATGCTGATCCATGGAGCCTGCCGATGTCTGGGTGTCGGTACCGGCGGAGCAGGCCATGACCCCAGAACATGGCACCAAGAGCTCTCCGGAGGTGGATGCCTCGGGAACATCTTGGGACCCTGCTAATGCTTTGGAGGCAAGGACCTCCTGCCGGGGTTTTTTGGCCGGTGTATTGTCCTTGAGGGCAACACTATAAGCATCTCGTTGCTTAGAAGAAGATCTACCCTTTGAGGACCAGCCATCTTCGAGGAAGACCTGGGTTTGGTTACCAGAGATCCATGGGAGGAAGATGAAGCCCTGGATGACATCGATGCAATGGACATGCATCCGAGGCAAAAAGGGTGCCGAATTTTTCGCAGCTCTATTCTGCAGACCCCTCTTAGTTATCTTTCTGCAGAGGAGACACTCCGATGGTGAATGGTCTGGGCCCAAACATTTAAGACACCAGTCATGGGTGTCGGTAGCAGAAATGGTACTGCCACATTTTGAACATTTTTTAAAATCACTAGTTGGTTTCTCCATTTTGAAAGAAAACAGGGCCTAGTGCCCAAAATGGCGCCAAAGCACCAAGAGGGGAGAGACCCTCAAGAAAAAGCTTTTTTTTTTTAGAAGAAAGAAGAAGAAAAACAAAGAAGACACCGGTGGTATCGGTATAAGCATCGACGCGAAGGCAGACGTGTCCCAAAAAAAGATAATTTTCTGCGGTGACAGGAGTTGCTGCCTGTCGGCTCTGTGGAAGACGAAAAAATGAAGATGGAGAGTTGGAAAGGTGGGAAGGGAGCAGCACAGGCACAGTGGGATGCTCCCAAAAGCTTTCCTATAGGACGCTGGGGAGCATTCCCGCGCGGCCTCCGTCGGTGCTGACGATACCCATATGTGAAGACTCAATTCCTGCTTGTTCCTTGAGATCAGCACATTCAAGAATTTTGGAAATGAAGGGAAATGGGTCGATAATTAGAGGGACAAGTAGAGTCAAGTGAAGGATTCTTGAGGAGAGGTGTGACCAGAGCATGCTTGAAGGTTAACAGGGGTCTTCCAGGTCACTCATACTTACTGAATGGAGGGAAGAGATTTGAGGAGGAAGAGGAAATGTATACATCACAGAAACTAAACTAGTTAAGAGTCAAAGAGAGTTGTGGAGTGTACATCACTCTTCTTGTCAAGGACACTGTTTGGAAAAAATGCCAGAGAGATCAAGTGAGCATCCACACACTGTAAAGAAGCTTGAGACTTTTTGTCATCACTTTACCTTATTTTTGTGGACTGTATGTCTAATTATTTTTATTATCCTTCGTATGTATAGTTTCATTTACCTGTGCAGTACCCTTTAAACAGATAATTTTTATAGAACTATTATTGGGCTGCAGTGTTGTTTTTGTCTGTGTGGGTTGCTTGCCCCGCCAGAAGATTAGAGATGGCGTTTTCACACCCTTACCATGGACCCTTTACTTATGTGCTGTGAACTGGGATGGACAGTGGTAGAATGTAATTTTTGTCACAAATTCCTGCAACCTTATTGTGTTGAACCTGTCCTGGGGTCACCTGCAGCCCCACAGTTGGAAGACCCGCTACACTGGAAAGGGGCAACCAATGAGCAAAGGGTCAAGGAGCTGCCAGGTAGAGCCTGCAAGCTTCAGGAGCCTGCAAGTGAGGCAGAACAGCCAGAGAAGGCCAGTTGGAGGGAGACTGTGATAATCCTAAAGCAACCGTAACAGATGGGCAGAGTCTTGTAAGAAAGCTGAAGAACTTATGGCTTGCGGTTTGGCTTAGAAAATAGCAGGGTATAGTCGCAAAGTGGTTATAGGCTTTGGCATAGAGCTTTATACTTGCTTGTACATGCCTGCTGTATGTGTGTAAATGCTACTGTCTGACAGAAGAAACTATGCTGTAATCTGTGATGTATCAGACCCAGAAATGGAATAAAGGACACTTTCTACAAGCTTGCCTGCTGCTTAATTGTTCTATGACTAGCTGGCAGTAGGTCAGAGCATAAGCAGCATCTCACCACACCATGAAGCCAGCAGCATTGGTGGTTTCCTGCAGGGCTTGTTTTCCTACTTGCAGCAACTCTGGGGTGAATGAAGATGTACATATGCAGACATTAACTGGAGAACGGCGTATGCAGTGCTATGCAAGGCAGTTTGAAGGCCAAAGCAGTGCTGGCTGACTAGCTCAGCAGATGTACCAAATGTGGTAGCCTGGCCCAGCAAATGGTCAGCTCTGGTCACTGCTAAATTAGACTTCTGCCCTTAAGTGGTGTTTAGGAATACAGACATATATTCATGGGGGAGTGGTTTGGAGTCAGTGGTAAAGTAAGCTTTTATTAAAGTGAACTGCAAACTTCTCTTCACTTGCCCTAAGCCTCAGTTAACCACACACTGCATTTGCAGGATGAGATTTCTTCTAAACAGGAAAGGCACCTACCAGTAATCACGGAAGACTTGAAGGCTGGCAGTCAGTATGACGAAGCAGCAGAGAAAGTAAAGTAACACAACAGAGAAAAGGAAAGCCCTTGTCTGGGTCTCTAGTGAGACCCTTAAATGCAATATCTTTTGGAAGATTGAAAGTAGAAAAGCAGTTCAGAGAAGGACTATCAAAAAGCTGCAAGACCAGGAACACAAATCCTACATAGAAAAAGAGGCTTCGGGAACTCACAGTGTATCTAATCAAAGAGAGAAAGGAAAGTGAAAATATGACAGAATCAGAAAAATGATTAGCTAAATACACTAAAATAAAGTGACGTAACCTATAAAATCAAAAGAAATTCAAGGGCAAATGATTATAGAATGAAGCTGGAGGGAAGGAGATTCAAACAAAATAGGAGGAAATATTTCTTCATAAGTCAATTGGCGATTTATAAATAAACTAAGTGCCATTGGGACAGACCTTAAAGTGACTGACTGGGTAAGTGGGAGGCACCAAAGGGTAGTAGTAGGAAGTGGAGATCACTCTGAAGATAGGGGGGTTATCAGTGGTATGCCGCAGGGATCAGTCCTTGATCTTGTTCTTTTTAACATTTTCATAAGCAATATTGCAGAAGGTGTGTCAGGCAAGGTATGCCTCTTTGCAAATGATGCCAAAATCTGCAACAAAGTAAACACCCAGGAAGGTGTTGATAACATGTTGTTGTTGTTAAGTGCCGTTGAGTCGGTGTCGACTCATGGCGACCCTCTGGATAGTTGTCCTAAATTGTGTTCGGTTTTCAGTCAGGCGGCTCATTGCTGACAGACTGTCACCCGTAGCTGCTGTTATTGTATTGATCCATCTCATTGCTGGCCTTCCTCTTTTGCATTCACCTTCTATCTTGCCAAGCATGATGTCTTTCTCTAATGATCTCTCTCTTCGCATGATGTGTCCAAAATATGAAAGTCAAAATCTTGTTATCTGAGCTTCTAAAGAAAGCTTAGGTTTGATCTCCTCTAGTACTGACTGGTTTGTTCTTCAGGCAGTCCATGGTATACGCAGTATTTGCTGCCAGCACCATAATTCAAAGGCATCAATTTTCTTCCTGTCTATCTTTTTCACTGTCCAGCTTTCGCATCCATATGATGTTATTGAAAATACCATGGCTTGAACAAGTTGAATCTTTGTATGGAGAGAGACATCTCTGCTCTTGAGAATCTTGTCTAGGTCTTTCATAGCCATTCTGCCAAGAGCAATGCGTCATCGGATTTCTTGACTGCTTGTTGCTTCTTTATTGATAGTTGATCACAAGTAGGTTAAAGTTATCCACGATTTCAATTTCTTCTCCAACATGAGTAGGGATCTAGTGATGCTTGAAGAGTGATTGAGAATTTGGCAGCTAAGATTTAATGCTACATAATGCAAGGCCATGCATTTGGGCTGCAAAAACGCAGAGGAGTGGCACAGCATAGGGGGTGAAGTACTTCTGTCTACGAAAGAAGAGCAGGACCTTGGAGTGATTGCTTCTGATGATCTTAAGGTAGCCAAACAGCTAGAAAAGGAGACAGAAAAAGCCAGAAGGATGCTTGGAGGGAGAGGAGCTTTTGGGGTGGTGACAGTTTGTGTGGTGGTAGGGCAGTTTGGGAGGGAATATTTTGATGGTAGGGTAATTTGCGATATGGTGGAATAGTTGCATGGAGTAGATTTTGGGAGTGGGGCAGTTCACAGAGTGATGGGGCGTCATGGTGGTATAATTTTTATGGAAGGGGAATTTCGGGGGGGGGTGTATTTTGGGTGTGGCGCCAGTTTTTGGGGGTGAAAATAAGACAGGAGAAAGAACATGCACAAGCAAAGCAGTATTACATGTCTGTTATACAGACAGTGAGGGTACATAAGAGAGCACTAGCTAGGGACGGCACATAAGTGCCTATGTTAACACCTATTTTCTAAAAGCATCATAGGCAGCTATGTGCCTTTGTAAAATTTCCTCCCCCAAAGGTCCCACACAAAGTTCCACCTGCTCCAGGGCAGGAGCAACTTTGCATCTCTATATGTTGGTAAGAATCAGTATGTATATGTATAATTTATAAGATGTGACATCTCACTATCACAATAAAAATGCTTTCTTCAGGTCAAAAACCTCCTAATCAAACATGATTACAAACTAAGGTGAGCCATAAGCTTAAATGCGTTCTCTTTTTTCTTTCTTTTTTTAAACCATATTCTCAGTAAAAGAGGCATCATAAAGAGCCAGTGCTGTATTTGTTTCAGCTACTTATGGCATGCATTGTCTTAATTTGCCTCTCAGACCAATTTCGTTTTACTATCTTTTAATCTTTACTACATGTGCAAGAACACCTTCTCTACCATAAATACTACTTCACCTAACTGTAGTGTTGATATATTGTGCCAGACACCAGTGACATGCAACTTCTTACTGACTCATTAATATTATATCTATGCACTTATCTTATATCATACCTGATATCAATGTTTTGGCAGGTCTGCAAATCGTGTAAATGCCTTTGAAAATCGGGCCAAAGTATTTAAGCTTATAGTCATGTTGGTTTGTAATCTTTATCTTTATTTGCACATTTAATATACCGCTCTTTACCAGTGGCACCAGAGCGGTGTACAATAATAAAATATATGGGCCGCTGAAAAGAAAAAAAGGAAAAAGAACGCCAAAAAAATTGAAGAGACAGGATAGGGTGGAGAGACAGAGTAAAGGGACAGGCAATACAGCGGAGGACGACACAGAGTTAAGTGCATTCAGGAGGTACATTCAGGTTCAGCGGGGTGGGGGAGAAAGGGGAGCAGGTGGAAGGGAAAGGTTAAAAGCGGTGCAAAAAAGGTGGGACTTCAGCCTAGCCTTAAAAGTTTTATATGAGAGTTCTAAGCGGAGGGCAACGGGAAGCGAGTTCCAGAGTCGTGGGCCCAAAAAGAAAAATGCTGAGGAGCGGGTGGACTCAAGATGAGCCTGTGAGGGGGAGGGAAGGGACATGCGGTTCAAATGGACTGATCTGAGGGAACGATGAGACGAATGAAGATGTATTAAATCGGCAAGGTAGAGGAGAACACCGGTGTGGAGGGTTTTGTGCACATAAATAAGGATCTAATAATCATCTAATATTTTATAAGATATACACATAGGTGTGAATTCTCTCTCTTTTCTCGCGTCACTCATTCTTCATTCCCACCGAAGCCTACACAGAGATCATCTAAAGGTAGGCGCTACATTTTCTAATGCCTACTTTTATGCATATATATGCTGGAGTGATTTTATAAGTAGCTATTCCAGTCCATAAAATAGTTCTATATTCCCAAGTCCCTTATAAAATTATCCCCCAAGTCAAGCAACGCAATTGATTTATTTATATATATGGATTTGGCTCAAGGTAGCTCAAGGTGGGTTGCAGGAAGGTCATTTTAGATGAGTTAGGTGCCATTTGCACATGTAAAATATTTGTTTGCAAACTGAGTGACTTTGTGAAGTCGGAAGGGCAAGATAGAAATCTTGTCAATAAATAAACAGTCAAACTTGTGTCAGTAGCAATTTTAGAAAATCTGCTATCTACGCATGTATACATGTGACATGCACAAATCTGAGGGGGCTGGGGTGAGGGTGTTAATTTATTGATTTAAAACATTTGCAAAAAACACCCGAGATCCAAGAAAATCTCTAGAAAACGAAATCTACAAATAATGACAAACAAAAAAACAAAATGAATTCCACTGAACAAATACACATTTCTTCAAAGAACGTGCCAACAATGATCCTAATCATCCAAATTGAAGGCCTGTGAAAAAAAGTGTGCCATTGGCTTCTTACGAAAACAGACCATGTCTAGCTGGACTCAGTAATGAACTGTATAAATTAGGGCCTGCCAAAGAAACTGACTGTTTAGGTGTCTCCACCTTGTGGGCTAGATTAGCACAAAGTAAGGGTGGAAGTCCGTGATTTTTATTTTATTTATTTGATAGTTCTTTTATACCGCGCTCTTTGTTATCAGTGCGGTTTACAATGACACAAAATGACTCTCGGACAAATAATCTGTCCTGAGTTTACATAGAACAGGGAAGGCAACTGGGATTTCAACTTTGGGAAACTTATTTACAGATTGTGAGGTAGATTATTTACAGTGGATGGATTCTATATCAGTGATGTGCATCATGATATAGGACCGCTGCTGATTCATATTACAAGCTTGAACTGTGTTGCGGAGATGGAGAGGTGTTTCCAGGTTGTGAGAAGTGTGTAATGAAAAGGTAGTGCTTTAGGGTTTTTCTAAATTGCATGAGGTCTCTGGATGCTCTGATGGGAGGTGGGAGGTTGTTCCAGCATCTGGCTGCGTAGAACGCGAATGCTCTGTTGTTAGTTGAAAGTGCACATTTTGTAGTTTCTCTCGGAATGGTTAGCGTATTGGTGGCTGCTGAACTCCTGGGGCTGTTGTTGGGTGGGTGGTCGAGTAGAGTCGAGATTGAGGAGGGAGCTATTTTCTAAATGGCCTTGAAGATAATAAGTAGGACTTTATATAAGATCCTGCAGTTTATCGGGATCCTGTACATAAAGGTACCTGGCTGGCTAATAAAAAGAAAAATGAAGAACACTGTTAAACACTCTATAGCAATGAAGGCAGATTTTAGATAATACGTTGAGATCAGAATGGAGATGTCAAGGTCAGGATAAAGTTCCAGCAGTATTTTAGAAAAGGCTCTGCCAAACATGGAGCCTTTTGTAAAATACGTATAAGGAGTGCATGTGTATTTACCAACATGTAGAGCTGGAAGAGCAATTTTACAAATCTGCATATGGGAAAATTCAACGGCACATGTCAGTTGGTATTTTGCAAACCTATGGGCCCAATATTCATTTGGGTATAGCCATACCTGTCCACCCTTAACCCCGGATATTCAATGCCGGCATATGAGGCCTTGGCATTGAATATCTGGGTTTGCTGCACATGCCCGGAAGTCGCAGTAGCTAACCGGACATAGCCGTGCCCATTGGCTCTAAAGCCCGGATATTCATTGCTGGGTCACATGCGGCCCTGCATTGAATACCCAGGGATTGCTGCACATGCCGGACGCCGCAGTAGATAACCGGGCTGCTCCCCGGTTATCAATCGTCTCTGCCTCCACTCCTCCCCAGAATGCCCCGACACACCCCGATACTAAGTGGTTAGCATCGTGGCCCATAAGGGTCATAATGGGGGATATTCACCGACACTAACCATGTTAGTGCCATTGAATATCCCTCTCAGTGGCAGTTACATGGTTTACAGGGCTATAAACCATGTAACTGCCTTTCAAATATTGGTCCCTGTTCCAGAGAGCTTACTATTTGTTAAGACAGACAAACAGAACAACAGGAGACGGGAATTCTTAAGAGAAATGATTAAAACACACATGAGTATAGACAGGAGAATAAAGAGGTCAGAATCCAAAAGTAGCGTAATGGTCTTGTGGCATTGGGCAAGCCACTCAACCCTCTATTGCCTCAGGTACAAATTTAGATTATTAACTCTCTGGGGATAAGGCAATACATAGTAACATAGAATATGACGGCAGATAAAGACCAATATGGTCCATCTAGTCTGCCCAGCAAGGCGGTAAGAGTAGGTGCACCTGCCGCTCCGTGCAGGCCACCCCTCCCCATGCCTCTGTTTAGGGATGTACCCACCGCTCCGTGTAGGTCACCTTTATTTGTTCAGATATAAGAGATAGTGATGTTTATTTTGATTTTATCCTATTGCTATAAAGGGATCCACTGTGTCTGTCCCATGCCATTTTGAATTCTATCAACGTATTTGCCCCCATCACTTCCATCAGGAGGGCATTCCAAGTATCCACCACCCTTTCAGTGAAAAAGTATTTCCTGACATTGCTTTCAGTTTAAGCCCTTGCAGCTTCATGTTATGCCCTCTAGTTTTATAGCTTCCCTGTCTTTGGAAGAGGTTTGTTTGTTCATTAATACTCTAAGTATTTAAAGGTCTGAATCATATCTCCCCATCCCTCCTCTCCTCCAGAGTGTACATATTTAGGTCTTCAAGTCCTTTCTCATAAGTCTTCTGATGCAGGCTCTAAATCATTTTGGTCGCCTTCCTCTGAACTGTTTCCAGTATTTTTATGTCCTTTGCGAGATACGGTCTCCAAAACTGAACACAATATTCCAAGTGAGGCCTCACCAGCGACTTGTACAGTGGTATTAGTACCTCTTCCGTTCTGCTGGTAATTCCTCTCTGTATGCAACCCAGCATCCTTCTGGCTTTTGCCAATGCCTTGTCACACTGTTTTGCCACATTGAAATCATCAGAAACAATCACTCCAAGGCCCTTCTCCTGGTCAGTGCACACCAATCTCTTGCCCCCTATCACATACAATTCCCTTGGATTTCTGCTTCCTAAGTGCATGACACTTGTCATGCAGCAGGAGCTGATGGAAGCAAAGATGCAAGAAAAGAAGCTGTTTTTCATAAAATAAAAGATGTGCACGGGATGCAATTCCCGCACAGAATAGCTAGAGGGAGCAGCCGTGCACTCACAGAGGCTGACTGGACACACCTAGCTAATCGACACCACCTGATATGCAGCCCAGAAAGCTCAAACACAGGAGAGCTTTATAAGCAAGAGGCTGGAGACTGAAAAGGGGGTGGAGGTAGAGGTGGACCGGAGAGAAGCACCAGGAGCAAAGCCGTGCGAGAGAAATGCACCACGAGCAAGGGCCAAGAAGAAGGAAGCACCAGGAGCATTGAGCTAAGCCCTAGGAGTGAATGGGAAAGCAATGCTGAGCAAAGGAACAGTCACTTTGGGAAACAGAGCAGTGCTGAAGGAAGATGCCAGAAGTTAGGCTTGGAAAGAGGCCTACGCTTACCGGAGGAACCAGTGACCAGACGGAAAGGTAACAAGAGCTTTCAGGGAAAAGACTGGCACGAGGATTGTATCCCAGGAGAACTACTGGAAGGAGAAAGTTCCTGTTCTACATGCTGTTGGAAGCCAAGGTATGCTGACTCTGTTTTTAAGAGAAAAAGCTCATCTCATAAGTGCCCTTTTAAAAGCAATGCTCATGTTACAAGAAAGGAAAGTAAACCTACCTTGTATAACCCAGATGGTAAAAGCACAAAGGTAGGCCACGCTCACTGGCGAACCTTAGAAGAACTCTACAAACACCCAGAGAATAAGAATAGGGACTGGCCAGTTCCAATAGCCAGTGAAACCCCAGATACAGAAAGGGATAACTCTGACTCAGAGCCGATGCAAGTGGAATTTGTGGAGCCTAGTCTTTTGTCTCAAGAGGAGATGGACTGTTCTCTATGCGTTACAAGCAGTATAGAATCACTGCTAGACTTGTAAATAATATATGCTAACTCCAGAGTGTTACTTGTATGCTAAAAGGAAGAAGAGTATTGAAGCGGTTGAGTTACTCTAGGAAGCCTTAATTAATCCTTGTTACAACTGTGAAGTATAACAGTTTTTCTTTACCGTGAGTTTGTTTCATTCCTGAAGTAAAGGACATTTTCCTCTATGTTGTGACCCACCTGAACTGTTTGCATAAAGGGAAATAAAAGCCTATGTTATCCCTCTACTCTGCATTCACAATTTACTTCTTAATAGGAGCTGAACTACTAAGACCAGGCTGCACCTGGCTCTTAAAGGAACCTCTTCTCATATAAAAAATATCTTTGTGTCCAACCTACCCCTATGACCACTGGCCACCAGGGGCGGTATGTGACACACTGCACTTCTTCACATTAAATCTTAATTGCCTACTGTACCTGCATGCAACTTCTGAGCAAAGCATCAGCTAAATTCACTTCCTTTCCCTTTAGAAAATCTGATGTAGCATTAGCTATCAAGAACATAAGAACATAAGATATGCCATACTGGGTCAGACCAAGGTCCATCAAGCCCAGTATCCTGTTTCCAACAGTGGCCAATCTAGGTCATATGTACCTAGCAGTTTCCCCAAAAGACACAGGTTCCACAGTGCATGTATTGGGTCAAGCATTGATATCCTGGGTCCCTTCTTAATAATGGTTTATGGACCTTTCCTCTAGGAACTTGTCAAAACCTTTTTTAAACCCAGCTACACTAACAGCCTTTACTACATCCTCCGGTAACAAATTCCAGAGTTTGATTACACGTTGAGTGAAAAAATATTTTCTTTTATTAGTCTTAAATAGTTTACCCTGTAGTTTCATTGCATATCCCCTAGTCTTTCTATATTCTGATAACATAAACAATCGATCTACGTTTACCCATTCCACTCCGTTCATTAATTTATAGACTTCTATCATATCTCCCCTCAGCCGTCTCTTTTCCAGGTTAAAGAGCCCTAACCTTTTTAGCCTTTCTTCATAGGGGTATCCTTCCATCCCCTTTAACATTTTGGTGGCTCTTCTCTGAACCTTTTCTAATAACGCTATATCCATTTTAAGATATGGCGACCAGAATTGCACACAATATTCAAGGCGAGGTCTCACCATGGAACGATATAGAGGCATTATAATATCCTTTGTTTTATTTTCCATTCCTTTCCTTATGATACCGAGCATTCTATTTGCTCTCTTGGCCGCCGCTGCACACTGGGCCGAGGGTTTTAACATGTTATCCACAATGATGCCTAAAACATTTTCCTGGGTGGTGGTTCCTAATGTGGAACCTTGCATCGTGTAACCATAGTTTGGGTTGTTCTTCCTAGGTGCATAACTTTGCACTTGTCCACATTAAATATGGAATAGTAACTGGTTAAATTTGCATTGTAACTGAAACCAAAGATGATTTCATTTTGCTTAGCTTCAAAATTCTTTTAGTATTTGCAAATTCAGAGGAATATCAAGGGGACAAATAAATTTATTTCAAAATTATTGATTGGAGCAATTAAATCAAAAGTTTCTGATAAAGGAGCATTTCACAGGTCCACTAATTCCAGAACCCTCTCTCCTTACACTCCACCACACTGGAGGTCCAAACAGCACCAAGCTCATCAGGGTCAATCATATCATACTAATGCTGAAGGTTGAAAAATGGTTCCCATATTTTACAGTCAAAGCTGGAAGAATTCATGAGAACCCAATTATGTG
This sequence comes from Ichthyophis bannanicus, assembly GCA_033557465.1. Classification (NCBI taxonomy): domain Eukaryota; kingdom Metazoa; phylum Chordata; class Amphibia; order Gymnophiona; family Ichthyophiidae; genus Ichthyophis; species Ichthyophis bannanicus. The sequence goes on from CM066031.1 coordinate 1,582,068,163, forward strand.
GTGGTCAGATCAAGGAACGGGTTGCATATGTTGCATTAAGCAGGTAATTTTATAAAGGAATTTGAAAGCAAATATGGCAGTATATGCACATAAAAGGCCTCCTAAAAGGAGGTCACCAGTAAATTATGTGAGGTGCTATTAGACATGTCTTTGTACAGGACTTTAGAGTAGATATGTTCAGGGGAGCAGTTTGGGCAGACTTCGGGAAGAGTCTCCATTTACATGGTTATTTATACTCTTAAAATAAATGTGTAGCCAAGATCTAAACCACAAACAAATAATCCCTAGAAAAAGTCAAATCAAAAGCTAAAGAGCAAAAATTGTTTTTTCGTCAGAACATTTGTTATGTAAGATCAAAAAGGTCAAAAAGACCTTGACTATGGACCATATAAATGCGATTTTATTCTAAGTTTTGCATATTTCTTAGCACATTGGTTGTTGCGCAAAAGTATATTTAGAATAAACGGACATGTTTGCTTTCGGAAGGTTTTTTGACCTTACATAACAAACTTTCCGACAAAAAAACAACTTTTGCTCTCTAGCTTTTGATCTGACCTTTTCCAGTGAGTGTATTTCTGCTCTTACGCATGTAATTTATGTGCTAAAATATATATTGACTCTTGAGTAGGCATACATATCCGTGACCTTAATCTAGGCATGCTTACTGCCAGATCTGTGCTAGTATTTTCTAAAGATGTATAGATACCATATGTCTTTACAAAAACAGGCTAAAAATAGGCATCTAAATGGCCTTCACACACAGATCATCTGTTATAAAATTACTCTTCAAATGGATATTCATTGCACAAAAATTATTGTATCTGGTAAAAACAATAAATCAAAGATATGCTCCTTTACAGAAATGGGAAAAATGACTATGTGATTTAAAACCCAAAGACATAACGGAGCTAATTTTATACGCAGATGCAGAAAGATACCTACAATCAATGCGTGTAAATTTTCAGCGACTTATACATGTGGATGGACCTTATGTGCATACCTTAGTCAATTGCTATTCTACTGGCACACATGCTAGGTCAATGGCGTGTACTTTCACTCAGGGAGGAACATCAGCAGAGTGCAAATTTACATGCATAAATTATAAAATACTATAATTTATGTGTGTTCTTCAAAGGTCTAGGTATGGGCATTTACACAAGCCATAGGGCTGGCTAAGTGCTCACGCCTAGACTTAACATACATTTTGGGCCACCTTTGCCCCTATTATAATGTACAATGAAAAGTAGCTGCCAGTTTTTCTTTATAAGATAAAATTAAGTTAGGTGTATTCTTGGTTCCTAACACTAGGCGCCTGATGATAAAATGACTCTCAAAAGTCTTCATCTTAAGAAGGAAGGAGAGAAACATCTACATGTAAGTCAAGGAACCACCACCCAGGATAAGGATTTAGGCGTCATCGTGGATGATACATTGAAACCTCTGCACAGTGTGCAGTAGGGGCAAGAAAGCAAATAGAATGCTAGGAATCATAATGAAAGTTATAAGAATGTAAGATATGCCATACTGGGTCAGAACAGAGGTCGATCGACCCCTGTATCCCGTTTCCAACAGTGGCCAATCCTGGCAACAAGTACCTGGCATGTTCTCAAAAGGTATACAGATTCCATGGGTAAGTAGTGGAATTAGAAAAGGTACAGAGAAGAGACATCAAAATGACATAGGGGACGGAAGGACACCCCGATGAGGAAAGGCTTAAAAAGTTAGGGCTCTTCAACTCGGAAAAAATATGGCTGAGGGGTGATATGATAGAGATCTATAAATTAATGAATGGAATGGAACAGTTAAACATAGATCTGTTCTTTACTCTTTTAAAATGAAGAAAGACTAGGAGACACAGTGAAGCTACAATACAGTCCATTTAAAACTAAGGGGTATGTTTACTAAATGGTGGTAGCGGCTTCCATGCGATATCGGAGCCGTGGCCCCATTGATTTCATAAGATATGCCATACTGGGTCAGACCAAGGTCTATCAAGCCCAGTATCCTGTTTCCAACAGTGGCCAATCCCGGTCACAAGTACCTAGCAGATTCCCTAAAAGACACACAGGTTCCACAATGCTTGTCAGGGGGCAAGCAGTGGATTTCCCGCGTCCTCTTTAATAATAGTTTATGGACCTTTCCTCCAGGAACTTGTCCAAACCTTTTTTAAACCCAGCTACACTAACAGCTTTTACTATATCCTCCAGTAATGAATTCCAGAGTTTGATTATGCATTGAGTTACATTGTAGCTTTATTGCATGTCCCCTAGTCTTTCTATTTTTAGTGGCATAAACAATTGATCTGTTTTTACCTGTTCCACTCTCATATCTCCCCTAAGCTGTATCTTTTACAGGTTGAAGAGCCCTAACCTTTTAAGTCTCTCCTCCTAGGGGTATCCTTTCATCCCATTTACCATTTTGGTGCCTCTTCTCTTTACCTTTTCTAATTCCACTATATCGTTTTTAAGATACAGTGACCAGAATTGCACACAATATTCAAGGAGCGATCGCACCATGGAATGATACAGAGGCATTATGATATCCTTTGTTTTAGTCTCCATTTCTTTCCTTACGGTTCCTAGCATTCTATTTGCCTTCTTGGTCACCGCTGCACACTGGGCAAAGGGTTTCAAAGTATTATCCACGATAATACCTAAATCTTTTTCCTGGGTGGTGGTTCCTAATGTGGAACTTTGCATCCTGTAAACATAGTTTGGGTTCTTCTTTCCTAGGTGCATAACTTTGCACTTGTCCACATTAAATTTCATCTGCCATCTGAACGTCCAGTCTTCCCATTTATCAAGGTCCTCTTGTAATTTTTCACAATCCTCTTGGGTTTTAACAACTTTGAATAATTTTGTGTCATTTGCAAATTTGATTACCTCACTCGTTATTCCCTTTTCCAGGTCATTTACGAATATGTTAAAAAGCAGCGGACCCAGCACAGATCCCTGGGGTACTCCACTATTCACCTTTCTGCGTTCAGAAAATTGGCCATTTAACCCTACCCTCTACTTTCTATCTTTTAACCAGTTCCTGATCCACAATAGTACACTACCTCCTATCCCATGAATTTCGCCAACAGTCTCTCATGAGGGACCTTGTCAAAGGCTTTCTAATAATCCAGATACACTATATCCAGTCACTCACCTTTGTCTACCTGTTTATTTACACCTTCAAAAAAATAAAACAGCTTAGTAAGATAAGACCTTCCTTAGCTAAAGCCATGTTGGCTTTCTCCCATTAAACTATGACTATCGACATGTTCAGTAATTTTGTCCTTTATAATGGTTTCTACCATTTTGCCGGTAGTGATGTCAGGCTAACCAGTCTGTAGTTTCCCAGCTCACTTTTGGAACACTTTTTAAAAACTGGTATTCTGGTATTACAGATGATTTTAATGATAGTTCGCAGATCACTAATTGTAGGTCTGCAATCTCATATTTCAGTTCTCTCAACATTCTCCGATGTATACCAAATAGGTGTAATACATCTTCCCAATGCCTTACCTTTAAATACCATTTATGTCATGGGTAACTTCCTTACATCTTCTTCAGTAAAAATCAAAGCAAAGACTTCATTCAGTCTCTCTGCTATGGCCTTGTCCCCTCTTAGTGCCCCTTTTACCCCTCCATCATCTAATGGTCCAACTGACTCACAGTTTTTTTGCCATGAATGTACTGTACTTGAAAAAGCTTTTATTATGTGATTTTGCTGCAACTGGAAGCTTCTTTCAAATTCTCTCTTTGCCTGCCTTATCAGTGCCTTGCATCTAACTTGACAGTACTTATGTTGTTTCCAGTTTTTGTCATTTGACTCCTTTTTCCATTTTCTGAAAGATACTTTTTTTGGCTACAACAGTGTCCCTGACCTCACCTTTAAACTATTTTATTTATTTATTTATTTAACACTTCTTATATACCGTGCTATTTCTCATCAGTGCGATTTACATTGAACATTAAACATTTGGACAAACATTTTGTCCTACGTTTACATAAAACAGGGATATAACATGGAATCAACTGGGGAAACTATATACATACTATGCTTGCAGTTTTTTGGACTTGCTTCCACTTTTCTTAAAGCGGGGAATACAGCTGGTCTGGGCTTCCAAGATAGTATTTTTAAACAATGTCCATGCTTGATGTAAATCTTTAACCTTTGCCAGAGGGATTATATATCAAATAGATGCCCTACAAACAAAAAAATAGCAGTAAAAGTTCAAATGCTTTCCTATCTATTACTTGTACTCTTGAGTAGATGTGCCCTTTTTTGATAATTAGTAATATAACCCCACCATGACCAGACACCCTAGAATAGCATTCACAAACATAATTCTAAATCAATTGTCTTCATTATCTTATCAAAGGAGCTAACCCATGTTTCCTAATCAAAGAAGATCAGGGTTAAAGTCGGTAAGAAGATCAAACACATCTTCTATCTTTGATTTGACAGATTCAGAATTGATCAAATAAATAAAAAACAGACCAGGAGAAGGACCTCGAGTGATTGTTTCTGAGGATTTCAAGGTGGCGAAACAGTGTGACAAGGCAGTGGCCAAAGCCAGAAGGATGCTGGGTTGCGTACAGAGAGAAATTACCATCAGAAAGGAGGAGATACTAATGCCACTGTACAAGTCACTGGTGAGGCCTCACTTGGAATATTATGTTCAGTTTTGGAGACCATATCTCTCAAAAATATAAAAAGACTGGAAACGATTCAGAGGAAGGCAACCAAAATGATTTGGTGTCTCAACCAGAAGATATATGAGAAGAGACTTGAAGACCTAAATATGTATACTCTAGAGGAGAGAAGGGACAAGGGAGATATGATACAGACCTTTAAATACATAAAGAGTATTAATGAACAAACAAACCTCTTCCAAATACGGGGAAGCTGTAAAACTAGAGGGCATAACATGAAGCTGCAAGGGGGTAAACTGAAAGGCAACGTCAGGAAATACTTTTTCACTAAAAGGATGGTGGATGCTTGGACTGCCCTCCTGATGGAAGTTGTGGGGGCAAACACAATGACAGAATTCAAAATGGCATGGGACAGACACAGCGGATCTCTTTATAGCAACAGGATAAAATCAAAATAACCTTAACTGTCTCTGTTATCTCAACAAATAGGGGTGACCCGAACAGAGCGGTGGGCACACCCCTAAACAATGGCCGGTGACCTACTCTTGCCACCTTGATGGGCAGACTAGATGGACCGTGATGATCTTTATCTGCTGTCATATACTATGTTACTATGAGTGGAACATATACTATGTTACTATGAGTGGAACATGAACACATACATACAGGTAAGCTAATTGGAAGCAGTCTCAAAGTATTATGGCCCTATCTAGCTAAAGTATGAAAAGACCCATACTTCTCTTGTTCAGAATTAACCAGTATAGGATAATATAAGGCCAATTAAACTAATTCCTTGCATCAAAACAAAAATCATACCAAAATTTGCAGCACAAAATACTTGGAAAACAAATAAAATCAACAAGCAAATCGGCTAAGATCATACATAAAGGATATTCAGATTATTCCAAAAGAGCTATATGATTCAAAAATATGAAAAAAAGTTGCACTAAAACTAGATCAGTTGAAACTAACCATAAATCATCAACTCCAAAAACTAGAAATATTCACTTTGAAGGATCAACAAATCATATTCAAACCAAGAGCTTTAAAATAAAATCAGTAGTGCCACAATAAAAATAGGCTGCACCACAAAGCTGTGCGGCACTCCTTAGGTGTGCTCCTTTGGAAGTGCACCACAGTAGCACACTACTGTGTGACTCTTCAAATAATGTTACCTTAAGTGGGTGAATCATGTAGCAAAAATATGCGGAGCCAATTCCAGTGGCTTCCATGGTTCCAGCAGATGGAAAGAAGTCATTCAATCAAAAGGACAACATCCAGCACTTGGGACACTGAGATTTTGTCTATGGAGGGAAAGGCAAACTCAGGCGTGAGGCAAAATCAGCTCTTGAAATAGTGCTGCTCTGAGTGGACAAATGATACAGCAAAATGGGTGGAGCCAAATCCAGCAGCTCCCATGCCCTCAGTAGTTTGGGCAGGTCTTAAAAGTTTATGTGTATTTTCTATTCTGCAGCAAAATACACGTATACTCAAAAACGTTTCCCATTGGCATTTATACCTGCTATGAACTATGCATACCTGTCAGCTAACTGATCATTCAGACCTGGGATTTGGAGACAGGATCGAGGGCAAAATTGTGCTGACATGTGTGGCTTTCAAAAGTACCTTAAACAGCAAAGAATTGCATTTTAAAGCTTAGCTCCTTAATTGGCTCTCTTTGGGCATGCAGTTTTGTAAAATCTGCTACTTACATGAGCCCATGACAGCACCTACACAGGCAGATTGCAAAGTCTGCAACCTACAAATGCAAGTACCTTCAATTAAACACACAGAGCCCCTAGTGAAGCTGCTCTTTTTTTGAACATGTACGAGGGGGGTGGGGCTGATAAGTCTCTGGCCTTGTAACGAAACAGAAAGCTACGGGCACACTTCAGTTCTGGAGGTCCGAATGATCTCTCTGCAGTTTTGTTTTAAACAAAACTGCAGAGAGATCATTTGGACCTCCGGAAGCAAAATGGAACGAAAATGCAGAGAGATCATTTGGACCTCCGGGACCGAAGTGTGCCTGTAGCTTTCTGTTTTGTTACAAGGCCAGACTTATCATCCCCCTCTCGTATGTTTGTTAAATGGCTCCTCCCACAGTATGTGCCACCAAATACACGTTTATCTTGCAGCCTTATATACATTTTACAAAAGACTACATTCAGTGAACCTTTTATAAAATACACTGCAAACAGCGAACTTCCCAATTTGGACATCCCTTTTCCTACCTATGGCCTAAGCAAAATCAGACTCAAATATACATCCTGAAACTAGAAATGCCTTTCACAAGAGATTGTGCATCTACTCACGACATATTACTAGATCATCCTATAAGGGTAACATCATGAATGATTTCAATTTGTAACACAGTGACCCTGTTACTATATTACTAATTGACGGGGCTGGTGCAAGGATTGGAGATGCCTCCTGCCTCCCAACCACCCCCACCCCCCATGGCCCCCTGCCACCGTTGTCACCTCTCTTTGGGGCCTGCAGTGTCAGCAATAGCCCTCAAGCTGCGACACAGTGCTTACTAACACACTGGCGCTGTGTCGCGGTTTCCTCCTGTTCAGGATGTGCCATTTCAGTCTGATGCCGCTTTTGGTAAAACAAGTTACATGTTCAGACATCATATGAATAAACATAGGAGAAGACTTATCAAGCAACCTCTCAAAGCACTGATAGTGGCTCACTGTTTAGAGATTAAGTACACCTTTTAAGGTTTGCAATTGTGAATTGAATATGGCCAGTACCATGGGTAGAAATACTAATTTAAGTTTACTATAAGAGGAGCAATGGTACATTGGTGGAATTGCAGGACTCAGAACTGTGCTGGGAACGGACACATTGAAAATGACATTGAAAAGGCGAAATTGCTAAACAAATACTTCTGCTCTGTTTTTACTAAAGAAAATCCTGGAGAAGGACCACCTGTGACTCCCAAATATAAAAATGGAAATGAAGTAGATACCACACCATTCACAGAAGATGAGGTGTTAGAACAACTTGCTAAACTGAAAGTGGACAAGGCCATGGGACCGGATGGGATACATCCCAGGATACTGAAAGAGCTCAGAGAGGTTCTTGCAGGGCCATTAAAGGATGTTTTCAAAAGATCCTTGGAAACAGGAGAAGTTCCTCAAGACTGGAGAATGGCTGATGTCGTACCTCTACACAAAAGTGGTAACAGGGAAGAAGTGTTAAACTACAGGCCCGTGAGCCTTACCTCGGTGGTGGGAAAACTAATGGAGGCGCTCCTGAAAGAGCGAATAGCAAACTTTCTCCAAACCAACAGGTTGCAAGATCCGAGGCAACATGGTTTTACTGAAGGAAGATCTTGTCAAACAAATCTGATTGAGTTCTTTGACTGGGTGACCAGAGAACTAGATCAGCGGCATGCGATGGATGTCATCCACCTGGATTTCAGCAAAGCCTTTGATACTGTCCCTCATAGGAGGTTCATCAATAAACTCAGTAGCTTGGGGATGGGTCCCAAGGTGGTAAACTGGATCAGAAATTGGTTGACTGACAGACGACAGAAGGTGATGGTAAATGGAGCTCACTTGGATGAAGGGAAGGTGAGCAGAGTGCCCCAGGGTTTGGTCCTGGGCCCGACACTGTTCAATGTATTTGTGAGTGATATGGCTGAAAGGCTGAATGGAAAGGTCTGTCTTTTTGCAGATGACATGAAAATTTGCAATAGAGTGGACTCCCCCGAAGGAGTGATGAACATGAGGAAAGATCTATAAAAGCTGGAAGAATGGTCTAAAGCTTGGCAATTAAGATTTAATGCAAAGAAATGCAGTGTTATGCATTTGGGTAGCAGAAATCCAAGGGAAATGTACGTGATAGGGGGAGAGAGATTGGAGTACACAGATCTTTATCTTTATCTTTATTTAAAATTTGATAAATCGCTTTTCGTCGAAACATAAAGCGGTGTACAATAAAAGGTTGGCAATGCAAAGACAAGGAAAGGAACGCCAAAGTAAATAGAAAAGTAAAGTATAAAAGCATAGACAGATAAAATAGACAAAACAGAACAAAAACAAAAGGGCCAGTATTTTAAAACATAAGGTTTCTAAAATATAAGAATACAAACAAGATAAAAAGGCCCATAGAAGGGAAGACACAACAGACTATGGGTAGACAGAATGCACGACAAGGCAAACATACAGACAAACAGGGACAAACACGTCAACTAAAAACATCAGGGAGGACCATCAGGAGAGAGATGAAAGGCTTGCTGAAACAGATGGGTTTTGAGTAGTGTTTTGAATTGAGAATATGAAGGTTCCAAACAGAGAAACGGAGGTAATGCATTCCATAGTACTGGGCCTAGAAAGAAAAAAGCTGCTTGACGGGTTTGCTCGAGGTGTGCCTGTGACGGGGAAGGGAGGGACAGACGGTTAGCATGCAGAGAACGAAGCTGACGGTAGGGGGTGTGAAGAGAGATCCGATCTGCGAGATATAGGGGAGTATTGGTATAAAGAGCACGATGAATCAGAATAAGAAATTTATAGTGGAAACGAAAACAAAGAGGTAACCAGTGCAAGTGGAGAAGAATAGGAGTGATATGGTCAAAGCGGTGTGAGAATGTGACGAGGCGGGCAGCAGCATTTTGAATGCGCTGAAGACGTAGAAGCTGAAACTTTGGAAGATTAGCAAGAAAAACATTGCAGTAATCTAAGCGGCTTATGACTAAGGCCAGGACAAGAGTGACTAGGGAAGAAAAGGGGAGAAGGGAGCGGACAGCCCTGATCTGTCGCAGGGCAGCTAAGGAACGACGTATGAGGGAAGTAAGGTGCTGGTGAAAGGAAAGCGTGGGGTCGAGAATTACACCAAGATAGCGGAAAGAGGACACAAGAGGGAGAGGAGTAGAATCAATCAAGGGAGCTAGAGAGGGGCAAGAACCAGTCAGTGAAACCCACATAGCTGTGGACTTAGATGGATTTAGGTGCAAGAAATTTTGGGATAGCCAAGAAGAGATCCGGGAGAGACAAAGATTCAGCTGAGTAATATCTAAAGTTAGGGGAGAGGTATGAAACAATAAAATAATATCGTCAGCATACATGTAAAATGACACAGGGAACTGTTGGATCACCAATGATAAGGGAGCCAGAAAAATATTAAACAGAAGTGGGGAGAGAACAGAGCCCTGTGGTACACCACAAGTGAGAGGAAAAGAAGCAGAGGACTGACCATCAGAGTGAACAGAAAAAGAGCGAGCTGTGAGGAAAGAACAGAACCACTGCCAGACTGTGCCATGCAGCCCCACATCAAATAAACGAGAAAGCAGAGTACGGTGGTCAATCAGATCAAAAGCCGCAGAGAGGTCGAGGGAAACCAAGAGAGTGATATCACCGTGATCATGGGCAACATGCAGGTCATTGAGGAGTGCAAGAAGAACCGTTTCCGTGCTGTGTCCGTGACGAAAACCGGCTTGACGAGGGTGAAGAGTGTTAGTAGATTCCACGTGAGAATTAAGTTGATCAAAGACAAGACGCTCCAAGAGTTTGGCCAGGAAAGGAAGATTTGAAACAGGACGCCAGTGAGATAGAACAGAAGGATCAAGAGAAGGCTGTTTGATGATGGGACGAACGACAGCTGATTTCCAAGATGAAGGAAAGTAACCGGTAGAAAGACTAGTGTTAATGATGGTGGTAATGATGGGTATGAGCTGTAGAGAAGGTTCAGACAACCAATGAGATGGGATTGGATCCAGCCTGCAGGTGGTCTTATTAGATTTCGCTAATGCCTGCAAAACTTCAGCAGGGGTGATTGAATGGAAGGAAGACCAGGAGTGAGCCAAGGCAAGGTTAGATGGGGAGGGGGACTGTAACAATTGACTAGCAATGTCCAAAGGACCAGAAGAAACAGACGAGGAGGAAGAGCAAGGTGGGGACAAGGGCGGTGGTGGGGAGGGGTGTGAAAAGGACGAACGAAGATGGAGAATCTTATCAGAAAAGAAAGTAGCTAGAGACTGAGGGTTAGGGGCCAAGGACAATCGCCGCTGATCAGGGCCAACATTGGAGAGTTTGCGCAGAATGGAAAAGAGTTGTCTAGAAGAGTTTGCAGCAGTAGAAATTTCAGTTGCATGAAAATCCCGTTTGGCAGATTGAATGGCCAGGCGATATTCAGAGAAAAGCTGCTTGAAGCGAAGGCGTAAATCAGGGGAGGGATGACGGGCCCATCGACATTGCAGTTGCCGGAGCTGGGTTCGCTGAAGGCGCAGAGCAGGATGATACCATGAGGACCGAGGGGGTCCAGACCGATTGGGGACCGGACGAAGTGGGGCCAGGCTATCCAGAGTATCTAAGAGAAGGGAATTCCAAAGGGAAACCTGTTCATCAGCGGAGAGTACAGTAAAGTCTGGCGGGAAGAGGGAAGAAGCGGGTGGAAAAGCCCTAAGGGTGTCAGGGGTGATGTGACGGCGGAGAGAAGTAGAAGGGAAGGACGGGATGGGATCAGTAGGTGCCATGGAAGGGGAAGAAACGGAAAAGAGAACACAGAAATGATCAGACCAGGGGACACTAAACATGGTAGGGGGGGAAACTGTTGATAGCAGCGTGGTGGGAGAGAGAATTAAATCTAATGTATGACCGGCCGTATGGGTAGAGCCAAACACGTGCTGTTGCAAAGGAATATCATGTACTAGATCCAGAAAGGCACGATCTTTCTGTCTACTGGGGTGGTCAACATGGACATTGAAGTCACCTAATATAATAAGATTAGAGAACTGAACAGTGACATCAGAGATAGTTTGGAGAGCCGCATCCCAACGAGCAGCCGTCAGAGAAGGGGGGAGGTAGAGAAGAAGAAAGTAAAGGGGAGGGGAGGAGCGAAGGCGAAGAAGATCAGGCGAAAGACCTTGGTGTGATTATTTCTGTAGATCTCAAGGTGTCAAAACAGTGCGACAAGGCGGTGGCAAAAGCCAGGAGGATGTTGGGCTGCATACAAAGAGGAATTACCAGCAGAAAGGAAGAGGTACTAATGCCACTGTATAAGTCACTGGGGAGGCCCCCCTTGGAATACTGTGTTCAGTTTTGGAGACCGTATCTTGCAAAGGATGTAAAAAGAATGGAAACTGTTCAAAGGAAGGCGACCAAAATGATTTGGAGCCTGCGTCAGAAGCCTTGTGAGAAGAGACTTGAAGACCTAAATATGTACACTTTGGAGGAGAGGAGGGATAAGGGAGATATGATTCAGGCCTAAAATACTTAAAGAGAAATAATGAACAAACAAACCTCTTCCAAAGACGGGGAAGCTGCAAAACTAGACGGCATAACATGAAGCTGCAAGGGGGTAAACTGAAAGGAAATGTCAGGAAATACTTCTTCACTAAAAGGGTGGTGGATGCTTGGAATGCCCTCCTGATGGAAGTGGTGGGGGCAAACACAGTGATGGAATTCAAAATGGCATGGGACAGACATAGTGGGTCCCTTTACAACAACAGGATAAAAGCAAAATAAACTGGGCGGACTGGATGGACCATGCTGGTCTTTGCCGTCATTTACTATGTCACTATGTTACATTTATCATTTGAATACCATTTCACTAAGAAAACTGAATTTTGAGTTTGAATGGTCTGATTTTGTAAAATCGCATCTATATTTTTCCACTTTTAGGATGGGGATGATATGTAATCTCTCAAGCAATTTTGGTATTTTGAGAAGCACTTTGAAAACCTGATAAATGACTCACCAGGCTAAAACCACACATCTAAAATCACCAAATAGATAAAAATCTTTCCAATATGAAAGTCAATTTAAAAAAAAAGTCCTTAGAGTGCATCTTTTAATTTCTGCTTTTTAACCATGGGCTGCTCCTCATGGAGGTTACTACAGGTTCTTAGGACTGCTCCTCATGGGTCAAGCCTTGTCGAGTGTGCTGCCTAGGGATTCACAGCATGAAGGTAAGTTCTCTTCTGCGCATGGATGTTTTCTTGTAATATGTTATTTAATATCAATTTAAAAATTGCTAATTGATAAACCAGGGGATATGAGTTCATTTCTGCGTATTAGAAAGGTTAATAGGGCTTTTTTTCTTGACACATGAGGTGCGGACAATTTGCTCTGAAGCAAATGTAAATGTCCATGCCTAAATCTTTATAGGATACAGGGGAATTTCAAAAGCCAAATATACCGTGTGGATGTGCATGGAAAATGTGTATGTGGCACATTTATCTTGTTTGCATGGGGATGTTTGCATGTGCCCACAAGGGGGCAGAACGAGGCATGCCCTGCCCTGGAGACATGTACGCTGTATTCCAGAAAGCCCCATGCACATTTTTGGCCTTTGCCGCAGATGTGCCCATTATTCCTGTCGGATACGTGGAACAAGGCCAGGACTTTGCCAATTTTCTGCTGTCCTCTAAGATTCATCCCTGCAAGTGAGAGTGTGTGTGTGTACCGTAAGGGTTGCATGGGTGTTGGGATCCGCAAAGCATGGAGGAAATGAATGCCTGGTTTGCAATGGCCATGCTGCATGAGGCAGATAGAGAAAGGAGGCGGGCAGCAAGGAGGCTACCCTATCAGAGGGTACCTAGGCTGAGAAGCCAGTACATGGACCTTACTGATGAACACAGTATCACCAGGTTCTGCGATGATAGGGCAGCCATACATCAGCTATGCCAGGAGCTGGAGCTCCACCTCAGTGTAATAACACACAGGGAACAGGCCCTGCCTTTGCATCTAAAGGTGACAACAGCACTTGCCCTCTTAGCAACGGGTATCTTTCAATCTGTGCTGGCAGCCACTGCAAGTCTGAGCCAAGCAGCAGTGTCCAAGCCAGTTTCTAAGTGCTTTCCTGGTGTGTGCCTTGGATTATATTGCAAAGCACAGCGGATCCCTTTATAGCAACAGGATAAAAACAAAATAAACTGAACCATCTAACTTCTCAACAAATAGGGGTGTCCTACATGGAGTGGTGGGTCCACCCCTAAACAAAGACATGGGGAGGGGTGGCCTGCACGTAGCGATGGGTGCACCTACTCTTGCCGTATATTTGCTGGGCAAACTGGATGGACCATGCTGGTCTTTATCTGCTGTCATTTACTATGTTACTATGTATTCCCTCACACAGTGCTGCAGAGGCAACAGCCAACACTTCAATGTCATGAGGTGGCTAGGTTCCCTTCTGTGCTGGGGTTAATTGTATGCATGTGGCCCTGAGGCCCCCTCGACAGAGGAAGAATGTCAATGGCAATTGTAGAGGTGGTGGTGATGATGTCAAATTTAAGCGCTTTGTGTGAGAGGATGCAGACCCTTCCTCCTGTGGTGTTGATGCATGGGCAGTTGTGGATGGTATGGGTGTCAGTACAGAGTTGGTTAAGCAGAATGTTGTCGCTGTCAGAGAACCATGTTTCAGTGATTCACATGAGGTCCAGCTTATTGTCGGTAACCAGGTCCCAGAGAATCTATGTTTTGTTGCGGGAAGAGCATGCATTCACCAGGGTGCATTTGATAGGGTAGTTGGTGCGAGTGGGTAGGGAGTGGGTGTTCCTAATGTGGCATGGTGTGCGTGTCTGTGTCTTCTGTGCAGGAAGGTGCTGTTCACGGTCACTGGTCTCGCTGGCCTGGGCATGTGTGTGAGGATGATGGTTATGGAGCAGGGGGGCTCACGGTGGTGGCATTAGTTTCTATAGCCAGTAAGGAGAGGATTAAGAGCAGGATTGCCTACCTCCCCCTTTCTCTCAAACAGGAGTGCCCTTTGGCAGGGCTTTTAGATGCGGGCCCGCCAGGCTCTGGCACGCCTTGTACTTGTCTGACTTTTATGGGCCTGTTCCGGCAGCAATGCTGTTCCATACGGGCGTGGGAGGAGCTTATCTCCACACTGCTGCAGGCTCCAGTTTTGGCAGCAAAGGCAACAGGAGCAGATCAGTGGAAAGGCTGTAATGGCAGCAGGAGAAGATCAGACCAGGTCCACAGTGGAGTAAATGCAAGGGGTGTGTATCCTCATTGCCTATCAGAATGTCCAGGTGAGCAAGGATGTCCTGTAACATGAGGTTTAGCACCCCCTCAGTGTAATGCATTTTCTTGTGGGAATCTTTGGAGCCATTTATTTATTTATTTATTTATTCTATACCACCCCTTCCAGTGATCAAGGGCGGTTTACATGGAACAAGTTAACAAATTAAGTATACTTCCGTATACATTACATTGAACAGAAAGAAACTTTCCAACTTTTTACATATAATAACAGATGTAGAAATAAAAACTGTCCAAACTATTTACATAAGTTATTTACAAGTGGTTCTATACAAATGTGTTATAGAGTAATCGTACAATGTGTTACAGAATAATGGTGTGTCATGTGTAGGTGGTGGAATTTATTTCCATTATTATCATAGGTTTCCCAGTGAAAACATATGCATGTTCAAACCAAAGAGGCATGGTCATTGGAGGCATCCACATTTATATCATGGAGACATGCCTGATTGGAGACGTGGAAGTTTTCAGAATACGGTGATCGTGGAGACATCTCCAGAAAAGGGCCTGATTCCCACTGGTGCTTCTTGTGACCTTGGGCAAGTCACTTTACCCTCCATTGCTTCTGAAGAAAAGGCATGGCAATCTACTTCCGGTCATACCTTGCCACTAAAACCCTGGGGCTGCTGGGTCGCTAGGAGTCAGAATTGACTTGAAGGCACTTAAAAAAAATTAAATATCGATCTACATTTCTCTGTTCTACTCCATTCATTAATTTATAGACCTCTATCATATCTCCTATCAGCCATCTCATTTCCAAGTTGAGAGGCCCTAACCTTTTGAGCCTTTCCTCATACGGTTATCCTTCCATCCCCTTTACCATTTTGGTGGCTCTTCTCTGTACCTTTTCTAATTCTGCTATATTCTTTTTAGGATATGGTGACCAGAATTGCACACAATATTCATGGTGTGGTTACATTATAGAATGATATAGAGGCATTATAATATCCTTGGTTTTATTCTCCGTTCCTTTCTTTATGATTCTTAGCATTCTGGTTGCTCTCTTGGCCACTGCTGCACACTGGGTAGAGGATTTCGACATATTATTCCCAATGACACCTACATCTTTTTCCTGGGTGGTGGTTCCTAATGTGGAACCTTGCATCGCTCAAAGTTTGGGTTGTTCACTGTTGCTGCTATCCTTGGTATCTGTCCTTCTGTCACTGCTCCACATTCTTACATGTGTACTTTTGGCTGGGCAGTGGTACCTGCTGCAAATATCACATCCTTCCCATTTCTGCCCTCTCTCCCTCACTTTGTGCTTGCCAGTTTCAGTCTCTCCGTATGTATTGCCATCTTCTAGCTGCATTTCTTCAACATCCCTGCCACAGCAGACACTCCATTCCTGGCTATACTTTACGTTCTCTTCTGCCTGCTAGATTTTCTAGTCCCCTACAACCCTGCCTGCCTGCTGTTACTTCTTCCCATGTGTGTACTGCTATTCATGTACTCTCCGAGCTCCTTTGTACTGCTGCCTGTGGTGGCCTTCTGTGCCCTCTGGGCAAGAGCAGCTCCTCCTCTTCCAGGACATGCCTGTATAGGAGGTGTGCTTCAGCTTCTGAGGAGGAGTGGCCTAGTGGTTGGGGCAAGGTACTACAGGCCAGAAGGTCAGTGGTTCAAATCCCACTAGAGGACAGCAACCTTGGGCCGGAAGGACTGGGGTTTCTAGTCCCGCAGGTGCTCCTTGTGGTTTTGGGCAAGCCACTTAACCCTCCATTGCCCATGTTCCCTGTAAGTATTAGTGTATGTGTCTCATATCCCCTCGTGTTAAATGTATCCCCCAACCGCTTTGACCCGGTGAAAAGCGGGATATAAATGCAGCTAAATAAATAAATAAATACCATTCTCAAAGCAGTGCTATATGGGTTCCGCAGTAGTGGGAGGGGGGCTACTCCATCTTGTTTCCTGTTGCACGTGCTGCCTCACTTCATGGGGGCGGAAATGTTTTTTGCAGTTTACACATGCACGATCCAGTTGACTGGGGGGGTGTGTGTTGGAGTTGATGCGGCAAAAATGTCCTGGCTCGATCACAGAAACACACGTACGTCTATGCTCGCGGATGCGGAATACGGTTCCATTGGCGCCCATGCCCAATCTGCACGTGCGCGTGGGACATATGCGGCCTATGTGGATCAGCATATTTTATAATCTACAACTTGCTGTGGTAAGTCAGCTGACAGTGAAAGCGTGCTGGGAAGTGGGAAGGGCTTTCCTATCCTTAACAGTCCTCAACAGCGAGAGTTAAAATATCCTGATAGCAGTCCTGGGAGGATCAAAAGTGTTGCTTTTAAGAAGTGGGGGCACGGCAGTCAAACAGCATCTGTTCTGTACAGAAAACAGGCTGAGTCCAATATATAAGCCCAAACCATCCGGAAATAACAGAGTACACTGCAGAGCCAAGTAAGCAAGGGAAGTTCCTTCCATCCAGCAAAGGAGAAAGGACTGCCCGAAGCCATGAAAGTGCACCTGGACATAGTTAATTTAGCATTGCAGGAGCCAGAAACAATGGAGTTTCTTCAGCAAGGTATGGACAGCTCTTAAAATGTTAGGAACTGTTCTGAGTTTAGTTTTTGCTTCTTTTGTTGAGATGCAGTATAGGGAGGATCTAACAGTGTGTACTGAAAACTGCTGGGGCAGAGCTACACTGCCAGAAGGCTGAGGGAGATTTTAAAAATGGACTGTCAAGTCATTGAAGTGTTTTGGACTTACTGTTTGCTTGCTGTGCTTCATTTGTGCAGATAAACCGAAAGGGGGGAGCTGTCCCTGGATGCCTGAAGACAGAGCTACAGCCCTAGCCTAGCTCAGCTGCCTACAATACCTGGGCTGGAACTGACTATAGCTGGCTATCAGCCAGCGAAGGAGCGGAGCTATACAAGAACTGCTCAAGTCTATCTGTTGACACTTGGAACTGTAAGCTGGGACTTGGCATTATACTCCGTATATAAAATTTGTATCTGTTTTAGAGGGGAAAGGATTGAGCCAACCAGCTAGAAGATGGATCCTTTCCTAGGTTTAAAGCAGCCAGTGTTTTGTTCCCAAGACTAGGAGAGCTTGCCTAACGTATCCTGCTGCTTTTCGAACCCCACCATTGGCTGGGGGGAAAGATTTACCTGTATGAGCACAACAGTTTCTTATCTGAGCAGCTTGTAGCCTGTACATAGTTTCCCCAGTTTAGCCAAGTTGTAAACCCTGTTCCATGTAAGTACAATGCAGATGCCGCCTGCACGGTACAAATTTGTTTTAACTGTAAACCGAGCTGATTTTAAAGAGTGCGGTATAGAAAAACCTAAAATAAATAAAATAAATAATAAATACTGTCCGAGCCTTTTGGTTTATTTTTGAGCAATAACGCAGGTGTTTAATGTTGAGAGGCAAGAGAAGCAGTTTGTTTTAAGGCCCAGGACTGAGAAGGAACAGTGACACATAGGGAGTCCAGCTGACCAAGAATAAAGGTTACCATCGGAGTTCATCGCAGAGCGCCTCCTACCTGTGACAATGCACAATGATGCGCTATACTCATATTCCATCTGAACTCTGCTCTTGTGCATGCCTATTGGCAAAGTACACAGCATCATACTGAAGTGTGTACTTTTATGCCGTCAGAAATTTATAAGAGGTCACATATGTGTGACATGACTTTATAAAATTATTTTTAAAGTGCATTTCAGCCGCTGTCTACAATATGCAAGCAATTTTGGAAATTAAATGTATGCATTTTGTTAACATGATTCCATATTGGCTACTAGACTAATTTCCTTCCATGTGGCAAAAAGGGGTGCATACTATGCAAATGCGCACATATTTTCAGGCTGCTAAAATCCCATTTCCCTACTGCACCAGAAATAGGAAGACTCTGATATCTCTAGTGAGAGAGGAGGAAGAGAAGAAAGTCGAGAAGGAAGGGCAAGAAAGGAAGGAGGGAATGAAAATGGTGTGAGGGAGGGGTATATAGGAAACATCAGGCTGATACTGTGCTCACAGATTTTAGCATTTTTCTAAATGCCAGCCACCGCAGGTAAAGTAAATTCAGCAGCAGTATCTGGATAATGACTTCCGCTGGATATCTGGATTCTGTGGTCAGCTGCGGTGGCTATCTGGAGAGCGACAATTTTCAGCCATTATCCAGATAGCCCATACACTTATGACAGCTTTATACCTAAGTGATGTGGATACCTGTCTGAATAGTTATGCTGAAAATCATCTCCAACTCCATCCAAGTAGCAGCCTATTACTAGTGCTGTGGCAAGCAGAATAAATATTTAATAGCACGATCTGGATAGTGGCGCTGAGTATCCAGCTCAGCAGACTTAGCCAGTTAGCACGTCCTGCTAATCGGTTAAGTCCTTTTCAATATCAGGGCCTAAATTTATATAGAAGAAATCGTGTTCACATGCAACAGTTATTGCATTCTAATAAATCCAAATAAGGGGTCAAAACGACTTTTAAATATACTTTTAGAAAACCTCAAGGAGCCATCAATAGATCTTGGTAAGAGCCTTCAAATTCTTATCTTCCACCAACCATCTTAAAATCTTCATTTGTCTCCCGGGCAACTTTTAAGTTTATAAAGACTTTTTATTACTGTCCTTTAGCCCTTTTTCAATTCTCAAACTCCAAATAGTTACCAAATTTCGAGATTTCAATAAACCCACAACATACTTCAGTCTCATACTGAAGTGACTTAAAAGACTGCTTATGTGAATTAATAACGCTGTTTTGGAAGTCTCTCAATGGGCAGATAAGTAACGCTGTACTTTCATGATTAAAACAATGCTGCAGTTGTTCAACTGAAGACATATGAGATTGAAGTATATTGTGGCTATACTGAAATCTTGAAGTTTGGTGACTGTTTGAGGACTGAAAAAGGAATAAAAGATGATATAAAGGACAATAATAAAAAAAAAGTTAAAAGTTGCCAGGGAGACTAATGATGATAATGAGGTGGTTGGTGGAGGTAGAAGGCCTGCCAATGCACTGTGCAGTGGTCTTATTAGAGGTTGGGATGAGAGGGAAGGGGAGATGCTAGACACTGGGGGGGATAAAAGGGAAAGGGAAGGGAGGCGCTAGACGTCGTGGAGAGCAGTAAAATAAGAGGAGATGCTGGGCACCTTGGGAGCGTTATGGAAGGGATGAGGAAATGCTAGATATCTAGAGGAGAAAAGAAAGGGAGATGTTGGGGGTGGGTGGATACAGAAGGGAAAGGGCAGGTGCTAAAAGGGGAGGGGGGGGGCGGGTAGGATCCTGAGCCATCCTGGTGGGAGATGCGTGGCTGAAGGTTTGCCTAGGCTTGGCTGGCTTATTTTTACCTACATAAAAGGCACTTAAACTTTAGAACATTTACCCAAAAAATATCATATGCTTCAAAACTTCTAAAGGCTTGAAAAGCTTTGCAGAAACCGAGGCATTGTACATGAATTACTATTCACCACAAGTCAACAGTAAAAGAAGTTCAACAATGAAATACAGTATACCTTGTCAGGGCAATAAATCCCTACCACATTAATCCGTTACAACATGAAAATGCAAAAATGCAAAAAAGCTTCTTTGTCAAAGAGATTCAAAAGCATTTTATTATAATACATGGAGATGGAATTATTTACTACCAAACTAGGTACATTATGTTTTCTGCCTGAGATTAGAAAGGATGCAGACTGTGCCCATAAGTTACCAATGGTGTGGTTGTTTTCCCTCCTCTTGGGAATATATTTTACAGAAAACCCAACCCTTCTTATTTAAAATTAAAACCAGATCTACCAAGGGTTTTTTCCTGGTTTTATGTCTATGGTGAGTGTGCTTAGTACATCCAGTCTTATTTTCCTTTTCAAATAAACACTGCACATATTTCCAGCACTACTGTGCTGCAATTTCAGCACTGAGTGTACATAGAGACCAGTGATTCCTGCCATTCTAAGCAGAATAGCAATATTCATTCTGCTTTTTTGCTGTCCTAAATTAAATCGCATAGCTTATGTATTTATTATTTAAAAGACTCATGTAACGTCTCATCGTAATAAGTCATCCACAGTGGTTTGCATAAAAGTAGCAATACAAACATTATAATATACATAAAATACAATAGCATGGCATAAACATATCATATATGACAAGTACAAAAACACAACATACTTTCAACCTGTATGTTTAGAGCCACCTTAAACACATATAAAAATCAAGACCTCTTTCCCAAATCAGAGATCTTAATCCAAAACTGACTGTCCAAAGGCAATCTTTATTAACCCCTTAGCCGAGGCCAGATCAGTTAAGCAGAATATAGCCAAATCTTCAGATGTTTCCTAAAAGTGACATAATTCTGATTTAGGGGCAAGTTGTTATTCCACTTTTTTACTGTTGGAATAACAACTTTCCCCTTCTGGGCTGAACATAAAGGTATACTAGGAGTATACCACAGCAATTTATTCCACAAACAAACAGGGCCACCCCCAGACTGTAACTGAAAAGCCAATGCACACACCTTATTATACTGTATTCAACCTCTCACAGGCAACTAATGAAGATGCGTTTTTTGGGATTTCCAAGCCAGCGGTATGTGCAGTATTACTCCGGTGCTTCTTTCATTTGTGGATTTCTCTGCATCATGACCAGCAGTATTATATATTTTCTGCCTTAAGAACAGCATTGTGGATTCTTTTGAGCTCCCTGAAGAAGCCATCGGGCGAAACACCTGGTGTCGAGGCTCCAGCTGTTTATTCTGCTTTGCTGCATTCGTTTTCTACATTGGACTGCTGCCTCTTTATTGGACTGCTGTTTCTACATTAGATTGCTGCTTCTGCACCTTCTCGCAGCCTGCTGATTTTCAGATAAGTGTTGCCAAGCCACGCTGTGTTTTTCATGGTAGCTGTTGTTACTACCATGTTTATGTTTTCTGCTGTGTCCTTACAACCAATTCGGATTATTGGATAGAGGTTTTTTTGACAACTGATGTGCTTATGAGACCGGTTCGATTTTAGTGGCGTCTGTCCTATCAACTGGCTCTCCCTTCCTGCCGTTGTTGGCGGAGGTGGCTGAGGTCTTTTTTCCTCTATGTTTGCCTAGGCAATATATTTATTGATGATAATTCTGAATTGGTTGATTTTTTGGTTCTTTATTATTTTTTCTCACATGGTATTGATAGTAATAATTTTTCTTTTTCTCTTTTGAGCCTAATTTGGGGGTTTGAATTTTTTTGATACAACAGTGAAGAAGCAGGATTCCATCTAAGCACCCTGTGGTAGTGTGGTGTGTGGTGGAAAAGGGTTTTCTTTTAAAACATGGAACAGGCAGCAGTCCAGGAACACAAAAATTATCTTTATTCTGTCCCTGCTTATTAAATCTTCACAAAGCAAAAACACAGGACAGACAGCAGTTCAGGGAAAACTAAATTAGTTTTTATTCTGTCCCAGCTTAGAAGGCCAGGTCCAGGTCCGGTGACCACTGAATATGTTTTGTATTACTATTGTTTTTTTGTTTTCTTGAATTATTTGCTGTACACCCTCTTGATTAATGGTCTTTCAGAATGGGGTTTCAATGCTTATAAATAAATAAATATTCAGGGGCACTCTTCTGGAGGAGACTGGCTAATGGCTCCACCATCTCTGCAAAATGAAGGATGAATCGGAGCTACTAGCCAATCAATCTAAGGAAGGCACAAACGTTTTTCTTTGATTTCAGGGTGAGGACCTGGGTAATGGCATCCACCTTCCACAGCTGAGGTTGTATCTGCCCATTCCTGATTAAATATCCCAGGTATTGAACGTCCCAACCTCCCAGAAAATATTTCTTAGGATTGGCCATCAACCTGGCCTTCTGCAGGCTGATCAACATGGCTTGTACTTGGGTTAGATGGGTGGTCCAGTCTCTGCTGTTTTTGACAATAATCAAGGTATGTAGCCAAATACATCTTGGGTAGTCTCAGTAGGTGGTCAACTAGGTGTTGAAACATGGCAGGAGCCTCGTGTAATCCAAAGGGCAGTACTGTAAATTTGAACAAACCTTGTGGTGTCGAAAAATCAGTCTTCTCCTTGGCAGCTCTGGAGTAAAGGGCATCTGCCTATATCCCTTGGCCATTTCCATGGTTGATATAAAGCATGCTCCGAGTCACTGGATTAGCTCATCTACTTCCAGTTTAGAAGCTGCATTGAATCTCTGGAAGTCAATGCAGAACCTGATGCTTACATTGTGTTTAGGAACCAAGATGATGGGCGATGACCAGTCACTCATAGACTCTTCTATAACTCCCAACTTAAGCATCTCTTCCAGCTCCTTGGTGACGGCTGGTTGCCAGACCTCTGGAATTCTATAGAGTCATTGCCAGATAACCACCCCAGGGTCAGTATAATATCATGACCGATGAGGTGGGTTTGTCCTGGGTGGGTGGAAAACACCTTTAGGTTCTAGTAGATCAACCTTTCTATATCTCTTCTGTGAGCAGCAGAGAGCTGGTCTCCAATTGGGACTTGAGTCAGATCCAATGGGCCTGAAATTTCCAGCCCATAATCATCTCCCTTTACCACCAAAGCCATCACAGGAGTCCACTTTTTCAGTAGAGTAATATGGTAAATTTTGGCTTTCTTCTGTTTATCTGGCTGGGAAATTTTGCAGTTAACAAGCCCCACTTTCTCTTCCACCTCAAAAGGGCCCCTGACATTTGCAGAGTAACTTGCTCTCTGAGGAGGGCAGCAACACCAAAACTCTGTCTCCTGGTTGGAAGGTGAGGTGCATGGCTGCCATTTGTACCCCCTGGCCTGCTTAGCTTGGGCTTTTTCAAGATTGAGTTTGGCCACCTCTCCGACTTTCCTCAGTCAGTTTTGCATTTGTATAACGCAGTCCACCAAATTACGCCTGGCAAGTGTTTTTTCTTCCCAGCTTTCCCTTACTACATCTAATATGCCTCTTGGCTATCTTCCGAAGACCCGTGGAACTCTGAGGTACCTTGTGGATAGCAAACATCAATTAAGGTGGGAGGATGTCCCAATTCTTCCCATCCTTCTGCAGAAATATTTTTAACATTTGTTTCAGAGTTTTATTGCATCGCTCAATGAGGCCATCCATCTGTGGGTGATATCCTGATCAGGGCCGGATTTACCTTGAGTGAGGCCCTACGCCAACAAAAATTGTGGGCCCCCAGAAAAGATAAAAACGAGCACGCCGGATCAGCTGTGCGCTGTTGGCCCTGACATCATAATTAAACTGGGAATCCCAAAAGCCAAACTTGGAATGTACAACACTGTAGAAATAAAACTATACATTAATTTGCTCTTGTACTAAACAAAGCGCAGACGTTAATGATGCACATTTACCAGAGCTGACATATTCCAATTAATAAATTCAAAATAAAGAGAGATTTTTCTACCTTTGTGCATTTTTTTTCAGCTGCAATTGCTCCAGCCACTTTCTTCTGGTTTCTTTGTGTCTTCTGCTAACTCTCCATCGTCTGCTGTCCATTTGTCCTTTCTTCTCTCTTCTAGTTTTTTTCCATTCTCTCTCTACATCTGCTTTAACATACTAATCTTTCTCCTTTTGCTCTTTCCTCATTCCTATTTCATCCACTCAAATTTTACCCCTCCATCCTCAATCCCCACTTACTCTCCCAATACCCGGCCAATTGTAGATTTTTTATCCCTCCCACACAAAATATTTTTCCCTTCTCCATTTTACTCTTCCAGCCCCATCCCATTCTAATCCTCCCCCAACATCAGCTCCCTTCTAGTTCCAGCCTCACCCAGCATCCATTCCCTTCTAGTCCCTGCATCAGCCCATTTCCAGTCCTAGCAACCCCCAACCCAATACCAATCCTAGCCCCCCCATCAACCCACTTCCAGTCCTAACCCCCCATCACCCCATTTTCAGTTTAAGCCCCCCCTATAACCCATTACCAGTCCTAACCCCCCATCAGCCCACTTCCATTCCTAACCCCATCATCCCATTTCCAGTCAGCCCCCCATAGCCCATTGCCAGTCCTAACCCCCCCATCAGCCCACAGCCCATTACCAGTCCTAACTCCATCAGCCCACCTCAAGTCCTAACCCCTCCCCATCAGCCCATTTCCTGTCCTATCCCCCCATAGCCCATTATCAGTCCTAACCCCCCCATAGCCCATTACCAGTCCTAACCCCCCATCAGCCCACAGCCCATTACCAGTCCTAACCCCATCAGCCCATTTCCAGTCTTAGCCCCCCCATAGCCCATTGCCAGTCCTAAACCCCCTCCCAACAGCCCACAGCCCATTACCAGTCATAACCCCATCAGCCCACCTCCATTCTTAACGCCCCCAGCCCATTTCCTGCCCTAGCCCCCCCATAGCCTATTACCAGACAGCCCCCATCAGCCCACAACCCATTACCAGTCTTAACCCCCCCCATAGCCCATTACCAGTTCTAACCCCCCCATCAGCCCACAACCCATTACCAGTCTTAACCCCCCCCATAGCCCATTACCAGTTCTAACCCCCCCCCAGCCCACAGCCCATTACCAGTCCTAACCCCATCAGCCCACCTCCAGTCTTAACTCCCCCAGCCCATTACCAGTCCTACCCCCCATCGGCTCAAGTAAAATTTAATAATAAAATTAAATGCTGGCTGCTGCCGCGGCAGCATGGACTGTCCCGTTGGGCCCCCTCTGCTGCTGCGGCAGCATGGACTGTCCCACGGGGCCCCCTCCGCTCGACTGAATCCGTCCCTCCCTCCCTGCCGGCTTTGAGAGGCACGAAGGGAGAGTGTCTCCCTCGCGTCTCTGTTAAGCCCGCAGGGGCTGATGGGACATTTCCCATCAGCCCCTGCGGGCTTAACAGAGACGCGAGGGAGACACTCTCCCTTCGCGCCTCTCAAAGCCGGCACAGAGGGAGGGATTCAGCCGGGCGGAGGGGGCCCCCGCGGGACAGTCCATGCTGCCGCAGCAGCAGAGGGGGCCCAACGGGACAGTCCATGCTGCCACGGCAGCAGCCAGCGTTTTTTTTTTAAATTTAATTTTAAGAACCCTAACAATTTTTTCAATTTTTGTGGGCCCTTGTCAGCTGTGGGCCCTACGCCACGGCGTAGTTGGCGTATAGGTAAATCCGGCCCTGATCCTGATGGTCGCAGCATTTGACCTTCACTAAGGCACACACTTGCTTTATCACCTTAGATACAAAATACCTGCAAAAATACTTCCCAGAGGGCATTTGAGATCATAATAGTCTTTATATTCCTTAGAACAATGGCCTACAGGTAGCGAGTAGCGTAGTCTAGTATGACTAAAATATACTTGTTGCCTCGGATGTTTTGCTCCAAGGGTCCTACCAGATCCATGGCCATGCTTTCAATGATGGGCATAGGCACTAGAAAGGCAGGTCAGACTCTAGTGGTGTTACGAAACTGGCAGGTGCGGCATGACTGGCAATATAACTGCATCTGTTTATGGACCCCAGGACAGAAAAATTAGGCTAAACATTTTCTACTGTTTTCTCCACCTCAGGTGTCCCCTTAATAAATGACTATGGACAAACAATAACACCTGCTGATGATGGGGCCAAGGAACTATCAGTTGTATTACCTCTTCCCCCTCTAGGGCACCCTTGGCCACTCTGTGTAATAAATCTCCCTTTAGCACAAAATAGGGAAAGGCTCTTGCAGGGGACTTTCCATTACCTACTGAAACCCCATCCACCTCCAAAACCTGCTTTTGGGCATGTTTAAGGGACTCATTCTCTTGCTGGGCCCTCCTGAAGCTCCCTGGG
Organism: Ichthyophis bannanicus; assembly: GCA_033557465.1. NCBI lineage: Eukaryota > Metazoa > Chordata > Amphibia > Gymnophiona > Ichthyophiidae > Ichthyophis > Ichthyophis bannanicus. The sequence goes on from CM066031.1 coordinate 1,582,094,505, forward strand.
TCTTCCCCAAGCTCCCACTCTGGAAAGGGGATAATTGTATTTGGGTCACTACCACTGAACCCTGATCTATCCCCTGGTATTTTGCCCTAGACTCTCCCTTCCTAGATCCCTCCCCTATAGCCACCCTCAGATCCTGTTGGTAGTGTAGCTTTTCCCAGCGATGCCAACTCCAGGACTTAGTGGGATTGGGATTTTTGACAAATAGATCTGGGTCTTCTAGGGGGAAAATCTCTGGGAAATCTTCCTGGTCCAATTTAGCAGAGCTGTCAGTTAGTCGGGCCCATAATGCGCTGAAGTTTCGATAGTCTCAGCCGATCACCACTGGATTTGGGAGCCAGGGCAGCACCACAGACTGAAATGTGGCTTGCCCTGCTGGAGTCTTAAGTAAAACCTGTGCCGTCAAATACCGCCTCTGGTCTCCATGCGCACAGGCCAGTGTTACCATCTTTGCATGGTCAATTTGAAATCGGGTGACTGTCTCCTGGCGAATGAGGGCCCGCACACAATTTAAAAAAGATCACTTTACTTGAGAAATCTGAACTTCGAAGTTCAGCTCTGAATCCAAAATAATTCCTAAATTCTTGGCCTTAGTCGCCACCCGATAATTCCCAGAACTCAACTTCAAAGAAGGACCAACAATGCCAGATGTCAACTGACCCCATCTCACCACCGCTGATCTCCCTCAGATAAAAGATTCAATCCACTGAAGCACTTTTGATTGAATTCCCAACATATCACAATGACCAATCAAAATATCCCAATACAGCAAATCAAAAGCTGCTGAGAGGTCCAGCAGCTTTTGATTTGCTGCTGAGAGGTCCCTGCATCGCAAAACACAACACTTCATCCTGTACAGCCAATAATACAGACTTGTATTATTTGTTCATGGCTTGGTCGAAATCCGGACTGAGACTGATCCAAGATCTCATTATTCTCCACAAAAAACCCCAGCTCTACAACAATCCTTTTCTTCAGTACCCGAGACAAAAAATGTAAATTAGAAACAGGTCTATAACTAGCACAAGCAGAGAAATCCAAGCCCTCCTTCTTCAAAATAAGGGTCACAGAAGCACAGTGCAATTTCTCAGGAAAACAACCCTCCTCCAAAGATATCTTCACTAGCTTACCAACTCCCTGATTAGCTTTTCCTGACAAAAAGCCTTACGATACCAAGAATGATACGAATGAAGACTACAAATGATTATAGAGATCCATCAGTTTTCAGCAGCACTATACAGATAATGCCGCTAAAAATGAATACAGACACCGCCCTGGTAGTATCTGGATAGTGCCGGAGTCTAACGAGGGCAGAGCATGGGCCTTTTTCCTAACTCTATGGATAGTTGCCAATATTCGGCCGATATCTATACAGCAATGTGGATTAAGTTAGGCCAGCAAAAAGGCTGATAAAAATTCACAGATAGGGTACTTATCTGTATATCAGCCCCACTATAGGGATAAACACATTTGTATATCGGCTCAAACATTTTAAGGCTAAAAATAACCAGTGTGAAACACAACAGTCCATAGAGGATCATGCCTTTGCAAGGCAAAGGGTTGGTATTGCAAAAGGAACAAAGAGGCTACCAGAGATTCCAATAGAAGCTTTGTTCTTGTCTGTCTTACAGAATTCTGGTTACAATATAAACTTCTCTAACACTGACTATAATTCTTAGGAATATATTCTCCAGGTTAACAAGATCAAGGTGCACAGATCCAATTTTTCTTTCAAGAAAAGATTGAAACAAAAACAAATTACATTTCAGTATTGCTCATCCTTAGCAAAATTAACCATACAAATAAATTCACAGAGACAGAGCTTGTGGTATGCACATATTCCTATTTCATTTCTCTCTGATACAACACCACTAAACAAAGCGGGATAATTTTATAACAGGATGCCCATACACGATATCTATGTGCCTTTATAAACTAGGTATCCAGAATTATTCCCAGCAGTGTGCAAACACTCCACAAATTTACACTGCTCTGAGGCAGGTGCAACTACATGCTTATAGGCCATGTCTACTAAACATTAGCACTACCCATGTTAGTTCTATGGGCAAAGTGGCAGATAGCATGCACTAGAGTAAACATGACCATATAGGCACGTGAATTGGCATTTTAGAAAGGACATCCAAGTGCAATCTGGAACGTCCAGAGCAGAACATACAGAAAAACGCTGTGGACATCTAGTTTTTGGCCTGATTTTAGTAACAAAGATGCCTCCAACGTGGATTCCTTTGCCAATGCCCACATACACATCCCCGCTATGAAATCATGGTGTGGGGGCATCTATCTCAAGCAAGGTTGTATTCATGGTCCAGCGATGTGGCAAAATAAAAACATGAGCCCTATTTCCCTGTCAGAGTTCCTTGACAAATTGTAAAATAAAGGGGATATGAGTGTACCTCCTTCTTCACACCCTCCAGACTTTTGCCTCAAATGCTTTTCAGATGCCCATTCATGCCTGAAGCAAGTATAACTTTTGACATGGCTCGGGATGTCCAGGACATTTCTGAAATTGGGCAAAGACATCCAAGTTCTTGGGAATGCTCCGGCCACGCCTCCAACATGCCCCCATTCCGATTTGCCTTCGCACTGGAGAGGTCCACAGATCCGGTTTCTAAAGTGGCACCAGGGACGTCCCAGTGCCTTGGATGTCTCTACGCCCATTTTCAGACGTCCAAACACGAATAGGGCTTCTAAAATAATCCACTTAGTTTACAAAGTATGCACTACATTGCAACTCCTCCCCTGCTCTTTCCAAACCTATCCATGTACCATGTAAACGTACGCGCAGTCTTTTTGTACGCTTACATTATGTTAGCATATACCCTCACACAAATTTATAGGAGACATTTTCTACATATAAACTCGCTTTCCACATGGGACATGCTTTTTGAAATGACCCCCAATATGTTCTGGCCTATTTTTCTCTCCAGATTAAGTTGATGATGTTTATTTGTACTGGGCAATATTCAGAGATGTAAAACTCAAACAGCTGCAGACAGCTGTGATTCATTCCATGCCTGAGCATGTGAACACTTGCCGTGCTGTCTGTGTGCTTCTCTCCCTTCTCCAGGTCCTTTGCAGGATATAAAATCACAGGCTGCTTTTGTGGGAATTTCCTCCCTTTTGCCCCTTCCTCCCATAAAAAAAGCTCTGCTCGGTTGCCTTTTTTTTCTTTATTATAAGATGTTCAATTACTTCTTGGATTTCTTTATCAGGGAGAAGGAGGTTGGGTTGGTGAGGGGTAAGATTGCATATGCTATATGGGAAAAATCGGACCTTTGTATACAGTATGTTTGGCAGATGTGACTCTGTAGAAGGAACCACTGTTTATCTTCTGTTTTGTGGTATGCCTCATTTGGTTTCTAATAAAGAAATTTGAAAATAAAAAAGCAGAAAACGGCAAAAGAAACACACTTTCACACCCTTACTACTTGAAACCGAAACACACACAGAATTAGATTTAGCGGCAGAGGTGTTTTGGTTCTTTCCTTAAGTCATACATATAAATCATTCTTATAAAGGCACATCAAGAATCTTGTCTGCACAGATCTTTCACAATACAAAGGCTTTTATATTTCCAGCTCACAATGTTGTAATTTCACTAAGTTTGGTACATGGTCACAGGTGCTGAGCCCTCAGCAATGTTTGCAAAAATGAGCTCAGATTTCAGGAAGATTCCGGTAAAGTTTTGTTGTTCTAGCACTACAAAACGAAAACATAACAACAGGTTGAGCTTATGGCTTGGCCACACTGCTGCTGACTAGTAGGGCAGGCGCAGCTTGAGCACATTCCAATGGTGACACAGTCGGGTTCTGGGAGAGTTCTCACTAATGGAATAACCTTACTGGCAAAAGAGCAGTGTTGAGTGGTTCAATCTTACTTCCCCACCAGCCAGAAAGATATTCCCGATTTCATTCAGGTTTAGTCACGGGGAGGGTAATTTTATAACAGAGCACCACGGCAGGCAAGATATATAGGCATGTTACTGATGTTATGTGCCGTCAAGTTGATAGCGACGTCTGGTGAAACGATCTCCTGGGTTTTCTTGGCAAGGTGTGACATTGTGTCTATGTTATAAAGGCAAGATATGCACTTATGTTGCCTTATGAAATAGTCTACCTGGACATTTCTGTACAAAGGCAGAATGAACCATGTGCATGTATATATTGGGAGGGATTTATAAAACACATACATAAATGCTCAGGCTTTACACTCTACTCATGCTCCATCCCCAGGAATCCTTATACATACATCACATAAAAGAAGGTACCGTGTTTGCTGAGCACGTATATTTATGCTAGCATACCCCCAGGCAAATGTATAAGCACCTACATGAACACACAGAAAATGGTTCTACACACTCAAGTTGCTCACTCATAAAAATTACCCTGACATAACTGATAGTATAGAGCAGTGGTTCCATACCTGTTCTGTTGGATCTCCAGTCAATCAAGTGTTCAGGATATCCATGATGAATATGCATGAAATATATCTGCATACAAATGAGGCAGTGCATGTGAATCTATTTCATTCATACTCCTTTCAGATATCCTGAAATCCTGACTGTTGGGACATGCTTTAGGATAGGTTCGGGACAGTGACAAAGAGGCTGTGGTATGATTTTCAATTATTTTTCTAGCAAAGAACCTTGGGGACCTTGAAAATGTGTTCCTGTTCTCAAGATACAGGTTTGTGGCATATTTCACACAAACTAAGAGACCAATATACTAAAGCATGAATAAATAAATATATGCAAATAAGCAATTACCAATATAACACACATATCATGATTGAATCCCAAACTTCAATGAGCATGGAGAGGTCAGATCATTTTCCCACCATATTGCTGACCTTGGTGGAGAGACACGGAAGGAGGTCCAAGTGTTGATTTACGTGTTGGTATTGTGGGAAGCAAAATTCTGGATGGCAGGCCCTGAAATGGCCTATTAGTGAAGGTGGTAGAGGCCTTCCCTTTGGCAGAAGAAATGCATGCTTGAGTTACATAGGAGGATGGTGGGGAGAAAAAAGAGAGTGGTGGTGGGGGTGCATAGGGAAGTTTCTATGCAAATCTACCTAAAATAAATCAATCTCTGCTGGGCAGACTGGATGGATCATTTTGGATTTTGACGTCATATAATTTTACAATTACCAATTAAAGATCATATCACTCCAATCCTAAAATCTCTACATTGGCTCCCTACAGAGAGTAGAATTAAATTTAAAGCCATACATTCAATATTTAAGTTAATTCATTCAGAATCCTCCTCTTATTTAAAATAAAATATTCAAAATGTCCCTGATAATAGATCACGGAGAAGTATTTCTAAAAACATGTTGGTCTCTCCTTCTGATCTAAAAACGTTCAGCATATCTACATCAAAAAGGGCATTTTCTCTTTTCACTCCCTCCCTATGGAATTCACTTCCTCCTGCAATCAGATCCACAGATGATCCAAAATCTTTTAGAAGGCTTTTAAAAACTTTTTTATTTAAGGAACATTATGATGACTCAATTTCTTAAATATACCTTTAGTAATTTAATTATTTTATTTTCCCAGTTTTGTATTAATTTTAAGATCTCTATGGGGCTTGTTTACAAAGCCGCGGTAGCGGCTTCCACTCAATATCGGAGCCGCGGCCCCATTGAATTCAATGGTGCGGCGGCTCTGATATTGGGCAGAAACCGCTACCGTGGCTTTGTAAACAAGCCCTTATATATTATAATATTTGTATTTAAAGCTCTAATATTTGTATTTAAAGCTCTCTGTTTTTATTTATACTTTAATATTTTAATTGTTAGCTGTATTTCACTTTATTTTCAAGTTTCACTGTAAACTGCTTTGATTTCCGAAAGGCGGTATATAAGTTCAATTAAATAAATAAATATACTATGGGGGTTATTGTAGAAGCCTTATTCACAATTTCCATGTGTAAACTTGGGCATTTATACAGGGAAATCGTATCCACGAGTAAATGGCAATTTTAGAAACGGTTAAGTTTACACGTGGATGTCCTTACTACATTGAAATTGCAAGGGGGCATGATTAAGGAGTTACCTGTGCAGGTCAGAAATCTATATACGTATTTCCCATTTCATATAGGGAATACACATGTATGACTCAATTATCCACTTTGGGATTTAGACCTGTTCTCTGGCACGTTTAGGTTTTCAAAAGTGCTCGATGTGGCCAGCTCTTTAAAGGAGGGATTAAGGAGATTTTCCTCCTTAATCCTAAATTGTTTATTTCTCCCTCAAAAATTAAATTAGATAGAGACAATGGCATCTGTTATTAATTGGTGGCATTTATACATAGGAAAAATAAACATATTAAACATGACTGCAGTACATAAGCAAGCTGTGAAATCCGGCACTTACATGCACTTGGGGTCATGTTTATCGCGCTGATTGTTCCTATGTATGGATCTGCAAAACGGTTCTTCCATCTCTACGTATCGGCACATACATGTGTACTCTTGCATCTTCATATTCTGTATTCCATATTTAGCAGAGCCTTTTCTAAAATACCATCAAAATTGCGAACATCATAACTTTGGCATCTTTATTCTGATCTCTATGCTTTTCCTAAAATATGCCTTCACATTACTCTGTATTTTTTCTACAAATGTTTTTGCAATAACTTTAACTACATCTCACCGAGGAGTAGTTAATTTTTGTTTGCAATCCAGTAAATAGTTTTTATTGATTTATGCTTTAATTTTACAACTTTCTTGTGAAACATCTTGTTGTTTTATTCTGGTTTTATTGAAGTTTAATTGCTTTTGTTTTATTAATGTTTTATTTTCACTGCTTTGATATGTTTATTAACTTGAATGGCAGTCTATCAAAATTTAAATAATTAGATCGCTTTGGCACATAATTTGCTTATTCATTCATAGCAAATGAGTTGCTTTGCATAATTTTGCATCAGTCACAGATTAGCAATCAATTTGCATTAAACTATGCAAAAATGAAAGTCAATGTGTGAAAAATAGCTGTTTTTGGTCAAATAAATTCTGCAGTAAAATAGCAAATACAGCGTGTTAAATTATACAAATGCAGGACAATTTGCCAGTTGTCATGCATGATCACATATTTATTTATTTATAAGGTTTGCATTCCGTTATATTTGGTGTTTTAGGTGGACCGCAATTAGACACACATTAGCTTCTAAAAGCCACATTTACTAAAGTGCGCTACCATATTAGTGAGTGCAAATCCCATTAGCGTGCATTGTTAGAAAATAGATCCCATCACATAAAGTGCATTAACATGTGCTAGTAAAATCAAGCCCTAAGCATGCAATTATGCTGTATGGCTTCCTAATGAAAAATAGCGTGGCAGTGTTTGCCCCTTGTGACTTAGTAGAGCTGAGACAGAGGGGAATTTATTCAATGTAGGGCATGTTTACTAAACTATGCTACTGGGTAGTGTGGGGTTTAGCATATATCAAGTGAGCTGCACTAAAGTTTACTATGTGCCAAAAATGTGGCTACACTAAAAACCCCACACTACACGAGAAGTAGGAGTTGAAGTAAAGACTGAGCGGTTCAGGGGCGGAATGTGCACATCATAAAGAAATATTTCCACATATTACTCCTGAGTCTAATTCCTTTCACTCTCATCCTATATTCCCTCATAGTAGAGCTTGCCTTCAATTGAAAGAGACCCTCCTGTGCATTTATGCCACAGAGGTATTTAAATGTCTTTATCATATCGTCCCTATCCCGCCTTTTCTCTAAAGTATACATATTAAGATCTTTAAGACTGTCCTGATATGCTTCAATAATGAAGACCTCTAACCATTTTAGTAGCCACCTTCTGCACCGACTCCAACCTGCTTATATCCTCCTGAAACTGCGGTCTCCAGAATTGCACACAATACTCCAAATGAGGTTGCACCAGAGACTTATACAGAGGCATTATCACCTTCTTTTTTCTGCTGGCCATTCCTCTCCCTATACATACAAGCATCCTTCTGGCTTAAACAGGTAGAAAAGGCGAATGTGAAAGCCAGAAGGCTATAAGCAGAAGGATATAAGCAGGTTGAAGTCGGTGCAGAGGATGGCTACGGAAATGGTTAGTAGTCTTTGTTATGAAGCATATGAGGACAGACAAAGATTTTAATAGGTATACTTTAGAGGAAAGGCAGGATAGGGACAATATGATAGAGACATATAAATATCTCTGTGACATAAATGCCATGTGGTTTTTTTTCTGCCGTCATGTTACTATGTTTCTATCATGGTTAACACAGGTATCTTTGGTGTTTGCTTACTGGCAATTCTACACTTAGCGTGAATACACTTGCTGCCACCTCACCGGGTGATGTTAAGTGCACCTGCATTGATTGCACCAAACAGAATGAATGCAGGGGTTGGCGCGAAACCCATGCCAGCTACATGGAGACATGCTGGACACACCTCCATGTTTTAGCATGGGTCTAGCACCACCGCTGTGCTCTTTTTGGGGGTGGAACATGCAGTAGACATCCATGTTTTGGTAACATACCCCTTTGACAGTTATTTTAGAAGTCTTAGGGGCATGTTTACTAAACACCGTTGCTGTGCGGGTTCCCGTTAGTGTGCTGGTGCCATATAAGGAGTGGGCGGGCCAGGCAGAAAAAAGCAAAAAACTGGACCGTACGTGTGTGTGTCGCGCTAATGTGCGGGGCCCACATTTGCGCGTGGGAAGGCTAAGTGGGGCGCTGCTGCAAAACCAAACAACAGAGCTGTAGTACAACGGTGAAGACACCGACCAATGGTGCAGGGGCCAGGGGTTCAAACCCCCATTGCACTCAACAAAAAAAACCAGCTGAGGCACCAACATTTATGGGCAAAAGTGGTTAGGAGGCATATTAATTCTGGGCAGCAGAAGGCGGCGCACTGTTATTTTTATTACGGCATGAGGCGGTGCACTGTTTAGTGTGGGCGGCAGATGGCGGCGCATTGTTAGGTTTGGGCGGCAGAAGGTGGTGCGCTGATAAATGTGGGCAACAGAAGGCGGCGAGCCGGTGGGCAGAAGGCAGCGCGCTGATGTGTGAGGGGGCAGTCCAATAGTGGGAGGGATAAGTGGCGCGCTGATGTGCAAATAACAGGAACGGAGCCATAGCACAATGGTTAAGACACTGACCACTCGTGCAGGTATCATGGGTTCAATTCCCCACAGTGCCCATTGAAGACAGCTGGCTGAGGCATTATTTTAGGGGCATTTCCATGTTGTGCGGCATAAGGCGGCGTGCTGTTAATTTAGTGCGCCACAAGATGGCGCGCTGATGGCTACAAGGCTGTGCGCAGATGCACAAACACAGGAACAGAGCCACAGCACAATGGTTAAGACACTGACCAATGGTGCACGGGCCAGGGGTTCAACCCCTCACAGTGCCCAGTGAACAAGGCTGGCTGGGGCAGTATGTATCATGGTGAGGAGTGCTGTAGGAGGCCTTCCATTTATATTTTATTTCCCACCACTAGTAAACCCGCTCTCACAGTGTGTTAACATACGGATGCTCGTAAGGCACATGTTACAGTGCACTGTCCGCCAAGGCACCCTAGAATGTCCCCTATAGGGCACCATGTATGTTGCGACACAGGATAATGCACCCTATATGGATGGCTACCATAAGGTGGCCTATAGGGCGCCCTATAAAGCACCCTCAGAGGCACCTAATGGGTATAGCAAGCTGTGTGTGGTTTTGCCGGCATAGACATATGTACAGTAAATAAAAATAAAGCTGTGGATGGCCCTATCAAAGGGCCCCACTGTGAGTTTGAACCCATGACCTCTGGCTGTACAGGGAGTGACGTAACCATTGGGCTACAGCTCTACAGCTGATAGCAAGCCCCTGGCTGGCTGCAGAGAGCCTGCACGTCACCCCACAGAGTCTGCTGTTGTAGACAGGATAGGGTTAGGCCACCCGTACCCATGATGCACTGCACATGCAAATCAGCTGTCCACAGATGCACACAAGATGGGGAATGCACCCCAACAGCTACCCGGCCTGGTAGGGGGAATTGTCCATGTGCACCCACACAGCACCTCGGCCTGGTAGGGGGTCCTGAGCGGGTGGACTACCAGCAAAGAGTAGCTACACACCGTCACATTGTGCGGGTACTGTGCTCACCCTGAGGGTGTGATGTGGTGGCCAAGACCAGGTCCACAACACCAGCCATGGCTGGATGAGGCCATGACAGAGCTCCAAAACAGTACTAACCTGTGAGATAGGAAGGTGCTGCAGAAACATGTTGGATATCTCTGTCTGTCTCAGTTAGTGGAAACCCCCATGGACCCCCCCCCCTAGGTGGCCAAAGTTACACACACCCAACACCACACCCCCCCCCCCCTGAGGGTGGCCAACAGATCCCCATCCCACACCCCCCCCCCCCAATGGCAGCAGAGTGGACCATCCAACCCCAGTCCTGCTGGGGAACAGACACCCTACAGGGCAGTCCAACACACATCCATAACACAATATCAGACAGACTTTAGGCCTGGATATCCAAAGATGCACCCCAGCACTATCTGATATTCACCTGCAGCAAGTCATCAGCCGCTGCACCCTCCTGCAAGGCACTCCATCAAGACACATACCAGCTGTGAACAGTCTGCTGGTTAGCCCTGAAGGAAATGCATGCACCCAAAACTGGGGTGGCAGCACACACAAGCAGAGAGTTCTGTGAGGAGGCCCCAACAGAAAACCCATATATATCACAAGAGAGAAACACAATACAGCACTATGGGGGTGCCTAGCCACTACAATGTCACAGCCAGTGCCCTATGCCCTGTGCAGATGCATCCTGGCCAGCCCACCATGTCTGACCTATACCCATGGTACCTTGCTGCTCATTATGCACATTGGCAGGCCAATACTGGCAGTAGTGCTGGCAGTGTGGGTTGGGGAAGGTGTTTGCAGCCAACACACACTGTATAGACAGACACACACTCCCACACCTATGCCAGCATTGTGCTACTATTGAGGGGGTGATTAGCCTTGGCCACCACACCGGTCCTGGGCACGGCACAGGCATGGATATGGTACGCAGTACTGCTGGGGGTCACTCCCCAGGGTGGTGAACACCATCAGAGGCCAGGCCTGGAGCACGCACCGCAGACACCAAACAGATTGTTCGGATGGGGTCAACTAGCAGTATATGCGTAACGTAGGGATATCTATCAGCCTGTACTCTTAGCAAACGTTTCAGAGCTGTGTACCTCAGGTGTAGGGTGACATTGCTAAGGTATGCAGGTGCTGGTATTGGGAGATGCACGCAGGGTCCAATGTTCTGCCTCTACAGGAGACATTGGCCAATGGGGCCTGTGGGTGTGGGTGTGTCTGCCCCTGTTGGCTGCTGCTTTACGGCAGCGCTTCCCCACTCCAGCCCAGTTTTGCATCACACTGTTCGGGTCTTCCTGCTGTCCCTCATGAATATGTATGAGCTACATCTACATGCCGTGCATAGATATACAGCACAGGCATTTGTATGAGTGGCAGCATGGAACCTGACTGGTGCGTGGCCCACCAGGACTGCATTTGGGGGATTCTGCTGTAGGTTCTGCCCCTGTTCATGGTGTCTGTGCTCAGTGGGGTAAAAGATAGACGTATTACCATTGCATATGTCCTCGTCACGAAAGGTGTGTCCTTACTGTCACTGTTTATTTGTGGGGAAAATATGTGGGCAGGATTGCTGGTAGCCCCAGCTGGTCTTTGACCCTGTGACCTTCTGTTCTTGCATGCATTGTCTGTGTGCACTGCACCACTGTGTAGCCACAGCTTGGCTGAATTCCCTGGATAGTCCATGACTGTGGATCCGGCAGGGCCTGTCTGTTGCTGTGGACTGTGCCAGCCTGCACATGGCTAGGCCTCTGTCTTCTGTCGCTAGCAGCCACTGCCCCCTGCACCACATGTACTCGTCCGCCAACAAGCTGGCATGAGCTTCTCCCATAAAAGGCAGGTGACCTGATTGGAATGTGGCAGTACGGGACTGCATTTGGGGTACTTGGCTGTGGGTAATGCCCATTGTTGTGGTGTGTGTGTGTGTTGTTGGGTAAAATATGGGTGTTTTCCCCATGCTTATGTCCCCTGCAATACAGGGGTGTCTGCGCTATCTGTGTTTAGTGGTGGGTAAAATATAGGGACTGGGTTGGCAAGTGCCCCAGCTGGGCTTTGAACCTCTGACCCTTGAGGTACTGACTCTGTCTGCTGCACCACACTATGGCCACATAGACAGTGCAGCCCCTGGAGGTAGTAAGCCTGACAGGATGGAGTCACAAACCCTGCTCTACGCAAATTTACTGTGGGCATATGCACCCTGTCTGGTGACAAACGTGCACATAAACCCCGGAAATGACCACTGGAAATGGGGGACAAAATGTCACCACGCTGGGCAACAGTGATATTAATGGGCAACCATAGCAAACACTCCCAGGAAAGCTCCACAAAAGGAAATGTTTTTTGGAAGAGTCTCCGCTCCGTAAACCCTTCCAAAATTCATTTCTTTTTTCTGGAGCTTTGCTGGCTGTGTTTTCTGTATTTGCCCATCACTATAACTGTTCCCCAGCTGAATTACTATTTTTAATAGTTCTGTTGTGGTCATTTTCTATTTTTATTTGCACTTTTATGCTGTGCACATGTATCACACTGCTCACGTTTTGCTGGTTTCCCCGGTTTTCCTGTACATTGCTGACGGAAATGGTTTCTCTTCCCTTTACATGCAAATTCGGGCCCGATACTGTGCGGGGAGCCTCTCCCCTCCCACTCTCCACCCATTGACCCCGTCCCTCCGCCCCTCCGGAGCCTTCCTCCGCCCTCCTTTAGCCATTCCACGCCTCTATCGGACATTTGCGGGCCCGCACTTGTACGGGGCCCGTTAGTGTGCCGCGCACCTTTGCGGGGGTGACACGCACGTGTGCGGGGCATTTAAACGCGTTTATTAGCGTTTCAGTGCCGCGTTTCCGTGCGCTATTTTGCGGCGCGCACATTTCCGGTTTTTAGTAAACATCCCCTTTAGTTGTAATTTATATATCTAAATACGACCACTTATACTTTAAACTTGCAACTACATGTAAATGGCCATTTTAGAAAAGGCTCCTTTTACCAGGGGATGTCCATACCACATCAAAACTGCAAGGGGGGGGGGTGTCAGAGGTGTGGTCTAGGCAGGATCAAGGACATAGTCTTAAAATGGCCCTGCACCTTAATGTAAAGAAGACAAAGATCCTGGCAACTGGCAAAATCAATAAGTTCATTGTTAATGGACAAGAAATTTAAATAGTGGACAACATTAACCTACTTGGATAAACTATCAATAAAGAAGCAACAAGCAGTCAAGAAATCAAACAATACATTGCTCTTGGCGGAATGGCTATGAAGGACCTAGATAAAATTCTCAAGAGCAGATATGTTGCTCTCCATACAAAGATTTGACTTGTTCAAACCATGGTATTTTCAATAACATAATATGGATACAGAGTTGGACAGTGAAAAGGATAGGAAGAAAATTGATGCCTTTGAATATGGTGCTGGCAACAAATACTATGTATACCATGGATTGCCTGAAGAACAAACCAGTCAATACTAGAGCAGATCAAACCTAAGCTTTCCTTAGAAGCTCAGATGACAAGACTTTGAGTTTCATACTTTGGACATATCATGCGAAGAGAGAGATCATTAAGAAGGACATCATGCTTGGCAAGGTAGGTCAACGCAAAAGAGAAGGCCAGCAATGTGATGGATTGATACAATAACTGCAGCTATGGGCGCCAGTCTGTCAACAATGAGCTGCCTGACTGCAGACTGAACACAGTTTAGGACAACTATCCAGAGGGTCGCCATGAGTCGATACTGACTCAACAGCACTTAACAACAACAGCGTTTGGGTTTTTTTAGGACTGTCTCCCCTGGTTCACCCAGCTGTTAGGTACAAATTTGGCTGGTCCCCTTTGCTGCTGTTGAGAAGACACGGGTGCACTGCATGTATAGGTTTCTTTTTGGGATATTCTTTGTTTTATGTCCTCTTGCATTTTTTAGTGGTTCTTTTCTTAACATGACCCTTTGCTGGATATAGTTTTTTCTTTTCTTTTCTATGGTTCCTGTTTTTATCATAGTTTCTTTTTATGGTCACACCTGTGGTATGAGGCATTTGTGTTTTTCTTTCTTGCCTTTTAAGTTATATGTCAGAAGACGACGGGCATCTTTTATCCCAATTTTATCTGGTTCTGAAGATCTTTGCCCTTTGGATTACAGAAGGTGGATACCTATAAGGAGCGGTAGAGCACAACTGGAGGTTGAATGAGGAGGTCAGAGAAAGGAGCTTTAAGGAATAATGGTCAGAAAGGTCATCAACATGAATGTTAAAATCCCCAAGAATAAGGAAAGGGAAGATGCATTCAGAAAGGAGGAGAGCCAGGAGTCAAAGTCGGTGAGAAAGGTAGAAGTGGATTGTTGGGGGGGGGGGGGGTGTTGATAAATAACAGTTACCTGGAGAGGTAGTGGAGAAAATAGGCGGATAGCATGGACTTCAAAGGAAGCAAAGGAATTAGATGGAGGCGGAAGGTGGGGCTGAAATTGGCAGGAATGAGAGTAGGAACCCAACACCGTCACCACAGACAGTGACCCTGAAGGATGTAGAGGACTGTGACCTGAATCGGCACCTGTATGTCCTGCCAGCTTGGCCCGCCCCCTCTCCCTCCTCTCCCCCACTGGCTCTCCCCATCCTGTGGCTCTAGCTGTGCGGGGAGAGCAGGAGGAGGGATGGGGCAGGACGACCTGCAGGGCTGCATGTCCCGCCAGGATGTACAGCCCCGCAAGATCCGTCTCGGAATCGGGCCCATCAGTCATTAGGACGTTTTAATGACCTGGGTGACATAAATATGCAGTATTGTTCTTGCTTTTTTAATTTTAATATTTGGCAAAAACACTATTACAAAATGTTCTGAGTCTCTACAAGCCCTGAAAGAAGTGTTGATGTTTCTACATTCTACCAGAAACAGAAATGTCTCATACATTGATGGAATGTATGTGTGCTGGGTTCAGTAACAAGGATTTAAAAAGATATATACTGATGGAAACTATATAAAGCTGAAACTTGGGAAGAAGAATGTTTGAATGAAAATCCCCTTCCTACAGGAGGAGAAGATTCTTTTGTCTCAACACCAGAAGCAGTTACTCCATTAGGAGAAAAATGATTGCCCCTTACCAAAACATGTGTCCCCTGGTTTACAAAAGAACTTTTATAGGCCAAATGGTTGCTAAGGCAAAGGGAACAAAGATGGTGGAAACTGTGCAGTCAGTAGATTGTGAGGTTGATAAGGTTGAGCTTCAAGGATATTAAGCCAGGCAAAAAGAAGATTATTACAAGGGAAAAACACATGCCGCTTTAGGTCAGCCCTGACAATTGTCAGCAGTGGTGAAAGAACTTTCTGTGGTAAAACAATCAGGGAATCTTTTGACTTGTTCAACCAGACAAAATGAGTAATTATTGGGCTAATAAGATGCAAGGCTCTTTTAGTGTCCAGTCAGAAATAGTCTCAGGGCGAGAAGAGATAAGTAAGTGTTCGCAGGAGAAGCGGGCATCTTTCAGAGTTGTCACTTCAGGGGAAGAACGGAATACTACTGGTATTTTCATTTTTCCAAAGCAGGCAATGGGCTCACAGAATTCTGAGCTCCAGATCTTGAGTAATCGGGCCCTGTTTAGCAAGCCAGTACTGCATGTCCAGAAAAGACGGAGGCCCGAGGAGCCCACTACATTTCCAGGATTTCTGCAGAAAATGAATGTACATATGCAGACTATGACAGTTTAACTAATTAGGGCAATACCCGCAGTCGTCAGCAATAAAAGAACAGCTGTATGTATATCTATTCTTACATGTCATATAATGGAGCCATAACAGTTTCTTAACTAATAAGAAACTGCAAGAAATATTCTGATGATTCTAACAGCAAGGGAATATTTCTGCTCTGAATCGCTGGCACAGGAGAGGCCCTTGCATGCAAATACTGGAACACATTAGCTATGCAATGAAGCTTATTTACAGAAAGATCCAGATATGAATTATCACAGTAAACAATGCTTTTAGCAAAAAGAAAAGTGCATCTTAGATGTGTGTTCCAAACACAAGTGGATATGTACAGCCATTAGCACCATCACATAATCACAGATCTGGCAAGGAGGTGAGGAATGATTTCTCTGGAGGCCGGAGTTTGAAAAGAAACAGCTCAAGCTGGTAAGAGATTGCCAGAAAGATACATACTGACGTGGCTTCTGCATCCTGAAACACGCAGAGCGCGATTCCATAATGTGCACATTCGGCCTGCAGCTATGTCTAAATCAGAAATGGGCCCCCTTTGAACCTAATTCCGCATCCACCGATGTGGACGTGCCTGCGGGTCAGACTTGGGAGATAGACGTATTCGGCTTGGTACGTGCAAGTGCTATTCAGCCGGTCTATGCCTCGAACACAGGTAAACATTTTGGACGTCCCTGCACCCACCGCATTCTGAAAAGTTACGTTTCGGATCCTGCCCATTCCTACGATATACCCACGGATGGCACGCCCGTCGAGAAAAATGAGCATCTCCCAAGCTGCTCATCACAGACAGTAGTTTGCTGATGCACACGCGACATAAATACCAATGAGAAATGACAGCTGCTGCAACCTAGACCATATACCAGTCCTTGTTATGCCCTGAAGATTGCTAGGTAAGCCCAATGCACCCCAATATGGTATACGAGAATGTAAATTTGAATATATATGTCAGGACATAACTTGCATCAAATGGTACATGGCATTAGGAACAGGCCCCAGTGATTCCTGCTCTGGTCATCTCTACAAACACACCTTAAACTGCTAGGGATGGACCCTCACCAAGTGCACAAAATCCCAAACTAATCTTGCAGGTCCCCAAAGGATGCATAATATTGCTGAGCAACAACTGTATCCCCCTTCCATGCCTACAGCCTATAAGTGCAATCATTCTACTGCTCTGCACAACCATTCCCCTCTTATATCTCCTTATATCCCTCCTCGGGAACTCCGTACTGTCAGATTGCTTCTATCTTTGCCCTTCTCTTCTACTGCCAAATCCAGACATCGCTCCCTTCACCTTGCTGCTCCTTATGCCTGGAACAAACTACCTGAGTCTGTATGTCAGGCTTCGTGTCTGGCCCCTCTCATATCCTGGCTGAGTGCTCACCTCATCGTTGTCGCTGTTGAATCAGATCCGCCTAAGCTTCCTTGTGTTTCCTGGCCATTCCCCCTGTATGTATCCTGTCCACAGATGCTGTGTTGTCTGTCTAGACCAGATTGTAAGCTCCGCTGAGCAGGGACCATCTTTTACATGTGTCTGTGCAGTGCTGCGTACGCCTTGTAGCACTATACCAATGATCAGTAGTAGCAATGGTAGCAGTAGTAGGGCCTTCTGGCTATAGTATCTGAGGCACACCTATCTGGGCTGGCATTTCTCACAGCAGCTACACCTGTCCCATCGTGGCATATACATCCGCTATCTATGGGGCAACCCTGTCTGCTTTCCCACAGTCGGCTTTGTGGCACTGCTCCCTGGTCAGCGTTGGGTGGGCATGGGAGGAGAGATCTCTGTGCCATCACACCATGCATCCAGACTTCAGATATATCACCACTCTCGCAGCTCTAATTGATCTTTGCCTGGGTAGGGATGTAGGCCGCATGGGACAATCCGGGGAATGTTGGTACTACATAAGTCATGTCTCCCAGTGCTTGGCACAGCAGATGTATGGCTGCCCTATCATACTGACAACAATATCAGATCTTACTAGAGTATCCTATAAAAAATAATCCAGGGGGAATCAGCATAGATTCCCTATGGCTAGATGTCAAAACATATCTCTGTCAATAATAACGGACCCTCAGAATAAGGGCATTCAGCTGTGCAAATAGCACTAATACATGCTCAAAAGCAACATTATTGGTCCCACAAAATGTGCATTATGGGCATGCATTAATGCTGTTTTTCACTGTTGAGTGCAGTTATTCTGAGGGTCCCTTATTAATGACAGGGATATTTTTTTTGACATTTAGCTATAGTGAACACACACACACATACCCTCACACACACACACACACACCTTCATACACTTCTGTCACAAAAACATTATCTGAACCTATACATAACAGCTATGACATAACATAATAGCATGGTGTACCAGGACTACAGATATAATCTCCGTTTCTCACCCAAAAAAGAATCTTTTCCCTGCTCAAGCCCAAACTATCCCTCATCAGCAGTCCCATTTTTCAGAACAATGGGAATTGTTAGGCTTCCATAGTGGTTCCTTTAGCACAAACAGCACATTAGTGCATAGCCTGAATAAACACTATTGCTCTTCTTAATATGTCTCTAAGGGTGTTTATTAATGTGTCTAGACCTTACAACATTCCCTCAACTCTGCTCTCTGTACTTTTAAATTGCATATTGTATTTTTCCAGATTGCAGTCACACCAGTTCAAAACATACTTGTCACAGCCATTCTTCAGTATGGGCTGCACTGCAGAGAAGAGCAGAAATTTATCTAAGTCCTGGCCATGTTCCATGTTTCAGCATGAATAACCTGGAGGTTTCCGGGAAACAATACATACATGGGCCTGAATACACTTTCTACGTCTCCATGGCTGACCATGCCGCTGTTCTGCCCCTTCTAGGCATGTTCTGAGATCCCCGTGCTAGCGCCATGGACATGTATGTCAGCACTGTTTCAGAATATGCTTTGAAAGTTTTTGGCACATAAAAATTCCTGCCGTACTTATTCGTGTTCTGGAATGACTCCCCCCCCCCCCTACTGGAGAACAGACATTAAGGAGATAATTTTGCAAAGGATACTTTGGGGTATGTTTACTAAAACCCCGGTAAAGTGCGTGCCGCGGTAGTGTGCGTGTGCCATATAAGGAGTGGGCGTTCCGTCCTGAAAAAGAAAACCGGAATTTACATATGCGCTAAGGTGCGCGGCGCCCATGTGCGCCCCGCACCTTAGCGCATGAGATAGCTGCACGGGAGGCATAAGTGGCGCGCTGAAGTGCAAGAAAAAAAGCAGAGCCATAGCACAATGGTTAAGAAACTGACCAATGGTACAGGGATCAGGGGTTCAATCCCCCACAGTGCCCAATGGAGATAGCTGGCTGAGGCATTATTTTAGGAGCCATTTAAATGATGGGCGGCATAAGGCGGCGCGCTGTTTTAGGAGGCTTTTTAATATTGGGCGGCATAAGGTGGCGCGCTGATGTGCAATCACAGGAACAGAACCACAGCACAATGGTTAAAACACTGACCAATGGTGCAGGGATCAGGGGTTCAATCCCCCAAAGTGCCCAATGAACAAGGCTGGCTGAGGCATAACATAGTATGGGAAAGATTGCTTTAGGAGGCATTTTATTCATATTTTAATTATCACTACTAGTAAACGCACTCTCAAAGCGTGTTAACATAAGGCGCCCTATAAGGCACATTTTAAAGTGCACTGTCAGCCAAGGCATCCTAGAATGTTGCTTATAGGGCGCTTTAGAGGGTGCCGTATGAGGTACCGCAAGGTCAGTGTACTGTTTTTTATGGCAGCACTGTGCAGTTTAAGGAATGAAAAGCATAAGTAGGTGAACTGACAGGCAAGGAGGAGCAGCAGTGGAGCACAATGGTTAACGTACTGACTGCTGATACAGGGGTCATGAGTTTGCTCCCCAGTGTGCCTAATACGTAAGGCTGGCTGTGGCATCAGCTTTGCATTGTACATATTTTGTCCTGCTGCACTTTAATTTTATGTTATTAATTGCTGCCAGCAAACACGCCCTCACGTGCCGTAATTGAAGGTGCCGTATAAGGCACCCTATAAGGCACTCCATAGGGCACATTATAAATTGCACTGTCCGCCACAGCACCCTAAAATGTCCCCTATAGGGCACCCTATAGGTTGCGTCACAGGATAATGTATAGTGCACCTTATATGGATGGGAACCATAAGCTGCCCTATAGGGCGCCCTATAAAGCACCCTCAGAGGCACCTTATGGGTACAGTACGCTGAGGGTGTTTTTGCTGGCATCAAAATATGTACATTAAAAAAAGATAACACATTGGACAACCCTATCAAATAACCCCACTGTGGGTTTGAACCCATGACCTCTGGCTTCAGAGGCAGTGAAACAACCATTGGGCTACAGCTCTATAGTTACTAGCAAGCCACTGGCTGGCTGCAGAGAGCATGCACGTCACCACACAGACAGTCTGCTGTGGTCACCAGGATAGGGTTAGCCCACCCATACCCATGATGCACTGCACATGCAAATCAGCTGTCCACAGATTAACACAAGATGGGCAATGCACCCCCACAGCACCTCGGCCTGGTAGAGGGAAGTGACCATGTGCACCCACACACCACCTTGGCCTGGTAGGGGGTACTGACCGTGTGTTGAACTGGCACAGAGTAGCTACACACCGTCACATTGTGCGGGTACTGTGCTCACCCTGAGGGTGCGGTGAGGCGCCCAGGACTAGGTCCACAACACCTTCCATGGCTGAAAGAGGCCATGCTGGAGGTCCAAAGCAGTGTTAATGTGTGAGATAGGTAGTTTCTGCACAAACACCTTGGATATCTCTGTCTGTTTCAGTCAGGTGTAGCCCCCATGGACCCCTAGGTGGGCCATGCACCACCACCACCACCACCACCACCCCCTCCCCCCTCCCCCCCCAGGGCCGAGAGCGGCAAACAGGGTCTCCCATCAATAGATCCACATTCTACCTCCCTGCAAAGGTGGCAGTAGAGGGGATCATCAATCCCAGTCCTGCTGAGGAACAGACACCCCACAGGGCAATCAATGCAGCTCTATACACATCCATAACACAATAGCAGACAGACATTAGGCCTGGATATGGTGAGCTGCACCCCACCACCATCTGATATTCTCCTGCAGCAAGTCATCAGCCGCTGCACCCTGCAAGCTGCTCCATCAAGACACATGCCAGCTGCAAACAGTGTGCTAGTTAGTCCACAGTGCATGTTCCCAGTGGAGATGCATGCACCCAGAACTGGGATGTCAGCATACACAGCAAGCAGATAAATCAGTGACTGAGCCCCAAAAGGAAATCCATACCTATCACATGAGAGAAATACTATATAGAACTATGGGGGTGCCTAGCCATGCTGTGGTCACTGCACAGTCAGGGTGAGAGTGATCTCTCAGCAGGACATACTGAGGTCACCCTGTCTGTGTAGGTGGTGGCCGGGCACTAAAATGTCCCAGTCAGTGCCCTATGCCCTGTGCAGATGCACCCTGGCCAGGCCACCCTGTCCGGCCTATACCCATGGTACCTTGCTCCTCATTATGCACATTGGCAGCACAATACTGGCAACATTGCTGGTAGTGTGGGCTGTGGAAGGTGTTTGCAGCCACCACACGCTGGATAGACAGACAGCCACCCCCACACCTATGCCAGCATTGTGCTACTATAGAGGAGTCCAGCAGCCATACCCACCACACCAGTCCTGGGCATAGTACAGGCATGGATATGGTACGCAATACTGTTGGGGGTCACTCCCCAGGGTGGTAAACACTGTCAGAGACCAGACCTGCAGCACACACCGCAGACATCACAATGATTGTTATGGTGGAGATCAATGAGCAAAATGTGCTTAACGTAGGAATTGATATCTGCCAGTTATCATGGGCAACGTTTGATAGCTGTGTACCATATACCCAGGTGTAGGGTGGCATTGCTAAGGTATGCAACTGCTAGTATTGGGAGATACAGGCAGGGCCCAATGTCCTGCCTCTCCATGAGGCATTGGCCAATGGGTCCTGTGGGGGTGTGTGTGGGTGTGTCTGGCCCTGTTGGCTGCTGCTTTACGGCAGAGTGTCCCAACTCCAGTCCTGGTGTTCCAACCACTGTTCGGGTTTTCATGCTGTCCCTCATAAATATGCATGAGCTACATCAGCATACCATGGGGGTGGTGCATAGATATGCAGCACAGGCATCTTTATTAGAGGCAGCATGGATCCTGAATGGTGTGGGGCCCTCCAGGACTGCATTTGGGAGACTCTGCTCTAGGTAATGCGCCTGTTTATGGTGTCTGTGTTTGGTGTGGTAAAATATAGGCGTATGAACCATGCGTATGTTCTCTGCAATAAAGGAGTGTCTGTACTATCACTGTTTAGTGGTGGGTAAAACTATGGGGACTGGGTTGGCAGGAGCCCTAGCTGGGATTTAAACCTGTGACCCTCTGGTCCTATAGGCACTGGCTGTGTCCACTGCACCACGCTATGGCCACAGAGACAATGTGGTCTCTGGAGATAGGAAACCTGGCCGCACAAGTCAGACACCCTGCTCTGCACAAGTTTACTGTGGGCTCGTTTACCTTGTATGGGGACAAAGGTGCAAATAAACCTTAAAAATGACCTCCAAAAAAGGGGAAAAAAACCAAAACCAAGCTGGGCAACAGTGATATCAATGGGCAACCTGAAAAACACTCCCAGGAAAGTTCCATTAAAATGCAGTGCTTTTGAAAGAGTCTACGGAGCGTAGACCCATCCAAAAATCATTTCTTTTTTTTGGAGCTTTCCTGGGAGTGTTTTTTATGGTTGCCCATTAATATCACTGTTGCCCAGCTGGATTATAATTTATTTGGAATTTGTTGTGGTCATTTTCAATTTATATTTGCTATTTTGTTCTGTGAACATGTATCACACTGCTCACGTTTTGCAGGTTTCCCCGGTTTTGCTGTACATTGCTGACGTAAATGGTTTCTCTTCCCTTTAAATCGGCTCTAACGCGAGGTTTTCACTCGTGGTATTTTTTTGCCGAAATTCAGCCACGCTCCTGTGCGGGGAGCCTCTCCCCTCCCACTCTCCACCCATTGACCCCGTCCCTCCGCCCCTCAGAGGCCTTCCTCCGCCCTCCGTACGCCTTACCCCGCCTCTATCGCACATCAGCGCACCGCACACTTGCGCGGGTCCGTTAGTGTGAGGTACACGTGTGCGGGGGCCTGTTAGTGTGACACGCACGCGTGCGGGGCACTTAAGAGCACTTAAGTGCATCATTAGCGTACGCTACTGTGCGCCGCGCACGTGTGCGCGGTTTAGTAAACATACCCCTTTGTGTGTATATATAAAATTACCTCCCGTGTAAAAATGTGCACAATTCAATTCAACACGTACTTGTATAGGACTTGAGAGTAGGCGTGTTCAGGGAAGAGGCAGGTGGAGTAGGGATTTATGCATGTATAAAATACACACATAATTTACAAGCTAACATTTACGCCTGCTTCAGAGCTTCACTCTAGCTACTCTTTTGACAGGATTTGTGCTACTATTTTATAAAGATACCTAGACACCTATTTGTCTTTACGAAATAGACTAATAAAGGCCTTGACACATAAGCAATCTGTTTTAAAATTACCCCCCCCCCCCCATAGTTCTTTTTATTATTATTTAGAAGTTCCTGCAAATCTTTTCAAAATGGGAAACATCAAGTCTGTAGAGAACACATGGTAATGCAAGTATGTGTAAGCTGACATCTGTTTCAGCTCATGGGAAGAAACGCTGGCCCTGAGGTTATGACTCATGGCCTTATGGAGTGGCACCTTTAAAAGCAATTGAAAAGTCAAGATGCCCATGTGTAACTTTACATAAAGCAGATTTTCTACTGGAAATAAGCCGCAAAGCAAAGAATCGTAATGAAAGCCTCTAAAGTTCAACTCAGCTTTTGCTCCTGTAATCTCCTAATGAAGTGCGTCTCTTGTTCAGTTTTTGCCCATATTAGGACCTTTCATTATAACTCCGCAATATAAATAAATATGCAGACGGGATTCACCGTGTGCCGCAGTCAATGGCACAGATAAGCATCTCTAACCAAAGACTTTTTGTGCAAGTAGCAGATGTTTACTGTTTCCTGTCCAATGGTTTTCTTACTTACAGCAGAGGAAGATCAAGGAGCCCAGCTCTAGCCTCTCTGTCATAACATTTCCTTGAAGAGAAACAGAGACGGAAGCCTGGATCATAGAAGCTAGAGAAAATGCCCAAGGCTATTCATAGTTTAAACATTTAATGATGAATTTCATCCTTTGTTGGAAGTTATTTTGGGGATGGTGGTCGGGGGGGGGGGGCAGGCACAAAGACAGACACAATGATGGTATTCCATTTGCTACTAGGTTATATATGTTTGTTACAATTTTCTTAAAACAAAACGAAAAAGAGGAAAAGGACCTCGGCATAACTCATGGGGTTATTCATTAAAATAGCTCTTTCATATTCAAAAGCCACTTGATCAATCCCCTTGAAATTCCATCCTAGGTCTTTTCCTCCTGATCAAGTGAGGTTTGGCCTGATAGAGCAGGGCTTTCATGTAGCAGCACAAACGGCCGTGTTTGGAAGAGCAGGATGAGAATGTTCCGTGAGATATCCCTTGTTGAGTCCCCTGAAGCAGCATAGGTGAAACGCTGTCAGCGGTGGGACGCTGGGATTTATTTAAGATCCATCAATGGATGATACTAACAAAAGATAAGTATGTTTGAATGATCTTTTTGAAGGGTGGAAGGAGGAAAGGATCTGTGATGATATTACAAGGGGAAAAAGGAGCAAGATGACCAACGGGAAACAACATAAGCACTGGCAAGTTAGATGCGAGGCACTGATAAGGCAGGCTAAGAGAGAATTTGAAAATAAGCATGCCGTGGAAGCAAAAACGCACAATAAAAACTTTTTCAAGTACATTTGTAGCAAAACACCTCTGAGAGAGTCAGTTGGACCATTAGATGATAGAGGGGTAAAAGGGGCACTAAGAGGGGACAAGGCCATAGCGGAGAGACTGAATGAATTCTTTGCTTCAGACTTTACTGAAGAAGATGTGGGGAAGTTACTCATGCCTGAAGTGGTATTTAAAGGTGATGCTTTATCGTGTCCTGTCATTTTCAAACATTTTTTACATGCTCTTTCAGCATGGGTGAAGAACTAACTTTAGTTTCCAAATGTCCAGGAGTGCCGATGCTCATTCCTCCATGATTTCCTTAAACCCCCCCCCCCCCCTTTCCCTTTCTCCTCCTTGCAATACAATGCCCTGTGAGTTTCACTTTACTTGTATCTTTCATTTATGAGCGGTTTAACCCTAATGGGGTTTACAATTTTAGTCTATACCCTCTAACGTCACCTCCCTTAATCCCATATACATTGTAGAATACTGATAATCCCGTAATGGCTTGCATGCTTATTGTTTACTAGTGGCCATGGTATCCCCTTAGCCAGTTTTGGCGCCAAACTACTTTTAAAAATGCAGGCTCAGTGTTCTAGTTATTTTAATACAATTGATTGTGGATGCCATTAACGCTGATCATCTTTGCGATTTAATAGCAAGGATACAATATTTACCCTATAGATCAGGTATTTAATCTGAACCTTTATTGCAGTACTATCAGTTTATATAAAGGAGGCAATAAAAGGGGCAACAGATACATATGTAAGGAAAGTAAATAAAAACAAGACAAAAAGGAAACCTATTTGGTTCTCCAAAGAAGTGGCTGCACAAATAAAGGCAACAAACACAGCTTTCACAAAATTCAGAAGTTCACAAATAGAGGAACACAGAAACTAACAGAGACAAAAAGAGAAATAAGGATAGCAAAATCAAAGGCAGAAGAAAAGATGGCTAAAGATGTGAAGTGTGGCGACAAAACTTTCTTCAGGTATATTCAGGAGAGGAGGAAAAGAAGAGGTGCTGGGAGCGGATTTGAGGAAAGTGACACTGAAAAAACAAAAATGGTAAACAAATACTGCTCTGTTTTTACTAAAGAAAATCCTGGAAAAGGACCACCTGTGACTGACAAATATACAAATGGGAATGCAGTAGATACCACACCATTCACAGAAGATGATGTGTTAGAACTGCTTGCAAAACTGAAAGTGGATAAGGCCATGGGACTGGATTGGATACATCCTTGGAGACAGGAGAAGCTCCACAGGAATGGAGAAAGACTGATATGGTACCTCTTCACAAAAGTGGTAATAGGGAAGAAGTGACAAACTACAGGCCAGTAAGCCTTACCTCGGTGGGAAAGGTAATGGAGGCGCTCCTGAAAGAGCGAATAGTGGACTTTCTCAAAACCAACAGGTTGCATGCTCCGAGGCAACATGGTTTTACCAAAACACGATCTTGCCAAACAAATCTGATTGAGTTCTTTGACTGGGTGACCAGAGAACTAGATCAAGGGCATGCAATGGATGTGATCTACCTAGATTTCAGCAAAGCCTTTGATACTGTTCCTCATAGCAGGCTTATCAACAGCTTGGGGATGAGTCCCAAAGTGGTGAACTGGATCAGAAACTGGTTGACTGACAGATGACAGAAGGTGATAGCAAATGGAACTCACTCAGATGACAGGAAGGTGATTAGCGGTGTGCCCCAGGGTTCAGTCCTGGGACCAGTACTGTTCAATATATATGTGAGTGATATTGCTGAAGGACTGAATGGAAAAGTCTGTCTTTTTGAAGATGATATGAAAGTTTTCAACAGAGTGGACTCCCTGAGGGAGTGGATAACATGAGGAAAGATCTACAAAAGCTGGAAGATGATCTAATGCTTGGCAGTTAAGATTTAATGTGAAGAAGTGCAGTGTCATGCACTTGGGAAGCAGAAATCCAAGGGGACTGTATGCAATAGAGGGCGAGAGGTTGGTGTGCATGGACCAAGAGAAGGACCTCGGAGTGACTGTTTCTGAGGATCTCAAGGTAGCGAAACAGTTTGACAAGGCAATGGCAAAAGCCAGAAGGATGCTGGGTTGCATACAAAGAGGAATTACCAGCAGAAAGGGAGAGCTACTAATGCCACTGTAGAAGTCGCTGGTGAGGCCTCACTTGGAATATTGTGTTTAGTTTTGGAGACCATATCTTGCAAAGGATATAAAAACACTGTAAAATGGTTTAGAGGAAGGCGACCAAAATGATTTGGAGCCTGCATCAGAAGACTTATGAGAAGAAAATTGAAGACCTAAATATGTACACTCTGGAGGAGAGGAGGGACAGGGGAGATATGATTCAGACCTTTAAATACTTGTTAATGAACAAACAAACCTCTTCCAAAGATGGGGAAGCTGTAAAAGTAGATGGCATAACATGAAGCTGCAAGAGGGTAAACTGAAAGGCAATGTCAGAAAATACTTTTTCACTGAAAGGGTGGTGGGGGCAAATACAGTGACAAAATTCAAAGTGGCATGGGACAGACATAGTGGATCCCTTTACACCAATAGGATAAAATCAAAATAAACATAACTATCTCTTATATCTTAACAAATGGGGGTGACCTACATGGAGCGATGGGTACACCCCTAAACAAAGGCATGAGGAGGGGTGACCTGCACGGAGCAGCAGGTGCACCTACTCTTGCAGACTTGCTGGGCAGACTAGATGGACCATACTGGTCTTTATCTGTCATTATATACTATGTTACTATATTGCGTTCAGAAGTTTATTTACTCTCCCCCTCCCCTAACCACTTACACCTTTAAAGACATTCCATACCTAAGCAAATTGTTAAATGTTACCTCCAAATTGACTTCCCTGTTTATTTTATAATGTTCTGTTGCAGTGTACACTGCTTTGATAGGATAAAGTGGTACAGAAAAACTGTTAAATAGATACATTTACCTTACATTCTTCCATGGAATCACATCGTGACATCAATCTTTTAGGGGTATGTTTACTAAACCGTCTAAATGTGCGCTCTGTGACGTTATCACGTGATAAGGTACCTTATCATGCGATAATGGCGCTTTATCAGGCACACAGGTACCTTATCGCGCGATAACGCGCACAGCGGCGCAAACGAGCGCTGAAGGCGGGGAAAGGCTCCCGGAGGGCG
Source organism: Ichthyophis bannanicus (assembly GCA_033557465.1). Classification (NCBI taxonomy): domain Eukaryota; kingdom Metazoa; phylum Chordata; class Amphibia; order Gymnophiona; family Ichthyophiidae; genus Ichthyophis; species Ichthyophis bannanicus. The sequence goes on from CM066031.1 coordinate 1,582,122,377, forward strand.
GAGGAAGGCTCCCCAGGGGCGGAGAGAAGGGGTCAATGGGTGGAGAGTGGTAGGGGAGAGGCTCTCTGCACACTAACGCTGTGAAATCCGAGACTGAAAACTAACGCCAGTGAAACCCTGGCGTTAGAGCTGATTTAAAGGGAAGAGAAACCATTTCTGTCAGCAATGTACAGCAAAATCAGGGAAACCCACAAAAAAGTGATAAGTGTGATACATGTGCACGGAACAAAAGTGCAAATAAACATTGAAAATGACCCCAACAAAATATAAAAAAAACATAACCAAGCTGGGCAATAGTGATATTAATGGGAAACATTGAAAAACACTCCCAAGAAAGCTAAAAAAAAATGATATGAATTTTGGAAGGGTCTACGCTCCGTCCCCATACAAGGTGAATGATCCCACAGTGAAATAGCGCTGATCAGGGTTTCCCTCTCCATTGGACAGGTTTCCTATGGCGTGCACATGTTCCACAACAGCAGGGCGGGCATGTCGGAATGGGCAACTGGACAGATGCTGGGAAAGGGGACACAGAGGGCTGCAGACGGCACATGTTGTGCTGCAGCTGGGCCACTGTGCGGACTAGAGTGATGCCTAGGTGGCCCATAGGAATGCTGAAACAGTAGAGCAGCCAGACAGCAACTGATGAGGGCCCAGCATAGGCATGAGTGTGCTTCCCACAGTGTCACAGGGGATAGTACCCAGCAGGTACTGTGGGGCCTGGCACTGCAGTACCCCCAAGGGCACAAAACATTGGCAGGTGGTGCTGGGGGGAAGCGTGGACATCTATGCAGGCACCCCTACCCCAGAACCTGCACCATAGGCAGCCGCCTACCCGCAAAATGGATGGCCTGAGACTGCGCTCCACCAGCACCACCAGCAGGCGGGCATGTCAGCAGGGTGGCAGAGGGGTACTGGTGGTGGAGGGGGCAATGGCAGCTGCCCAGAGCAGAACATGGCCTAGCCCTGTGTAGGTGGGTGCCATGCACTGCAACAGAAGGCCCTGTCTGACGAACAGTCATGGTATCCCCAGGAAATGCGCTGTTTCTGTGGCAACAAGGTGGTGCAGTGCACACAGCCAGTGTGTTCAGGAGCAGAAGGTCACAGGTTCAAGTCCAAGCTGTGGTTCCTGCCAACCCAGCCCCCATATTTTACCCACTACTACAACGTGCTAATACAGACAGAACCTGTAGTGCAGATGACGTAGACATGCCCAAAACACCTACATTTTACCCTACAGAGCACAGAGACCATAAACATGCGCATTACCTAGAGCAGAGTCTCCCAAATGCAGTCCTGGAGGGCCAAACACCATTCAGGTTCCATGCTGCCTCTAATAAATGTGGCTGTGCTGCATTGTTATGCACCGCCCCCATGGTATGCAGATGTATCTCATGCATATTCATTAGGGACAGCATGAAAACCCGAACAGTGTTTGGCCCTCCAGGACTGGAGTTGGGAACCTCTGCCCTAGAGCAGCGGCCAACAGGGACAGACACACCCGCACCCACAGGTTCCATTATCCCAAGCCTCCTGGAGAGGCAGGATGTTGGGCTCTGCGTGCATCTCCCCATACTAGCACTTGCATACCTTAGCAATGCCACCCTAAACATGGGAAAACTGTACACAGCTATCAAAAGGTTGCTATGATAACTGGTAGATAGCAATTCCTACGTTAAGCACAATTGGCTGATTGAGCTGCATCATAGCAACCTTTCTAATGTCTGTGGAATGTTCCTCAGGTCTGGTGTCTGACAGAGTGACCCCAACAGTATTGCGTACCATAGCCATGCCTGCACTGTGCCCAGGACTGGTGTGGTGGCCAGGGCTGCCAAACACCTCTATAGTTGCACAATGCTGGCATAGGTGTGTGGAGTGTGTGCCTGTCTATCCAGTGTGTGGTGGCTGCCAACACCCTCTACAGCCCACACTGCTAGCACTGTTGCCAGTATTGGCCTGCCAATGTGCATAATAAGGAGCAAGGTACTGTGGGAATAGCCTGGATAGGGTGGCCTGGCCTGGCTGCATCTGCACAGGGCATAGGGCAATGGCTCGGACATTGTAGTGCCCGGCCACCACCTGCACGGACAGCATGGCCACAGCATGTCCTGCTGGGAGGTCACTCTCACCCTGACTGAGCAGTGACCACAGCATGGATAGGTTCCTCCATAGTGCTATGTAATATTTTTCTCATGTGATATTTATGGGTCCCTTTTGGGGTCCAGTCACTGACTTATCTGCTTGGTGTGTATGCTGACATCCCAGTTCTGGGTACATGCATCTCCTCTGGGACCATGCACTATGGACTAGCTAGCAGACTGTCTGCAGCTAGTATGTGTCTTGCTGGAACACCTTGCAGGGTGCAACGGCTGGAGGCTTGCTGCTGGAGAATGTCAGATAGTGGTGGGGGGCAGCTGAGCATTTCCAGGCCTACTGTCTGTCTGCTATTGTGTTATGGATGTGTACAGCTCTGCATTGCCTGCCCTGTAGGGTGTCTGTTCCCCAGCAGGACTGGGGTTGATGGTCCCCTCTACTGTTACCATTGCAGGGAGGTACAATGTGGATCTATTGGTGGGTGATCCTGTTTCCCACCCTGAGCCCCAGAGGGTGGGTTGTGTGGTGGTACATAATCTGCCTATGGGTCCAAACACCCCCCCCCCTTCACCTACATCATGTAACCATGGCACCAACACAGGATATGCACTATTCTGGGTGCATCATAGCCCATAAGGGATAGACATGACTGAGAAATACAAAAGGACACAGATGTAACCTAGGTGTGTCTGCAGGAACTACCTATCACACACAGTAGTACTGATGGGGACCTGCAGCATGGCGTATTTCAACCATGAAAGGTGCTGTGGACCTGGTGCCTTATAAGGTGTCCTATAGGGGACATTATCGGGTGCCTTGGCGGACAGTGCACTTTATAATGTGCCCTATGGAGTGTGTTATGGGGTGCCTTATGCGGCACCTTAGGTTACGCCACCGTGAGGGCGTTTGCTGGCAGCACTACTTAAAATAAAAGTAAAATGCCTCAAAAGCACTACTTAAATGTAAAGTGTGATGCCTCAGCCAGCTTTATGCATTAGGCACACTGGGGAATCGAACTCATTACCCTGTACCATCAGTCAGTGTATTAACCATTGTGCTACACCTCTGCTTCTATGCTTTCATGTCTGCGCGCCTACTTAAGATTATCGCGCGTTAATGTGCTTAGCGGCGTTTTGCCCAATAATGTGCGCAGCGCGCGTTATCGTGCGATAATCCCGTTTTGCTACGTTAAGACCGAAACGCCCACTCCTTTTATGGCATCCTGCACACTATCGCCGGGCGCATGTTAAGACTGCTTAGTAAACATACCCCTTAGTATACACATACATATGTACGCATGCACCATAAGTGATCATGGTTTTTTTCTTTTTTTTTTTTCTTTTATATTTATGCAATTTTTACAAATAAGTCAAGAAAGCCAACAAAGCACTCTCTTGAGAGAAACAGGTTGACACACAGAAAATCCAAATGAAGAAAATAAGTATACATTAGTAACAAAAGAACATAACAGTGTCCAACTACTCTAGCCCAAAAAAAGGAGGGGGTCGTTTCATAAAAAATATAATATATATACCAAATATGAGAAGAAACAGGCAGCACAACATTTCAAACTAATACATATCTGAGCACCCTTAAGGAGAAAGAATAGAGGATTCTACACGCCTAGCACTAATAAAGGCTAGCAGTTGGGAAGGCTCAAAAAATACATAGGAAACGTCTTGGTATTTATCCAAACACTTGCAGGGATGTTTGAGAAAAAAGAGCCCCCCCCCCCAACTGCAAAACCCCAGGCCGTAACAAAAGAAACTCTCTACGATGTTTCTGTGTTGCTCTTGATAGATCAGGATAAATACAGACAGCAAAACCATGAAAGGGAATTTTCCTTTTACGAAAAAAAAGCTTCAATAACCACTCTCTATCCGATAACAGAGCAAAAGTAACAAGGAGAGTAGAAGACTCCAAAGAGTCCCGAGAATTCTCTAACAAATTGGTAACATTTAACACATCCCCTTGTGTCAAACCCCCCTCCAAAGCACTACTGGGAGTAGCACGCGTCGCTTTTGGTAAATAATACATTTTAACTAGGGGAGGCATTAACTCCGCGGAAACACCCAAAACTTCCAGGAGATATTCTTTAAACATCTCTTTAGCCCCAATAGAAGAGGATCTAGGAAAATTTACAATTCTCAAATTATTAACATGAGACAAATTTTCCAACTGTTCTAATTTCATGAGTACCGACAAAGAGTTCTTTTTAACAATATCTGACTGATCTTCCAAACTAGATAGTCTACTTCGTATCTCTTTTTCTTCCACGGAGATATCCGACACTTTTTTTCCAAAACAGTCACAGCTCCCATAGTAGAGTTTACCTTAGTGGTTAAAGAAGATAAATGAGGGAATAAAGCTTCTCCCAATGAGGCAATAGCAGTCCAAATAAACTCCAATGTAAAGTTCACTGGACGCTGTAGGGAAAACACGGCGTCCATATTCAGCGCTGAATCCTCCACTTCCGAGTGTGTCTGCAGATCGACCCGCGAGGCAGAAGAAACAGCCTGCCTCGCGCACACTTCTCCATCAGGCGCCAAAGTTGGTGTAATATCTGGGAGCTTACTCATAGCTCCACTTTTCAGCTCCGCCAACACATCTTTTCCTAGCCCACCCGAGGCACCAATATCCTCCGACATAGCAGGGGAAGGAACCTCCAGGAAGCCCTCAGGCAATGCGTGGGTGCGGAAGACCTTTGACACCGGGTTCAGCAACGGGGAGAAAGATGATGCCGAGGCAGTTGCCGAGCTATCAAGCTCCGACAAAACTGCCAATCAGCTATCCCCACCAACAACGTCTGAACCCCGAGTGGATCGCAAAAGGTAAGTGTCCAAAGGACCAATAGCAGGAGAAACAGGCGTTGAGGCACCAGAGGGCTGGGGGGGCACCAGCCCAGATTTGCCTTTTCGCTTCCTTCCCATCAGGAAATCGTGCTCACACGGTACGAAGGGCTGCCGCCATCTTGGAACGCCCCTCGGCCAAAATCATCATGTTTTTTTTCAAAGCCCTGTTTATAAAATCGACCATTTATATATTATTAGTTGGTGGGGATCCCTCCGTTCATCCTAGTACATGGATTGACTCCTACATTCTTATAATATTACTTTATTTACTGTTTATTTTTCTTCAGGCTGCATGCTGGATCATAGACACTCCATGATTCTCTGTGACCACGTTTCCTGTATGTGAGTTCAACTTCAAAGTGATTTTATATTCCCTCCTCCCTTGTTCCTCTCATACAAGCTGTATTCATTTTCTTTGAATATTTACTCTGTCCTCTCAGGGTCCTTGGCATATTTTATGTTAATCACTATTTACTTACATAACTTATTTGTTTTTATTTTTATCTTTAACCTTTATTACTATTTTTTAACATTTTATCTGTAATTGTCTATCGATTTGTTTATATTCATTAATATAAATTTTTATTATATCTATTCATATAATTGACTAATATTTTATATTTGTTCTTAAGTCCTCCCGTGTTCCTATTAGTTTAGCGGTATTCTTATTTCTTACCTTATAATTTCAATGGCACCAAACACCTCATTTACATACCCTGAATATTCTCAGCTTTATAGTTTGATTTTATTTTGAACATAAGTATAAGGAACTTTTATTGGTTCAGTATCTTATTCATGTTTTTATTGTTTACATTTTGGCATCCTTATTTGTTTTTACTTACATTCATGTATTTTATTTGTAATTGTTTTTACCTTGATGAAGGCTTTGCCGAAAAGCCATGTTGGGTTGTTTCTCTATACTTTAATAAATAACCCGCTTCTAATACCCCACTCTGGACTAGTGTAGGAAGTTACCCATACCTGAAATGGTATTTAAAGGTGATGTATTACTAGAAGTGACAGAAATTTTGATAAACTGGAAAGATGTATTACAACTATTTTATAAACAAAAGAGTAGCAAATTACCTAGACCAGATGGTATACATCCAAGAGTGCAGACCTGTCAGTAATCTGTGAACTATCATTAAAATCATTTGTAGTACCTGAAGACTAGAGAATAGCCAGTGTAATGCCAATTTTTAAAAAGGGTTCCAACATCAGAACCTTTCCACCAGAGCCAAGGGGTCCCACAAGGATCCTCTCTATCTGCCCTGTTGTTTAATATTTATATGCAACCGATCTGCGAGATCGTCCAGTCCTTCAAGGTGGAATGCCTGCTATACGCAGACGACGTGCTCCTATATATGCCCTTTGCAACGGAGAACCCTGAACTCTCACCGCTCACGGACTGTTTTAACGCAGTATCCAGATGGCTCCAATCACAAAATCTGAGAATCCAATATAAGAAAACCGAAGTCCTTTTCGTCACCAGAGATCCAAAATTCATCACACCACCGTGCTTGAAGGTCTTAGATGCAGAACTACTTACCAAATCCTCTATTAGATATCTAGGAGTCACACTTGACCAGCGACTAGACATGAAGACCCATATAGGCAATGTAGCAAGAGCTATATACCATAAAATCCGATCACTTAGACACATACGCACCTTACTGGAACCTGGCAACTTCCGCACAGTATACCAAGCCTTGATCATACCGCATCTTGACTATGCAAACGCCATACTCCAGGGTCTCCCGCAATCTATGCTACACCCTTTACAGCTTGCAATAAACTCTGCTGCAAGAGTGCTCCAGGGCGCTTCCAAGTGGGAACACATGACACCCATCCTTAAACAATTCCACTGGCTCCCCATAAAAGACAGAATTACGTTCAAAACCATAATTCTGACCTTCAAGATCATAAACAAGCTCGTCCCACCAGCCCTAGCAGACCTCATTCAGATACCCCCCTGAACAGACCTAGAAGATCCCCTGAGGACAATAAACTAATAGTCCCAAGAGAAAGAACCAAGTGCTGCCAGACAACAGTGAACAGGGCTTTCAAATTCTCTGCACCAAAATGCTGGAACAGCCTCCCTCCCAGTATACGGGCAATCACTAATTTAACGCAGTTTAGGAAAGCTCTGAAATATCACCTTTTCCTCACGCACTACCCGGATGACAGCACCTCAAATGACTCATCAGTAAACTAACCACCTCAAAAGACTCATCAGTAAACTAATCACGTCAAACAGACGTTCAGCCAGCTCTTTCTGTACAGTTGTAAATAGTTACCCCTTGTTGTCTATCCAAGTTCTATCGCCTGTTAATTGTAAACACAAATCGACTGTTTTGAGATGTGTATTTAATTGGTTCTATGTAAACCGCACTGATGGAAAATAGCGCGGTATATAAGTGCATGTAATAAATAAATAAAATAAGGGTGATCCAAAAGACTACAGACAGGTGAGCTTGATGTCAGTACCAGGCAAAATGGTAGAAACCACTATAAAGAATAAAATTATTGAACATATACATAGTCATGGTTTAATAGCAGAAAGCCAACATAGATTTAGCCAAGGAAGATCTTGTCTTACTAATCTGTTATATTTTTTTGAAGGTGTGAAGAAACAGGTAGATAAAGGTGGGCTGGTTGATTATAGTGTATATGGGTTTGATAAAGTTCCTCATGAGAGATTCTTGGCAAAATTAAAAAGTGATGGGATAGGAAGCAGTGTACTATTGTGGATCAGGAACTGGTTAAAAAATTGAAAGCAGAGTGTAGGGCTTAATGGCCAATTTTGTCAATGGAGAAAGGTGAGTAGTGGAGTACCCCAGGGATCTGTGCCAGGCCTGCTACTTTTTAACATATTCATCAATGACCTGGATATAGGATAACAAGTGAGGTGATCAAATTTGCAGATGACACAAAATTATTCAAAGTTGTTAAAATGCAAGAGGATTGTGAAAAATTGAAAGAGGACCTTGACAAATTGGAAGACTGGATGTCCAAATGGCAGATGACATTTAATGTGAACAAGTGCAAAGTAATGCACCTAGAAAAGGACAAACCAATCTATGGTTACACATTAGGAACCACCACCCAGGAAAATAATTTAGGCATCATTGTAGCTCATATATTGAAGCCCTCCGCCCAGTGTACAGCTGCAGCCAAGAAAGGAAATAGAATGCTAGGAATTATAAGGAAAGGAATGGAGAATAAAACAAAGGATATTATAATGCCTCTGTATCATTCCATGGTGCGACCGCACCTTGAATATTGTGTACAATTCTGGTCATTATATCTTAAAAAGGATATAGCAGAATTAGAAAAGGTACAGAGAAAAGCCACCAAAAATGGTAAAGGGGATGGAAGTAAACCCCTATGAGGAAAGGCTTAAAAGGTCAGGACTCTTCAACTTGGAAAAGAGACGGCTGAGGGGAGATATGATAGATATCTATAAATTAATGAATGGAGCAGAACGGGTATAGATCGGTTGTTTACTCCATCAAAAAGTAGAAAGAGTAAGGGGCATGCAATGAAGCTACAATGTAACTCATTTAAGACTAAAAAGAGAAAATATGTTTTTACTCTGGAATTCGTTACCAGAGGGTGTGGTAAAAGCTGTTAGTGTAGCTTGGTTTAAAAAAAGGTTTTGATAAGTTTCTAGAGGAAAGGTCCATAAACCATTATTAAAGAGGACTGGGAAAATCCACTGCTTATCCTGGGACAAGTATTGTGGAACCTATGTACTTTTTGGGGAACCTGCCAGGTACTTGTGATCTGGATTGGCCACTGTTGAAAACAGGATACTGGGCTTGATGGTTTAGGCATTTGATATACTGCCCTTTACTTATGCATCAGAGTGGTTTACATGTATATACTAACAGGTACTTTTTTATTCCCTTGTCCCTGAAGGGCTCACAATCTAAGTGTACCTGAGGCAGGGTTAAGTGGCTTGCCCAAGGCGTGACCATGGGACTAGAGTCCCCAGCACCTCTAGCCTGAGGTTGCTTGTCCCCATGCAGGAATTGAACCCCTGGCCCTCTGGCCTGAGGTAACCTGCCTCAACCACTGAGCCACTCCTCCCTCTTTGGTCTGATACAGTATGGCATTGCTTATGTTCTTATGTTATGTAACCTCATGCCACAACTGCACCTGTTCTCTATGATCCAACACTTCTAAGTCCAAAGCAGAAAACCCTACAGCTACCTTTAATTCTTTTTTTGAAAAATCTCTCCATATTCTTCTTCTTTGTACCAGGGAGTCAATAACAGTACTACCAGACATGTAATGAATCACTGCTGTAAGTAAAAAAAATGGTCTGTCTAGGCGGGATACAAACTCCCCTGATAAAGTCCACACCTCCTGTACCCAAAAAAGAAGAGAAGATTAAATAAAGTGACTGACTTTCTCTCTGCATTGCTATCCACAACTTGACACAGCCCAAAAACTCTCTTCCTCATGTGAAATACTATTGCCAATGTGATCATTAAAATCTCCTACCATAATAAGATCTTTAGAGGCTAGCTGGGCATCTGCTACACATTCTTTTAATGCATTTCAATCTGTGGAACTAGCAGGCAGATTCAAATAGATAGTAATAATCCCAACCCGTCTTGGTTTTTAGCCTACAATGCCTCACAGCCCTCTGCACATGTGAAGGCACATTTTAGAAATGACATCTAGCTCAGTCTGGGACATCCACTCCTTGTGGCCTTGGGCAAGTCACTTAACTCTCCATTGCTTCAGAAAAATCCAAGTTATTAATGTCCCTGTTTAATGTACATTACCAAGTTTGAGTTACAATGTAAACTGCTTTGACTGAAATGATAAAGCGGTATAAAAAACGCGTTAAATAACGTATGAATAAAGGCCAGCCTCGTGCACGTTTTGACCCGATTTTAGAAATGCGTATGTGGCCAACATGAAAGCCTACGCTCACTGCCTCATAGACGTCCCTGCAATGATATTTCAGGATGAGAGCTTGTATCCCGTGGCTCTTGCACGTCTCCCTGATTTACAAATGATGTTAGGGATGCAAAGAAGGGCCTCAAGAAGGCAGAAAGACATGGGTGTAAGTCAAGACTAGCATGGGATAAAGAAACGGGTTTGCTTCTTATGGCCCAATATACTGGACAATGAAGATTTTGCTTCCTGAACATTTTTGTATGTATCTTATGGATTTTGGGTTGCTAATCACAAAAATCACCTTGAAATTTTCTTATCAAGAACCATTTTTTGCAATCGCCTATTTTGGTGATTTCCTTGCATATTTTAAGTCTACTTACATGTTGCCTAAAAAGTAAGCTACTACTACTACTGAGCATTTATATAGCGCTACAAGACTTATACATCATTGCACAGACATGTAAGAGACAGTCCCTGTTCATCAGAGCTTACAATCTAGTCAAGACAGACAACATAGAAGGTGTAAACAGGGATAAAACAAGGGGGAATGGTAAAGAAACAAGGAGATCAGCTGAGTCAAGATCCAAAAGCAGCAGCGAAGAGGTGAGTTTTCAGCCTGAATCTGAAAAGGGTCAGAGAAGGTGCCTGGCGTACAGACACAGGTAGTTTGTTCCAGGCGTAAAGTGCAGCAAGGTGAAAGGAGCGAAGTCTGGAGTTAGTAATAGAAGAGAAGGGCACAGACAGAAGTCCAGGCAAGCCTGTGCATGCACTCAGTGCAGACTCACAACGTGCAATGGAAATGCTATTGCTCAGGAATGCATGGGTATGATTAGTCAGGATGGATGCTGGCAGTACAGACTATAAAAACAGCTTTCATACACAGATGCTATGCATGTTATTGATGTTTGTGTACTTAAAAATAGCATTTACATATAAGCTTTTTATCTATACGACGATTCATTACAGCAGAGTTGTCTCGTCAATGTCACAACAGCCGCGTTACATTCTATTACATTTGTGATGAGTATCTGCTTAAGCCTCAAAGATGCAGCATGACTGCACTTATTAAGAAAGCGTATGAGCGGGGGGCGGAGCCAGCCAGGGACCTGCATGGACGTCTAGCAGAGAGCTCCCGAGGACCTAGTCATTAATCCTGCCTCAACCCCTGCTACAAGGCAGTCAGACAATTCCAATTGCTCTATTTGTGTTCGGAGATGGCGAACTGCAAGCAAACGAAACTGGAGTTCTCGAATCCCTCTGCCTCCGGGGTAAAACGCTCTAAGGCGGATCCGCCTTCCCCGCTTAAGATGGCGTCGCAGCGTGAGCACGAAGAAGGCCTCAGGGAAATCCTTAATGAACTACGGGCCGTTCGAGCCCGGGTTGACACCAATGGTGAGTGTCTTTGTGAACTTCAGGCAGACTCTAAGGAGTTTAAGGAACAGTTGGTGTCGCTGATCGCCAGAGTGGAAAACATGGAACTAAAAGTTTCAGCTCACGAGGAAAAACTAGTGCACTGTGGGAAAGTGTCGAGGAAAACCGACCATTTGGAAAAGACCCTGGAAGATATGAATAATAGAGCACGCAGGAATAATATTCGGATTGTTGGACTCCCGGAAGGCGCAGAGGGGTCAGATCCAATTGTGTTCCTGGAGGATGTAATTCCTAAACTGTTGAAACTACATATGGCTCGCCCATTTGAGATTGAAGGGGCACACCGCATTCCTACAACAATTATTCAGCAATCGCATAGACCTCGACCTTTCATTTTTTGCGTCTTGCGGTATCAAAACGCAGTTCAAGTTTTGCAAGCTGCGAGGGCCTGCAAGGAACTTGTGTTTGAAGGCCACAAACTCTTTTTTTACCCAGACCTCAGCAAACCTACAGTGGCAAAGCGGAAGCAGTTCTTAGTGTTTAGAGGAAGACTTCAGCGTCTTCAAGCACGCTATGGCTTGTTTTATCCCTCTCGATTTCGAGTCACGCTCAACAATGTCACCAAGAACTTTGAAGAACCCGAGGCTCTGGAGCGATTCATTGTGGAGCAAGAGGCGCTCCAGATGCAGTGACTGTGTTGCTGGAATACAGTCTTGGAGATTACTTCGCGGTCCTACTTGGTCAGAAATGGAAACCGGGTGGGATTACCCCTGGCTACTGGCCAGACTGTGACATCTGTGGATGCGATTGTTGTTTACAGAGCTGTTTTGTGTGCCTAATAGGTCAGCTATAGGTGGACTGGGGCAAGCAATTTATCACGTACCATGTTTGTAGGTTCTCAGGTTGGAGGGGTCCGCTGGGTAGCGTGCTTGGTCCTAACTGGCTTACCCAATTTGGGATGTGTGGGTGGGGGAGGGATGGGTTGTTTGGGGTGGTTTATGGCTCTCCGGGGAGTGTATGCACAGTAAAGTCTATATATGTGGGTGTGTAATTCGGGTGGGGCAAGCTCCACTGTTTATATTTTTGTTTGAATATGGGTAAAGATGTTCATTTATTATCCCTGAACGTGAAAGGAATCAATAATCCTATCAAAAGGAAGAAAATTCTTGCCTATTGCCGCCATCAGAAAACAGGCTTGATTTTATTACAAGAGACCCATTTAGATTTAGCCGAAACCAAGAAATTAGAAGATAGGCACTTTATATTACTGGGTGCCTCGCCTGCAGTACAAAAAAAAAATGGGGTGGTGATATTGGGGAGGAAATCTCTAAATTGCAAGGTTATTGATGCGCGAGCCGATGCGGCGGGTCGTTGGGTAATTGTCTCGATAGTCATTGGGGAAGTGGAGGTTGCACTTATTAATCTCTATGGACCTAATTCGGATGACCCTACGTTTTTTACAGAATTACTAGCAGAAATACAGGAACACTCTTCTCGGCCTCTGATTATGGGGGGGGGATTACAATGTTTCACTAGATCCACTGTTGGATAAACGCCCTGCCAGGATAGAGAAGGTTGCCCGCGCGCGTGGGGTTCTACAGGCTCTTCTCAGCTCTTTAGGGTTGGTGGACATATGGAGACTCCTACATCCTCAAGAGCTGGACTTCACTTTTATTTCCCCTCCGCACAAATCCTGGTCGAGATTGGATTATTTTTTGATATCTAAAAGTTTGGTCCCTGGAGTGCAGAGTGCAGAAATCTTAGGCGTGCATGTCTCAGATCACGCTGCCGTTTCATTGCAGGTTACATGGGAGGAGGGCAGTAGTCAATCGCGAGCCTGGACTTTCAATAGATCGCTACTAGAAGACCCTCTGTTTCAGGTAGAAATTAGAGCATTCCTAAAGGAATACTTCGAAGTGAATGCAGTTGCGGATACTTCGATTTGGGCTTGGTGGTAGACTTTTAAGGCCTCTCTGCGAGCAACAATTACCAGCTTTTCCATTAAAGAACATAGAAAGAAGAGGGCCAAATTGCTGATCCTAGAGGAACAAATCATGGCGGGGGACAGGCTCTTACTCAAACAAGTGGACCCTGGTATTACTTTGCGGTTACAAAGGCTTCGATTTCAATATAACTTGATTTTAAGCTCTGAGATTGAGCATATTTTATTGAAACAGCAATCTCAGTTCTATGGGGAGAATAATAAAAGTGGTAAGCTTTTGGCTAATTCTTTAAAACGAAGGCAGGAAAAAGCGCGGGTTGCGGTACTTGTGGATCAAGTTCGTGGAACTGTATGTACCACTGACCAGATTTTAGAAATTTTTGCTGAATCAAAGTCTGTACACATCCGACGGCTTAGTGGAACCAGGGGCAATTGATGGATTCTTGCAACAGCTTGAGCATCCTCGCCTCTCAGCACAGGCGGCGGGTGAGCTGGACAAACCTTTTATGAGTGAGGAAATTAGTAAGGCCATCGCTGGACTGCCTTCGGGAAAAGCGGTGGGACCTGATGGTATTCCAGGCGAGTTTTATAAAGTGTTTCGAAATGATCTGCTCCCTTATTTAATGATGTACTATGAGGCAATTGGCAATTCCCCCTTGCAAATAGGCAATTTTGGTGAGGCCACGATTGTCGTTTTAGAGAAGTCTGGGAGAGACCCACGGCAAGTAACAAACTACAGGCCTATTTCTTTGCTTAACACAGACTATAAAATTTATGCCACAGTGTTAGCGAATAGACTTACTAAGGTGATGGGTGGGTTGATTCACCCTGATCAGTGTGGGTTTATCTCAGAAAAAGCCACGTCTGATAATGCCAGGCTTCTGTGCAATCTCCTAGAAAGGGCGAAATATTCCGAGAGCCCTTATGTGGGGGTTTCACTAGATGCCGAAAAGGCCTTTGATAGGATGGAATGGCCTTTCTTGTTTAGAACATTGGAATGGTTTGGGATAGGGTCAAAATTTATTACTATGATCCGATCCTTGTATTTACACCCTAAGGCTCGGATTAGTGCAAACGGGGCTCTCTCTAATTTCTTTTCACTGCATAGGGGCACGCGGCAAGGTTGCCCCCTTTCCCCTTTGCTTTTCAATCTAGCTTTAGAGCCGCTGCTTCTTGCCATTTGGCAGAACAAGGACATTAGTGGTTTTGAGGTGGGGGATTGGCAAGTCAAAGTGTCAGCCTATGCGGATGATCTTCTGCTTTTTACGCTACCTTCAGCGATTCCCATGATTTTAAAATTAGTTGATTGCTATTCGGGGCTATCCGGCTATAAAATAAACTGGTCCAAATCAGTGGTATTCCCGATGAACGGTTGGGTTACAGCAGATCAGCTAGCGTCATTCCCGTTCCGATGGGAATCAGGGAATATTAAGTATTTGGGGGTCAAGTACGGATTTCCCTTGGAACAGGCTGTTCAAGAAAACTTGGAGGATCTTATACGGTCTGTTAAGCAATCTGTGTTAGCGTGGTCTCCCTTACATCTCACTTGGTGGGGTAGACTGGAGGCTATAAAGATGACCCTAATGCCTAAAATTAATTATGTGCTGGGCATGCTTCCGATTCCACTGGCTCCAGGTATTTACGTTGAATTAGAACGGTTACTTTCGAGATTCCATTGGGGCGGGAGGCAGCCCAGGATAGCATTGAAAAAATTGAAAGCTCCCAAGGATAAAGGGGGAGTTCACTTCCCTGATTTCCGGCTCTATCATCAGGCTTTTCTCCTGAAACAGATTGCGCTATGGGCGGGTGACGAGGATTTGGTGGTTAAACCGGTGTGGTTGGAATTCGAGAGGCGGATTGTGGACCCCGGTTCGCTGAGGTGGCTATTGGGCGCGAAACATCCCGAGAAATCAAGATTAGGCAAAATGGTTGCTGCCACTCAAGACGCCTACCTGCTTTCAGTTAGTCAGATGAAGCCTGATAGTCCTCTTTGTAAAAGGTCCCCCTTATGGTGGAACCCTAAATTTAAAATCAATGGCAAGATGTTTTCCTGGAAGAAATGGCAGGCGTGCGGTATCTGGTCAGTACATCAGCTACTGGGGCCCACAGATTGGAAAGATTTCTGCATCCTGCAAAGCGAATTCTCTCTCCCTGACTCCGCGCAGTTTTATTGGTTTCAACTTCGGCACTGCTTGACGGCAGCAAATATTAATCCGACAGCGATACATCCGGATTGCCTTATAATTCACGAACTAGACTCCCTGCACACCCAAATTTATGATCCCAACTTGAACTGTAAATTTCCAGAGGTAATATATCTTTCTGTATATAGTTTGTATATAGTTTCCCATGTTATCTCCAAGTTACTGACCCTGTTATAATGTAAGCAAAGGATTGTTCTAATGCGAAAATTTGTTATCTGTAAACCGCGCTGATACCAAAGAGCGCGGTATATAAAAACTGTAAAATAAATAAATAAATAAATTCAGGAACTGGCGGAGGGAGCAGGCCTGGCGGGAGTAGCGTCTAAAATTTATTCCTCCCTAAGAGATAGTGCCTCACCTCAGTTGCTTGGGCTTACAAAATTCTGGGAGGTGGAGGCGTCAGGGCCACTTTCGAATAAAGTTTGGAAAATTGCATGGGGTCCTGTTACGAGGGTCTCCAGGTCAGCAGCAATTACTCAGTCCCTTTTTTTCTTTTTACATAGGGCCTATATTACTCCGGTTCGCTTAGCCAAATGGGATAAAACCTCAACGTCTAAATGTTGGTCCTGCTTGTTGGATTTTGGTACACTTAGGCATATGGTGTTTGATTGCTCTCACGTTCAGAGGTTTTGGCAGCTTGTTTGGAACAGGATACAGGCTATTTTACAAATTTCAGTTACTTTGTCCTGGGGGATAGTTTGTTTCAGATCAACCTTTAATATACCCGGTCTGACTAAAGAAAATCGTTTTATATGTAACTTCCTGATTGCCTTAGCTTTAAAAGTTATTTTTACAAACTGGAAAGACTCACGTAAGTTATGTCTGGAAATGTGGTGGAACCTTGTATGCCAGTCTGTTAAATATGAGAAGCTGTATAGTAAGCTCCATCATCCGGATAAGGATGGCCTTAATGTTGGTAGATGGTGGGCATTAGATGATTTTGTGGACCGGTCACACATTGGCAGTGTGTCTCCTAGATAGAGGGATACTGTTCTGGTAGATGTTGGCCCCATGTCCTGTATGTACTTGATTGGTGCTTGCCACCCCTATCTACATGTTTTGAATTCCCCATAGTGGGACCTTGGAGAGTCGGGGGGGGGGGAGGTTGGGGGGGGGGATGGGGGGGTGGTGGGTAGGTGGGGTGATGTTATTTGTTGTTTGGTAAAATTCATAAATAAAGAATTAAAAAAAAAAAAAAAAAGAAAGCGCATGAGCTCTACTTTGGTTGCAAAGTTGGTGATCAAGACAAATCCTGGGCTCCTCACATTTGCTGCGCAACATGTGCTGTCGATCTCAGAGCTTGGCTCAGAGGTACTGTCAGCAACACTTCCCTGGTGGCCAGTGGACGCCAGGGCAGGTGGGACACAAAAATATAAGGTTAAGATTGGAGAGTCTTCTAAAGGCCCAAATGGCTCTTGGTCCTTGTAGTTGCTTTAGCTCCAGTCTTCAATGAAACAATCAAGTTGAGTGGTGGGAATTAATAAGGCTTTTATTTCCCTTCTTCACAGTGGTTCTAAATAGTGGGTTACAACTTTAAAGCAAATGTCCTTCATTCAGGTAGAAAACAAACTCAGGGTTCAAAGCAAAAACTGTTATACGTCACAGGAATGGAGGTGCTCAAACAAATAAAGAATGCTCTGCTGGCAATTCACCCAATCACAAGTCTGGCAGTGACTCTAAACTTTCAGAAATGCAAAGTGTACAGTCCATCTCGTGGTCAGATAAATCTCCTGTCAGTTCCACTTGCATTGGCACGCTATCAGAAAGCTCTGATTCTATATCCCTGGTTTCTTGTAAAACACATTCAGGGGTTTTGTATATTTTCTGTAGCAGTTCCCAATGTCCTTGGCCTAGCCTAGGGCCTCGGCTACGCGCTGTGTTAGGCTTTAAAGTACCCTCTTTCCTTAGAGGCTTTATAGCAGCTTTATCATAGCTTTTACCATTCACAACTTTCTTATTAGGCATACATTTCTCATACCTTGTATGGCAGCAATCCTCAAGTAACCGGCTTTCTTTCACTGCCTGCCTTTCCCAGGCAGCAGCTTGGTGAAATCCTTTTCCATGACGGTTAGGCTTATCCTGTAGCCTTTGACTTCCTTCTCCTGGTGAAGGCCTGCCTCTGTACAAGCCCAGCTTCTGTCTTCCTGACTCAGTGTGGCGTGGCTTCTCCAGCTGATTCTTGTTTGGCTTAAGGTTGCAGTTACAGCAGGGCTTTTGCCTCTGAGGGCAAACATCTCTCGGTTTGGCTTGAGCTGACACCTCCTTAGGTCCTTCCTCAGCTCCTGGGAAATCACCTCTCCCTTCTGGGAATCCTCTAGCACTAGAGTAGTCAGGTTTCCACTTCCACCCCTCTCTCTCGGTGCTGCCAGTGATTCTCCCCTTGCTTCCGCTTGGGCTGCTGCTTCTGCTGGTGCTTCTATCTCCGAGGCTGCCGGTACTCCTTCTGCCTCTTCTCCTTCCTCTCTTCCAGTCTTCCACACTCCCCTTATGAAGCCCTCCTGCTTTTGAGGATTGGAAGCTGGTTAGCATTTCCTCATGACCAGCTGGGCGTGGCTCTTCAGTCTCCCTGAAGACACTCTTGCTCCCTATAGCTGGTTCCTGGGAATATTGCAAGTCTTTTTCTCTGTGAAAAACACCTTCTTTTCTCTCAACTGGGCTCTCAACAGCCCTCGCTGCATGACAGTACTCAAAGTCAATGCCATTTGCACTCCCGATGATATGGTAAGAACAGAAGGATCATGTGATGGACTGTTACTTCTGTCTGACCAATGTATCTGGCTTCTTTGCTAAAAATAAGAATTCTATTGAATATGCCAGTCTGCCTTCAGCCATGAGACCAGTGCCACATAATGGCAGTATGCCAGTACCGAAGCCACCAGAGAAATGGAGCCTAGATGAGGCAGACAAAGATGCTACAATACATAGGCCAGACGTGGAAAACGACATGGATGAGATTTTGAACCATTTATATCCAGTGTGCCTCATCTGATAACAGTTAGAATTGTCTGTGCCTTCTCTGGCCCTTTTAATATCCAAGCTGAAAACTCACCTCTTCGCTGTCACTTTTGGATCTTGACTCACCTAGTCTCCTTTGTGTTTCCTTACCATTCCTCCTAGATGTATCCTGGGTCTACAGCTACTGTGTTGTCTGTCTTAACTAGACTGTAAGCTCTGATGAGCAGGGAGAAGTGGACTGAGATTTAATAAAAGACATATGCAGCATTGCCAGGAAAGGGGACGTGCAAATGATAGGGGATTTCAATATGCCAGATGTTGATTGGCACATCCCTGCTGCAATTTCATTTAGAAGTAAGGAGGTCCTGGATTCTTTACAGGAAGAACTATTCAGGCAACGGGTAACAGAACCCACATGTGAAAGGGCCATACGTGAAGGGGTGAAAGTAGGCCACACGTGAAGGGCCACACATGAAAGGGTGAAAATGTGGCTTTTTTCTGGCAACTCTTCCATAAAGCCCAACTCTGTGGAATGTAGGGCTTAAAGTGGTCCTATGGACAGATACTCCCATCTCCATTGTGGATCTTTGCAGCTCCTTCAGTGTTATCCTTGGTGCCTTTGTAGCATCTCTGATTAATACCCTCCTTGCCCGGTCTGTGAGTTTTGGTGGGCGGCCTTCTCTTGTCAGGTTTGTAGTGGTGAAGGCAATCAACTCTGTATTACACTTAGAAAGTATAAGTTGTTCTCATGTAGACTAGAAAAGCTTGATGGGCAAAGTAGGCATATAACAATATATTCTCTTGGAAGCTAACGTGGTCTCAGTATGTATGGACAGGAAACAGAATTTCTGATTCTCTGTCACGGACTTCACATCAACGACCACACTTTCATAGCTACCCATGTTTATAAATGGCTCTTAAAAACCTTCTCCATCAAGACTAAATAATCAAAAATGATTCTTTGCTTAGCTTTTAGTGATCGAGCTTCAACTTCGATCTGCTGCCAGTGGTACTTTCATATGGTCCCAATGATATGATGATGATAAAGGCGAATATCATTGGGACCATATGAAAGTACCACTGGCAGCAGATCGAAGTTGAAGCTCGATCACTAAAAGCTAAGCAAAGAATAATTTTTGATTATTTAGTCTTGATGGAGAAGGTTTTTAAGAGCCATTTATAAACATTGGTAGCTATGAAAGTGTGGTCGTTGATGTGAAGTCCGTGACAGAGAATCAGAAATTCTGTTTCCTGTCCATACATACTGAGACCACGTTAGCTTCCAAGAGAATATATTGTTATATGCCTACTTTGCCCATCAAGTTTTTCTAGTCTACATGAGAACAACTTATACTTTCTAAGTGTAATACAGAGTTGATTGCCTTTATCATTGATACACACTCTGTAAAAGTCGTGACCATATAGAGGTTTGTAGTGGTGCCATATTCTTTCTATTTTGTTATAATGTATTTAATGGTGCTCTGTGGGATATTCAGAATTTGGGATATATTTTTATAATGCAACCCTGATCTGCACTTTTCCACAACTGTGTCTCTGACCTGTTTGGAGTGCTCCTTGGTTTTCATGTTGCTTGCTTAGTGGTGTTGCAGAGTCAGGGGCCTTTCAGAACAGGTATATTTATACAGGCATCATGTGACACATCATATGACACTGACTGCACACAGGTGAACCCTAATCAACTCATTATGTGACTTCTGAGGTTAGTTGGTCAGACCAGATCTTATTTAGAGGTTTCATAGTAAAAGGGATGAATACATATGCACTCACAACTTTTCAGTTTTTACTTTTTTTTTTAATATATATTTCATTGTCAATTTACTTCACCAATTTGGACTATATTGTTAGGTTACCTAACATCCAAATGAACCTCCATTTTCATTCCAGGTTGTACGTAATGCAACAAAACAGAACAAAAACCAAGGGGATGAATACTTTCGCAAGGCACTGTACCACCGTGGCACAGGAGAAGAGCCTCTTTTGATTGAAAGCAAGCTCTGCTACAAGGGGACATGGGATGAGGGTGAAAGGGGATAGATTCAGGAGTAATATGCGGAAATATTTCTTTACAGAAAGAGTGGTAGATGCGTGGAATAGTCTCCCAGTAAAGGTGTAGAGATGAGGACAGTATCTGATTTCAAAAAAGCACGGGACAAACAAAGAGGATCTCTAAAGGAAAAAAGGGGACTCTCGTAGTGGTTGATATGGAAAGGCAGAATGGATAGGCCATGTGGTCTTTTTTCTGCCGTCATGCTTTTATGTTTCTATACAGTCAATCTGAAATTATATTTATGTTCTGCTTGAAGCTGTCTATCATAATCACCAAAACGTTTTCAGGAAGCAAAACGTTTGAACAAATTTGTGTACAGTGAACTTTGATACCTCAAGCAAAGCATGTTATATTTTCATCTCGTCCATGTGAGTTGTTTGCCATTGTGTGCAGGCTGACAGCCCTGCATCCAGAGCAAGAGGATAGTGAATTGATCTCCCTGGATAGTTGTGCACAATTCCTACAAACCAAGCAGCATTGAAGTAATGAAGTACAACCGACTGTGGTAGCTAATGATAGTCTGTCTCCTGTAACTGCACTGTTAGATGGAAAGCATTTTCCCTGTGTCTCAAGAGTATATACAGAAATGTTTAGGGAGGATTTTGTCCCGTGTCTCTGATTTAGACCTGATTACACCTTGCTTGTTTAAGACTTGTAAATCAGTAATACTTCCAATTTTGGTTAACAGTTCTCTTGAGTTACAATATGCACCTTCTATTAAGGGGGTTCTGTGGGTTCTCCTAGGACAAGCAGGATGTGTCATGTTTAAAACTTGTAAATCAGTAATACTTCCAATTTTGGTTAACAGTTCTCTTGAGTTACAATATGCACCTTCTATTAAGGGGGTTCTGTGGGTTCTGTGCAGCCAGTTTTGAAGAAGCCTGATCTTGACTAAACTGTGTTGTTAAATTTTAGACCAATCTCAAGTCTAGAAATTTGGGTTTTGATCAATTGCAAGATTCTTTAAGGATCTGTATAGTTTTGGATCAATTCCAATTTGGTTTGCATGCAGTATATAGCATGGGAGATTTTGTCAGCATCTGTGGTGGACAAATGATTGGGCGTGCTAGGGAAAGGACACGTGTGGGCGCTGCATTTTTGAATGTATCTTTGGCGCTTGAGTCAGTAGTACATCATATCCTTTCAGATTGTCAGTTCTGGGTGTAGGTGGAGTAGTTTTTACCTGGTTTCATTCCTATGTAATAGAGAGGGAGCTGTGACAGGCAATCGGCAATCAAAATGGTATAAGTTCGCACATGGACTTCCTGAGGGGTGCACTTTACTAGTGTCTTTTTTAAAATATTTATTCACAACCATTTTGTTCTTTGTTACAGTCTTGGAACTTTGAGAATGCATATTATGCAGAGAATATTATCCCCATTTTTAGAAAATTTGGATGCATCATTGGCTCAGATGGCAAATTGCATAGGTAAGTTTTCCAGACGATTACATATTCAATTACATTTGTCAAAAAAGAAATTGTTGATTATCAGTTGAAACCCTGAGTCCAGTTCCCATTGGTGTTGGACACTGGAGATCATAAGGGACCTACAGTGAAGCAAGTTCCCTTTTTAGGGGTTTGGTCAATGCAGAACTGTCACTCTACCCCCACATTAGGGAGCTTCTCAAAACATCTTTTTTAAATTGCAGTTGATAAGAAAGAATGAAGGCATATTTGGAGGTCGCAGAATTTAGATCTGTGGTACAGGCACGTTGTCCTTATCTCACTAGACTATTGTAATGTCATCCTTTTCAGTCTTCCTTTCTTCCACTTGTGTCCTCTGCGAACTGTCCAAAATGGTGTGGTTTGGTTGTTAACAAGTGTTAGTTTTTATGAGTACATTATTTCTCATTTGCAAGTATTACATTTTTTGGTAAGAAAATATCATGTGTGATTTAGGGTGATTGCCTTAATTTTTAAAGTACTTTACTTGAGGACTGTTTTACCTATTTTAATCCCACAGACTTCCTATCATCCACGATGGCAGTTGAGATCTCATGGTACAGGGTACAGCATTATTGACCATTCCAACCATCTCAAAGATTCATGGTATTTGGGTTTGAAATTATATGTTTACTGTTAGTGGCCCATTAGAACGGAACCAATTAGATATGGATATTAGATTCTCAGGGATTAGAGCATTTAGACTTTTGCAGGAAACTAAAGGCATTTTATTTAAAGTAGGCTTTTATTTAAGCTGATTTTATTGAATCCAGTTAATATAAAGTATATGAAGAGTTTGATTTGATGTGTGTCATGTCTTGTTTGTGATGTAAACTGTGTATCATTTTTATGTTTTGTAATGTTTTAGCTGTGATGTAGTTTGCAATATTTCATGTTACTTTATGAACCATGGAGAATGCAAAAGGTATAAGTAAAAAGGAACAAATTTGCTGCTAATTGGTGACAATTATTCATGTAAGGTTACTGTAAGTGCTAGCAGCTCACATGTATACTATGAAATTCAGCACTTACACATAAATGGCAGCCATGTAAAGGCACTTATGCCTCTTTATAAAATGTTGATATGGGGCGGAAGGCGTGCATACTGTGATGAGGAGAGCATGGCTGAGCCCATGCAAACAGAGGAAAATTGTAAATCTACCTTTAAGGAAGGAGACAGGCAAGGTATCTGTGGCTTTCAAGGTGCAGGCAAAGGAAAAAAACCACACACTTGCTGAAGCTAAGCCACACCCAAGCTCTGCTGATCTAAGGGCAGGCTTGGAGGATAATGAGAGACACCTGGGTAAGGGACAGTGCAAGTTAGGGAAAAGGCAGCCTTATAAACCCAGAGAAACACGTGAGAGGAGCACTGGAGCCAGCACTAGAGCCACCATCAGCACCAGGACCAGCACTGGCTGGGGAGAGGATTCCACGAGAGAGCAGTACTCAGGGAGAGAGCAGCACACGAGAGAGCTGACTAGAGACAGCACTGCAGACTTCCGTGGAGGGAGAAGCACCAGGGAAAGACCCAGAGAACTCACCGAAGAGGAGAACGGTGGAGATTTTCAGGGGGATTTCAGAGGTGAAAGCAGCACCCAGAAAGAGAGCCAGGCTTGCAGGGAAACTGCAATTGGTTCTGAAGCCAGTAGAGCTGTAGCTGAAAGAATTGCAGACAAGGGGCAAGGTGCAGTTCCTCCAGTACATGGACCAGCTAAAAAGATTCAAGTTCCTAGAAGGTGGGTGGATAAAACTATATCTAAGAGTGACCTAAGCCAGTTAGAGGCACTCTGGCGTTTGAGTCAGGAGAAGAACCTTTTCACTCCAGGTGAAAACCCTTTTCGTGGTAAGAAGCCCCAGTGGAGGAGAATTCAGGAGCTCTTAGAGAGTTTCAAGCAAGAAGCATTGCATGAAGCCTTAGAGCCAGACATACCGGTTGAAAACCCGGAGGAAATGCAGGTAGAATCTGTTGAACCTGATTCTGACTCAGAGGATTTATTAATGGACTGTTCATGGTGTAAAAAGGCAGAATAGAAGCTGCTGGATAAAGGAACAAGTCTGTAACCTGAAAACCACCAAAAGCAGTGAGTAAGACAGGGAGAATGATTCTAGCCTGAATGGTTAAGTACCCTGTTGAAGGAAGAAAAAGACAATTACTTTGATTTGAAGAAAAGAAACTGTGTTTATTGCTGTATGTTTGGGAGACAGCTACGTATGTTGTGAAAGCCAGCTAAAGCAATTTCACTGTTGGGTTTTTGTGTGATTTTCCTGAGGATCATTTGTTTTGGAGAAGAATCCTGTTGTTTTGTTTGAGCTATATGCTTTTTGAAAAGAAGGAAATCAATTCCTGTGTGTCTTTTGAAAAAAAAACCCTCGGTTCTCAATACTACTGTTTTTTTTTAAGTGGTAGCACAACTACAAGTCCCAGCAACCCCAAGCTCTGGATGAGGACAAATAATTCTTTATTCAAAGACTAAAGAGTGGCACCCCTATGCCTATAGGCCGTGGCCTGGGCTAGGGGCCCCCACAATACCTTTTAAAATCTTGGATTTGCCTAGAACCTTGGGGAGTATTAATGTCCCTAGTCTCTTTCGTTATAACTTTAATAACATAAAAACATAAGAAATGCCATACTGGATCAGACTAAGGACCATCAGTGGCTAATCCAGGTCACAAGTACCTGGCAGATTCCCTAAAAGGTATACAGGTTCCACGCTGCTTGTCCTGGGGGAAGCAGTGGATTTCCTGGATCTTCTTTAATAATGGTTTATGGACCTCTTCTTCAGGAACTTGTCCAAACCTCTTTTAAACTCAGCCACACCAACAGCCCTTACTACATCCTCCGGTAATGAATTTCAGAGTTTGACTACGAATTGAGTGAAAAAATATTTTCTCTTATTAGTCTTAAATGGGTTACAATGTTGCTTCATTATGTGTCTCCTACTCTTTCTACTTTTTGATGGCATAAACAATTGAACTACATTTACCCCTTCCACTCCATTCATTAATTTATAGATCTCTATCATATCTTCCCTCAGCTGTCTCTTTTCCAAGTTGAAGAGCCCAACCTTTTAAGCCTTTCCTTATAGGGTATCATTCTATCTCCTTTATCATTTTGGTGACTCTTCTCTATACCTTTTCTAATTTTGCTATATCCTTTTTAAGATACGGTGACCAAAATTACACATAATATTCAAGGTGCAATCCAACCATAGAACGATACAGAGCCATAATATCCTTGATTTTATTCTCGATTCCTTTCCTTATGATTCCTAGCATTCTATTTGCTTTCTTAGCTACTACTGCACACTGGGCGGGGGATTTCAATGTATTATCCACAATGACACCTAAATCTTTTTCCTGGGTGGTGGTTCCTAATTTGGAATTTTGCATTGTTTGGGTTGTTCATGCCTAGGTGCATAAATTTGCACTTGTCCACATTAAATTTCATCTGCCACTTGGACATCCAGTCTTCCAGTTTATCAAGGTCTTCTTGCAATTTTTCACAATCCTCTTGTGTTTTACAACTTTGAATAATTTTGTGTCATCTGCAAACTTGATCACCTCACTCATTATTCCCATTCCCAGTCATTTATGAATGTGTTAAAAAGCAGCAGGCACAGCACAGATCGATGGTATACTCAACTATTCACCTTTTTCCATTGAGAAAATTGGCCATTTAGGGGTATGTTTACTAAACTGCGCTAATGTGCGTGGTGCACATTAGCATGCGCTAAGGTACCTTAGCGCACGCTAATGTCGCGTTACGGGGCACAAATGTGCCCCGCACAGGTGCGCGGCGCACTAAAGTGCATGCTCATGTGCGCGGCGCGCTAATGTGCGATAAAGGCGTGGAAAGGCTCCCGGAGGGCGGAGGAAGGCTCCCCAGGGGCGGAGAGAAGGGGTCAATGGGTGGAGAGTGGGAGGGGAGAGGCTTCCCGCACACTAGTGGGGCTGAAATTCAAGGCAAAAAATACCGCGAGTGAAAACCTCGCGGTAGAGCCGATTTAAAGGGAAGAGAAACCATTACTGTTAGCAATGTACAGCAAAACCAGGGAAACCTACAAAACAGTGATAAGTGTGATACATGTGCACGGAACAAAAGTGCATATAAACATTGCAAATGACCCCAACAAAATAAAATAAAATTATAATCAAGCTGGGCAATAGTGATAGTAATGGGAAACAGCAAAAAACACTCCCAAGAAAGCCGCAAAAAATAAATATGAATTTTAGAAAGGTCTACGCTCCGTCCCCATACAAGGTGAATGATCCCACAGTGAAATAGCGCTGATCAGGGTTTCCCTCTCCATTGGACAGGTTACCTATGGCATGCACATGTTCCACAACAGCAGGGCGGGCAGGTTGGAATGGGCAACTGGACAGATGCTGGGAAAGGGGATACAGAGGGCTGCAGGCAGCACATGCTGTGGTGCAGCTGGGGCACAGTGCGGACTAGGCAGATGCCTAGATGGCACTTAGGAATGCTGAAACTGAACAGCAGCCAGACAGCAACTGATGAGGGCCCAACATGGGTACGAGAGTGTTTAGCACAGTGTCACAGGGGATAGTACCCAGCAGGTACCCCCAAGGGCACAGAACATTGGCAGGCGGTGATTGGGGGACGTGCGGACAGATATGCAGGCACCCCTACCCCAGAACCCGCACCATAGGCAGCCGCCTACCCGCACACAGGATGGCCTGAGACTGCGTACCACCAGCACCACCAGCATAAGGGCATGTCAGCAGGGTGGCACAGGGGTACTGGAGGTGGAGGGGGGCAGTGGCAGCTGCCCAGAGAAGACCATGGCCTAGCCCTGTGTAGGTGGGTGCAATGCACTGCAACAGACAGGCCCTGCCAGACAAACAGTCATTAGTAAATAAACACCCCTGGGAACCAACCCCATAAACTTTAGAAATATTTGATTCCCCTATCTACCTACTAGAGAACTACACCCACACCCCAAAAGAAAAATATTTTTTTTTGTCGGATCGCTCACCATGACAAGAAACATTTCATGTCCCGAAGTGAGCCCTCCTTTTTAATCAATTTAAAAGACCGGAACCTGGGTGTTGTTCTGTCTAAACATGACCGAGGTTCCGGTCTTTTAAATTGATTAAAAAGGAGGGCTCACTTCGGGACATGAAATGTTTCTTGTCATGGTGAGCGATCCGACAAAAAAATATTTTTCTTTTGGGGTGTGGACAAACAGTCATGGCATCATCAGGGAATGCACTGTCTCTGTGGCAACACAGTGGTAAAGTGCTCACAACCAACGTGTTTGGAGATAGAAGGTCACAGGTTCAAGCCCCAGCTGGGGCTTCTGCCAATCCAGTCCCCATATTTTATCCACAACTAAATCTTGAAAGTAAAGAAGAACCTTTATTGCAGAGAACATAAGCATGGCTCAAACACCTCTATTTTACCCTACAGAGCACAGACACCAGAAACATGCACATTACCTAGAGCAGATTCCCCCAAATGCAGTCCTGGAGGGCCACAAATCCTTCAGGGTTTATGCTGTCTCCAATCTAAGGATGGAGCGGTACTGGTGGTGGAGGTGGCAGCAGCTGGTGGCCACAGCAGACCATGGCCTAGCCCTGTCCAGGTGGGTGCCGTGCACTGCAACAAACAGGCCCTGTCGGATGTACAGTCATGGACTCCCCAGAGAATGCAGCATATCTGTGGCAACACAGTGATGCAGTACACACAGACAGTGTGTGCAAGAACAGAAGGTCACAGGTTCAAAGCCCAGCTGGGGCTACTGCCAATCCAGTCCACATATTTTTCCCACAACTAAACCGTGATAGTAAGGACAAACCTTTATTGCAGAGAACATACGCATGGTTAATACGCCTATATTTTACCCCACCGAGCACAGACACCATGAACAGGCGCATTACCTAGAGCAGAGTCTCCCAAATGCAGTCCTGGAGGGCCAAACACCATTCAGGTTCCATGCTGCCTCTAATAAAGATGCCTGTGCTGCATATCTATGCACCACCCCCATGGTATGCAGATGTATCTCATTCATATTCATGAGGGACAGCATGAAAACCCGAACAGTGTTTAGCACACCAGGACTGGAGTTGGGAACCTCTGCCGTAAAGCAGCAGCCAACAGGGGCAGACACACCCACACCCACACCCACAGGCCCCATTAGCCAATGCCTCCTGGAGAGGCAGGACATTGGGCCCTGCGTGCATCTCCCAATACTAGCACTTGCATACCTTAGCAATGCCACCCTACACCTGGGTATACGGTACACAGCTATCAAACGTTTGCTATGAGTACTGGCAGATAGGAATTCCTACGTTAAGCACAGTTTGCTGATTGAGCTCCATCATAACAATCTTTCTGATGTCTGTGGTGTGTACTTCAGGTCTGGTCTCTGACAGTGTTTACCACCCTGGGGAGTGACCCCCAACAGTATTGCGTACCATATCCATGCCTGTACTGTGCCCAGGACTGGTGTGGTGGCCAGGGCTGCTAGACTCCTCTATAGTAGCACAATGCTGGCATAGGTGTGGGAGTGTGTGTCTGTCTATCCAGTGTGTGGTGGCTGCAAACACCCTCCACAGCCCACACTGCCAGCACTGTTGCCAGTATTGGCCTGCCAATGTGCATAATGAGGAGCAAGGTACCATGGGTATAGCCCGGACAGGGTGGCCTGGCCAGGATGCATCTGCACAGGGCATAGGGCAATGGCTGGGACATTGTATTGCCCGACCACCACCTACACAGACAGGGTGGCCACAGCATGTCCTGCTGGGAGATCGCTCTCACCCTGACTGTGCAGTGACCACGGCATGGCTAGGCACCCCCATAGTGCTATATAGTATTTTTCTCATGTGATATTTATGAGTTTTCTTTTGGGGCCCAGTCACTGACTTATCTGCTTGTTGTGTATGCTGACATCCCAGTTCTGGGTGCACGCATTTCCACCAGGAACATGCACTATGGACTAGCTAGCAGACTGTTTGCAGCTGGTATGTGTCTTGATGGAGTGGCTTGCAGGGTGCAGCGGCTGAAGGCTTGCTGCAGGACATTATCAGATAGTGGTGGGGTGCAGCTTAGCATATCCAGGCCTAATGTCTGTCTGCTATTGCGTTATGGATGTGTACAGAGCTGCATTGACTGCCCTGTAGGTGTCTGTTCCCCAGAAGGACCGGGGTTGATGGTCTCCTCTACTGCCACCATTGCAGGGAGGTAGAATGTGGATCTGTTGATGGGAGACCCTGTTTACCACCCTCAGCCCTGGAGGAGGAGGAGGAGGGTGGTGGTGGTACATAATCCTCCTAGGGGTCCATAGGGGCTACACCTGACTGAGACATACAGATATATCCAAGGTGTGTCTGCAGAAACTACCCATCTCACACATTAGCACTGCTGGGGACCTACAGCATGGCCTATTTCTGCCATGGAAGGTGCTGTGGACCTGGTGCTGGGCGCCCCACCGCACACTCAGGGTGAGCACAGTACCCGCACAATGTGACGGTGTGTAGCTACTCTGTGCCAGTAACACACAAGGTCAGTTCCTCCTACCAGGCCGAGATGCTGTGGGGGTGCATACCCCATCTTGTGTTTATCTGTAGACAGCTGATTTGCATGTGCAGTGCATCATGGGTACGGGTGGGCTAACCCTATCCTGGTGACCACAGCAGACTGTCTGTGTGGTGACGTGCAGTCCCTCTGCAGCCAGCTAGGGGCTTGCTAGCAGCTATAGAGCTGTAGCCCACTGGTTACTTCACTGCCTGTGGAGCCAGAGATCATGGGTTCCAACCCACAGTGGGGTTGTTTGATAGGGCTGCCCAAAGCATTATCTCTTTTTAATGTACATTATTGCTGCCAGCAAAAACACCCTCAGCGTACTGTACCCATAAGGTGCCTCAGAGGGCGCTTTATAGGGCGCCCTATAGGGCACCTTATGGTTACCATCCATATAAGGTGCACTATACGTTATCCTGTGGAGCGACTTATAGGGTGCCCTATAGGGGACATTATAGGGTGCCGTGGCAGACAGTGCACTTTATAATGTGCCCTCTGGGGTACCTTATGGAGCGCCTTATGTTACAGTGCTTTCAGAGTGCGTTTGCTTGTAGCAGTAATTAAAAATAAAACTATTATGCCTCAGACTGCAATATTACCTATAACAGGTAATGCCTCAGCCAGCCTTCTTCATTGGGCACAGTGGGGGATTGAACCCATGATCCCTGCACCATCAGTCAGTGACTTAACCATTGTACTGTGGCTCTGTTCCTGTGCTTGCACATCAGCATGCCACTTATGCTTCCCGCGCAAGTTTCTCATGCGCTAATGTGCGCGGCGCACATGAGCGCACAGCGCACATTAGCGCATGATTAATCCCGGTTTGCTTTATTCAGTCTGAAACGCCCACTCCTTATATGGCATCCCGCACACTAGCGCGGCGCGCACCTAACGGGGTTTTAGTAAACATACCCCTTAGACTTACTCTCTGCTTTCTATCTTTTAACTGCTGCAGTGAAAGAGTCAGGAAAGGACACCCAGAGTCTCATGAGAATACAAGCCAGTTTATTGTGCTAGCACAGACCCAGAGGAATCATTTCCAAAACCTCTGAGCCCCAAGTCAGGGGCTGTACAATCTTTATATACTCAGTTCATACCATCAGTTCATACCTACATTCAGGTTTCTGACTGGTGCTCCCTTGGGTGCCTGCCCAATCATATTCCCTTAGGTAAGGGGCTATCCCTTCCCCCTACAGCACCAGAATCGAAACCAGAAACTTAACAAAGAGAACAAAGAAGAGAAAGGGAAAGGGGGCAACCCCTCCCATTGGCTACAGATGGCACAAATGGCCTTGGATTACAGCACAGCGCTTCTCTGGCCGTTTGTCCATGCAATTTGTTGCATGGGCATATTTACTAGCCAGGGGCTGAATTCCTTTCATCCTGAGGTGACTGCCACATAACCAGTTCCTGCTGAACAAAACTACACTGATTCCTATCCCATGACTTTTTAATTATGCCAAGAGTCTCTCATGAGAGACCTCGTCAAAGGCGTTCTGAAAATCCAGATATGCTTTATCGACTGGCTCATCTTTGTCTACCTGTTTATTCATATCTTTAAAAAATATAACAGATTAAGACAAGACTTTCCTTAGGTAAATCAATGTTGACTTTCTCCCACTGAACCATGACTATCTACATGTTCAGTAATTTTATTCTTTAAATGGTTTCTACAATTTTGCCTGATACTGACGTCAGGCTCACTGGTCTGTTGTTTCCCCGATCACCTCTGGAACCCTTTTTAAATATTGGGGTTACAATGGCCATTCTCCAATCTGCCAGTACTACAAATGATTTTAATGATAGTTCACAGATTAACAATAGTAAGTCTGCAATCTCCTATTTCAGTTCTTTCAGTGTATACCATCCAGTCAGGGTGATTTGCTACTCTTCAGTTTATCAAATAATTGTAATACATCTTCCCAGTTTATTGATATTTCTTTCAATTTTTCTGATACAATACCTTTCAATACCCTTTCAGTCATGGGTAACTTCCCTACATCTTCTTCAGTAAAGACCGAAACAAAGAATTCATTCAGTCTTTCCACTTTGGCCTTGTCCTCCCTTAGTGCCTCTTTTACCCCTTTATCATCTAATGGTCAAACTGATTCTCTCATGGGTTTTCTACTACGGCATGCCTTTTTTCAAATTCTCTCTGCCTGCCTTATCAATGCTTTGCATCTAACTTGCTAGTGCTTATGTTCTTTCTTGTTTTCATCATTTGATTCCTTTTCCATTTCCTGAAAGATGCTTTTTTGGCTACAACACCCTCTCTGACCTCGCCTTTAAACCATGCTGGCAGATTTTTGGCCTTCCTTCCACTTTTCTTAAAGTGTGGAATACATGTGATCTGGGCTTCCAAGATAGTATTTTTAAACAATGCCCATACTTGATGTAAATCTTTTTTCTTTATAGCTGCTCCTTTTATTTTTTTCTTAACTATTTTCTTCATTTTATCATAGTCTCCCTTTTGAAAGTTTAAAGGTAGTACTGTGGATTTCCTTGCCAGCCTTTTTCCATTTATTAAATCAAATGTGATCATGCTATTTATTTATTGTTATATTTATACCGCTCCTTCCCAAGATCAGGGGTGGTTTACAAAGGAACAACATTTCTTACATAGAACATGGTTCAACATGATTAGGTTGTAACAGCTTTAACTATGTACAAGATAGGATTGTTACTTAAGGATGCTATGATTACATAAGGATGCTATAATTACTTTTGCCAAGTGGCCCCAAAATCCTTATCTCTTGCACCAGCTCCTGTGTTCCACTAAGGGCTAGGTCCAAAACAGCTTCCCCACTTGTCAGCTGCTTCAAGAAGCAGTCATTTATTTTATCTAGAAACTTTATCTCCATAGTATGTCCTGCTGTGACACTGACCCAGTTGATATACCAGGGTAATTGAAATCATCCATTATTACTGTGTTGTAACTTGTTAGCTTCCCTGATTTCTTTTAGCATTTCATCATCCATCTGTTCATTCTGGACAAGCTGATGGAAGTACACCCCCACTGCCTCACCTTCCCCTTTTTTACAAGGGATTTCTGTCTATAAAGATTCTACACTGTATATTGTTTCCTGCAAAACTTTAACCCTGTGTGACTCAATGCCCTCTCTAACATAGAGCGCAACCCCTTCACCAATTTGGTCTACCCTATCATTTCAATATAGTTTGTACTCAGGTATCACAGTGTCCCATTAGTTGCCCTCCTTCCACCAGGTCTTTGAGATGCCAGTCATATTTAACCTTTCATTTAGTGCTATATATTCTAGCTCTCCCATTTATTTTTTAGACTTCTAGCATTTGTATACAGGCATTTTAGAGGTTATATTTTACTCATATTCATCTGGTTAACTTGGAATCTTTCAGCTCTGTCTGCTCTGTATTTAAGGGCATCTGGGATATGTTTATCTTTACTGAACCTCTCTATCGGGATGCCCTAACTTCCCTCTTTTGCTAGTATCCTTCAAGGATACATCCTTCTGAACCATGTGCTCTTGGGTGACTGTCAACTTTCTCCTATTAACTAGTTTAAAAGCTTCTCTATCTCCTTTTTAAAGGTTAATACCAACAGCCTGGTTCCATTCTGATTCAGGTGGAACCCATCCTTTTGATGAACCCCTCACTTCCCCAGAATATTGCCCAGAATGTTGTCTAGTTCCTAACAAATCCCAACTTCCTACCTAAAAGCCTAATTTTAGCCTCCAGAACCTCCCTACCACACTTTCCTATGCCATTGGTATTGCAACTACCTGGGAATTCTCTGGAGGACAGTACAATGGTTGGCTTCCTTGGATATTATGTCTATGGTGGGCTGAGTGTATGTTTCTTAACCATTAACCCCTACAGGGTCCAGGTCTGTAAGAATACCTAGATCCCCCTGGAATACCTTAAGCAGGAACACAGTCAGGGTTAAAAAAAAAACCTATAAATTTAAGGATAGGATTGGAGCTGTTAGATGTTACAAAAGAATATTTATGTTTAAAAAAAGTATTACGACGACTTCCGGTGACGTCAGCGGATCGGATGGTGGCGGGTTAGAGGAGCTCCGCCGCCATAGCCTGCCAAAAGCATAAAAAAGTGCATTAAATATAGTAAAGAAGCAGTGGGAGCAGGGGGGATGTTGCACTAAACCCCCCAAGTCAAGCGGAAGCGAGAGCGGGCAGAGTACTTCCCCGGCACGAGCCGCCACGGCGGAGAGAAGAAGCAGAGCGTTGAGCCACGTGGCAGAGAAGGATAGTGGACGTGGAGGCCTCGGGGGAGAGTGTCAGTGACAGAAGGGTCGCGGCGTGCAGGCAGTGAGGAGAGCTGGGGCAAGTGCAGGAATATCCAACACCAGGAAGTGATGAGGCATTGAATTCTCCCGCAGCCACCAAATCGCAGTGAGAGCAGCCCAAGGAGAGCGGAGAAGGCCGGTGAGACCCGCTAGCATGGAAGGAGAGCTGCACGGGAGTCAGTGGCAGAGCGTGGTGAGCAGGAGTGGCTGTGAGAGGAAGAGGCACTAATTGGAGGTGATTTGGAGGCAGGGCAATAACAAAGCCCGGGAAGAGCAGCAGCTCAGGCGGCGGAGCGACACCGGAGGATGCATCTGGGGGAGGAGAGACCACGAGGCCTGAAAGACAGCAGCTGAGGAACCGGTGAGCTGAGGATACGGCTGAGAGTAGAGCTGTCCAGCTAAGCCTGCACCAGGAAGAGAAGGAGGGGAGAGAGAACACTCAGACCGCCCAGAGAGAGCCAGGTTTGAAGGAGCACTGGAACAGCGGGTGAGCGGGGCAGTCCCGGAAGACAAGCGGCAGGCAACGCTGAGAGAGGACCAGCAAGTCAGAGCAGAGGCTGGAGTAGAGTACAGCGGAAATACAGTGGCAGAAGCATACAGGAGGGACAGCGGTGCCAAAAATAGAGGGCAGAGGCCGAGGCTGCTTCTACTGCTTGAATAGCACCTCACGGGGAAGGAGAAAAGAGAGGAATTTGACAAAGAGACTGCTGCCTGCAGAGGGGTACAACTAAACTAAGGGGTATGTTTACTAAAACCCCGTTAAAGTGCGGGCCGCGGTAAGTGTGCGGGTGAAATATAAGGAGTGGACGTTTCATGCTGAAGAAGAAAATCCGGAATTTGCATATGCGCTAAGGTGCGCGGCGCCCTTGTGCGCCCCGCACATTAGCGCATCAGATAGCTGTGCGGGAGGCATAAGTGGCGCGCTGATGTGAACACAGAAGAGCAGAGCCACAGCACAATGGTCAAGGCACTTACCAATGGTGCAGGGATCAGGAGTTCAATCCACCACAGTGCCCAATGAAGACAGCTGGCTGAGGTGTTAATTTATGAGGCACATAAATACTGGGCAGCATAAGGCGGCACGCTGATGTTTATGGATGCATTATAATACTGGGCGGTATAAGCAGCGCGCTGATGTGCACACAGAAGAGCAGAGCCACAGCACAATGGTTAAAGCACCTACCAATGGTGCAGGGATCAGGGGTTCAATCCCCCACAGTACCCAATGAAAATAGATGACTGAGGCATTACTTTAGGAGCCAGGTTACTATTGGGCAGCTTAAGGCAGCGCACTGATGGGCATAAGGCAGTGTGCTATTGTTTTAGGAGGAAGATCAATATTGGGCGGCATAAGGCGGCACGCTGATGTGCACTCACAGGAGCAGAACCACAGCACAATGGTTAAGACACTGAACAATGGTGCAGGGAACAGGGGTTCAATTCCCCAAAGTGCCCATTGAACAAGGCTGGCTGAGGCATTACATATTATGGGGAAGAGTGGTTTAGGAGGCATTTTATTTTGTTTTTAATTATCACTACTAGCAAACGCACTCTCAAAGCGTGTTAACATAAAGCGCCCTATAAGGCACATTTCAAAGTGCACTGTCAGCCAAGGCACCCTAGAATGTTGCGTATAGGGCGCTTTAGAGGGTGCCGTATGAGGTACCGCAAGGTCAGAGTACTGTTTGTTATGGCAGCACTGTGCAGTTTAAGGAACGAAAAGCATAAGTAGGTGCGCTGACAGGCAAGGAGGAGCAGCAGTGGAGCACAATGGTTAAGGCACTGACTGCTGATACAGGGGTCATGAGTTTGCTCCCCAGTGTGCCTAATACGTAAGGCTGGCTGTGGCATCAGCTTTGCATTGTACATATTTGTTCCTGCAGCACTTATTTTTATTTTATTAATTGCTGCCAGCAAACACGCCCTCACGTGCCGTAAATGAGGGTGCCATATAAGGCACCCTATAAGGCACTCCATAGGGCACAATATAAATTGCACTGTCCGCCACAGCACCCTATAATGTCCCCTATAGGGCACGCTATAAGTTGCACCACAGGATAATGTATAGTGCACCTTATATGGACGGGAACCATAAGGTGCCCTATAGGGCGCCCTATAAAGCACCCTCAGAGGCACCTTATGGGTACAGTACGCTGAGAGTGTTTTTGCTGGCATCAAAATATGTACATTAAAAAAAGATAATGCATGGGACAACCCTATCAGATAACCACACTGTGGGTTTGAACCCATGACCTCTGGCATCACAGGAAGTGAAGTAACCATTGGGCTACAGCTCTATAGCTGCTAGCAAGCCCCTGGCTGGCTACAGAAAGCCTGCATGTCACCACACAGACAGTCTGCTGTGGTCACCAGGATAGGGTTAGCCCACCCATACCCATGATGCACTGCACATGCAAATCAGCTCTCCACAGATAAACACAAGATGGGCAATGCACCCCCCACAGCACCTCGGCCTGGTAGGGGGAAGTGACCATGTGCACCCACACCGCAACTCGGCCTGGTAGGGGGTACTGACCGTGTGTTTTACTGGCACAGAGTAGCTACACACCGTCACATTGTGCGGGTACTGTGCTCACCCTGAGGGTGCAATGAGGCGCCCAGGACCAGGTCCACAACACCTTCCATGGCTGAAAGAGGCCATGCCAGAGGTCCAAAGGAGTGTTAATGTGTGAGATAGGTAGTTTCTGCACAAACACCTTGGATGTCTCTGTCTGTTTCAGTCAGGTGTAGCCCCCATGGACCACTAGGTGGGCTATGTACCACCACCCCTCCTCGGCTGAGGGTAGCAAACAGGGTCTCCTATCAATAGATCCACATTCTACCTCCCTGCAAAGGTGGCAGTAGAGGGGACCATCAACCCCAGTCCTGCTGAGGAACAGACACCCCACAGGGCAGTCACTGCAGCTCTATACACATCCATAACACAATAGCAGACAGACATTAGGCCTGGATATGGTAAGCTGCACCCCACCACTATCTGATAATGTCCTGCAGCAAGTCATCAGCCACTGCACCCTGCAAGCCACTCCATCAAGACACATACCAGCTGCAAACAGTGTGCTAGTTAGTCCATAGTGCATGTTCCCAGTGGAGATGCATGCACCCAGAACTGGGATGTCAGCATACACAGCAAGCAGATAAATCAGTGACTGGGCCCCAAAAGGAAACCCATATCTATCACATGAGAGAAATACTATATAGCACTATGGGGGTGCCTAGCCATGCCGTGGTCACTGCACAGTCAGGGTGAGAGTGATCTCTCAGCAGGACATACTGAGGTCACCCTGTCTGTGTAGGTGGTGGCCGGGCACTATAATGTCCCAGTCAGTGCCCTATGCCCTGTGCAGATGCACCCTGGCCAGGCCACCCTGTCCGGGCTATACCCATGGTACCTTGCTCCTCATTATGCACATTGGCAGCCCAATACTGGCAACATTGCTGGCAGTGTGGGCTGTGGAAGGTGTTTGCAGCCACCACACATTGGATAGACAGACAGCCACCCCCACACCTATGCCAGCATTGTGCTACTATAGAGGTGTCCAGCAGCCATACCCACCACACCAGTCCTGGGCACAGTACAGGCATGGATATGCTACGCAATACTGTTGGGGGTCACTCCCCAGGGTGGTAAACACTGTCAGAGACCAGACCTGCAGCGCACACCGCAGATATCACAATGATTGTTATGGTGGAGATCAATGAGCAAAATGTGCTTAACGTAGGAATTGATATCTGCCAGTTATCATGGGCAACGCTTGATAGCTGTGTACCATATACCCAGGTGTAGGGTGGCATTGCTAAGGTATGCAACTGCTAGTATTGGGAGATACAGGCAGGGCCCAATGTCCTGCCTCTCCATGAGGCATTGGCCAATGGGGCCTGTGGGTGTGTGTGTGGGTGTGTCTGGCCCTCTTGGCTGCTGCTTTACGGCAGAGTTTCCCAACTCCAGTCCTGGTGTTCCAAACACTGTTCAGGTTTTCATGCTGTCCCTCATAAATATGCATGAGCTACATCAGCATACCATGGGGGTGGTGCATAGATATGCAGCACAGGCATCTTTATTAGGGGCAGCATGGATCCTGAATGGTGTGGGGCCCTCCAGGACTGCATTTGGGAGACTTTGCTCTAGGTAATGCGGCTGTTTATGGTGTCTGTGTTTGGTGTGGTAAAATATAGGTGTATGAACCATGCGTATGTTCTCAGCAATAAAGGTTTGTCCTTACTATCACGGTTTAGTCGTAGGAAAAATATGTGGACTGGGTTGGCAGGAGCCCCAGCTGGGATTTGAACCTGTGACCCTCTGGTCTTACAGGCACTGCCTGTGTCCGCTGCACCACACTGTGGCCACAGAGACAGTGCAGTCCCTGGAGATAGGAAACCTGGTCGCACGAGTCAGACACCCTGCTCTGCACAATTTTACTGTGGGCTCATTTACCTTGTATGGGGACAAAAGTGCAAATAAACCTCAAAAATGACCTCCAAAAAAGGGGAAAAAAAACAAAACCAAGCTGGCCAACAGTGATAGCAATGGGCAACATAAAAAACACTCCCAGGAAAGCTCCAATAAAATGAAGTGATTTTTGAAAGAGTATACGGAGCGTAGACCCTTCCAAAAATCATTTCTTTTTTTTTTTAGCTTTCCTGGGAGTGTTTTTTATTGTTGCCCAGTGATATCACTGTTGCCCAGCTGAATTATAAATTTTTTCAATTTTTCTTGTGGTCATTTTAAGGTTTTATTTGAGATTTTGTTCTGTGCACATGTATCACACTGCTCACGTTGTTTAGGTTTCCCTGGTTTTGCTGTACATTGCTGACGTAAATGGTTTCTCTTCCCTTTAAATCGGCTCTAACGCGAGGTTTTCACTTGCGGTAGTTTTTGGACCGAAATTCAGCCCCGCTCCTGTGCGGGGAGTCTCTCCCCTCCCACTCTCCACCCATTGACCCCGTCCCCCCGCCCCTCGGGAGCCTTCCTCCGCCCTCGGAATGTCTTTCCACGCCTCTATCGCACATCAGCGCACCGCGCACTTTTGCGGGCGGCGTGCACGTGTGCGGGCAGCGCGCATGTGTGCGGGGGCACCAAAATGCACTATTAGGGTGCGCTAAGGTACCTTAGTGCACGCTCAAGTGCGCCCCGCACAGTTGCGCGGTTTAGTAAACATACCCCTAAGATATGGAGAAAACAAAGAGAGAAGGGGCAGTGAAGAAGAAACTGGTGGAATTTCGTTCCTCGTATGCGCCATCAAGAGGAGGAAAGGAGGGTGAGAAGACGGGCAAGATGATGGGGGACAACTCGCCGGGGTGCGAGGAAGAGACAGAAGGAGAGGAGTGCTCGGGAATGGCCGAGAAAATCAAGCAGTGGCTTATGGAATTGAAGGAGGATTTAAAGGAAGAAATTGGAGGAGTGAAAAATGAGTTAAAAGAGACTTTACAAACAATCAAGCAAGACATCACGGAACTGGGAGAGCGTGTAGAGGAGACAGAGAAGCAATTGGAACAACATGGGACAGTGGTGGAGCAAATCCAGAAAGGATGGGAGGAGCTGAGGGAAGCCCAAGAGGAGCTGAAGGAAAAACCTGAAGATTTAGAGCACCGCTCAAGAAGGTGCAACATTAGAGTGCGGGGAGTCCCGGAGGTTCCTAAATATAGGAACAGCGAAGTGGTGGTACAAAATATTTGGAGAAATTCTAAAAGAGGCGGAGCGCACAGAGGAGGACGATGATACTCAGATGAAAATAGAGAGGGCTCATAGAGGGTTGGGGCCCATAAGGGATAACCGCCCGAGAGACATTGTAGTTTGCCTGGCTTCCTACAAGCTGAAAGAACGCATTCTAGGAGCAGCGAGACAGCTAAGACACTTCCAATGGGAAGGACATAATCTGGAACTGTTTCAGGACGCTGCAGTGCAGACGAGAGATAAAAGAGGTCACGGCCTACCTGAGGAGGGCCAACTTGAGATATAAGTGGCTGTACCCGTTTGGACTGTTGATTACAGTACAAGGACGGTTGAGGAAAGTAAAAACAAGTGCAGAAGTTTGTAAAGCGTTGAGAGACTTGGGAGCTGCAGACTTACTGGAGGAGGCCAGCAGTCCAGTAAAGCCGATGGACAATACCACCAATAGTAGCAGGGCGGAGAGCTCGAGGTGGCACAGAGCGGCGGAAGGCGGCCGGAGATTGGCAAGATTGGCCAAAGAGCCGCAGCGAGGAAAGGAGAGTGAA
The DNA here is from genome assembly GCA_033557465.1 of Ichthyophis bannanicus. Lineage (NCBI taxonomy): Eukaryota > Metazoa > Chordata > Amphibia > Gymnophiona > Ichthyophiidae > Ichthyophis > Ichthyophis bannanicus. The sequence continues at coordinate 1,582,162,286 of CM066031.1, forward strand.
GAAGACACAGGCTGAAGACACATGGACTTGAAACAGATGATTAACAATGTAGAAAAGGTTTTGGGAGACAATATTGAGTAATGAAGCAAGGAGGGGAGAGGGTAGAAGGGTAGGGGAGGAGTGGTGGAGGGTAGGGGTAATTGGGGTAGACGGCGATGAGTAGGTAGATGGGGGGGAGGGGGATGAGGGGTAGGGGTTGGTGGTGGGATGATCCTAGGTCCCTGTTATGGAAGTCAGATCTCCGGGTCAGAGTAGAAGGTTGGGGGGGAGGGAGGGAAGGGGAGGAGGGGGTGAGGGGAGGGGGGGAGAAAGACGAGGGGAAGCGCAGAAGGAAGGGAAGGGGAGGGGCAGAGAGGGGGGAGAGGCAGGGGAAGGGAGGGGAGGTGGGGGGTGGGAGGGGTGGGTGGAAAACGGGAGGGAAAGGGGGAGCGAGGTTGGAGGAAACTCTGAAAATTGTAACGTTGAATGTGAAGGGGCTGAATTCACCATGGAAGAGACAGAAATTGTATAAAGAATTGACAAGACATAAGGCAGCGATTGTAATGCTGCAGGAGACACATTTACAAAAAAAGCATGAAGCGTTAGTGCGCCCGAAAGGTTATAGAGAGTGCATTTTTGCATCAAACTTAAGGGAAAGGAAGAAAAGAGGGGTGGAGGTTCTCATCAAAGGGAAACATAAATCTGAAGTGCAGACGGTGATGAGAGATAAGGGAGGAAGATACCTGTTGCTGCGTGTGAGAGTCGGGGAAGAATGGTTCTGCGTGGTGAATGTTTATGCGCCCACGGGTTCCCTGAAAGAATTTTGGGAGGAGTTAGGTAAGCAGGTGGCGGTAATGGGGGATGAAGTATTGATTTGTGGGGGGGGGACTTTAACATGCCTTGGGAGGAGAGGAGGGATACGACGGGTAAGAGGGAAGGGTGGAGGGCGGATAGACAGAGATATCATAGGTTTGTGAATGAGAATGATTTGATAGATGCATGGAGATTGATGAACCCGGGTAGGTGGCAGTTCTCCTTCTTCTCAGCAGTGCATGGTACATACTCAAGATTAGATGTTATTTGGGTAGGGAAGGAACTGGCGGGCAGGATAAAGGGAGGAGAAATTGAGCCTATTACGTGGTCGGACCATGCACCAGTGGTAGTATAGGTGAAGGTGAGGGGGGAAAGCAAGGGGGTGCATTATTGGAAGCTCAATGAGGGCTTGCTAGAGGATAGTAGGGTGGTGAGAGAGGTGGAACAGTTAATACCGGAGTATTTTGAAAGGAATGGAGAGGGAGAGGTAAAAGAGGGAGTGGTTTGGGATGCTTTTAAGGCAGTGGTAAAGGGGGTGCTGGTAAAGTGGGGAGCGCGAATAAAAAGGGAACGGGAGGAGCAGAAATTGCAATTACGGCGTCAACTAAAGGAACTGGAAGAGAAAGATGCGCAGGGGGGGAGGGGGGAAATTTAGGGGAGCGGTTCTGGAAGTGAGGGCTAAATTAAATGCTCTGGCGGATAAGGCATAGCCTGCAGTTGCTGAGGCAGAACTTCTTTGAAGGGGGTAATAAAGTTGGGAAGTATCTGGCTCAGCAGTTAAAAAAGAGAAAGGAATGGAATCGACTACTACAGATCAGAAGTGGCGGGGGGGGGGGGGGGTGCAGGAGGATCACCAGATCAGAGAGGAATTTGTAGCATTCTGTTAGAAGATATACACAGCCCAGGCAGAGGGAGTGGAGGGAGCTATCAATAAGTATTTGGGAGAAGTGGGGTTGCCATGGTTGGAGGAAGGGGAGCAGCAGGATCTTGACAGGGAGACTGGAGCAGAGAAGTGTTGAAGGTGATTAACGGTATGAAGCTAGGGAAAGCCCCAGGCTTAGACGGGTTGACAGCGAGCTTCTATAAGAAGTTTGGGAGTCTGTTGCTTCAGCCATTAGTATCAGTTTTCAATGCAACGCGGCACGGGGGGAAGTTGGCGGACACAATGGGCTGGGCAGGCATTACCCTGATACACAAGGCGGGGAAAGATCCGCAGGACTGTGCGTCCTATAGACCAATTTCTTTGTTGAATCATGATGTGAAATTGCTGGCAAAAAGTCTTGCGACAAGGCTTAATAAATTCCTAGGGAAGCTAGTTCATGAGGACCAAGCAGGTTTTATACTGGGGAGGCAGGTGGCAGATAATATCAGAAAGGTTCTCAATGTGATTTGGGCAGCAAGGCGCTCAGGAGATCCAGCGCTGCTGGTCTCGCTAGATGCTGAAAAAGCATTTGACCAAGTGTCATGGAAATTTCTCTTCTCGGTATTAGGGGCCATGGGGTTTGGGGCAGATTTTGTGAAGTGGATAAAGGCGCTGTATGAAAGTCCCAAAGCATGTGTGAGAGTAAATGGTGGGTACTCAAGATTTTTTCCTCTGGGGAGAGGAACGAGGCAGGGCTTCCCGCTATTGCCCCTGCTCTTTGCGCTCTCCTTGGAGCCCTTGGCAGCGCGGATAAGGGCGAGCCCAGAGATAAGAGGGGTGAGGGTAGCACAAATAGAGTACCGTATGTCGCTCTTTGCAGATGACATTTTGCTGACAATTACGCAGCCAGGGGGAACGCTACCTGCCTTAATGGGAGAGATACAGAAATATGGGGGCATGGCGGGATTCCGAATTAATTGGGGGAAGTCAGAAATATTAAATGTGGTGGGGGAAGAGGAACAGCAGAGGGAGTTGCAGCAGCGCTTCCCGTTTCGGTGGGCAAAAAGGTCAATTAGGTTTTTGGGGGTGCAGGTGGGGAGGACACTGGAGGAATTCTTTGAATTAAATTATAAAAAGCTTATAGGGCAACTGGAGTCACAGCTGGGGGGTTGGAGCAGGGGGTACTACTCTTGGTTTGGGCGGATGGCAATCGTTAAGATGATGTTGCTTCCCCAGTTTTTGTTCTATTTTCAAGTGCTACCTATAGCGATACCGAAAGGAGTATTAAGGAAGGTACAAAAGCAAGTGGAGGGGTTTATCTGGTGGGGGGGGGGGGGGGGTAAAAAGCCAAGGGTGGCGGCGTGAACATTACAAGTGCAGGGGATGGAGGGAGGGATGGGGGTGCCTAACTTTGCAATGCACTATAAGGCAGCGCAGCTTCGGGCAGTGTATGCATGGATAAGGGAGCCGTTAAACACCTTACAATGGAAACCCATATCAGAAATACCACAAAGAAAATTTACTTCAAGCTTAAAATCCTTAAACAACTAAGACCTCTTGTATACATACAAGATTTTATCAGCATAATTCAAGCTACCATAACCCCACATTTTGACTTCGCTAATCTAATTTTATTAGGTACAACAAAACAAAACATTAAAAGAATTAAACTTGCGCAAAATGCTGCAGCTAGGATAATAATGAAAGTACATTCACATCAACATATAACTCCTATACTTGCATCCCTTCACTGGCTCCCAATACAAAACAGGATAGTATATAAAACCTTAATAACTTCATTTAAATCTCTAAATGATATGGCCCCAGTCACTCTAAGTAACTTAATCAGTAAAGAACATGCAAAATCTACTCAACGGAAAGGACAATTAAACAAACTAAAAACTCCCAAAGACTTCATAAAAGCAAACAAATTAACAAACAATAGAGCTTTCTCACATGCAGCTCCAACAATCTGGAACTCCCTCCCAGACGACCTAAGAATGATAACTGAGATCATTGAGTTTCGTAAAAAATTGAAAACTTACCTATTTACAATGCATTACAACAATACAGATCATCCTTCATTTGATTTAGATAATGGATAACCAGTATTTATCTAAGGTGATCCAACGATCTAAACAGCCAATGCCAGCCAGTTGAAACTGTACTATCCACAATGCTAAAGCCCTACATAATCTGTATCTGTATATAATGTATATAATTTTCACTATTTTGTTCGGTTCCATCTTAACATTTGCTGTTTACTTATAATATTCTTGGCTATAAGATGTTACTTGTAAAACAAACGCTGCTTTGTTAATTTTTGTTTATTGTGAACCGCAACTGATCTCAGGAAGATGCGGTATATAAATGTTTGTTAAATAAATAAATAAATAAAGCAATGGGTGAGGATGGAGGCAGCAGATCTATGCCCCGGAGAACTAAAGCGGTTGGTCTGCGGGGGGGGGGGGGGGAAGAGGGGGACAAACCCTATGGTGGGGCATACGTTAAGCGTATGACAACAGAATAGACAGAGGATGGTGGGGGACAAGAAATGGTCACATACCATGTCCCTACAGGCGTGTTGTGAAACGGGAGATGGACCCAGTAGAGTAGTTCTGAAGAGATGGGAGGTGCAGGGGTTAAGTCAGGTGTCACAGATATTAGCGGGGAAGGAGGTAAGGGGGTTTGAGGGTATTCGTGATATGTATCAGTTGCAGGAAACAGATAGATATGCGTACGCGCAAATGGGGTCGCTGATTCATAAAAGGAAGAGGGGGAAGGATAGGGAAGGAGGAGTGGAATGGTTTGAAGGGGCATGTTTGTGGTCCATGGGGCAAAGGGGCATGATTTCTGGAATCTACAAAGGGTTAATAGCGAGGGGAGTTGGGAAACTGAGTTATATGGAAGCATGGGAAAGGGATTTGGGGGTGGATTGGGGGGTAGAGGAGTGGGAGGAGGTGGCGAGGGATATAGCCAAATTCACTATTGCCACGGCGCTATGAGAGAATGGGTTCAAGGTGCTGAGTAGGTGGTATCTCATGCCGGAGCGGCTGTATAATGCGGGGGTTTTGAAGAGGAATGAGTGTTGGAGGCAGTGTGGTAAAGAGGGCACATGGATGCATATGTGGTGGTCATGCCCAGTGGTTCAAAGGTATTGGGGGAGTGTTGGGGAGAATATTAAAAAAAATCATAGGAGCAAGAATAGAGCTGACTCCTGAAATGTGTCTCCTGCAGAAGAAGGATGGGCAGTGGGAAGGAGAGTGGAACATCGTTTGGTTTTGTGTCACGGTGGCCAGATGTGAAATAGCCTGGCACTGGAATAGAACGATTTTGCCATCTATGGACAGTTATGCTAAAAGAATGTCGGAGGTATATCTTATGTATAAAATCACGGGGAAGAAAAAGGGTAGGGGGGACAAATGGAGAAACGGTGGGAGGGAGTATGGAGATGGTTGAGAGAGAATATGTGGAAGGAAGGGACGGTCGAGATGGGGGAGGGGATGGGGAGGAGTGGGGGTAAGGAGAGGGTTAGAAGTAGGATAGTGGTAGGAGTGGTATTAATTAGTAGGGGGAGGGGAGGGAGGGAAGGGGTAGAGGGAAGGGGAAGGGAGAGGAGGGAAAGGAATGGGGGGAACTTAAGGAGTGAGGTAAAGAATGGTGGGGTATAGGTAAGGGGAGGGAAGAGAGGTTGTAAGGGGCAGGTTTGGGGGTAAAGGTGATAGGTTAATTTATGGTTGATGATTATTGCTGAATGTAATGGGATGTACCTTGCCTGGTGTAAATGGTCTGTTGAAAAAATTAATAAAAATTAAAAATTAAAAAAAAAGTATTACATATATAAAGTGTAATTATAGGTAAGTATTATCCAACAAATATTTTGTGTCAATAAAAGCCATTAAATATATAACTACCAATTGTGTCAGGTTGTATTTTTTTCTAAACAATACCCTTTATTTCAGCTCAAGTAAAACCATTTCACAGTCCAGTCAGATTCTTATCCATGAAGTTCTCCTCGTTGGGGCCCAGAATGTCTTCTCCGCACTCTCGGATGTGGATGCAGGGACTTCCTCCTCCAGGATCCGATTGGAACTCGGTTCTGCAGCTCTGCATCAGGAACGTCTGTTCATCCCCTCAGCCTAACCCTAAGCTTGTATCTATGCTCCTCCCTAAAAATCTATTTAAAAAATGTGTTCTCAAGATAAATTAAAAATATATCCTGGCCAGTAAAAATAACTGATCAAAGGCTCAGTCAAACCTTGCCAACACACCCTTCCCCTGGACACCCTTTCTCTCTTTCTTGTTCCTCTCTCAATCACTCCCAATTATGAATTCCCTCATACCTCACTCACCTCTCATTCACCTAGACACTCTCACTACCCCTGACACTCTTACTTCCGTTCTGATACCTAAACTCAAGAACTCTGTATCCTAAACTTGGCCTAAAATTTCCTTTTCTCTTTTTGTCCCTGACTCGGGAAACTTTCCTTGTCTTTTGTTCAATTTTCCTTCAAGTACTACCTTCCCTCCTCTATCTTTCAAAATTAAAAAGCTCAACTAAATTCTGTTCTCTTTTTCTCAAAACCACTCTTCTTCAATTTATTCTTCCTTCCTTTTCAGCACCTAAACTCACTACCCCTTCTCTCACACCTCCTCTTACATACCTTTCTCACTCAGAAAAATAAATTAAAACCACTCAGATTCCGAAGAAAGAAAGTAGCACCCAACTTAAGGACCCGAGGCTTTAACGCAAGAAAAAGCCTCCTCCTAAGTTGGGTGCTACGAGAAAACATCAGGAAAAATATTTATCTTGTGTCCACAAAAGAGAGTCACCTTACACCTAAAAAAGGCCTTAAGAATACGCTGCTTATAATCAATCGATGTCAGGGACACTACCAGAGTGGCACGCAAATTAATTATGAAGGTGCGGTTTATATATTTTCAGATGTAACTCATTTAGAGAATTTTGTATTGGAGCGGCAGGGTGTTGTTGAGGTTAGTCGGGATGAGTAATTAAGTAGTATATGCCTCTATACTGTGGGTTAGTTAACCTTGACTTTTCTTGTTTGTTTTCCTTCATTTTTTTTCACATCTGGGTCTCAGTGATGTGGACTTAATCATAATGTGTTACTATCTATGTTGATATTTTTATGCTTTGTTTCTGATTTGCTTGAACTGTATTGACTTCATTTGTATGTTTGATAAAACCTTAATAAAAAAAAAAACACTCAGATTCACCCATCACACACATAATATCACTCAGTCTCTCAATTAATCTTCAAACGTTCCTCAAAAATTCACTCTTTCAGGGCCCTGATCAAAGACACACCGACAAGCATCGGCACTCTTGAACATCCTGACTCCAACTGCCAACCTCTCACCAGCAAACCAGCATACTAACCAACCTTCCATAGCGCTCTTCCACACTGACCTCATCAAAAAATCCCATTCTAATTACTATAAAAACTTTAATTTTCCCCTTTTTTGAAAATTACCCCATAAGTATAGATCTTTACTGAGCAGTTTCCTCATGTGATGCCTCTGTTCTACAGATTTCCTTCAACTGCATCACATACAGTTCAAAATCAGCTGAGCCGCTTAGCAGCAAAATCTCTTTTGGTATCACTCCTCCCCTCCTTTATATCCAGGTATTTTACGGTTTTAAACTTTATTTTTATGACCTTTTATACACTTATCAAATTTTCTTCACAGAATTCAGTCTCTCATAACCCACATTTTACTTCCTTAAAGAAATAGCTAAAATTGTGATTTTATATAACATTAAACACATTAACAAATTACTTTTGGGGGGTCTGTGAACCTCAGGGACACCTATTAGCCACTTTAAAATGTTTAGCGAGAATACAACATGGCGGCGTTTAGACATAAGTGAGCTAACGGTTTACTTTGATGGGGAAGATATGAAAGGCCAAGGGGTTCGTGTAGCCCTCGCAGTCCCCTATGAGCTTTTTGCCATTGCTTGCAGCAGTGGTTGTACCACTGGACTCTTTTCTTCTCCGTCCATTCCAGCAGCCAGTAAGTTTGGGGGAAAGTAATCGCCTGGCTGTGCTCTCATTAGGGCCGGAGGGCTCAGCGTACGCCTCGGGCATTGGGTCTTTCTCCCCCTGACTCACACCAAGCTCCTAAGATTGCATGCTTACATCAGTTCTCCATGATTTCGCAACAAGAACCCCCCCTTCCCCCACTGAGGAGTGGTGTGGTGGATGGGCGAGGGCCGGACCTGGAGGATCAACAGGGTGGCGTTGGATCTGCTCAGGAACCACTAGTGCCATTGGATCTTTGAGCTTGTTGGTTGGATGTCAGGCAGCAGCTACAGCTGGTATACAGAGTGGAGTTCAGATGCCGGAAGAAAAAAAGAGAGGAGACCCACAGCTTGATGGCAGTTTCTCTATCGCTCTTCTGCATCTGGAGATATTTACCTTGGAAACTATTTGGGCTGCCATTGCAAGTCTGGGAGATACTTTGGTGTTTCAGTTTTCTACGATTGCCCAAAAAGTATAAGGTAACTGACAGAATGGAGCAGCAAGCCTCGTGTATTAAGGTACAAACTTTCACTTCTGAGATAAAAAAAAAGGTCGTTCTATTAGAGACTCAATCGGACTCTTTAATAAAGGATTCTATAAATATGAGGTTTAAATTAGAACAGCTTGAAAATGCAACTCGTATGTCAAACCTAAGATTGATTAATTTTCCCAGAGTCCCCACTGTTAGTGCTAGAGATATGTTCCGGGAATACTTGAGGGATATTTTGGCAAACCCTGAAGAGTCCCCCCCCCCCCCCCGATGGTTAAAGTATTTTACTTACCTGTTGGGAAAAAAATCTTCATCTCCGGGGGGAATGGCTGGTTTACAGAACGTGGATATGCTTAATGTTACAGCTTTGCTGGAAACTTCTCAGAAAGCCTCTCTAGTTCCCTCTACTTTGCTAGTCACTTGTGCCCTTTTGTCAGACCGTGAATGGCTGCTGAAGTTATTCTTCAAAAAGAGAAATTTGTTGTTTCGAGATTTTTCAGTTCGTATCTTTCCAGATCTTGCCAAAGATACACAGAAGAGATGACAGGAGTTCCTGTTTTTACGGCCAGGGGTCTTATAACTGGGGGGCTCTTTTTCCTGAACTATCCATGTAAATTCATGGTAAAACTCCACTCTGTTTCCTATGGTTTTTATGAGCCCTCCCGGTTGTTAGCTTTTCCGAATTCCTGGAGTCAGGATGCTCCTGCTCTGACCGACCTTGAAGTGTGAGTCTTTTTATTTCTTAAATTTGCTGTATTGTCTATTTTTTCTTCTTATATGGGGTCTCTTTGTTTTCCTGGTTGGATCTTTTTCAGTTGTGGGCTAGATTAGATGGGGTTATAGTACATCTTAGGGTTTGTCACTATGTTAATTTTCCTGTTTAATTTTTTATTGTATACCCCCTCTTTTTTCCATACAAGGTGTATTTCTTGGTATATTGTCTTAAATTGCATAAAGATTTAAAAAAAAACTTTTAAAAGTTCAAAAAGTATACTTTTAAAATCAGGAGTAGCCTGCCCCCTGGGCTTTCAAATGCCTCCAATTTGGATTTAACATCTCAAATTTCTTTAAAAAATATTTGGCTAGGCTCGCTAACCCTTCCTCTTCCTTTTCGGAGCCTTCAAAACTTTGCAATTTTTATTTTTATTTTCAGCCATTTTGGGCCATTTATAGTGTGTATGGGCCTTTAATGGTGACTCTGCTCCGACCATGAGGCCATCTTTAGGCCTAAAGCCTTCCTGCAGCCACCTTATACCCCAGCAAGGCTCTCACACTTATTTCTGGACCTCTCCTGCCCATTTCAGGCCCCCCCCCCAGGCCAATTTTGGCCTGTCTGGCCACAAAAATGCCTCCCCCAAAGCCCCTTGCTACATCGGGGGCAGCCATAATATAATATACAAAGCCCCCTGCTACATTGGGGGCAGCCATAATATAATATAATCATGACTTTCTCCTCAATCCCAGTGCAAACACGCAGGCATGGGCCCATCTTTGGCCGCCAAAACACAGCCCACCACTGGCCCACTCCGGGTTGTTTTTTTTTATTTGTGGCTGCCCACACAGTCTCCAGCAGCAAAGCAATCATCACGGCTGTAGCTGGCAGCCCTGCCAAGCAGTCCAAACCCCACGGATGGATGCCTAATCTCCCAAAAAGGTAAATTTTATTTTCTTTCCAATCTGATTACAGTACCAACATGTATCAAGACAGCAGGCTCCTCCCCAGCACTATCTAAAACCTTGTCTAGGTGGTGTGTGAGGTCCGTGACCTTTGCACCAGGCAGGCAAGTTACTAGGCGATCCTCATGTCCACCAGCCACCCAGCTATCTACATGCCTAATGATTGAATTGCCAACTATAATGGCCATCCTAACCCTTCCCTCATGGACACATGTCCCTGGAGAAACCTCCTCGGTATGAGAGGGTTTTACATCACCTGAAGGAAACGTCCTAACTACAGGATAACTTTATGCTACTCCAAGGTGATGCTCTCCTTTCATGTGACCTCTCGTCTCCATGGCAACTGAGTGGCTGCCAGAATGGAGGTGGGACTTCAGTTCTACGTCCCTGTAGCTCTCTTCTATATACCTCTCTATCTTCCTTATATCCTCCAAGTCTGCTACTCTAGGCTCCAGAGATCGGACTCATTCCCTGAGGGTTAAGAACTCCTTGCACTTGTAGACTCTGGCCTATATGTATTGTAGAGAACTTATTACTCCCCATTAGTAGAGGAAAGACATCATTTGGAAGGACTAGATCCAGTCATTTCGAGTTGGTTTTGCACAGACTGGGGCATGACCTAGAACCAACCCACCTGGGCCATATGTTTTGGTTTTGCCTAAAGGTACTTTGCTTTAAGAGTCCGGTCTATGCTTTTTTAGGGATGCTCTTAGGGACTTCTCTGCCTCTGTACCCAGAGGTTCTCCTTTATTCAGATTTTTCCAATCTATCTTCAGTGCAGCGGGGAGGTAGAGGTTTCCTTTGGAAGGCACTTTTTTTTGTCTCTTGATCCATCTTGCAACAATGCCGGAAACCTCTCCCTCCTACTAAGAAACAATGGAATAGCTTGCTTCTTGAGCTTCTCTCTCTGGAGTATAAAGACGCTGGCAACGATTACCTGGCAAGATAGCATACTTTCAGGATATTTTGGAGCCCTACTGGGAGACGCTTCCCCATTGGTTATGCAATTTAGTGCTGAACAGAAAAGTTTAATTTGCTTGTCTCTGGGTTCTCTGTTATGTTGTAGGCATTACATAACATAAGAACATAAGATATGCCATACTGGGTCAGACCGAGGTCCATCAAGCCCAGTATCCTGTTTCCAACAGTGGCCAATCTAGGTCATATGTACCTAGCAGTTTCCCCAAAAGACACAGGTTCCGCAATGCTTGTACTGGGTCAAGCATTGATATCCTGGGTCCCTTCTTAATAATGGTTTATGGACCTTTCCTCCAGGAACTTGTCCAAACCTTTTTTAAACCCAGATACACTAACAGCCTTTACTACATCCTCCGGTAACAAATTCCAGAGTTTGATTACACGTTGAGTGAAAAAATATTTTCTTTCATTAGTCTTAAATAGTTTACCCTGTAGCTTCATTGCATGTCCCCTAATCTTTCTATATTCTGATAAGGTAAACAATCGATCTACGTTTACCCGTTCCACTCCGTTCATTAATTTATAGACTTCTATGATATCTCCCCTCAGCCGTCTCTTTTCCAGGTTAAAGAGCCCTAACCTTTTTAGCCTTTCTTCATAGGAGTAGCCTTCCATCCCCTTTACCATTTTGGTGGCTCTTCTCTGAACCTTTTCTAAAATCGCTATATCCTTTTTAAGATACGGCGACCAGAATTGCACACAATATTCAAGGTGCGGTCTCACCAAAATGTGTTCTCACATAGATGATTGGGATTCCTCCCACTTTTGTTTTGTTTATGAGATGCCTAACTTAGAATGGCTTCCTCTCATGAGAGGGGGAGGGAGATGGGAGAAGGTGGGGGCAAAAACCGAAAAATGTTCCTTTTGGGGGATCTCTTTCTGTATGTAAGTCACTGTGCAGAAGAGTATAATGTATATTGGCTGTAATATTCTTTTACAACCTGCAATAAAGAGATTTAAACATAAGATGCTAGCTCAAATCCAGCAGAAGGGAGCATCTGGATTGAAGCTGTGAACATTTATGGCTGCTTGGAAACAGGAATGAACGTTATTGTATGAAGCATATGTATAAATTACAATTCAACCTGTCCTCCGCCCAAGCTCATCCCCTGAACACACCTACTCTAAAGTCATGTATATGAGCATGCCTGATTATACTGTGCACGCTTTTAATTGTGAGGTATTTTTATAACAGGAATCTGACATGCATATATAGGCAAAAAATTCTCTATAAATTTACCTCCAATGGGGGCAGTTCTCAAACGTTATTTGCCCAGTTAAATGAGCTATTTGCAAATTGTTTCTCTGTTAGTAAAAATATGCACTAATTGTTCCTAAAGTCTGTATAGCTGTCGGGATCTATTGTTTTGCTTTGATTGCAGTTGTTCTTTGCTGCAGCCGCTCCCCCCTCTAAGAAACTGCCACGCTAGGCGATCATCTAGTCTGCCTAAAGGATAAACCGGTCCAGCGGATACAACAAAAGGAGTCTGAGGTACCTGGCCCAGGACCCATAAGGAAATAAAAGGAGCATTCCAGAGGACCTATTTCATGCTCAGGGCATTGAAATACTGATTGTACTGTACTAAGTGCTTTAATCCCTTTTTTATTTTCTTTTGTTGTTCTGCTCTGCTTTTGTACTGCAAATACTTGATTTTGCAACCGCCAATACAGGTAGTTTTATTCTAAAATACTGCTGGGGGGGGGGGAGAGGGGGGTCAAGAGTATCAGCTGGGCTAGATGCATTTTGGTTGCTCTCTCTGCTTACCATTCCCAATGGCTCAGGCATGGGCCAAGAGGAAGGGCAATGTCCCAGGGTTTGCGTCGACTCTCGAGGCTTTGGTGCAAAGCAAGCTGCAGTTTGTGATGCCGGCTTCCAGGGATCTTCAGTCTTCTTCGGTGCCCTCTGTAATGATGTCTGTGGACTCAAGCAGCAACAAGGCTTCCTCGAGCCCCAAGTTGCATACAGCCCCATTGCAGCCTAGATCGGAAGTGAGCACTGGGGTAAGTCTGACCTCGCCCGAGGGACTGCCTCTGGGTTGGAAGTCGGAAGTGGAGGTTGCTCCGGCGAGTGTACCCTCCCCAGTGGTTTTGGAGGAGAGACTTCAGTCCCCCTGTGGCAGCATCTGTGGTGATTCAACAAGCTGTAGTCACAATGGAAGTATTGTGATATGACATCAATGGGGGTTGACTCAAACCTAGCTGCTTTGGCTGGCAAGTTAAAGAATGAGCTTGCAATAGTAAATACTAACAGGCTGATGCAGAAAACTAGCATGGAATTTACATGCAGATAATGCAACTTTTAGACACCATTATTGCCGTAGCCAAATGCAGAAAAGAGATGATCGTGCGCATAAACAGCAAATGAAAAGCTAGCGCACACATAATGTCAAAAGTATTTAAATTATAGGCAAATGAGCTGCACATATTAAAAATGCATGTTAATATTGTCTGCGCCTGATGCAGAGAAACATGTAGAGGATTTTGTAAGCAGCTTTAGTGCCAATATCTCCATGTCTTGTTATCTAGCATGTGCCCCCAACAGTATTTTGACAGCATCAGGGGTTTTCCTCGATGCCTGGATCATCTGAGGGGAAGTGTCATACTTATCCTCAGATGATTCAGGCATCGTGGAAAGCCCCTGATGCCATCTAAATACTGATGGGGTGCATATGCAAACTTGCCAGTAGTTATCCCTGTTTCTCTGGGAGAGCATGCCAAACTTATGCCGACTTCTTTGTATATATGTTTGGCTTGCCTCCCATTTTAACACTGCCAATTGAGCCACAGTTTAATGCAATGGCTAATTTGCCTATGTGCCCCTTTCTGTATTCCAACACTGGCGTTGTGTGCTATCGGTGCGCCGTAAAGAGGCATACAGAGTTGACAGTGTGCAACTTCAGCTCCGGCTTCCTGCATCAGCCTGTCAGGCAGCAGAGCATGGGATGGCTCTTACACAACAAGCTGCTCAGTTGGAGTGCATGGAATGAGCTTTGGATGGTCTCCAAACCATGAGTATTGTCCAGATTAAGGAGAAAGAAGTTTTGAATGGGAAAGTGGTTTATTTGGAAAATCGTGTTTGTAAGAACAATTTGAGATCTTAAACTTTCCTAAAGGTCCCCTAATTTCACCAGAGGATATATTACGGCGATATCTGAGTGAAGTTTTGAAGATGCCTGGAGAAGCAATACTTCCTAAAACTTGGGCCCAGTATCTATCACTCTCTGCTGCTCGTAGAGGGTTGGGGAAGGGTCCTTTGGCAGGAGATTCATCGGATGTGGGGAATATGACTGCCTTCCTTGAATCAACTTTGGAAGTTATTACAGATAGGGCAACTATAGTGGCTTGCTTTGGGTCAGACAGGAATGGTGTCTTAAGGTTGTTTTTTCATAACATGTCAGCATTATTTTTTCATTCAAAAATTTGTTTTTCTTGATGTATTCGGTGATACTTAACTATGAGGTTGTTTTTTTCCTTATAAATGTCTGTTTATGTTGCATGAAAAACAGTTTGGGTCCAATTCTGTCCCGGACGTAGATCTCCTTTGTATGTCCGGGCTGAGCCGGACGTACAAAGGAGATCGTGATTCTAATCCCATGGGATCAGAATCGCAAACAGGCTCCATTTAAAAGCCGCAATGCCGGCCGCCTACAAAAAGAGTTAATTCCCCACAGCCCGACCTCAGATCTGACCTCCTAAGGCCATGGTCGGGCTGCGGGGAATTAACTCTGGCCCCCCCAGCCCCATTCGCACCCCAATGATGACAACAAACAACTTCCCCGGCCATTTTGCTGGCCCTGGACGTACACATTAGAATCAGTCCTGTACATCCAGGGCTAGCGACCGCCCACTTACCGCCCACTCTCTGCCCCCATGCCGTCTCTTCCCCGCCCCCGACTAACTTCCCCGTGGGGCCTGCAGTCGCCACATATAGCGGGGATGGAGTCCCATTGGGACGTCCATCCCCGCTATTTGTGGTTCAGAATGACCCCATTTGTGCTTTTGGAACCAGAATAATTTTTATTTCCGCTAGGGAGGAGCCTGCCACCCAAGTGGTGGTCCCAGAAATAGACGCTAGTAAACTGGCTAGGTCTGAATGATCCCTGACTTTCGCTGACAGAATTTTGTATAGATTTCCTTGTTAATTTTTTCTCTTTATTTCCTGGCCTCTTCATTGTGGTTGACATGGGGGACTAATCTGTTTTGAAAATGATTGCTTCTATTTCTTTTCTCTTGAATACTCATACAATGTTATTTGGATATAAAATTGAAACTGCAAAAATAAAAAAAAATGGAAAAAAAATACTGCTAAGATCCACATGCCTTTCTGAGAGTTTTTGAATTCGTATTCACTTCAACTTAGGCCTCAAATTTCTGCCTCTTTATTTTCATTTCACTAGAAAATTTTCTGTTGACTTCTCCCTTTTTTGCTAAGTGGCAGTGATCTTTTCTTTTATGTAGTGTCTCTGAGGTTATCCTCATCCTCTTATGAGAAGCCCACTACATAAAAAAGGTAAAAAATATGATGCACGCCTTTTTTAGTCCAATGGAACAGGTCTCTGAAGACTGACTAGACAAATCCATAAGTGGATCCACCAGAACCTCTCTGATTTTGCACGGAGTGGAATTTTAGAAGGGACATCCAAGTGCAATCTGGGATATCTAAGCCAGAAAGTCTGGAAAAAAAAGTAGGCACACAGGTGCAGACATGTTTTCACAAACATGGATGTGCCCGATATAGATGTCTGCGGAGGCATCTACATCAGTGTCCCGAGAATAGTATTTCAGAACCTGGATATCTAAAAATAGCGTAATGGTTTGCATAGTGGGCTAGGAATGTGAAAGCCAGGGTTCAAATCCCACTGCACTATCACTGAGACTGTGTTAAGTGTTTTTTCCTCTGGATGCTTTTCAGCCAAAATGAGCACTGTCCAGGTGCCTGGAACAGGTCTAAACTTAGAAGCGATGTGGGATGTCTGGGATAGATCTGAGATCAGACAGGGGGGTCCAGGTTCCTGGGAATGCTCCAGCCACACCTCCACTAAGAGGCGACAAGGCGATAGCGGAGAGACTGAATTAATTCTTTGCTTCGGTCTTTACTGAGGAAGATGTAGGGATGTTACCCATGACTGAAGTGGTATTTAAAGGTGCGGAAGAATTGAAGGAAATATCGATACATCGGGAAGATGTATTACAACTATTAGATTAGATAAACTGAAGAGTAGCAAATCACCTGGGCCGGATGGTATACATCCAAGGGTGTTGAAAGAACTGAAATATGAGATTGCAGACCTGCTATTAGTAATCTGTGAACTATCATTAAAATCATCTCTAATACCTGAAGATTGGTGGATCGCCAATTTAACCAATTTTTTAAAAGGGTTCGAGGGGTGATCCAGGAAACTACAGACCGGTGAGCCTGACGTCAGTACCGGGAAAAATGGTAGAAATCATCATAAAGAATAAAATTACTCAGCATGTAGATAGTCATGGCCTAATGGGAGACAGCCAACATGGCTTTAGACAAGGAAGATCTTGTCTTACTAATCTGCTATGTTTTTTTGAAAGTGTGAATAAACAGGTGGACAAAGGTGAGTCGGTTGATATAGTGTATCTGGACTTTCAGAAAGCCTTTGACAAGGTCCCTCATCAGAGACTTTTGGCAAAACTAAAGAGTCATGGATCAGGAACTGGTTAAAAAATAGAAAGCAGAGGGTTGGGCTAAATGGCCAATTTTCCCAATGGAGAAAGGTGAATAGTGGTGTACCCCAGGGATCTGTGCTGGGTCCGCTGCTTTTTTTTTTTTTTTTTAAATCTTTATTTGTCAATTTTCCAAACACAACAACCAAAACATTACATTAACAAATGAAACAGACTAATCATAAGGCTGATACAGACAGGTGCATTACCTTCATTCGACTAACCTGAGCATCAGGGGCCAAGAGGGAAAGGGGGAGGGGAAGACCTTGGATGTCATACCTCCAGTTCAAGGGCCGCTTAGCAACTAGCATTACTCCATTTGAGGGTGTCCCATTTTTTCAACAAGTTGCCAAAAGCAGGATTCTGCTGGACATAAGCCATCTCACAGGACCGATGGTAACAAACTAAATTCCACCAGTACACCACGTTCAAAGTACTGAATGTCTTCCAGTGGCTCACGATGGCCTTCAGTGCCAGACTCAACATTAAATCAAACGTCGCGAACTGCTCCTTTTGGAGATTTGGCACACCCGCCAACGATTTATAGATGACTATTTGGAAAGTTAATGGCGTGGTGACCCCGCATACCTTCTGCACGTGCTTCCATACCCCTTGCCAGTAGACCGACAGCTGTGGACAGTAGTAGAGCATGTGCGCTAGGGTTCCCACTTCAGAATCGCAAGACCAGCAGTGATCATCCTCCTGCGCCTGCCACTTGGAAATCTTGACTGTGGTCAAATATGCACGGTGCGCTAGAAAGTATAACATCTGTGTAAGCGAGGCAGACCTCGATATCCGTATTTGGGACCCCCAGAAGAGAGACCACTTTTCCGGGGTTGATAAGGGTCCAGCTTCATTTTCCCATATCAACTGAGCACCTCTGGGACTGCGACCATCCACTGCTCTGAAGAGCTCCACAAACTTCGAAATCTGCCCAGTTCCCATCCTGAGCTCTTGAACCCGATGATATGACGGTCGTCCACTAACCCTATGCAAAGGTGTCACACCTGCTTTACTCAGGCAGTGCCGCGGCTGACCCCACTGGAAAAAGCATTTGTAAGGAAGTTGGAATTCCAATTGCAATTCTGCAAAGGTTTTATATCTCCGTCCACTAAGCAGGTGACCCAAACAGAGAACACCATGCCGTATCCAGGTGGTCCACGCAAAGCATGTCCCTCTTATTTTAAATCGTTGGTTAAACCAGAGCGGGGTGGCATCTGTATAGGTCTGTTCGCCTTCCAGAAGTGGTATCACCAGGTTAAAGGCTTGTTGAGTGGCTGGTATGATCCCATTACCCTTCTGGGTACAACGTACAGCAGCCCCAATGCATTGTCGCAGCGGGAGAGGGTCGCTCATCGCGGCCTCCACGCGAAGCCAAATGGGAGCTCCCGGGACGTCTGGCTCCTCCGCCCACCAGGAGCCCTGCCTTAGTATGGCTGCAGCGTGATACCAATAGAAATCCGGAAAGTGGACCCCGCCTTGCTTCTTAGGGAGCTTTAGTTTCCAAGCTGCAATACGTGGTGTTTTCTTCTCCCATAAGAAGACCAGTAGCTTCCTCTCCATATCTTGGTAGAATTTCTTATCAAAGAGCACCGGGATCATACTTAGAATGTAGGTGAGTTTGGGGACAATTACCATTTTAATGGTTTCCAGGCGCCCCCACCATGTCAAATTCAGAGGTGACCATTTCTGGACACATTCTTGCAGGATCTCGTTGCAGCGGGCCACAGTACGAGAGATCGTATCCGCCAAGGTGGTACCATATGTGACCCCCAAATACTTGAACAATGATTTTTCAACCTGAAAGGAGTACCGTTGAAGCATGCCTTCCGAGACTGTAGACGTAAGTGGTATACTTATAGACTTATCCAAATTGAGTTTGTATCCCGAGATGCAAGCGTATTCCTCTATAATCCGCAGGGCAACATCCACCGAGTTTACATCAAGGAACAATAAGAGATCGTCTGCATATGCTGATACTTTGCAATGATATCCTTCCAACGGCATTCCCTGTATACTGGACATCTGTCGAATTTTAAGAAGCAGAGGTTCCAGGGCTAAATTAAACAACAGGGGGGACAGGGGACAGCCCTGCCTAGTACCTCTTGTAAGTAGGAACTCTTGTGAAGTAGTGCCATTCGCCGCCACCCGGGCTACTGGCCTAGTGTATAACAGTTGAACACTCTGCAGGAAACTGTCGGGGACCCCCATCCAACGCATGGTTTGGAATAGGTAGGAAAATTCAACCCTGTCGAAAGCTTTCTCTGCATCTAACGCAAGACCTACTATGGGCAGGTCCATCTCCTGCGCTTTCCGGAGAACATGGGCCAGTAATCAGCCGTTGTCTACCGTGGATCTCCCTGGCATGAATCCACATTGATCGGGATGAATAAGTGCCTCCAGGACCTTGGACAATCGGTTAGCAAGAATCTTGGCATATATTTTGTAATCTGCATTCAGCAGGCAGATAGGTCTGTAATTTTCCACTTTCTCCGGGTCTCTCCCCGGCTTGGGGTGTATCACTATCGTCGCCGCTGCTAAGGTACCTACAGCTGGGCAATCCTCTCGCACTCCCTCGTAATAGAGCAGTAACTCTGGGAGCAATTGATCGGAAAAAGCCTCATAAAATTCCACTGGTAGTCCGTCAGGGCCACTAGCTTTGCCCTTGGCCAGCTGTTTAAGGGCGGTGCGCATCTCCTTGTAGGTGATCGTTGTAGCAAGGAGCTGTTGCTGTTGTTGCGTGAGCTGGGGTCCCGTGATTGTGGAGACGAAGGTGAGAAACGTCGACTCATCACACGAGACTTCAGACTGGTAAAGCTTGGAGTAGAAGGCTTCACAAAGCGCTAGGATCTCGTTATCCGATACTTGTAACACCCCTGCAGAGTCTTTCAACCCGGCAATCCGGGTCACGGCGCGCTTTGTTTTTAGCGTGTTCGCGAGCAAGGAGCTCGCCCGGTTGCTTTCATGATAACATCTCCCCTGCTGCATTTTAAGAGATTCAGTAACATCAGCTTGCAAGAGGGCATTATATTGGATCCGAAGCCGCTGCAATCGCAAGAGAATTGTCGGGTCTGCCCGCTGGGCCAGAAGTCGTTCACCTGCTCGGATTTCCACCTCTAGCTCCGTCCTTCTCCTTACCTCCACTTTACGCTTGCGAATCTTGTAGGCTGTCATGTGTCCGCGGGCACTAGCCTTAAAGGCCTCCCACCAGGCCCACGTTGAGGTATCCCCATACCGATTTACTGCGAAGTATTCTGAGATAGCTTTCTTCATGGCAGTGCGGAAATCTTCATCTGCTAACCAGGACTTCTCAAAAAAGAACCGTCCCTGCGATTTTCTTTCAGGGCCCATACTGAGGTCTAGTAGGACTGCGGAATGATCAGAAACTGTTCGGGGGAGCATACTTGTGCCCACCACCTTAGGTAGCAACGTCTTGGAAGTGAGGAAATAATCAATTCGGGTTTGTGAGTTATGAGGCAGAGAGTAGAAGGAGTACTCTTTGCCATTGGGAGAAAAGAATCTCCAGGGGTCTAGTAGCCCAATCAAATCCTGCATATTCCGTAGCTCCTGCGACGCCTGAGGCTTGTGTTGCGGCTTATATGGAGTTCTATCTAGTAGAGGGTCAGGTATAAGATTAAAGTCGCCCCCTAAGATGATTTGTGATGACCCAGTGCCTAAGAGCTCCTGGATAACCAGGATGAAGAGCTGCGGGTCATCAGTGTTGGGACCATATATCGTCATGAAAGTGTAGGGGTCTCCACTTAACTGTGCAGTCACCTTGGCCCAGCGCCCAGCCGGGTCTACCTTGGTCTCTTTCACTTCTAGTGGGAGGGCTTTCTTAACAAGTATGATGACTCCTCCCTTCTTCTTAAGGGCTGGTGCAGAGAGGATGTTCCGGTAGGTCCTATCCGCAACTTTGTATGACTCAGAGAGGGACAAATGGGTCTCTTGCAGGTATATAACATCCGCATTCTGATGCTTGCAATAAGTCAGGATTTTCTTCCTCTTGAGAGGGTTAGAGATGCCTTTAACATTTAGGGACAACACCCGCACTAGGCGATTAGCCATATTTGGTCTTACTGGGATGTACGCTGATGACATTCACGGTCATTTGCCCCTGGGGTAATATATCAACGTTTCGTAATTCTGCGACCATGCTACCTGGCTGCATTGTGCCATAAACTAACATAACTTGCACAGCGAGGCCCCAACCGCCCATCTTGGCCCAGCCACCCCCCTCCCAACATTAAAAAAAGAGAGAAGACAAAGTAAAGGCGAGACAGCCACATTCTTTGAGCATGACTGGCCACAAGAATCCCACAGTGCAGTATTACAAGTTCCTACTGAGTATAATATTTCACATTAGGTTATATATTGACATAAATTACAGTTAGTGAACCCAACATGTACCCATATTAACAATCCAGGCTAAAAGAGCTGGGGATTAAGTTAATCATCTCCTTCAAAGTCACAGCCTACCACAAAAGTAGTATTACAATTTCACTGATGACACACCAGTATCGCTATCTTTTCTCAAGACCCCACTTCCATCCGGACGCGCTCTTGCAAAAAAGAGCGGAGTGCGGGACCCTCCGTGAAGGTGCGGGTACTGTTATCCAGGGTTACCCTCATGTTAGCGGGATAAAAAAGGCCAAAGCGCGCCTGCAGTTGTTGCAGCATAGGCCTGCAGGCCAAGAGATCCTTCCGTCGCAGGGCCGTCTGTTTGCTGAGATCTGGAAAGAAGGTGATCCTCTGTCCGTCCAGCTGTAAGTTTTGTCACCGCTTCGCCGCCTGCATAATCTGCAATACATGCTGGTACCGAAGTGCTTTCACCACAAACGGACGAGGCCTCGGGGTATGGGTAGATGGGTGAGACGGGACTCGATGGGCACGCTCCAGCTCTAGGGGCCGTTCGAAGGTAATTCCCAGGACCTCCGGGATAAGTTTCTCGAGGTAAGCAATAGGGTCTGACCCCTCCCGGCCCTCTGGGATCCCAAGAATTCGAATATTGCTTCTCCGGGCTCTGTTTGATTGGTCTTCAACGTGCTCTTCGAGAGCCGCGACCCTCTTGACCAGCGGGCCTATCTGTGCCAGTACCGAGGATTGCCTGTCCACCTCGGCTTCAACGTCGTCTATACGTCTGGTCAGATCTCCCAGATGCTCTCTCACCTCATGTAAGTCCTCTTGCACCTGCGTTAGTGTCCCGGAGTTAGTGGTGACGATTTCTTTCACTGACCGCAGTTCTTGCAGTATCTCCCGCACCCCCTCCGAGGTAACTTTATCGGCCGCCATTTTCTGCGGGGAGGCGAGCTCCTGTTTAGCTCGCTTATTTGATTGCCCAGCTGTTTGCTGAAAGTCTAATCTGGCTGGTTTTAGTGTGGCCATCTCTCTGTCGTCCCTTCTAACACTAACTTGTGTTTACAAGGGCACCCGTTGCCTATAATTGCTCCGGATTCTATAATGTTGAGAGGGAGCACCAATCTATGCGGCCATCTTCAACCGCGGCAGACTCCGCCTCTCCGGGTCCGCTGCTTTTTGACATATTCATAAATGACCTGGAAAGTGGAATAACGAGTGAGGTTATCAAATTTGCAGATGACACAAAACTATTTAAAGTTGTTAAAACCCAAGAGGATTGTGGAAAATTGCAAGAGGATCTTGATAAATTGGAAGACTGGGCATCAAAATGGCAGATGAAATTTAATGTGGACAAGTGCAAAGTTATGCACCTAGGGAAGAACAACCCAAACTATGGTTACACGATGCAAGGTTCCACATTAGGAACCACCACCCAGGAAAAAGATTTAGGCGTCATTGTGGATAACATGTTAAAACCCTCGGCCCAGTGTGCAGCGGCAGCCAAGAGAGCAAATAGAATGCTAGGTATCATAAGGAAAGGAATGGAAAATAAAACAAAAGATATTATAATGCCTCTATACCGTTCCATGGTGAGACCGCACCTTGAATATTGTGTGCAATTCTGGTCGCTGTATCTTAAAAAGGATATAGCGTTATTAGAAAAGGTTCAGAGAAGAGCCACCAAAATGGTAAAGGGGATGGAAGGATACTCCTATGAAGAAAGGCTAAAAAGGTTAGGGCTCTTTAACCTGGAAAAGAGACGGCTGAGGGGAGATATGATAGAAGTCTATAAATTAATGAACGGAGTGGAATGGGTAAACGTAGATTGACTGTTTACGTTATCAGAATATAGGAAGACTAGGGGACATGCAATGAAGCTACAGGGTAAACTATTTAAGACTAATAAAAGAAAATATTTTTTCACTCAACATGTAATCAAACTCTGGAATTTGTTACCGGAGGATGTAGTAAAGGCTGTTAGTGTAGCTGGGTTTAAAAAAGGTTTGGACAAGTTCCTGGAGGAAAGGTCCATAAACCATTATTAAGAAGGGACCCAGGATATCAATGCTTGACCTAGTACAAGCATTGCAGAACCTGTGTCTTTTGGGGAAACTGCTAGGTACGTATGACCTAGATTGGCCACTGTTGGAAACAGGATACTGGGCTTGATGGACCTTGGGCTTGATGGACCTTGGTCTGACCCAGTATGGCATATCTTATGTTCTTATGTTCTACACCCCTCTTCAGACCTGGACATCCACAGACATGGCTTCTAAAACAGCTGTAGAGACATTTCTATGTCTGTTTTTGGTCATCCAAAGTACAAATAGGGCTTCCAAAATGACCTCCTTAATATTCTAGGATGTACAGCAGGCCCTATACCCTTGCACAATTTATCTGCTTTTTATCCCCAGGATAAATGACTTCATAGAATTCTTTAGTATCACTTTTCTAACATTTTTTAGTCAACCCCCCTCCCCCCCCTATATCTTCCAAGATTATGAAACTGCATCTTAGGACATATAATCCATATTATTCCTCTACAGAATCTAATACTATATAGTGCCTACAACACGTTTGGAATCATTTATTTCCACACATCAATTTTTATGGAATGGGCATATTTTTCAATGGCTTTCCTGTTTATTGAGAAAGTACTCCTGCTGTGCAAGAACATTACTAAGGAAAAGATAAAAGGGATTTTTTGTTGCTGAGACTAACCAGCATGATCATCAATTGGGAACAGTTATACCGCAAGAGCAAAACAATCACCAGCGCAGGAGCACTATGAATAACTGAAAGCTAAGCAATTTCCTCAGTTAGACTGATAAATTGTATATAAAGGATTGGCCTGAAAAACATTAATTAAAGAGCAGTCTATTCAGCGAAAGTAAGGTAACGTCTTCTCATTCTGTTTTACTTTATGTCTCTTCGGTTATTTTCTATTGTTTTTCTTAGCTGTCTTTGGTTGCATTAAGTCCTAGCAAAAGGCATTTTTAATTTTCTAACATGTGGCCAGGTTGGGGATATCCTTTTATATGTTTTAGAAAATAGGTTTTCTTCCTTTTATTTATTTGGAATTTTTACATTTTTTGAAATTTGGCATAAAATTTGGTATTTTGGGGTGTTTCTTGAACTTCAGATGAAAACATCGAACAAAACTCATAGATGATGTCAATGTCTTCATGGAAGCCCATTCCTTATGCACTGACAGAATGAGAACCTTTGCTTAATGATTGACACCCATTCTGCTCTTTGCATTACTCTTCTCTAGAGATATGCATTCATTAATGTGTATTCAGGGTCTAGTTAATGAGCTGCCTTAATGGAATAATAATCATTATTTGCCAAATAATGCATGTTAATTGACAACGTGCATTACTTGTTCTTAATGTGATTTTTTTTTACCACAATGCACATTGAATAATAATGAGATGCAAAGCACATGAATACAGACAAAGCAGCTTACTATTACTTATTTATTTATTTAACAGGTTTTCTATACCTCTTTCTCGATACTTCAAGGAGGTTTACAGAGAACATCACAGCAAATCAAAGTATACGTAGAACAGAGTATACAACTTGGAGAAATTAACTGAAATATAATGGGCATCTTTAACAATTATAAACTATGTACATTTGCATGGGTGCGGTATAGGTTGTGAATATCACTTATACATATTTGCTGAGGTAGTAGACCAGGAGGTTGATATAGGTAAGGTTCAAAGGGTAGGTCCATGTTTCCATACTTTAATGGTCTTTCTTTTAATCAGTTATATTGATCGGAGTTTAAGGGGTGGGACCATAGTATTCCATAAAGAGATGGGTCTTTATAGTTTTCCTATAGTCTGTTAAGTCTTTTATTGCTGGTATTGAAGCAGGTAGGTTATTCCAAAGCTGGAGAACATATACAAAGAAGGCTCTCTTGCAAGTGGATTGTTTTGCTGTTCCATGCTTATTGGTATTTTCAGGATGTTGTTATCTGCTGTTTTTCTTTTTCTGGTCTGATGTGTTTTCTTGATCAATGACTGAAGGATCGGAGAAGATAGGTTGTTGATTATTTTGAAGATTATTGTTAAGTTCTTATATTTGGGGCGTATGGATACCCGGAGCCAGTCTCTAAGAAAAGCAGGGAGGGAGGGCACATGGCTGAAGATTCACCTAGGGCAGTGATGGCTAACCTTTTTGAGCCCGAATGCCCAAACTGCCGCACAAAACCAAAGAATTTCCTCAAAGTGCCAGCACGTCAATTAAACCTTAACAACAAGATTTTAGTATCTAAAAACTCTTTATAAAGTTGCCTGAACTATGTAACATCATTTGTAAAGGTTGGAATCTTTGTATTGTCAGAGAATCAATTTGATTCACAATCCTTTGGTTTTCATTTCAATTTATTGGCAATTTATAATGTTTTAATGATTTCATTCAATTTAATGAATTTAGGAAGAATTTGATTCAGTTACACAATATATTTTAAATGTATTATTCACATAACATGTCAAATGTATCCTGAGTAAAAAAAAGATAAACTTCTTAAAACTGTTAACTGTGTCAGGACTCGGTGTGTATTCCCAAAGAATCTATACATGAAAAAAATTAATGTGATGTTTGTTGTTGCATGCATGCTGATAACTTGTCAAAGAGATATCTTTCTACCTTTTGTGCATTTTTTTTCAGTTGCAATTGCTCCAGCCACTTTCTTCTGGTTTCTTCATGTTTTCTGCTAACTCTCCATCGTCTGCTGTCCATTTGTCCTTTCTTCTCTCTTCTAGTTTTTTTTTCCATTCTCTCTCTCTACATCCGCTTTAACATACTAATCTTTCTCCTTTTGCTCTTTCCTCATTCCTATTTCATCCACTCAAATTTTACCCCTCCATCCTCAATCCCCACTTACTCTCCCAATACCCGGCCAATTGTAGATTTTTATCCCTCCCACACAAAATATTTTTCCCCTCTCCATTTTACTCTCCCAGCCCCATCCCATTCTAATCCTCCCCCAACATCAGCTCCCTTCTAGTTCCAGCCTCACCCAGCATCCATTCCCTTCTAGTCCCTGCATCAGCCCATTTCCAGTCCTAGCCCCCCATCAGCCCATTTCCAGTCCTAGCAACCCCCCAACCCAATATCAGTCCTAGCCCCCCCCATCAACCCACTTCCAGTCCTAATCCCATCAACCCATTTCCAGTCAGCCCCCCATAGCCCATTGCCAGTCCTAACCCCCCCATCAGCCCACAGCCCATTACCAGTCCTAACCCCATCAGCCCACCTCAAGTCCTAACCCCTCCCTATCAGCCCATTTCCTGTCCTAGCCCCCCCCATAGCCCATTATCAGTCCTAACCCCACCATAGCCCATTACCAGACAGCCCCCATCAGGCAACAGCCCATTACCAGTCCTAACCCCATCAACCCACCTCAAGTCCTAACCCCTCCCCATCAGCCCATTTCCTGTCCTAGCCCCCCCATAGCCCATCAGCACTCCTAACCCCCCCCAGCCCCCATAGCCCATCAGCACTCCTAACCCCCCCCAGCCCCCCATAGCACATCAGATCTCCTATCCCCAACATAGCACATCAGCACTCCTAACCCCCCCCAGCCTCCCATAGCCAATCAGCACTCCTAACCCCCCCAGCCCATCAGCACTCCTAACCCCCCCAGCCCCCCCATAGCCCATCAGCACTCCTACCCCCCCCAGCCCATCAGCACTCCTAACCCCCCCCAGCCCCCCATAGCCCATCAGCACTCCTAACCCCCCCAGCCCATTAGCACTCCTAACCCCCCCCAGCCCCCCCATAGCCCATCAGCAATCCTAACCCCCCAGCCCATCAGCAATCCTAACCCCCCCAGCCCAGCCCAGCCCAGCCGAGCCCAGCCCAGCCGAGGGAATTTTTTTTTTTTAAAAGCTGTCTTCTCCCGCTGCCGGGGCTGCCGTGGCAGAATCGAGTGTGCCGCGGGGCCCCCCCTGCCCAGCACAGCCTGCCCTCCCCCTCTATACGCTCTCTCGTCTCGTCGCAGCTCACAGTGACACGCGCCGGCTTTCAGAGCGCGAAGGGATTAGTTTCCCTTTCGCGGCTCTGTTAAGCCCGCGGGGGCTGATGGGAACTTCCCATCAGCCCCCGCGGGCTTAACAGAGCAGCGAGGGAGAAACTCTTCCCTCGCTCTCTGAAAGCCAGCGCGTGTCACTGTGAGCTGCGACGAGAGAGCGAATAGAGGGGGAGGGCAGGCTGTGCTGGGCAGGGGGGCCCCCGCGGCACACTCGATTCTGCCGCGGCGGCCCCGGCAGCGGGAGAAGACAGCTTTTTTTTTTTTTTAAATTTTACTTGCGGACCTTCCCGCGTGCCAGCTGCAAGGCCTTCGCGTGCCACAGCTGGCACGCGTGCCATAGGTTCGCCATCGCTGACCTAGGGAGTCAGATACCCATGGGCAAGCCCTGCTTCTCGAAAAGCAAGGCATTTCTTGGTACTATTTCCCCCATCCCTTCTCTATCACGTATGTTTCATCTTTACCGAAGTTTGAGGCCTGGTTCAATCCTCTTCTGCATCCCCCCTTTTCTGCTTCTTTGGCATAACCTTGCCTTAAACTTGTATGCTCGTGAGTCCATTTATTTCTTATTTCTTTTCTTCAAGTTCCCTAACCACTTCCACCCACATATTATATCTCTCTCTCTTTAGTCCTGGGCGCAAGTCATTTTGCATTTTTTCAGTGGTACAATTCAAGCAGCATTTAATAAGCAAAAGAATTACATAAGCACAGATCACTAATGCAAGCAACAAAAACTACCACTGAATATTTTGGTTCCAGAGGTTCCAAACCAACGTCAGAATTGTTCAGTTGGAGACTGGTCTAACTTAGTAGCCTCTTTCCTTATGTTTTCATCAGCTGATCTATCTGGAATGTATACACAGCTTTACAGTTCTGCAACACCATGATTCTCATTGCAAGCAATTTGTCCGCTACTCTTTCCAAGGCATCAGAGGTTTCACTGTTGACCTGTTCTATCAAAATAGACAACAATCTGACCTCTGTAATGTTGAAGACATTGAATATCTTTCTGCTTTAGTTATTTCTCACACACCACACCGCCTTGCCACCTACGATATCCAGCCTCTCATCGGGGTTTGATGGGCGACACGGCAATCACCTCTTTGAAGTCGTGGTAAGCCTCAAAGTGCATGTGCGTGCTCATGGCCTGTTGCTCCTGCCACATCTGACTTCCCATCGGAGGTGGCAGGAGTGGAAGGATGCAAGTCCACGCACGTGTGTGCTTTAAAGACTGCCACGGCTTCAAAGAGGTGAATGCCATGCTGCCCATGAACCCCCAGTGAGAGGGGATAGCGAGGGAAGTGAAAACTCTGATGAATCTGCAAGTCCTTGCAAATTTCCTTTATGATATGGCCAGCAAAGTGAGTACCACTATCACTTTTTATGGTGAGGATAGACCAAAACCTGGGATAAAGTCCTTCAGTAACTTCTTACTAACAGTGATAGTAGCAGCCTTTGCACACAGGCAGGCTTCCAATATACATTTAATTTTTAAAATCTTGATGCTCTCACATTGTTCCTTTTATATTGGACTCCCACAACATCTGTTCTCTCTCCTCGTTCGATATACATCACATAGACAGTTAAGATCATCCCAAGCTCTTCTAACCATCCCTAAACACCAACAGTTGAGATATGAATGGATCAGAAGCGCCAGTTTTGCTTACAACATCCCAGCTCTCTGGATATTCATTCAGAAACCTCTCATAAGAAATTAAAAAAACAAACAAACAGGTAAAAACCTGGCTATTCTAGCAGACCTTCCAGGATTACTTATAAGAATAACTTGCACGGAATACTTCTTCCCCCTCACATCTATCCTTTATATGGTCCGTACTCCTTGTAATTCAGTGCCATCTGGAAAATTATGATTGTTTTAGTCACCCTCCCCCCTTCATTTGTCATTTGCCTATAAGTAATCACTGAATGTTTTTATTAACAAGATTGAGTAGTGCAGTTGGTGGAGTGTTGGGGTTATATGGTTGTATTTTACTGTTCTAGTAATAATTCTTGCTGTGGTGTTTTGTACCAGTTGCAGAGGGAGTATTGTTCTCTTTGGAAGGCCTTGGTAGATTACGTTGCAATAATCTATTATGGGTGTTACTATGGCTTGACATACTGTTCGAAAGTCACTGTTGCTGATTAGTGGTTTGAGTTTGTATATTGTTCTAAGTCTGAGGTAGGCTGTTCTGGTTGTTCTTTTTATGTGAGATTGGAAGTCGAGTTGTTGGTCAAAGGTGATTCCGAGGTATTTAACTTCCTGTTTGTTAGTTAGGGTGTAATCAAGGATCATTATTGTTTCTGGTGAGAGAACATGGTATTCCTTGTGATTTTGTTTAAAGCCATACTGGTGAGGGTCCAATGGGACATAGTTGTCTATGTGGTCCTGTAGTTGCTGCTGCACTATTTTTTTTATTATCTTGGCTGCGAAAGGAAGGTTTGATATTGGTCGGAAGTAGCTTGGGTCCTTATTATTGAGGTTCTTGTTTTTAAGAATTGGTCTAATTGATGCTTGCTTAAGCTATGGTGGGAGGTAACCTTGAGTGAGTGATGATTCGACCATCTTTCGAAGATATGGTAGTAGGTATTTTCTTGTTTGCTTGATCCAGTTAACTGGACATGGGTCTATGGGTGAGGTGGTCATATTTATATTGACTATGATAGTGTCATAGTCAATATAAATTTGCAGGGATGTGGAATGTGACCTATGTTTCTTGATTGGACTTCTGTAATTTGGGTTGGGTTGATTTGTCAAGTGGTTTCTGGGTATATTTTAGTTGGATGAAGTCTGCCAGGTCTTGTGGGGATATGGAGTTTGGATCACATGGTTCTGCTGGTTCTTTCGTTAACCTGTTTACTATGGCGAAGAGCTCACTTGGTTTATTAATTGATTTCATTATTAGATTTGTGTGGTATTCCTTCTTGTTTTTATTTATCGTATGGTGATGGCTTTTGGTTTGACGCCATAGTCTCTCCATTTTCCTTAGTTGTTTCTTTTGTTCATTGACTTCATTTAAGAACCATGGAGCACTGTGTTTCTGTCTGCTGTTATGGATTAGTTTGTTCAGTGCAATTGATGCATTATGGAGTGTTTTGTTCCAGGTGTCAATGGTGGTGTTGAGGTCTGTTGTGATTTGCTCCAGTTCTGGTAGTACTTCTTCCAGGAATTTGTCTTTGTTGAAGGTTTAAAATCACCCTTTTTTCTTCAAGGTTTCTTCTGGTTGTTTAAGCTCTTACTGGTGTGTTGATGGAGAAGTTGATCATGTGATGGTCTGACTATGGGATTTGGATGACAATTATGTGGGATACTAGGTTTTTGATGGAGTGTTGAATTGGAACAAAGACAAGGTCGAGGATCCCTCCCTTCTTGTAGGTTGGGGTATTTATTATGCAAAATAAATAATCCCATTTGCGTTAAATCTCACAAGCCGCATTATTCATGGAAAGATAGCAATACATCAAGAGATTTTATCTTTTCTACCTGGCAACTCTGGCCGCTAATGTACAGTTTCATGCTCCCTGGGAACAATCTATAGAGGCTGATGCATTCAAAAAGTATCCTCTTACTCACCCAATCCTTTTTTAACTTCCCCCAGGAAGGAAACAAGGCTATAGCAGAGAGACTGAATGAATTCTTTGCTTCGGTCTTTACTGAGGAAGATGTAGGGATGTTACCCAAGACTGAAGTGGTATTTAAAGGTGATACTGCAGAGGAATTGAGAGAAATATCGCTACACCGGGAAGATATATTACAACTATTTGATAAACTGAATAGTAGCAAATCACCTGGACCGGATGGTATACATCCCAGAGTGTTGAAAGAACTGAAATTTGAGATTGCAGACCTGCTATTGGTAATCTGTGAACTTTCATTAAAATCATCTGTAATACCTGAAGATTGGAGGGTCGCCAACGTAACACCAATTTTTAAAAAGGGTTCCAGGGGTGACCCAGGAAATTACAGACCGGTGAGCCTGACGTCAGTACCAGGGAAAATGGTAGAAACCATCATAAAGAACAAAATTATGCAGCATGTAGATAGTCATGGCCTAATGGGAGACAGACAACATGGCTTTAGACAAGGAAGATCTTGTCTTACTAATCTGATATGTTTTTTTGAAGGTGTGCATAAACAGGTAGACAAAGGTGAGTCGGTTGATATAGTGTATCTGGACTTTCAGAAAGCTTTTGACAAAGTCCCCCATCAGAGACTTTTGGTGAAGCTAAAAAGTCATGGGATAGGAGGCAGTGTACTATTGTGGATCGGGAACTGGTTAAAAGATAGAAAGCAGAGGGTAGGGCTAAATGGCCAATATTCCCAATGGAAAAAGGTGAATAGTGGAGTACCCCAGGGATCTGTACTGGGTCCGCTGCTTTTTGACATATTCATAAATGACCTGGAAAAGGGAATAATTAGTGAGGTTATCAAATTTGCAGATGACACAAAACTGTTTAAAGTTGTTAAAACCCAAGAGGATTGTGGAAAACTGCAGGAGGATCTGGATAAATTGAAAGACTGGGCATCCAAATGGCAGATGAAATTTAATGTGGACAAGTGCAAAGTTATGCACCTAGGAAAGAACAACCCACACTATAGTTACACAATGCAAGGCTCCACATTAGAAACCACCACCCAGGAAAAAGATTTAGGAGTCATTGTGGATAACATGTTGAAACCCTCCGTCCAGTGTGCAGCGGCGGCCAAGAAAGCAAATAGAATGCTAGGTATCATAAGGAAAGGGATAGAGAACAAAACAAAGGATATTATCATGCCTCTGTATCGCTCCATGGTACGACCGCACCTTGAATATTGTGTGCAATTCTGGTCACCGTATCTTAAAAAGGACATAGCGTTATTAGAAAAAGTACAGAGAAGAGCCACCAAATTGGTGAAGGGGATGGAAGGCTACTCCTATGAAGAGAGGCTAAGAAGGTTAGGGCTCTTTAGCCTGGAGAAGAGACGGCTGAGGGGAGATATGATAGAGGTCTATAAATTAATGAATGGAGTGGAACGGATAAACGTGGATCAATTGTTTACGCTATCAGAGTATAGAAAGACTAGGGGACATGTAATGAAGCTACAGGGTAAACTATTTAAGACAAATAAGAGAAAATATTTTTTCACTCAACGTGTAATCAAACTCTGGAATCTGTTACCGGAGGATGTAGTAAGGGCTGTTAGTATAGCTGGGTTTAAAAAAGGTTTGGACAAGTTCCTGGAGGAAAGGTCCATAAACCACTATTAAAAAGGGACCCAGGATATCAATGCTTGACCCAGTACAAGCATTGTGGAACCTGTCTTTTGGGGATATTGCTAGGTACGTATAACCTAGATTGGCCACTGTTGGAAACAGGATACTTGGCTTGATGGACCTCGGTCTGACCCAGTATGGCATGTCTTATGTTCTTATGTTCACCTCTGGCCCTCTTTCAAAACCCCCCCCATCCCTGCAATTCGGTCTCCTTTCAAGAGCCTCTCCACCTCAGCACCTACTTGGATTCTCACTGGCAAGGGGGATAGGAGGAATTCCCAAGTGCATCTGCTCCAGAAGCTCCTGACCTCAAAATAGTAGCCTCTGTCCCCCTAGTGGTAGTGGATCAATCTTCTTTACATGGAAAATTGGGGTAGTGATTTTAAAAGAGAATTAGGAAAGTGAAAGGCTCTTAAAAAGGGGCCAGGAGGTGCAGGGGATGGGAGGTTCTTCAAAGGGGGCCAGGAAGGGGAGGCGGGTTGATAAGTTCTTGAAAGGGGGATGAAGGTGCAGGGGTTAGGAAGGGAGTATGAGCTTATCTGGGTCCAGCTTGCGATAGGATACTAAGGTCTCAGTACTGTGGCGTGGTCGACAGCCTGATTGGGGTGGGTGAAGGGCATACATGCGCTCAAGGTGATCGATAAGTTGGGGGCGGACAAGACATTTGGTAAGTTCAGATAAGAACTGTAGATTGGCAATGGGTCTGTAGCTATGGGAATTAGAGGGATTGAGTTTTGTATTTTTCAAGTGAGGTCTAATCAGTATATGTTTCCAAGTGGTGGGAACGGTGCCAGATGAGAGGCTTGAAGAGGTCATAGCATGAATGAATGGTTTGGTTCACTTCCTTCTTCCATGACCATTCTTAACAGGTTCTCACTCGTAATATATATTCCTCCCAGTTCTCCCCCTCTTGTGGTGTACCCCAGAGTTCAGTGCTTTGTCCTCTACTCTTTAATATCTTCCTTAGTCCTTTAGTTACCTTAATGCAGTCATTAGGCATCCTCTTCTACATCTATGCTGATGACATCCTCCTTATTTTCCCTGTTGACAGCCTGGCTCCTGATCTGTCATTTGCAAATACATCACTGGAAGCCATCTCTGATTAGCTGGTTCCCTTAAACTTAACCTGGCAAAAACCACCGCCACTTCGATCATGGGCTCAGAAACTGCTCCAACTTTAGCCCCTTCTCTAGGCCAGTCTCCTATTTCTCTCCAGTCGTTGTTATGATATTTTGCATGTACAGTCAAACCTCGGTTTTAATGATTAATCCGTTCTAAGCAGTCTGACTAAAACCGAAACGTACGAAAACCGAAGCAATATTTCCCATAGGAAATAATGTAAATTCAATGTAATCCGTTCCAGACACCCAGCTCCTGTCACTTCTCTCACCTGCCCGATCGTCCACAGGACAGCAAACACACAGATATTGTACTGTACGGCACTGTAATCTGATCGCTGCCTCCCACATCCATGCAACATCTCCTGCTTACATTGACAGCTACCCTGCTACCTCCGAGCCTGAGGGGGCGCTCCAGAGAACAGGCAGGCGGTGGAGAGATCGGGGCCTTCCTCTCTGTGCAATCCTTGCATCTCTGGCTCGAGGATGTTGCTCAGCTGACAATGGCTTCTCAACACGCGATCGGGTGAGTCCGGGGGGGGGGGGTAGTGCTGCCGGGACTGGGCGGGCAGACCAGCGCGAGGGTGTAGATTTTCAGATCTGGCAGCACTGGTTCCTGACGAAAACCGAGGCGAAAACCGATAACCGAGACAAGATCTGAGTTAGAAAAGACGTCGAAAACCGAAACCAACGAAAACCGGGGCACACGAAAACCGAGGTTTGACTGTATTTATATACAGCACTGTCCTTTATTCAATACATTAGCACTACTATTAAGTCCTCTTTTGCTGCTCTATGCCATCTCAGGGCTCTTCGCCCGTTGCTCAATCAACCCTCATCTACTACTATCCTTTTTTCCACAGAAGTCACACGACTAGGCTACTGTAATGTAATATACGCTGGTCTCCTTCAACATCAATTTAAAAAACTACAAACTATTCGGAATACCGCAGTTCGCATCCTTTCACATGCACGGCAATACGACCATATTACTTCTCTTCTTATTCAACAGCACTGGCTCCCCTTCCCCCAACTTATCCATTTTAAAATCCTCTCTCCCGTTCATAAGGCTTTCTCAGGTAAAGCACCTCTTTGCCTTTCTGCTCTCATCAACCCTTATGCCCCACTCCACTGCTTGCAATCCCTCCAGGACTGAAGACTTGTTATTCCCTCCCCTGTCCGCATCAAATATGAGTCCAAACAATGCTCCACTTTCTTTTCCCTAGCACCATGCCTCCCCTCCTACTTCCGTTGGAATCCTCTCATCCAAAATTCAAACCTCTCATAAGAACCCACCTTTTCAAGCAGGCCTTCGGACTGGGCACTTCTTAGGCTGTGGTTGTTCTCAGTATAGTTTTTATTCCCATTTTATTTTATTTTACTCTATTCTATTTTAATTATTGTCTGCAGCTTCTTGTCTTAGTCCACGTCACCTTTCCTGTCACGTATTGTAGTTCCTTTCCTTCCTCATTTCCATTATGTGTTTTTCATTTTAATTTTTGTAAACCGCCCTGTACATTCCACAAAGGGTGATATATCAAGCACAAAAGAAATAGAAACATAGAAATATGATGACAGAAAAAGACCACATGGCCTATCTAGTCTGTCCTTCCATATCAACAACTACAACAGTCCCCTTTTTACCTTTAGAGATCCTCTGTTTGATAAAAGATGAACGCCCCTGTAACCAATTCTGGTGACAGGCCTGTGCAGAAAAAAAGGCCAGGTATATGCATGGTTATAGACCATTTCAGATATCTGGATGCCCCCGAACTACACAGCCACAGAACCAGATACTCGGAAATGCTGGCCAGGTTATTTCAGAAAGGGGGCGTGTATGTTAAAAGACATGCATGTCCTGGCTGGCGATTTCATATAAGTAGACATATGGCGGTGGGCCAGTAATATGTTTGGACTATAAATTAGCTTGCAGGTTTCTTTGATCCAGAACAATTAACTGTGATGGTGAGAGCACATTTCGCTCTTCCCTCTGCAAGTGTTGCTGCCATGAAATGAGCACTTTTTTGCCCCTTAATTGTGCTCAGGCACAGGTATAGGCATGGACACACCAACAGCCAGGGCCAGACAGTGTCATTTTGAAATTGCACCACGATATATATTTCATTGCACTAACCAGGCCATGCCTCCTCTATACTCCTGTGCTACATGAACATGCTTACACTAGGGATGTCCATATACTCAGCTTTATAAAATAGGTCCGGGAATGTCTTTGTGATTTGCATGACTGAATGCATGTTTTCAGACATCCAAATCATGAATAGAACTTCCAAAAGACTCCCACAGTGTTTCGCAAATGAAGTGTGCATTTATACTCTCAAAAGGAAAGTACCCACTGAGTTTGTCACTTAACTATGAAATGACTCCTGTCTCTCCAAATTTTAGCATTTATTTCAAACTATTTATATACTGCTACCTTGCACAGCATTCTAAGCGGCTTACAATAAGAACATACTAAATAAAACATAATACAGGGTAAATACAAAACAGCAAAACAGAATGTGGCACCCACCCATCCACTCATCCCCTCCTTCTACTACAACCTAACTGGGGAACAAAAAGGTCTTCAAACATTTCCGAATGCGGCCCTTGTCTAATTCCTGCCACACTGCAATATGCAGGTTGCCATTTGCCATGTGCAGTAGGGTCCTGAGTCAGGATCCATGTCAAGCTACTATACAGCTTCCCCAGAATCCTTATTTTAAACCAGCAGCATTTGTCTGTATCAGAAACATACAGCAGAATTGCCAGATGCTGGTCAGAAGACATCCAGCATTAGAAAAGCAGTAGCAATGTAACTGGAGGAAGGAAGGGCGTCAGTACAGCTGTCTTCAAAAACACACAGAACACTTAGCCACAATATGGTTGGCTGGTTTTAGCTTCTTACAGTCATGCTGTAACCAAACCTGAAATCATATTATTAGATGTGGCACTTCATTTTTTAAGGGAATACTAGCAGTAGTTGACTTCTTTAAAGCATAGTTACTCACCTGTAGCAGATGTTCTCCGTGAAGAGCAGGAATAAGTCCTCATATACAGGTGACATCACCGACGGAGCATTACATGGAACACTCCCCAGCTTCCAAAGGAAGCCTTTGGATACAATGCGCATGTGCGCCGGCTTTCCTGCCTGCTACTGCGCCATCTTCTCCAGTCATGGCCAAAATTGAGCTTCTTATTTTTCCCCCTAAACCCTTTTCTTCCCTTCCTCCTTTCTCAGTCTCTGTGGATAACTCTCTACTCCTCCCTATCTCCTCAGCTCACAACCTTGGGGTCATCTATGACTCCTCTCTCTCCTTCTCTAACACATCCAACTGATAGCTAAAACCTGCAGTTTCTTTCTCTTCAACATCAACAAAATTTGCCCATTCGTTTCTGAACATACTACTAAGAGGCTTGTTTACAAAGCCACGGTAGCGGTTTCCGATCGTTATCGGAGCCGCGGCCCCATTGATTTCATGGGTCACGGCTCCGATAACGATCGTAAACCGCTACCGCAGCTTTGTAAACAAGCCCCTAAGACACTTATCCTCTTCTTAGTCACCTCCCCTCTACTATTGTAACTTGCTTCTTGCTGGTCTCCCTCTGAGTCATCTCTCTCCCCTTCAATCTGTTTAACACTTACTGCGTGGCTAATCTTTCGCCAGCCTTGTCATGCTCATATTACCTCTCTTCTCAAGTCTCTTCATTTGCTTCCTATCCATTTCCGCATCAAGTTCAAACTTCTCCTTCTGACCTATAAGTGAATTCACTCTGCAGCTCCTCACTACCTTTCTTCTCTTATCTCTCCCTATACCCCTCCTCGGGAACTCCACTCTTCTGACAAATTGTTTCTATCCGTGCCCTTATTTATTATTTATTTATTTCCATTTCTTATATACCGCGCTTTTAATCAGTGCGGTTTACAAAAGAACAATTTAAACACAATGATACAGTCAGCATTGGGTTTTTTACAATGAACAGGGAAGAAAAACTTGGCGGTAAACAGGGTTAACTATATACAAAAACATGGTGGGAGGTAGGGTTAACTATGTACAATGGCATTTTGGTTAACTACATGGGAGTGGCCAATAGATATAATTGTAGTACAGTATAAATACAGTATGGGTAAAATGTGCAGGTATGAATCATCATGATTAGCCATTTTCCACCGGGGTCAAGTGGGTAAGGTCAACATGCGGGCTATGTTCAATCGGAGTTGCTTCTATTGCCAACTCCAGACTTCGCTCCTTTCACCTTGCTGCTCCTTATACTTGGAACAAACTACCCGAGTCTGTACGTCAGGCGCCTTCTCTGACCCTTTTCAAATCCAGGCTGAAAACTCACTTCTTCGCTGCCACTTTTGGATTATGACTCACCTTTGTGTTTCCTTACCATTCCCTCTAGCTGTATCCCATGTCTACAGCTACTGTGTTGTCTGTCTCAACTAGATTGTAAGCTCCGATGAGCAGGGACCGTCTTTAACATGTGTCTGTGCAGCATTGCCTACGCTTTGTAACACTATACAAATGTTCAGGAGTAGTAGTAATACTTATAGCATAGCAGGAGACAAAAGGCTACTCCCTAGGGAGATGGGAGGGTTGTGAGAACTTATTCCCGCTGTTCATGGATAACACCTGCTACAGGTGAATAACTATGCTTTCTCTGTGAACAAGCAGGAAATAGATCCTCACGTATGGGACTCCCACGCTACAGGTTACCAGAACCCAAGGAGAACACAATGCTGCAGGGCGCCGAACTGCAGAAGCCAGAAGGAACAGGAAGGTAGGCCTCCAAGGACTCATCAGATCCAGGTTCCTCAGCAGACATAGACCTGAGGGGTTTTGAAAGTGGCATGGATGAACAGAAGGGCTGGTGGGCAGCAGTTGACATTAAGACCCAAAGAGGTGCCAGAGCACAGCCTAGCCAAAATTGCTGTACCGTCAGGCTGAAAAGGTATGAACCAAGGACCATGTAGCAACCCTGAAGATTTCCTCTGTGGAGACAGAGCAGAGATTTGCCACCGCATGGACATTGTGAGCCATGACATGACCCTCAAGGCTCAATCCAGCCTGGGCATATGTGTAAGCGATGCAGTCCGTAAGCCAGAGAGATAGTATGGGCTTTGAGACAGCAGTGCACAACTTATTGGGATTGAAGGAAACGAACAGCTGGGTGGACTGGCGGTGCACCTTTGTATGCTCCAAATAGATCCCATTTGCAGTCCAAGATATGCAATTCTGCCTCACCCCGGTTGGAGAGAAGCTGGGGGAAGAAAGTCAGTAAGACTATTGACTGGTTGAGGTGGAATGCCAAGACCACCTTTGGGATAAAGCAGGGGGCGGGGAGGGGTGCATACAGAGCACCACCCTGTTCTGCCACCAGAAAGAGGACCTTCTAGGTCAGGGATTTCAGAGGGCATGAGTCCAGTGACTCAAATGGGGGCCGCATTAGCTGGGCAAGCATCACGCTGAGATCCCAAGTCAACATTGGGGGCTTGAGCGAAGATTTCGAGAGGAGCAGATCCATCATGAATTGAGCCACAAGTGTCTGAGCCAACATAGACTTCCCCCAGAGCCACAATGGCATGCCCCTATCGTGCTGAGGTGAACTTGGACTGAATTGGACTTCAGGCCAGAGTCAGAGAGGTGCAGAAGGTACTCCAGCAGCTGGTCCACAGAGCAGGTGAAGGGGTCCTGCGCCCTGCTCATGTACCAGGCAGCAAACCAATGCCAGTTTAGTGTGTTGGCCTTGTGCGTGACATCCTCTGGAAGACTGAGCTCGGAGAGGAGTACCTGCTCAACATTCATGCTATGAGGGCCAACGAGCGGACACTGGGGTACAGAAAGGTTCCGCCCTCCTGTGAGATGAGGTTTGGGGTGGAGCTCAGGTGGAGGCTCCCTCTGTGAAAGCTGCAGCAGTAGTGGGAACCAGGGCTGCCAAGGGCAGTAGGGGACAATAAAAATCATGGATCCCCTCTCAGCTTGGATCTTCAAGAGGATCTTCACCACAAATGGAATCAGGGGGTATGCATACAACAAGCCCTTCCCCTAGTGGAGGAGAAAGGTGTCCGAGGCCAGACGGTTGCTGACTGGCCTCTGGGAACAGAACCAAGCCACCTGGGTGTTGTGCACTGTGGCAAAAAGGCCCACCACCGGAGTGCCCTGCTCCCGAAAGATCCAATTCACCATTGCCCTCTTGAGGGCCCACTTGTGCAGTTGAAGCACCCAGCTGAGTTGATATGCCAGGCCGTTGAGCTCACCAGGCAGATAAGTCGCCCTGAGGCCCATGCCATGGAGCAAGATAAACTTCCACAGGTGAACAGCCTACCAGACTAGGAGGTATGAGCCCGTGCCCCCATGCTTGTTCACATAGAACATTGCTACCTGGTTGCCCATTTGAATCAGGACCACCTGATTGGCCAGGTGCGCCTGAAAGGCATGGAGGGCATTCACTAAGGCCTGAAGCTTGAGAAAGTTGATTTAATGCAGACTTTCCCACTCAGAGCAAAAGCCCTGGGTGCACAGACTGTCCAGGTGCACCCACCCAGCTGAACTTGGATGCATCCATCGTGAGTGTCTTACGGGGGTCTGCCATTGGAATGGGAGGCCTCGCAGCAGATTCTCTGACTCTAGCCACCAGGTGAGGGACTACATCAGTGAAGTGGTGACCATGATCCTGTCTCGAAGGTGGCCCATCGCATGCTTCCATTGTGTGCCTAAGGTCCACTGAGCTTGCTGCATGAAAAGGCAAGCCTGAGGGGTGACATGCACTGTGACAGCCATGTGCCCGAGGACTCATAACATCCCATGGGCGGTAGTGTGGTGCTGATGCTGCATCTCGTCCACGACCTCGATGAGCCGCTGCAAGCGCTCTATTGGTAGAAAGGCCCATGCCCGAGTGGTGTCAAGGAGGGCCTCAATAAACTCCAGATGCTGCGCCGTCTGGAGATAGGACTTCAAGTATTTGATCACGAAGCCGAGCTGCTCGAGCACCTGAATGGTAAGCTCGATAGACTGCCGGACATCATCCCATGTGGGACCCTTGATGAGCCAGTCATCTACGTACAGAAAGACGAAGACTCCCAGGATCCGGAGGAAGGTAGCCATGACTGCCAGACACTTCGTGAAGACCCATGGGGAAAAGGCCAGCCCAAAGGGGAGCACTCAGCACTGATAGTGCCAGCTGCCCAGCATGAACCGGAGATACTGTCTGTAACCTGGGTGGATTGGGGTGTGTGTTACGCATCCTTTAGATGCAAAGAGCATAGCCAATTGCCCTAAAGAAGGTATGGGAGCAGCGTTCCTAGGGAGAACATCTTGAACGTCTTGTGCACGAGGAACCGGTTTGGGGTTCACAGATTCAGAATGGGCTGGAACCCGCCAGTCTTTTGGGGAACCAGGAAGTACCTGGAGTAGGAGCCTCGACTGACCTGAGCTGGGGGAACCAGCTCGATAGCTAAGTCAGCTAGCAGGGCAGTGACCTTGGTCTACAGCAGGCTCCACTGTATGGGGTCCATGGGGACATATGGAGGCAGCAGCTGGGTGAAGTACAGCTGATGTCTGCTTTGGACAATCTGCAGTATCCAGGTGTCCGAAGTGATGAGGGGCTACCGGTGGACAAAGTGGACGAGCCGCCCCCCTACCTGCAGGAGTACTCCGGCGGACAATAGTCAGCTGGCTAATCTCCTGAGGAGCCTGTCAAAAACCTGCACCCGCTGCTGGTGGGGAGTCTGCACCTTGGCCTGTGCCTGCAGCTGGGCTGGGTAATACTGGCACGGGCATGGGTAGAAGGCCTTCTCAGTCTGGTGTTCTGTGCGGGATCCGCAGTCTTCCTGGAGAGCCTCGAGAGAGTCGCATGCTCCTTCTTGAGCTCCTTCACCTTCTCCTCTACCAATTTCCCAAAGGGGTTCTCCCCTCGACAGGGGACATTAGCAATCTTGTCCTGGACCCATTTTTCCAGGTCAGAAGACTGCAGCCCTGCCATCCAGGGTGGCGATGCTCATGGCTGCCACTCTGTTCACAGACTCAAAGGCATCAGGTGCCATGCATCATGAATTCTGAGCAGTCTTTGCTGTGGGTCACCAGTCCCCGAAACGTCTGCCAACGGACCTCGGGGACGAGGGCGGCAAAGTCCTCCAGGATCAACATAATATCCTTGAGGAACATGCACATATAGGTCTGGTAGGCCAGAACTCTGGCAACCAGCATGGAACCCTGATAGCATTTCCTCCCAAAGGAGTCCAGGGTGTGAGCCTTATAGCCCGGCAGTACCGAAGAATGTGTCTTGGAACTCTTAGCACAATTCAAAGCTGATTCAACCGTGATGGAGTTGTGGGGCAACTGAGACTTCTCAAACCCCGGGGCTTTCAGGGAATCTCCCACAGCCGCAGCAGCAACCTCTGTAGGACGGGAATGGCCACCCCCTCCCTGGGGGCTGAGGGGTACTGGAGAAGCTCTAGTTCTTCCACCCTCAGTTCCTCCTCAGATTCCAGGGAAAAAGGGGATGGCCTTGGCCATGTCCCTAATGAAGTTTTGGAAGGCCTTGTCCTCCGGAGGTGATTTGCATCACTTGCGGGGAGGCAACAGGTTGGATGGGAGGTTCGGAGACCGAAGGTCTGAAACTGTCGATTCCTCTTCGGTCTCCCATTCTGATTCAGACTCCCAGGCCTGATTCTATGGCTTTGGAGAGGGTGGGCACCAATGACCCCCCTGTCATCCGGTGCACCAATGGCGATGTCCATGGGCCTCAGACTTCAACTGGAGAGGGAGACTGTTCTGAGAACAAGAGTCGATTCCAATCTCCCACCTGATGTCCCCGCCTTTATGAGCAGGGCATGGGTCTCCAGGATAGGCTGGATGGAGTGTGGTGATGATGCTCTATGCGCCGCATATTCTGCAAGACTTCCCCCATCACCGTGAGTTTAGAGGGCTCAAAGGTGTTCCTCCAGACACCACTGCTGCTGTTGCAGTTATCGGTGTCGACACTTCGGGCAGGGACTCCACGATGATAGGTGCAGTGGGAGACATTCGGCTGTCCTCCTGGGCAATGAAAGTTGACTTCGCTGTCTGGGTCGGTCGCTTCCGGCCATCGCTCTCTGCATCGTGTCGAGAAGGGCTGCAATTACGCTGCACCCAGAATTTCTCCCAGTGCTCACTCTTCAACATCAACGGGGTCTCATCAGAGAGTCTTCTCTTGCTGCTTAGGCCCCTCTGCTCCAACTGGGCACGCAGCTCCTTTCCCTTGGACACCTCAGAACTCTTGGCAAGCATTGAGGAGGGGGTCAGAGCTGAGGATGCTGAATCTAATAAGCCGAAGAGGGACTCCTTCTGTTTTTCCCAACCCTTCAGGCCTCAGTGCATCATCTACAAGCAAAGCTCGCAGGACACTAGCTGGTGATCAGGTTAAAGGCAATGGAAGCACCAGTTGAGGTAGTCAGAAGCAGAAATGGTCATGCCACACTTGATGCATTTCTTAAAGCCACTAACTGGCTTAGACATGCTGAAAAATACTGTCTCAGTCATAGACAGGAAAAAAACCTCGAAGGGGTAAAACATGCTAAAAGCGAGAAGAGAGAAATTAAAAATCGAAATCGGCAAAATCAACTAACCGATGACAGGCAGAAAAGAAAACAGAGAAAAAAATGGTCCATAAGGGCCAGAAGAGAAAACTTTTTTCCGGACTGCAGGAACATTTCCAAGGGGCTCTTGTGGAAAAAAGAAGATGGTGCCGTGGCAGGCGGGAAGGCAGGTGCACATGCGCGGTGTACCTCCTTTGGAAGCTGGGGAGCATTCCTTGCGGGGCTCCATCAGTGAAGTCACCTATACACAAGGACTTATTTCCTGCTTGTTCATGGAGAAGCTACAGTTTTAAATTGTCGACAGAATTGGAGTGGAGGAGTGGCCTAGTGGTTGGGGCAAGGTACTTCAGGCCGGAAAGTTAGGGGTTCAAATCCCACTAGAGGACAGCAATCTTGGGCCGGAAGGACTGGGGTTTCTAGTCCCACAGGTGCTCCTTGTGGTCTTGGGCAAGCCACTTAACCCTCCATAGCCCATGTTCCCTGTATGTATTAGTGTGTGTGTGTCTCATATCCCCTCGTGTTAAATGTATCCCCCAATTGACCGCTTTGATCCGGTGAAAAGCGGGATATAAATACAGCTAAATAAATAAAAAAATAAAAAATAGTTCTCTGTGTGCTGTGCTTTCCTGTCTAATCAATGTGTTTATACCTCAAAAGTTTCCTGTCATGATTTGACAATTTCCAATCTGTAATCAAACTGCTGCTGATCGCTGGAAGTAGCGGTATACAAATGTATACTAAATAAATAAAATAAATAAATTCCAGGGCAACAGGATAAGGATCTTCAAAGGACATGAAATAGGTATGTTAAGTTATATATTAGCCTGTTTGGACAACGTTTCCCCTTAGTTAAGTTTTATAACCAATCAGGAGCCAGGCCCAATGGCTTAAGATCCGCCATTGCCGGGGCCTCCGATGAGCAGCGTTTCTGACGGGGGTGAGAGCAGGAGCTCCCCCTTCCTCCCCGAGCCCACCAATCAGCAGCCAGGCCCAACGGCTTAAGATCCGCCATTGCCGGGGCCTCCGATGAGCAGCGCTTCTGACGGGGGTGAGAGCAGGAGCTCCCCCTTCCTCCCCGAGCCCACCAATCAGCAGCCAGGCCCAACGGCTTAAGATCCGCTGTTGCCGGGGCGCGCCCGCGCCTTGCGGGCCTGCGCCTGAGGGCCTCACCAGAGGGCCCTTTGGCATGACCCTTAGGCGTTGGTCCGTGGCGTCTGTTTCTGGAGTCTTGTGATGTAGCAGACTCTTATGAGGCAATGGAAACTGATAGTGATCCGGTGGAGAGAGCCGGTACTGCAGGGGAATGCAGGATTTTCTCTGATGAGAGGAAAAAAGAATGCAGAGCTAATCAGGAACCACTCCTCACTTCAAGGCAGGTGAAAAGCCAAGTCCCTGATTGGGCACGCCCAAGCAGGATGCGGGCAGTGCAGCACT
The DNA here is from genome assembly GCA_033557465.1 of Ichthyophis bannanicus. NCBI lineage: Eukaryota > Metazoa > Chordata > Amphibia > Gymnophiona > Ichthyophiidae > Ichthyophis > Ichthyophis bannanicus. The sequence goes on from CM066031.1 coordinate 1,582,206,606, forward strand.
CAGCTAGCTTGTTAAAAACCCAGAAACAGAAACAGTTAGGCAAGCCAGGGAAGCAACGTGACAACCAAGGACACAAGCACCTGGACAGGTCAGATGACCAGGAACAGGAACCGTGGGAGAGAGAACCACTAAGCAGCTGTGATCCAAGAAGGAGCAGACAGGAGCTGGGAGACTCAGGGGCAGAGAAAGATTTATGGAAGCAGAAGAATTCTAAGGCACTGAGAGACCCAAGGCTGCAGCTCAGGAGTTTAAAGGACCCAGAAGAACCTTGGAATAGGAGGCAAAGGGATAAGGAATTACCCTGGAAGAAGCCCAAGCACAAGGTATCTGGTGGGTGTGGCACGGCTAGCAAACTTAACAGTGGAAAGCCAGAAAGAGTGAGTTTTAATTGTGAAAGACAGGATAAAGGCAGAAAGTTTGACACGAACTGGTTAAGTCAAGAAAAGCCTGACTGTTTTCCTTTTAACACTCGAGAGATTCTCTAAACACAGCTGGAGCGTTTTACCCTGCACTGCCATGTGGAGATAAGTGGGGGAAGGGAAATGCTTGCACACTGAAATGTGGTCCAAGTAAAAGCACTGATAATTGCCTAGAGATAAGAAATACAAACAAGCATTTACCTGAAGGAGGATTTGCTCAGCCTAGCTCAGAAAATACACAGGCTGAATTACTTCTCACTGAATTCAGAGAGTTCCTTAAAAGCAGAGCAGTTTCTACTCAGAACGTAGCAAAGCCATTGATCAGCTGGCAAGAAGAAATGCCTTTAATTTCTTTGCCATCTACAGAACAGGAAGTCCCGATGGATTGCTCTACCTGTATGATTCCAAAGGACATTTAAGTGTTTTGCTTGCCAGTGTTGTATGTAAGAAAATAGCAAAGTTACCTCACTGTTTGCTGTGATAAAAGAGCTTATGTGAAGGGAATAAGTGGAAGCATATTCTGTGCAATTCAGGAGCAGTGCTGGTATCAGAGTTTCTGTTACCTTAATGAAAAGGAGATCACATGACAGGTGAATGTGATCAGTAATGGACATTCAGTTAAGCAGTGAAAAAAGCCTTGTTTAAGTTCAGCTTCTCAATTTTGTTTTGTGCCATATTTCATTCACGTCTGCTGCATTTGAACTGCGTAAGCGGGAAATAAACCTCATAAAAAAGAAATATTCTTTGCCTTGCCTTATCACTTGAGCACCAACACAACTACAACATTAACCCTCAAGGGCATTCAAGGCCAGCCCCTCCCTTAACCCTCAAGGTCCATGGAGTGGGTGGGTGGCAGTCTATATTGATGTCCTGCTTATATATCAGGGTAACTTGCTGTTCCGTGTCCTTCTCCTTCTCTTATCTGTTTGACTGTTTCTGTCCTCTACTCTGTCCTATCTTATAATGGCGTTCTTTTCTTATTTCCTTAAATGATGTAGTATTGTAAACCGCTCTAATACCTTTTGGTCTGAGTGGTATATCAAATTCAAATAAACATAAACATAAACATAACATATGGTCTGGAAATATGAAAAACCTCTAATTAAATTCCTCTAAATTCTCCCAGGGCGAAATGGAGTCATGTAACTTGAGAGTGAGTGCAAAAGCTGCTAGAGAGGAAGATGCATCTAAAGAGACAGCAGCAGCTCCCAGAGACTAGCAAGGGGAGAGAGGGGGAGTTCTGGTCAAGCTCAGTATTCAGCTAAGGATTTTATGGACTTTAGTTTTAGTGGTGGCAATGCTACGAAAGTTGTGAAAAAGGCAAGAAGATGGGAAGAATGCGCTGCTGCCAGCTCAAGGGTGTTTGGTGCCCTAGGCGAGCCTCAGTCCAGCAGCCCCCTGCTCCCCATCTCCTCTGCCACTGCTGCTGACCCTCTCTGGTCACTGCAACAGCAGCAATGGCAATGAAAGAGTAACAAAGCACCCTTACCGAAAGCCTCCAAAGCTACCTTGCTCTTACTGCTCCGCAGCTCCTTTGACCAGCTGCTTCTGCCCCCATACAAATAGAAAGTCGGATTTGGAGGGGGCAGAAGCTTGTAACTGTCTTTTTTGGCATGAAAAGCACTTCTATCCCCTAAGTTTTGCTTTGCAGAAGCCATAGATTTAACTGAAAAAGCAGTTGGTCACCCTACTCCCAGGTAGAGGAAAGCAACGGCTACAGCAGCGCTTGAAGCCCCGGGATCCTTTGGCCTCTCTGCCTGCACTCCTTCCCCTTCCCTCTCCCTGGAGCTCTCTTACCTGAGAGAAAGCTCTGTCCTTCCACTGCTATCTGCCCCAACCCAGATGTCCTCCCTCGGCACTCCTACTACTACTGCTTGACATTTCTATAGCACTAGAGGGCATACATAGTGCTGTACATATGCACATAAGAGACAGTCCCAGTCAATAGGGCTTACAACCTATTCAAGACAAACACAACAAACAAAGGATCAGGGTAAACTTACAGGAAAGCGTAGTTACTCACCTGTAACAGGTGATCTCCGGGAACAGCAGGAATTTAGTCTTCACATATGGGTATCGTCAGTACCGACGGAGCCTCTGTGGGAATGCTCCCCAGTGTCCAATAGGAACGCTTTTGGGAGCATCCCTCAGCATATGTGTGCTGCCTTCCCGCCTTTCCAACTGTCCCTCTTCAGTTATGTTTGTAGCTGAGTGAAAGGATAGAGGGAGAGAGGAAAGAGACAGAGAGATAGAGAAACAACTCCTAGGTGAAGTGGGTGGGTTGTGAAGACTAAATTCCTGCTGTTCCCGGAGATCACCTGTTACAGGTGAGTAACTACGCTATCTCCAGGAACAAGCAGGAATGTAGTCTTCACATATGGGGACTCCCTAGCTGAAGATGCCAGAGAGATAACCCTAGGAAGCTGCCACCTATAGAAGGTGGGCCATGCTTCCTCCCATGGATCTCTGGCATCCCACCAGGGTTGGTGGGTAGGAGAAGAATTAGGTCTGAAAGAGATTTTGATGAACAGTTTAGCCAAAGAATGCATCCCGACGGGAGGCTTTATCTAGGCAGTAGTGGGCTGTAAAGGTATATACCGAAGCCCAGGTAGCTGCTCGACAAATGTCATCAATAGACACAGAGTGAAGGTTAGCCATTGAGGCTGCCATGGCTCTCACATTATGAGCTGTGAAGAGGAAGACTCTTACTCTCATAAGCAAAGGATATGCATTGTGCAATCCATTTAGATAAAGTCCTCTTGGAGACTGGAAGTCCCAAATGACTAGCATCAAAAGCAATAAAAAGTTGAGAAGACTTTCTATGTTGCTGTGTTCTTTGTAGATAAAAAGCTAAGGCTCTTTTACAGTCCAAAGTGTGAAGGTTCTTCTCTGCATTAGAGGCATAAGACCTCGGAAAGAATACAGGAAGATAAATCGATTGATTTACATGAAAAGGTGAAACCACCTTTGGCATAAAGTGTGGATGAGTTCTGAGGACAACCTTATCATGGTAAAACCTAGTGTAAGGAGGATCAGCCACTAACACTTGCAATTCACCAATGCGACGTGCAGAGGTGATTGCAATTAGGAAGATGACCTTCCAGGACAAAACCTTCAGGGTAGTAGTGACTAAAGGTTCAAAGGGCGGTTTCATGAGCTGCCTGAGAAAGCGTAGTTACTCACCTGTAACAGGTGTTCTCCAGGAGCAGCAGGAATCAGTCCTCACTTATGGGTGACGTCGGCGCCGACGGAGCCCTCGCGGAGCAATTTTCCCCAGCTTTCAAAGAAAGCCTTTGGGAATTGCAGCGCGCATGCGCGGTAGTCTTCCCGCCCGAAGGTGCCATCTTAGCCAGTCAGATGACATAGCTAAAAAGACAGCATAAAAATTTGCAAAAAGAACATAAGCAGACGATTGCAACTCCAAGGGGAGGAGGGAGGGTAGTGAGGACTGATTCCTGCTGCTCCTGGAGAACACCTGTTACAGGTGAGTAACTACGCTTTCTCCAGGACCAAGCAGGAAGTCAGTCCTCACTTATGGGACTCCCAAGCTCAAGGCTACCGGAGACCCTAAGCACAAAAATGAGCTCCCTCTAGCTCAGCAGCACAGAAGGATAGAATCTTCGCTGAATTATCACCCACCGGTAGCCCACATCCGGGATGGAGGGTAGGAGTTGCTCAGACTTCAAAGAGATTACGGAGGACTGCCTGTCCGAAAGCACTGTCCCTGCGGGACTCCCTCTCGAGACAGTAATGGACCGCAAAAGTCTGGCTCGAAGACCAAGTAGCGGCCCGGCAGATGTCTGCCAGCGGAACAGAGCGGAGGTAAGCCACTGACGTGGCCTTTGCCCGAACGCAATGAGCCGTGACTCGACTTTCTAAGGCGAGTCCGGCTGCCCCATAAGCCCAAGAGATACAGTCCGCAACCCAGATGGACAGAGTACGCTTGGAGACCGGGAGCCCCAATTTATTGGGGTCAAAGGACACAAAAAGCTGCGCAGCTTTACGGTGCTCCCGCGTACGGTCAAGGTAGAAGTTCAACGCCCTTCTACAGTCCAGGGTATGGAGGACCGTCTCAGCTCGGCTGGAGTGTGGTCTGGGAAAGAAGGTTGGAAGTACCACCTCCTGATTCAAGTGAAAAGGGGAGACCACTTTAGGCAGAAACTTTGGGTGAGTCCGTAGGACTACCCTATTCTTGTAGAACCGAGTGTAGGGGGGATCAGACACGAGGGCCTGTAATTCACTTACGCGCCTAGCGGAAGTGAGGGCTATCAAGAACAGCGTTTTCCAAGACAGAAAACGGAGAGAGCAGGTAGCCATAGGTTCAAAAGGCGGACAGGTGATCCGCTGTAAAACCACATTCAGGTCCCAGTCAGGCGCTGGCGGGCGCAGAGGTGGTTTAAGTAGTAGGAGACCTCGGAGAAACCTCGCTACGAGAGGGTCGTTGGAGAGAGGTCTGCCGTCCACCGGCACATGATGTGCGGAAAGAGCACTGAGGTGAACTTTGACGGAGTTGGACTTAAGTCCCAGATTAGAGAGGTGTAGCAAGTACTGTAAGATCACCGACACCGGGCAGGAGAAGGGATCCTGAGACTGTTGGGTACACCAGACTGCAAAGCGACGCCATTTAAGGGCGTAGCATTTGCGGGTAGAAGGCCGTCGCGAAGCCAAGACGACCTCCTCCACCTCTGCCGGCAAGAGGAGAGGAGCAAGGACTACCCTCTCAGCAGCCAGGCCATGAGGTTGAGAGACCTGAGGTTGGGGTGCAGTAGGGACCCCTGATCCTGGGTGAGGAGATCCGGTTGCACCCCCAGAGGGATTGGATCCTCCACCGCCAGTTGCAGCAAGAGCGGAAACCACGGCTGCCTGGGCCAGCGAGGGGCCACCAGGATCATGAAAGCTTTGTCTCGGAGAACCTTGAAAAGGGTCCGAGAGACTAACGGGATGGGAGGGAAAGCGTACAGAAGGCTCCCCGACCATGAGATCAGAAAGGCGTCCGCCGCCACCCGAAGGGGGTGAGGCTGACGAGAGCAGAAGCGAGGAAGCTGCCGGTTGTGAGGACTGGCAAAGAGATCCACTGTGGGGAGGCCCCACCTGAGGAAGAGCTTCTGAACGATCAAGGGGTCCAGACGCCACTCGTGCGGCTGGAGGACCCTGCTGAGTTTGTCCGCCAGGCAATTTTCTTGGCCCGGGAGATAAACTGCCTTGAGGAGAATGCCGTGACTGACGGCCCAAGAGCAGAGCTTCTGTGCCTCCCGGCAGAGGAGGAAGGAGCCCGTGCCCCCCTGCTTGTTCACGTAGAACATGGCAACTTGATTGTCCGTCTGGACAAGGACGGACTGTTGGGAGGTCAGGTGGGAGAAGGCCTTGAGAGCTAGGCGGATCGCCCTGAGCTCCAGGAAGTTGATCTGCTGAGCAGACTCCCACTTGGTCCAGAGGCCCTGAGTACGTGCCTCTTGGCAATGGGCTCCCCAGCCCAGGGGGATGCATCGGTGGTCAGCACCCGGGTCGGCTGAGGTGACTGGAAAGGCATTCCCAATACCAGGTTCGGCTGCCGGAGCCACCACCGGATAGACGAGACCAGCGGCTCGGAGACGCGCACCAGGTCTGCTAGGCCGCCCGTGGCCTGTCGCCACTGCTGGCGGAGACACCACTGAGCAGGCCGCATATTCAGGCGGGCATTGGGGGTCACATGGACGGTGGAAGCCATATGGCCGAGCAGTCTCAGGAAGCGCCTGGCGGAGGACCAGGGGCTGGCTGCGAAAGCGGTCGGCTAGGTCCATGAGCCGCTGAGCCCTGTCGAGCGGTAGGTACGCTCGCGCCTGAGGGGTGTACAGCCTTGCGCCGATGAACTCGAGATCCTGTGAGGGGAGCAAAGTGGACTTTGCGAAGTTGATGACAAAGCCCAAGTGCTGCAGCAGAGTCACCGTGCGGCACGTGGCGGTGGTGACCTCCTGAGCGGATGCTGCTCTGATGAGCCAGTCGTCGAGGTACGGAAAAACATAGAGGCCGTGAAGCCGGAGATGGGCCGCCACGACCGCGAGACATTTTGTGAAGACTCGCGGTGCGGAGGACAGGCCGAAGGGCAGTACTCTGTACTGGTAATGATTTCCTGCCACCACAAACCTTAGGTATTGGCGGTGGCTTGGGTGGATGAGGATGTGCGTGTAAGCATCCTTTAGAATCCAAGGAGCATAGCCAATCTCCCTGCTGGAGGTAGGGCAGAAGGATTCCAAGGGTAAGCATTTTGAACTTCTCCCGCACAAGGAACTTGTTGAGGTTGCGCAAGTCCAGGATGGGTCGGAGGCCTCCTGTTCTCTTTGGTATCAGAAAATACCTTGAATAGAAGCCCTGACCTCTCAGGTGGTGTGGCACCGGTTCCACCGCCTGATCCTGCAGAAGACCTGCTAAATCCTGAAGGAGCAACTCCCTGTGCAGAGGGGGGCGCGGAGGCTCTCCCGGAAAATAGGAGGGAGGGACCTGATGGAAGTGGAGAAGGTAGCCCTCTCGCACGACCTGAAGCACCCAGGCATCTGCGGTGATGCTGGACCACCTGTCGGCGAAGTGAACCAGCCGGCCTCCGGTGCTGGGGGGAACCAGCGGGGGGGGAGAGGCTATGCTGAGCGAGTCAAAAACCCCCACCCTGCTGAGCAGGGGCTGGTGGCGCAGGCTTGGGGGCTTGCTGCCTACGGGACCCGTTACCCCGTCCCTTGGCCTGCTGGCCCTGTTGGGGAGCTGCAGGGGCCTGATAATGGGGGTATTGTTTGTAGGCAGCCGCCTTCCTCGGGTAAAAGGTCTTTTTTCCCGAGCCCTTCTTTTTCTGGGAAGGGGCGGAGGTCTTCCTAGAAAGCCTGGTCCTGGTGAGAGTCTCAGTCTCAATTTGTGCAGCCTTTTCCGCCATGGGCTTGCCAAAGAGGTTTTCGCCTCGGCAGGGGACATCGACCAACTTGTCCTGTACCCAGGGCTCAAGGTCGGACGACTGAAGCCAAGCCTGTCGGCGGGCACCGATGCCGGCTGCGGCTACAGGCTTCAAAGCCATCATAGGCTGCTCGGGACATGAACTTTGAGCATTCCCGAATACCTGTGGACAAGGCTAGGAACCTCCGCAAGGGTTCCTCGGACAAACCAGCGGAGAAGCCGGCTAGCTCTTTAGCCAGATCCCTGAGATACATGCCCATGTAGAGCTGGTAAGTCTGGACACGACAGGCGAGCATAGAGCCCTGGAAGCACTTCTTGCCAAGGCCATCCAGGTTACGGGCCTCCCTTCCAGGAGGCACCGAGGAGTGCATCTTCTGGCTCTTAAGACGATGCATGGCCGATTCCACTACCATGGAATGGTGTGGCAACTGCGCCTTTTGAAAGCCAGGGCTCTTGCGGACTCGATAGATAGAATCGACCCGCTTGCTCAGGACCGGCGAGGAGGCCGGACTCTCCCACATGCGGAAGAGTAGTCGTTCCAGCATAGGAGGAACCGGCACAGTAAAGTGCTCCCTCGCGGGAGAGTCATACTGGAGGGCGTCGAGCTCTTCGGCTCGAGGCTCCTCCTCGGGGTCCGCAGGGAAGGCCAAAGCCTTGGCCATATCCCTAACGAAATCCGAGAACCGGGCATCCTCCGGGGGGGACTGCTTCCGAGGCTCGGACTCCGGAGAGTCCGATGGGACACACCGAGTCCGGAAAGAATCAGGTGACTCTTCCTCCTCAGACTCCCAGACCGACTCCGACGAGGACTCGGTGGGGTCGGCTCGGGCAGGGTGCGGCGCCAGCCGCCCCGACGCCGAGGGAGTCGGCGTCGGCGACCTCGGTCCCGAACGGGAGGCCGAGGGCGACCTCGACCGAGGATCGACTCGAGTTCTCATCGACTCGAGGATCGGCTCGGTCTCCGGGGTCGACTTGGACGTCGACGTCCCGGCGGTCGGGGCAGCGACGCCAGCGAAGCCAGCGAGCAGTGCCCGCTGCTGGTCCATGAAGGCAGACAATCTGCTCTCCAAGGCCGTCAACCTGAGTCCGAGCTCAGGCGACCCAGCAGCCCCCGACTCGGGCCCCGACGGCGTCGGGCCCGACGTCGGCTGACGCGGAGGCGAGTCCAGAAGGACAACAGGACTTACCCGGGCAGGCATCTCCGACTCCAGGCGAGGTCGCTTCGGGAGGTGTTCCTTCTCCAAGGACCCGGGGCGGCTGTCGGGGCTATGCGACCTGGCCCTCGCGGAGCCAGGAGCGTCCACCGACGCCGCCCTCGCGGGTTTTTCCTTCCGTCGATGGTCCCCGGAGGGAGAACCCCGGTCGGAGGAGCTCCGTCGACGGTCCGAACTGGAGCCTTTTCGACAGTGAGGCCTCCGACGAGGTCCGGGTACGGCTGGGGTCAGCGAAGATTCTTTCGCGCTGATGCCGCCGACTTCTCAACGCCTTCGAGGACAGTTTGCTGCAGGGCCCACAGATCAGTTCCTCGTGATCTGGGCCCAGGCAGCGGAGGCAAAGGTCGTGTGAGTCGGTGAGTGACATATTTCGGTCACACCGACCACACCGCTTAAAGCCACTGGCAGCCATCGGGGGAAAAAGGGCCCCTGCGAGGTCAAAGGACCGGGCTGCCAGGGAAAAAAACGAAAACGAAAGCTGACTAAGTCAGAAAAACCGAAAAACCGTTAGAGGACTCGAGACCGGCGTCGCGAGTCCGGGCGGGAAAACGACCGGCGTCGAACCGAAAGATAAATACAGAGGAAAATCAACTTTTTCGCGGGGACAAGACGGGGACGTCTGTAGGGCTCCGCGGAAAAAAGAAGACTGGCTAAGATGGCACCTTCGGGCGGGAAGACTACCGCGCATGCGCGCTGCAATTCCCAAAGGCTTTCTTTGAAAGCTGGGGAAAATTGCTCCGCGAGGGCTCCGTCGGCGCCGACGTCACCCATAAGTGAGGACTGACTTCCTGCTTGGTCCTGGAGAACTATATTTAAATCCCATGCCACCGGTGGTGGTTTGATGGGAGGTTTTGTTAATAGAAGACCTCTCATAAATCTGGATATGAGAGGAAATTGGTTATCCATATAGAGGCTTATAGGAAGCTGTAATTGCGCGAAGATGGACTCTTACTGAATTGGTCTTTAGACCAGAATTTGATAAATGAAGTAGATACTCTAGTATCATTTCCAAAGGTATCACCAGGGGGTTTAACCCCTTCCGGGAACACCATATAGTGAAACGTTTCCACTTGAAGGCGTAAGATCGTCTTGTGGAAGGTTTTCTAGAAGCCTGAAGGATATCCTTTACCTGTTGGAAAAGGTTAAGATCCTGAAGATTTAAGCTTTCAGAAACCAGGCCGTGAGATGCAGGGACTGGGGATTCGGGTGCCATAGGGTCCCGCTCTCTTGGGAAAGGAGATCTGGAGCACACCCTAACTCCAGAGGCGTAGCTTGAGAGAGATGTAGAAGCACCGTGGTTCTATGAGGATCATAGACCTCTGTCTCTCTGAAGCTTGAAGAGTGTTTTGGGGATGAGGGGAATAGGTGGGAAGGCATAGAGGAAGTCCTGACCCCAGTGAAGGAGGAAGGCATCCCTTGCCTGGCAAGTGTGAGCCGGAATCCTGGAACAGAACCGGGGAAGTTTGGCATTCAGTGGACTTGCAAAGAGGTCTATGTCTGGAGTCCCCCAGATGTGAAATATCTTTGTCACCTGGTCCAGGTGGAGAGACCATTCGTGAGGCAGCAATACTCGGCTGAGTTTGTCTGCCCAAAGGTTTTGAGCGCGGCGTCTCTTCAGTGAAGCGGAGGGTGAGAATCCGCACGGTTTGAGGTCAGTTTAAAATCATAGAGGAAATTCGACGTGGGCAGCATTAGATTTTGGTGGAGCACATGAGGGCTAAGAACCGATCCCCTGAAGAAACCGAGGCGGTGAAACGCTACAGTGGTACCTGGGGAGAGCGTTGGGATCGTTGAAAAATAAGAGAGGAGCCTAGTAATGGAGACTTCAAATTAAATAGAACAAGCAGAAAGCTAAGTACTATGACTTTGTAGAAATCAACTTTTGCCATTAGAGCTTTAAGAAGATTTAGACAACGCATATGAACTAGTTGTCTGAGTTAAGTTACAAGATTGAAAGCGACGGTTTTCTGCAATAGAGCTCCTCACTTAAGGAACATAAATGAAGGTCGTTGATGCTACTGGGTACGATACATAGTCCAGACGTAAGTCTGAAAAGTAGGTGTAAAAGCCTGCATACTAAATTGTAAATAGTTGTTACCTGTTAACCTGTTATCCATGTTTATTACCCTGTTTATTGTAAGTGCATAAATACACAAATAAGTGCACAAATACGTTTCCTGTAAACCGCGCTGATAATAAATAGTGCGGTATAGAAAAGCAATTAAATAAATAATAGTGCCAAAAGAAGTCTGAGATCTTCATAGTTGTAACTGATCTAGTGCTTTGTTAGAGGAATAGGAGGTATAGTAGACTTCATGAGTTATTCTTGAACGTATTTTGTTTTCAATTTTGGCAAAGGTTTTGAATGCCTGGAAGATATACCACGAGAAGGTGGATTTAATGCTCTCCGGCGAGGGCCCAAAGTCGTAAAGCTTCATTGCATAATGACAGAGAGCCTGTTCCGTCCTGCTTGTTCACATAGAACATGGCTACTTGATTGTCTGTTTGGACTAGGACTGTCTTGTAGCTGAGCTGGGCATGGAATACTCGAAGAGCTAAATAGATTGCTCTTAATTCAAGGAGGTTTATGTGAAGACAAGCCTCCTGTGGAGTCCAGGTGCCCTGGGTAGAGAGATGATGCAGGTGTGCTCCCCAACCCACCTGTGATGCATCTGTTGTTAGGGTGGCCTGAAATAGGGGTTGTTGGAAAGGAGACCCCACTAAAAGATTCTCCAGTGATTGCCACCATTGAAGAGACAAGATCAGTCAATGAGATTTTGATATCTTGTCTGACAGACGTCCTATGGCCTGTGTCCACTGTGTGGATAGGGTCCACTGGGCTGGAGTGGAACGGATAAACGTGGATCAATTGTTTACGCTATCTGAGTATAGAAAGACTAGGGGACATGTAATGAAGCTACAGGGTAAACTATTTAAGACAAATAAGAGAAAATATTTTTTCACTCAACGTGTAATCAAACTCTGGAATCTGTTACCGGAGGATGTAGTAAGGGCTGTTAGTATAGCTGGGTTTAAAAAAGGTTTGGACAAGTTCCTGGAGGAAAGGTCCATAAACCACTATTAAAAAGGGACCCAGGATATCAATGCTTGACCCAGTACAAGCATTGTGGAACCTGTGTCTTTTGGGGATATTGCTAGGTATGTATAACCTAGATTGGCCACTGTTGGAAACAGGATACTGGGCTTGATGGACCTCGGTCTGACCCAGTATGGCATGTCTTATGTTCTTATGTTCTTATGGGCTGCTCGCATGTGGAGGCGAGCATAGGGAACTACATGAACTGTGGATGGGATGTATCCCAGTAACTAGAGCAGTTCTCGAGCAGTTAGGGAGGATTTTCCCGCTGCTTGAGAAGCTAGTTGCACTATGCGAAGAGACCGGGCCTGTGGAATGGAAAGCCCTTGACTGTCTGGTATCTAAACAGGCTCCTATGAACTCCAGAGACTGGGAAGGAACAAGTTGGGATTTTGGGAAGTTTATTACCAATCCCAAGTATTGGAGGATTCTCATTGTGCGAGACAGTGCAGAGCTGGCTTCTGCACTCGTGGGGGCTCACATGAGCCAGTCGTCCAAGTAAGGGAAGACGAATATCCCTAGGGTTCGCAGGAATGCAGCTACTACTGCCATGCATTTCGTGAAAACTCTTGGTGCGGAAGCCAGACTAAAGGGAAGAACCCTGTACTGGAAATGTTTTCCCTTGAAAAGGAATCGTAAGAATTTCCTGTGATCTGGATGTATCAAAATGTGAGTATATGCATCCTTTAAGTCTAGAGAGCAAAGCCAATCCTGACTTTGAAGGTATGGCAGAAGAGTTCCTAGAGAAATCATTTTGAACTTCGCTCGGAACAGGTATTTGTTCAGTTCTCTGAAGTCTAGAATGGGTCTGGGTCCCCCTGTTTTCTTTGGAATAAGAAAATAAGGGGAGTAGAACCCTGTACCCTGCTGGAGGATGGGTACTTCCTCTACTGCCCCTTGGGCAAGAAGTGTTGAGACCTCGTGATTCAGCAGATTGTCTGCAGAGGTCTGGGAATTGAACTGCCTTAGAATTGTAGGAGGGGGCATGCTGTGAAAATTAAGCTTGTACCCCTCTCCTACAATGGACAGAGTCCAATTTTCTGCTGTTATTTGGTGCCATCTGTTGGCAAAATGGCACAGCCTGCCTGGACTATTTAAGGGTTCTGGACCCCTCAGAGGCAGGAAGGCTAAGCTCTCTAGGAAGGAGTCAAAGCCCTTGAGGGGGCTGAACCTGCGGAGCTGGTTGAGCTCTCGGGCCTTTTGGCTTCTTCTGCTGTTTGAATTGCTGTTGTTGTCCCCTTTGGGCAACATGACCGTGAGCTTGGCTTTGCTGGGTATAGGATGGATAAAACTTCCTCTTTTTGCTGAAAGAGGGTTTTTTATAGGGTTTCTTTTTGGCTGGAGTGGCTGTAGATTTTGACCATGTGATATTGGCAGCATCTATCTCATTAGTCTTTTCCTGCCAATTCTTGCCAAAGAAGTTTTCTCCTGTGCACGGGATGTTGCCTAATTTATCCTGTACCCAAATTTCCAAGTCTGATGCCTGAAGCCAGGCAATCCGTCGTGCACCAATGGCAATAGCAGAGGTTCTGCTGATGCATTCAAAGCAGTCAAAGGCGGCACGATTCACAAACTTGGAGACATCTTGAGCATGCCTGACAAGCGTAAGGAAGTCTTGTCATCTGGGAAAAGTGGGCTCATAAGCTCCAAGTCTCCTGTGACCTCTTTGAGGAACATTCCCGTATATAAAATATATGAGCTGATCCTAGCTGAAAGCATGGAAGCCTGAAAAATTTGACGTCCAAAAGCATAAAGAATCCTGCATTCACAACCTGGAGGATTGGATGCATGCCTCTTTGCACTTTTCATCCTACGTATGGCTGACTCCACCACCATTGAATGGTGTGGCAGCTGAGTCTTTTGAAATCCAGGACATGGTGGAACTCGATACATGGTGTCAAGCCTCCTAGAATGAGGAGATGTGGTCAAAGGTGTCTCCCACATTCTGAGCATCAAATCATGAATAATTTCATGAATGGGCAGAGTGGCTGCCTCCTTTGGAGCCTTAGGATATTGGAGAAGTTCCAATTCCTTTGCTCTAGGTTCCTTTTCAGGAGCTACCATGATTGAAAGGCCTTTGGCAACATCACGAATAAAATCCTGAAAAGACATGTCCTCCGGAGGCGACATTCTGCGTTTGGGAGAAGAAGAGTCTTCCGGGAGAAAAACTCTGGTACCGGCAGAATTATCAGAGTCATCGGAATCGGAGGATTCGAAGTATCTCTGATCACGATGTTCATGTAAGGCACGGTCCCGGTATCGATCAAAGTCGGTACCGAGTTGATCCAGTACCAATCTTTCAATGCCCTGCAAAGATGGCATGGGAAGAATTTCCACCGGGCCGGTACCGTCGGTGCTGGTACCGGTATCGGTGCCGGTGCCCGTTGAACCATTGGTGTCAACGGTACCACAGCTGTAAGGAGAGCTGCAATACTGCGCTCAATAGCGAGGAATCTCTGGTCTATCGACACTGCCGATGCGCCTGGGTGTCGGTACCGGTGAAGGCGGCCGGGACCCCTGAGCATGGCACCAGTAGTTCTGTCGAGGCTGAGGCCTCGAGAACATCCTGGAACCCCATTGATGCTTTGGAGGCCGAAGCCTCCCGCCGGGGCTGTTTTGACGGTGTGGTTCCCTCAAGGGCAATGCCAATGGCCTCTCGATGCTTTGCAGGAGAGCCACCTTTTGAGGACCGGCTTTTATGTTTAGTTACCTGAGATCCATGGGAGGAAGAAGAGGATCTTGAAGACGTTGATGCAATTGACCTGGCTTCCGAAGAAAAGAGGTTACCAAGCTTTGCCGCCCAGTTCTGTCTTCCTCTTTTAGTCATTCCCATACAAGAGAGACACTCAGATGGAGAATGGTCAGGGCCTAAACATTTAAGACACCAGTCATGGGTGTCGGTGACGGAAATGGTACCGCCACACTTAGTGCATTTTTTAAAACCACTAGCTGGTTTTTCCATCTTTAAGGAAAAATGGGGCTTAGTGCCAAAAATGGCACCTAACACCGAAAAAGAAAAGTTTCTGAAGAGAAACAATTCAGAATTTTTTTTTTTTTAAGAAGAAAAGAAAAGAAAAGAACTGGCGGTACCGGTAGGCGTCATGTGGAGGCAAACGTGACCACAAGAAAACAAGATTAAAGAAGAAATTTTCTGCGGTGACAGGGTATGTGTCCTGTCGGCTCTGCGGAAAACGAAGAACTGAAGAGGGACAGTTGGAAAGGCAGCGCGCATGTGCTGAGGGATGCTCCCAAAAGCGTTCCTATTGGATGCTGGGGAGCGTTCCCGCGCAGGCTCCGTTGATACCGATGATACCCGTATGTGAAGACTACATTCCTGCTTGTTCCTGGAGATATGGTTGTAACACACAAGGGTGGTAAACAGGAGAATAAGGGGGCCAGAACTCAAAGGCAGCGTCAAAGAAGTGGGCTTTTAGCCTAGATTTGAATAGAACCAGGGATGGAGCCTGGCATACTGACTCAAGTAGTCTAGTCCAGGCATATGGTGCAGAAAGATGGAACAAATAGGGTCTGGAGTTGGCAGTGGAAGAGAAGGGCATAGATCGAAGCAATTTATCTGATGCGTGAAGTTCCTGAAAAAGGGTGTAGGGAGAGATGAGAGACGAGAGGTAAATGAGGAGCTACAGAGTGAATGCACTTATAGGTCAGGAGGAGAAGTCTGAATTAGAAGCAGAAACGGATAGAGAGCCAATGAATGACCTCCTAAATATGCTATCAAAAACAAACAGTTATGAAAATGGACTCTGATCTCAGTTATTCTAATCACTAAATGATCTCTATATAAAATTCATTTTTGCAGCACAGCAAAGATTTCACTAGCATCACAGAATTAAGCAAGGAAAATGATATCTTATTAATTGGATGCCTTTTTTTTTTTACACTTTTTAAAGTAACCTTGGAAAACAACTTCTGCCTGCTTCATTGAAAGTCATTTTTATTAGAATTACTTAGACATGGTTGTGTGCTGGAGTGCGACGGAGACATAGACTGGGCACCTCCATCTGCACTGATGGCTGAACTGCTGTTTTGCTGGAGTCCCCCGGCAGCATCTGACAGGCGTGATATGGACAGCTTGCTCCGGTGAGGGACTAACGTCGTATAAAGTTCTACGGCTGTACATGCTGCCGTGTGTCGCGGCCCGTGGGTCACAATCCGAAGGAGCGCGGCCAAAGGGGCTGGATACGCCCTAGGACATTGGCTTCGGTTGAGGAATTTCTGCTGACTTGTTGGAACTGTTACTGGTCCCACAGATAGGCATGTTGTTCCTCTTGCAGCGGTTCAGCCATCCCCCGATGGAGCTTCTTTGAGCTCCGGGGTCAGAACACCACCTCCGCATCCATTTCCTCCGTTGTCTTCTACAACTATTTTGGAGGGTTCTCCTCAGGTGACTGATGTTATTTCAATTGTGCCTTTACCAAAACCAGTTGTGGTGCCATCACCTGTAGCAAGTTCTGCTTGGGAGGATGGGACAGAGGGTGAAATTACTTTGAAAGACATTTGGGAGTCAATAAAATTGATGGATTCCAGGTTTTCCGGCACTGTCTGCTCACTGTGTGATTTCACACAGGGGGCAGTTACAAAGTTGGCAGATCTAGATACTCGTCTTTTAGTTTTGGATAGATCTGTTTCTACTTTAACTACTCAAGTGTCTTCCTCTATGGCTTTAAAAGCTAATTATGTTAGAGATTTTACTATATTACATTCCAAGACGGAGGCGTTAGAAAATGCCTCGCATGCGAGGAATATACATATACTAAATTTTCCAAGTACTTGTTTGTTATCTGCAGATATTCTGCTACAGAAGTATATTAAGGAGGTCTTGAAATTGACTTGGAGTGGAGGAGTGGCCTAGTGGTTAGAACACTGGCTTGGTAACCAAGTAACCAGGGTTCAATTCCCACTAGCACTCCTTGTGGCCTGGGCAAGTCACTTAACCCTCTATTGCCTCAGAAGAAAGGCCTGGCAATCTACTTCCAGTGACACTACCAAGAAAACCCAGGAGCTCCTAGGTCACCAGGAGTCAGGACTGACTCAAAGGCACACATTGCATTGCATTGAAATTGACTTTGGTTATTACAATGGTTCAGACCTTTTATATTCCTGTAAAGGTTCGTGCACCCTCACAGGGGAAAGGAGGATTTGATTCCCTGTCAGAACTTAACTGACTTTCTGGAAGACTCTACAGATAACACTGTTACTCGTAATACTTTATTGGTGACTTTTTTGAATGAATCTGATGAAATTAAAGCTCTTAAGCTTTTTTTTTCAGAATAAATCAATGTAGTTTTGTGGTCGGCCAGTGAAGATGTTTCCTGAGATAAGTAGAGCCAGTTAGGCACACAGGAAGCAGTTTCTGCAATTGAAATCTAAGGTTTTGGAATTAGGTGCTACTTTCTTTTTGAAATTTCTCTGCAAGTGTTTTGTTACCTTGCAGGGTCAAACATATTTTTGGTGCTATATCTCATTTAGAAAGCTTTTTAAAGGATAAGGGGAGATATAATGGGGTAGGCTGAGTACTGATTTTCTCCTTTGTGGGCTTTTTGCCTTTATTTCACTGTTATTTCTTGAAATTGGTTTTCAGCACAACTCCTTGATGTGGGCTTGACCTTGGTATATTATGTACAGTTTTCTTTTTTTATTTCATCTGATTTCTTGTTGCTTTTTTGTCTGATTATAATGTAATTATGGGATATTATAATCAAGGTTTTCCTGTTTTTGTTTCGTTTGTTTGTCATGTTGGATAAACTGCAATAAACATATTCTAACATAGAATTACTTAGACATAGTGATGTTTTTCTTTATCCCACCAATAGGGCCAGATCATGAATGCACCTAGTCAGTTCATGCTCAACTATTTCTTGTCATAAAGCTACACATTTAATCCTTAACAATAGCAATCTAATAGCTTTAATGGTATTAGAGAATACAGGAGGCTATAATACATAAGAACATAAGATATGCCATACTGGGTCAGACCAAGGTCCATCAAGCCCAGTATCCTGTTTCCAACAGTGGCCAATCTAGGTCATACGTACCTAGCAGTATCCCCAAAAGACACAGGTTCCATAATGCTTGTATTGGATCAAGCATTGATATCCTGGGTCCCTTTTTAATAATGGTTTATGGACCTTTCCTCCAGGAACTTGTCCAAACCTTTTTTAAACCCAGCTACACTAACAGCTCTTACTACATCCTCCAGTAACAAATTCCAGAGTTTGATTACAAGTTGAGTGAAAAAATATTTTCTCTTATTTGTCTTAAATAGTTTACCCTGTAGCTTCATTACATGTCCCCTAGTCTTTCTATATTCTGATAGCATAAACAATCGATCCACGTTTACCTGTTCCACTCCATTCATTAATTTATAGACTTATATCATATCTCCCCTCAGCCGTCTCTTTTCCAGGTTGAAGAGCCCTAACCTTTGTAGCCTCTCTTCATAGGAGTAGCCTTCCATCCCCTTTGCCATTTTGGTGGCTCTTCTCTGTATCTTTTCTAATAACGTTATTTTAATGGATAAAGTATTAATTTTGCAGTGTTGCTCATGAAAGCCAAAATTTAAGTTAAACATGCTGTGCAGTACAAAATATGCCCCGAGAGCATAAAGATGATATGCTCTGGACCCTTTCTGAAGACCCGAGTGACCGAGGAGTGGAGTTGTGCCGGGGGGGGGGGGGGGTTACTTATTACCCATGTGCACCCAGAAGGACACGATGCCGTTAATTCTGCACCAGGTTTGGTCCCTCAAAGCGATGATGCAGCAAGGGTGCGGGTGCGCAGCCATCGGCACTGATGAGGACTGCAGAGCTTGCACAGGGAGAGCAGAAGCAGAAGCTGCAACAGCAAGCCCAGCACAGGCAGACGCCAGTCAACAACCGTAGCGAACCCCAATATGCGCACTGCCATCTTTACTTCTCCAACCCAGATTTCCTTCCCTCGGCACTGTGGCCCCTGGCTATCCTGGGAAATTCTATCCTTTACGGTTACTTTTCTAAAAATGAAATACAGGTATTTATTGTCTCTTTTGCGAGACAGGAGGTGCCAGTGTTTCACTTTTAGTAAAGCGGTGATGCAGGCTTCGGCCGGTGCTCTTAATTTTCTCCATCCGAGCCAGTGGTGGAGCGGGGCTGTATGCGGGCAACATGCCTAGAACCAGCCCTGTTCATGCTCCATGTCATGTGCAGGGCTGCAGTACCATGCCCTCTGACCCAGCATGAGATCTCTGAGGTTTCAGGCTATGATGCTTGCTGTGTTTTTAGAGCTCAGGAGAGGGGGCATATCGCAGAGCATCTCATGTGGACTTTGCAGACATTGGATCGTTGCTGGCCTGGAATTTGCTACTATCAGGAGGGGTGCTACAGGTAACGAAGGACCAATCCAAGAAAACAGGGATGTGCCTGAAACTAAGGAGAGCAGAGCAGGGAAATGAACAAAGCTCATGGGAGATGGAGAATTATAAATTGAGAGAGTTAAACTTACCAACAAAAGAAAGTTTCATCTGCAGAGAAGAGTGAGAAGTGGGGAGCAATGAAGGGATGGCAGAGCCAAACCTGCATGGAAGCGAAGCCGGCTAGGGAGAGGTGCTTTGGAACCTACTGGGGAGCGGAGGGAAACAGAAAGCTGGGTTAAGGCAGCGTGAGGAGTAGGGCAGGCTAGGGAGCTATTAAACCACTGCCCCCACATATAAAAAGTCATATAAGAAAGGAAGAATTAAAAAGTGCAGAGGGAGTAAGGAGGGTTGATAAAGAGTATAAGGAGCAGAGGGGAGAAAGAAGAAATCAGAGGACTGTGAGAGAAGGGGTGAAGAGTGTGTGGTGTAGATGGACTGAGGGGAGAGAGAAACTGATGAGGACTGTTGGGGATGAATGGCCTGAAAGGGGAGTGACAGTACCAAAAGGAGCTAAGGATCCGCACAATACAAGAGAACAAAAAAAGCGGAGCCTGGACTGACAAAAATAAACCTTGTTTATTGCGCCCCAACGCGTTTCGGCCACCGGCCTTCTTCAGGGGGTCTAAAAGAGCACACCTCAAAATTAAATAATAACATATAGATTAAAACAACAACATAATGTAAAATACACTGTAATATATCAATAAAAATTATAATATAATAAAAATTATAATAAAAATTAAAATCATATAGTTTTACTTAAAGCGTCTAAAGGACAATCTATTAATCTGTAACAATTAAATAAAAAGGACGACTACTGGATAAAAATATAAAAAAAATATAAAAAATTATGAAAGATAATAGATGATAAAAAATGATAAAAAGATGATAAAAAACCATATTGAACTACTAAAAAGGAAGAGAAAAAGAGACGAGGAGGAATCAAAAGGAATAAATACCTTATTGTGATCAAATTGAGTATTATCCTGGATTGAACCTAGAGGATACTAACAGCTGACAATGAATAAATAAATAATGTAAGTGCACATTTAAATAAATAAATAATTAAATAGGTAAATATACATATAAAACAAATATATACAATTCTAAAACTGCCACTCCATATTGGTAAATATATAACCAATTAATAATAAATAATCAATTTACATAAACAGATGCACATAAAATGTATAAACAATTATAAAAACATGTTTCATACATAAGCATCATAAGGACACTTAAAAGAACAAATGAAAAAACATATGAAAAAACATATGCAAAAACAAGAAAAGCATGCAATTATTTTTTTTTGCTGAGGCAATGGGAAATTTGCGTTTAGTTCGAGTTCAGCACCCCCAATCGTTTCAAAAGCCTGGCTCCTATGATGCTATCATTTTGTGTTTGCTTTCCAATGAACTGCAAATAACACTGGTCAACAAATTTTTACAAAAGTCATGTTACTGAAATAAAAATAGTCATTTCTTATCAATTTTTATATGCTGAACACGAATATGACAGTGATATTGCAAAGTTGGCTTTAGGTTTTTTGTAATCAAGTCATAGACTACTTCTTAGATTTTTTTTTCGCCTGGCTCTTGTGCAGCTGTTCGTGAGCTTCCCTGGGGAGTGTCCAGCAGTAGTCAGCCAGCATTGTAGTGGACAATTTTCCCTGGTATCTTTGCTCCATCGTTGCGATATCCTGGTGAAAACGTTCACCCTGTTCATCACTAACCATACCACAGTTGTCAGAAAAGAAATCGAGATGGGAATCAAGGAAATGGATCTTTAGAGACATATTGCAGCCAAGTTTCTGATACTGCATCAGCATGTCTTCTACTAGTTCCTTGTAGTTTTCTGCCCTAACATTCCCGAGAAAGTTTGTTGACACTAGGGGAAAAGCATTCCATGTTTGTTTCGCATCACCCCGCAGCAAGTTGTTGAACCGGTCATCTTTGAAGAGCTCTCGAATCTGAGGACCCACAAAAGCTCCCTCCTTAATCTTTGCTTTGCTGAGTCGAGGGAATTTTTCATGCAGGTATCGAAAAGCTGGCGAAGTGCGATCCATGGCTTTCACAAAGTTTTTCATCAAAACTAGTTTGGTGTGAAGGGGTGGTAGCAGGATTCTGTGAGCCTCAACCAGAGCTGGGTGCTGGATATTCTTCTCTCCAACTGTTAGATTTTGTCTGCGATTCCATTCCTTCCGCAAGTAGGGGCAATCCCTTGCTCGGCTATCCCACTCACATAAGAAACACATGTATTTTATATATCCCTGCTGCAGTTCCATTAAAAGGGCAACTACCTTCAAGTCACCACAGAGGTGCCAGCTGTACTTGTTATAGTTAATGGAAGTCAGTAGATGCTTTATCTTATGACTCTTTCATGTGGACGGCATGCGCTACTGGAATAGATGGAAGATGGTTTCCATTGTTCAAAAGCACAGCCTTCAGACTCAGTTTCGAAGAGTCTATAAATAGTCTCCAGTCTTGTGGGTCATGAGTGATTTTTAAGGCATTCCTGAGGCTTTCAATATCGGAACAGAATACCAGATTACTTTCCTTTCTGAAGAAAGGCTCCAACTGCTGATGGTGCTTTCGATATGAAGTTATGTTGACATCTTCTTCAGGAAGATTCCATTGTTGGAGTCTTGATCCTAGCAATTCTGCCTTGTTCTTGGATAAGTCCAAATCACAAACCAGGTCATTTAGTTCTTCCTGTGTTATTCTGTGTGGAGTTGATATGCATCCCAGTGAAAATCTGGGTCAGTGCATGCTGATGGACCAGGAGAAGAACAGGTCGGCTCACCGTTGTCCTCATCAGATGAATCAAGAGAATATTCTGATGGAGGTTCTGGAATAGGAAGTCCCTCACCATGTGGAACTGGTCTCAATGCAGACGGAATGTTTGGGTAGACTATGCTCGACTTCTTTTGCTTCGTTATTCCGCTAGAAAGAAGAGGAACCAAGCAGAAGTAACAGTCATTTATGTGGTTGCTTGGCTCTTTCCACACCATGGGGACTGCAAAGGCTTGTCTTGGTCACCAATCTTGCATCCGAAGTAAAGATGATATGCCTTCTTCAGTTGAGAAGTGATACTTTTCTTCTGGTTGGCAAATGTCACTTCCCCACAAATGTAGCAGAAATTGTCAACGGTATTAACGCACTTTCGCGGCACTACTGTTCTGTATTGTACCTAAATGGCTAAAATTATATGATTAATAAAAGTTACATGTAACAGTAGCTTAAATTGCCTCGCACACAGTCTGAAATATTTTAAATACTCAACCTTTCCGACTGCGTCTACTACACTGCTGACATCAGATGGCTTCAGCAGCCATCTGGCAGTAGTATTGCATTGCATCAGAAAATGATGCAATCAACTCTGGATGATGTGTGCATGCTGGTATTATGCAATGTGATGCAATATTACATCATTCAAGGCTTATTTGGAATGTTGTTGATGTCCTACTGGATAAATTTACACGGTGAAACGTCAAAAATGAACTACATGCAATATCTTCAAAACAAGAGCCAATAACATTATTTTAATGTTATATTCGTGTTCATCTCACCAAGATACTACAGATTTGGGCCTTTTAAAGTCAATAACGATTTCAATGTTGACCAGTGTAATCTGTTACGCATTAATCATTTGCTGATTAAAATATTTTGTACTGACCAATTTCCCTCTTAACTGGGATAACTGGCTATAAATTAAGGAATGTACTGAGGGTAGGTGATTTTGTTTTCAGGCTCTAAGAGGCTAATAAATCTAAGACAAATTCATTATAATTTTTTAAACCAAGCTAAGACCTGTCTTTTTTGTTTTAGGGCTGTAAGAAACTGAGTTTATTTTCTTCCCCCTTCAGAGCCTATTCTTTATCCACCCAGCCAGGACCGAAGGTAGAAGGAAGGGGAAACATCTAAAATGAAGAGCCTATAAGAATGGACCAAGCAGGAAAGGGTTCAAAGAGTAATCTCTGATGTCTTGAAAGTTGTCAATCTGTGAATTAAAGTAGTGGAACAAGCTAACAGTATGCTCTTAGCAAAATTATCACCAGTAGGAAAAACAAAGTTATATATTCCTTATATAAGATAGCATTGAGATCCCACATTCAGAACTATGTTCATGTTTTAAGGCCATGCATTAGTCAGTACACTGAAAGGATGCATGCAGTTCTGTTTTTTGGGGGGGGGGGGGGATTACCATAATGATACAATAAGAACTTAAGGCCCAATATTCAGCCACCATATAAAGTTAAACATTGAACTTTAAGTATATGTGCGGCAGTACCATCTATTTACTTAGTGCTGTTGAATAAACATCTAAGCTATGACTGATGAAGTGGATACTTGTCATCAAAAGGTCATGCCTCAATAAATTGATTATTCTATAGGGTGCCACCTGCCTCTGTCATTTTTGCTACTTTCAAGTGAAAAAGGCCAGGCTCCTCTGCATTTATCTCATGAAGGTATTTAAATGTTTCTATCACATCTCTCCTCTGCCACCTTTCTTCCAAAGAATACATATTAAAATGCTTTAAGTTTGTCCCCATTCGCTTTATGACAAAGACCACTGACCATTTTAGTAACCACTGTCTGCACCGACTCCATCCCGTTTATACATTTTTAAAGGTGCAGTCTCCAGAATTGTACATAGTGCTCCAAATGTGGGCTTACAAAGACTTACACAGAGGCTCTATCACTTTTTCCTTCTGGCTATTCCTATACACCCAAGCATCCTTCTGGCTTTTGCCATTACCTGTTCCACCTGTTTGGCCACCCTATGATCATCAGATACAACCACCACCAGGTCCTGCACTTCTTTCATGCTCAGAAGTACCTCTCCTCTTTTACTGCACTGCTCCCAGGGTTTTTGCAGCCTGACTGCATGGCCTTGTACTTTTTTTAATTTTTTACTAGCTGCCAAATTCTAGACCATACTTCAAGTTTCGCTATGTCCCTCCTCATGTTATTTACACCTTCCAGGGTCTCGTCTCTATTGCAGATTTTGTTGTCATCCACAAAGAGGGAAGCTTTACCAAAAACCTTTCCACAATATCGCTTACAAAATTATTAAAAAGAACCAAGGACCAGTTCCTAAGGCACACTAGTAATGCCCTTAGCCACAGACTGAGTTCTGTTTACCATTACCCTTTGTCACCTCCCACTCAACCTGTTTTTAACGTAGTCAGTCACTTTAGAGACCATCCCAAGGGCGCTCAGTTTATTTATGCCTATGCATAACCACACCAAAGGCTTCACTGAAATCTAAGT
The DNA here is from genome assembly GCA_033557465.1 of Ichthyophis bannanicus. NCBI lineage: Eukaryota > Metazoa > Chordata > Amphibia > Gymnophiona > Ichthyophiidae > Ichthyophis > Ichthyophis bannanicus. The sequence goes on from CM066031.1 coordinate 1,582,230,932, forward strand.
ACACAACATCTAGCACTCTCCCTTGATCCAATTCTCTAGTCGCCCAGCCAAAGAAATCAATCAAATTATCCAACAAGATCTACCTCCTAGTAAAACCATGTTGCTTCCGATCCTGCAATAGATTGCATTATTAAAAGTGCACTATGGTGACATTTTACTTATCAAATAATGTCCTTTCCTTGAGTACAGCTAGCCCAGTCCAAACAAGTGAGTTGTGTTCCCCTACCAGCAATTGGTTGAGACAAAGAACCAATGAAAAGCCCAGGTTTCAATGACATCACTCCCATGCCTCTATCCGCCTCAGCCACCAGACGTCCCTTCAGTATTTGTCCCAAAGCATATGGGAGAAACCTGGCAAGCCTCACACAACTTTGATTGTGGGCAACAAGGAATAATCAACGGTAGAGAACTATATACAAGAAAGCCTAAAGAGAAGGATGTCAGAAGATGAACCTGCAGAGCCAAGTATAAAAATCATAGCAGACCCAAGGGTTCCGCAGCAGAAGAACAGAGCAAATACAGTTTCAGTGGCGGGCCCTGGACTGGTCTAGTAGGACTCAAGGAAAGGACATTAACTGGTAAGTAAAATATTACCTTCCATATCGCCCTGCTAGACAGTCCAGACAAATGGGATGTACCAAAGCTGCAACTCCACTGGACGGGAAGAAGATGCAGCAGTTCACAAAACCCTTGAGCCAAGGCCATGTCTGACTGTGTGTGGACATCCAAGCAGTAATGCTTGACAAAAATGGAAAGTGATGCCGCCTGACAAATGTCTGCAGGGCTATTGAGCTCCACTCCACCCACAAGGATGACTGTGCTTGGGCAGAATGGGCACACAAATCCTCCGGAACTGGCCGGTTCCACAAAAGATATGCCATGGCCATAGCCTCCTTAATCCAGTGCCCCAAAAGTGATAAAGCCACCGTGTCACCCTTGTATGGGCCAGCAAACACCATAAAAAGATGGTCCAACTTATGAAAGAAATTCATAAACTTCCAGTACCAGAAAAAACACCCACAAGGCAGAGATCCTTATTCTCCTCCTGACACTGCTCCTTCGAGAAGGAGGGCAGGCAGACCACCTGATTCACGTGACAGGGAGAAGGTTGTTTGCACCATTGGAGGATAGAAAGACTAGAGGACATGCAATGAAGCTACAATGTAACCCATTTGGGACTAGTAAGAGAAAATATTTTTTTACTCAATGCGTAGTTAAGCTCTGGAATTTGTTACCAGAGGATATAGTGAGGACTGTCAGTGTAGCTGGTTTTAAGAAAGGTTTGGACAAGTTCCTGGAGGAAAGGTCCATAAAACATTATTAAAGAGGTCCTGGGAAATCACCGGGACAAGCACTGTGGAATGTGTGTGCCTTTTTGGGAACCTGCCAGGTACCTGAGACCTGGATTGATTACCATTGGAAGCTGGGCTTGATGGACCTTAGTCTGACTCAGTATGGCATTTCTTATGTTCTTAAGGCTCCTTAGGCTAGAAGGAAGGCACAGGTCAAATGAAAATGGCCTCCTTTGAAAAGACAGATAAGGATCTTGGCACGACAGAGCCTGCAGCTTGGAAATCTGCCTTGCAGAACAAATCACAGCCAAGAAGACTGTCTTGAGTGTCAAATCCTTTAAAGTAGCATGCTTCAATGGCTCAAAAGGCACTGTCATCAGGGCCCTGAGCACCAGACACAGATCTCAGGAAGGGATCACGGACCAGAGGGGAGGACACAGATGCCGAACCCACTGAAGAAAGCATGAGGCATCCAAGAGCAAGGCTAGAGATCTACCAGTCACCGGACCTTGGAAACAGGCCAAAATGGCCACCTGAATCTTCATGGAGCTAAGGAAAAAGGCCCTTCTCCAGGCCATCTCATAGATAGGCCAACAGAGGTGGCATCTTGGATGCCTCTGGAACCAAATGTCGAGCTCCGCACCATCACTCAAAGAGGCAACAGATCCATACATATGCTTGCTTGGTAAACCTTCTCCAGACTCTAAGCAGAGTAGGAACCACCACTGGAGAGTAGCCCCTATGCGCTAGCCCTCTCCTTCCAAGAGCCAAGCCGTAAGTAAGAAGGAAACCATGTCCTCCAGGACAATCAGTTCCTGCCGCAATAGGCCCCGAGACAGAGGCAATCGAAGAGGAGGCACCTGTAGGAGCCATTTCAGGTCTCTGAACCACGTTCTCCTCGGCCAATCCAGCACCACCAGAACAATCCTGCTCAGGTGGCGGTCCATACGCAGAGGTATACGCCCCACCAGGAGCCACCGAGGAAATACGTACAGTAGATATTGACTTAACCAAGGCTGGGTCAGGGTGATAACGCACTCAGACCCCGCCTCTGTGTGGCAGCTGAAAAAGTGGTAAACTTTGACAACGGAGTGGGTTGCCATCAGATTCTTTTCGGGGTGACCCCAGCAGTGCAGAATCAACTTCCTAACTCAACTCCCACTCTCCATGTCCAGAGAGTGCCGGCTCAGAAAGTCCGCTTCCACACTGTCCACCCTGAAACTGTGCTGAGCCAACAAGGCTTGGAGGTTCTTCTCTGCCAAGGCAAACAGGAGAGTCATCTCCAGAGCTTATTTATTTATTTAACAGGTTTTTATATTGCTTTATAATTTTAGTCATTTTAGAGCTACCCCTGCACTCTTCATGCCGCCTCACCGACTGACATAAGCCACCACCATGGTTTTGTTTGAAAATATTCAAACCGCCTGGCCCTCAAACAGGGGCTGGAAACACAGAAGAGCCAACCTGATGGCCCTCACTTCTGTGACGGTTGATTGGCGACACCACTTCCCTGTGGTTCCAACGGCCCTGGGCCATATGATCTTGCCAACAGGTTCCCCAGTCCGAGAGACTGGCATACATCTTCAGGATGATCTAGGAGAAATCTTCCAGCGAAGTGCCCTTCCTCAGATGACAGAGCTGCTGTGACCACTGCAGGCTGGAATTCACCAACAACAGGAGCAGGAGTCTGCGCTTGAACTCCCAAGAACAGAGTCAAGAAGGAACGCAGTTGCAGTTGCATGTGAGCACGTGCCTACGGTACCATCTTTACAGTTGCCATCATCAATCCGAGGAGCTGAAGATAATCCCAGATTCTGGAAGCCTGCTGCGCAAAGAACAGCACCAGGCAATCCAACAGCCTCTGACTTTCTCTTCTGGCAGACTGCTCACTTGAGTGTTGAAACGTGCTCCCAGAAACTCCAGGGACTGGGAAGGCTACAGCTGACTCTTTCCCCATTTGAACCCCAGCCGAAGCTTTCTAAAAGAGCACCACTCGGGACACCACCCAAGACACTTCTGAAAGGGAATGGGCCTGGATGAGCCAGTTGTCCAGATAAGGATGGACACAGATACCTTGGCATCGCAACACCACAGTCGCCACCACCATGACGTTGGAAAAGATTTTTAGGACAACTTTTGGATAGCCTGAAAGGGAGGGCGGCAAACTGATAAAAGTTGTAATAGGGAAGACGTGGCAAACTACAGGCCAGGAAGCCTTACCTTGGTGGCAGGAAAAGTAATGGAGGCATTCCTGAAAGAGAGAAAAGTGGACTTTCTCGAAACCCATAGGTTGCATGATCCAAGGCAACATGGTTTTACCAAAGGACAATCATGCCAAACAAATCTGATTAAGTTCTTTGACTGGATGATCAGAGAATTAGATCAAAGGCATGCGATGGATGTGATCTACCTAGATTTCAGCAAAGCCTTTGCTCCTCACAGAAGGCTTATCAATAAATAGAACAGCCTGGGGATGGGTCACAAGGTAGTGAACTGGATAAGAAATTGGTTGAAAAACAGATGACAGAAGGTGATGGTAAACGGAAATCACTTGGATGAAAGGAAAATGATTAGTGGCGTGCCCCAGGGATCGGACCTGGGACTGGTACTGTTCAATGTATTTGTGAGTGATATTGCTGAAGGACTGAATGTAAAAGTCTGTCTTTTTGCAGATGGCAGGAAAATTTTTAACAGAGTGGACTCCCCTGAGGATAACATGAGGAAAGATCAAGAAAAGCTGGAAGAATGGTCGAATGCTTGGCAGTTTAGATTTAATGTGAAGAAGTGCAGTGTCCTGCATTTGGGATGCAGAAATCCAAGGAAACTATATGCGATATGGGGCAAGAGGTTGGTGTGCATGGACCAGGAGAAGGACCTTTCCAGGGTGATTGTTTCTGAGGATCTCAAGGTGGTGAACAGTGTGACAAGGTGGTGGCCCAAAGCCAGAAGGATGCTGGGTTGCATACAGAGAGGAATTACCAGCAGAAAGGAGGAGGTACTAATGCCACTGTACAAGTCACTGGTGAGGCCTCACTGGGGATATTGTGTTCAGTTTTGGAGACCATATCTCAAACAGGATACAAAAAGACTGGACACAGTTCAGAGGAAGGCGGCCAAAATGATTTGGTGCCTCCGCCAGAAGACATATGAGAAGAGACTTGAAGACCTAAAAATGTATTCTCAAGAGCAGGCATGTCCAACAGATAGATCACGATCTACCTGTAGATCACGGAGGGGTTAGAGGAATATCGCCAGCCCCACTTGGCTCCATCTCTCCAGCAGCTCGCCCAGTCGCTAGGAGAGAGCTCGTGCCGGCAGGACATCTGCCGAGGCCTTGCCACTCCTGTATGATCCTTTGCCTGTTTTTTTTTTCCCTGCCTGTGGGAATCTTGCCTACGGGTGTATTGGAGGAGCTTGTTGTTTTCGTGCCAATAGTTTGTGGGTACCCCAGGGGGCCGCCACCCATGCCCCGCGACGAGACGTCACAGGACCAGCGTTATACCTGGTCTCCTGCCTCTCAGAATCACCCATTCCTGCCCCCGCCCCAACACCCCTTAGAAGTGTGTTATATACCGGGCGATATCCATTCACCCGGGCTTTACCTGAATACACTTACCGTATTAGTTGTGTCGTGTGCTGGTCGTTGGTCGCTTTATAGTTCGCTTTCATTAAACGTTTTCGGGCAGACACAACAAAGTGTCAAGAATTTGGTGATTTTGGCAGGCTTTTCCAATTTTGTTCTAACTTGCCTATGCCTTGCCTTTGAAATGGTTCAAACCACTGTGACTTTTGCTTGCTTCGGCAATTTTATTTTGCCTAGCCTTTGCGTTGATTCTACACTGCAATTTTATTTTGCCTTGCCTTTGCGTTGATTCTACACTGTGTGCAGAATTTATTAAAATGCGTGTGATGGTATTTGAACTTGTTTGGCGGTATTTGATTTTATCTGGTTTGCTGGACAGGTGTTTGAGTTTTTTTGATGATTGTTTGGTGGTATTTGATTACACAGGTACACTACCAAAAAACTGCCTCCAGTTTTGCAACTGATTCCTATAGATTTTGAGGTGCTGAATCCAGGAAAAATAGCCAAAATGTTCCATCACGTCACGTTTTCTTGCAAAATTAGATTTCTTACCCATATAAGGAATGTTCACATAATTTCTTTTTAGCCGACTGCAGTTTATTTTCTTGGCCCAAAATAGAGGTTGTAATGGTTAACTAACTAGAAACACTCCCTCATGATATTTTAGAGTGTTTTGTATTCATTTTATACATTAACAGGACAATTGGGAGGCGGGGGGCTAAATCCAGTACTCGCGCTGGCGCATGTTCTTTCCTGTTCGCCTCGCCTCGTTCGCTCGCTCAAACACGGTGGTTGCGGCTTGAACGTTCCTGTCAAATTTCAGTTTCTTGCAAGTTCATTATTACCTTTTGTTTGCTCAGTCGTAATCCAGCTTTATTCCGAAGTGGTTCACTACATTTGTAGTTTGCAGTGCTGTGTATTTGTGATGGCTCACAGAGCCAGAGGTTGCGTCAACTCTCCGGACAGTTTTTGTTTTATTTGTGGGGAATATACCGTGAAAAAGCGGCAGAGGAACATTTCTGCATTTATTAAAAAAGTATATTTCGCCTATTTCGGTTTGAAGTTAGGCGATCAAGACAAACCGTGGGCTCCTCACAAAGTGTGCAAGACATGTGAGGAAGATCTACGCTTATGGATGAAAGGTAAAAAACAAGCATTTCGTTTCGGAATACCTATGATGTGGCGTGAACAAAGAGACCACAGCAGTGACTGCTATTTTTGATCTTGCATTGTGAAGGGATAAAACTTAAAAAATAAGAACGTAATAAGTTACCCCAACCTTCCCTCAGCAATTAGGCCTATGCCTCATAGCAACGAAGTACCTGTGCCTGAACCACCAAAATCTTTGGATCATATTTGTGTGGACGGTTCTGATCATGATGAGACTCATCAGATGGCTTTTCCCGATGAGTCCAGTACTTCCGAGTTTGAAACTGAACCAGATCCGAAACCTGAACTTTTCTCTCAAGCTGAATTGAATGATTTAGTCCGGGATTTAGGACTCCCAAAAGATGCTGCCCAACTGCTAGGTTCTCGGCTTAAACAGAAAAATCTATTGTCACCAGGAACAACTTTTTATTGGTACCGCAACCGCGAGACACAATTTTTGAAGTATTTCAGCAAAGGGGAAGATTTTGGTATTTTGCAACGATATATACGGAGTGATGGAAAAGTTTAAACTCAAGTATGATCCTGCTGAATGGCGGCTGTTCATTGATTAGTCAAAAGACAGCATAAAAGGTGTTCTTCTTCATAATGGCAACACATTCGCTTCAGTTCCTATTGCTCACTCTGTTATTCTCCAAGAAAAATACGAGAATTTGGCCCTGATTCTTCAGAAGATTCGTTATGATGAGCATAAGTGGATGATTTGTGGAGACTTTAAAATTCTATCCATGTTATTAGGGCAGCAATCCGGTTTCACCAAATATCCCTGCTTCCTTTGCTTGTGGGATAGCCGGGCCCGCGACCTACACTGGAGGAAAAAAGACTGGCCAATTCGGGAGTATTTGAGACCCGGTGAGAAAAATGTTCTTCATGAGAGCTTGGTACCTCGTGATAAAATTCTATTACCACCTCTCCACATTAAGTTGGGTCTCATTAAGCAATTCATCAAGTCCCTTCCAAAAGATGGTGAGTGCTTTCGGTACCTTTGCTCAAAGTTCCCCCGACTTTCTGAAGCAAAGCTAAAGGAAGGAGTGTTTGTTGGCCCTGATATAAGGAAACTCATTTCAGATGGAGCATTCGCTGAAACGATGTCTGAGAAGGAAAAAGAAGCCTGGGATTCCTTCAAGGGAAGAAGAAAGGGGCCCACCAGGAGATTGATTGACCCAAGAATGACTTTAAAATCTAAACTGTGTTGACAAATATCGTGTTTTTACTAAACTTTGAAATAAAAATTTGCTAGTTATTACCACAGTGTCGGATCTCATTTATTAGAATTTTATTTTCACACCATCGGGTGTTTGTCTTCATGTATTGCAATGGTGCGGTTTGCGTTTTCTATTCTTACATACATACCTGTACAACATTTTTTGCACATTGCTTTGCTTTGTGTCTAACCTCGCTCTTATATGTTCAATGTTTGTGCACATGTATGTGGCTGTTTTAAGTGCAGACAATTTTGCTACCATCACAGTGTGTTTTGTTGACATTACTCTATTCTTATGTGCTGCCTTGTTACAATTTTCTTTATTCTTATTTGAATAACTACTAAACAATTAGTATAAAGAATTCATCCAAAAAACTTTTATCTCGATCGAACTCAATCTGAAACGTTCACCTCAAAATGCTAACCCAATGTAGCAAAAAATCTGTACGTGATGGAGCAAATTGGTTACCAGATTTGGATTCAGCGCACCAAAAAAACGTAAAAATCAATCGAAACATTAGAGGCAGTTTAAAAAAAATTTTTTTTAGTGTACCTGTGTTATTGGTGCCAGTATGATGAATTCTTATTTTTACTTTTAGAACTGCATGCGTGGTTTTGGCATCTCCAGTCCTTGTATTACACATCATCCAGAGGTCTTCAGTTCCTGTTGAACTTTAATACTTTGGGACAGTGACAGCCACCCCAGTATAACGAAGATGAGTGTTCCAAAGAAGAGCAAAACCTAACACTTTCATGATGAATGGGAAATGGACTACTTCTTCATCATGGTGAAAGACAAGTGTTGTTGTCTAATTTGTAACGCCCCAGTATCCTTGCCCAAAAAGGGTAATCTGAAACGTCATTATAAGGCTCTGCATAGCAATAAGTTTGATGCTGATTTTCCACCCAAAAGTGAAATTCGTAAACTGAAGCTCAAAGAACTTAAATCGAAATTGGCTACTCAGCAACAGTTGATGGCGAAGCCAAGGTCACATTCGGTCAATGCAACCATAGCATCCTTCAAGGTCAGCAACCTGATCGCAAAGAAATGCACACCTTTCACTGAAGGGGAATTTGTAAAAGATTGTTTTCTTGAAGCAGCTGACAATCCGTTTGAAGGATTTAAAAATAAGAAAGAGATCATAGCTGCTATTCAAGATGTACAATTGTCAAGAAACACCGTCGTGCGGCAAATAGAAAAGATGTGTGGAGACACAACTGAACAATTGTTGGAGGATGCTTCAAATTGTGTTACTTTCTCACTCCAACTGGATGAATCTACAGACATAAGAGACATAGCCCAGTTACTAGTCTTTATCCGGATGGTTTTTGAGGACTTCAGTGTTAAAGAAGAACTACTTGGAATGATTTCTTTAAAAGGGAGAACTACTGGTCAGGAAATATTCAGTTCTTTCCATTCTTTTGTGACAAAGTGTAATCTTCCATTGCATAGACTTGTTTCCATCACTACTGATGGAGCAAGAGCAATGACAGGTGAGGTTAACAGTTTCATAGCCCTCTGTAGACAGCATGACGACTTCCCAGATTTCCTTTCTTACCACTGCATCATTCACCAGCAAGTTTTGGCAAGCAAGAGACTCAATACAAAAACTGTCATGGACATCACTTTCAAAATTGTAAATTCAGTTCGTGGAAGATCATTTCAAAGATGGCTTTTCAATCTTACTCTTGATGAAGGGGCAGCGGAAATCATTTTGCACACAGATGTAAGGTGGCTAAGTGGGCAAAAATTTCTGCAAAGATTTTGTGATTTGCTGAATGAAATAAGAAGTTTTTTGAAGGAGAGGGGAGATGACCAAGCAGAGTTGGACGATGAGGAGTGGTTATGTGATCTGGCATTTCTCGCTGACTTTACAGGCGAACTAAGTGATATGAACCTTGAACTACACACAAGGTAAAAACAAATGCATTGGCGAGATGATGAGTACAGTTTCATCCTACAAGAGCAAATTTGAGCTAATGATGACTGACCTTGCAAATAACACTTTTGATCATTTTCCTAACACGCAGGACCATCTGGGACAATATCCAAATTTTGTTTTTCAGAACGAGAAGTATATGACAGAAATCTGTTCTGTTATCCAGGAATTCGAAAATAGATTCTGTGACTTCCAAAAAATTGGAACAGTTGTGGAATACTTGTCATACCCATTCAAAGTAGATGTGGACATTAAAGAAACTGCAGCTGCTATCAGCAAAAATTACTCACTGAACAAGCCATCTCTTGAAAACGAAATATTAACCCTTAAAAATGACATTTTTCTCAAGACCCGTGCTGAGCAAGAATCGTTTTGGAAGCTAGTGCCTAGAGACAAATTTCCCAACTTGACAAGATGCAGTGAAGCTGTACACTCCTGTTTCAGTTCAACTTATTTGTGCGAATCTGCGTTTTCCCATCTGAAAATGACAAAGAGTACACAACGTTCCAACATGACAGATGAACATCTCCAGGATTCCCTGAGACTGGCCCTCACGCAATATTCACACAACTTCAAAAAGCTGGTGGATGAAATGCAGGCTCAGACGTCTCACTAATGAGCAAGAGCAAAATATTAAAGATTGTGCAAGATCAGCCTGGATCAATACTCAACCTAAATTTAACACAAATTACTCAATAAAAGTTCAAGAAAGTTATTAAGACAGTTAAAGAATGTTATTACTCAATAAAACTTTAAGAAAAAATGTACTTTCCATTTCCCCTCGCAGTTCTTACTGGATCTTCGTCTCTCTGTTTTGTTTTTGCTTAATTTGCTTAACAGCTGATCACATCCAAGTAAATAAAAGAAGGTTCATTAAAAATTGGGGTGGGGTGGGAATCCTCCAACTTTATTGGGTTAAAATGTAATTTGAAACTTAATTTTCATGGTGGTAGATCACCGGCACTTTTGGCCAGAAAAAGTAGATCACGACCTGTTCGAAGTTGGACATGCCTGCTCTAGAGGAGAGGAGGGACAAGGGAGATATGATACAGACCTTTAAATACTTAGGGGTATGTTTACTTAGCTGCGGTAGTGGCTTCTGTGCAATATCGGAGCCATGGCCCCGTTGAATTCAATGGGGCCGCAGCTCCGATATCGCACAGAAGCTGCTACCGCAGCTAAGTAAACATACCCATTAGAGTATTAATGAATAAACAAACCTTTTTTCAAAGACAAGGAAGTTGCAGAACTAGAGGACATAACATGAAGCTGCAAGGAGGTAAACTGAAAGGCAACGTCACAAAATGCTTTTTCACTAAAAGGGTGGTGGATGCTTGGAATGCCTTCCCAATGGAAGTGGTGGGGCAAATACAGTGACAGAATTCAAAATGGCATGGGAGAGACACAGTGGATCCCTTTGTAGCAAAAGGATAAAATCAAAATAACCGTAACTATCTCTGCTATCTCAACAAATAGGGGTGACCTGCATGGAGCGGTGGTACACCCCTAAAAAAAGGCATGGGGAGGGTTGACTTCCACAAAGCAGCAGATGCACCTACTCTTGCCACCTTGCTGGTAAGACTAGATGGTCTTTATCTGCCGTCATATACTATGTTATTATGTCCACGGTGGCTCATATAGCGGCACTTTTCATCGCAGAGCCACAAGGGGAGATAACGAAGGCATCCGGAATCAGATCTTTGCATTCCAGGGCATAGCCATACTGAATGGTGTCTAGCACCCAGCGATCCTTGGTAACCCGGGCTCATTCCTGAAAGAAAAGGCAAAGCCTTCCTCCAACTGGAGGAACCAGGGAATGGGCCCCCAAATCTTCATTGCAAATCCTGGAAGGGTCCTCCTCTGGAAAGGACTGAGTTCCTGGGCCCACACATTCCATGAAAGAACTGAGAACAAGAGTCCCAAGACCCTCAGGAATCTGGCCAGAGTGCCCTCGGTGGACAGTCAGAGGTTGATGAGAAGCAGCACCAGCCTGCTTCACAGGCCCGTTAGACTTATCTTCTGGAAAGTGGTAAGAATTTGTCTCACCCAGGTCCTTCACCAGCTTCTCCAAATCAGCTCCAAACAGAAGCTTCCCTTGAAAAGCCAGTTGAGCCAACTGGGCTTTGGAAGATGTGTCCACTGCCCAGTGCTGCAGTCAAATCCAACACCATGACATCGTTGTCAGGACATCATCCCTGGCCGCCAAAAATGTACGAGTCCAAAACGTGGATAGCAGAGGAAGAATAACTTTTATTGAACACCTTTAGCCAATGGCCCAATACAGGCCATGTTTTGTTAGGCCTTCATCAGGGGCTTACTTGGCTAAGCTTTGCATTCAATTGTATGTTCAATTCATTCTGTATCACTGCATTTCCCATATAAGACAATCTGTTAGTACGGTATCTGTATCTTGTCACTCTTGATAATAAATTGGTGAACTACTGTCACTGATAATAAATTGGTGCCAGCTGTAGAATAGATGCTGCCACGGCGAACTGGCTCCTCAACAGTGCATTCACCTTGGAGTCAAGAAAATCCTTTACGGCCGATCTGTCTTCCACAGGAATGGCAGTCCGTCTGGTAATCGCCATGACCTGTGCATCTACCTTGGGAATCCCTAACCACTCAACGCACTGCTCCTACAGAAGGGTGGAGATCCTCTTACAGACCCTTAATGCTTTAGGCAGGGAGTTGGAAATGTCCCTCTCTGACTGGATCATATCCTTGATCACATCTGGGAATGGGAAGACAGTAGAGAATTTTCACACACCTTGAAGAAGTGGGTGTACCTTCAGCTCCAGCTCTGTGCCAGAAGCACCCATCAAGTTCAAGGCAGATGAGATCCTGGCAACCAACGCTGCCGGCTCCTCCTTCCGGAACAGGCAGATTACACCGACCTCCTCACAATCTTCTGAAGGCGAGAGTACTTCTACATCTATAACAAAGCCCAATAGTGAGCCATCTGAATTGAAGTCATAGTCAAAATCTCAGCTCCCAGCTGTTCTCCATCTCCAGGGGGTGCCCCACGTTGGGGATACTCAGCTAAAGGCAATTGAACAGAGCTTCCACTCTCCATCTGCCTTGCACGACACTGCACCCAGGAGCACCTAAAAGCTGCAGGGTCTGAATTCCCACGCCAGAAGGACCAAGCCTGCTGCAAAAACAAAAGAATTCCAGGAAGATCAATCTGGAGTCCAGAAGCTCTCTTCTCAGAAATTAACCCCCCCCCCCCCCCACACACACACACCAAGAGGCACAGTCACCACAGGTCCCCTAAAGAACAATGAGTGGTTCACAGCATGGTCACCGAATCCTCTGGCTGGCTGGATATCCTTATCCATAGTGCTATCCATCACCTCCTGCCCTAAGGCAGGCAAGGCTGGACTAATTGCATCCCCCAGCAGGTCCTCCAGGAATGACTCAGAAACTGCCATGCCAGAAGAACAGATTCCGGAATCTGGAGATAAGGTACCTCGCTTGCCACCAGTCAAACAATGTTTCCTGGAAGAAGACATAGAAATTAAGGCAAGTATCACAACAGTGTGCGCTAAGGCTGCAGTGGTCCGAAGGCATGAGTTACCTGCACTTTTACTGCAGTGCATGTTGACAGTGCTTTTATGGCGGCACATGATAACTGCACTTTTACTGCAATGTGCATTACAGGTGCTAGGGTAGGAATGTGTGTTGGAGCCGCTTGGGTGGAACACATGCACAGAACATGCAACCGCCAGGCGCACAGTAGGAAAAAAAACGCTACTAACAGGTGCAGAAAAAATGGTGGGAAACCTCCACACTGTGCCACTGGTCATCAGCAGTCTACCCCGAATTGCGTCCCACACAGCCAAAATCGGGAGCCCCCAACAAGGACAATGACAAGGTCAAGCCATGGACCTCACCCCTTGAGAGCCCCAGGCAGAGGATCCATGCCAGGCTCAGCTTTACTCCCATGATACTTTTTCACTGGCTTTTGCAGCACTGTGTTTAAGGTGACTGGCAGGCAGATCCCTCTGAGAGCCTTCTGCAATCTTCGGGAGAGAGCAGGGGGAAAAGAGGAGGAGGGAGGGGTGCTGAGGTTTTATGAGGCTGCTGCTCTCTTCCAGATTCTTCCAATTTCAGGCTGCTCAACAGACTCTTGTGATAAAAGGGCAGAACTGAACCAATTTTCCATCCTCCTATGGCAGTCTAGTGTAGCCTCCCATGTCAGGTTCAAGTGAAAGAGTCACCCTCAAAGTAGTCTTGTCACGAGCATTTTTATCAATCTTTTCCTCTCAATTCTTCAGAGAGGAGAAAATCCATCCAACATCTGCTGGAGACAAAGAAATACTAATGGGATCTCTAGTGGCTGAGGCGAATAGAGGCATGAGAGTGATGTCAATGAAACCTGGGCTTTTTATTGGTTCTTTGTCCCCACTAATCTTCTGGTAGGAGAACACAACCCACTTATCTGGACTAGTCTAGCAGGATGATATAGAACCTTTTTTTAGCAGCATTTCCATTAGTTTATTCACAACGGAGGTCAAATTGGCTTGTATTTCCAAACCACCTCCTTACTTCCACTTTTGTGGAGTGACCACATCCACCCTTCTCCAATCCTCTAGGATTCTAAAGAAGCATTGAAAGATGAGATAGTAGAGCTGCCAGAACTTCCCTAAGTTCCTTCAGTACCTTCTGATGTAGCCTATCCAGTCCCGTTACTTTATTTACTTTTACTTTATCTAGCTTTTCATGAACACTGTCTTCTGAAAATCTTTCAATATCTGTCCAACTTACTTTCCTATTTATGTCTGTTTTCTGAGGTCCTATTCCCAGTCCTTCATCTATAAACACAAAACAGAAATATTTGTTAAGCAATTCCACTTTATACTCATTATCTTCTCCCTTCAGTCTAACAATACCACTTTTGTACTTCCTCCTGTCATTAACATATCATCTTTCCACTTTAGTGTATTGATAGTTTTTAAATCCATTTGTATCTTAGCTTCCTGACTCCTTTCTCAGCCTTTACTAGGTTTTCTAGATATTGTTGCTTGTCTTCCTGTTTCTGTGATCTCTTGCAGTTTATGAAGGCAAATCTCTTTTACCTTACCTTTCTAGCTACTTCTTTCGAGAACCATAGCAGCCTTCTTTGTCTCCTATTGCTCTTAAAATATCTCCAGTAGGTGAACTCAAAAAAACAGGATAAGTCCCTCAGAAAAAATGTTTTTGTCAGACCAATGATCCCCACACCGAAGCTACCGTCAGTGAAAACTACGGTAAAGGGGAGACAAAATCCCTTTTAATCAAAAAGCAGTATGAATTCTTAACTGCCAGAGATTCATCCGGTCAGAGAACCTTTTACTTAACTGCAATATTTGGCAAAAAATGCTGGAACCGGTGATCCACATGACACAGTCCTGAGTTTCGGGTTTCCATTTTCCAACACCCTGCTTCAGGTTAACTTGTCATCACCCAGCGGAAAAACACCATGAAATGAAAGGTGAGGGAACACCCTTTTAAATACCTATAGCTGACGTAAGTATATTGGTCACATGTCTACTGTGCCTCCAATCCAGGGCCAAGAGCACACACAAGCTCCCGCCCCACAGGAGCAAATGTCACAGTAAACTGTGTCAATTTAATTCCAGGTTTAAACCCCTCATAAATGTGGTGTTTAGTTGAAAGATCCATCGTTGTTCAATGTCTTGTAATTTCTGTATCCGGTCACCACCCAACTCTTGAGGGGGCATCCAAACAATCGCTCTCCAGGACAATTGTTCAAAAGTATGATCGTGAGAGAGAATATATTGAACCATCGGAGCTGAGAGGACCCCAGTACAAATGCGTGAAGCATGTTCAGCCAGACGTACCTTAAGGGGACGAATAGTGCGGCCAGCATAACTAAGGACACAAGGACAACAGATTAGGTAAACTACATAAGATGATTCACACGTAGTAGTATGAGGAAAAGTCCAAGTCATGTTAGTGGAAGGGTCTGTCCATGTGGTCCCAGTGACCAAAGATCCAGAACAATATGAGCAGTTACCACCAGTTGTAGGAATGTGGATATCCTAGATATATTATCCGCAAAGCATTTAAACAGGCGCTAAACAACCACAGAGAATGGTTGTTGACAACCACTAGACAAGATGTACAGTTGGATAAAATAGTTGGGATTTTATCTTTCAATAGCTGTACTCAGACAGTAAAATCAATTTTATACAAACATTAGAGGGTTCTTTCTTTTTATCCATGTTTTCAGAAAAGACTAAGTGTGGCGTTCACGAGGGGAAAAAAATCTACGGGACAGATTAGTTCATGCTGTTTTGAGATCTCCGCTTTCAACTGATCAACGGGGTCATTCTCCTTGTGGTAACTGCTCATATTGTTCTGGATCTTTGGTCAGGACCACATGGACAGACCCTTCCACTAACATGACTTGGACTTTTTCTCATACTACTACGTGTGAATCATCTTATGTAGTTTACCTAATCTGTTGTCCTTGTGGCCTTAGTTATGTTGGCCGCACTATTCGTCCTCTTAAGGTACGTCTGGCTGAACATGCTTCATGCATTCGTACTGGGGTCCTCTCAGCTCCGACGGTTCAACATATTCTCTCTCATGATCATACTTTTGAACAATTGTCCTGGAGAGCGATTGATTGGATGCCCCCTCAAGAGTTGGGGGGTGACCGGAAACAGAAATTACAATACACTGAACAACGATGGATCTTTCGACTAAACACCACATTTCTGAAGGGTTTAAACCTGGAATTAGACTGGCACAGTTTACTGTGACATTTGCTCCTGTGGGGCGGGAGCTTGTGTGTGCTCTTGGCCCTGGATTGGAGGCACAGTAGACATGTGACCAATATACTTACGTCAGCTATAGGTATTTAAAAGGGTGTTCCCTCACCTTTCATTTCATGGCGTTTTTCCACTGGGTGATGACAAGTTAACCTGAAGCAGGGTGTTGGAAAATGGAAACCCGAAACGCAGGACTGTGTCGTGTGGATCACCAGCATTTTTCGCCAAAAATTGCAGTTAAGTAAAAGGTTCTCTGACTGGATGAATCTCTGGCAGTTATGAATTCTTACTGCTTTTTGATTAAAAAGGACTTTATCTCCCCCTTTACCGTAGTTTTCACTGACGGTAGCTTCGGTATGGGGATCATTGGTCCAACAAAAAAAATTTTTCTGAGGGACTTATCCAGTTTTTTTGAGTTCACCTACTGGTATTCTTATTTGACTTTTGGGCTTGGTGAACCTGTAGGTCCATGAGGTTCTGACTTGATCCTTGTGATAGACTTAAAATATCTCCGGCTGGTATTGGCTGGTAACCCTTGGTGCAAGATGTTACAGTAGTTCAACTAGTAGATAACAATGCATAAAGCAATTGGTTAAAATAAGGTTGAATTTTCCAAAGTTTGCATAATTACGGTAATAAAAATGTAATCCAAATGCTCATGAAATCTGATAGTCAAAAATCAACGCAAAGCCCAGCTCCACAGCTAGGTACCTGATCCTTTTCCATAACCAATACTCCTTTTCAGTATACTGTCGGAAGAGGAGCCATACAACAGTGCCTACATCTCCACAAAAGCTCTGTTTTCTCAGAATTTAGTTGCAATTTATTATCCGCCATCCATCCACCCCCACTTCACTGCTACTAGACACCCAGTTTCCTCAACAGTTCTTCCCAATCAATCCTTAATGGGACATATAACTGAATGAGCTCTCCAAAACACTGAATTTGAACTTCTAACTTTGCTACAACACCTAAATGAGGAACCAAATAATTATTAAAAGGCAGTGGTGAAAGAAGGGCCAATTTTTGTTGTTAAGTGTCATCAAATCAATGTCAACTCCTGGCAGCCCTGTGGATAGCTGTCCATATTATGACTATCCCTTTGGTTTTCTTGGTAAGGTGTAACTGGAAGTAGACTGCCAGGCCTTTCTTCCATACACTACACATACAACAGCTGGTATTCCAAGGTGGTCTCCTATCCAAGTTCAAACCAGGACTGGCCCTGATTAGCTTCCAAGATCAGACAATATTGGGCATATTCAGGGTGGTGCTAACATATGTCTGAACCTAACCTTACATACTAAAATCAATCCTCTAAAAAGAATCTAAACCAACTGAAAACAGGACCACCCGCTCCTACATCTACCACATGGCTCAAAGGGGTAGAATGATTTAATGGATCAAATGCTGTGCTTAGATCTCATACCAACAATGAAGCTATCCCACTATCTAGATGCTTCCATAAATCACATATCACATCCAATAGGACCAATGTCAGCCCCAGGGCTGCTGCAAGTTAGTGGACACCCTAGGCAAACTTTCAGCCTTAGGTCCCCCGAGATATAGATAATTAAACTCAACAATCATCTCAACAGAACTTTTCTAACAACAGTTCTGTAAAAATACAATAATGCACATCATCGTTTTAAATGTTAAACTTTGCTTTGTATGTATGTATATGCCTACTTTTCCTGCAGGTAAAAGAATGTGCTGATGGCTCTTTGAGTCTGTGTGGCAATCAGAATCTACAGTTTTGTTGTGACTGCTGCTGCTCTTTAAAGATCCCCAGAAGCTGCTGCCCTAGGTGACTGCTAGTCTTCACTAATGTGTGCAGCGGCGGCCAAGAAAGCAAATAGAATGCTAGGAATCATAAGGAAAGGAATGGAAATAAAACCAAGGATATTATAATGCCTCTGTATCGTTCCATGGTGCGACCACACCCTGAATACTGTGTGCAATTCTGTTGCCATATCTTAAAAAGAATATAGCAGAATTCGAAAAGGTACAGAGAAGAGCGACAAAAATGCTAAACGGGTTGGAAAAGAGAAGCTTAAAAGGTTAGTGCTCTTCAATGTGGAAAAAAGACGGCTGAGGGGGGGATATGATAGAGGTTTATAAATGAATGAATGGAATGGAACGGGTAAATATAGATTGGTTGTTTACAGTATCAAAAAGCAGAAAGACTGGAGGACCCACAATGAAGCTACATTGTAACCCATTTAAGACTAAGAAGAGAAAATATTTTTACTCAAAGCCGTCTCCTTCCCTCATTAGACCTACAATTCGGTAGCTTTAATCATTTTTACATATAGGGCTACTCCTCCTCCCTTTTTCCTATCCTCTCCTTTCTGAATAAATTATAGCCTGGCATAATCATATCCCAGTCATGGTTCAGTGAACCATATCTCCGTGATCGTCACTAAATCCAAGTCTATTTTTTTCATTAAAGTCTCAAGATCCAGAATCTTATTTCCCATACTACGGGCATTAATACACACTGCTTTCCACATGCTGTCCCCCTTTTTTCCCCTGTTTCTACAGAGGTATTTACTGTTTTATTTAACTGGGGCTTTCTTCACCTATCCCCAAGCTCCATCAAGCCCAGTATCCTGTTTCCAACAGTGGCCAATCCATGTCACAAGTACCTGGCAGGTTCCCAAAAAAAGCACACACACTCGCAGAGAAAGCGTAGTTACTCACCTGTAGCAGGTGATCTCCGGGAACAGCAGGAATTGAGTCTTCACATATGGTGACATTTGTACCGATGGAGCCCGCGTGGGAACGCTCCCCAGCATCCAATAGGAAAGCTTTTGGGAGCATCCCACTGTGCCTGCATAGCTGCCTTCCTATCTCTCCAGCTCTCCCTCCTCAGATGAGTTTGTAGCTGAGATAAAAGGAGAGAAGGAGAAGAAAAGGAAAAGTACAACTCCTAGGGGAGGAGGGTGTGTTGTGAAGACTCAATTCCTGCCGTTCCCGGAGATCACCTGTTACAGGTGAGTAACTACACTATCTCCAGGAACAAGCAAGAATGTAGTCTTCACATATGGGACTCTCTAGCTTGGAGATGCCAGAGAGATGACCTCAGAGTGAGCTGTGGAACACAGGGCTAAGTAGTAGGTCATATATCCTCCAGGGATGTCTGGTATTGAAACCCAGGACAAGAGGTAGGAGTTGATCTAAGTCTGAAAGAGATGCTGGAGAACGGCTTGGCCAAACGAGGCATCCCGGCAGGAGTCCTTGCCAGGCAATAGTGAGCAGCAAAGTATGGACAGAGGACCAGGTTGCTACTTTACATATCTCATCAATCGCTACAGAGCGCAGATTCGCCATGGAGGCAGCCATTGCCCAAACATTATGTGCAGTGACGTGACACCATGGAAAACATGCAAAAGACTTCACTTGAGTGCCTGCCCTCTGGACAGTTAAAGTCTTCCACACACCCTCCATGGTGTGGTCTGTCACCCCGCTCTCCACATTGTTAAGTTCCCAAAAAGGTACATAAGTTCCACAATGCTATGCCCCCTTGTTGCATAGCTTTCTTTCAATTTGAAAGAGGCTCTCCTCCTGTGCATTTATGCCAGGGAGGTATTTAAATGTCTCTATCTTATCTCCAATGAGCCGCCTGACTGAAGACCGAACACAATTTAGGATAGCTATCCAGAGGGTCGCCATGAGTTGACTCCGACTTGATGGCACTTAACAACAACAACATCACATCTCCTCTCTTCCACTTTTCCTCTGAAGTATACATATTGCGATCTTTAAGTCTGTCGCTATATGCCTTATGATAAAGACCACTGACTATTTTGGTAGTCACCCTCTACAATGACTCCATCCTTTTGAAGGTGTGGTCTCCAGAACTGTACACAATACTCCACATGAGGTCTCACCAAAGGCTTATACAAAGGCACTATCACCTGCTTTTTCCCCGCTGGCCATTCCTCTCCCTTTGCACCCAAGCATCTTTCTGGCTTTTGCTGTCACATCGTCGCCTTTTCTACCTGTGTTAAACAAACATGGCTTCCTCTGCCAGTGTTTCTGTGAGGGGTGGGAGTGTTTAGTGCCACTGCTGAGTTTTTTTGGATAATGATGGACATACTAGAATGCATGTCTGCGCGTGTATGGGGCGAAGGGAGCCGAGTGTGTTGATGCAGGTTCAAGTGTGGGCGCAGGGCAGGATTCTGTTGGAGAATGGTGGATTTTTTCCCTGAAGTGTATCTCTGGGAGTGACGGTGTGCACTTGTGTGTGTGTGTAGAGGTTTCATTTGATGTACTGCATCTCTATTGTGGTGTTTTTTTGTGCTTTGTAAACTGCTTTGGATTTTATGCAAGGATGGTGGTATAGAAATGTAAAATCACACAGCATGTGTGGGTGTGCACGTTATGTGCAATGACGACTTCTGCTGAAGAATGATTGACTCTTTGCTGGGTGTTAATGCAGCATGGCAGTTTTCTGGTTTGCAGTAGGCAATATGATTTGTTTGCATAGATCTACCTCAAAGAACCTCTGATATATATTTTAAGGTGAGCTGGTTGATACAGTGTATCTGGATTTTCAGAAAGCCATTGACATGAGAGACTCTTGGCAAAATTAAAAAGTCAACAAGAATAACCCAAACTATGTTTACACATTGCAAGGTACCACCTTAGATTAAACCACCACCCAGAAAAAAGATATAGACGTCATTGTGGATAATGCGTTGAAACCCTTCGACCAGGGTGAGCGGCGGCCAAGAAAGCAAATAGAATGCTAGAAATCATAAGGAAACAAATGGAGAATAAAAACAAGGATATTATAATGCCTCTGTATCGTTCTATGGTTCAACTGCACCTTGAATATTGTGTGCAATTCTGGTCACCATAAAAAGCATATCGTGGAATTAGAAAAGGTACAGAGAAGAGCTACCAAAATGGTAAAGGGGATGGAAGTATACCGCTATGAGGAAAGGCTTAAAAGATAAGGGCTCTTCAACTTGGAAAAGAGAAGGCTAAGGGGAGATATGATAGAAGTCTATAAATTAATGAATGGAGTAGAACACGTTAACGTAAATCGGTTGTTTATGCCATCAAAAAGTTGATAGACTAGAGGACACGTAATGAAGCTACAATGTAACCCATTTAAGATTCTAAGAGCAAAAAAGATTTACAACAGTTTCACAAGGAACTAAAAACATATGTATCTATTGACTACTATGGAAATTTGTCTGTAACACTTCAGATGCAACCTAAGTAGTGATTTACATTACAATAAGACCCTCATCTATGTCAATACACAACAATGTATCATTGAATATTCTTTACTCTGCAACATAGTACATAGTTTTTTGTAATATAGTTATCTACAAGTTAAATGTACAAGAATGTTTCTAAAGTTCAATGTTATGTTTTGGTTTTGTTCACTGTAAGCAGCCCTTGATCTCTGGAAGGGGCGGTATATAAAAACCTTTAAAATAAATAAATAAAAAGAGAACATATTTTTTCACTTAACGCATAATCAAACTCTGGAATTTGTTACCAGAGGATGTAGTAAAAGCTGTTACTGTAGCTGGGTTTAAAAAAGGTTTGGACAAGTTCCCGGAGGAAAGGTCCATAAACCATTATTAAAGAGGATCTGGGAAATCCACTGTTTATCCTTGGACAAGCATTGTCGAACCTGTGTGCCTTTTGGGAACCTGCCAGGTACTTGTGACCTGTCTAGTCCACTGTTGGAAACAGGATACAGGGCTTGATGTACCTTGGTCTGACCCAATATGGCATTTCTTATGTTCTTAAACATATTCACAGGGTTTGGATCAAGATAAGAGTATGTGGGATTTTGAAGGGGGTGGGAGGCGGTAGACCTTGAAGATGCATCCCTTGATCGAACATTATGCTGTCCACAATGACTTATTTAATGGTATGACTGCCATGTCAGTGCCGACTCCCCAGTGTCACCCGAGGTGAACAAATAATTTACCCACTGATCAGGCCAGCCCTGGGTTCTACAAGTACTAAATGCAAAGCTGGTTGCAACCAACAATAAAAACAAAACTAAATAGCTATCAATAAGTCAAAATATAAAAGTCTATAAATAAATAGGCAACAAATCAAAAAATAGATAGCATAATAAAATAAAACAAGAAAAATATTACAAACAACTTGAAATGAAAATAATCAAGACTTAGGGGGTTATTCTGAGGCATGAATAGCAGGGATGGACATCCCAACGGGACGTCCATACCCGCTATTCGTGCCAGCTGCATGCCCTGACTAACTTCTCCGCCGGTTGTGCAGGGAAGTTAGTCAGGGACGGGGAAGAGGCGGCCCGGGGGCGGAGAGTGGGCAGGCAGTGGGCGGTCTCCAGCCCTGGACGTACAGGGCCGATTCTAATGTCGGCTCTGTACATTCAGGGCCGGCAAAATGGCCAGGGAAGTTATTCCACCCCCAGGGTGAAATAACTTCCCTGGACATTTTTGGGCAGACTCGGGGTGCGGAAGGGGCTGGGGTGGCAAAGTTAATACCCCGTAGACAGACACTGACCTTAAGAGGCCGGATCGGGGGTCGGGCTGCGGGGAATTAACTTTTTTAGCAACGGCCAGCATCATGGCTTTTAAATGGAGCTGCGGTTCCATGGCTACAGGACGCCATGGTGCCACGGCTCCATTTAAAAGCCCTGGCCAAGTTAGCCAGGCTATGGCTGTAGTCCGGGACTGAATCGCAGTCCCGGCCTGCATGTACAGGCTTGTTCACGATTCTGATCCTGCGAGGTCTTATTTGCTAATTGTATACAGTTTCATATCAATATTATAATCTGTAGATAGTAAGATCCTCCAAAGTCTTGTTTGCATGCTGTACATAGTTTCACATCATTGTTACAATGTATCTGTAATTGTTCTTTGTAAACTGCCTTGACCAGGAGAAAGATGTTATATAAATAAAGCTAAATAAATAAATAAGGAGTAACTTCTTGCAGGCAGTTAAATCTGTATGGTTCACAGATGGGAAAGCTCCTTTAGCACAGAAGGAGATGGTAAGGTCAAAGAAATGTGAAGACCAAAGTTAAAGTAATGTAAACTGGGGCAACTGGGCAGAATGTATTAGTCAAATTAGTCTTTATTTACCGGCATCTGCTTTGTTACTGCAAATTGTCTGTGTACGCTTATTGTCTCACTTAATAGCTTCAGGTGAAAGGACAGAAGCAAACTCCACAATTTCAGTCTTCCCCTTTAGCACAACACTGACATTGACACAAAAAAGACCCCATCTGGAATGATATTCTATGACACATTTCTAGGGAAAACAAGCCAAACACAAATATAAGAAAAGAATTCAAAAGATAAGCTAAAGAAAACCTTACCGTACACAGGAAAGGGAAAAAAATCCAGGCTGATAACTCTGAGTCCTCTCAGCTCCCAAACGACTGAAGGAAATCCAGAAAGTCTCAATACCGATGATTATCTGGAAAAAGAACCAGTCACAGATAAGAAAATCCTTTTTTTATTAATTCAGTCTAAGTGCCTTACTTACTAATATGCATAGATATGTTAATGCAGATTATGCACTTAAAGTCGGATTGTCGAGGGGATGTCTAGGAAGAATCGTGGACGTCCAGAGCACAATGCCCAAAAATCCAGAGGAGTGGCAACAGTGAGGGAGGCACCTGAATTCGCTCCATTTCCACCCTGAAAGATGTAGGCTATGCATGGATGTAGGCCATTTCACAAATGTGGACATCCCTGAATTACACACCCACAGAACTGGATACTTGGACGTCCCAGCCAGGGTATTTCAGCGCTCCCCACTTTATCAACACCCCCCTCACCACTGCTTTGAAAGCATCCCAAACTACCCCCTCTTTTACCTCTCCCTCCCCATTCTTTTTGAAATACTCCGGTATTAATTCTTCCACCACTCTCACCACCCTAGCATCCTCCAGCAAGCCAAGAGGGAGGAGATGGCTCAGTGGTTGGGACAGGTTACCTAAGGCCAGGGGTTCAATTCCCACATGGGGACAAGCAACTTCAGGCCAGAGGGACTGGGGTTTCTAGTACCATGGCCACTCCTTGTGGCCTTGGGCAAGCCACTTAACCCTCCACTGCCTCAGGTACTCTTAGATTGTGAGCCCTTCAGGGACAAGGGAATAAAAAGTACCTGCTAATATACATGTAAACCACACTGATTCTAAAGAGCACAGTATATAAATAAATAAAAATTTAGTTTCCAGTATTGCCCCCCCTTTACTTTCACCCCACACCCTCACCTGTATTACCACTGGTGCATAGTCTGACCACGTTATGGGCTCAATTTATCCTGCCCGCCAACTCCTTCCCTACCCAGATTACACCTAGCCTTGAATATGTGCCATGAACTGCTGAGAAGAAGGAAAACTGTTGCCTACCTGGGTTCATCAATCACCATGCATCTATCAAATCATTCTCATTCACGAACCTATGATATCTCTGTCTATCCGCCCCTCGCCCTTCCCTTTTACCTGTCGTGTCTCTTCCCACCTCCCAGGGCATATTGAAATCCCCTCCACAAATCCATCCCCCATTAAATCAACCTGCTTACTTAACTCCTCCCAAAAATCTTTCTGGGACCCCGTGGGCGCGTAGACATTTACCACACAAAACCACTCCTCCCCAACTTTCACACGCAGTAATAGGTATCTCCCCCCCTTATCCCTCGTCACCGACTGGACTTCTGTTTTATGCTCTCCACTGATGAGAACAGCCACACCCCCTTTCTTCCTTTCCCTTAAGTTTGAGGCAAAAATGCACTCTCTATAACCCTTAGGTTGCACTACCGATTCATGCTTTTTTAGTAAATGTGTCTCCTGCACCATTACAATCGCTGCTTTGTGTCTTGCTAATTCTTTATACAATTTTTGTCTCTTCCAGGGTGAATTCAACCCCTTCACATTCAACGTAACAATTTTCAAATCACCCCCAAACTGTTCTCCCCCTTCCTCCCAGCTTTTTTCCCTCCCCACCTTCCCCCTCTCCTCCCCTCCCCCACCCCTCCCCTCCCTTCCCCCGTCCCCCCTACCACTCCCCTTCCCCTCTCCCATCCCTTCCTTCTGTGCCTCCCCTCGTCTATCTACCCCTCCCCTCCCCACCCCCGTCCCCTCCCCTCCCCCTCTCCTTCCTTTCCTTCCACACCCCCTCCCCTCCCCATCCTACTTCTCCGTTGAGGAGATATGACTTCCATAACGGCAACCGAGTATCGGACTGCAACCTACCCCCGCCCCTCTTCCCCCTCCCCCACCTCCCTCCTTCCTTCCACGCTCCATCTACCCCTCTTACGCCTACCCCCGTCACTCAACCCCTACCTTTCTAACCTCCCACCCCTACCCCACACCTCTGTCTATTACTTATTACAACCACCCAAAACCTTTTCCATATTATATGTCATCTGGTTCAAGTCCATAAGCTGTCCGCAGCTTCAGCCTGCGTCCTTTTCACTCTCCTTTCCTCGTTGACGATGCTTGGCCAGTCTCGCCAATCTCCTACCACCTTCTGCTGCTCTATGCCACCTCAAGCTCTCTGCCCTAGCGGTATTTGTGTCTTTGTCCATTGGTTTAGCTGTACTGCTGGCCTCTTCCGTAAGATTTGCTGCTCTTAGGTCTCTCAACGCTCTCCACACTTCTACACTTGTCTTTACTTTCCATGACCACCCTTATACCGTGATCAACAATCCAAACGGGTACAGCCACTTATATCTCAGGTTGGCCCTCCTCAAGTAGGCCATAACCTCCTTTATCTCCCTTCTACGTTGCAGCGTTCCCTGGGACAGATACTGAAACAATTCCAGTTTGTGTCCTTCCCACTGGAAGTTTCTTAGCTTTCTCGCTGCTCCCAGGATGCGCTCTTTCATCTTGAAGGAATTCAAGCAAACTATAATATCTCTCGGGCGATTGTCCCTTATGAGCCCCAGCACTCTATGAGTCCTTTCTATTTTCAAATAGTCTCCTTCATCCTCCTCTTTTCACTCCACTGCTTTTAAGAGTTCTCCAAATATGTTTTGAGCCACCTCCTCACTGTTCTTAAATTTGAGATCCTCCGGGACACCTCGCACTCTAATGTTGCATCTTCTCGAACGATCCTCCAAATCTTCTGTTTTAACCTTCATCTCCTCTTGAGCCTGCCTCAGATCTTTCCAGCCTTTCTGGATTTGCTCCACCGCTACCCCTTGTTGTTCCAACTGAGTCTCTGCGCCCTCCACACGCTCTCCCAAATCCGTGATGTCTTGCTTGATTGTTTGCAAAGTCTCTTTTAACTCATTCTTTACTCCTCCAATTTCCTCCTTTAAATCCTCTTTTAGTTCTATAAGCCACTGTTTGATTTTCTCAGCCATTCCCGAGCACTCCTCTCCTTTCGTGTCCTCCTCTTGCCCTGGCGATAAGTCCACCATCGTTTTACCAGTCCTCTCTCCCGCCTTCCCACCTCTTGATGGCACATAGGAGGAGCGAAGTTCCTCCAGTCTTTTCTTCACGGCCCCTTCTCTTTTTGATTTATCCATTATTTTTAGTGAGTTCCGCTCCGCTGTCTGTGGCTATCTTGTATAGCTCTACTGTTCTCCCGCTCTCCGTGGAATGCTGTTCGAGCAGCTGACTAATCTTCAATCTTCTCCCACTGACTGGAGCACGACTATTCCTCCTGACTGATATAGCCACTGAGGTTCCAATTTATTTTGCCTCTGTCTCTGGACTTACTTGTTGAGCCTCTCCCGACGTGGCCTGGAACTTGTTTGCTTGGTCTGCCCCGCTCTGCCGACTCTCCTTCAGCAGTGTTATGCTCCGCACACTTTTTCACTCCCCACACTCCTCTGGGCTGTCTGGCGTACCACCTTCACCGGGTGTCGAATGTGCTGTGCTGCCCTTTGCACGGCCTTATCCTCCAACCTGATTGGTACACTTCTGCTCTTCTCCAGACCCTTCACTCCCCCACCACATGGCTGCTCACTCGGGCCTCACACCGCCGCCGATTCAGTTGCTCCTCTCAGGCTCTTCTGCTGCCCTGCCTCCAGCTCTCCTCCGGACCGCATGGCCTCCACTCTCCACCGCTCCCTCTCACCGCACTCTGCCTCCTGCTCACCCGCAGACCACGCGCTTCACTCGCGGGTCTCTCCAGCCTGCACTGCTCTCCCCAGTCCGCTCTCTCCGCTCATGTAGTGCCACGGGTGGGTACCGCGGCTCGCACCCGCTTCAATTTCTTGTGCGGGATCTTCCTCCCCTAGCTGCTTTTCATCTTTCTGCACCGGTTTTTGCACCTTAGGGGGGGTTATTTCCCTCTTTAGCAGGTTTTTGTAGTGGAGCTGATCTCCTACTCCACCATGCACTCCGATGACATCATCGCAAGTCCGTGACTTTTATTTTTTCACATCTGCTTACCTATTTCCTGCCTATAAAGCTCAAAAAGAGAAGTCTATCTACACTACCATGAACATCGTCCACATGTCAGGGTTTCCTAAATATAGAGGATAC
Source organism: Ichthyophis bannanicus (assembly GCA_033557465.1). NCBI lineage: Eukaryota > Metazoa > Chordata > Amphibia > Gymnophiona > Ichthyophiidae > Ichthyophis > Ichthyophis bannanicus. Next base: position 1,582,258,364 of record CM066031.1, read on the forward strand.
TTTAGTGGCGCTATACAAATGCTCAGTAGTAGTAATAGTACTAAGGAGTCCATCCATATGGAAAATAAAAGAAAATAAAATTTTGGCATGTCCCTATCTGGGTTTTATAATTCTCCAATTTTTCTTTAAAAAGGTTCACAGTAAGTTCTCACTCGGCATGCCTTTTGTACACTTTTCCTCTAAATTTCAAATTCTCAAAGGCTGAAGTAAATATTCCACTCTGATCTCAGTTCAAATTTTCTAACTGGAGCATTCAACAAAGGATGCCTTTACAGTATCTAACAAAGCAGGAAGATGAGGTTGGGTTTTTTTTTTCATTATTTCTGCTGATTGTTAGGGGGTTTTTTTTTAAACAAATGCAAGCAAATTTCTTTGATTCTGACAACATCTTTCTCCAGTGAGGCCAGTTCTGGCAAGAAAGCCCTTCTATTTTTTCACGTAGTAATGGGCTCAAATCAGACCCACGTCTACATTCTCCTTTAAAGCAGAGCTAAAATCCATGGGGCCAATATATCAGAGGCAGTGGCTAGGCTTTTTAAAACATCCAGCTGCTGCTTTATTTACGCCCTGATGTTCAGTGCCAGAACTTATCCGGTATCCGGTGCAGAATGTACACCGGACAGTTTGCCAGTCAGTGTGTTGCTATCCGGTTAGCAGCAATATTCAGCCGCAAAAACTGGTGAAAATTAGGATAGTTATTGAGGTAGCCTAACTTTAACTAGTTAAGCTATCCAGTTAGTGGCTGAATATTGCCGCTGGTCAGATAGCGATTGGCACCATCCCCAATCCACCCACAGACCACTCCATATTTAACCGAGCATTTTTTATATGGTCTGTGGGGATATTCAGCGGCATTAACCAGGTTCTGGGCATTTTTACAGGCTAGCAGGGCTGCTAACCAGCTAATACCTCTAATACCTAGAAGGAGATACCAACCAAAGAGGACAGGTTCAAAGCTACAAGAGAAAAGTCAAACTCTTACCACCACTAAACCACAACTCTAGCTGATACCAGGTCAGTAACTTACAAAAATGCACGCCACTCCCCACTACCTCACGGCCTACCTTACATTTCTCTACGCATTTGCACCATACATACAGGGCATTGGGGTTTCTAATTCCATAGGTGCTCCTTGTGGTCTTGGGCAAGCCACTTAACCCTCCATAGCCCATGTTCCCTGTAAAATGGTTATCTCCAAGTTATAATGCCCTGTTCAATGTAAACCACCTTGATATCATGAAAGGCAGTATATAAGAAATGTTAAATAAATTCTTAACAAGCTTATAGTAGTCAAAGATGAAGTTAAGAAGCTGGGCATTACAATGGACAAAGCTCTGAACCTGAAATCTCATATCACTAAAACTGCAAATAAAGCCTATCAACGTTTGAAAACCATAAGAAAGATCAAGCCATTACTCTGCCAGGATCACTTCCACACAGTGTGCCAAGCACTCATCATACCTCTACTTGATTATGGAAACTTGTTATATCAAGGCCTCCCCCATCAGACCTTACACCCGGTGCAAATGGTGCAAAACACTGCAGCACGCATCATTACAGAGACCCCAAGATCTGAGCACATCACCCCTGTCTTGCAGCAACTACACTGGCTCCCAATGGTGACCAGAGCAAAATATAAAACAATCCTGATCATCTTCAAAATCATCCATCATCTCTTGGCTGATGTACTCCAAGATATTATAACAAGGGATATCATTAATTAATTAATTAATTTATTTATTTTTATTTCTTATATACCGCACTCTTTTAATCAGTGCAGTTTACAAATGAACAAAGTTTAAACACAATGACACAATCAGCATTGGTTTTTTACAGTGAACAGGGAACAAAAGTTGGCGGTAAACAGGGTTAAACTATATACAAACAAGTGGCGGTAAATAGGGTTAGCTATGTACAAGGCATTTTGGTTGATTAACATGGTAGTGGTAAATAGAATATAATTACAAATAAGGTATAATTTTGGTATGGAATAGTGTGGACAGTTATGAGCATCATGATTAGCCATTCTCCACCGGGGTCATGTGGGAAAGACGTAGACCAAGAAGGACAAATAATGACAACATGATTGGCATACCAGTAGGATACCACAAGACTAAGCAGAATACTTCAAGAAGATCTCCATCACTACTGGCAGCCACAATATGGAACTCCCTCCCAACAAGCCTGAGGGCAATACAAGACATTACAGAATTCCGCAAAGACCTTAAAACTCTGCTCTTTACAGAAGCCTATAAGCAGACAAACAACACTACCCTCCTGAACGGTGTAAATACCTCCGCCAACTCAATACCCAACTAGACCTACGAATTCATTGTATAATGTTTTAAATACTCTCATGCTAAATATAACCCACCTGTGATGTGAAATACCCTCATGTTAAATGTTGTAAAACTCCCACTTGTTAAATGTAACCCGATATCTGTGATGTAACGTTATGTAACCACTTTGATTGTAGGATAAGGTGGTATACAAATCTGTCTAAATAAATAAAATAAATAAATAAATATGCTTTGAAAATCAGCCCCCCACACTTCTGCTCATTTTTATCACAAAAACGAATCCTACCCGTACCTCAAATCCTCTCATACATAACACATTCATAGAACTTTTCCTAAATATTCTCTCACTTTTGACCAGATTACAACAGTCTCCACTTTAACTCATTTATTTTGTTTTGTTCTTAAAACCTGGTCTTCTTTAGTCTGAGGCATTTCAGCTCGGCTAAAAACCAAACTCCCAAGTGACTTTTCTCTTAACAGTAATGTCTAACGTTCACTTGACACCACACAACTTCTCTGTTTGGCTCAAAGCTCGTTACCAGGTGTACCAACCAGCTAGAATTCTTGTAAGGTCCCTTTTGAGAGATGTACTGCCCTGAAATTCCTATTTTTGTTTGAGCAAATATCTCCCTATGTCTCAATTTAGTAAAAATTAATCTTGAAAGTTCTTGTTAGTGCCACTGAATATTCCAGTCAGCGCGACTGACGCTTTGAATATCTCCCTATAGGTTATAGAATATTAGAACTTATGAATGTTTTCTCCAAATCTAGGTATGGGCAGGCGCAACTGCCATGCCAAGATTAAGGCATGCCAGTATGCCCCTATTCTATAAAGCAAAGTACACGCGTGACAGCGCATGTTAAAGTAGACAACTCTTACAAAACTGCCCTCTTACTGAGTCTTTAATAAGCCAACCATTACATGTACGATATCAGTTCATAACCATCAGATCTACTTCTATATTAATTTTTGCCAGATTCATATGTAATAGTTTATAAATCAAAACAATCATGATCCTTTTCACTGAATTTTTAAACTTTGAGGGCTCGATATTCGAAGGCATAAACACGGTTTACAGACCTGTAAACCGGGTAAATGCCGTGAGCAGGAGATTCAGCAGCACTCACATGGTTAGTGACCCTGAATATCCCCGATTATCTCCGCTACACGCCCCGATACTTAGCACTGGGGCATGTCATGGGCATTCTGGTGCATTCCAGGGGCAGCACCAGTCACTAACCGGGCAGCAGCAATATTGCACCGTTGCCCAGTTAGCTTCTGCGGGCTTGTGGGCTGTGTGGCGACACTGGATATTCAATGCCAGGGCCGCATATGACCCTGGCATTGAATATCCGGGCTTATCGGCAACGGCTATGAGCCATAGCAGTGCATAGCCGTCCCGGAAGAATAACGAACCCTGACTTATTTAAATTTGGAATTTTGAGATATTTATATTTATACTTCTAATATCATTCAGTCCACTATAAATCCATTGTTTCAAAAAGTGTAGTTACTCACCTGTAACAGGTGTTCTCCAGGGATAGTAGGAATCAGTCCTCACATATGGGTGTCATTGGCGCTGATGGAGCCCTGAGGAAAAATCTCCCCAGATTTCAAAGAAAGCCTTTGGGAGATGCCACCATGCATGCATAGTCCCCTTCCTGTCCAAGGGTGCCATCTTACTCAGTCAGATGACATAGCTAGAGCTGACAAAAGAAGATGGCAAAAATTTTACAGCAACTCCAAGAGGAGGATGGAGAGCTGTGAGGACTGATTCCTGCTGTCCATGAAGAACACCTGTTACAGGTGAGTAACTACGCTTTCTCCAGGAACAAACAGGAAGTCAGTCCTCATATATGGGACTCCCTAGCTACAGGCTACCATGAACCTGTAGAAAAACACGGCCCAGCCATGAGCAGCTGCAAGCAAATCTGAGGACAGACTCTGAGGGCCTCAGTGTCTAGGGAGAACCATCACTCCGGTAGCTTGAACAAGAAGAGTCAGAGGGCAGGTATTGTCTAAACCCCAAAAAGATTACAGAGTACGGCCTGGTTGAAGGCGCTGTCCCATCGGGACTCCCTCCCCAGGCAGCAGTAGGCTGCGAAGGTGTGAACCGAGGACCAGGTGGCGGCCTGACAGATGTCTACCATAGGGACATAGTGTAGGCTTGCAACAGAGGTCGCCATAGCCCTGATGTTGTGCGCCATGACCCAGAGCTCCAACCAGAAGTCAGCCTAATCGTGGGTGAAGGCGATGAAGTCTGCCACCCAGGTGGACAGGGTTCACTTGGTAACAGCCTCCCCCAGTCGACTGGGGTGGTATGAAACAAAAAGCTGTACAGCTCTGAAGTGGCCCTGTGTATGTTGCAGGTAGAAGGACAGGGCCCTCTTACAATCCAAAGTATGGAGAATGGCCACCACCTTGTCGGCGTGGGACCATGGTCAGAAGGTGAGGAGTACCACCTCCTGGTTGAGGTGGAAGGCGGATCCCACCATAGGAGAGAATTTAGTGTGGGTGCGAAGCATGATCCTATTCCTATAGAACCTGGTGTAAAGTGGCTCGGCCACCAAAGCCTGAAGCTTACTGACTCTGTGGGTAGAGGTGAGCGCCACCAGGAAGATGACCTTCCAGGATAGATAACGCAAATGGCAGGTAGCCAGAAGTTCGAAAGGCAGCTTGGTAAGCTGCGTCAAAACTACGTTGAGATCCCATTCCATCGGGGTCAACAGATGGGAGGCTTAGAGAGCAGAAGGCCCTGCATTAATCGGGTAATGAGGGACTGCGCCAAGAGAGGTTTGTCCTCTATGGCATGATGGTGCACTGAGAGCACGATCAGGTGCACTCTGAGGGAGTTGGACTTGAGTCTGGTTTGCGAAAGGTGAAGCAAGTACTGCAGCACCGTGTATACCTGGCAAAAGAATGGGTCAACCCATTGCTCCACACACAAAAAAGAATCTGCGCCACTTGAAGGTGTAGACTCATTTCATGGTGTTCTTACGAGAGGCCAGGGGGATTTCCTCCACCACCCTTGGGAGTTTGAAGGGTGCTAAGGCTACCCGTTCAGCAGCGATGCTGTTAGCAACAGGGAAACCAGGTTGGGGTGAAGGAGGGAGCCCTGAGGTGTTACCTAGAGGAATCAGGAGTTCCGTTGAGAAGCAAAGCAACAGGGGAAACCAAGGCTGCCTGGGCCACCGTGGGGCCAACAGGATCATGGAGGCCTTGTCCGCAGGACCTTGAAGAGGGACCGGGTGATTAGTGATGAGGGAGGGAAGGCATACAGAAGGCCGTCCGACCATGAAATGAGGAAGGCATCTGCTGCTTTCTAGGATGGATGCAGTTGGGGACAGCAGAAGAGGGGCAGCTGAGCATTGGTTGGACCGGCAAAGAGGTCCAGACTTGTGGTTCTCCAGAGTCGGAATAGCTGATGCGCCACCCTGGGGTCTAGGCATCATTCATGCGGCTGGAGGACCCTGCTTAGTCTGTCTGCTAGGGCATTGTCCTGGCCCAGCGGTATACTGCGCTGAGGAGCATTCCCTGACCAATCATGTATGAGTAGATAGCTACTGCCTCCTGGCAGAGGCACTGAGACCCGGTGCCCCCTTGCTTGTTCAGGTAGAACATTGCGACCTGGTTGTCCATTTGGAATAGCACTGACTGGTTCCACAGGAGCTGGTGGAAGGCCTTGATCACCAGAAAAATGGCCTTGAGCTCCAGCAGGTTGATCTGCTGCTGGCTCTCCACCAGGGACCAGTTGCCCTGCATGCGCAGTTCCTCGCAGTGGGCACTCCAGCCCAGTAGGGTTGCATCCATGGTGAGGACCTTCTGGGAATTTGGGGACTGGAAGAGCATGCCCTTCTGCAGGTGTTATGTGCCCTACCACCAGTTTAGGAATTCTGCTAGTTGACAGGACACTGAGACCCTGTCCCGGTGCCTGCCTGTAGCTTGTGTCCACTGCAAGGGGAGACACCACTGAGCTGCCCACATGTGAAGGTGGGTGTTGGGAACTACATTAACTGTGGATGTCATGTGTCCTGGTAGGTGAAGCATAGACCGCGCCGACACTGAGTGATGGCGCTGTACCTCGATGGCCATGGCCCTGAGGCGATCCGCCCTGGACAACCCTGGCCTGCAGAGTGTCCAGATGAGCTCCTATGAGTTCCAGATCCCGAGTTGGAGTGAGGTAAGATATGAGGTGGTTTATCACGAACCCCAAATGCTTCAGAACCTTGATGGTGCAGCCCATGGCCTGTTGCACCTCGGTGGCCATGTCCCCTTTCAGGAGCCTGTCATCCAGATATGGGAAGACGAAGGCCCCTTGGAGATGGAGGTAGGTGGCCACCACTGCCAGGCATTTGGTGAAGGCTCTTGGTGCGGAGGCTAGGCCAAAGGGTAGTACCCTCTACTGGTAGTGGTTGCCCCCAACTATGAACCTTAAGTACTGCCTGTGACTGGGATGAATAAGGATGTGGGTTTAAGCATCCTTTAGGTCCAAGGAGCATAGCTAATCTCCCTGCTGGAAGTAGGGCAGCAAAGTTCCAAGGGAGAGCATCTTGAACTTCTCCTGCACCAGGAACCTGTTCAGGTTTCACAAGTACAAGAGGGGCCTTAGGCCCCCTGTTCTTTTTGGGACCAGAAGGTAACAGGAGTATAATCCCTTGCCCCTGAGGTGGAGGGGTACTGGTTCCATGGCTCCAACCCTGATGAGCCTGGGGTAGGGCACCGATGCCTGCGGCAGCCACCCTCATGTTAGAATCAAAGCCATTGTAGGTGGCCTGAGACATGTACTTTGAGCACTCCTTGATACACTTCATGAGGGTTTGGAATTGCTGAAGGTGATCTCCACTGAGATCCGCCAAGAAACCTGAGAGTTCATTTGCTAGGTCTCGGAAATACATGCCGATATAAAGCTGATATGCTTGTATTCAGCAACCCAGCATCAAGCCCTGGTAGCATTTGTGTCCCAGGGCATCGAGAGCCCAGGACCCCCTGTTCAAGGGCACGGAAGAGTGAGTTTTCAGGCTTTTCTGCCGGTGCATGGTCGACTCCACCACCATAGAGGTGTGAGGAAGCTGCGCCTTCCGAAAGCCAGGGTCCCACTGGACCCGGTACATGGTGTCAAGACATCAGCTAACTATCGGTACCGACGCCAGTGTCTCCCATATCTGAAGGAGGAGTTGCTGGAGGATGGCGGGGATGGGGACCATAAGGGCCTCTTTAGATGGAGCCTCATACTGGAGGATTTTGAGCTCCTCTGTGCGAGGGACCTCCTTCAACTCCATGGTGAGAGACAAAGCCTTCATCATGTCCTGGACAAACTCGAGGAAAGAGGTGTCTTCGGGAGGGGACTGGCATCTTGACGCCAGGGGAGATGGATCCGAGGGGAGATTGCAGTGTTTACGCGTCTGTAGCGAAGTCTTGTCATCAGACTCCCATTCCAAGTAGTCTGTCAAGGACTCGAAGCTTGACAGCTCCTGAGGAGTCGGGCTTGAATCGGGTCTTCAGTGACCCAAGGCTGTTGCTTGGCCAGAACCACAAGCACTTGCCAGGGAGGATGTTGCTCCCGAGGATCGGGAGTAGGCTCAAGACCCTCGCCGAGGATCAGCTCAAGGCCCGGAGCTCTATCATATCGACTGCCCGGGGAGTCCTCGACATCAAGGTCCCGGCAGTCTCTGCGTAAGCACCAGCAGAGCCGGGCATCTACACTTGCTGAAAGGCAAGGAAAGCAGTGATACTGCATTCTAATGCAATCATCCCGGCTTCCCACTCAGGAATTGCAGCCTTCAACGCGGACACCGGGGTGACCGGGTCTGGCATCAGTAAGGAGAGGGAGTCTTCAACAGGACAGGTCTTGGGGGTCCGTGATCTGTCGCCGGAGGCCTTAGCATCTGTTCTGGGCACCTTTGCCGGCCGCTCCCACTCCCACTCCTTGGATACTCTCCGGGGACTGTGGGGCCTTGTATGGGACTTATCATGTGTGTCCGATTCCTAGGATGAGGTCCTCAAGGATTTCTTCTTCTTCTTGCGCTCCTGCTCTGGAGAAACTTTATTGGTGTATCTGCGGACCCGATCAGGCATCGCAGGGGCTTTACGCGACTCTAAGGTTCCATGCAGGGCCTTAGAGCATGAGGTTATTGGGGACACCGGAGCTGAATCTGACCTGTGGAAGATGTCATCCTGCTTCTGCCGACAACTTTGGATGGCCTTAGCAGACATCTTTTTGCACAGGGCGCAAACCTATGGGTCATGGTCGGCACCTATACACTGGAGGCAGCAGTCATGTATATCAATTAGGGACATGTTCTTTGTACACTGATCACACTTTTTGAACCCACTGGTTATTGGGGCAAAAAGGACCCCTGCGAGGCTGAAGACTCTCGATGTGGCCAGTAGTTGGAAAAAGATGCAAACCACACTGGAGAAAAAAACCTAAAAAATGGTTCTGAGACCCGAAGCTGAGGTGACGGGGCTCGGAGGCAGGAAGGGACCGGTGCTAACCGGAGAAGGAAATGCACTTTAGTGCACTAGAAAATCAACTTTTTTCTGGGGGATGAAGACAGACATCTGTAGGACTCTGCAGAAAAAGGGGGACTGGGAACTCAGTACGATGGTACCCTTGGGTGAGAAGGGGACCATGCATGCGTGGTGGCATCTCCCAAAGGCTTTCTTTGGAAGCTGGGGAGATGCTTCCGCGGGGTCCCGTGGGCGCTGACATCACCTATATGTGAAGACTGACTTCCTACTTGTTCCTGGAGAAAAGAAGGCTACTCTGCCTAAGAAAATGCTGACACAGCACTGCGTCTTGAACTACGCCATAAAGCAGTTCCGCTTTAGGGCTTGATATACACTGAAATACTTATCTTCGCAAATAATTCATATTTGTATTTATCTTTAACAACAAAGTGATGTCCAACACTGCTGGATTTACTAAAAATCAACACCTGACACTGCTGGCTTATCTCCAAGGGACAGCATCTAAGGCAGTACTGTGCCGGCAGAGTAGCACTGTTTTTTTTAAACAATGGGAATATGGTGTCAAGCCAACAACTTTCTTTTGACTCCCTGGATCTGACTGAGTTTCTAGAGAAGACTGCTTCTGAATCTTTGATGGCAACCACTCTCCTGATCATTGTTGCTGTGAAGCCAGAGTGGGACTGGCTGTTGAAATTATTTTTAAAAGCTAAGGATGAGATGTTTATGGGTTCTCGTGTTAGGATGTTTCCTGGATCTCAAACGTGTAAGAAGAAATTTCTTATATTACGTCCTAAGGTTTTACAGATGGGTGTCTGTTCTTTTTGAGAGAGTCTTGTAAATGCTTAATTAAATTCCAAGGGCTTAATTACACCTTCTTTGATACTTGCCATTTGACACAGTTTATTGTAAATAAGAGTTTAGAACGTCTGCCACAGTCCTTGGAGCTTCTGGGATCTGCTTCATAGACAGATGAAGCAGTTGGACTGGAGGAAAGATTATAGCTGTACTGGTTTGTGTGTCTTATTATCTTAGGATTTGTAGGCTAGTGAATAATTCTGTGTTTTGTACACTAATTCTTTTGTTCCTGTTTTGCTTCTATTCTTGTGTATATTCTTTTCTGGAACAAGAATTTATCTTGTGTTTAAACTGTAAAATTTGCATAAATAAAAAAAATAGGGAGTATGGTAGATTGAGTGACATTAAAAGTATAAGTAAAAATATTTCACAATCCAAAATGTAAGAAGCGTGAACATCGTGTATATAGTTACCTGATTTTGTTCAAGTTATATCACCTGTTCTATTGTAAATACAGCGCAGCCTAGGCCGCAATGTATAGGTTATTGTTGTATGTAAACCGCGCTGATTTTAAATAGCACGGTATAAAAAAGACATAAAATAAATAAATAAAATAAGTTGAAACGTGCACACTTGCAATGTAACAAAATGGCGCGTTTCCCCCATTTTCAGAACCAGGCATTCAGAGAGGTTGCTCATCTTTAATGATGGCTCTCCGTGGACAGTAGGATAAATCAGTCACACACATAGGCAACGTCATCCCTGACAGTACCTATGTCAGAACCACTCTCCCATAGTCCAGAAGAGCTCAGAAAACTCTCTGAGCATGCGTCAATAGACCCTCCTGCCTAGTCTGTTGCTCTTCTCCCTCAGGCCATCACATAGCTACAGAGATTGTGGAAAAAATCTTCAACCATAAGGGGAGGTGGGTGGGATTGTGTGGCTGATTTATCCTGCTGTCCACAGAGAACCATCGTTACAGGTAAGCAACCTCTCTTTCTCCATGAACAAGCAGGATATATACATGGGTGAGTCCAAAGCTGAGGGTTTCAAGCCAGCTGGGATCCAGACAGGTCATATAGTCCTTGAAACCCAGGAGGAATTGCTGTGGTAGGCTGAAGTGAAATGTCTTCCCCATGCAGGAAAGATTTGAGGAACTGATTTGCTCAAGGTTTAATGACTTTCTGGAGGGCATCACACAGCATATGCCCAGGAGTGAGGAATTTTACACACAATGCTCAGAGGAGAAGCAGCGTGGATATGGGTAACAAATACTTTGGGAAAGAAACTCATGGTGGGGAGAGGTGTGGGAATCTATTGTGCAGTTTGAATGTGGGAAGGCAATTGAGTGAGAGGGGCCATGGAGTAACAGACTTCCACTGCTCTTATGTGGTGTAGAAACAGAATTGTATGTTGAGCGAAACATACTATGGGAATATAAGCAGCTCAGGAAGTAGGTATGGGTATGAGGCATACCCGAAGAGCCTGGTGTGGTAGAAAAAGTGGGAACATTCGAATAACATGGGGATCGAGGTGCTCGGGAGGGCACCTGAAGGATGACCTGTCTATGGACAGATTCAGGATATCAGATTCAGGAGATCCTGGGACCAGAGGTCATTTGAAAAGTCAAGAGCCACATGCAAGGAAGATGGGAAGGAAAGATGGACAACATGACTGATGGAAAGGTTGGAAGATACGGGACGTGATATATGGAATGACTGATTTCATGACTCCACTACTACTACTATTAATCATTTGTACAGTGCTACAAGGCATATACAGTGCTGTAAACATAGAAGTAAGCTCTGATGAGCAGGGACTGTGTCTTACAATCTAATCAAGACAAAAAACATCACAAAACTGGGGACTAAAGTATGGAAAGATACACATAAATAGTGGACAAGAGAATAAGGAGAATCAGGATCCAAAAGCAGCCTCAAAGAGATGGGTCTTCAGCCTGGACTTGAATAGGGCCAGAGAAGGAGCCCGACACACCAACTCAGGTAGTTTGTTCCAGGCATATGAAGCAGGAAGGTGGAATGACTGAAGTCTGGAGTTGGCAGTGGCAGAGAAGGGCACAGATAAAAGTGAGGAAAAGTAGTGAGGAGCCACAGAATGAATGCACTGGTTAGTAGAAGAAGTTTGAACTGGATGCGGAAGCGGATAGGGAGCCAATGAAGTGACTTGCGAAGAGGGGTTACATGAGCATAGTGATGGAGGGTGTCTGTGCTTTGCTGGTGAATAAAATTGAGATGAATGCCTTTCCTGATTGCTTCAGAGTAGCTAATGAGGAGCTGGAGTAGTCCTTGCCTGGAGTGTGTTTCCTCCATCTATAGCTTGGGGATGGAAACAATTCTGTTTCCCATGGCCAGGGCAGTATCAAGGACTGTGTGAGCAATGCGGTTGCACAGGATGCAAGCACAGAAAGGGCACTGATAACAGCACTGGGCTTCCAGGAAGCTCAAAATGAGTCCATTACTACTGGTGGCTGCAGCGGGGGGCACCAGATTTGTTAGTAGCACAGGGTGCATGTCTAGCTCGGTACGGTCCTGCCCATGGCGATGAAGTTCAGGTCACTTCACTCGAGGGAACTGTAATGCAGTTGGAAGAAAGCTGAAGGATGTGAGGGTTCATGACCCTGACATGAGTTACCTTAGGGTTGGAAGCACAGATTCATTGAAAGTAAGCGTGGGATGGAAAGAACTGCTGGATGATGGTCTAACCAAAGTTAGAGGTCGACAACACTGTATGTCACTGAGCTCGAACATGAATAAATGTCCAGGAACAAGGGGTCTTAGAGTCTCATAAGGTCTTCCGGAACCGCCAAGAGGTGTTGTTTGGGGTTTTTTTTCACTAACTGTTAGTGCCCCTACATATACTCAAGACATGGCCCTAGGGAACACGAACCCAGCCCTACTCCATAAGTATGTGATGACAACTGAAGGAAAAACTTACTGGACCCACCACAGGCACACTAAATGTTGGTAGGGAGTTAGGTTTATAGCTTAGGCACTTGATATACTGCCCTTTACTATGTGTATCAGAGCGGTTTACAGATTATATGCTAACAGGCGCCTTTTATTCCCTTGTCCCCAAAGGGCTCACAATCTAAGTGTACCTGAGGCAATGGAGGGTTAAATGGCTTGCCCAAGGCCACAAGGAGTGGCCATGGGACTAGAGACCCCAGTCCCTCTGACTTGCAGTTACTTGTCCCTATGTGGGAATTAAACCCCTGGCCCTCGGTAACCTGTTCCAACCACTGAGTCACTCCTTAGGTGGATGTAGAATGTTTGACTCCGATGACTGGGAGTCCATGAGCTGAACGGGATCACCCACCCTTTTTTGGGGGGTTTGGAGGGATAGATTTAAGAGTCACCTGTACCCTTGTGGTTTATGCTGATGAGCACCAAAGTCGGATGCACTGCCTTGCACAAGCTAGTAGCGAGACAGTTGGTGGCTGAGGAACCAGAGTGGAGGAGGCAACTGTAGCAGTAGATTAGCAGGATGGATGATGGGGAGTCCAGACATGCTGGACTGTCAGGAGTTGGTTTACCCCATCTAATGCCTCCATCTTCTGTGATTTCCTGGTGAAGGCCATACCTGTGGAATTATTTCCTCCATCTACTGCAGCTTTCTGCGGAGGCCATGCCTGCAATGAAGGGGTGGTACTATATTCGTGGCAGTTTGAGTGGTCCACCATTTGTTTCAGTGTCTCAAACCTGCTGAATCTACCAGGAGGCATTGACCAGGATCTGTTTTGAGATGACCAATCCAGAAGCAGCCTGAGTAATGGACTGAGTTCCAGGCAGGTTGCATTAGACTACGGAAGGTTTACAAGTTAAGATTTTACCCGATGGATGGAGGATTAGGGGACTCGCCCAGCTTACCAGGAGCTAAACTGGGTTAGCCCCAGCTGCCTCTGGTACAGCTCACTCCTGTGACAACTGGTCTGCTCCACCACTCCCCAAGTTGCTGGTGATGGAACTGGAGAGCAGGCGCATGCCACCTGCTCACGAGTTATCCCGTCTGCTGAAGGGCACTGGCAGCATCTGGAGGAAAGGGGTTCCTGATCCCACCGGGGATGGGAGGGAGATAGTAGGCAGCATTCAGAGCGAGAATGGAAGGAAAGCCTCCCAGAGGGTTTAATCAGGTAATTACGATGTCTACCACAACGCTAGTGGATCCTTTATAGGTCTTTTGTTCGAAAGTGTCCTCTATAAACCTGGCAGTTATATGGTGAAAGAATTGACCTTCCCCCGTCAGTTTTTCTCTCTCTTTTTTCTGTCGATCACCAGCAGCAGCAACTGAGGATGGAGGCAGTGATTGCATACCTGGGCCAAAACGAACAGCAACCATCACAGCACGGGACGCAGGTATAATCCGAGGAGCCAGTCATCTGAAGCATCGAACAGTCCGTGCCTGTTGGAGGTACCTGCCCCTCATTGCACTGGGCCCCGCGGGCACCAACCTGAGCCCATCGGTAAAATGGAGCAAGGGGGAGACACTGCCCAGACCCAGCGAATCATGCCTCTGCCATCCGGAAGTGAACAGTGCAGAGATGCAGATGGTGGGGAGAGCAGGGATCGAAAACATTGGGTCTGCGTGCCTAGTGTGGCTGGATTACATCAGCTAGTCGAGAACTGTTGGCAGGCTTAATTTATTTGTTTATTTATTTATCATTACTTTTATACCGCTCCTTCCTGAGATCAGGGGCGGTGTACAATGAACAACATTATTATATAGAACAAATTTTAACATTCTAACAGTTTGAACTAATTACAAGGCAAAGTGTGTGCTTTCAGGCACATTCTTAACAGTCAGAAACTATGTACAAGGGGTAGCAACAGCAACTATTCACAATTGGAGCAGGGGTGAGTATCATAGTATGGGTTGAGTTTGGAGTGATTCGAGGGACAAACTATTATCCTGATTCTCCGAAATGCTAAGTGAACAGGAAGGTTTTTAATTCTTTCCTGAACGTTTTTAAATCTTTAATGGTGCGTAGGAAGTCCGGGAGGTCGTTCAGTAACATGGGTGCAGTAAGAGAGAAGCACAGTTACTTGTAATTTGTTTAGTTCTGCGGTAGGATGGAGGGATTGCAAGGGTGTTCAGTGAGTGTTCCCTTCTTGATCTAGAATTAGTAGATTGTGTAATTAATGTTGAGAGATGGGAAGGAGCAATATTATTGGCAATCTTAAATGTTGTCATTATTGTTTTGTATTTAATTCTGCTAGATATTGGTAACCAGTGGAGGTTGTGTAGCAGTGGTGTTCTATGGTCGGGAAGGCGGGCTTTGCATACGATTCTTGCAGTTACATTTTGTGCAGTTTGGAGTTGCTTGAGGTATTTTTTGGGGATACCGTAGAGGAGACTGTTACAAAAATCAAAGTGGGGGGTGATCATTGCATGAACTACTGACCTGAAATCGTGTGTGTCAAGGAGGGGTCTGAGATGTTGTATTGTTCTTAATTTGAAGTAAATAGATTTAGTTAGTTGTTTTATGTGTGCGGATAAGGTGAGCGCTTGGTCTAGTACCACGCCAAGATAATGTACTTTTTTTAACAGGGAGGGTTGTATCATGTATTTTGAATGTTTGTGGGGGAATGAAATTTGTGTTCCTGGAGATGTACCGTAGAGTACTTCAGTTTTTTTTAAAATTAATTGACAAGTTATTTGAATTTAGCCAGGCTTGGGCTTTCATGATGCAGGATTCAATTACATGTTGGGCTGTGTTTTGGCTATCTATGGGTAGATATATCATAATATCATCCGCATAAATGTGGTAATTCACTTTGAATTTCTTGAATATGTTACATATTGGTTGTAAATAAAGATTAAATAATAGGGCTGATAAGGCTGAGCCCTGAGGGATTCCTTTTTCCTGTCTGAATGTGTTGGAGGTTTCTTGACCTAATTGGACTTGTTGCATACGATCTGTAATGTATGACTGAAACCACTGATATGCTATTCCTGTTACTCCAATTTGAGAAAGTGAGAGTGTTGAGGGCTGATAGGGGATAGCACCCTGACTCTCATTGGCTTTTTCTCCACATTGGATGACCTCCTGGGGTACCCCGATGCCCTCAGGGTTGCCGCATTAGAAAGTTTGTCTTCTTTTTATTTTCTTTTTTTTTGGAACAGGACTCCCGAGGGAGGTTATGGTGCCCGTTGGTTCTTCACAGGCAGGGAGCCTTCCCGGGGTACCAAGTCTGAGCCCTCTGGGGGACTGTCTTGCTGAAGTGAGCATGTTGTAAAAGGCAACTTCTGAGTACAGGCCCCTGAGGCTGCTGAGTTCACACACTAGATATCCTGCGGGTAGCAAGTCTGGGCTCCTTTGGGTTTTTAAAAGAAAATCTGGTGAGTACCACCTCAGTGACGCAGCTGCTGAAGGAATCTTCTTCTCATAAGAAAAAACATATCTCATGGGTGCCGATTCTAGGCCCCATTGGGAGTTTCTCTGTAAAAGCGATTATCATCTCAAAATAACATCCCGTGGGTACCTTGTCTGGGCTCCTTGGGAGTTTGCCACTTGAGAAATTCCCTTATGACAATGGTTACTCCTTGCTGCCGAGGTGATTGTACTTATAAGAGAGGATATCCTCTGGGAACCATGTCTAGGCCCCTTGGGAGGCGCAGCTTAGCATTGTAGATGAGGTTTCTCTTCTTAGGGGAAGAAAATAATAAAGTAAAATGAAAATGAGGCTAAAATTTTAAAAAAGGAGAAGAGAGGGAGAGGAGATTCCATCCTGCTTGGCCAGCAGATGAAGTATTTATTATTATTACAATTTCTTATATACCGCACTATTGTCAGCGCGGTTTACATACAACAAAATGACCATAACAAACTGTTTGGCTTCACATAGAACAGGAGTAACAACTTGGATAACATGTTTTGACTGAGAGGGAGGAGCAACAGACAGGCAAATGCCCAAAGAGTTTTCTTATTTATTTATTTTATTTTATTTATTTGTCATTTCTTCTATACCGCCCCTTCCCGAGCTCAGGGGCGGTTTACATTTTAAACAACATTATTATATGGAACAAAGTTTCTGAGCTCTTCCGGGCTCTGGGAGAGTGGTTCCGATCTAGGTGCCATCAGGGGTAACGTCGCCCATGTATGTGACTGATTATATCCTGCTTGTTCACAGAGAAAGGCAGTTCAACTGTGTGTGTCATAGGAAGTGTTGGGGGGAGTGCATGTGTGTGTCAGTGGGTGCGTGCATTTGTGGCTTCCTGCACCACATTGCAGCACTCCTCGCTGCGATCGTGGCCTTTATCTCCTCTTCGGTTGCTGGGAGAAGGGAGGGGAAGTTACCATACAAGTTTGTTCGCACAGGCTTACACATGCGCAAACAAACATGCACATAGACAGACACTATCGCTGCCAGTTGAACACCTTAGCAAAATGCCACTTAAGATTCAGTAAACGGGACCACAGTGCATACTATTACATTCAGGTTATATAGAGGCCTAACAAAATTGTCTTTTTACTTGTTAATTTTCGAATACATTTTAACAATCAAAAGAATGAAAGAAATTCAGAAAAAAGAAAAAAAAAGGCTAATTGTAGCAAAAAAAGTAAAATATCAGAACTAAATTAGTCCACAATAGGGGAAAAATATAGGTAAAAATTAAAGCAAGCTAAAAGAGTAGAGTGGGAGAACACGCACTGCAGCTGGCTATTAAGGGAGCCTCACGATGGGGCCCTTTTACTAAAGTGTATAAGCAGTTAGCACACATTGAGGCCCGCAGTAACTGTTAGCATGGAGGCATGGCAGCTACCTGGAGTGAAGAACGGACGGGTTAGGGAATGGGCATGCTGAGCACATTAGTTAGCACGGAAAGGACATATCGTGCACTGTCAATGTGTAATTAGTGCGGGTGCAATCACCTCTACCTCAATAGGAGGTGGTATGTGCATCCGTGGTAACAGAGCTGTGTGTTATTGTATGTATTGGCGCGTCAATTTCAGGGAACATGCTGGCCACACCTCTGGCAGTTACCGCGGAGGCTTCACACTTAGCACACATTAATGTCTGCGTTAACTGCAAAATCATAGTGCACTTTAGTAAAAGAGCCCCGTTAAGTTGTATTCAGATTCTCCTGTGCTAAAAGAAAATCAGACAACTGTTATAACAAAGGTTCAAAGAAAACAAACTGTTTACAACATGAAGCATAACATCTACATGGAAATTTTAAGAATAAATTAGCCCCTAGGGCTAGAATCCTTGGCTTGAACGCCAAAAAATCCCTTCGCCTCTTCTGGGTATTGCGTGAGACGTCTGGAAAAGTTTGAACCTTTGCCCCTAGAAACATTTCATGGATATTTTTAAAATATAAATGTAGCCAGTGTTCAACTCTCGCTCAAGAGCAAAACAGGCTACCATTATGGTTCTCAGTTACTATGTCTAGAGAATTTTCCAGAAACCCAGTTAAGGCCAAACGTTTCAACTGGGCCTCAGCTTGACCTCCTCTTCCCATGTGCAATCAGTTCCAAAAGGCATGTACTGTGATCTCACAATTTATTTATTTAACTGTTTTTCTATACCGCTTAGTCAATAAATCAAGTGATTTACATCAAAATGAACTTTCCATTTACATAGAACAAAGAACTCAGGATATATCAGATACAATTTAAACTACATCATTACATCTCTTGATGAACTTATATACAGTATGGGTGGGAATACAGGGTCTGTGTTGGGAGAGGAGAGTATTATTCTTTGAAGTGGTCTCCGAATAGATATGTTTTTAGTTCCTTGCGGAATATTGTGAGTTCGGTAATGTTTCTTAGCTTTGTGGGAAGTGTGTTCCAGAGGTCTGGGGCATACATTGAGAAAGCCCTTTTCCGTGTTTCTTGGCTAGCTTTCACTAACTTAGCTAGCAGGGCTAGCATGTTTTGAATGTATTTCCTTTTATCTCTCGTCTTTTTGGTTTCTTGTATGGTGGATTTTAGGCATGGAGCCAATAGGTTGTTGATGACTTTATGATTATTATGAGAGGTGAATTTTCCATGGGGATCTTTAGCACCTTCTGCAGCAAAACAGCCAATGCAACCCAACTGAAAGCTATGGACAAAATTTTAAAAAAGCACAAAAAAAGCTAAATTTGGAAAAAAAATCTGAAGAAGCAAACAGGGAGCGCAAAAGGGAAGACGAATCTGAGCCCAACTTACCATGGTTCTCCTGCTCCTCTTTAGCCCGCCATATGTTAGTAATCCAGGGAAATAGCGCTGGATCTTGGACAGCTGTCAGCTCAGAGTCAAGAGTGTACCCTCGCTACAAAAGGCTCTATCTGGCTCATTCCTAGGCCACTGTACCACATTGTGGGTCAGGAGAACAAGGTCTATCAGCACTGCTGCACCAGTCCACAGACCTTGCCTGCTGGAGGCCGAAAATTACTGGCTTTATCAGTGCTGCACCAGTGGTTATACTTTCTGATGACATCACTGAAAGATGTTCAAGTCTGCCTCCACCTGCTGGAGAGGGAGCATAACCACACATCTGGACTGGTCTAGAAAGATGAAAAGGAAGCTTGACTTTGCCTCTGTCAGCTGCATCTGAGCCACTGCTGATCTCCCAACAACAGTAGCAGCAGCACTCACAAACAATGCTGTGTCTGCATCTCTGCCCGTGCAAGGCTCCTCTGGCCACTAATGTGAGTGCCATTTCCATTAAACATTTTTAATACTCGTTACATATGTTACAAAGGTTGCTATTTAAAATATGATGTTCCATTATGTGTATTCACAGGATCATTCTGACAGGAGGGGTATTGAGGAGATCATGATTGGTGAGTTTCATTATCAAATGCTATGGGGAGGGGGGCCGCTTAAAGGCCTGAAGATAATTGATGGGGGTGGAAGGCGGATGGTTTGCCTAGGGCACCTAATATCCTTGCACTGGGCCCTCTCAGCCGTAGCAGTTTGCATCTGAAAATAAACCCTAAATCTAGGTAATTATATTTAACCCTGGCCAGAATTTGATGGCTAAATTTAGCTGCTTACTGTTGAAACCAGTGCACCCACTGCCAACCACAAATGTGTTTTTGAATTTTGACTCCACATTTTTTTCATGCTGCCTATTTCTGAAAGAGGAAGGATGTGGTAAAGGACATACATTTGTTATTTTTGAAAGAATGTTCCCTTCTGTATGTTGTGTAGATTGCAAGCTGTGCTGTGAGATAATTACAGCATAAAACCAGTAAATTGCCACCTTGTTAGTGTACTCCACTTGATCCAGTCACATCTTTAAATGCAGGGTAGGATTTTATGCTTCTTTCTTACAGAGATTAGTTTTAATGAGAAGCAATAGCATGTGATCCCAACTGCGGAGCAGCTGGTTACTGAACAGCAGAAACATTTAAGACTTTTGGCAAAACTAAAGAGTCATGGGATAGGAGGCAGTGTACTATTGTGGATCAGGAACTGGTTAAAAGATAGAAAGCAGAGGGTAGGGCTAAATGGCCAATTTTCCCAATGGAGAAAGGTGAATAGTGGTGTACCCCAGGGATCTGTGCTGGGTCCGCTGCTTTTTGACATATTCATAAATGACCTGGAAAGTGGGATAATGAGTGAGGTTATCAAATTTGCAGATGACACAAAACTATTTAAAGTTGTTAAAACCCAAGAGGATTGTGAAAAATTGCAAGAGGATCTTGATAAATTGGAAGACTGGGCATCAAAATGGCAGATGAAATTTAATGTGGACAAGTGCAAAGTTATGCACCTAGGGAAGAACAACCCAAACTATGGTTACACGATGCAAGGTTCCACATTAGGAACCACCACCCAGGAAAAAGATTTAGGCGTCATTGTGGATACCATGTTAAAACCCTCGGCCCAGTGTGCAGTGGCGGCCAAGAGAGCAAATAGAATGCTAGGTATGATAAGGAAAGGAATGGAAAATAAAACAAAAGATATTATAATGCCTCTATATCGTTCCATGGTGAGACCGCACCTTGAATATTGTGTGCAATTCTGGTCACCGTATCTTAAAAAGGATATAGCGATTTTAGAAAAGGTTCAGAGAAGAGCCACCAAAATGGTAAAGGGGATGGAAGGATACTCCTATGAAGAAAGGCTAAAAAGGTTAGGGCTCTTTAACCTGGAAAAGAGACGGCTGAGGGGAGATATGATAGAAGTCTATAAATTAATGAACGGAGTGGAACGGGTAAACGTAGATCGATTGTTTACCTTATCAGAATATAGAAAGACTAGGGGACATGCAATGAAGCTACAGGGTAAACTATTTAAGACTAATAAAAGAAAATATTTTTTCACTCAACGTGTAATCAAACTCTGGAATTTGTTACCGGAGGATGTAGTAAAGGCTGTTAGTGTAGCTGGGTTTAAAAAAGGTTTGGACAAGTTCCTGGAGGAAAGGTCCATAAACCATTATTAAGAAGTGACCGAAGATATCAATGCTTGACCCAGTACAAGCATTGTGGAACTTGTGTCTCTTGGGGATATTGCTAGGTACATATGACCTAGATTGGCCACTGTTGGAAACAGAATACTGGGCTTGATGGACCCTGGTCTGACCGAGTATGGCATATCTTATGTTCTTATCTACTTTATAAGGTTGTTCCAGGGAAATGTTAGGTTTGCTTACTGATTCTTTGCCACATTCAAGGTAAATGGTTATTGTACTAACAGCCTTAGAAAGCTGAAACTCAGCACAGACATGAGATATAATATTTTTTCTTGGTCCATAAGTTTCTTCCTGTTTCTTTGGGCTCCCAGTTCTGTCAGAACTGGAGCTCGGATCTAGTGTCATCAGTCTCCATCTGCAACTATCTGGAGAGTCTTCCTTGCAACTCAGCCTGTTTTTTGCAGGAACATTCCTTGACTAGAGGTCATGCGGCAGGTTTCCCTTCTGGAACATTTTACTCAGGGGTCCTAAATCCAACCATTAGGTACCACCATTGTAGGATGACTGAGACTCCTTTCCCCATGCATTATGAACAATGACTGCACAGTATCTCAAGCCCTGTGTACAAGACAAACAAAAGCTCAGATAAAATCAGGAGTACACTATTTCAGTCCACGAGGGCCACAAACAGGATATCCCAAAGAATATGCATGAGATACATTTGCATACAATGAGGGCAATATGCATGCAGATCGATTCATGCATATTCATTAGGGATATCCTGAAAACGTGGCCTGTTTGTGGTCGTCAAGGACTGAACTTGTGCACCCCTGGATAAAATCATGAACACTATCAGAATTTTAAGCAGGAACTCATCTGCAACTCCCATATTTATCAATTTGCATTTTTAGCAGAGAAAAGACACGGGAGAGACAAAAATATACCCAGAATTTGTATGTATACTTTTTATTCTCCAAGAAGACATTTTCGCCGTGATACTCAAAGCTAAAATAGGATAAATATTAAAAGATAACAGTATATGTAACACTGCCGTTTCTACAGAAGAGGTAAATGGGAACAAGGTGGACAGTGATAAACAGCTGGAATAGGATAGCTCCAGAAATTACATTAGAGTGTATATCACATGAAAGGCTGCCTCTGATGCACTGTAAATTACACGGCAAGATTCTGTTCAAACGAGCTCGTGGTCCATGAACAGGAAAATCAATCAGTGTATCTCATCATCCTGTATCCTTAATAGGTAGGCCATGAAAGTTGTAAGGAAAGGCCATCATTTTCGGGGTGGACATTAACCTGACACAGCAAGTAATAACACTATCCAGACCTAGATAATAAGCATATGGAGACATTTTATAACAGGGACCCATAAGACTTGAAAAAATGTGCCAGTATTTAAGACTGTTTTATAAAGGTGACATGGGCACCCATGTGTCCTTATAAAATAGGCTCCCAGAACCCTCTTCAATAGCACACAAATGCTCTTGCACAAATATATACCTGCTCAGAGGCTGGTGTAAATACGTCTGTGTACTCTATGCACACATTTATTTATTTATTTATTTATTTATTTACAGTCTCTTATATACCGCACTATTCAGCATCAGCGCGGTTCACATGGAACAAATGCTCATTACAGTTAACATGTATGAGTTTACATATAACAGGGGACAGAAACTTGGCTAACAGGGGTAACTATTTACAGACTTATTACATGGAGTCATGTAGTCATACATGCTGCATCTCATGGGCGCGCTCTCATTAACACTGCTGTGTACGTGCGCATCGCACGATTGGCATCACCAGCATCACCAGAAGCCGCTGCCGATCTTGATCTCCGTGATTACCTCGCCTCCATTGCTCTAAGCTATGATCTGATTGCTCTGATCTGGACATAGCTTAGTATCCGCGTACTTCACAACCGCAACTGTCGCATAGGCATGCTTCATGCTTTGCGGCTGCAAGCCCACATGCTCTTCTTGCCAACTGCAAGCTTCTGGCGACATGCCAACTGTCCCTCATGGCTACGCGCTGGCCCTGAGTAGGTGACCTGAGCCTCGGCCTTCCCCCGTCCACCTCAGCGCATGGCAGCTTGGGAGGCACCAATTGTGGCTGACTCATCCTGCTTGTCCTAGGAGAAAACGGAGTTACTTACCTGTAACTGGAGTTCTCCAGGGACAGCAGGATAAGTCAGCCACACATCCCACCCACCTCCCCTTGGAAGGGGGAAGGACTTGGCTTCCGGACCTGGTGCCCGCCTCCTAGCGGCTAAGGCTTAGCTAGTGACGAACTGGATAGCTAGGGGCGGGCTGAGGGTGGGGCCAGTTGTTTGATTACACGTTGAGTGAAAAAATAACTACACATGCTTGTAGTTTATGAAGCAGGCAGGCTTTTGTAGGGGGTCAGGCACGGAGCCCCTGTTAGTGTCAGCTTTGGATCTGTTATGTCAAGTGAAAGACAATGGGAAGGTGTCAACAGGATAGGTGGGGATGTGTTAAGGTGGTTCAGTTCATTTTTGTCTGAACAGCTGTTTCGGGTTTGCTGGAGGCAGGACTGGCCCAAGGGTTTCTGCCGCCCCAGGCAGAAGCCATGGCCATGCTGCCCACCCTTCTGAGCTGCGCCACCCCCCTCTTCTGAGCCATGCTGCCACTCCCTGCTGCCACTGACTCTGTCGGCAGGATCAGTGGGGAGGGAACGGTACAGCGGTGGCCCGCAGCAGGCCATGTGCTTCAGCACACATGGCCTGCAACTCCTGACCCCCTCCAATACAACTTCTTGTCGGAGAAGGGTCTGAAGCAGCAGGTGCTGTGCTGCCCATAGACGTCTGCCACCCTAGGCAGCCACCTAGCCCGCCTAGTGAACAGGCCGGCCCTGGCTGGGGGAGTTAACTTTCCTCCATTCATAGCCTGTTGTGTGGGGTGCTGCAGGAATCAGCACTGTCCCCTGTGCTTTTTAACATCTGTATGAGTCAAGTGGGAATGCTCATCCGGAAGTACGGTTTTCAGGGGATCATCTATGCAGATGACATCCAGTTGGTGGTGGTGTTTGATAAGGATGATTTGGCTGTACTGAAGCATGTGAACAATTGCTTGGGGGGGGGACAGAAATATCCTATGGTGAATCTCGCTGGATGTCTTACTAAAGCAATATTCACAAGCAGTTCAGCTATGAAGATTAATTTTCCTATTTTCATTATTTTAATTGCTGAACCTGTTTTGTATCCCTTGAAGACCAGATTTGAATACCTCTCGGGGGGGGGGGGGGGGAGCAGAGGTGAACACATTATTGTTGGGCTACCTGAGTTTTGGATTTTATTTGGAGTAAATATGAAGTGAAATTAGGCAAGCTTGAGTTTTTATTACAACTAAGATAAAAGGGAACTGTGTGACTCAGGAAGTCATGCTCCTGCAGAATTTTTTTTTTTTAGAGAGAAGTGGAGAGAAGCTCTAGGGAGGGAAGGTAGCTAAAAAGATCTTAAAAGTGACCGGGAGAGAGTATATTTGTGAAGGACAGGGGGGACATGCTT
The DNA here is from genome assembly GCA_033557465.1 of Ichthyophis bannanicus. Taxonomy (NCBI): domain Eukaryota; kingdom Metazoa; phylum Chordata; class Amphibia; order Gymnophiona; family Ichthyophiidae; genus Ichthyophis; species Ichthyophis bannanicus. The sequence goes on from CM066031.1 coordinate 1,582,282,847, forward strand.
GTGCTCTCTTGTTCTTTGTTTTGCAGTGGAACATTATTTTGGTTGGAGGGGCCAAACAGACCAATCTCCAGTCCCACCTCCAAGCTCTCTAGTTGTTAATGCTGTGTTGGCAAAATACTGGTGAGGCCTTGGACCATGTGGCCAAGCCCATTCTGCTGCCTATGCCTCTGGTTTATATTTGGGAGAGGGGAAAAGAAGTGGGAACATTTCCAGCTGGCACCAAGACACCAAATAGCACTACAGGTCCCAAGTCAACTTGGGAGCCTGGCATCCAAGCAGACAGTGATTCACGGAGAAAGAAAATGCCTGCTAGTATCATCACACGGTTGCCCTCTCGGTACAGCCAGGAACAGAGAAACTGCTTTTTGGGGAAAATGATCCATAAATAAATGATTGATTGACTGAAAGTTAGCAGCAGGGATTCTGCATACTTGAGGCCCATTGCTGGCAGGCTGGTTAGCCTTCGGGTTGCTGAGAACAGTTTCCTGCTTTCCAGAAACCCCTTCTTAATGAGCCTCAGCAAGTCTCTGACTCCAAAGGCTATGGCCTTGAGAGCTACCTGACTCGGGCATGTTCTCTATTGCTTTTACTTTCTTCTGGTCACTAGATGACCTAATTGTTAGGACTTCTGTCCTGAACTGCAATGCTGACCCTAGTTCAAGGCCTGTTTGGGTCTTGCCATAACAATCTCCCCCCCCCCCCCCCACTTCATCATCTTCCCAAAGGGTGACCTGTGACCTCCAGGGGTCTGGTTTGTGGAGGTATTTCCTGTGGATATCATACAAGTTTACTGCGGTATTGATGTTCTTGCCTCGTTCCCAGAAATGTTCTTCAGGGTCATAATCTTCCCAGTCCAATAGATATTTCAGATTATTCTGGAGTCCAAAATATCTGTATATTCTTTGTCTTCCTGGAGCTGGACTGGAGGAGGAGGCACCTGGGTGTAACCTGGAATGGTTCATTAATGATACACAGAATGCCAAATGTATCTGGCGGAACTGAGAAGCTCCAGCTCAAATGTAAGTGACTTTATTTACCATGTGATAGGATATGATCCCACCTACCATGTATCTGAAAACCCAGGGCTGTGTCACCAGGAATCAGCACTGTCTCGACGACACACACTTTCACTTTTCACCATTGATCTGCTTTGTGTCAGGAGTGACTATTCTTCCTTTTTCTTTGTTCCTACTTGTACTTTCTTTTCCCAGCCTGTAAACCGGACCGTCCAGCCATTTACAGCTTGAGTTTTTTAGGCCCCCTTGGTAGCTTCCAGGTGCTCCTTCAGCTCCTCCTGGAACAAAGTGACCTCTTTTGTTGCTAGAACTGGTGAATCCAGAGGCAAATGATGGCATTGATCGAACGTGCATGCACCCTGCATTCTAAACAAGCTGCATGGAAATGCACGCTTCCCCGTAGCTCTTCCCATGGGCACATTCACAATGAAAGCGCAGCGATGGGCTCTGCACGTGTGCTTACAGAACCGTGCCCATGTCAGTTAGCAAAAAGCAGGAGAAGAAGAACCAGCTCACTCAGCACCTTGTGTATACCTCTTCTAAATACAAGGTCGTCTCGCACTACTTCAAAGAGGGCTTTCTCCCTCTCTGCCCCTGCACTATGGAATACGATTCCTGACATCTTACGCACCACAGACGACTTATTGACTTCTAGGAAGAAGCTTAAGTCACTTCTCTTTATTGAATGTTTTTCTGATAGCAGAGCTTTGTAAATATTTATTCACTGTATTAGTACCAACTTTCACGGGTTAATAATTCATATCCGTGTACTCCCGACTCCCTCATCCCCCTGTTTCTTGTTCTTTGTAGAGCCATTGTTGGCCCACTTGTTTTATATAAACAGCTTTGACATATTGATGCAGCGGTATATAAACACAGCTAAATAAATAAATAAATTTACCACATAAGTACTCACTTATACATGTCAGTGAACTTAGTTGTGTAAATGGCAAGCTATTTATTTTATCTATTTATTTATTTGCTAAAATGCCTCGATGTCTAGCAATCTACATATTGCTTTCCAGAATTGAGGAGCAAGCTGGTTCTGTAGCTACTATCTTCCCTTTGACTAAACCCCCTTTCCGACAAAACAGCATGGTGACAGCAGAAATAAGAAGGTATTGAGTAATTCCAGAAATTTTTACTGTTTATTCTGTAGCTCATAAAAAGAAATACAAAAGCATTTTGGCACACATGCAATTAACCTTCTCTTCAGACCCCGACACGCTGTAAGTTGTTAATGCTTTTACATTTCCTCTGCGTTGGAATTAATTTGTTTGGAATGATTGCGTTTTGGCAAAGCAGCATTAGAGATTCTGCAGAATGTTACCTTTGTGTTCGACTCTGATAGGGACCTTGTTTTTAATACCTATTTCAAGCATAGACAGGAATTGTTTCATGATCTTAAGCCTATGGCTTTTCCATGCCTATGTATTATTAAATTATAAAAATGTAAAATATATTTTCCTCGACCCCTCACAGTTGACAGCACTTTTGATTGACAAGCCTTTGTTAAATAGTCATGCAAGACGTTCTTCCTTCATGTTTATCTGGAGGGGTGGTGCCAAATACTGGACATGGGGTGGGGAGCAGAGGCCAGACATGGAGTAGGGATCATAAAGGGATGGATGACTGCTGAACATAGGGTAGAGGTTCATGGGGAGATAAATGGCAGATGCTGGACATGAAGTGGGGGAGTGGAGGGAAGATGCTAGACATGGGTTCAGAGAGAGGGAGAGAGGAGAAGCTGGACATGGGGTGGGGTGAGATGGGGAGATGCTGGGCATAGGGTGAGGGAGCGAGGGGGAATATTACACATTTGGAGGATAGGATGAGTAAAAGGGGAGAGGCATGTGATTGGGGAGAGAGGGGGAGACAAGAAAGAGCAGGAGAGAAGAGGATAGATGCTGAAGATGCAGGGAGGGTGGAAGAAGGAAAGAGTTAAAGACTTGGGAATAGGTGACTGGGAAAGGATAGAAAGATGGAGTAAGAGGGCTATGTTAAAGGTTGAAAAGTGGTAGGTTGACACAGTAAAAAAGAGGGAGATTGAGAACCAGATATAAAAAGGAGAAATGAAATCTGAGTTGATAAAGAGAGAAAACAAATGGATGTAGGAGAGCAAGTGAAGAAGACAGGAGCGCAGAGAAGTAGCAGGTGGACTGCAAACTCTGGAAAAGAGAGTTAAGAGAAGACAGGATGCAGAAACCAGATTACTGGGACAAAGGCAATTAGAAAAATAAAATTGCTAGACAATAAAGGTAAAGAATTCTTTTTCCGTTTAATGACTGGAATATGTCAGTTTTTGGATGTTATATATACAGTCTGTATATTTGCATAGCACGGGAGAAATGCATCACTTTCTATTTCTTGTGTTGCACTGCATGCAGAGCCTGGCTTTTTGGGGTTTCAATTTAATCTTTTCTACATATTTCTACTTTGAGTTTGTTATAATTTATTCTGCACATGGTGTGGGGTCTAACAGACCACATGTTTTGTTAGCATGGAGTTTCAGGGCAGTTTCTCCAAATGGGTTAGTTTTGCACATAATTAAACACGTATAACTGCCTAAGGGTAAACTTAAACAAATCACCCAATAATACCCTTAGTAAACCCCAGAATACAATTACTACCTCCAAACAATTTTTACAAATATACCTTCTCCAAATTTCAAATAACGATAACGCAATACGGCATTAAAAGACCTCAATATGGCCTAACCCCTACATTTGGCAAACCTAATCACCATAGGGAGATGGCAGACGCTCACATCATAGGTCTTCTGCCTAATAATTTTAATATTTTTAATTTAATAAATTCAATTTACATTATAATCCAATTCTTATAACAACTATTTTATATACACAACAAGCAACAGAGCGTTCTCACATGCAGCCCCAATAGCCTGGAATTCTCTCCCAGTTGAACTAAGAATGTTAACAGAGATTAATGAATTCCGCAAAAAATTGAAAACCCACCTTTTTACAATTCACTACAATAGTTTAGACCAGCCATCAAAAGAATTAGATAAAGGCTAAGCAGTTCTTGTCTAATAGCTTACTATAATAGAAAAAGATAACCCCCATCTTCACCTGAACTACTCATTACGAACAAACCCAATTAATACGTACATGTAAATAATGTATATAATGTATATAATGTTGCACTGTTCTGTGCTAATCTGTTCAACATGTTCGGTTTTCTTTATATTGTTTATTGTTATATGACGTTATATGTAAAACAAACCATGCTTTGTTGACTGTTGTTATTTGTGAACCGCAACTGATCTCTGGAAGCTGCGGTATATAAGTGCTTGTTAAATAAATAAATCTCTCAGTCAGGGAGATTTTTTCTGTTTTGCTCAATTTTCCTCTAAAAAATAGTTGTCTTAGCACATTTGTCTAGGCCAAAAGTCATCCTGATGTCAGCAGAAAAGCTTTTCACTACACGGAGTTGCTCTCCTAATTGTTGATCACTGGAACTGTAGAGCTTCAGGTTGTCTACAAACAGTAAATGTGATGTTACCTCTGGGTTGTTGCTTTCTTTAGGATTCTGTATCCCTAAGAGTTGATGAAAGTGTTCATTGAATTAAGAGCCATACAAAATAGAAGTAGCGACAGGGAATCTCCCTGAAATATTCCTTATTGGATCGTGATGTTAGGAATGATGTACTGACCATCTTCATACTTTAAAAACAGGGTGGTTTGCAACACTGTCATGGTGAACTTAATGTACTGTATCAAACCAGGATTTATCTTATACATCTTAAGGTAATTTATTATTCAAGACTGTGGGACACTGTCAAAAAGCTTTCTTATAATTCAATCCATGTTATACTGAGATTTCTGATTTTCTTAACACTGGCCATGATGGCCTTGTTTAACATTGGCTGGTCTTTGGTTCCAAATGTTCCCCTATTATTGCCCTTTTGCTCTCTTGCCATGATGTTATTGAATTTGATATAATCATATAGTCTGTCTTAATATATTGCAGTGAACAGATTATAGATTGTAGGTAGATAAGTTATTGGTCTGTAATTTTTGAGAATGTTACTTGGGTCCCCCTTTGGAAGGAGAAATGTTCTTCCTCTTATAAGCCATTGCGGTGTTAAGTTTGTCTACTTGATCAATTGGTTTTTGTAATTTGCCAGTTCTTGGTGGAATGATGTTAACTGTTTGAGCCAAAAATGGGTCACTCAATCTAGGCCAGGGCTCTTCCAGTTTGAGGTTAATTTAGCCTGCTTTCCAGCAATGTTGTTGTTACTACAGGCCATTCCATAGGTTTGATGTTTAAGTTTTTATAATTGTTACTGTATGCAGGGCAACCATTCTGCTTCTTGATCGTGCTCTAAGGGGACCTCGTATAGACTTTTCCAGAAGGTTTCTGTTTCAACTTTGATTGGTGGTGTTTTTACTCCATTAATGTTCTTTCCCAATTCGCTGTAGAACTGTTTTGGGTTCTCCCTAAATACTTTATTTTGATATCTTTCTTTTTCGTTTTCTTTGCATCTTCACAATTTTTGTGCTTCTGCTGCTACTTACAATTTGTTGTTGGAACATATACATTTCAGGTCTTCTTCCGTTAATGCAGCATACTTCAGCTTGATATCTTGGATCTTCCTCAATATCTTTGATGATCTTAGTCTTTTCAGATACCTGTCTATCAGGGATACATCCGCATGCAATGACTGTATTTTTCTTTCGATGTGCTTTTTCCAAGGAAGAACTGTTATTGTTCTATTTTTTTCTGGCCCTGCAATTTAGTTGGTAATATTCTTGCACTAATAATTTTAGCTGCACAATACTGTATTTGATTTATTTTGATAATGTCAATAAATGATCCCTTTATACAGCATATGGTCTTGTTCATCTTAATTATAATACTTTTAACTGTTAATGAGATGACACCAGAATCAGATTTCTTTTTTCTTGCATGTTTGGTTCTATGGTGAAATGCCCTAGTTCTGCTCTGTTCCTACTATTTTATTAATTAATTAATTAATTTTAAACATGTATAATCCATACACTAACATGGCAGAATACAAAAAACACTCATAATAGTCCAATAAAACAATAATACAAGATAAAACATAAAAAACATAAGACATATAATAAAATCTTCCTATTAAATCCATACAATATAATAAAAAAAATCTAGCCTGTCAGCAGAGGAAAGACTTGTTTGAAAAGATGCACTTTTAGTTTCTGCTGAAAAAGCAACAGCCCAGAGTTTTTTCGTAATTCATCAGGTAATGAATTCCACAAAACCGGAGAACTCATGGAAAATAACCTATTTCGCAAAGTCTGAAAATGAATCTTTTGAAACAATGGGACATCAAGTAAATTAGCATCTTGAGATTGCAACGATCTTCGTGGACAATATAGCTGCAAAAGACTTGAAAGACTCACTAGGGCCTGGTGGCGAATGCATTTAAATGTAATAATAATCACTTTATATTGTATTCAATATTTTATTGGTAACCAACGTAGATTGAAAAGTTGCTGTGTAATATTCATTGATCTACAACAACCTGTCACAAGATGCGCTGCAAAATTTTGTACCAGTTGTAATGGGTGATGTGACACTGCAGGAAGTCCTAATAGAATACTGTTACAATAGTCAAATGACAAAAATACCACAATTTGAATTACTGTACGAAAATTATCAGGTGTCAAAAATGGCTTCAAATGTTTTAAAAAATGTAATTTGTAATAAGCTATTTTTTACTAATTTCTGAATGTGAACTTGAATGTTCAATCGAGTGCCAAGAAAGATACCAAGATCTCCAATAACAGGTTTAATAATCAAAGAATCATTATGTAGATCATATAAGATAAAAATTGGCTCAGGTAAACTCCATGAAAAATATAAAACGTCAGTTTTACTTACATTCAAAGCCAATTTATTCCTCGTCATCCGTGTTCTAACTGCATTAATACAGAAGGAAGCATATTTCAAAGAATCATCTATTGATAACAACACTGGGACAATACGTTGGACATCATCTGCATATATCCAATAATCACATCTAACGCATTAAAGATTTTATGGAGGAGAGATGTAAATATTGAATAACATGGCTGAATGCGCTGATCCCTGGGGTACTTCTGCTCTCAAGATTCGCCAAGAAGAAACTCTTCTTGAAGATCTAACTTGTACTTGCCTATCTTGAATAAAAGATCTGAACCACTTCACATTATGATTATCCAAAAATTGTTGAAGCTGTGTTAGTAGTACTTTTTTCAATAACCTTAGGTAAGCATGACAAAGATGAAATCGGGAGATAATTACTGGATCAAATTTATCTCCTGATGAATTCTTTAACAATGGAGAAACAAAAGCTTGTGAAAAGGAAGCATTTCTTTTTTAATTTTATTTTCTCTTATATACTGTGCTATTCTGCATCAGTGCGGTTTACATTGAACAAACTGAAATTACATTGAACAGGGCATTATAATGTGGAAATAACTATTTTAGAGGGAACATGGACTATGGAGGGTTAAGTGGCTTGCCCAAGACCACAAGGAGAACCTGTGGGACTAGAAACCCCAGTCCTTCCGGCCCAAGGTTACTGTCCTCTAGTGGGATTTGAACCCCTGACCTTCCAGCCTGAAGTACCTTGCCCCAGCCACTAGGCCACTCCTCCACTCCATTAACAATTGCAGCAACCAATCTCTTTACAGAGTCCTTTAAAGACTTGAAAATTCCCATGGAACATGATTCCAAATGATTAAAAGTATTATTCAACGCAGTCAAAGTCTCAGTTACCTGAGTCTCCAAAACATTATCAAAATTAGGCCAAAGTGGCAAATCTATAACTAATGATTCTGCAGATGTAACTGCCTGAGCTGAAACAGATCCTGCAAAAGATGCTAGAATAGTTTTTATCTTATTACAATAAAAATCTAAGAAAATCTGTGGATCAATTTCTACCTTAGTAGAGTAACATTAACAGGAGTTGTCAAATGTTTGACCACTGAGAAATTTGTACGTTAAAATAATGCCTCTTAGGGGTATGTTTACTAAGCAGCGGTAGCGGCTTCTGTACGATATCGGAACCACAGCCCCATGGGGCTGCGGCTCAGATATTGCACAGTAGCCGCTACCGCTGCTTAGAAAACATATCACATTTTGATTGAAGAGAGTAAGGGGTATTGTGATAGTAACGATAAAAATGCCTCTTTTAAAGTTGGGTTGGAAGATGCCCTCCAACGACGCTCTCACCATCAAAGATTCTTTCTTTGGTTCACTGAATCAGAAGACAACCAAGGCTGCTAAAGGTAGGTGTTTAAGGAAGCAGAACGGTATAATTTCAATGGTGCAAAAGAATCCAATGATTTCTGAAGAGATTCCACCTAAAGCTTAAGAGCAATAGTGACATCATTGTGGGCTGACTCGCTTATATCATTCAAATATGGTTCCCATGTTTTCAATAAATCTGCAGCTGTATAAGACTTGCGATAAATAAGAAAAGATGACGACACTAACTTATCTTCACCAGATAAAGTACAGTCAAACAACAGCTCAGTAGAAAAAGAAAACTTCAGCAAAAAATGGTCTGACCAAGGAATGTGTCTAATTTCAAGTAGTTCTGCTGTTTGACAAGAACTATCAATAAACATTAAATCTAAAATTCTACCAGCCTGATGAGTAGGTGAATTTATTAACTTGAAGAAAATCTAATACTGATAGAAATGCCAAGGATGCTGGGCCGGGTACCGAGGCTGGATGTAACCGGGTTCCCAGGACCCGGTCCTCTGCCTGGCGTCTTGCGCGGGGGTGGGGGGTGAGGTGAAGACGAGCATCGGAGCGTCATTTGAAATCGCCCCACATCAGTTGCGTGGGGTGATTTCATTGGAATATGAAGTGGTGGGTGGGGCGAATGGAGAGGGAAGGAGACCGTCGAGCGCTGTTCTCCTTCTTGGCGTGCTCAGGCGGTGGCGATGTGTGTCGGGCCATTTGGGGGCTGAAGGCGGCGGCAGAGTCAGCTACAGAAAGAGAGGGGTTTCCTTTCTGGCTTGAAGGTCGGTACGGTGGGGGGGGGGGGTGTCAGGGCATAGCATTCCGTAGGGGTTGGCAACACAGCGTTAGCTCAGCAGGAGTCAGTAGAAAGGGGGGTCGTTTGGTTGCAGGCAGCATTTGAGTTAGTTTGGGGGGGAGAGAATTTTCAGGGGGAGGGGGGGCACGTGCTGTGGGTATCAGGCATGCTGGGACTCTTGTGTGTGTTGTGAGGGTTCTGTGGCAAGAACGGGAGGGGGAAAGGGGGTGTGCTATTATCTCCTCTCAGCTGTGCATGCAGGTGGTCTGGCCATGGTGCGGACACCGAAGGGTAGGGGGCGAGGGGGTGGCGCGGGGGCTCAGGGTCGCGGTCTGTGGGGTGTAGTCTTACAAGGCTGCGAGGAGGCAGCGTCATTCGAGACACTGCAGGTTAGGGGTTCGGCTGCGTTAGGGTGTAGTGGTGCAGGAGTGGGGAGGTCTCGAGCCAGGAGGTCCAGGTGGGGTTTAAGGACAGCTGGAGTGGCGAGGGGTGCCCCGATGGAGACCCTAGGATTAGAGGAGGGCGGCCCAGTCCAATAGGGGTCGGGGGGTCGGGCGTGTCTGTGCATGATGCAATGGATGGTTCAGTGCAGCCGTCGGGGGCTGGGGCGTTGGGGTATGAAGGGAGAATGATCGGGGCTCCGGCTGAAACCACGGCAGGGCATAGTGCTGATATGGAGGGGTTTGATACATCTGGGATTTTGTTTCCTACCCCCTCTCCTGGGAGCTATACTCTGTGGCATCCGGGCAGGTGTTTTCAGCATCCGTTTTTTACTGGGGTCCCTGGGCATTGGTCTCTTGGGCTAGGGGAGTATGGTGGAGTGGGGCCATGGGGTTATGGGTGGGGAGATTGGCCGGGAACAGGGTTTAGTGGTGCTAGGTCATCACCCATGGGGGGCGTGGCTGAGTGGGATGCTGGGGGTATGGGGTCTTCAGCATGGAACTGGGGAGGTGGGGAGGTGGGGAGGTTAGGGGGGGCTAGTGCATCTGGGGCCGCTGCTGCTGGTGTTTCTCCTTTTCTTCCTATGCAGGTTCAAGGGAGTGCTGGTGCAAGGGCCAGTATGTCTGACATTGGTCGGGCCAGTGGCCTCGACAGTTCAGATGCCAGGGCAGTCCATTCCTGTTGACAGATCGCAGGCCACGAGCAAGTGGGCATCGTGCAATTCGGAAGCTGGTGAGTATGCAGGGGGGGGGGGGGTGCCGGCCTAGGCAGAGGGGTTCTTCCGTCCGGGGCTGGGGTCGCAGTTGGCCATAAGGCCAAGGCGAAACATAGGCACGGGCGCCATTGTCGACGTGATTCATCTTCATTGTCATCGTCGACTTCGTCCAGGACTTCCTCTGTAGGTTCTTCAGCAGCGACTGTGGAGAAGGGGGAGGGAACCGCTCCTACTGTGGTCCATTGTTCCAAGTTGTGGGAAGGCGTACTGCGGAAGTTGAGGCACTGGATCAGACGACACCGTTATATTGATATCTTTCGTCTGTTGGAGGGGAGGAAATGTTCTGAAGAGAGCAGAAAGAAGTGTAAGGAAGATGAGAAGGCGGGTAGGGTCCGGAAGGTTTCCCGCAATACTCTCAATTGGACGCGGGCCTTTTTAAGATTAGCAAGTGTGTGGGGGCATTACAATCCAGGCCAATATGGCGCGTTGCTGGCATATGCTGATGCTATATTGGCTGCGTCTCAGGCTCATGAAGGCTGGGCATAGAGTGGAGGAGTGGCCTAGTGGTTGGGGCAAGGTACTTCAGCCCGGAAGGTTGGGGGTTCAAATCCCACTAGAGGACAGCAACCTTGGGCCGGAAGGACTGGGGTTTCTAGTCCCACAGGTGCTCCTTGTGGTCTTGGGCAAGCCACTTAACCCTCCATAGCCCATGTTACCTGTAAAATAGTTATCTCCAAGTTATAATGCCCTGTTCAATGTAATTTCAGTTTGTTCAATGTAAACTGCACTGATGCAGAATAGTGCAGTATATAAGAGAATGTAAATAAATAAATAAATTACGATGAGGAGTTTTGGGACATGATGGAAGAGAATGCTCAGTTGTCATGGGGTATGAAAGACATCAATTTGTGGCTTACACAAATGTCCTCTAGGAAGGGGACTGGGGGCATGGGGGGAGGTGGGTCCCAGGCAGCATCTCAGGTAGCAATGGTGGGTCTGTGGTGCTTTTGTGCACCAGTGGAAATTACCGTCCAGTCAAAGGGAGGGCCAGAAGGGGGAGAGCTGTGTTGGCATTTTAATAAGTCCTCCTGTCCTTTCCCAGACTGTAAGTTTAGACATACCTGTTTTCTTTGTGGGGGCGGGCATGCAGCCACGAAGTGTAGTCGAAAATGGGTGGCGGGAGTTCTGGCAGGGGGTAAGTGAGGAGTCAAGTCGGGTTTTGGCTCCTACTCCTATAAAGGTTGAAGCTTTGCGTCCCTGGTTGCTTCAGTTCGGCAGGAGTCGGCAGGGTAAGGCGTGGAGGATGATCTTGTTAGGTTTCTTGCAGGGTTTTCGTATTCCATTTCAAGGTGCGGTGGTGGATGTGGTGGCCAAGAATTCCAACTCAGTAGGGATTTTGGTTGACATTGTCAGTATGAAAAATTGAGGCGGAATGTGCTTTGGGCAGAACAGCTGGGCCTTTTGACGAACCACCATTTTCGCCTTTTATTGTTTCTCCATTAGGAGTGGTCCCTAAAAAGGAACCAGGTCGATTTAGGTTAATACATAATTTGTCATTCCCGCCCAGGAATTCGGTCAATGATCATATTCCTCATGAGCTGTGCACGGTATGGTATGCTTTGTTCGACAATGCAGTTGATTTGGTGCGTCAGTGAGGTGTGGGGGTGCTGATAGCAAAGGTGGATATTGAATCCGCATTTGGCTTATTACCAGTCCACCCGTCAGCATTCCCGTTGCTGGGTTTCCAGTTCGGTTCTCAGTTTTATTTTGATAAGTATATGCCAATGGGTTGTTTTGAGGCCTTTAGCACCTTTTTGCATTGGGTCTTGGGGCAGCGGATGGGGTTCTCCACCATTGTACATTACTTGGATGATTTTTTGTTTGTGGGCCCCAGCCAGGTTGAGATGTGTTCCACCTTGCTGGCATCCTTTCAAATGATGGCCAGCGAATTCGGTATTCCCTTAGCAGTCGAAAAAACAGTGGGGCCTGTGACATGCCTCACCTTTCTGGGGGTAGAGATCGATTCGGTTGAAATGGTAGTGCGCTTACCGACACAAAAAGTCGAACGGCTAAAAGGTTTGGTTGCGGCTGTGGGGTCATCCTCTAAGATTATGCTTAAGGATTTGCAGTCGTTGGTGGGACATCTTAATTTTGCTTGTCGAGTTATTCCGATGGGGTGCCCTTTTGCGAGGTGACTGTCCCTGGCTATGGCGGGGGTGAGACGTCCTTATCATCATATTAGTGTATCTTCAGGAATGCGGGAGGATTTGTGGGTTTGGGATTCGGTTTTATCCAATTTCAACGGCTGCTCGGTATTGCAGTTGCCAGAGGTGTCGAATACAGATTTGCAGTTGCTTGCGGATGCTGCGGGTAGTTCGGGATTTGGTGTCTACTGTCAAGGGGCGTGGTGTGCAGAGGCTTGGCCATTGGAATGGCGGGTGTCCAGGCTGACCTGTAACATAGCGTTCCTGGAGTTGTTTCCCATTGTAGTTGCCTTTTGGATGTGTCCTGAGCGTTTGAGGAATAGGAGGGTCGTGTTTTGGAGCGACAATGCGGCGGTTGTGGAGATTATTAATCGGCATTCGCCCAAGTGCCCTCGGGTTGTGGCTTTGATGAGAGTTTTCGTGTTAGCTTGTTTACGGCTCAATGTTACTGCTAGGGCGCACCATGTCCCGGGCATCCAGAATTCAACTGCTGATGCTTTGTCCCATTTTCAGTGGTCGCAGTTTCGTCTATTGGCTCCAGAAGCAGAAGAGGAGGCCTCGCTGGTTCCAGATCATCTTTGGCAGATTGGGACCCTGGTGTGATGGTGTTGTTGCATGCATCGGCGGCGCAGGGGACTTGGTCTTCGTATTTGCGTGGATATTCTAAGGTGCGTGCTTTTCTGATGGGGAAAGGTTGGCATGGCGGGAGAGTTGCTGAGGAGATGCTGGGCCTGTTTGTAGTGTGGGAAAAAGGCGAAGGCTGGTCCAGAGCGGCAGTCAATTCGGCGCTAGCAGGGTTTTCCTTTTTTAGTAAGGCTGCGGGATGAGGCAGTCCTCAAGTTTTCCTTTTTAGTGCAGCACCTGGTGGCTGGTTGGGACAAGGTGCATCCCAAGTTGCCAGATGGGAGACAACCAGTGTCGCATGAGTTGCTTCTGCGAATTTTGGAAGTGATGCCAGTGGTTGCGGTCTCCGAGTTTGAGTCAGTGTTGTTCCGGGCATTGTTTGTGACTGCATTCTTTGGAGCATTCCGCATTTGTGAGCTTGTGCCACGGTCAGGAAAGAGAGATGCGTTCGGGGGTATGGATGTCAAGCACGTGGTTATGAAGGGGGCGCAAGTGCGCATTTTTCTCCCGCAATCAAAGACTGATCAGAAGGGGAGGGGGGTTGCGTGCTACTAAATGCAATTTTCCCTGTACCCTCCTGTCCAGTGCATAATTTGTGTTGTTATTTGCACCGTCGGCCAGAGGCATCGGGCTACTTATTTGTGCATGAGGACGGTAAGCCCATAACGCAGTTCCAGTTTGGCTTTGTGGCATCTTGGCTGCAATGAGAAGCGATTTGCGTCACATTCTTTTTGGATTGGTGCTGCTACTAGCGCTGTGGCTGCAGGGCTAGAGGAGGAAGTGATTCAGCGGATTGGCAGGTGGCGTTCGGGCACCTATGTGGTATATGTTTGCCCAGAGGAGTTGTGATGTAAGCATACAGATCGCTTGTGTCTTGAGGACTATGTGGGATACGTGTGCTCACGGTTTGCTCGACATCAGCCTTTTGAGGTGGAAGGTGGTCTGCTGAGGGGGAGAGGAGGGGGTGGGGGTGAGAAAGGGGTGGGGGGGCAATAATAATTTTATTCATTTTGCAGTCTCCAGCTGTTTGCAGTCAGCTTTGTCTCGTTGCAGATGGTTCATACTCCGGGGATTGGTGGATCATTGGTCACTTTTTTGTGTACTGGATGGAGCGCAGGGCCATGTCGCACCCTCTTGGAGTGCATTTGGGACTGGCGACCTCCGGCATTCGGCTGTTGTGGATGGGCAAGCATGGCATGCGCTGGTGGCAGCTGGTATCTTTCATGCAGCTGAGGGCCGGACAGCGGCAGCGGCCAATAGGACTTGTGATTCATCTGGGCGGTAATGAACTATCCAACTGGTTCTGCAGGCAGCTCATTTGGTCGGTGCAGCGAGACATCGGACTGTTGCGGGAAATGTTGCCTGGGGTCCTGATCGTCTGATCAGACATCATTCTACGGCCTTCCTGCCAGTGTCATGGTGGTGGTCTCGAGGCCTGGCTAAGGTCAGCAGACAAATCGGGCGGTGGGTCCATCAGACTGTTGGGCTGCAGGTGCAACATCCTTGGGTGGAGGTGAAATGTGCGGGCTTATACCGCATGGATGGGGTACACCTCTCTCCAGTGGGACAAGATTTGTTGCTGAATGATTGGCAAGCGGCGTTGGAAGGGTTGTGTTGGTCGCAGCTTTCCTGTGGGGGGGGGGGGGGAGCACAAGGTTAGGTGGGCTACCTTGTGCCGGTAGCGGGGTATTGAGCTAGCACTCACCGAGATGGTGGGGGCATATACAGTGAGGGCGCATTGAGAGGAGCGAAGTGCTCCCCAGGGCGGGGCGAGACATCTCAGTTGGGGGTCTCTGACCGGTGTAAGTCAAGTGGAGCTGGCCTTTGCTACTAACATGGCAAGGTGGGCGGTAGTGGGAGGGAGGATGATGCACCACTTTGCTAATAATATGGCTGGTGGCGGACATTGTCCGGAATAGGGTGTGGGGGTCATGTTTGGTAATTATGAATGTTTTTGTTGGCTCGGGTTGCGGGCCAGTGTTATAATCTGGTTAATAAAGTTGCGACCAAAGGTTGTTCCAGAGTTCTGTGTGAGTGTGTTTTGTTACAGGGAAAGGGGGTGGGATGGAGTAGTGAAATTTGTGGGAGTCGTGGTGGAGTGTTTCCTTAGGGCGAGAGAAGAAGGACATCCGGGATACCCTGGTTAATGCCAAGGTCGCTGGGCCGGGTCCCAAGGCCAGATGTAACCGGGTTTCTGGGGCCGGGTCCTCTGCCTGGCGTCTTGTGCAGGGGTGGGGGGGAAGCAAAGACGAGTGTCGGAGCGTCATTTGAAATCACCCCCACATCAGCCGCATGGGGCAATTTCACTAGAGTATGAGGTGGTGGGCGGGGCGAGCGAAGCGGGAAGGAGACCGTCGAGCGCGGTCCTCCTTCTTGGCGTGCTTGGGCGGTGGCGAGGCGTGTCCCGCCCACCCACCTTTCATGTGATGGATTCCTGGTGGTTGTCGCAGCTGGGGGGGAGGGGGCGTTGGCCAGGGGTATTGGCAGGCGGGGTATCGAGCTAGCACTCGCCAAGATGGCGGGGGCATATATGGCTGAGGGTACATTGAGGGGGCAAAGTGCTCCCCAGGGCGGGGTGAGACATCTCGGTTGGGGGTCTCTGCCCGGTGTAAGCCAAGTGGAGCCGGCCTTTGCTACTAACATGGCAAGGTGGGCGGTAGTGGGGGGGGAGGATGATGCACCACCTTGCTAATAATATGGCTGGTGGGGGGCATTGTCCGGAATAGGGTGGGGGGCTCATGTTTGGTAATTATGAATGTTTTTGTTGGCCCGGGTTGTGGGCCGGTGTTATAATCTGAGTAATAAAGCTGCAACCAAAGGTTGTTCCAGAGTTCTGTATGAGCATGTTTTGTTAAGGGAAAAGGGGGTGGGATGGAGTAGTGAAATTTGTGGGAGTTGTGGTGGGGTGTTTCCTTAGGGCGAGAGGAGAAGGGCATCCGGGATACCCTGGTTACTGATAAAAAAAAGAATCAGTGATCCCTACAGATTCTGTCTTTTCCATATGTAAATTAAAATCACCTAAAATGATATTGAGTAAAACAAGAAGGGGTCCCATAAGAAGAAACACTACTATCTTTGCTGAATGTAGCTCTAAAACTCCAGGTTGACAATACATTAGGCAGATCAGAATCCTTATTGCTTTAACAAACAATAATTCACAACCTTCTATCATGGAAGTATCCAATTTCATTTCATTAAATCCTATCTCCTTCTTAAAGATATCAAGTAACCCACCACTCTTTTTTTCCCAACTGTGTTTGTGAAATCCAGGTATAATTAGAAGGGCACAATTGATTAACAATTACTATATCTGAATCTAGCAACCAAGATTCTTTAATACAGAGTACATCTACATATTCCTCATTCAAGTGATTATAAATAACCAAGATCTTATTTCGAACTGATCTTGCATTTAACAAGAATAACGTTAATTTTTTAAATGGCTTATCCCACATCTTTTTCAAAGGTACATACGTTAAGAGACAAAACTTTAACCGGCCTATTATGATACTTTTCCAAGACAACTGATGATAATGTCCCTGACCCGTAATAACAGATATAGAGGAAGCCACACACATTATCCTAACTTATACTAATACAGGATAATCCTCCCAATTGCTCCCCGACACAATACTTCACCAGATCCCGTTCATCCCCATGACATCCACGCAAAGGAGCTCCTTCATTAGCGTGACACAGGAGGTGCACCCACCTCCAGCGTGAACACTGGCTCTTTATCTCCGTCCACCCCAATGATGTCACCAAGTAGGAGCAGCTAGCTCACAGAGTACAGGCGCAGATGGTAACTGTCCCAAACAAACGAAGCAGCCCAAAAGTCATTAGCGTGCAATAATGAATCCAGCAACACTTTTGTTCTGGGGCTGATCTCCAAATCCTAGAGGTTAGCTGGTCCCAACGTGAAATGCCGGCTCTTTAACTCCATCCACCCCGATGATATCACTAAGTAGGAGGAGCTAGCTCACAGAGCACAGGTACAGAAGGTAAGTGTCCCAAACAAACGAATTAGAGGAGGAGTTTCATTGGACGCCAAATACATGTTCAAAAAGAATGAGAGAGCCATAGTGCAATTTCTAACACCAAAATAAAATTAGCTATCATTTATTTTGGTGTTACAAACTGTGCTATGGTTCTTATTTTGTTTTTTATTTTTTGCTCCCTTGTTGTCTGAGCATCTTACAGTTCCTTTGTTTTTTGCAGAATATATATTTACAGGTGTAGTATTTAATTTTATCTTAGAGTGCCAGGCTAATTAAACAGCTACAATTGTTGCTGCATTTTAATTATATAGCCTGGGAATATGTTGCTTTCCTTGTATTTTTTCTTGGAAAAGCCACTGAATGAGAACGTCTACTCCCTCTTAAGAACATAAGAGATGCCATACTGGATCAAATCAAAGGTCCATCAAGCCCAGTATGCTGTTTCGAACAGTGGCCAATCCAGGTCAGGTTCTGAAAGGTAGACAGATTCCATGCTGCTTGTCCCAGGGGTAAGCGATGGATTTCCCCAGTCCCCTTTAATAATGGTTAATGGTTTTTCCTCCAGGAACTTGTCCAAACATTTTAGTTGCCTCTATGTCTATTTAACTGCTTCCATTGTTTTTATACACCTATTTTTCATCTTATCTTTACATATATATTTTTATTTTTTGTTTTTATATACTTAATTATTGGGTTCCCTCTTTATCTATTTTAGATAGATTTTAACTGCAATGGTCCCTTTCACATGATTTATACCATTTATTAGTAGCATCCACTTCCTTGGCTTTTACATATGTTTTTGCCAATCGAGTTAATATTTTACTTTACATCTGTAGACAATCTTTATTACCCATTCAGTGGTTGAAGCATAAGTTTCCTTTTAAAGAGCCCTCTTACCCATGTGCGTTTTTTCCTGTGCCTGGCGAACCCACAGAGGTGAGTGCCGGTTTCCCTCTTTATTACATGAATTCTCCAGAATTACGGTTTTAAAAGATATCTTTGGATCGATTACACACTTTTTCTTTTGCAAATCGAGTTTACATCTGAGAGCATTTCTCATTACTAATTCAGCGGGCAGAGCATTAGTTCCCCTTTTAAAAGTGCTCTTACCCATGTGTAGCGTTTCCCGCGCCTAGCAAACACACAGAGGTGAGTGCCGTTTTACCTTTTACACCTTTGGTCAGTCGGGATTTATCTGGTTTTATAGGGACCTGCACCATAAGCTTAATTAAGCACCTACCTGTGCTATGTTCTTGGTTAATCATGCCATTTTTAGTACCTCAACTTCCCTCATGCAATAAACATTTAGAAGGTTCACACTTCATCACTACCAGTTCCTTTCCCACGTTTGGTCAGTCACTGTCTGTTCCAATTAAGCAGGCTTGCTTTTTCAGTCGTTGTCAGCCGCTGAGTTTCCCTGCTGCCACCGCAGTTTAACGGCATGTCCCCTGGTTATTACAATTCAGCTTTGCTTTTGGTGGATTAGAATGTGACTAATCTTTTGGGATTGGCAGTAGCACTATATACATGTTTGCATTCTTTTTATGGAGATCCCCAAAATATTATGATATAAATATTAATAGTTTACTCCGAGATCCCTTAGGTCTGTTGTGTAATTTAATGTGTTCTCTGTATCTGGCCTTCACATGTTTTTTCACTTTGTAAGAACCCACAGCACTTTCATGCCTTCGTAGCGTATTTATTTATTTATTATTTATTTATCTGTTCCATTTCAACATTTCTTTATTGGTTTCCTCTTTCTCATTGTATGCATATGATTTTACGATGAGTTTTATGTATTTGCCCCTTAAGTACTTTATTATCATTATTGTACTTAATACATTGTATGATTTGTTTGATATTTTATCAATTCTTTTATACTTTTATAGTTATCTTTTTATATACCATGTTTGCCATTTACTGGTTTATGAATTCAAGTTTTTTACTTTTAAGAGGTTGTGCACTTTTTACAAATCATGTTTATGTTATAGATTGGCTAGACGTGCTAAGTGGACACTTCCCATTCTCTTCGAGATGGTTCCCTGTTTTGGGTGATGTATTGACGGTTTTAACTACTATTTTTGTTTTTAGTTAAAGTTAATTTTTTGTTTGTTTTTATTCATTATGCTTCTACTTAAAGATTATGGTTTTTGGTTTTTTTGTGTTGGTTTTTGGTTTTAACTTTGTGTTTCTAGACCCCTGAGGAAGGCCTAGTGCCGAAACTTGTTTAAGCTGTGTCCCTAATAAAACTGAATTGACAATCACCTAGTTGTGGCCGTGGTCATTCTCCATTGTGCACATATTACCCCTTCTGCAGAGAATCTATTCTCTCTTCTTCTCCAGACCTTTTTTAAACCTAGCTCCACTAATAGCTTTTACTACATCCTCTGGAAACAAATTCCAGAGTTTGATTATAGCATTCAGTGAAAAAATATTTTCTCTGATTAGTTTTAATGTGCTACATTGCAACTTCATTGTGCATCCCCTAGTCTTTCTACTTTTTAAAGGAGTAAAGAACCCATTCCACCCCACTCATTTTGTAGACCTTTATCATATCTCCTTTCAACTGTCTCTTTTCCAAGCTGAAGAGCCCTAACCTTTTAAGCCTTTCCTTGTAGAATTATCCATCCATCCCCTTCAGCATTTTGATTGCTCTTCTCTGTACCTTTTCTAATTCTCCTAAATCCTTTTTTAGATATGGCAACCAGAACTACAGACAATATTCTAGGTGCTGTCACATCATGGAGCGATACAGAGGCATTATAATATCCTTGGTTTTATTCTCCATTCCTTTCCTTTTGATTCCTAGCATTCTATTTGCTTCCTAAGACACTGCTGCACACTGAGCAGAGAATTTCTGCATACCATGTCCACCACCATGTCGTCTAGATCCTTTTCCTGGGTAGAAATTCCTAATATGGAATCTTGCACTATGTAATTGTAATTTGGATTGATCTTCCCAAAGTGCAAACTCTGCATGTGTTCACATTAAATTGCACCTGCCATTTGGATGCCTAGTCCATCCCTCACCTGTTTGATATACTGGTTTCCAATTCATTTAGTGTTTTTTTACAGATAACCATAATGATATGTTACCACGCCCCCCCCCCTATGAAGCAATCAGACTACACACATATTTATAGTCCCTTTTTATCCTTTAGAGATTTTCTATATTTATCCCATGCTTTCTTGAATTCAGATATAGCCTTTGGGTACGCCGCTGAACACTAAACCTGGATATTCAATGCTTGGGCCATATCCAGCAACTGACATTGGGTCCGGGTTTGCTGCCAAAGCAGGAAGCTAACTGGGTAGCGGCGATATTCAGCTTACTTTTAATTGAAAGAGGCTCTCCTCTTATGCATTTATGCCACAAAGGTATTTAAATGTCTTTATAATTTCTTCTCTATCCCGCCTTTCCTCTAACGTATACATATTAAGATCTTTAAGTCTGTCCCCATATGGTTTATAACGAAGACTACTAACCATTTTAGTAGTCACCCTCTGCACCAACTCCATCCTATTTCTGTCCTTTTGAAGGTGTGGTCTCTAGAACTGCACACTATACTCCAAATGAGGTCTCACCAAAGATGTATATAGAGACACTATCACCTCCTTCCTGCTGGCCATTCCACCCAAGCAGTCTTCTGGCTTTTGCCGTTGCCTTTCTACCTGTTTAGCCACCTTAAGATTATCAAAAACAATCACCCCCAGGTCCCGCTCTTCTTTTGTAGCCGGAATTACTTCACCCCCTATACTGTACCATTCTCTTGGATTTTTGCAGCCCAAATGCATGACCCTGCATTTTGTAGCATTAAATCTCAGCTGCCAAATTCTCAACCATTCTTCAAGCTTCACTACATCCCCCCCTCATGTTATCTACACCTTCCTGGGTGCATCCACGTTAAGTGTGAATGCCGTGAAGTGTTACGTGTTCAAAACAAATGCGGTATCTGCTTAAGACATGCTGTATACGTTCCCTGGGAGATAGCGCACAACTGTTGCACATATCATATGTTGATTTCTATTCTCAATGTGCAATTCCTGCAAAATATTAATGCTTAGTAAGCATGCCCCTGTGTTTAGTTATCCATATGACTGGAGCAGAGTATCAATGTAAAATTTATTTATTTATTTTATTTATTTATTTAACTGTATTTATATCCCGCTTTTCACCGGGTCAAAGCGGCGTTACATTCAGGGGTGGGGAAATTAAGTAAGAGGGTGGGACCATCACCAGGGAGACAACATTGATGATTTTGACATGAGACGAACTTAGGACTTAGGACGAACTTAGTAAAAATAATAGGATGCATAGGGTGATCAAGTTGCTCCATATCAAGAAGGTCAGAGACTGTTTAAAGCAAAACATGGCTTCATCTCCCTGCGTGGGGTGGATAAGAAACAGCATTGGCTCAGCTTGCCCTCTCTGACCTAGTGTCTTCGGAACTGGAGACTGTGTTTTGTGGCAGCAGCATGAATCGCTGCAAGTGAGAAGTCGCTTGCTTACAAGGGGATACGTTTGAGTAAATAACAGTGATTTTAATTAGGCATGGGTACAAATGAAATGTAGAGATAGGTTATATTAAAGTAATGAAACATGCAATGCAGGGCAGCTTCAGGCTTCAGTGGTTTAGTCTAAATATACTGTATATAAAGGGTGGCCCAAAAAAAGTGAGAACATCTCGTAGCATATAAGTTATTTAAAAATTCAAAAAGACAGATGTAAACGATTGACAAATTAAAAAAAAAAAGATGGCAACCGGAAATTGTCGAAATAAAGACGTTATATAGCTAAAAAAGGTAAATAAGTAAACTATTTAAGCTTTTAATTTACGAGATGTTCTCACTTTTTTGGGGCACCCTGTATATTCTCTTTAAATAGTGGATATGTGACATTAAAAAACGGCTGTGCTGGGGGGCAGAGACTTACCAAGATGGCCGCGAAGCGCTTCTCTTGACTAAATGCCTAAACGTAAGGGGAAGTTGAGGGCTCCCCCCTCCGAGCTCTCAGCACCGGTTCTCGGACCTATGGACCATTTTGTCCAGCTCTCCCTGGATCAACGTCAGGAGATACAAGCCGGCTTGGTTGCGTCGATGGAGGAGACTTCGGCGCTTCCATTGGGCAGTGAAACCTCTCTCTCCTGTGCAGAGGACTCCGCCGGTTCGCCCACTTGCTCCGGAGCCACTTCCTGTTCCTGTGTTGCGGTGGCTCCCCGACGGTGAGAACTCCAGCGCCATTGAAGGGGAGAGTTCAGGTGGATTGGCTCTGTTGACCCCCGAGGATAGCGGGGAGGCTTTGGGCAAAACTCCAGCGGCAGATGTATCTGGAGTTGCTACCTCAGAGAGAAAGCTGCCGCCTCAATTGGTTTCGACTCCTTTGGTGTTCGGTTCGCCTACTCTGGCTCGTCCTAAAACCTTTACATTGGAATCTATATGGGAAGCCACAGAATCTCTCTCCACGATGATTCATTCGCAGACCACAGTCATATCTGCACGGGTCCAAGAGAATGTGGTCAGTATTCAGAATAATGCTGATAAAATTGAACAGACGGTATCTGTTTGTGACTGTATGAAATCTCAATTGAATGATTTGGGAACCCAGCTAGCAACTGTTTCAGAAACATCTTCTGCTCTATGTAAGGATAACGGAGCTATTAAGTATAAGCTAGAGGTATTGGAAAATGCCTCTAGGGCTGCTAATCTTTGTGTTTTAAATTTTCCTAAGATGCCTGGAATCACTGCGCTTGATATGTTTAAAAAATACCTGCAGGAGATCTTAAAAGTCCCACCTGAATTGTTATCAGCATTAAGTAAAGTTTATTATCTCCCTCAGGGTAAGAAGAATACAGAGGTTCCTGTAGCAGTGTCCAATGTGGACTTTGACATTCTGAATATATCTGGCCTGCTTGAGGACACCGGGGGGGGGGGGGGGGGAAACCTGCACCTTTTCCACCTTGTTGGTGCAGTACACGCTGGTCTCTGATGAAGATTGGCTTTTAAAGCTATTCTTCAAGAAACGAGTGGAGACTTTCTTTGGTTGTACTATATCTATGTTTCCTGATTTGACTAAAGACACCCAGAAGCAGCGGAAACAATTTCTTCTTCATAAACCAGGAGTGTTACGTATTGGGGGGGCGTTTTTCTTGCGGTTTCCCTGTAGATGTCTGGTTATACTTAACTCTATTTGATATTCCTTTTCTGATCCCATTGATTTGGGCACTTTTATTAATGCCAGACTCTCCTCTGTGGTAGACCCAGAATAATTAGTTCTTCCTCTCTATATTTGAGATATCCGGGGTACTTTGTGGCCACTTGACTCTAATATTATTTTCTGATTACTATTACTTTCCAGAGTGTTTCTACTCTGGTTTAAGTTTTCTTTTCTTCTTCCCCCAACATGTGGGCTATATTTGAAGTTTGCGGGATAAAGGTTAATCTTGGTATTATTGACTGTATTGTTGTTTTCACCTGCATGCCTCTTTTTTTCTTGCAAGATTGTACTATTATTATTCTTGCTGTAATATGGAAAATTCAATAAATAAATGATTAAAAAATAAATAAATAGTGGATGTGTGGAGACTGTGTGTGTGTATGCATGTGGTGAGGGAGGGGTAGGGTGTGTGTGTGTGTAAATGGTGAGGGGGTGGGGTGACTATGTGTGTATGCATATGAAGCAGTGTGGGGGATGGGGTGTCTGCGTGTCTGAATGCTGCGTGCGTCCGGTGTGTATGTGTGTGAGATGTGAGGGTGGCATGCCTCTGCGTATGTTTGTGTGCTGCAGGATAGGGTGCTTATGTGTCTTCTGGTGGAGGTTATGCCTTTTAGCATATTCACTGTACCCTTTTTTCCCCTCTCTTTAACCTCAATCCCTTGCATTCTTACACCCCTCAATAGAAGACCCTCTCCTGCTGCCTCCTCCCACTCCAGCGGTATACCAAGGGCGAGGCGGTGGGAGCGGTCTGCTCCGGGTGACAGCAGAGGCGGAAAACTTACTTTACTTGTTTGCTGTGCAGCGTGCTGCCACCTCCACTCCAGGCCCTGCACCCTGTGCTGTTTCCTCTCCTGACATCTCATGATACACCTCAAGACTTTGCCCAGGAGGCAACAGCCACCGGGAACAGGCCTGAAGTGGAGGCAGCGGCGTGCCATGCATCAAACAAGTACATTTTCCCATGGGGGAACACTCTCTGGGTGCCAAATAGGCTCAGTATGCTACTGCCCCCACTCCTTTACCTTCCTAGCCTCTGGCCCTTTCTCCCTCCCCTTGTATTCTCATCCCATGCCCTCCACCTTTCTTGCCCAAACCCACTGCCCCTTTAAATTTAATCTTACCTCCTGTGTGCTCTGGCCCCATCTCCTTTTCCTATAACAGGCTTCTTCTGCTCTTTAAGCTGCAGGAGCAGCCAGCTGCAGCACTGACTGACCTGCTTGGTTACTGTGTTCTGGCCACAGCCCAAGGGACCTGCAGGTGCAGAGAAGGAACTCTAGCATGGCGCTGTGTCCGACTGAAGGGATAAGAGCATTTGGAGAGCAGCAGCCAGAGAACCATGCTCAGGCCCTGCAATCTGTGCTAGAGTGCAGGCACCTGCACCGTAAACGGCTACACCACACTCAAGTTTGCTGTCTGCCTGCACAACCCTGCACGCGGCCTGAGTTTCATGCACTGGAGCAGAGTGTTGAAACAAATAGGGCTGCACTACACTCAGCCTGCCTGCTGCTGCTGTGCAATTCAACACCGATCCAGCTGCTGTGCAATTCAACACCGACCCAGAGATCCCTGATTACACTGTCGACAGACCCCTCATCTACACTGCCTTGACAGGCCACAGCGCCATGATGGAATTCCTGCTCTGCAACTTCAAGCGGGAGTACAACGAATGTGTTTGGGTGGTGGCTGAGTGACTGGACTTGGAGCAGGGGGTGGCACATCCCCGGAAACACCAAGCACCAAGCCCAATAGCTCTCCATGTTCTACGAGCTGCTGTCATGGTCCAGTGAGAGCCGCAACAAGAAGCAGCCTGGCGGTGCCCAAGGGGAAGTGCAGGGTAGAAGGAGGCCCTAATGCGGCCAACTGTGATGCTGTGGGCCCACGGGACAGGCTGCTCTCACAGGCACATAGTACCACTGCTGACCAGTGGCCTTTAAGGCCGTTGCCCCGCTGTTGTGCTTACCCCTCTTACCAGGTAGCATCAGCCATGCCATTAGTCTCTTCAGAACCACTGCTGGTGAGGAGATATCTACTACGGACTGTTGTGGACCAAGAAAGACACAGTTGCTCAGCCAGCCAAAGAGAGGGTAGTTGAGACTGCTGCACATAAGAAATTTAGTCTCGCCTACTTACCCCTCAACGCCTCCTTTTCCTCCTAACCTCTACTTATTCACCTCTAATTTCTCTCTTCCTCGTGCTTTCTACTTCTGCTGGTGTAACTACTTTGCTTTCTTCTTCCCCTTTTCCCTCCACTAACTCCTCTTCTGCTTCTTGCCACTATTCTTCCTATTCATTTTCTCACCATTTTAGCATGCTCAGTCACACCAACAAACACGTGACCTTTCCCATACCCAGAGATCTCGCAAACCAAAGTTCTCCTTAACACATGCCTCAACCTAACAACTTCCACTCCATGAAGTTACTGGCTACTGGCTTCCTCCTTCCTCTCAGCACTGAAGCATATAGAACCTGGAGTTTTACCTAGTCCTACCAGAAAAGGTATTCAAGCACCAGGATGTGCAGTTGTGTGCATGCATTCAGCTGTATGCACATCAAAAACAAGTGTGCAATGACAATGCATGAACAGTAAAAACATTCTGAATGCATTATACACAAAGCATTAAGATCTCATTCAAATAAGTGCACCTCTGTGCTGTTGTTCAGTACTTTCAGTGTAAAATCTGCTTTTTGGACCCATGCATTAAAGAAGCTGGGGGCTAGAATTACCCATATCATAGAAGAAGGGTTCTCAATCCAGTCCTCTAGACACATCTACTCAGTCAGGTTTACAGGATAACCAAGACCCAGGAAGGTGTAGATAACATGAGGCTGGATCTAGCGAAGCTTGAAGAATGGTCTAGAATTTGTCAGCTGAGTTTAATGTTAAAAAATGCAAGGTCATGCATTTTGGCTGCAGCAATCCAAGGGAGCGATATAGTATAGTGGGTGAAGTACTTCTGTCCACAAAAGAAGAGCGGGACCTAGGCGTGGTTGTGTCTGATGATCTTAAAGTAGCTAAACAGGTAGAAAAGGTGACGGTGAAAGCTAGAAGAATGCTTGGGTACATAGGGAGAAGATTGGCCAGCAGAAGAAAGGAGGTGATAGTGCCTCTGTATAGATATTTGGTGCGACCTCATTTGGATTATTGTGTGCAATTCTGGAGACCGCACCTTCAAAAGGATATAAACAGGTTGGAGTCGGTACAGAGGATGGCTACTAAAATGGTTAGTGATCTTCATTATAAAGCATATGAGGACAGATTTAAGGATCTTAATATGTACACCTTAGAGGAAAGGCGTGATAGAGATGATATGATTGAGACGTTTAAAAACCTCCGTGGCATAAATGCACAGGAGGAGAGCCTCTTTCAATTGAAAGCAAGCTCTGCTACGAGGGGACATAGGATGAGGGTGAAAGGGGTTAGACTCAGGAGTAATATGCTGAAATATTTCATACGGAAAGAGTGGTAGATGTGTGGAATAGATTCCCAGTGGAGGTGATAGAGATGAGGACAGTATCTGAATTTAAAAAAGCATGGGATAAACACAGACGATCTCTAAAGGGAAAAAGGGGACTGTTGTAGTCATTGATATGGAAGGGCAGACTAGATAGGCCATGTGGTCTTTTTCTGCCGTCATGTTTCTATGTTTAATATGTATGAGAGGAATTTGCATGCCCTGCCTCCATTGAATGCAAATCTCTATCATGCATATGCTCCTTTATTAACTGCTAGTGTTAGGGATTGACTCAGTTTCAGGTGACCTAAATAATGTGGCTAACACGATACCCTCATTCCTTGGTTGCCTGTTGAGAAGTAGGAGTACATATTCGAATGATATTCCCTTCAAGGAGTACCAGGGTATGAGATATACTAATGTGATGTCATATTTGAGTATTAAACCCTCCCCTTCTTGTGAGAAAAATTTCTGCCCTTCTTGAAGTGTTGCTGGAGCTCAAGGACTGAGAGTTTATTGGACTCGGTGGAAGTGGATCCTTAGACCAAGAAACATCCAATCAGACAGCAGAAGAGAAAAAGGAACTAGGTTTTTTCAACTTTCAAATTTCCATGGCAGAGTTAGGACTCAAGGTCAGAGAGCCTGAGCTAAAGTGAATCAATGTGATTCCTGGACTGGAAGAAGAGTCTATTTGGGGTCTAAAGAGTGACGAAGAGGAGTTTGTTACCACAGAAGTCATCCTGGTCCTGTACACTGAAGAGAAGCAACATTGACCTCAGAGAAGATTCAACAGAATTCTTCCAGTTTGGGTCTAATCCACTAACTCCTTATTTGTCTACCTCAAAAGAACAATTTATTTTGCATTATTTTCGGTTGCACTGGTTTTATATTTTTTATCTATCACCTAGTAAAGATTTTTATTTATTTTATTTATTTATTTATTAAAAATTTCTATACCGCGTTTTCCAGAAGATCAAGCACGGTTTACAAATAACAACAATTTGAATAGCACAAAACAGGTACATATTCGGTTACATAGAATGTTATAAAACTATATACATTAGCATAGTTTAGATTGAACCATATACATTAACATAGTTCTTCTAGCTAAACAGTGAAGAATTCTTAAGAACTATATACAGCTCTGGGTGTGCGGTAGAGTGGAGATGCCATTGGTAAGTATTAGGAGAATGGGGGTGTGGTACCAGAAGTGTTGTGTTCATATTGTGTGCCAAAATGAAGGATAAATAGATGAGTTTTATGTTTTTTTCAGAATGTGTTTAGGAAATCCCTGCTTAGACATTTGAATTCTTGGAATGAGTGTTGTGTCTACAGTGAAAAGAGAGTCCACTGAAGGCAGAGTCCTGGAAGCTTGACTTCTCCCCATCCCATATAGCTTCAGAAGTGAAGAAGGAGTTCGGCAATCCTTCACCCACACTCTACCCTGCATCCTTGGATAAAGAGGCACACTTGCTGTTACAAAAGTATAAAAAAAACAACAATCAAATATTTTTTATACATCTTTTGTGACATCTATGTGCTTTAATTCAACCATTTCCTTCCAGTCCGGTCTCCTTAATCTTGATTCTACTAGCAGGAAGAAGAAAAATATCACCTCATACTGGATGTAAATCATATGACTTCAAGGGATAATCTCAGTTTCCAATGTAATCAGCTATATCAAGGGGCAATCCTTACTTCAGCTATCAAAACACTAGAAAGCATATGATTTCCATAAAGTGCTGAATGTTTGGAAACATACTGAAAAGCAGGCATATGGGTGTGAACTTACTGCCGATCTGTTTTGCAAGGAAACTGTTGATGTGACAGGCTCGTCAGTGATGAATGGGATTCTAGGAACGAGCAAGCAGTTAAGTAGAATAACGATGTGCACAGTGCTTCTTTCCAGAGACTGAATATATTAGCACACAGAAATATAATGAACACAGTTGTCAACAGTCCAGGGAGGCCAAATATGTTCCACGGCTAAGGCCTTACAAAAAACAAAAAATAATACCAAAAGGCAAGAAAGCCCAAAATAAGTAAGCTGCATTTTTATTATCATTCAATAAACCTGTCTGTAATCCATAACTAATTGAAAGAAATGGATTAGATTTAAAAGCAAAATGTTATAGGAAAAAATCAGTAGATAGACTTGGTCTTATACCAATCAAAATTGAACTGGAACTGCATTGGAGGTGGTTCTATATTAGGCTTGTTTGAAAGGAGAATGAAGGACTGAAATAAAAGTAAAAACAGAGATGTCTTTAAGATTCTCCCTATGTGACATTTCTGTGCCTACTGACGACACAATCCCACAATGCTACCTAGCACCCTAAAGCACTGATGAGCTCTAGGGTACTAGACAGTCTTATGTAGGAATAAGGTTAGAGATCCAGAAAAGAGGTACACATCCATTAATTTTGCTTCAGAAATATGAAGACCCTCAATTGGTTTAGATTTCATTTCAGAAATGTCCTGGGTCTCAAATTTTTGCGTTTACAAAATACTACAAAAGATAACAAAGGAAAACTTGTGGAATGCTCTCACGCTTGATTCATTGTCCTGATATTCACAATATCAGGATCAGGTTAAGAACACAGTCTAAATAACTGTCCTGAGAATTTATGACTTTTATAAGGAGATTATATTGTTGGTGAGTTCCTTTAATGATTAGGGAATACTTTTCTTGGCTGCCCTTTATCAACCAATGCACAGAAGCTTACACCAGCATAAAATAACTCAGTATGTCCAACGCAAACTCATTGGGCATTGTGCTACATTCTAATATTTGCATTGCATTCAACTTGTAATAACTGATTAACAGATAAATGAATCTTGCATAGCGTTACACTCATCTCTAAGGAGCATGTTTACTAAGTCCCACACCGGTAACATATGTGTGGGTTGCATTACCTGCACAGGGCTCCTAGCTAACTTTAAGGGAGCATAAACAACCATCCTCCTGCAGTCAGCGCTGGTAGGTAATGCTTTAATTCAGCAAACCTGATGCAGGTGCAACTACCGCCATCCACTGAGGTGGCATTAGTTACACCTGTGTTACTGGCATCAAGTAGAGCTAGCACAGGCCTTTAATGTCCACATTAGCTGTGCCATGCTATGAATGTCCTTGTCCCACCCAGTATAGGCTGACAGAAGCTCATTTAGCAGTATTAATTAGCTCTATTACCCCTAGGAAATCCAACATGGCATTAAAGGACTGTGGGGTGGCCTGGCCCCTGGCCCGGATGGCTATCGTAGCAAATTTTATAAGATGATACAAGACAAAGTGGTGATCCCTCTGGTGGAGTACTATGCCAATTTTATTAGCTGGGGACACTTTCCCTTTGAGCCCAATAAGGCAGTAATCACTGTCTTCCCCAAGCCTGCAAAAGGCCCCCTATTGCCTGAATCTTACCGACCAGTCTCATTACTAAACATCGATATTAAACTTATGGCAAAGATAATGGCAGGTCAATTGGCAACATACTTACTGAACTTGATCCAAAAAAACCAGGTGGGGTTTGTTAAGGGGCAGATTGTGGTGATCAGCATGCATCGCGTCCTCGCCTCTATGTGTGTTAGCTTGGGGGAGTTTCGTTCATCGATGCTGGTAAGTTTCAATGCAGAAAAAGCCTTCAACCATGTAAGCTGGAATTTTATGTACCAGATTCTTCAGGTCATTTATTTTTATTTTATTTATTTATTTATTTAATTGGATTTTTATACCGCCTTATCATACAATCAAAGCGGTTTAACAAAAGAGAAAATTAGTAATAGTGAAAAAATCTGTGATAATATATACATAGTTTGTAAATATATGATTAAATGTCTTGGGAAAAGGTGCACTATATATATTGTGAGCTATACTATAAAGTGAGCTATTGTACAATGTATATATAAATAATTGCTTTCTTAAAAATTAATTAGTTGATTGCATGACCGTAGTGCTCCGTAAACAAAACTGTTTTCAGTTGTTTTCTAAAGTCTTTGATTTCCTGAGCTGCTCTCAGATCATTAGGTAGGGAGTTCCAGATGGAAGTCGCAGCAAACGAGAAAGCTCTCTCAGAGGTCTCCTTGCGTGTTTTTCTGATGTCATTTGAGGAGCTTTCATGGGCTTTCAAGGTTTGTTCGTAGAAGGGATACGATGCAAGGTTCCACATTAGGAACCACCACCCAGGAAAAAGATTTAGGCGTCATTGTGGATACCATGTTAAAACCCTCGGCCCAGTGTGCAGCGGCGGACAAGAGAGCAAATAGAATGCTAGGTATGATAAGGAAAGGAATGGAAAATAAAACAAAAGATATTATAATGCCTCTATATCGTTCCATGGTGAGACCGCACCTTGAATATTGTGTGCAATTCTGGTCGCCGTATCTTAAAAAGGATATAGCGATTTTAGAAAAGGTTCAGAGAAGAGCCACCAAAATGGTAAAGGGGATGGAAGGATACTCCTATGAAGAAAGGCTAAAAAGGTTAGGTCTCTTTAACCTGGAAAAGAGACGGCTGAGGGGAGACGTAGATCGATTGTTTACCTTATCAGAATATAGAAAGACTAGGGGACATGCAATGAAGCTACAGGGTAAACTATTTAAGACTAATAAAAGAAAATATGTTTTTCACTCAACATGTAATCAAACTCTGGAATTTGTTACCGGAGGATGTAGTAAAGGCTGTTAGTGTAGCTGGGTTTAAAAAAGGTTTGGACAAGTTCCTGGAGGAAAGGTCCATAAACCATTATTAAGAAGTGACCGAAGATATCAATGCTTGACCCAGTACAAGCATTGTGGAACTTGTGTCTCTTGGGGATACTGCTAGGTACATATGAACTAGATTGGCCACTGTTGGAAACAGAATACTGGGCTTGATGGACCCTGGTCTGACCCAGTATGGCATATCTTATGTTCTTATGCTATACTCAGACCCTCAAGGTGCAATTATGGTAAATGGTAATGTGCCGAAGTATTTCCCGCTGCATCGGGGTACCTGCCAAGGATGCCCTCTTTTGCCTCTTCTATTTCTCTTGACCTTGGAGCCACTTTTATGCCATATCAAGGGAATTCATGCTGGCATGGATACCTTGGTCCATGCCAGATATCAAGGGAATTCATGCTGGGATGGAGGAGTTCCGTGTAGCTGCTGTTGCGGACGACATTCTTGTTCATCTTGTGGACCCCATTCGAGGGCTCCCAGCCCTGCTGCATCTTTTCCGGGAAAATGGTCGGTGGTGGGCTTAAAATTAAATTTGAATAAATCCGAGGCTCTCCCTTTTGATCCTGCACTTCCATCTCGCTGGCCAGGGTCCTTCCTGCTGAGATGGGCAGCGTGGAAATTTATTTATTTTTGATTTTGTATTTATAGAATTACAATATATAATACAAGGATACAATCACTTGCACAGAAATCGGGGACATCCAAGAATATACTAATACACTTAAGAAATAATATCTGAGGAAAACATCAAATAGGCAACCCCGCTCTCGCCCACTACACAGGATCCAAAAACAAAAGGAAATATAAACAAAATAGCTACTCTTACAGGAAATTAGCAAAGACAATATCAGCCAACATAACAAATTATTGTCGTGTATAACAACTGGCAGACCCCACACCCATGGACCCCTGAGCATTCAAAAAAGAAATTAACTGGTATGGAAAATAGAAAATGTAGAAAATGCCCTCCAGCTTCACAAGGCACTTGCAGGGATACTTAAAAAAAATATCCCACCCAGTTGCAAAACCTGCGGGCGCAGAATCAAAAACTCTCTTCTGTGTCATTGGGTTTCCCTGGCAAGGTCAGGAAATATGCATACCAGGCAACCCTTAAAAGGCACATTCCTCTTCCTAAAAAACATTTTAAGGAGCCATTCCCTATCTGATGCCAGAGCAAACGTGACCAAACAGGTGGCAGGGGTAACCAACATTTAAATTCTCTAACAAAGCAGTTACATTTAATATATCAGCCACTTGTGGTCCAGATATCTCAGCACTAGTCAGAGCTTTCTGACCACTGGGAATATAATATATCTTCATCAATGGGAGACACAATTCAGAGGGAACCCCCAATATTTGCAACAAGTACATTTCAAATATCTCCTTAGCTGATATACTTGGTAACCTAGGAAAATTAATCATACATAAGTTAGCCAATCTATAATAATTATCTAAGTGTTTCAGCTGACTCCTCATATTACTAAAATCTTTCATAAATGCCTCTGCTTGAGAGTCCAAACGATCAGTTTTTAACGATGTCACTCACAAAAGCTCTGAATGTCCCAATCATCTCAGTATTCATGGAGCATGCCTTTTCGTTCTGCAGCACTTGCGTTTGTAAAAGATGTACCTGAGGAATAATGGCCTCACCGAGTTGTTTAATGGCAGACCAAATTGCCTCCAAGGTAAGCTGCTCAGGTCGCTGTAGATCAAGGAAAAAAACAGAAGGCTCCAGCACAGTGTCCATTGCAACCACTGCCATTGTGGCATCCAGAAAAGGGGAAATGCGACTCTTCTTGCCGCCTCCGTCAGCTTCTCTCCTACGATCAGCGACTCAGACAAAGGAGGATCCCACACAGCTACTCCTACTCCCATGTTCGTGCCCAGAGTCATCCCCAATGAAACAGCAGGAGCATCAATTTTGGACGCCGCCACTGCTTCCAAAATCTTCAGACAAACACCTGAACACACCTGTTTCAGAGGCCTCCGCAATTCTGGGAGCGTCAGGTCACTTCCCGAGGGAGACAATGAACACTCCTGCTCCCGCAACCTCTCAGCCAGGCTACTCACCCCCAGACTCTGTGGCTGGTGCTCCCGACAAGCAAAGGCATCCAAAGGCCCAAAAGCAGAAAGTATAGAGGAAGAAAGCTGAGCAGTCTGGGGTAACTTTCCCAGTCTTACTTTCCTTTTCCGCGGCATAAGAAAAAGCATCGGCCATTTTGGATCCAGAATCAAGTCGGGCAGCGGGGAAATTTAAGTATTTGGGGATCCAACTCCCAGCACGATTGATGGACCTATATCAGGTTATTGTCCCCGGGCATCTGGAGGATACGGAGCATCGAGTGCAGAAGTGGCGCGACTTCTGGCTGTCTCTGGAGGGTACTGCACATTGTTCAAGATTGTTTGTTTGTTTTTCCAGATGGCTCTACCTCCTACAGACGTTATCCCTGGTGCTCAAGCAACGGGATCTCCGCTGTCTACAGAGGCAGGCTAATATTCTATTCTGAAGGGGCTGTTAACCCCGTGTGCATCTCGCGGTCCTGCAGCATCCTCGGGCCCAAGGGGGATTGGGCTTCCCAGATATACACTGTTGGCTTGGGAGCAGACCCTGGCTGCACCACTACATCTGAGATATGTGCTCCATGCAGTGGATATTCAAGGTGTGTCCCCAATAAGTTGGAACATCTTGTTCAGTCCTGTGCATCGAGCATGGGGCCACTAATGTGGTTTACTGGGGTAGAATAAGTCAAGCTCATCTCTTTGCGAGGCAACGGAGCCGGGCCTCATCAAGGCGAGTTTCAAGTGCTTGGAACAGGCAGGAATTGTGAATTTAGAGCAGGACCGGGACTTCTTTGTTGTTCAATGATCTACAAAAACAGTATGGCTTAGGAGCAGCCAATATTTTCCCCTACATGCAAGTCCGGAGTTATGACCTTAGTTTGCCCTCAGCGTCTTTGGCCAGTATGATTAGTTCTCAATAAGACAAACTCTTCCTAGGTGGTGACTGCCATATCCGTATCACACATATGCACAAGATTTTGATAGAGGTGGGGACACCAGTCACTGAGGAGGGATTGGCACATGCGTGGACACAGAATTTAGGGGTTGCAATGACAGACGAGGAACTGAGGGAGGCACTAGGC
This sequence comes from Ichthyophis bannanicus, assembly GCA_033557465.1. Lineage (NCBI taxonomy): Eukaryota > Metazoa > Chordata > Amphibia > Gymnophiona > Ichthyophiidae > Ichthyophis > Ichthyophis bannanicus. Next base: position 1,582,317,403 of record CM066031.1, read on the forward strand.
CAGGTTCACCTGCTGAGTGTGTCAGTCGATCACCAGGACATGCATTACAAGCTTCTCTTCCATCTGTTCTTCTCTCCTCAGCAAGCATGGAGGGCGGGCATTGCACCCTCAGGCGAATGCCCCCAGTGTGGGGCTGCCGCTGCAACCCTGGGACACATGTTCTTGCACTGCAGGTGACTTAAGAGTAATGGGATGGAAGAATTTGCCCAAGATAAGTGTGGTTTTCTGTTTTAATGTGATATGTACTACCTATGATTGGTTACATGCTCTAGATGAGAACAGAGTTTTTCTTATATGAGGAGTTTTTTTCTGGCCGTTGATGTTCTGTGGTGAGCTTAGGGCGGCTAATGCCCATTGTTAAAGCTCTATATCCCAGTAGTTCTGAGGCCTTTTGCTCCTCATTTGTTGTTTTCTTTGAGAAATAATTGTTTTTTTGAAGTTTGTGTATGAGTGATTTCTCTCCTATAGATCTATCTCATGCATATTCATTGTGGATATCCTGAAAACCTGACTGGCCTGGGGGTCCCAGGGACTGGGTTCAGATCCACTGCTCTAGAAGATCTTCCCTCTGTTTTTTGTCCCTTCTTCTTTCTTGCACCTTCTTTCCCTCCCTCTAGAGACTTCACTCCATTCTCACCTTCTCCCTCCCACTAGAGGCACTTCTCTCTCCCTTCTGACTTATTTGCTCCTTCCCTCTTTGTATTCCTCCATCCCACTAGAGACTATTCTCGCTCTCACTTCAACCCTCACTCCCACTGCAGTCTCTTCCCTCCCTTTTCTCACCTCCTCCTCCCTCCCTCCCTCTAGAGCAGGGGTCTCAAACTCAAATTGCTTTGAGGGCCGAATGAGGACTTGTAAAGTAACCCGGGGGCAGCATAAGACACGGGGCCTCATTTGCATAAATATTTGCATAATGTTGCATAATGAGTGCATGGATAAAGAAAGACTAGAAAATTTCTATATTACTATAATCCAGTGCCAACCGCCAGGCACATTAGGAACTACTACTAACACTGCCCATTTGGAACCCATAGCAAACCCCCCGTATCATAACAGCACTACCAGGACTCACAAAGCACCAGACCCTACCTATCAAAAGGCAACACTGCAAATATTAAATCAATACATTTCAGAGAACAATACATGACCTACTGGGAAAAGAGAACAAGTAGCAATGTCAAATAGGAATTACACAGAATACCTCAGCACTGTAGAAATAAAACTATAAATTAATTTCTTGTACTAAAGCACAGACATTAATGATGCACATTTCCCAGAGCTGACATATTCCAGTTAATAAATTCAAAATAAAGAGATATTTTTCTACCTTTTGTGCATTTTTTTTCAGTTGCAATTGCTCCAGCCACTTCTGGTTTCTTCGTGTCTTCTGCTATCTCCATCGTCTGCTGTCCATTTGTCCTTTCTTCTCTCTTCTAGTTTTTTTCCATTCTCTCTCTCTACATCTGCTTTAACATACTAATCTTTCTCCTTTTGCTCTTTCCTCATTCCTATTTCATCCACTCAAATTTTACCCCTCCATCCTCAATCCCCACTTACTCTCCCAATACCTGGCCAATTGTAGATTTGTCTTCTCTGCCAGACAAAATATTTTTCCCCTCTCCATTTCACTTTCCCAGCTCCATCCCATTCTAATCCTCCCCCAACATCAGCTCCCTTCTAGTTCCAGCCCCACCCAGCATCTGCTCCTTTCTAGTCCCTGCATCAGTCCATTTCCAGTCCTATCCTAGCCTCACCTTCAGCCCATTTCCAATCCTAGCCCCCCATCAGCCCATTTCCAATCCTAGCTCCCTCCCCTCACAGCCCATTTCCATTCCAAGCCCCCCTCCCCATCAGCCATTTGCAGTTCAAGCCCCCCTTCCACTCAGCCCATTTCCAGTCCTAGCAACCCCCCCAGCCCATTACCAGTCCTAGACCCCCCATAGCCCATTACCAGTCCTAACCTCCCCATAGCGCACTTCCAGTCTTACCCCCCCATCACCCCATTTTCAGTCTTACCTCCCCTCATAGGCCATTACCAGTCCTAACCCCCCAATCAGCCCACCTCCAGTCCTAACCCCCATCACCCCATTTTCAGTCTTACCTCCCCTCATAGGCCATTACCAGTCCTAACCCCCCAATCAGCCCACCTCCAGTCCTAACCCCCATCTGCCCATTTCCAGTCCTAGCCCCCACCATAGCCCATTACCAGTCATAACCCCCCCCCTGCCAATAGCCCACTTCCAGTCCTAACCCCCATCTGCCCATTTCCAGTCCTAGCCCCCACCATAGCCCATTACCAGTTATAACCCCCCCAGCCCATTACCAGTTATAACCCCCCCTGCCAATAGCCCCCTTCCAGTCCTTTCCCCCATTTGACAATTTCCATTCCTCGCCCCCACCATAGCCCATTACCAGTTATAACCCCCCCAGCCCATTACCAGTCATAACCCCCCCCCCCTGCCAATAGCCCACTTCCAGTCCTAACCCCCATTACCCCATTTCAGTCAGCCCCTCCATAGCTCATTACCGGCCAGCGAAGGAGGGAAACAAAAAAACCCCAAAACCCTGGCTTCTGCTGCTGCCGTTGCCGCCGTGGCAGCGGCAGAATCAATTGTCAAATTTAAAAAAAACTGACTTCTGCTGCTCAAGCAGCAAAATCAGCTGTCCTGCGGCCCCTTCCCCTCTGCCCGGAGATCCGACTCTGCTCTATCAGCGGCGTGCTTTTCAAGCCGCGACGAGAGTATTTCCCTCTCGCGCGGTTTAAGCCTATTCACTTTTCAAGCCGCGCGAGAGGGGAATACTCTCTTCGCGGCTTGAAAAGCACGCCGCTGATAGAGCAGAGTCGGATCTCCGGGCAGAGGGGAAGGGGCCGCAGGACAGCTGCTTGAGCAGCAGAAGTCAGTTTTTTTTTTGAATTTGACAATTGATTCTGCCGCTGCCACGGCGGCAACGGCATCAGCAGAAGCCAGGGTTTTGGGGTTTTTTTTGTTTTCCTCCGTCGCGGGCCGCACAAAGTTGTCTCGCGGGCCACATGCGGCCCGCGGGCCGCGTGTTTGAGACCCCTGCTCTAGAGGAACTTCCCTCTTCCTTATCACTCACCCCCATTCATTAAAGGCCAACTCTTCAGCATGGTATCCACCCTCCCCTCTCATCAGCAGGAGAAACACTTAATAAGATGTCATTTCCTGCTGCAGCGGCACCACTTTCCCGCTAAGAGCTGTGAGATTTTACAGCTCTTATCTTGAGAGCGGTCCTGCTGCCACTGGAAAGGTGCCTGCATGATGGTAGAGAGATCAATGGAAATAACCAGGGCAGTGAGCCAAGGATTAGGCAGAGGTTTGAGTTACCCTGGGCCCTATCCGATGGCTAAAACTGGATTGGCAAGAGTGGCAAATCATTTTTTTTTGGGGTGGCACTTGCCACTCCAAAGTGATACCTATGCATAAAGGGCACATTTTGGTGACTTTGTTAAAATTATTTTTATCATTTGTACAGCACTACCAGAAATACACAGCCTTTACAGGAACATATAAGAGACAGTCCCTGCTCCTTAGAAGTTACAATATAATCAAGACAGACAAAGCAAACTAAAAAAAAAACCCAAATAGCAGACTGAGTTAAAATGGTGTCATACTAGGGAAGATCTAAAGTAGGGACTATAGTTGTGATTAATGGGAGAAGGAGAAGAATTTTCATGGAGTACAGCTGTAAGAATTGCAATATCTTAAGAGGAGTTAATTTAAGAAAACCAATCAACCAGTGGACTGGGTGAGGATTGAACCGAGCCTGATGTGCCCCAGAAAAGCTGCTTCCAGCCCCCAGCTGGTTGTCCTTTCAGAGCTAATTAAGTAATTTTCCCTACCATCAGAATGAATGGAAGGGATTATGAAGGAACTACTTAGATACCAAAGGCAGGTTAATGGGGACTTAAATTGAAAACAGGGCTACTTTAATTTGGTAAATGAGAAAAATGAACTAATTTATATAAGAAAACACTGGTCAACATTGAAATTGTTACTGACTTTAAAAGGCCCTAATCTGTAGTATCTTGGTGAGCTGAACACAAATATAACATTAAAAAATTTTTATTGGCTCTCGTTTTGAAGATATTGCATGTAGTTCATTTTTGACGTTTCACCGTGTAAATTTATCCAGTAGGACATCAACAACATACCAAATAAGCCTTAAATGATGTAATATTGCATCACATTGCATAATACCAGCATGCACACATCATCCAGAGTTGATTGCATCATTTTCTGATGCAATGCAATACTACTGCCAGACGGCTGCTCAAGCTATCTGACGTCAGCAGTATACTATACGCAGTCGGAAAGGTTGAGCATTTAAAATATTTCAGACTGTGTGCGAGACAGTTTAAGCTACTGTTACATGTAACTTTTATTAATCATATAATTTTAGCCATTTAGGTACAATACAGAACAGTAATGCCGCGAAAGTGCGTTAATACCATTGACAATTTCTGCTACATTTATGGGGAAGTGACATTTGCCAACCAGAAGAAAAGTATCACTTCTCAACTGAAGAAGGCATATCATCTTTACTTCGGATGCAAGATTGGTGACCAAGACAAGCCTTGGGCCCCGCATATATGCTGCACTACATGTACAACACAGCTTTCACAGTGGTTGAACTGCAAAAGACCATCAATGCCGTTTGCAGTCCCCATGGTGTGGAGAGAGCCAAGCAACCACATAAATGACTGTTACTTCTGCTTGTTCCCTCCTCTTTCCAGCGGAATAACGAAGCAAAAGAAGTCGAGCATAGTCTACCCAAACATTCCGTCTGCATTGAGACCAGTTCCACATGGTGAGGGACTTCCTATTCTAGAACCTCCATCAGAATATTCTCTTGATTCATCTGATGAGGACAAGAGTGAGCCGACCTGTTCTTCTCCTGGTCCATCATCATGCAGTAACACAGATTTTCAGTGGGATGCATATCAACTTCACACAGAATAACACAGGAATAACTAAATGACCAGGTTCGTGATTTGGACTTATCCAAGAACAAGGCAGAATTGCTAGGATCAAGACTCCAACAATGGAATCTTCTAGAAGAAGATGTCAACATTACTTCATAACGAAAGCACCACCAGCAGTTGGAGCCTTTCTACAGAAAGGAAAGTAATCTGGTATTCTGTTCTGATATTGAAAGCCTCATGAATGCCTTAAAAATCACTCATGACCCACAAGACTGGAGACTATTTATAGACTCTTCGAAACTGAGTCTGACGGCTGTGCTTTTGAACAATGGAAACCATCTTCCATCTATTCAAGTAGTGAATGTCGTCCACATGAAAGAGACACAAGATAACTTAAAGCATCTACCGATTTCCATTAACTATAACAAGTACAGCTGGCACCTCTGTGGTGACTTGAAGGTAGTTGCCCTTTTAATGGGACTGCAGCAGGGATATATAAAATACATGTGTTTATTATGTGAGTGGGATAGCCGAGCAAGGGATTGGCACTACTTGCGGAAGGAATGGAATCACAGACAAAATGTAACAGTTGGAGAGAAGAATATCCAGCACCCAGCTCTGGTTGAGGCTCACAAAATCCTGCTACCACCCCTTCACATCAAACTAGGTTTGATGAAAAACTTCGTGAAAGCCATGGACCGCACTTCGCAAGCTTTCCGATACCTGCATGAAAAATTCCTTCGACTCAGCGAAGCAAAGATTAAAGAGGGAGTTTTTGTGGGTCCTCAGATTCGAGAGCTCTTCAAAGATGACCAGTTCAACAACTTGCTGCAGGGTGATGCGAAACAAGCATGGAATGCTTTTCGCCTAGTGTCAACAAATTTTCTCGGGAATGTTAGGGTAGAAAACTACAAGGAACTAGTAGAAGACATGCTGATACAGTATCAGAAACTTGGCTGCAATATGTCTCTAAAGATCCATTTCCTTGATTCCCATCTCGATTTCTTTCCTGACAACCGTGGTATGGTTAGTGATGAACAGGGCGAACGTTTTCACCAGGATATCGCAACGATGGAGCAAGGATACCAGTGAAAATGGTCCAATACAATGCTGGCTGACTACTGCTGGACACTCCCCAGAGAAGCTCCCGAACAGCTGTACAAGAGACAGTAACATGACTTTTGTAAAACTTTGTTGACTGGTGAAACCAGAGAGGGGGTGGGGTCAGTAAAGAGAAGAGTGGGAGCTGAGTGGTGTTATTCCTAATAAGTTAATGGCCATAAAAGATACCAGGCACTTTTCTGTAAGACTTAGATACACAAGTCTGAAGCACACCAAAAACTAAAAACTTTTAAAACCAAACCTTTGAGATAATGTACTTTGCAGCTATTTTCACTGCCAGGCACCTTGAAGACCAAGGATCTTTCAAAAGCAGAGAAGGCTTTTGAATATTAAGCTTCAAAGAGCTGCTAAATATTTGATAAACAAATGTTAAACCTCCAGGGCAGCTGAAAGGTGCTCTTCCTAGTAAGTCAATGGTTTCTTTCAGGGCAATGTATCCAAATAGGTTAGTTTTGGGCATACCATGACAGTCATGAACCTCACTTCTAAGCCAGGGGATGTGGAGTATGATCTGGGCCTCTCAAATTTACTAATGCTGTGGTACTTCCAACATGCCAAAGAGAGCTTCATTCTGCAGTTACATTTATTTATTTATTATATTCTCTTATATACCATGCTATTCTGCATCAGTGTGGTTTACATTGAACAAACTGAAATTACATTGAACAGGACATTATAACTTGGAGATAACTATTTTACAGGGAACATGGGCTATGGAGGGTTAAGTGGCTTGCCCAAGACCACAAGGAGCACCTGTGGTACTAGAAACCCCAGTCCTTCTGGCCCAAGGTTGCTGTCCTCTAGTGGGATTTGAACCCCCGACCTTCCAGCCTGAAGTACCTTGCCCCAACCACTAGGCCACTCCTCCACTCCTATATAGGTAACTTAAGAAGGGGTGCCTGGAAATTGCTTTTAATCAAGCCCGTGGCATCCAATACAATGGGAAATATTTCTGTATCTTTCTGCCACATTTTCCCTGCATTTCTTGGTACTTGAAGATCTTCTCCCTCTGCACACGATGCAAGAATAATCTCTTTGCACATCTATTGTCTCTTTGCACTCCTATGCCATTCTCTGTTATTCTCTTTTATCACTATGCCCGGTTTTCTTGTATCAAACTTTTTATTCATTGGAAAGGGAATGTCTCAGGTGATCATAATCTTTTCATTCTCCATAATTTTCTTAGGGTTGTGATCCTAATGGTTTTCTGGTACAGCGATGTGCCACTTTATTGTTTCTTTCTGTATAGAATTTATCTCCCATCAAGAATTTTGCAGCCAGCTCTGAGACGAGTAATCATGTCCAGCTTTTCCTTAAAGATCTACCTATGTTTGTTTTAACAATTTTTTCTAAGCTTGCTGTGAACCATCTTGACTCTAATCCACTGTCCCAGACTGCAACTATCAATCTTCCATCCTTAGGTTTTGGTTCATCTTCCCTTAACTACATCTATGTCTGGTTTTGATCAAGATATGGTTCCTGGAGTAACACTTTGGTGCCCTTTTACTAAAGTATGCTAACTGGTTAGCACAGGTTACAGCCTATGCTAACCCACAGTAATCATTAGTGTAGCCTGATTTCTGCGCTGTCCTAAATGCATTGGGGTGGTAAGTCGGAGGCTTAGGAGTGGAAAGTGGATGTGGTGAGCACCTTGTAGTCACAGTGTGCCCCACACTAAGTGCAAGGCATGTGATTAGTGTGGCTGCAATTACTATCACCTTTGTGCTAATTTTAAGCCACTTTAGGGTAGGTTACACCCAGTGGTGGGATCTGGCCAGTTCGGCCTGGTTCATGCGAACTGGTTCTTGTCGCGACCCATGTTCACTGAACTGGGCCGAACACCGCGTTGCAACGCCTGCTCTGCAAAGGCAGGAACCCCCCCCCCCCCCCCCGACAATGTTTTGATGACATCAGGGGATCGCGGCATCAAGAGAAGCCCTCAATGCCGTCAAAACATTGTCAGGCGGGGTATCAGGCTGCTGGGCCACCAGGGAGCTGCATACCCTTGGTGGAAGACACTGACTCAAGTGTACGGCCACTGCAACGCCTCCACATGAAATGCAGCAACCCGGCCGTCATGGACGTGGGTGGGCTTGGACTGAACCAGATCCTCAGCAGTTCGGATCCCACCACTGGTTACACCACATTAACTGTCATGAACATGCTTTTCGTGCCCCTGACAGTTAACGCAGTGGTGTTGCACCTAACGTGCTATGGTTTTGAGCACTTTTGATGTCTTAGGTATAACACCATAGCATCCTTTAGAAAAAGGGCGCCTATATATTTCCCACTGTATTTGTACTTTTGCCATTTATTTTCCTTGTTTGCTGATCTAATGTTTTAAAAAGTTCTTATTCCCTTGTTTTGCAAGTTCTGTACTGTAGGAAGGAGCAATATCTCTATATTTGTTAGTTTTGCACATACCATGTCAGCAATGCACCTCACTCCTAAGTCAAGGAATGTGACATATGTTGTCAGTCTCTCAAATGTACTGCTAACGACTGCTGTAAATTTGAGAAACTGAGCTTGTACACCACATGGCTTAGGCGTGAGGCCATGAGAGACACCAGGTGATATATATTCCTCCTTGAGGGTTCTAACTGGCTAAATCATAGTGATACAGATTGATATAAGAGAGTGAAATTGCTAGACACATATTTCAGAAGTGGATCCATCTCCAAACGGCACTTGCATTTTGCTGCAATCATTTTAGCTAAATCCAAGACAATCATGATCTTGAGAGAACTATATGGAATAGGTGTCTTAGCTTTCACCATTACATGGCTATCAAGGGCTTTCAGGTACCTCAAGACTTTAGCAACAATGGGCTGAGGCCCCTTAGCACCTGTGACTAGTCTGGAGTCCTGTGTGCTTGCTCAGTCTCAAAGTCTTTTGTAAAATGGATTTTGAATGCTTGAGGGTTGAACTGTTCCAGGATGGCGACTGTAATCAGGGCTTTCTTGACCTACAGAAAGGCCTAGTAGCCGCATATTACTCCTGAAGGCCAGTTTTCCAAATCTTTGAAATCTGTCTGCATGCACTGGAGTGCATGACTGCTGCATTCCACTTTATCTGTCAGTGGCTCAACAGCTAACATTCTTGCTTCAAACTGCTGGATCTTCTTTTGAGAAACTGTAGGTTGCATTGTAAAAATTGTGAGGTCTGATATGGTCTCTTTAGTAGCTTCTGCTAGCGCCATCATCATTTGCTTGAGGCTCTGAAGTTCCTCCATTATCGTTGCATTGGGGTGTATTTGCTCTTTCATTGATGCCATTTTCTCTGGTATCAGTGGTCCTACCTCATGGTGTTTTTAAGGTGAATGCTATGGTGAATTGTTGGTCATTCTGCTTATTTTTAATGATAGCCAATTGTAATTTTCTGAGGTGAAGATGATGTTTTTACGAGACTGCAAACTACTTTTATCAGCCATCCTCCTCAGGAGAAAAAAAGCCTAAACAGCCACCTTGACTGAACTCTGGAGCATCTCCCACTTTTCACATTTCCTACTCTTTCATTTTGCTAAACATTTTACAATTCTACAGAAAATTATTTTTAGGAAACAGAACAACTTTATTTCAGATCACACATAGGAAATAAATAATGCACAACCAACATCAAAAATTCTTTAAAAGACATTCCCCTTGTCTGCAAACTCTCTTCACAAAGGAGGCTCATCTGATTCAAAGTTTTCTTTCACCATTAACAAAGCTCCAAAGTCCAACACAAATCACTGGCATAACACTGCTATTTGCTGACCATTTCCAGCATTTGACAGAAAGAAAAGAATATATGGACACACAAAACAGAGGAAAGAACATGTGACGAAAAATGCCCTTGAGTTAGAAAACTCTTCATCAAAAAGACTTACAGCTAGCAAGGAAAAACAATTTATTCCTAGCAGGAACAGTCTTTTCATTACTGGATGCAAAGCTCATTGACATACTCAAGGACTGTACAAGCTAGGCTCAGGCTTCTTCACGGTGCTCCCTCCTGGGCACCAAAGAGCTGTAAGGTAAGCTGTCAGTCTACAGTTGGAACTGCATGTTTTCTGATTCAGTCTATATGCTATTGATTATGTTGGCCTTGGATTTTCACCTATACCATGGATGCTTCCAGGAAAAAGTGCATTATGGGCAGTCCCAACAGATCTGTTGATAAATTTTGACACAAGCCCATTCCTTTTTCTTGAACTCATGAATCACTCAACTTGGGACCATGCTGGTAATTTCTTTTTTGATTCTGGGGTCCCGAGTTGAATCATGAGTATTTTCATAGTGGTCAAGACTTCGGGGCAGTTTTTCCAAATGGGTGAGTTTTACGCATTCATTATAGAACACTGCACTAAGGGATACTTAAACAAGTAAGGAAAAAAGACCCTTAGGTTAACCTCAGAATATTCTCACACTAATAACTAAATTTATTATAACACGCTTCCATACTCCACAAAAAAAGCTATAAGCCAAATACATAAATATCTTATCTAACAGGAGAAAAAAGCCTCAGGAGTGGAGGAGTGGCCTAGTGGTTGGGGCAAGGTACTTCAGGCCGGAAGGTTGGGGGTTCAAATCCCACTAGAGGACAGCAACCTTGGGCCAGAAGGACTGAGGTTTCTAGTCCCACAGGTGCTCCTTGTGGTCTTGGGCAAGCCACTTAACCCTCCATAGCCCATGTTCCCTGTAAAATAGTTATCTCCAAGTTATAATGCCCTGTTCAATGTAATTTCAGTTTGTTCAATGTAAACTGCACTGATGCAGAATAGCACAGTATATAAGAGAATGCAAATAAATAAATAAATAAAATAAATGATAATCCCTCTATGTGGCAAACTTAATTACCATAGGGTAGATACAGATAGCTCACATCACCGGTCTCAAAAAAACTCCCTTATAACATCAGAGCTCAAACTAAGCTTCTTTAATTTAACAATTTTAATTTAACATTTTATCTTGAAAAAGTACTGTTCAAAGAATTTCAAAAATATACTAAAGTTAAAAGGTCTCTGCGTATTAAAAATTCAATCCATAAATTATTGCTCTTTTCCACTCATAAATTGACCAATTTTCATCCTGGCTCACTCACCTCTGAAACAGCCCCTGCAACAACATAAGTGCCCAGGTGGCTGTACACAATTTGTAATATCAGCATTAAGCACAAAAGACTCACTTATCTGATCATAATTCACCAAACTTCCAGTTTCATAAGCTATCGTCGCCCAACAAAGATCTTTGTTTCTCCTGTAACAGGATTCATCTGAGGTGGTAAATTTTGCTGCAGACAACTTAAGGAAGCGGGAAGTTATTAGTTAAGGAAGTTATTAGTGTGTGAGTATTCAGAGGTTAGCCTAAGGGTCTTTTTTCCTTACTTGTTTGAGTTTTCCGCATACCATGACAGCCCTGAATCTCACTTCTAAGCCAGGGTATGTGGGAGACATCTGATGATGTTTTCTCAAGTGCTCCCAAAACAAGGCAGATAAAAGCCTGTATGGTTTGCAGGATGGGTAGTATAATGTATGAGTCCTTTTGGTTAGACTACTGACTTGGGAACCAAGAGACCAGGGTTTGATTCCCACTAAAACTCCTTGTGGCCTTGAGCATGTTACTTAACCCTCCATTGCCTCAGAAAAATCCAAGGTATGAATGTCCCCGTTTAATGTGCATTACCAAGTTTAAGTTACAATGTAAACTGCTTTGACTGCAATGATAAAGCGGTATAAAAAAAACTTGTCAAATAAATAAATAAAAATACAGATATGCACCACATAACGTCTGTTCGGGCAATGTCCGACTGCATATTCATTCATGGTCCCATAAGGTTATAATAGAGTTCAGAAATCCCGATCGGAGAATGGGACATAGAAGACTTATATATAGTAGTATGGTGTTCACATAACGTCCAAATCACATAATGTCCTATTTCACAGAACATATCGTGGACGTTAAGTGAAGCATAGCTGTATAGGCAAATGCTTGTTACTGAAGCTATATCAGACTGCACAATACTCTGAGCCCCTCCAGATTTTGACTCTGTCAGGTCCTGATAGGATCAGTTTGTGAGGGCTTGTGCCATGGAGTACATAGCCATAGGACCAGTCCCAAGGCCTCCCTATGCAGACACTGGATTTTGGCTCTTTCATTGCCACATTCATTTGGTAGATCAATGCAGAGCCCTGATCCCGCCCAAGATGTGGCTAGCCATTTCTAAGTAGGTTATAGGGTTCTGCAAGTGGGATGTGCTGCCTTCTGTTGTACCGAACTCTGATGTTCATTATGACTCTTGAGCTCAATGAAGATTTATGGGGGATATGGGTCTACCTTCCCAGCACTTACTCCATTTACCTTAGTCCTTCTGCTTTTGCTACTTATCATGCAGGATGTTGGTTTCCTCTAGAGTTTGCTTCTGATAGGAGAATGCCTGTCCATACTGGATTCGGTAGTGCCCCCACTATTTCCATCTAGTATGGTACAAGGAGCTCAATTCTGGGTTCCAATGAAGCACAAGAACTACAGAGTGGAACAAGAGTAATGAAGCCTCCAGCTCATGCAGTGCCTTTCTATAGTGACTGCAATGTAGTATCACCAGTCAGGCGCCGCCTTGCACCTCATGCAATCTTATCTTATATATTTGCACATATTTATGAACTGCAGGCCTGATATTAAAAGGCAGTTACACGGTTTACAAAGCTGTAAACCGTGTAAATGCCCCTAAGCGGGATATTCAGCGGCACTAACATAGTTAGTGCCGCTGAATATCCCTAAATAGTGCCGCTATATGCCCTGATGCTAACCGCTTAGCATCAGGGCGTTCTGGGGGCTGTACCCAGGGATAACTGTGCAGCGGCACTATTCAGCCGCTGCCCGGTTATCCCTCAGCGGCAAAATTAGACGCAGCAAAATCGGTTTACAATTGAACAACAGATACATTAAACATTTTAACAATATAACTGGTGCTGAAACAGGCAATTACAAGTTTGCATAATTCTATCAAAATAACTTATTTACAATTTTAATAATGAACAACATCATTAAACCTAGGGGTAGGTTTAGAGGTATGGGAAGGAGGGCGGAAACCTTGCTAAAAGTTGGTTAGCTTAGTGAATAAGAGAAGTGGTTATTGAGTAGGGTCGGTAACAGTTGAGGTTACGCTGTGACCAAAATGTTCAATGAAGAGGTACGTTTTGAGGTGGGAACGGAACGAGGATAGGTCTGTAATGTTCTGAAGGCTAGTTGGTAATGAGTTCCAGAGTGTTGGAGATATGTATTCAAATGCTACTTCACCCCCAACCTTATTGCTGTAGGCCACAATCACGGCCTTCCCTTTCTCTTCTACCCATATGTATGTACTCTGCCATGGGCAGATAGAAGAGATCGTCGCTGCAATCGCAGACATGCTCCTCTTTTCTGCCCACGAGAGATGGGATCCCCATGGGCAGTCAGATGCCACTGAGGCTGCAATCATGGCCTTCCCCTTCTCTTCTGCCCGCAGGAAATCAGATCCCCTTGGGCAGACATAAGGGGTCACAGCCATCCAGGGGGTTTAAGAAAATTCCAGGTGACAAATGCAAATTTCTGGTCATCATGGTGACCTGGTGCTTGGGATTTGTTGAGCTCTGCAATAATTTATGCACATACTTGCAAAATGTAGGCAGTTATGTACACCAGCTCTAGGTCTGGTGTAAGTAATCGCACATTAATATAAGGCGCATTCTCTGCCACATATGAAGAAATTGTACATACCTGCTAACTTTCTTTCCTTGAATCCTGTTAGACCAGTCCAGATGAGTGAGTTATGCTCCCTTTCCAGCAGGTAGAGGCAGACTTGAGAAACTTGGAGTGATGTCAACACTTTGTATACCTACTGCTGCAGCACTGAAAGAAGCCAACCATGAAACTTCCCTAGCAGTAAGCAAGACTGAAAAACTCAGAAAAAAATTAGAAAACTACCAGCCTTAATAACCAACTATAAATTGCTACAAACATTTGGAACACATATTTAGATCTCTCAAAGTCAATAACTCTGTGTCAGGCATCGAGACTGACATGGTGATCAAGAGGCAGCATGGCTCCCAAAACAGTAGAACAAGTCTTCCAGGCCGGGTCCTGGACTAGTCTAACAGAATTCAAAGGAAAGAAAATTAACAGGTATCTCAATTTCTCATTCCTTATCATCTTGATAGACTAGTCCAAACAAGTGGGATGTACCCAAGCAGTCAGGACCCAGGGTGAGAGGAAGACAATGCTACTTTGCCAGAAATGCCATCCTCACTGACTCCCACATTCAACCTATAGTGCTTCACAAAGGTGCTCTGAGATGACTAGGTAGCTGCCTTATAAATATCTTCGGGATACACCAAGGTGGACTCTACCCAAGAGAAGGCCTTTGCCCTAGTGGAGTGAGCTCTGACTCCCTCCAGCACATGCTTTCAAGCCAAAAGGTAAGCTGAACCAACAGCCTCCCTAATCCAAAGGGTAATAGATGACTTGGCCACTGCCTGTCCTTTCCTTGGGCTGCTGAAGAGGACAATGATGATATGAGTGACTGAAGGGATTACTAACCTACTGATATTTGTCCAACATCCTCTTCACATCTACCAGACATACAGAAGGGTCCACCTAAAGATTCTTCTTAGAGAAGGAAGACAGGATAATGATTTGGTTAAGGTGAAGAGGAGACAGCACCTTTGAAAGGAAGGATGGCACAGTCCTCAAAGAGACAGAAGCTGTTGATGACAAAAAAAAGACTGCCTGCAGGGCAAAACCTACAGCTCTGATATCTGCCCAATGGATTCAACAGCCACCAGAAAACCACTTTGAGGGTCAAATCTTTGAGAGAGGTCATACAAATGGGCTCAAAGGGGGGCCATTTTAGCATCCTCAACACCAAGGAAAGCCCCATCGGACACAATAGCAGATGGATCTGCTTCATTCACTTACAGAAATGGGAGAAGTCAAGGTGTGCAGCCAAGGACATCCCTTGAACATGCCTATGTCAGCAGGCCAGGGTGAGAGAGTTCAATACTAGCCCCTGGTCAAGAGTTGGCTGCAAAAAGGATGAAATGGCCACTATATCCACCTCTAGAACTCAAAAGGAACACCATCACTCAAAAATCCTCTAAACTCTCTCATAAACCAAGGAAGTAGAGACTGGCTGGGCCCTGAGAAGGCTGCTCACTATCACCTTAGAATAAGTCTTCTTGGACAGCTTTATGCCTCTCAAGGATCAAACCGCAAATGAGAAGGGAGCAAGAACTTCCATCACTAGAAGCCCCTGCCACAGAAGACCTCTCTCCTAAGGTAACATGAGAGGGGACTCTCCTCAGAAGATTAACAGATCCACATGCCATGATCTGTGCAGCCCATCCAGGGCCACTAGAATCACTGAGTCTTCCACAGAAGGCAGCTCACCAAGGGAGAAAGACATACAGGAGTCCCTCCAGGGGAACTCCTGCAGCAAGACTCACAAGCCTACTGCCCATGGGTCCCTCCTGTGGATGAAATGTTCCTCCACTTTGGCATTCTCATGCGTGGCTATCAAGAATAATACTGGAAGGCCCCACCTCTGCACTGTGAGGTTGAATGTGAGAGAGCTTAGCTAACTCTTGCTGGGAACCACAATCTTTTGACTCAAGAAGGTGGTCTGCTCGTTGATGCCTTGTATGTGGGCTGCAGACAGGGCCATCAGATGCTCCTCTGCCCAATGACACAGTTCCGCTATCTCGAGAGCCATTCCAACACTGCAAGATTTGCCCCTGTTTGTTGATATACACTATGGCCCTGACAGTGTCTGTGAAGACACACAGTGCTTCGCCCACCAGGAGAGAATGGAACCTCTCTGGAACTAGATAGTTGTGGCCTCCAGTCATTGATAAACTAGGCCAGATCCCCTGAATAAGCTGACCTACTAAGCTCTCCAGTCTTTCCAGCTGGAATCTGTGGTGACTATTCCCCATTCTGGGGAAGCATCCCGATCAACAGATAGCAAGATTGCTACCACCACATTAACTGATATTTGATCTCCTGGGGAAAAGGAATGGTCTCATCACACTGCAGGGAGCAGGGAGACCACAAAAACAGCAGGCAGCTCTGAATTCTCAATCCATTCCAAAGTATGATATTTCTTTTTTTTCAATTAAAAATCCAATAAGAAAGCCTCATAAAGATCACTGTGTCACTCTAGTTGCCACAATGTAGCATCTGTCCCCTTCACACATTATATAACCAATGTGCCATAGTAACAATATATCCATTTATCTTCATGTTCTTATAGTTATTTCATCTACTTATCTTCAGACGGTATTAATTTCCCCAATTAATTAATCAAACACACACTTATATATCTTCATGCTCTTATAGTTATATCAATTAATTAATCAAATACATTGAAGATAAGCTGAAATAACTATAAGGGCATGAAGATAAATATGCATGTGTTTGATTAATTGGGGATATTAATACCTTCTGAAGATAAGTAGAAGATGAAGTAACTATAAGGGCATGAAGATAAATGGATACATTGTTCTAACGGCACATTGCATATAATGTGTGATGGGGACAGTTGCTACATTGTGGCAAGTGGAGCAAAACAATGATCTCTTGAGTCTTGATTTGTTGTATTTTTATTTGAAAAAAGAAGAAATCATCATATTTTGGAATGGATTGAGAATAAGTGTTGTAATAAATTGTAAATTGTGACCTGGGCAAGTTACTTTACCCTACATTGCCTCGGAAGAAAAGGCTTGGCAATCTACTTCCGATGATACATTGCCAAGAAAACCCAGAGGCAGCTGGGTCACCAGAAGTCAGCACTGTTTTGATGGCACTAAAAAAAATAAATAAATAAATTTTAAATGGACTATTTTTAAATTCAATCAGTACAAAGGACACTGTTGTTAAAACTTGGTATGCTTGATGAGTTTGGCTACCGAGTGAAATGTATTGGGTGTCCAACAAAAATTAATTTTTTGGTAAAAAGAAAATGTTGATATATGAATTTTGGAAGGGCTCAATCTATATTTTTACAGTTTGTGAGGGAATCAGGCTGCTCTTGGGATTCTGGATCACCAACTCCTGCCTTTCCACCAGGACTGCATCCTTCCTGGACTTCTCCAGGGAGTCTGACCAAAGCAGCCAGCCATCCAGGTACAGGTTTACTTGGATCCCCTGTCTGTGCAGAAATGTGACACCGCTACCATGACATTAGAAAAGGTTTGAGGAGCCATAGCCAGAGCAAAGGGAAGAGTCCAAAACTGGAAATGGCAGCACACAACACAGAAGCAAAAAAAACCCGCTGGTGTTTTTCCAAATGGGAATAGGGAAGTATGTTTCAGCGAGGTTCAGGGACATGAGAAACTCCCCCTGCCGGACTAATGAAATGACCAACGTGATGGAATCGATGTGGAAATACAGGACCCAGAGCTTGGCATTGCCCACCTTTAGGCCCAGAATAGATTGAAAGGAAACTCCCTGGGCACCAGAAAGAGATGGAATATGTTTATATTTATGTTTATTATATTTAATATACCGCCCTTCATTAAAAAAAAAAAAAAAAAAACGTAGTGGTGTACAATTGATAAAATACAAAAATGGCCAATGGCCAAAAAGTGAAAGGAAGTTATAATGCATGACAGGACAGAGAATAGTGTAACCAAACATACGAGATGGAAGGAATGGACAACACTGAAAAGAAAAAAGGGAGATCACATAGGGGGAGTAGGGAGGTCAAAGGAAGAGGAGAATAGATGTTTTTTAAAGTGGACTTTAAAGGTATGGTGGTTCTGCTCCAGCCTGAGGGAGGTGGGTAGTGAATACCAAAGTGTGGATCCAATAAAAAAAAAGCATAGGTACGGGTTGATTGCAAATGGGAACGGGAAGAAGAGGGGAGATGGAGGCGATTTATGTGTGCTGACTGAAGATTACGACTAGAATAGAGCTCCTGGCCATCCTCTGTAGAGGGCAACGATAGAATACCCTGAAAATGTAGGAGGCAGTCACTTGAGCAGGTAGCCACAGGGAGACTCCACAAAGGTGTCCCATAGTGTCTCTGCAAATTCCACGGCATAGCCCTGACTGAGGATCTCGACAACTCAGTGGTCTGACATAATGTGGGGCCATTCCAAGACAAAATGATGGAGATACTCCCAAACCAGCTGGAAGGGACATGATGGATCTCATTATGGGGACTTGCTGACTGCTGCAGGGGACATTGAGAGCCTGAAAGGACTGAGCTTTCTTAGGCTTAGGTTCATAGGATGAACAAGCCCTACCCAGACTCCTAATATTCTGAGAATGTTGCCATGCACCATACAAGGTCCCATGTGAAGCACTTCTTGCTCCCTGGGCTTATTTTCTAGGAGCTTCTGAGGTCAAGCCTCACCCTGGCCTTTCACAAACCTCTTGCCCCTAAAGGGGAGTTTCTCAGCTATATCCTAGAGGCAGCATCAGTTGACCAATTGCAGAGCCAAATCACCATCTTGCCACTACTACTGCTGCTGTGGACTTAGAGGAGATGCTAATCAAGTCTTACAGGGCATCAGCCACATACATGGCTCAAGACTCCAATCTCACTGTCTCTGGACTATCCAGCAGCTGCAAGACACAGTGCGAGAAGGCTCAGGCCACCTGAGAGCCAAGACAAAAGCTATAAGGCATTCTTAAGGAGGGCCTCTATCCACTTATCATGAGACTCCTTGAGTACAACGTCCCCTTCCACCTGGAAGGTTGTGTGCTTTCACATTGCCATGATGAGAGGAGCCCAAAAGGCTGATCCAGCTCACCCTGGGGTCAAGGATACAACTGAGATTGGACCTCAGAACCCCTAGGGCCCAACTCAAAGGTCTTCTCCCTGAGAGACTATGAGCTGCCGCATAGGATCAGGAATGACTGCAGCAGGAGGCTGGATATCCTGCAGGAGAGGGCCTGCCTATAACCTCTCCCAAGAGTAGACTCTATCTCATGCAGAACTGCCATAGATTCTAGCCTTCCATTAGAGGAATCATTCTGTCCTCCTCAGACTTACCTTCTGGAGAAATGGATTTCTCTACAGCATCCCATCCAACCCCCACAGGAAATAAGACAGGGCTCCTGGAGGAACAGACAAGTAATAGGATGAAGTGGTGGTGCTTATCCCCCTTACCACCTGCGACAGAGGCCTTAAGGGCCCTGAGTCCCTTTCAGTGGAAGTTTGGGCCTCATACTCTGTGAAGGAGGCTATCAAGCAGCTAGAAGGCACTCAAAAAACAACCTGTGAGCTGTTTCAGGACTTAGAGCTCAAGCTGGTTGAGAAAGGAGGCCCCAGAGGGCCTTCAGGGGCCAATGAACGTGAAGCTATGGCCACCCCTCCAGACTTCCTATCCACTGGGACCAAGCAGTTCTGTGAAATGGCAGCAGTGATCATCAGTGGGAAAAACACAGAGAAGAAGCATCAGGGGGTCATAGAAATGTCATCAGGAGGGGTCCCAGCATGCCAAAAAAAATGCCCAGGGCATTCCCATCGCAACTAGGACCAAAGATAGCTGCTGCTGGTCTAAGGTACTCTCGAGTTCATGCCGACTCCTGGTGACCCTGTGAATAGTTGTCCATGTTGTGGCTATCCCCTGGGCTTTCTTGGCAAGATGTGACTGGAAGTAGATTGCGAGGCCTTTTTTCTACATGGTAAGCCTACAGTACCTGGTATTCTAAGGCAGTCTCCCATCAAAGTACTAACTAGGCCTGACCCAGCTTAACTTCCGAGATCAGATGAGATTGGGTTCACTCAGGCCGTAGTCATAATTATCTTTAAAGCCACTCATAACAAAAAGACTAGCACATAGGAATCAGTATTTGACATGTCTGATTCAATACCCAGTGACTTCTATATCACTGTTTTAAATGTCAGTTCTTCCTAAATACCCAATATCATTGTAATTTTCTCCCAGATAGTTTTCCAGAACAATGGAAATTGGGGCATGGATAGATCATATCAGGGAGCCTGTCCACACCAGACTTCCACAACCAGCAGAGACCACTAAAGTCTCGCTGGCACTTTTGCAGTCTTTACTGGCATCCATTATGCACAGTAAGATACAAGAATAAGGACTGAGTCACAGATTCAGAAAGCAACACCCAAAGACCTCTGGATCAAAAATATCTCCAATGTTTGTCATGGATACTCCCACACCCTTTCTGTGCCAGTACATCTTTTCGCCCTTTCTTCCCATAAAGGGTTATAAAACAGTGAAGCAGTTTTGGGGAGAGAACTAACTTTAAAAGACACATCCTCCTGTGACCACTCATCTGGGAGCCTATCCCAGTCCAGTTTCAATTGTTTGATAGAATGCCAAAGATGCATAAGGTTAAAATAAGGGGAAAACGTATTTGCTGAAAGGTCAATACTTGCTGGAGCTCTGCAAAGGTCTTGAAACGTCTCTCACATAAAAGCTATTCCACCCTTCATATAGCGTTCCTTTGCTATAGCTTCCAGTTCGCTGGCTGCTCTGAATAAGTATTTTTGCACTATTCTAAACAGATGTCGTCTTTGAACAGCAATCTGTATCTAAAAGCAAAGCTCCAAAACCCTAAATTCCTGTCTCATAGCTCCCACTACCAACCACTGTTTATACTCCTGAGAGAGAGACATGCCAGACACCAAACTTATCAGAACAGGAGACAATGGATCCTCTTCTGGTCAAAGCCCAACAGGCTTATCTGAGACCTCCATATTACTAAACCAAAGCCCACATTGCTTTAAAATAAAATAAATATGATACTTATGAAAATGAGGAAAATTTTTATCCATGGCTTATGAAAATGAGGAAAGTTTTATCCATGGCTGCTATTTTTTTTATCCATGGCTTTATGTCCATGGCTTATATTTTTATCCATGGCTTATAAAAATGAGGAAACCTTTTTATCCATGGCTACTATTTTTTTTTGAGTGTTGATAAATTACCAATTTAAATTAACAAATTATCACCCCAATATATATTTTGGTAATTTATCAACTCTCAAAAAAAAAAAATAGCGGCCATGGATAAAAACCGCTGGGTGCATCGGGTGCACAGCTGAGCACTGCAGAGGCAAAGAGAAAAAAAGACTAAAAAATGCCCGCCGAAAAAAAGAGCCCCGAAAAGGGAACCCCAGCACCTGTTAGGAAACCCGATCAAGGAAGCCCTAGCTGCCCATGCAGAACTGGGAGGCTCAGCTGCAGAGAAAAAAAGCTGCTTCTTTTTCTTTTAAATTAGAACTGCTTTATTGCAAGCAGCAAGAGAGCCAATGGGAGGAAAAAACATATCAGAAAAAAAGACAAAGACAAAGACAGCATGCAGCAAGAGCAAGAGGGAAGGAAAGCCTGGACTCGACTTACCAACCCCCCTCAGGGGTCCCGTGTTGTCCTCCTGTCCATTCTTTAGCCCACCAAATACTAGGAATCCATGGTAGCAGTGCTGGATACAGGGTAAGCTGTCAGCTCCAAGAGAAAGGGGCATAACTGAGCTCCAAGCAAACATTGGACCTACTGGTCTCAGTCACATACACCACAGGACTGTAGTCTGGGCCAGGGGAGACAGAACTATCTGCACTGCTACACCACTGGACATAGCAGACCATTTGTTGGAGGCAGACAAATACTGGCTTCTCTCAGTGCTGCACCAGTGGATATACTAAGTGATGACATCACTGAAAGTTCTTATGTTCTTTTTTTTTTTTTTTAAACTTTTATTTTCATTTTGCAACAAACAAAAGAAACAACACACCAAAAGAGACAAAACAAGTATACAATAAGGAAAAGTAAACCCAGTACCCCCCACCCCGATGCTTCTTCTCTACCCGTTTATATCAGCATGTGAGCGCTTCCAATTAACAGTGATTATACATCAAACGATCAAAAAAGTATCTACAATACAGCATGATCATGGGACAGAGATATATACAAATTTAGACAGTCAGATGAGAGCATTTAGCAAAATGTACATATTCATTGAGCATCTTCCATTGAGACCAATGAGAAGGAGTCTGAACGGAGGAAGCGAACAGACGAGGTATTTGTTCATATTTACTGTAGAGACAGGCATGATTCCACCATTCATTGGGGCTCAGATGGGAACTAATTTTCCAGTATTACTTAATTAGGGAAATAGTAGTGCCAAGCATAAAGTTCGAAAGGAGATAAGCCATTTTTGGGAGAGAGGGGATCCCCGCAACTGGGCGAAGTCCCACTATCCTCCAAGAAAGGGACTCCTGAGAGTGCGAGATAGACTAAATACGACCCCAGACCCGACGCCAGTAATACTGTAGTGCGGGATGTTCAGGCATAACATGAGGCAATAAACCAATGGCCGCAGGACGTGTCCAGCAACCATTGCCCTGAGTAGTGTTCCATTTGTCTAATCTGTGAGGAGTGTAAAAACACCGGTGGGCTAGAAAGGAGAGGGTCTGAGTGAGTGAGGCGGGTCGGGGACCCGTGTCCCTCTACTCCAGATAAGGCTCCATTGCTCCGAGGTCAGAGTCACATGCAATTCTCTCTCCCATACTTTCTGCGCTATAGAGGTATCTCTAGTGATAGCATTACATAAGGTTTAGTAAAAGTGGATGCTACACCCGATGAACTACCGAGAGATCGGAAAGTCTCCAATCAACCTTATGTAGAGAATGCCGATGGCGGGAGTACTCTAGTGCTCCGAATGCAATGCTGAAGTTGCATTGACCAGAGTCGGGAGTCTAAAGATTGCATAAGAGTATTAAAGGCACCTAAAGTGTCTAAAAGCATTGGTGGATAGTGGGAGTCTGAGGGAGAGTCATACCAGGGAGAAAGGTAAGAGGAATCGGTTAGCAAAGGCCCGCTTCTATATCTAGCCACACAGGTCTGCTCGGTACTGGATCTTCCAACCAACGAGCACCTTGTTTGAGAAGAAAAGATTGAGGGAACACTTGAGTAAAATCGCCACCAAGGATTAATGGAGCATTGGCGGAGGCCGAGGCCAACTGCGCAAAACTTGCATAGTAAGCAGGGTTGTCCACATTCGGGGCATAGTGCAAAGACACGTGAATTCACTATCTCCAACCTCAAGGTGTACCCGGGCCCATCTACCCTCCATGTCAGCGCTAATATCAGGTACAGTAGCGTGCAAAGACTTCTTAACCAGGATGGCTATCCCGTACCATTTGGAAACGGTGGGAAAATAGGCAGCTACCATGTGAGGCCTAGCATTGAGTTTCAGTGTTTCAGCAGAGTGAAATGCGTTTCCTGAAGAAACACCAAATCAACATGCTCGTAGCTAAAATAGCTAAGGATTTTCTGTCCTTTGAGTGGACCAGTAATGCCTTTGACGATGAATAATAAGATTTTACATAAGGCCATTCAGAAAAGTTAAAAATTCTGAGCATGATAGCACACATAATTTCACTATGTCCCTCAAACTGACTGTATCTGGCTGTACACATGACATAGGAAAAATAAGCTAATATAATACAATGAAGCGCCCCACATTAACAAAGAAAACCGCAGTACGGTAGAGGAGAAGCAAAACCCCAAAATTACTGGCGACCATGTGTCTGCGGGGAGAAACCCCAGAGAAGGCCGAAATTGAAAAAACACATAACCTGTAGGACTGTGCGTGCTCCGAATCCGACCGAGGCACACATCATGAAGGGATAGGAGACCCAAAACAAAAGTCATACAGAGAAAGAAAGAAAGTCCAGGCCATTTCTGTGCTTGGCTATGACCGCCGCATCGGGCCCTTCAAAATGGCGGATAGAGCCGGCAGATAAGAGTCCAAGATTTGGGATTAGCGCATCTGCTCTGCTTCTTTGGAGTCCAAAAATGTTGATAGTAGATCAGGATCCTCGAACGTCCTGGTCTGGTTGTGGAGAGTCACTCGGAGCTTCGCTGGATACAACAGGCCAAAGCGAGCCTGTAGCTGTTGAAGTCGAGGGCGAAAAGCAAGGAGTTTCTTCCGACGGTCAACGGTAGGCTTTGCCAAATCAGGAAAGAAGGAGACCTTACGACCTTCAAATTCCAAATGATGATTCGCTCGGGCAGCATGTAAAATTTGTTCCACTTGTTGATATCGTAGCAAGCTAAAGATAATAGGCCGGGGGGTCGTGCGGTTGAGCGCCATGTGGGCAGGAACACGGTGTGCTCGATCGATTTCCAGTTCTCTGTGAAAAGTGATCTTCAGCAAGGAGGGAAGAGTTTTGAGCAAGAATTCTCTTATATCTCCTGCTTCCACCCCCTCCGGCATTCCGAGGAGCCTCACATTGTTGCGACGGGCTCGATTATTGCTATCTTCCAACTCCTTTTGAAGGTTCTGTATCTGGCGCTCAGCCTTGTCCAGTTTGCCCAAGCGCACCTCGTGCGAGTCGAGGACCCCCGCCATATTGTCCTGCCGTAATGAAAGACCTTCAAGTCGGTCCTGGAGCACTCCAAAGTCTTCTCGCATGGCTCGAAGCGCTTCTCCATTGGACTGCACCAATTCCTTCACGCCGCGTATTTCCTCCAAAATCTCCAGGTGCATTGCGGGGTTTACACGAAATGGAACCATCTTCTGTGGGGAGGACACCTCTGTTTTGGAGCGTTTTCCGTGAAAAGAAGAAGGAGACCCGAAGTCCAAGCGCGCTGGTTTATGGGCCGCCATCCCCCCCGAGGTGCCCCGGTCAGCTCGGAGCGAAATAGTAAATTTATATAGGTATTAAGTCAGGATTCTAAGTAGGCCTCTCGGGAGCTTCAACGCAAAGCGTCCTACCCGCTGGACATCAGGCTCCGCCCCCCGAAAGTTCTTATGTTCTTAAGTCTTCCTCCATCTGCTGGGAAGGGAGCAAAACCTACTCATCTGGACTAGTCTAGCAGGATGATAAGGAAGCTAGTATTTTATAAAGACTAACAAGCATCTATTGGTCTTTATAAAAGAAACTTAATTGAGGCACGTTGAAAAAATGGTTTTATCTAGATGCCCCCTTATAAAATTACCCTCTACCTATACAATTTACACATTTATGTCTGGCTGCAGTTGCAGCATGTATAATTTTATGCAGATAAGCTGTACATTTTGTAAATGAGTAAGTATTGTCATCGATGGGTCTCCACATTAATAAAAAATAATTGTAAAAGCTTGTCATGAGTTAGCTGTAAGTGTTTCTAAGACATTTTCAATCCTTGAAATGTCATACAAGCAGGAATGGGAAATCCAGGTTCTCAAGGACTGCAAACAGGTCTGCTTTTCACATTATCCAATACAAATATTCATAAATGTTCACCTGCAAACCATGGATCTCAAAGGTCTGAGAATATTCTTAATAAACAATTTTTGGCCAAACTGAAGACCAGCTTGTTTTTAACCCTAATGGGGTTAAAGCATGAACATCAAGTTAAATATTTCATTAAGCAAAGCACAATGAGTCTTAGCAGACTGAAACCCAGCACATGGATCTGGCCTGACTCATCCTAACAGCAAGTCAAGCCAGAATCATGTGGAGACCGATACAGGAAGGGGCAAATTTGGGCCATCCAGATGTCTCAGAATAGGACGGGCTCTGTTGTACCTGATTCTGCACTGCATGAGCTATACACTCTCGAGGTTGCAGGATCAGGCAACTGGACAGCCTTGAATGCCCCTGCAGCAGCTGCGGGGATGTCCTGGAAGCAGCACAGCCAGGCCTACCCTGCCCCTGTTGGTGCACTGACACTCGACTCTCCCCAAACCAGTATCCCCACCGCCTGACCCTCGGCGGGGTCCGCCACGGCCGGGATCGGGCAGCGGAGCCTCACCTCCCATGGCTCCATGTCCATTGGGTAGCTGTCGGGGCAGCTTGCATGGGCGCCCAGCACTTATTCCACCTCTGAGGTGGAATACACTGGGCATCCTCCTGGTGACCGCCGGACTACAGGGCCATGACCTGAATTGGCCCTGTATGTCCGGGGGCCTGGCCCAGCCCCGCTCTGCCCACTCTCTACACCTGTGCCACCACCATCCATATCTCCCTGCACTGTGGTTGTGTGCATGTGTGGAGATCATGTTCTGGCATACGGTCAGGGCAAATAGCGGGGCTGCATGTCCTCCCGGGACAGACAGCCCCACTATTCGCCTCTCAGAAGCAGGCCCTCTACCTCCTCCCACCTGCCTCTGCTTTCCACCCATGGGCAGATATCAGGGCCTAAGAAGTCTAGGAAAGATAAGCTTTGGACAAGTGAGCTCTCCCTGGTATACCAACACTGAAAGCCTGAAGAAGTGCTGAAGCCCATTGGGTGGATAGGTGAAGAGATGAGGAGGCAGTCAAAAAAAAGTTGACTAAGAAGAGAGGAGAGGGGAAGGAGAAGGAAGAGTAGAAGGAAAGAAAATATTGGGGGTCAGTGAAAAAAGAGTGAAAGAAGCAACATGCGAGAGACAGAATAACAATAAGTAAGGGAGGGAGGTATGAAAAAAATGGGAAAATATGATGGGGAGAAAAGAGAGAGTAGCAGAATGAGAGACGAAGTAATTGGCTGTGTTGAGAGAAGTGAAAAGGGGGACACATATTAAGCTGGAAAGAGAGACAATAGAATGAGGGTGAGAAATAAACAAGAGAGGAGATCGTGAAGAGAAGCAGCAAAAGATAAGCACATAGAAACATAGGAAAGTTAAAAACACTAAAACAAGATTCTGAAGAAATGAGAAGAGGAAGGAAAAATAAAAGTCTGAAATGAGAAGGAATGAGGAAATTGAGATATAATACAGACAGAGAAGGCCAAGGAGCACATGACAATGGATAAAGGAATGCGAGGAAATAAAACGTTTGGAAAATGGTTAAGTTTAAGGTTGCACAATACATGAAGGCAGGCACTTCAAACAGTGACTTATAACAAAACTGTGTACAGTTGCGGTCACCATTATTGGCACCCTTGCATTTTAGGTATGTTGTATACAGCATATCTTGAGAAATAATTGGAAATATTCCAACTGTTTGTCATCATAATATTTTAACAGTATGTTCAATAGTATGCAACAAATACAAAGGTGTCCGTGCAACTTAGACATGGTCATTTCTGAGAAAAAAAAACAAAATATGATCTGGACAAGATTAACTGCACCCTTCACTAATATTTGGTCGCACAACCCTTGTCAGTGATGACAGCCTCCAAATGTTTCTTGCATCCATCTATACGTTTCATAAATCTGACTGCTGGTAGTTTCTCCACTCTTCAACTTTGATTTGTTCCAGCTCATGAATGTCTCCAGGATTCTTTTTACCAATGGCAGATTTCAGCTCTTTCCAAAGGTTCTCGATTGAACTGAGATCAGGACTCATTGCTGGCCAGTTTAAAACATTCCATTTTTTCCTTTTTAACTATTCTTTTGTATTTTTGAATGTATGCTTTGGGTTGTCCTGCTGGAAGACCCACGGCTTTTGACCCAGACCAAGCTTCTAACCCTAGGTAACACATTTCGCTCCAAAATACCTTGGTACTCCTCTGACTTGATGATTCTTTTAATATATTCCAGGCCTCCATTTCCTGAGGCAGAAAAATAACCCCTCAATATCAGGGAATCTCCACCTTATTTAACCGTAGGAAAGCTGTTTTCTTCCTTATAAGTTTCATTTCTTCACCTATAAATATATCACTGGTCTGCATTATCAAAGGGCTCAGTTTGGTTTCATCTGTCCACAGAACATTGTCCCAGAAGGATTGTGGTTTCTCATGGTGGTTTGGACAAAGATCAGGGGTGCCTTTTTATGTCTGTCTTTGAAAAGTGGGATCCTCCTTGGCCTTCACCCATGAAGTCCTTGTTTAGTGCGCAGCCTATGCTGCAGGTTGAAACCACCACTCCAGATTGCTCCAGGTCAGCCTAAGTTCTTTGGATGAGGTATGTGGTGTTTTTCCAACAGTTCACACTAAGCTTCAAAGACTTCTTGGATTCATTTTCCTCTTCCCACCATGTCCTGGGAGGTTCTTGACAGTTCCGTGAGCAGAAAAGTTCTTAATAATATTGTGAACTGTAGACACAGGAATCCCAAGGTCTTTGGAGATGGTCTTTGAAGTTTGATGTTTGGTGATAATGGCTTTTCTGACGGTCTCAGTCAGCTCTCTTGCCTTCACCTTTGTGAAAGTGGTACAGGGAGTGAATGTGGCCATTTTAAACATTAGAGCCATCATTCATTAGTTGACTCAAGTCATGTGAGTATTGACAACTGATCACAGCTGCATCTAATTTTACTGCATGGGAATGTAGTTTTTCCTTTCAAATTGATTTGAATTGTTTATATGCATGCCAATAATCAAGTCCTCAAAAACAAAATCTCATTCCTCTCTTAACAAAAGACATAAAATGGAACATTTTAATAAGGATAGAAGGATCTCCGACCACCAGAGCACCAGTCATAGGCATAAATTATTTTTGCCCTTGACCTTTTGCTCAATTGCACCAATGATCCAAAAAACTCCTTGTATAAATATTTATATATTTATTCTTCCCAATTTAACTTAATTATTAGCCCATAACAATTTCATTACAAAGTACTTCCACCCCACAGAGCACACTGTGCTTCATATGGTATCGATTCTACTCTTCTATGGTGTGGTTTACTTGCATGGATTTTGGCAGGACTCAAGAATAGTAGAATCGATAACGTATAAAACACAATGTGCTCTGTGGGGTGGAAGGACTTTGTAATGAAATTGTTATGGACTAATAATTAAATTAACTTGGGAAGAATAAATAGATAAATATTTATACAAGAAGTTTTTTTTTATCATTGATGCACTATGACCGGTGTTCTGGTGGTCTGAGATCCTTTTCTCCTTTATTAAAAATGTTCCATTTGATATCTTTGTGTGGAGTGGAATGAGATCTTTTTTGTGGTTGATTATATCATTTTTTCACTCTATGAAAGGTCAGGTTTCTGGGGAATAATCATGTCCTGGCAATGTCCCAGTTTTTATACTATTTTCTACCATTTCCTTTTTTAATTGGTCTTGTTTCATTTGATTCTTTTTTGTGTCAAATAAATGGGCATATATAGTCCAAAGCCATTTCACTGGCCACTTTTTTAGGAGATATTGGACATTAAGGGGTTGAACTGCAACGGTGCCAGTAATGTTGACCACGACTGTATTAAAGCACAGAAAACCTCTTCCCCTCTCACCTCCTCAAGTTTTGATTCCATAAACATCAGGGCATATTATATTTAATTGCATTTAAATTAGTTTTATAAACTGCACCACACTCTGCAAAAGGAGATAGGCAGTATACATATATTTAAACATTTTTCAGGTAACACAATATAATCAATAATACATAAAATCCAATCAAGAATAAAATAAGTCAATAAAAACGATGGAGCTGATATTCAGCACTACTGATATTTAAACATGGAAAACAGCCATGGCATTAAAATATCCTCCGGATATTCAGCACAGTATCCAAACATTGGCTTCCACTGAATAACCAGATTATGTGGCCACTATGCAGATAACTGACACACCTATCCAGATAGTGACGATTTTCAGCCACTATTCGGATAAGCTATCTGAATTGCAACACAGGACAGCTTTTTCTGCAGCCCAACCTACCAGGAATGGCTGAAAATTGCCACTATCTGGATAAGTGCAATGATTATCTGGATAGTGGCCACCACTGCCCTTGCTCCGCCCACAGACAGCCCCAGTGCTGTCCAGATAGTGCCAGGATGGTCTGTGGAGATATTCAGCAGCACTATCCAGATAGTGCCGCTGAATATCTTGCTCAGTCCCTGGTTATCTGGATAAGGGATTTAGAAAATTGACCTCTAGAATTAAGATAAACAATAATATATAAAATCAAATCAAAAAATTAAAGAAAACAAGAATTTAAAAAAATCTTAAAACAAATCACTAATTTCCATTCCCTGAGCTACCTAATTACAGTATAATAACCTTTCCAACAGCTTTTCAAAAAGCCGTGGGGGATATATTCAAAATGATTAACATGGTTAGCAGACTAGTAATGATGTTAATCCCAGTGAGTGGGATATTCAGAGCATATAACCATTTTGTGCCGCTGAATATCCCCTCCTAATATCGCTGCATGCCCTGATTCTAACCATGTAGCATTGGGTTGTTTCAGGGGCGATCTTGGGGTGGTGTTCGTGTTAACCAGTCAGCGGTGATAGTCATCCATTGGCCAGTTAAAGTAAACCAGATAAGTTAGGTACACAAAAGGTTGGACTAACTTTAGACAGTTTAGCTAAATTGCTATCTGAGCATACCAGATATCCAGTGTCAGTAGCCGGATATGACCCCAGCATTGAATATCTGGGTCTAACTTAAAACAGCGATGGCCAGTCGCTTTAACTGGACTGGCCATCACCCTTGAATATTCCTACTACGACTTATCATTTGTACAGTGCTACAAGGCATAGACAGCATTGTACATATAGATGTACAGTTAGACAGTCCCTGCTCATTAGAGCTTATAATCTAATCAAGATGAAGAACTTCACAAAACTGGGAACAAGAGTATGGTAAGATACATATAATGATGAACAAGAGACTAAGGGGTATGTTTACTAAACCGTCTTAATGTTACCGGCGCTAGTTGCAGCGTTAATGTGCAGAATGCCATATAAGGTAGTGGGCGGTCCGGAGGTAAGGTTGCAAGGAAAGGGTATCGTACGATAGTGGGCGCCGTGGCATGTTCACGCGCATTAACGCTAAGGTCATGACAGCGCAGTATGAGAAGCTATAAAGATGTAGCCCACTGGTTACTACAATGACTGTGGAGGCAGAGGTCATGGGTTCGATCCTGCAGTGGTGTTATGTAAGAAGGCTGTCTGAGGCATTTCCTTTTTTAATTTAAATCAGTGCTGCCAGCAAAAACATCCTCACAGTGCTGTAATCTAAGGTGCAGCATAATGCACCCTATAAGGCACTCCATAGGGCACATTATAAAGTGCACTGTCCGCCAAGGCACCTTATAATGTGCCCTATAGGGCGCTCTATAGGGCGCCTTATGAGGCACCTTAGGCTACGGCACTGTGAGGGTGTTATTGCTGGCAGCACTGATTTAAATTAAAAGGAAAAGCCTCAGACAGCCTGATTAAATAACACCGCTGAGAGATCAAACCCATGACCTCTGCCTTTGCAGTCATTGAAGGAACCAGTGGGCTACATCTCTATAGTGTGTAATACACTGCTGGCTGGCTACAGAAAGACTGCAGGTCACCACACAAACTGTCTGCTGTGGTTACCAGGATAGGTTAAACCCACCCGTACCCATGAAGCACTGCACATGCAGATCAGCAGCCTACAGCTGCTCACAAGATGGGGTATGCGTCTCTATAGCACCCCGGCCTGGTAGGGGGAACTGAATGTGTGTGTTACAAGCACAGAGTAGCTACAGACCGTGACATTGTGCGGTTCCTGTGCTCACCCTGAGGGTGAGATGGGGCGCCCAGCACCAGGTCTGCAGCACCTGGCTTGGCTGAGATAGGCTGTGCTGCAGGTCCCCATCAGTGCCAGTGTGTGACAGATAATCCTTGCAGACACACCTACGATACACCTGTGTCCATCTGTATTTCCCAGTCACGTCTAGTCCTTGTGGACTATGATGCACCCAGAATACTGCATATCCTGTGTGGTTGCCATGGTCACATGTTATAAGAGAAGGGGGGTGGTTGGACCCAAAAGCGGATTATGTAGCACCACCCAACCCGCCCCTGTGGGACAGGGTGGGGGACAGGATCTCCCACCAACAGATCCACATTCTACATCTCTGCAATGCTGGCAGTAGAGGGGACCATCAACCCCAGTCCTGCTGGGGAATAGGCACCCTACAGGGCAGTCAATGCAGAGCTGTACGCATCACATAGGGCACTGGCAGACAGGCAGTAGGCCTGGAAAAGTTCAGCTGCCCCCCACCACTATCTGACATTCACCAGCAGAGGGCACAGTCAGTCTCCACCTGCTGCCCCCTGCAAGGTGTTCCAGCCATACACATGCTAACTGCAGACAGTCTGCTAGCTAATACACAGTACATGTTCCTGGAGGAACTGTGTGCACCCAAAAATGGGATGTGAGCACACACACCAAACAAGTATGTCAGTGATTGGGCCCCAGAAAAGGAAACTCATAGATATCACTTGAGAAAAATGCTGTATAGCACTATGGGGGAACCTAGCCATGCCATGGTCACTGCTCAGTCAGGGTGAGAGTGACCCCCCAGCATGACATGCTGTGGCCACCCTGTCCATGCAAGTGGTGGTCGGGCACTACAATGTCCCAGCCATTGCCCTATGCCCTGTGCAGATGCATCCTGTCCAGGCTGCCCTGACAGGGCCATACCCACAGTACCAGTACCTTGCTCGTCATTATGCACATTGGCAGGCTAACACAGGAAACAGTGCAAGCAGTGTGGGCTCAGTAAGATGTAGGCAGCCACAAAACACTGGATAGACATACACACATCCCCACACCTATGCCAACATTGTGCAAATATAAAGGTTTTTGGCAGCCCTGGCCACCATACCAGTCCTGGGCACAGTGCAGGCATTGCCATGGTACGCAATACTGTTGGGGTCACTCCCTGGGGTGGTAAACATTGTCAGAAACAAAAACTGAAACACACTCCACAGATATCAGAAAGGTTGCTATGATGAATCTCTGTCAACAAATTGTGTTTAACTTAGGATTTGTTATCTGACATTAATCATAGCAACCTTTTGATATATGTGGAACGTGTTCCCAAGTTTAGGACGGCATTGTTAAGGTATGCCAGGTGCTAGTATTGGGAGATGCTGTTCCATGCAGGGCCCAAAAGCCTGACTCTCCATGAGGCTTTGGATAGTGGAGCCTGTGGGTGTGGGTGTTTGTGCCCAGGTTGGCCACTGCTGTAGGGCAGAAGTTCCCAAAGCCGGGCCTGGTGGACCAAACATGGTTCAGGTTTTCATGCTGTCCCTAATGAATATGCATGAGATACATTTGCATACAATGGGGGCCGTGCATACAAATGCAGCACAGGCATATTTATTAGGGACAGCATAAAACCTGAATGGTGTTTGGCCCTCCAGGACTGCAGTTGGGAAACTCTGCTCTAGGGATTGCACATGTTTATGGTGTCTGTGCCCTGTAGGGTAAAATACAGGCATTTATGGCATGTTTATTTAATCTGCAATAAAGGTTCCATCTTTATTACCATGGTTTAGTATTGGATAAAATATAGGGACATGGTTTGCAGAAGCCACAGCTGGGACTTGAACCTGTGACCTTTTGCCCCTCAACACACTGATTGTGTGTACTGCACCAAACTGTTGCCACAGAGGCAGATCATTTCCTAGGGATACCATGACTGTTCGTCAGACAGACTTTCTCTGTTGCCGTGCACGGCACCCACCTAAACGGGGCTCGGCTGTGGTCTGCTGTGGGCAGATGCCACTGCCCCCTCCGCCACCAGCAACCCTCCGCCACCATGCTGACATGGCCTTGTGCCGGTGGTGCTGGTGGTGTGCAGTCCCAGGCCATCCAGTGTGCCGGTAGGCGGCTGCCTATGGTGCGTGATATAGGGTAGGGGTGCCTGCATAGACATCCACACTTCCCCCCGGCACCGCCTGCCAATGTTATGTGCCCTTTGGGGTACTTGCTGAGTAATGTCCATTGTGGCACTGTGGGACACACACTCGTGGCCATGTCTGCCCTTCGTCAGTTGCTGCCTTGCTGGTTTTCCACTTCTACATTCCTATGTGTCACCTAGGCATCTGCCTAGCCCACCCTGTGCCCCAGCTGCCCCACTGAATGTCCCGCCTGCAGCCCCCTGTACCCCATTTGCAGCCTCACCGTAGTGCCCTCTTGTACTTGGGCACTGTGATGTTGCTGCACATGTATCACTACTATCACTTTACTTGGTTTCCCTGCCTTTGCTGCACATTGCTGACTGAAATGGTTTCTCTCCCCTGCAAATGTGCCTCTAGCGCGAGGTTTTCACTAGTGCTACTTTTCAGACCTTCATTTCATGGCGTTAGTGTGCATGGAGCCTCTCCCTGCCCACTCTCTGCCCATTGACCCCTTATCTACGCCCCTGGGGAGCCTTACTCCACCCTCTGCGTACCTTACCGCCGCCGGAGACGTTATCGCGCGATACGTGACGTTCTCGCACAGTAATGCGCCATTATCACGCGATGATGTCACGTATCGCGCGAATATGTCGCAGCCGCGCCGTTAGCGCCATTTTGTAAACATACCCCTTAAATGGGTTACATTATAGCTTCATTATGTGTTCTGCAGTCTTTCTACTTTTTGATGGCGTATACAAACGATCTATGTTTATCTGTTCCACTCCATTCATTAATTTATACACCTCTATCATAACCCCCCTCGGCCATCTCTTTTCCAAGTTGAATAGCCCTTACCATTTAAGTTTCTCCTCATAGGGGTATCTTTCCATCCCCTTTACCATTTTTATTGCTCCCCTCTGTACCTTCTCTAATAACGCTATATCCTTTTTAAGATATGGAGACCAGAACTGAACAAAATATTCAAGGTGCGGTAGCACCATGGAGGAATAGAGAGGTATTATAATATCCTTGGTTTTATTCTCTATTCCTTTCCTTATGATTCCTAGCATTCTATTTGCTTTCTGGCCACCGCTGCACACTGGACGGAAAGTTTCAATGTATTATCCCTGATAACCCTAAAACATTTTCCTGGGTGGTGGTTTCTAAGGGTTGGTACCTTGCATTGTCTAACCAAAGTTTGGGTTGTTCTTTCCTAGGTACATAACTTTGCACTTGTCCACATTCAATTTCATCTGCCATTTGGATGTCTAGTCTCCAATTTATCAAGGTCCTCTTGCAATTTTAAACAATCCTCTTGTGTTTTAATAACTTTGAATAATTTTGTCTCATCTGCAAATTTGATCAACTCACTAGTTTTTCCCATTTCCATGTCATTTATGAATATGTTAAAAAGCAGCGGGCCCAGCACTGATCCCTGGAGTACTTCACTATTCACCTTTCTCCATTGAGAATATTGGCCATTTAGCCCTACTCTCTGCTTTCTATATTTTAACCAGTTCCTGATTCACAATACTACACTGCCTCCAATACCATGACTTTTTAATTTTGCCAAGAGTCTCTCATGAGGGACCTTGTCAAATGTTTTTTCTGAAAATCCAAATACACAATGGCCCTGGTTCAGCAAGACGATTTGAGGAGCTGCACGTCCTGGCAGTACATGCAGACCCGCAAGCCATCCTGTCCATATTCCCCCACAGGCTCTCCCTGCACGGCCAGAGCAGCAGTATGGGGAGAGCCGGCAGGGGGTGGGAAGGGGCGGAGTATGGGCGGGAGTGGGCTGAGGTGGCAGGACATACAGGGCCGATTCAGGTCACAGCCTTGTACATCCTCTGATTGGGGGTGCAACATGCAGCTTATTCCACCACAAAGGTGGAATAAGCAGCTGCAGAGACCCCAATCGGGCCTGTGAACCCTCCTAACGGCTGAGGGCAGTGCAAGTTGGATCCCAGGGACACGACGGGCCATCTCAGTCTGGTTCCCTTGGTGCAGAATCGCGTCCTAACAGACCCGTCCTGCTCAGAGCCATCCAGATGACCCGAAAGTGCCCCTAGTGGAATCGGGCTCTTTATCAACCGACTCACCTTTGCCTACCTGTCTATTCACACCTTCAAAAAAATATAACAGATTTGTAAGACAAGACTTTCCTTGGCTAAATTCATGTTGGCTTTCTCCCATTAAACCATGTTATAATTTTATTCTTTTTAATGGTTTCTACCATTTTGCTTGGTACTGACGTCAGGCTCACTAGTCTGTAGTTTCCTGGAACACCCCTGGAACCCTTTTTAAAAATTGGGGTTACATTGGCTATTCTCCAGTCTTCCGGTACCACAGATGATTTTAAAGATAGTTCACAGATTACTAATAGTAGGTTTGCCATCTCATATTTCAGTTCTTTCAACATCTTCGGATATATACCATCTGGTCCAGGTGATTTGCTATTCTTCTGTTTATCAAATAGTTGTAATACAACTTCCCGGTTTATCGATATTTCTTTCAATTCTTTCAATACATCACCTTTATATACCATTTCAAGCATGGATAACTTTCTTACATTTTCTTCAGTAAAGACCGAAGCAAAAAGCTCATTCAGTTTCTCAGTTACGGCCTTGTTCTCACTTAGCTCTTCTTTTATTGCTCTATCATCCAATGGTCAACTGACTCTCTCACAGGTTTTTTTGCTACAAATGTAATTGAAAACATTTTTATTATGTATTTTTGCTTCCATGGCAAGCTTCTTTTCAAATTCTCTCTTTGTCTGCCTTATCACTGCTTTGCATATAACTTGACAATCCTTATGTTGTTTCCCGTATTCATCATTTGGCTCCTTCTTCCACTGCCTGAAAGATGATTTTTTGGCTACAAAAGTCTCTCTGACCTCACCTTTAAACATACTGGCAGTTTATTCACCTTCCACTTTTCTTAAGGCATGGAATGCATCTGTTCCCAGGCTTCCAAGATAATACTTTTAAACAACGCCCATGCTTGATATAAATCTTTAACCTTTGCAGCTGCTCCTTTTAGTTTTTTCTTAACTATTTTCCTCATTTTAACATAGTCTCCCTTTTGAAAGTTAAAAGGTCATACTGTGGATTTCCTTGTAATTTATTAAATCAAATGTGATCATGCTATCATCACTATTTGCAAGTGGCCCCAAAACCCTTATCTCTTGCACCAGATCCTGTATTCCACTAAGAACTAAATCCAGAATAGTTTCTCCTCTTGTCAGTTCATGAAGCAGCTTCTCCAAGAAGCAGTCATTTATTTCATCTAGAAACTTTATCTCCCCAGCATGTCCTGCTGTGTCATTGACCCAGTCAATACCAGGGTATTTGAAATCACCCATTATTACTATCTTGTAAATTTTGTTAACTTCCCTGATTTCTTTCAGCATTTCATTATCCATCTGTTCATTCTGGCTAGGCAGTCGATAGTATACCCCTACTGCGACCGCCTTCCCCTTTTTACATGGAATTTCTGTCCATAGAGATTCTACAGTATATTTTGTTTCTTGCAAATCTTTAATCCTGTGTGACTCAATGCCCACTCTAACACAGAGCATAACTACTCCACCAATTTGATCTACCCTATCATTGTGATATAGTTTGTACCCAGGTATCACAGTACCTCATTGGTTGTCTTCCTTCCACCATCTTTCTGAGATGCCAATCATACCTAACTTTTTATTCAGTGCTATATAATCTAGCTCTCCCATCTTATTTTTAGATTTTTAGCATTTGCATAGAAGCATTTTAGAGGTTGTATTTTATTCATATTAATCTGGTTATCAGTTGATAGGGGTAATTTGGAATCTTTCCGCTCTGTGCTTAAGAGCATCTGGGTTACTTTTATCTTTATTGGAACCTCTCTGTTTGGATGTCCTAACTTCCCTGTTTTGCTAGTATCTTTCAAGGATACATCCTTTTGAACCATATACTAGCTGCTCTATCTCCTTTTCAAAAGTTAATGCCAGCAGCGTGGTTCCATCCATTAAGGTGGAGCCCATCCTTTCAGAAAAGATCCTCCCTTCCCCAGAATGTTGCCCA
This sequence comes from Ichthyophis bannanicus, assembly GCA_033557465.1. NCBI lineage: Eukaryota > Metazoa > Chordata > Amphibia > Gymnophiona > Ichthyophiidae > Ichthyophis > Ichthyophis bannanicus. Next base: position 1,582,355,001 of record CM066031.1, read on the forward strand.
GTTCCTAACAAATCCAAAACCCTCTTCTCTGCACCATCGTCTCATCCATGCATTGAGACTCCAGAGCTCTGCCTGCCTTTTGGGTCCTGCGCATGGAACGGGAAGCATTATGGAGAATGCTACCCTGGAAGTTCTGGATTTCAAAATAGTGCTTAGTGTGCTCAGCTTTTTATCTTCTGCCACATCAAGAAGGAATCTTTTTGGCTGACCTTAACTTCTGACAGGTCTCTCCAGAATCATTAAGGGCTCTATGTACCGAAGTGTAAAGTGACTTTGCATGAAAAACAGTGCAAAACACCTGGAAAAATGCAAAAATGCACGTGGTTTCTGCTATTTTTTTGCAGAAAGTGCAGAAATGCAAAGTTACTTTGCAAAAAAACACTTTGTAATATTAAACTTTCTGCAAATCAGACTTCATGTGAAAGCTTATGTAAAGTCTGCATTAATGAGCTGCTGCGATGCAAAATCATGCAAAAATGGAAAAAAATGTGAAAACGAAAATGCGAAAAAGGGTTTGAAGGCTAATTTCACTGAGAACATAACTACAGTTCAAGAGCCTAATTATTGTTTCTAAAGCTAGTTGCGAAAAATACTGCCCCTTTTTTGCATGGTAATGGCAGGAAAAATTTAAAGGACCTGCTAGCAGGGGCAAAACAAGTAGGAATCACTCCTGTCCCCATCACCCCCCACCAGACATCTTGGGGTAAGTCAGAATCCCGGGTTGGGGGGAGGGGGAAGAGAAGCACGGCAAAAAAGGGACAAGGCTTCAAGGGTGAGGGATTGGAGGGGAATTTCTTCCACTGGAGGGAGGAACTGTCAGACCCAATGGGCTATCAGGCCACCGGGGAATGGTGGTCCCCCAGAAAGGAAGTTTAAGGAGATATCAGACACTATGGCAGGGCATTTAAGGGGGCCCCAATTTTGACCAATGGACCTTTTACCACATGAAAGGGTGTTTTTAAAAAATGTTTACAAGAGTCTGCAAAGTTCCTGGCTATGGCAACGTATGAAAAATTCCATGTGGACTTCACTAGGAATGTAAATGAAGCAAGAACTCATTTGCTCTCTCAGCTAGATTTCACAGAAATGGCTGCAAATTCACAAACATTTTGTTGGGTGAATATATAGGCTCCTAAATGCTTACAGGTAATTATAATATCAGTATTTTATTTAAACAGGATTCTTTGAAGTTACTGAATTTTGGACAGCACTGTCTGCTATTTGTTTTCCAGTGCTAATTCATTTGGCTTAGCTTGACTTCAGCTCTTAGAGCAAAAACAGATTTCCTGACTCAGCCCTGACTTGTTCCAACTACATTCACATTTTCTGGCTTGCCCACTGCTACTTCCAATCTTACTTACCTTGGGAAGGTTTGCTGGAATACTGCCCTAAGGGCAGTAATATAAATATATTGATTCAAGTACCTATAAAGGTGTGAAATGAACACTGGCTTATGCTCAGATATAGTGCATTTGCTTCAGACAGGATCAGGGCCGGCCCGTCCATTGTGCAAGAATGTTGTTTGCAAAGGGCCCCGCGTTTCAGGGGGCCCCGCGCAAACAATATTCTTAATCTTCCGGTAAATTTAAAAAAAAAAAAACTTGCTGCTGCTGCCGCTGCCGCTGCCACGGCATCCCGCGGGGCACCCCTGCCCGGCAGAGTCCTCCATGTGGCCTCAGCTCCCTAAGTGCAGGCTTTCAGAGCCGCGAAGGGAGAGAGCTTCTCCCTCGCGGCTCTGTTAAGCCGCTGGTGCTGATGGGAAACAGGATTGCAAATCGGCTTTGGTGGGGGCCTGGACTGAAATTAACTCATGGAGTGGCTAGAACTGGAAGTAGGCTCATGGGGGGCTTGGATTGGAAATGGGCTGAGTGGAGGGGAGCTAGGATTTGACATGGGCTGATGGTGGGACTAGGAAAGGACTAGAAATGGGCTGATGGGGAGCTGGGATTAGAAATGAACTGATGGAGGGACTCGAATAGGACTGGAAATGGATGGGGGAGCTAGGACTGGAAATGAGCTGATGATGTGGCTAGGATAGGATTGGAAATGGGCTGATGGGGGGCTAGGACTGGAAATGGGCTATGGGGGGCTAGGACTGGAAATGGGATGATGCGGGGACTAGAAGGGAGCGGATGCTGGGTGGAGCTGGAACTAGAAGGGAGCTGATGTTGGGGGAGGATTAGAATGGGATGGAGCTGGGAGAGTGAAATGGAGAGGGGAAAAATATTTTGTGTGGAAGGGAAGACAAATCTACAATTGGCCGGGTATTGGGAGAGTAAGTAGGGATTGAGGATGGAGGGGTAAAATATGAGTGGATGAAACAGGAATGAGGAAAGAGCAAAAGGAGAAAGATTAGTATGTTAAAGCAGATGTAAAGAGAGAATGGAAAAAAAACTAGAAGAGAGAAGAAAGGACAAATGGACAGCAGACGATGGAGAGTTAGCAGAAGACACAAAGAAACCAGAAGAAAGTGGCTGGAGCAATTGCAACTGAAAAAAAAATGCACAAAAGGTAGAAAAATATCTCTATATTTTGAATTTATTAACTGGAATATGTCAGCTCTGGGAAATGTGCATCATTAACGTCTGTGCTTTGTTTAGTACAAGAGGAAATTAATTTATAGCTTTATTTCTACAGTGTTGTTGTACATTCCAAGTTTGGCTTTTGGGGTTCCCAGTTTAATTATTGTCTTCCTGTTTCTAAATTGTGATTCCTTGTTTGGTGATGGTCTATGTTCTGCATGTGTAACTGAGCTGAGGTATTCTGTTTATGTAATTCCTAGTTGACATTGCCACTTGTTCTCTTTCCCCAGTAGGTCATGTATTGTTATTCTCTGAAATGTATTGGTTTAATATTTGCAGTGTTGCCTTTTGATAGGTAGGGTATGGTGCTTTGTGAGTCCTGGTAGTGCTGTTAGGATATGGCGGGTTTGCTATGGGTTCTAAATGGGCAGTGTTTGTAATAGTTCCTAATGTGCCGGGCGGTTGGCACTGGATTATAGTAATGTAGAAATCTTTTAGTCTTTCTTTATCGATACACTCATTAAGAGGCATGTTTACTAAACGTTAGCGTATGGTAACATTATGCAAATATTTATGCAAATGAGACCCCTTATGCAAATGAGGCCCCGCACTCAGTCTCCGCACATGGCTCTGCACCCCCCTTGGACCGCCCCTGGACAGGATACACTTCACTCAATGTCAAATGCAATTTGAGCTCCACTCCTACTGCTCTACAAATCCAGGGTCTTATCATCCAAATAGTTTCCTGCGCCCATATTTAAGGACTAACTTGCTGCTAAATATCTGATTGAAAATCTCTTATAAGCAATTTTAATCAGCTTTAAAAACACATTACTTGTATAAGGCATTGTTCCCCCTGATGCAGTTTCTGGCTTGGAATCTGAAGCTGATGGTTGCCGGGCTGGCACACAGTGTCTGAATTCTCCACTTGTGCCTCTTTCTGTCTTCTCTTTTTACCCTTACCTTCTTCTATTTTCTTAATTTTATTTTATTCTTTGTTCTGATCTACTGTATTATGCTTACTTTTCTGATGTTATTTGAAGTATTTTTGTGATTTTACTTTATGATTTTCATTTGATTTGTGACCCACAGGAAGAGGCTCTATATCAAATAGAATGAAACCTGAAAACTTGTTACTGTTTGGGATTTAGCAGAGCTATGCTTTCTTAGTAAAAAGGAATATTTTCCATACTCCTTAGCCCAGTGCAGTTTACACACCAATGTTTTGGAAGAAGTGGAATTTGCATCCAGGAGTAGTCCAGACTCCAGGAAGTGTATGTTCTGCATAAGAAGAGGTTCTGCACACAGACTGAATGGCAGTAGGTCTTGTCCAAGGAGTTCTCAGAGGAGAATCCACAAGAGTGAGAAAAGTCACATTTTTATGTAGAATCCAAGGAGAAAATCATTAACTGAGATTAGGTGCCAAGAAAGAGAATGGAGAAGAAAGACTGGGATGGCCTGCAAAGGGCATACTAACAGAGAGTCAGAGGAAACCACTGTTGGTGATTGATAGACTGTAATTTTGTGACTCTTTGGGATTTTATTTCTGCATGGATAGCACCGGAAGAAATTGTAGTTTGACCGGTCATCAGTATTTTGCAAGTACTTCAGTAAATTTTTGGTTTTCAAATAACTCTAAACCAGTGGTTTGTGCAAGAGGTAACTAAGATCCAGAGCAAGGGCAATGAAGCAAGTTTTTCCACCTTAGGAGCCCTACTGAGAGGCTTATGACCCACCTACTCCCAGGTATCTTCACATGTTCCAGGAAATAGTGGAACAGGGATTACATACAGGACTTTAACCCCCCTCCCCCCTCATTTGCTCATCAGTTACAAATAGCCACTACTCCACTATCAGTGTATTTCAAGGCTCTGACCTGGGCCACTTCTCTCTCTGTAACTATTACTGTGATGCTTTAATCTCCTCGTATAGCTCTCAGTAACAATCCCATGCTAAAGACTCCCATATCTGTCTCACTACACTAAATCATTCACCAAGAAGCCAGATCCAAATCTCAGTCCAACTGTCCGACACTGCCACCTGGATATCCCATTACCACCTTAAAATTAAAATGGACAAAACAGAACTTCTTGTCTTTCCACCAAAACCCACTTCCCCTGTCTCTATTTCATCCTCCCATTTCCCTCAGCAGTAACTTTGGGATCATTTTTAACTTCTTTCTCTGCATCTCTACACACATCCAAAACCCTGCTAAAACATGCCACTTCTTTCTGAACAACATCACCAAAATCTGCCCCTTCCTTTCTGAACACACTGCTGAAACCCTTATTCAGCCCTTCATGACCTCTTGCTTAGATTACTATACCACTCCCCACAGGTCTCCCACTGAATCATCTCTCTCCACTACAATCTAGTCAAAATTTAATTGTGTGAGTGACCTTCCATCAATGTTTCTATCCCATATAACCTCTCTCCTCAAGTCAGAAACTATTTACTAACCTGCTTTAGTTGTTAATACAGCAATTACTGTTCTGTAACAGTTAATGTGTGTGCCATGCTGTTAATGCAATACTAATTTCTGTGTTAAAAAGTTAACGTAGAATGGAGAAGAAAATGGGTGGGGCCTGTACTTACATTTAAAGTGGCATTTAACAAATGGCATCAAAGTGCAATCTAGGACATCCAAGCCAGAATGTCTGAAAAAAAGCAGCCACGATTACACACACATGGATGTGCACATGTGGACATCTGCTACTTCCCCAGAATAGTATTTCAGATGTTCCCAGAATAGTATTCCAGAACCTGGCTGTCTAGAAATAGCCTAATGGTTATTTATTTATTTAGCAATTTTTCTATACCGCTTTTCTTACATTCAAAGCGGTTTACACTGAACGTTAAACAAAATTAACTTTACATAGAACAAGGAATTAAAAACTTGGATATAACAGGGGGAGTAACAATATTGGATACATGGTTTCTTGATGTTGGTTATGATGGTTGCTGCTATTGTATGGAAGGTAGAATGATTGGATGTGTTCGTATTTCATTGAAATGGGTGTGTTTCGCACAGTGTTTCAGGTTCTGGTCCATAGTATTCCAAAAAAAGGTGTGTTTTTAAGGCTTTCCGAAAGTCCCATAGGTCATTGGTGGTTCTTATGTTTTCTGAGAGGGCATTCCAGAGTGATGGAGCGTATACTGAAAAAACTTAAAAGGTTAGAGTAGTGAACTACGATCAGGAAAGTTAGCGTTCAAAATCTTCTATTGCTACGGCAGTGATTGTGCAGAGTACTGGGGATGATGGAGTGCTATCTTTTCTACACCCTCTGGATGTTTTACCGTCACACAAATACACATTCCAGATGCCTATTCATGCCTGGAGCATCTTAGACACAACTTCGGGCGTCCAAGATGTTTAAGTGGAGTGGGGGAATAGCCTAATGGTTACAGCACTCCCTCTTGGGAACCAAAAGACCAGGGTTTGATTCCTACTAGCACTCCTTGTGGCCTTGGGCAAGTCACTTAACCCTCCACTGCCTCAGAGAAATCCAAGTTATCAATGTCCCTGTTTGTTGTAAGGGACTGCTACAAATGGAAGTAGATCAACACTTGGGAGGATAATCTTCTGGAATAAACTCTAAATCTTGGGGGAAAATGGACATCTTGGGGTTAGAGCTGATAAATCTTTATATTTTGGAATTCAGAGTTTTTGCTGAGTCAGTCAGGTTGTAGGACCCACCGGTGAGCTTTGTATTTAAGTCAAAGCAGAGTATAGTTTAGCATAGAACATAAAAATAAGAGTAAATAGACTTTGAAATAAATTTGCTTCCAGAGAGCTTTTCATTTAAATCAAATCAGAGTATAGCTTAACCTAGAAAATACAAGAGAGTAAACAGTTACTGAAATAAATTTGTTTCTAGAGTTTTTTTATTGAAATCAAATCAGAATATAGCTTAGCATACAACTAGAATAGTCTCTGAGTAGAAAGAAAAATAAACTAGTTTCTAGTGACCTTTACAAAGAGCCCTTCCAATTAGAAGACAAAAGATCTGTGAAGTTGCCTTAAATAGGTGTTAAAGGCAAGTAACAGATCAAAGGACAATTTAAAATGCCTCTTCTATCAAACCAAGGTCTGTGTGAATCACCCAGAAAATTGGTAAAACTTTACCTTAGAAGCACAGGACTGGGCACTGTGTTGCAGCCAAGTTTCAATAAATCTTCTTTCCCTTCTTCCTTCTCTCCCCAACTCCCACCCACCCCTGGGATAATCATAGCGTTATAGGCTCTTAAACCTCTTAAAGGAAAGGAGGTGCCTATATTTACTCTTAGGTGCAGCTGTTTATCCTCATCAGGCATACATAAAGGACTTGGGATTAATTAATCTTGAGGTGAACAAAGTCCATTTAGCGTATTAGTTATAGTTTTATTAGCATAAGTATCCCCAGCAAACCTAAGTTAAGTAAAAACTTAAATACCAAAGCACAACCTTAAAACTAAGATGCAGATAGCAATCCAGCAGTGAGATGGGGGCTTTCCAGTCTCTTGCATTGAGTGTCACATGAATGATTTTCTCCCAGTTGGTGAGGGGTCTTACGTGTGCACTAGGTGCAAGGAGCTCTTTGTTCTCAGGGAATGAGTCCGATCTCTGGAGGCTAGAATAGCAGATTTGGAGGATATAAGGAAGACAGAGAGGTAAATAGACGAGACTTACAGGGATGTAGTACTGAAGTCCTACCTCCAGTCTGGCAACATCCCTATTGCTATGGAGGAGAGAGGTCATGTGACAGGAGAGCATTACCCTGGTATAACAGGAAGTGATCCTGTAGCTAGCACTTGTCCTCCATGTGATGTAGAACTCTCTCGCACTGAGGGGGTTTCTCCAGGGCCACAAGGGAAGGGTTAGGACAACCATTATAGTTGGTGATTCGATCATTAGGCATGTAGATAGCTAGGTGGCTGGTGGATGTGAGGATGCCTGCCTGGTGCGAAGGTAGCAGACCTCATGTGCCACCTAGACAAGGTCTTAGATAGTGCTGGGGAGAAGTCTGCTTTCTTGGTACATGTTGGTACCAATGACATAGGAAAGTGTGATAGGGAGGTTCTGGGGGCCAAATTTAGGCTTTTACATAGGAAGTTGAAATCCAGAACTTCCAGGGTAGCATTCTCCAAAATGCTTCCTGTTCCACGCACAGGACCCAAAAGACAGGCAGAGCTCTGGAGTCTCAATGTGTGGATAAGACAATGGTACAAGGAAGAAGGTTTTGGATTTGTTAGGAACTGGGCAACATTCTGGGGAAAGGAGGGGCTTTTCTGAAGGGATGGGCTCCACCTTAACCAGGATGGAACAAGGCTGCTGGCATTAACCTTTAAAAAGGAGATAGGGCAGCTTTTAAACTAAATAATAGGGGAAAGCCGACAGTAGCCCAAGAGTGCATGGTTCAGAACAATGTATCCTTGAAGGATACTAGAAAAAGACTGGAGTTAGGGCATATTGAGAAAGAGGTTCCAATAAAGACAAAAGTGACCCAAATGCCATTAAGTACAGAGCAGACAGAGCTTAAAGATTCCAAATTACCCCTGCCTATCGATAACCAGATTAATATGAATAAAATACAGCCTCCAAAATGCTTGTATGCAAATGCTAGAAGTCTAAAAGATAAAATGGGAGAGTTAGAATATATAGCACTAAATGAGAGGTTAGATATGATTGGTATCTCAGAGGGGACACTGTGATACCTGGGTACAATCAATATCATAATGATAGAGCAGATCAAATTGGTGGAGGGTTGCACTCTATGTTAGAGAGGGCATTGAGTCACAAAGAATTAAAGTTATGTAGGCAACAAAATTCATTGTGGAATCTCTATGGATTGAAATTCCATGTAAAAAGGGCAAGGGGAAGGCAATGGCAGTGGGGATGTACTATTGACCGCCTGACCAGAATGAAGAAATGGATGATGAAATGAAATCAGGGAAGCTAACAAAAGTTACAGCACAGTAATAATAATGGGTGATTTCAATTACCCCGCTATTGACTGGTTCAGTGTCACGACAGGACATGCTAGCGAGATAAAGTTTCTAGATGAAATAAATGACTGCTTCTTGGAGCAGCTGGTTCATGAACCAACAAGAGGGGAAACCATTTTGGACCTAGTTCTTAGTGGAACACACAATCTCGTACAAGAGATAAGGGTGTTGGGGCCACCTGGCAATAGTGATCATAGCATGATCACGTCTGATTTAAAAAATGGAGGAAGGACGGAAGGAAATCCACAGTACTACCTTTTAACTTTCAAAACAGAGACTATGATAAAATGAGGAAAATAGTTTAAAAAAAACTAAAAGGAGCAGTTGCATAGGTTAAATATTTACATCAAGCATGGGTGATGTTTAAAAATACTATTTTGGAGAATCTCAGACCTGCTGTATTCCATGGTTTAAGAAAAGTGGAAGTACAAAAATCCTGCAGCATTGTTTAAAGGTGAGGTCACAGAGCTTGTCGCTGCCAAAAAAGCATCTTTCATGAAATGGAAAAAGGAACCAAATGTCAAAAACTGGAACAACATAAGCACTGGCAAGTTAGATGGAAGACATTGATAAGGCAGCAAAGAGAGAATTTGAGAAGAAGCTTGCTGTGGAAGCAAAAATGCATAATAAAGACTTTTTCAAGTAGATTCATAGCAAAAAACCTGTTAGAGAGTCAGTTGGACCATTAGATGATAGAGGGGTAAAAGGGACACTAAGACGGGACAAGGCCATAGTGGAGAGACTGAATGAATTCTTTGCTTCGGTCTTTACTGAGGAAGATGTAGGGATGTTACCCATGACTAAAATGGTATTTAAAGGTGATGCCTCAGAAGAATTGAAAGAAATATCAATATACTGGGAAGATGTATTGCAACTATTTGATAAACTGAAGAGTAGCAAATCATCTGGACCAGATGGTATATATCCAAGGGTGTTGAAAGAACTGAAATATGAGATTGCAGACCTACTATTAGTAATTTGTGAACTATCATTAAAATCATCTTTAATACCTGAAGAATGGATGATGGCCAATGTAACGCCAATTTTTAAAAAGGGTTCCAAGGATGACACAGGGAACTACAGACCGGTGAGCCTGATGTCAGTATTGGGAAACATGATAGAAGCCATTATAAAAAACAAAATTACTGAACATGTAGATAGTCCTGGCTTAAAAGGAGACAGCCAACATGGCTTTAGCCAAGGAAGGTCTTGTCTTACTAATCTGTTATGTTTTGTTGAAGATGTGAATAAACAGGTAGGCAAAGGTGAGTCGGTTGATTACAGAGTATCTGGATAAGAGTCCTCATTAGAGACCCTTGGTGAAATTAAAAAGTCATGGGATAGGAGGCAGTGTACTACTGTGGATCAGGAACTGGTTAAAAGATAGAAAGCAGAGAGTAGGGCTGAATGGTCAATTTTCCCATTGGAGAAATGTGAATAGTGGAGTACCCCAGGGATCTGTGATGGGTCCGCTGCTTTTTAACATATTTGTAAATGACCTGGAAATGGGAATAATGTGTGAGATAATCAAATTTGCAGATGACACAAAATTATTCAAAGTTGTTAAAACCCAAGAGGATTGTGAAAAATTGCAGAGGACCTTGGTAAATTGGAAGACTGGATGTTCAAATGGCAGATGAAATTTAATGTGGACAACTGAAAAGTTATGGATATAGGAAAGAACAACCCAAACTATGGTTACATGATGAAAGGTTCCACATTAGGAACCACCATCCAGGAAAACGATTTAAGCTTCTTCCTGGATAACATGTTGAAACCCTCCGCTCAGGAATCATAAGGAAAGAAATGGAGAATAAAACAAAAGATATTATAATGCCTTTGTATTGTTCAATGGTGTGACCACACCTTGAATATTGTGTGCAATTCTGGTCGCCGTATCTTAAAAAGGATATAGCGTTATTAGAAAAGGTATAGAGAAGAGCCACCAAAATGGTAAAGGGAATGGAAGGATACACCTATGAGGAGAGGCTAAAATGGTTATGGCTCTTCAACCTGGAAAAGAGGCAGCTGAGGGGCGATATGATAGAAGTCAATAAATTAATGAATGGAATGGAATGGGTAAACGTAGATTGATTGTTTACGCCATCAAAATATAGAAAGACTAGGGGGACATGCAATAAAGCTACAGTGTAACCTATATAAGACTAATAAGAGAAAATATTTTTTCACTCAACCCGTAATCAAACTCTGGAATTTGTTACAGGAGGATGTAGTAAAAGCTGTTAGTGTAGCTGAGTTTAAAAAAGGTTTGGACAAGTTCCTGGAGGAAAGGTTCTTAAACGATTATAAGAGGACCTGGGAAATCCACTGCTTGTCCCAATACAAACATTGTGGAACCTGTGTCTTTTGGGGAAACTGCTAAGTACCTAGACCTAGATTGGCCACTGTTGGAAACAGGATACTAGGCTTGATGGACCTTGGTCTGACCCAGTATGGCATAGCTTATGTTCTTATGTTAGGCAGTGACCTCCAGGTTATAGGGAATGCCCTGGCCACACCTCCACCATGCCCCCATTCAGGTTGGGATGTCCTCAGACCCAATTTCTGAAATGATTCTGGAGATATGTCCATGCTTTGGAAGTCTCTATGCCTATTTTCAAATGTTCAAAGCACGAACAGGACTTCTAAAATATGGATAAGAGAGATAATGCAGCACAGTTAACATCACTTAAAGAGGTGTAGCTAGCTGCATCTCATTAGCCAAAATGCAGTCAATGTATGGTAAAGATATTCTATTTGTATTAACTGTAAGGAAAGATACTGGGAACACCTCCAACAGACTTTGCAATTATCAGCTGGAATCCGTACTATATTTTACCTTAACGGTTTAGTTTATTGGCATACTATCTTTCCTACTACCCCTACACTAGCCGCTTATCCACTTCTGCCTTCACTACAAGCTCTGTTATTTACCCATGTGGCCCCACGAGAGGCTTTGATAGAAATATTTAATTTAACTATTTTGCTTTTACGGTAATGTGTATGGGTTATGGTATTATCTTATTGACTCAGTTGCTTCAATTCTTTAGTGAGAGTTGGGAGGGAGGAGTTAATTGCTGAGTAGGAGGATTTTATTTATAATGCATTTTGATATTTGCTGAATGAGCTGAACAACCAGTAACTACTGTAGGGCCTCTGTTGAAACCTTTTTTGGAGTCTTCAGCTGTCCTGAATAAACCTACACTTGGCTGATCTCTGAAGCTAAACAGGTTCAGGCCTAACTAATACATGGATGGGTGATCACCTTTGAATTTAAGGGGCTGTAAACTCACTGCACAGAAGAAAGGTCTGGCAATCTACTTCCAGTCACACTTTACCAAGAAAACCCAGAGGCTGGATCACAAGGAGTCAGCATTGACTAGATGGTATGCACTGCCTGGTGATCACAGTTGGAAACAGGATACTCGGCTTTATGGACCTTGGTCTGACCCAGTATGGCATATCTTATGTTCTTATCAGCATAGTCTCTAGTTCACACACTTTTTTCCCTCCCCTCCTTGCAGCTTCCAACCCCCTCCTCTTGTTCGCTCTTTCATTTATCTCAGGACTCTCTCTTCCTGGAGCAGCAGACCAACTCTGTTGTTCCCATCACTTTCAGAATAAGATATTAAAACTCTCAGTTACCTCTTTGGAAATTATCATCTCAGTGTATACTTCCAGGACCAGATGAATGCTAAAAGGAGGTCTAAGTAGTTATGGGGGGAGAATGGAAGTGACAACAAAGGAAGTTATAGGTCACCATTAGATGGAAGAGCAATTAAGGAGAATGAAGGAACAGAAGCATGGGGAGAAGGGGAGGGAGAAGAAACAGAAACATTGAGTGAAGGAGAGAGAAGGAACAGAAGCATGAGGAGGAGAGAAGGAACAGGGGCATGAGGAGAAAGAGAGAGAAGGAACAGAGGCATGCGGTGAAGAAGAGAGAAGGAAGAGAAGCTCAGGGAGAAGGAGAGAGAAAGAACAGAAGCATGGGGAGAAGGAGAGGGAGAAGGAACAGAAGCATTGGGTGAAGGTGAGAGAAGAAACAGGGGCATGGGGAGAAGGAGAGATAAAGAAGAGAAGCACAAGGAGAAGGAGACAGAAGGAACAGAAGCATGGGACGAAGGAAAGGGAGAAGCAACAGAAGCACGGGGTTAAGGAGAGAGAAGGAACAGAAGCATTAGGTGAAGGAGAGAGAAGGAACAGAAGCACGGGTTTAAGGAGAGAGAAGGAACAGGGGCATGGAGAGAAGGAACGCAGAAACAGAAGCATGGGATGAAGAAGAGAGAAGGAACAGAAGGATGGGGTGAAGGAGAGAGAAGGAATAGAAGCACGGGGAGAAGGAGAGAGAAGGAACAGGGGCATGGAGAGAAGGAAAGAGGAAACAGAAGCATGGGGAGAAGGAGAGAGAAGGAACAGAAGCATGGGATGAAGGAGAGAGAAGGAATAGAAGCACGGGGAGAAGGAGAGAGAAGGAACAGGGGCATGGGGAGAAGGAAAGAATAAACAGAAGCATGGGATGAAGGAGAGAAGGAACAGAAGCATGGGTTGAAGGAGAGAGAAGTAATAGAAGCACGGGGAGAAGGAGAGAGAAGGAACAGGGGCATGGAGAGAAGGAAAGAGGAAACAGAAGCATGGGATGAAGGAGAGAAGGAACAGAAGCATGGGGAGAAGGAGAGAGAAGGAACAGAAGCATGGGGTGAAAGAGAGAGAAGAAATAGAAGCACGGGGAGAAGGAGAGAGAAGGAACAGGGGCATGGAGAGAAGGAAAGAGGAAACATAAGCATGGGATGAAGGAGAGAAAGAACAGAAGCACGGGGAGAAGGAGAGAGAAGGAACAGAAGCATGGGGTGAAGGAGAGAGAAGGAACAGGGGCATGGAGAGAAGGAAAGAAGAAACAGAAGCATGGGATGAAGGAGAGAGAAGGAATAGAAGCACGGTGATTAGGAGAAAGAAGGAACAGGGGCATGGAGAGAAGGAAAGAAGAAACAGAAGCATGGGATGAAGGAGAGAGAAGGAATAGAAGCACGGGGAGAAGGAGAGAGAAGGAACAGGGGCATGGAGAGAAGGAAAGAAGAAACAGAAGCATGGGGTGAAGGAGAGAGAAGGAATAGAAGCACGGGGAGAAGGAGAGAGAAGGAACAGGGGCATGGAGAGAAGGAAAGAAGAAACAGAAGCATGGGATGAAGGAGAGAGAAGGAACAGAAGCACGGGGAGAAGGAGAGAGAAGGAACAGAAGCATGGGGTGAAGGAGAGAGAAGAAACAGAAGCATGGGGTGAAGGAGAGAAGGAACAGAAACACGGGGTTAAGGAGAGAGAAGGAAGAGAAGCATGGAGTGAAGGATGGGAGAAGCTGTAAAGAGGGAGAATGTGGGAAAGAGAAATATGGGTGAAGGGAGAGAGGCTACCAGGGAGGAAAATCTGACCAATGTTTTCCCTCTGACTTATAAGTTATGTTTGATGGTTTTCAAGCATTACTAATATAGGAATTCATTTTATAACAGGACCCTTATGTGAGAAGTCCATAAAGGTGTTTAATTTAAAGCTATTTTATAAAAGAACAAAGGAGCCTATGAGCTCGATTCTGAGTCATGGCTTGCCCCAGTTCCTCCTCCGGCTCTCCCTGCACAACTAGAGCAGCAGGGGGCGGGAGGGTGGAGCGGGGGCGGGCCGAGGCAGCAGGACATACAGGGCCAATTCTGGTCACAGCCCTATATGTCTTGTGGGGTCAGAGGGGATGTGCTGATTATTCCACCTCGAAGGTGGAATAATCAGCACTGATCCGGCGACTGGAGCTGGAGATCCCCCCCCCCCCCCCCACAGGGAAGGGTGCAGGGGGGTCCCCACCACTCGATCCAGGCCCTGGCTGGCCAGCTGTGGGTCGGATGTTGGGGAAGAAGGGGGTCTGAGCTGGTGCAACACGGAGATGCTGCAGGGAGGACATTCCTACAGGTTTGCAGAGGCACACCAGGCCGTCCTCAGGCCCGATTCTGTATGCCACGGAAACTTTTTGTTCCTGCGATATAGAATCAGGTTCTTATGGACCTGTCCTGCTCAGGGCCGTCTGGATGGCCCGGACGTGTTTCTTTTGGAATTGGGCTCCATGTGCCTTTATAAAATAGGTTCCCAGATCCAAATTCTTGCACCTGGTATAAATGTTTGGGTGCACTCAACACATGCACAGGTGTATTTTATAAAATATGTGGATATATTGCAACTCTGGCATTGCTCTGCCCAAACTACACCCTGGAAGACCTACTATAAACGCAGACTGTGTAAAAGTAAGTGCACACATCCATGCGTATATCTTTTATCAGCATATTTGATCATGCAATTCTATAAAAGCTCTTTTCTGCATATAAAACGGGCAGAGCAGAGAGGAGTAGCAGCCTAGTGGTTAAAGCCGCAGCCTGACAATCAGGGAAACCAGCGTTCAAATCCTACCACTGCTTCTTATGACCTTAGGCAAGTCACTTAGCCCTCCATTGGCTTAGGTACAAAACTACATTGCAAGTCCTCTGAGGACATGAAAATACCTGTTGTACCTGTATGTAATTTACCTTGAGCTGCTGAAGAAAAGGTATGAGCCAAATCCAAATATAAAGAAAAAATATACAGAATTAGCCCCTTTAAAAATGTCTTGGATGTAACAAAAATCAAGATTCCATTTCATTTCTATATTTATAAAGTGACTTATTCAAAAAGATGCAACTCAAAGCAATTTCCAATATAATAAAAATACAATGTATAATAGCATAATATATACCAATATATACCATTCAATGTCAAAGAATAATACAAAAATATCAATTGCTAACAATAAACATCTGTTTTGCATACAGTGAGACATGAGCTTTCGAAACCACATCGATCTCTTACCTATATGACTCTGATGTATCAAATCTGCACCAGGATGTGTCAAATCTGCAACTCAGGCAGCCTTGTAAGTTCACATACAACAGCAGCTTTTTTCTTGATCAAATTACTGAATACTACCTTTTAGCGTTTTCTAAAATTTTCTGTCCAGGAATCAAAACAAATCTGTGTGAACTGAGCAGCTGATATTCTGCAAAATAAATATTTCAGTAATCTCCATATCTGACAGCTCCTGGTGGTGTGGGAAAGTGGGGATGCCGGCAATCAAGCGGAATTTGAGAATTTTCAGCAGGCAGGGAAATGGACAGGTCACGTAGGGCCTGCAGTCTGCGATCACTCTCTGTTTCTTTTTTTCTGACAGCCTTCTACATTTCTTAGCTAGTCTCCAAATTTCTCCATCTTCCTTCTTCATTTAATGCAATCACAGCCTTCACATTTTCCTGTGAAAACCATCTGAACAAGGCAGAACAATAGAACTTCTTGAGCTATGTCACTGCTCTTGCTATTAAAATATAATGATTTCTGCCTGCCCATAGCGATAGAAAGCAGCAGGAGCAGCATTTCTCTGTATCCCACTGAGGCTCCACACATAAAACATGTTGATGAATAATTACAGTTTCTAATGGAACATTAACGAGGTTTGTCTATCAGAGTTCTCATGATCCACTTAGCAGCAAAGGATTAGTAGCATACTTCGCTGGAACCACGATTATGCTACCCAGCTGTATCATAGGTCAACCAAAGTGTCATTGCTAAACATTTTTGATTGAAGTTTGGCTTATAATTAATCCTTCATCCACTCAACACTTTTTAACCTTAACCAGAGCAAATTCTTCGACCAAAACCACAGCATTCCCATCACTTTCTGTCATCTAAAAATCTTTTTCCTTCAGACAAAATAACATAGGTACTGTACTTGCTCTAAAGCATACTAGCAAGTTAAGTATGTACATAAGGGGTGATTTTAAAATGCTTTTTTGTGGGTAAACCCTGCTTTACTCACAGAAAAGGGGTTTTATAAAACTACCCCAGGTATATACATGTAAAAATATAGGCAGTGACAAGAAGGCACATACTTTAATGTGATTTGTATGCGAGCACGTTCGGGGGTACAGTCTGGGTGGAGTCGCAAAATATGCACATAGGAGTCGATATTCAAAAGGGTTTAGCCAGGTAGCAGAACCTGCTACCTGGCTAAACCCTGTTCTGCCTGATATTCAGTGGTACTAGCAGGTTAGTGCTGCTGAATATCACCGCAGACCACCTTAGAAACGTGTGGTTTGTTTCGTAGTGGTGTGCGAGTAGAACTGGGGCGGTCTTAGTGTATTCTGATACTGCAATCACATAAAAGGGCATGTTTACTAAAGCATGGCAGCCAAGAGTGCAAGGTTTAGCACGGGACCAGCATGCCTCTTGGTCCCACGGTAGCAGGGAGCATGAGTTAAAAAGGCATTCGTACTAAAAATCCCTTGCTACCCGAGTACTGTGTGAATAGATGGGGTTAAGGAGGAATTGGGGCTGACAGTGGGCAGAATTAGTTGTGCCCAGCTGGCACAGCCATGCTAGGAGCACTTCTGAGCTGAAAAGACACCACTAGCGTGGGCACAAATAATGCCTGTCGTCAACTAGGTGCTAGTTGCACACACTGTGGTGGTGCGTTCCAAGCATGCAGTGTGAGCACGATCCCCATCTTTGCAACTGCCCTGGGCCATCCCACATAGATGCCAGGCAATACAACAAAGGCAGGGCTTCCCCCATGGACCCAATCCCTACGCCATCATTTTCAATGGTGTAATACAAATCCAATATAGGTCACTCGCGGAGTGAAAATCAATCCAACAAAAATTTAAATCACTCCATTAAATTATCAAAATATGGCACTTCAAAACTTGCTCCAGTTTTGCAGTATCATATTTTGATAATTTAATGGAGTTATTTTATTTTTTATTTTTTGTTGGATCATTTTCAGTGGGGCAGCTAAGGCCTATGTTGCAAACAGCTGGGGGAAGGCCCCTGCAACACCAGTAGCAGGGGGATGGGATTACATTGCTCCTTTCCTACCCCAGTGAATGAATGTGGTTGGCGGGGAACCCCCCTCCACATGGACATCAATGTAGTTATGGGATAGCATATATAAGACAGTCATACATGGGTGGTGAGGAGTTAAGAGATAGAGTCTGGTTTCAGAGAAGCAACCGAATGTGGGCCATACAAGCAGTGTTGGAGACAACTGACACATTTTGGGGTGGGGCATGAAAATTAGGTGTTACAATTACTGGCCATTGTAGGTCTGGCACATTTATGCCATATAATCACCCCGCCTCTTCATGGGATTCCACAAATTGGTGTTGAAGTGCAACTAAGGAGATATTCTGGTGCCGTGGGCTTTATTTCAGGGGATATGACCCCTCACCCTGACCATAGGAGGGCATGTCTGTGGCCTTCTGGCTCAGAGCACCTACTTACATTTGCCAGGTGCTGCAGCTACCATGGATCACTGTAACCTCCTAGCATGCGCATGTCTAGGTGATGGAGTGGGCTGGTAAAGGGCTTACCTAGCAACCATCCACCAGCGATTTGTCTGCTCTCAAACCTCTCATAGATGCTAGAGTGGGTCAGGATGAATGCATATTGGCAGGAACCTTGGAAATCTTGGAAAGACATCAGTTATTGCCCCCCCCCCCCCTGTGCATTGCAGACCACCTGTATGTTGAGTGAATGGAATGCATGTCTGTTGTGTTAGGTGACCTCCCTCCCTGATGGCCATATGTGTGTAATCGATGACCCTCAGTACCGATGGAAATCTGGCCACCTCATGGAATTGGGTCATGGTCTGTTGCCTCTGCTATATGGTCTTTGGGAAGGCTATACATTCTGTGGTGTGGGTTAGAAAAGCCCTCAGGAACTGAGAGGTGTACTGTGATACAGCCAATACAGGCTGGGAACTGCCAGTAGCTAAAAAGGTGAGGGTCATGATGACGACCTTGAGATGGACAGGAATGGGCTGACCCCTCTGCATGGTGGAATGGAGGAGTGGCTCTAGCTCCCAGAAAAGATGGTGGATTGCTGCCTTATCAAACTGGAACCTGGTGAGGCACTGCTCATCCAGGAGATCCAGGAACTGGGTCCTGGGCCTGTATACGTTCTGTTATGGGTGCCTCCCGGTGCATCTCCTGTGCTCCCTGTGGGCCTCATATAGCATAGCCAGTGCAAATTATTTGTTGATATCATCCATGACTCCTGCCATTAGCTCCCAGTGCTACCTTCTCCAACACCTAGTGACTCCCACCATCAATACCCCACACCATTGCCTAGGCACCTACACACACACACACAGCAGGGAACACTGAGACACACAGACAGTAGGTACCAAGCAAATGAACAACAGGAAGACTGACATGCCAAGGGCCGTGGAGAGGGGCACTAGGAGAATGGGACTGGCATAGCTGGGGGAGGAAGGGATCAGGGAGTGGGAATATACAGGGGTCTTGGAGAGGAGGAGGAGAAAGATAGGTTTGAGAAAGGCACAGGATAAATTACAGGGAAACAAATGATAGTTCAAAGACACCTACGTGGACACAGCTGGAAGTCAGGCCAAAAACTCACAAGCCAAACTACTCCAGTCACCATTGCCACAAGCAATCCCAAAACACAGCAAAGTCCCATGCTTATTCATGATTTATAGCAGGTGTAAATTAGCACATTCAAAAAATCCATCCTGTATATTACTGCCCTATATGAAATACTATATGCCACAGACATGCAGGCGCTGAGGCCACCCAGACCGTACTCCAAAATGCCCCCAGAATGCTTTCTGCGGAGACGTGCAAAGATTGATATATCCAGCACGGAAATGTGTATCTCGTGGTCTTTATAAAATCACATTTTAGACGTGCAAATGGCTTCTGCATTTTTCTGGCACTGCATCCACATTTAAAACATGAATAGGGCTTCTAAAACAACTCCCTTAATCCTCAAATTCTCGTGAAATTCCCATCAAAGGGCATGCCAAGTCTCAGAAGGTTGGTTTTATATTGAGCAACACAATGGAATTTTGATAAGAAATGTGGCCCAAGTAACCACTTCTATCACTGATGCCATGAGCCCCAGGATACATATAAACAAACCCCAGGATACATATAAAATGCCATGAGCCCCAGGATACATATAAAATTCTGCAACCCTCTCTTGCATCCTAGCTTCTCTTACTAAAAGAAAAACTGGAATAGATGCCTGAGAATCTTGCTGCCAGGAACTATGCAACAATTTATCATGTAGATCAGAGATTCCCAACTCCAGTCCTGGAGGGCCAAACACCATTCAGGTTTTCAGGCTGTCCCTAATAAATATGCATGAGATGCATTTGCATGCACTGCCCCCATTGTATTCAAATGTATCTCATGCATATGCATTAGGGACAGCCTGAAAACCTGAATGGTGTTCGGCCCTCCAGGACTGGAGTTGGGAACCTCTGACGTAGATGATAATTTTGAAAGCTATTTATTGGGTAAACCTCATTTTATGGGGCAAATTTACTAATGTGACCTGACTGTTTACCGCATGTGTGGTAACCGTTACCATGCACTAAAAGTACAGCCACAGTAAAAAAAATCCCATGCTTACTGCGGGATGGGGCGGAGACTGGGCAGGTTAGGGATGGTGACTGCACATTATGGTTAGTGCAGGCGTCATTAGGGTACGCTCACCATCAATGATTCAGTTAGAGCAGGTGCACTTACCGCCACCTCAATGGATGGCAGTAACTGCACCAGCGAAAATTGTGGCAATTAGATTAGTGTGAGGGTGGTGCTGGACAAAAAACTAACTGCATGGTGACATGCCATGCATGACCTCGGTCATTAGAGTGGATCCAGCCCCACCCCATTCTAATTTTGGAGGCTGAATGCACAGTAAACTACCACATTTTAGTATAAATGTCCTTTGTGCATAAACTGATCTCTAAAAATTGCCCTCCCTCATCATCAGTAAGGTTTTTCTTGTGATCCGCGTTGGGGTTACAGTCTAGAGGTATATGTCTGCAAAAGGCATTTCTCATCTCTTTTCAACTCTTTTCAATATTCCAGGCGCTTGTAACACCACACTTCGACTATGCGAACATCATTCTGCATGGCCTCCCCAAGAGCACGCTCAATCCTTTACAACTTGCGATGAACGCGGCAGCCCGAATTCTCTGCGGCTTATCCAGAAGGACCCACATCACGCCCAACCTTAAGGACCTCCATTGGCTACCAATAAACTGCAGGCTCACAAACAAGGCACTACTCCTAACCTTCAAAGCAATCAACTTGATTTCCCCCTCGTCCCTCACAGCTCTCCTTAGATCCACCCCCAACAACAGGTAGAGAAGGACAGTAGCCGCCAACACGTTAATTATCCCTAAGGAATCTACAAAATGTACACAAACAACCAGGAATAGAACCTTTGCTTTCTACGCCCCAAGGTGCTGGAACAACCTCCCCCCACACATCAGATCAATCAAGGACCTGATTCAATTTAGGAAAGCCCTTAATCATCATCTGTTCATTTTACACTTTGCACAGCCAAACACAACACTACCACCTCCTACACCCCAACTCACCCAAGCCACACCCAACTCATCTACAACCTGACTTAGACAACCCAAACAACTGATCCATCCATCAGGCACTTTAATCATATGCTGATAATCCATAATTTTTACTGTAATAAGTGTCAAGACCCAGTCCTAACCATTCAGTTCGGGTCTAATGTATAACCTGTAAATAGTTATCTACCACAGCTTGAGGGATATATATGTAAATAGCTCACCCAGTTGCAGCTCCAAGTTATTGATCCTGTTTCAATGTATGCACAAGGCTGTTCCCTTTGTCTTTGCAAGAATTTGTTATTTGTAAACCGCACTGATATTGAAGAGCGCGGTATAGAAAAGCTGCTAAATAAACTAAGATCAAGTATAGGATCTGAATCACCAGCCAAAGACAGTAATTTCTTGGCCTTTTGGGTGAGACTGAGAATCTAATGCCACTGAGGACATGAAGCTGTTTGGAATCCGGCCAGACTGGAAGAATTAATAAGTCTGCAGAGAAAAGCCAATAATATTCATACATTATGTATAACTATGAAGAGGAGCTAATAGTTCCTTTCTCTCTCTGGAGGCACAAGAGTTTTTGCCTGAATGTGGTATTTAAGATTCTTTCAACTCTTGTTCTAATTACTATAATATTCGGCTTATATATTTGGTAGTCTTTCATCTATGCAATGTTGTGTTTTAACTTCAAACACACGATTCGCTGGGAAATCCATAGACTGCAGCAGAATAGCTTTGCTTTTAGCCCCAAAGGAGGAAAGGCACAAGTTGAGAATTCTATTACCACCAAGCCTAATGAATATGTAAGACAGCTTTTCCACCCACTTTTACTGAAACACTCAGAATTACGATATAAAGTCATTAAAATTGTTGTTTTTAGCTTCATTTTATACCCTGCACCTCTGCTATAGAGTGTGCTGGGGATAAAGAAGTAATTCTTTCCAATAATGCCTTATTGATTTCTGAGGATCTTTGCAGAGCTCTTCATACTGTGTCTACATGACAGATCTACAGTGCTGTAACTGATCTTCAGACATCATCTCAACTTTATGAATAAGTCATGCTCTGCCCCAGAAAAGCATTGATCTTTGCAAAATAAATCAATATTGTCTAGTATACATTAAACAGTTATCCTGCTAAAAGGCAATTTCACGCATACAGTGCACTATAAATAAAGAATATTTACCAATCACCTATTCAAAGTTGCATTTATTTGTTTATAGCTGTGCTTTCTTTTAAAAGATTTTACAATAATTCTTTGTGCTGCTGTAACTTTGAAATGGTTTGAAGTGCTAGAATGCCCATGTGAGGTCATCAATCATGGCTTTGTGACATCACTAACAAGAAACAAAGATGATTTGTTTCACTGTATTTCAACCACAGCAGTATTTATTTATTTATTTTATTTAAAGGGTATTTGTATCCCGCCTTATCCTTTAATCAGTAGTACTTAAAAGTCCACAAAAACAGGGAACATGTAATATCTCTTTGAGAATATTCAGTTGTTGCATAAATGAAGATTTTCATGTGGAGCCCGATTCCGGAAGGGACACTCCCGGGCTGTCCGGATGGCTCCATGCAGGATGGGCCCATTTGGATCCGATTCTGAAATGCGGGAGCAAAACGTTTCCGCAGCTGTTATAATCAGGCCCGAGGACAGCCCGGTGTACCTCTCCCATAGCCACGGGGATGTTCTCCCTTTGGCTCCATCTGCCCGTAGTCCCGGACTCCCAAATCCCCGCCACCCGACCCCAATGGGGGCCGATGGGGCCCTGATCAGGCAGTGGGGACTTACCCTCCATGTCCCAGAGCTCCTGTAGGAGGGTTCCTGGGCTCTGGGGGGCTGCCAGCCATGTTTGGGGGGGCGCCCTGCTCTTATTCCACCTCAGAGGTGGTATGAGCTGGTATAAATATTCGTGCCTACGTTTTGCAAGTCTGTACATAAATTATAGTAGTCTATAATCAAAATGTGTACTGTACACTCTGCCTATGTACAGTCCAAATGCCACCCCTTTAAATGGCCACACTGAAAGTATATGCCATAAAATTAATGCATGTATTTGTACGTTGGGTGCGATTTTGTAAGAGGCCATTTTCATGCCAAAGGCACCTATCTTCATGCATAGAAGCAGGCACCTCTTTATAAAATTACCCCCATACTGCATGGAATCCATTTTCACCTGCTAACAGGATAAGCGCTGATGACAGAACGATGCAGCAGCACCATCCGGGTAATGCCACTGAATATTCTAACTTCCTCAGCACTGTTTGGATAGTGCCGAGGCAATCAGGATTGGAGCAGAAAGTTATCCATATAGCGGCGATATTCAGGGTCACTCTATGATAACAATGGGGGGATATTCTAAGACATTTATTTACATGGTTTGCAGACTTGTAAACCGTGTGAATTCCGGTTAGTGGGATATTCTATACTACGCTATACTACGTGGTTAGTATCAGGGCGCTCAAGGGTGGAGCGGAGACGGTACCCATCGCTAACCAGGCAGCAGCGATATTGAGCCACTGCCCAGTTAGCAACACACGGGTAAAGTTAGGCTCGGCAAAGGCTAGCCTGTTTACTCTCGGGAGCTAACCAGGCAGCGGTTCAATATCACCATTGCCCGATTCACTCCTGGGCTATGCGGCGACCCGGCTAGTCAATGCTGGTGGACAGATAGTATTCAGCGGCGGCAGCTGCCACTGTTGAATATCCCTCCCCTCCCCCCAATGTGCATAGCTTAGACAGCAAAAAGCTGTCCTTAACGGCTATCCACATAACTATCCGTATAATGGCAGTGAATATCGCTGTTATACAGATAGTGCTGGCACTGACCACAGAATCTGGATATTCAGTGGTGGCCGTTTTCCGGCACTGGCTATCCATTTTTAATCAAGCCATGGCAATCGGCTGTTGTAAACAATGATGACCCCACAGCTAAATAATGACCCTGTATATTTATAAAGCTTAATGGAGACAATGAAATAATTACAAAATGTGGCACAAATCATATTACAGCATCTTCCATAGCTATACAGTTGGTTCATTTATATTAGGTTAGATTGAAAGAAACAACAAAAACAGTTCCTTCAAAACTCATAATGTAGTGACTGGCTCAGAATTACTGGAATAACATATTTTTCTATCAGCTGCCTTTCCATTAGCTTCTACAGCAATCAGGGGCAATGATTTTGTAAACAGCTTTGATGTGTTGCAGCTCAAATAGTGATTTAGCAAATGACCCACATAAATAAATAAATGATGACAAGCTAACAGGGATTGTAACAGACCAGCAGCTTAAAGACAGACAGTGGTATCACTTGCTCTCTCCCTTCCGAGCAAGTCAAAGCTTTTCCTCAGCTAAAAATGACTTCATAAAATATCCTTCTTCAGTTGTAAAGTGGGCATGTCAGGCCTGCTACAGATATTAGGGAAGAGCAACCGAGAGTAAGAAAAATTTCTATGTTATTATACTTTCAAACAGTCAAAACCAATAAGACAAAAAGAAAAGCACCTCATAGGCTGACATCTGGAAACCTTCCTTCCTCCGACTACATCTGCTGTCACTCATTTGTCCACCTTGTAATATTTCGTGAAGGTGTGCACAGAGCCCCCAGTGACTGTCTGGAAAATCTCTTCCACTTACGCAAATATCTTTTCTACATGAAAAGTCAAAATCACTTTGTGGAATGCACCTTTATGAGTTGGAAGAGTCATGTTGACCATGGAAAGGCAACAACTGATCCATCAGGAGATGAATGTGATATGACTAGTTCAGACTTTCTGAATTAAATACCTTTTTGTCCCATCTGAAACATTATGGGCCCAATATTCAAAGGGATTAATACAGTTAGTATACCTGCTAGCTGTACTAACACAGTTAGTGCAGCGAAATAGCCATGGATGCCATTGCTGGTTAGCATGGAGACGTTCTGGAGACAGCACCCAGCGATAACTTGGCAGTGGCTATATAGAGCCGCTGCCCGGTTATTGCAAAGTAGTGAAAGTCAGGCGCAGCAAAAGCTGGCTTAATTTTCCCTACTGAAGCTGCAGCTGAATATCGTTGCTGCCCGGTTAGCTTCATCTCTGTCCAGACCACCAGGATATTCAGTGCCAGGACCTGGAAATGACCCTGGAATTGAATATCCAGATCTGATAGTCTATGTTTATTCAGTATCTGATATACTGCCCTTTGTGGGGCATACAGGGTGATATGGAGAGGCAGACTAGATAGGCCATATGGCCTTTTTCTGCTGTCATGTTTCTCTGTTTCTAATATTCAGCGGCGGCACCGCTGCTGAATATCAGGCCCTACATTTTCTTAAAATCCAGAGTCAAAGACAAAGTAGGAAGTCAATCTCTTAATTATTATGGAAGCAGACTTGACTTTCAGAATCAACCTAGGAACTATTCTCAAGAACAATGGGGATATGAATTCATTAATATGCATTTGGTTAATTTTGTGCATCCTGAATTGATTTAATGTTTTATAGTTTATTAAAATTTTATGTGCTGCTCTTCCAGGTGAGCAGAATAGTTTATACTTTTTTTTTTTTTTAAGTGCCATAAAGTCAGTGTTGACTCATAGCAACCCAGCTACCTCTGGGTTTTCTTGGCAATGTATCACTGGAAGAAGATTGCCAGTCTTTTCTTCTGAGGCAATGGAGGGTAAAGTAACTTGCCCAAGGTCACAAGGAGTGCCAGTGGGAATTGAACCCTTGATCTTCTGGGTATAAGGCAGTTGCTCTAACCACTAGGCTACTACTCCATTTGTTTACACTAGCAATAGGTTAAAGCAAATGCAATAAAAACAAGGTCAACGTTAAGAAAACAATGCCAAGAAAAGCGAGAGAGCTTCCAGGCAAGGCGCAGCAGCGCCCCCGACCAGCCACCCCAATCAGGTGGAAATTTAAAAAAAAAAAACATTCAAAGAGAAAGACTTTAAGATCTGTTTTAAAGCTTTAAAGAGTGGAGGTAAGAAGGAGATGTGGGGGAGACTATTCCAGAGAGTAGGAGCAACAGAGAAAAATGCTGAATGTCTGGTAGATTCATGTCTTCTTTGGATGATGGTGGTATAAACAACCAGTTGCCATGAATATAGCAGAAAATTACACAAAACCCACGTTAAGGGTAAAAATACAAAACAAAAGAAACACCAACATACAGAAGAAAAACCCCTAATCTGTATCTTTTTGTCGGAGCAGTCATTCAAAAGAAGGAGGAATTAAATCCTACCCCTCGCCGTGAGGGCAGAACAAGGGCCTGGTGGGGGAGAAGTGCTGTCTGTGCAGTTAAAAGGAACATAACATAAGAACATAAGATATGCCATACTGGGTCAGACCAAGGTCCATCAAGCCCAGTATCCTGTTTCCAACAGTGGCCAATCTAGGTCATACGTACCTAGCAGTTTCCCCAAAAGACACAGGTTCTGTAATGCTTGTACTAGGTCAAGCATTGATATCCTGGGTCCCTTCTTAATAATGGTTTATGGACCTTTCCTTCAGGAACTTGTCCAAACCTTTTTTAAACCCAGCTACACTAACAGCCTTTACTACATCCTCTGGTAACAAACTCCAGAGTTTGATTACACGTTGAGTGAAAAAATATTTTCTTTTATTAGTCTTAAATAGTTTACCCTGTAGCTTCATTGCATGTCCCCTAGTCTTCCTATATTCTGATAACGTAAACAGTCGATCTACGTTTACCCGTTCCACTCCGTTCATTAATTTATAGACTTCTATCATATCTCCCCTCAGCCGTCCAGGTTAAAGAGCCCTAACCTTTTTAGCCTTTCTTCATAGGAGTATCCTTCCATCCCCTTTACCATTTTGGTGGCTCTTCTCTGAACCTTTTCTAATAACGCTATATCCTTTTTAAGATAGGGTGACCAGAATTGCAAACAATATTCAAGGTGTGGTCTCACCATGGAACGGTATAGAGGCATTATAATATCTTTTGTTTTATTTTCCATTACTTTCCTTATGATATCTAGCATTCTATTTGCTCTCTTGGCCGCCGCTGCACACTGGGCCGAGGGTTTTAACATGTTATCCACAATGACGCCTAAATCTTTTTCCTGGGTGGTGGTTCCTAATGTGGAACCTTGCATCGTGTAACCATAGTTTGGGTTGTTCTTCCCTAGGTGCATAACTTTGCACTTGTCCACATTAAATTTCATCTGCCATTTTCATGCCTAGTCTTCCAATTTATCAAGATCCTCTTGCAATTTTCCACAATCCTCTTGGGTTTTAACAACTTTAAATAGTTTTGTGTCATCTGCAAATTTGACAACCTCACTCGTTATTCCACTTTCCAGGTCATTTATGAATATGTCAAAAAGCAGCGGACCCAGCACAGATCCCTGGGGTACACCACTATTCACTTTTCTCCATTGGGAAAATTGGCCATTTAGTCCAACCCTCTGCTTTCTATCTTTTAACCAGTCCCTGATCCAGAGTAGTACACTGCCTCCTATCCCATGACTCTTTAGTTTTGCCAAAAGTCTCTGATGAGGGACCTTGTCAAAGGCTTTCTGAAAGTCCAGATACACTATATCAACCGACTCACCTTTGTCCACCTGTTTATTCACACTTTCAAAAAAACATAACAGATTAGTAAGACAAGATCTTCCTTGTCTAAAGCCATGTTGGCTGTCTCCCATTAGGCCATGACTATCTACATGCTGAGTAATTTTATTCTTTATGATGGTTTCTACCATTTTTCCCGGTACTGACGTGAGACTCACCGGTCTGTAGTTTCCCGGATCACCCCTGGAACCCTTTTTAAAAATTGGTGTTACATTGGCCAATCTTCAGGTATTAGAGATGATGTTACATTGGTGTTACATTGGCCAATCTTCAGGTATTAGAGATGATGTTACATTGGTGTTACATTGGCCAATCTTCAGGTATTAGAGATGATTTTAATGATAGTTCACAGATTACTAATAGCAGGTCTGCAATTTCATATTTCAGTTCTTTCAACACCCTTGGATGTATACCATCCGGCCCAGGTGATTTGCTACTCTTCAGTTTATCTAATAGTTGTAATACATCTTCCCGATGTATCGATATTTCCTTCAATTCTTCCGCACCTTTAAATACCACTTCAGTCATGGGTAACATCCCTACATCTTCCTCAGTAAAGACCGAAGCAAAGAATTCATTCAGTCTCTCCGCTATCGCCTTGTCGCCTCTTAGTGCCCCTTTAACTCCTCTATCATCTAATGGTCCAACTGACTCTCTCACAGGTTTTGTGCTACGAATGTACTTGAAAAAATCTTTATTTCGTGTTTTTGCTTCCACAGCAAGCTTCTTCTCAAATTCTCTCTTTGCCTTCTTTATCAATGCCTTGCATTTGACCTGCCAGTGCTTGTGCTGTTTCCAGATTTCATCGTTTGGCTCTTTTTCCCATTTCCTGAAAGATGCTTTCTTGGCAACAGCCTCTCTGACCTCACCTTTAAACCACGCTGGCAGTTTTTTGGACTTCCTTCCACTTTTCTTAAAGCATGGAATACAGCTGGTCTGGGCTTCCAAGATAGTATTTTTCAACAACACCCAAGCTTGATGTAAGTCTTTAACCTTTGCAACTGCTCCTTTTAGTTTTTTCTTAACTATTTTCCGCATTTTACCATAGTCTCCCTTTCGAAAGTTAAATGGTAGTACTGTAGATTTCCTTACTATCCCTCCTCCACTAATTAAATCAAAGGCAATCATGCTATGATCACTATTGCCAAGTGGCCCCAACACTAGGTATAATATGGCTTCCCCTCTCGTCGGTTCATGGACCAGCTGCTCCAAGAAGCAGTCATTTATGTCATCTAGGAACTTTATCTCCCTAGGACGATAAGACTCCCCATACAGGAGCAGGCGGTAGAGCTGTCCTACTTGCCCACGCCTGACACAGATAGGGAGGCCGGTCAGCAGTATAGGTTAACGGAAGAGGAAGAAGGGGAAAGTGGCCCCAGGTAGGAGCAACTGACCAGGGAAACTCTGGACAACCTGCAAGTTGCCTAGAGACATTCAGGGCCAGTATGGAAAAAAATAAAGGTGGTCTGTCCGCCCGGAAGACGCTGGCGGACTTCCGCTCCCCCTATGAAGCAAATAAAGGAGGAAGATAGGGGGAGAAGGAAGGTCGAACACAGCCTGATGAACCGCGTGATTTGGCAGAAGAGCTGGAGCGGAGCTGCAGCCCAGGAGGGGTAGATAAATTGAAAGCCTGGCTCACCGAGCTAAAAGATGAGATTAAGATGGATATAGGTGGGATGATGCATGAGCTTAAAGAATCCATACAATCTTTGAGGCAAGATATTGTGGACATTGGAAATCTCGTGGAAAAATTGGAGACCCAGACGGAGCACCAAGGGGAGGAAATCGAGGACTTACAAAAAGGCTGGGAGGACCTCAAGCAGGCTCAGGAAGAACAGCAGTGAAAGTAGAAGATTGAGGATAGATCTCGGAGATGTAACCTATGCATAGGGGCCTCCCAGAGGAACCCAAATACTGAAATTGTGAAGAAGTAGTTGTTAAAATCTTCAGATCTTTAACAGCAGCAGCGGATCCGGAAGGGGGCACCACGATAGAACTGTCGCAAATAGAGCGGGTGCATAGGGGCTAAGGCCCCGTAAGAGACAATAAACCAAGGGATATAGTAGTGTGCCTAGGCTCCTTCAAAACCAAGGAACAGCTGTTGAGTTCAGCGAGGAAGGTGAGGCAGTTCACCTGGGACGAACATCAACTGGAGCTCTTTCAAGACCTCTCCGGGGGAATGTTGCAGCGTAGACTCAACCTTAAGGAGGTGACGGCATATTTGAAAAGAGAGGACATAAGATATAAATGGCTTTTCCCGTTCAGTTTACTGATAACGGCCAAGGGGAAGTCGAGAAGGGTGCAGACAAAAGAGGAAGCATGGACGGTGCTTAAAGAAATGGGTCTACCTAACTTGCCAGAAGGGGAGAGATCACCAGCAGGGAATCCGGCATCGCCTGCATTACCATCCAATCCATAAAAGACTGCTCAGCAATGGCACGGAGTTCCAGTGGCAAGATGACGTCCGGCGAGACTGAACAGAGAGAGTCACGGAGCGAAAGAGGCGGAGAAAGGTGCTGGCTGGAAATGTGGACTGTGTATAGTGCTCTACTGTAATATATTTTTCTGACAATGCTGTAGCATTATATAAGTGGGGGGAGGTATACGGGTGACAATTAGGGTAAAGGGGGGAAGGGTAGAGGTGGATGGATGAGGAGGAATATAAAACAGGTGGGAGAGTTAGGGGGAGGGGAATGAAGGGTTGAGAGGGTAGGGGATAGGGGTTGGGTTAAGGAATAGGAAGAATGGGTAGAGTTGGAAGGGGAGCTAAGGGGGGGTAGTATAGAGATAGAGGGGGGATGTGGAATGGAGTGGTACAGACAGGCATGGCCTGATAATCAGTCACCACAATGGAAGACGCATCTCTCTTTAAGAGAGGGGGGAAGGGTTGCGGGTGGGGAGGACGGGGGACTAGATGAGGGGAGGGGGGAAGGGGGAGGGGGGATTGGGGCATAGTTGGGAAGGCAGGGAGAGTACGCGGGAATGGCAGAATGGGTGAATTAAAATTAGTCACACTCAATGTAAAGGGGCTTAACTCATCTTTTAAAACGACAGCAACTGTCGACTGAGCTTGCACGCCAAAAGGCGGAGAAAGTGATGATTCAGGAAACGCATCTGACAAAAGCCACAGAGTACCTGCTAAAGCCAAAGGGATATGGGATGTGCATTCATGCCACTAATATAGTAGAAAAGAAAAAAGGGGGAGTGGCTATATTGCTTGCTACTAGGCTGAAAATGCAGTTGCATTCTACGGTAAGGGATAAAGAGGGGAGATATGTACTGGTGCGGTTGAAAGTGGGGAATATATGGTATTGTATAGTGAATGTGTATGCACCAACAGGGGCCCAGCGTAAATTCTGGACAAAACTGAATGAGGAAGTGGGAAAAATGGGGGAAGGTACCCTTATATGCGGAGGTGATTTTAACCTCACGTGGAATCAGGCCCGAGATGCCACAGGGACAAGAGTGGGTAAGCGGAACGACAGGAATAGATATGTAGATTTGTCATGCAGCATTGTTTGATTGATGCTTGGAGATTACAGCATCCAGGGAGGAGGCAATTCTCGTACTTTTCACCAGTACTTGGGTCTTATTCACGAATAGAAGGAAGAGGGGGGTCGGATTGTGGGGGCTGAAATGGAGCCTATAACGTGGTCTGATCACACTCCAGTGGTGGTACACTTACAGATGGAGGAGGAGGGGAAAGGAATACAGTTTTGGAGGCTCAATGAGTCATTGTTAGAGGATGGGAGGGTTAGGGCGGACATAGAACGGGAAACTCGGGAGTACTTTAAATTTAATGATAATGGGGAGGTCACATAGGGAGGAGTATGGGATGGGTATAAGGCTGTGGTGCAAGGAGTACTAATTAAATGGGGGGCGCGGACCAAGAAGGAAAAAGAGAGCAGGGAATGGGCGTTAAGGGAGCGTCTGAGGGAATTGGAGGACCTGGATGGGCAAGGGCAGATGGGAGCTTACAGATGGCAGGTGTTGGCAGTGCGAGCTCAGTTAAATGAGCTGCAGGCCGCAAAGATACAATACCAGATGCAGCTCTTAAGGCAGGAGGTTTCCGAGGGGGGTAACAAAGCGGGGAGATACCTGGCGCAAAGGCTGAAACAGAGGAAACTGCGCTCGCACATCATACAAATCCGTAAGAGGGGAGGGGAGGTGGCAACTAAAGATGGGGAGATCAGAGATGCCTTTCGGGAATATTATCAGGAGCTGTATAAAGCCAGGGACTCCCCAATGGATGAGAGAGTACAAAGCTACCTTGATTCCATAGACTTGTCGAAACTGGAGGAGGAGGAGCAAGTGGAAATTAACCAGCCCATACGAGGGGAGGAGGTGCAGAGGGCAATCAAGCAGCTAAAATTAGAAAAGGCGCCAGGGTTGGATGGGCTAGCAGCGCGATTCTATAGACGATTTGAAAATCTCCTGATTGAGCCCCTGGTCAAGTTATTTAATCAACCCAGGGAGGGAGGGAAGTTAGCAGGCACGATGGGGTGGGCGGGTATAATGGTAATACACAAAGAAGGGAAGGACCCACAAGAGTGCGCATCTTATAGGCCCATCTCGTTGCTCAATTTGGACGCTAAATTGTTTGCTAAGATACTTACCACGCAGCTCAATAGGGTGACAGGGAAACTGATACACCAAGACCAAGCGGGCTTTATCCCCGGTAGGCAAGCTGCTGATAACATCAGAAAGATCCTTAATGTTATCTGGTCCATCGAGTGAAGCGGGGAGGAGGCCTTGCTGCTATCGCTGGGCGCAGAAAAGACTTTTGACCAGGTGTCCTGGCCCTTCCTTTTCCAGGTACTGAAGAAAGTGGGATTGGGGAAAGAGTTTTTAACATGGGTAAAGGCTCTAATCAGCCCAAAGCTTGCGTGAGAGTGAATGGGGCTCACTCGGGTTTTTTCGAACAGGGGAGAGGAACAAGACAGGGATGCCCCTTATCACCGCTGCTATTTGCAATAGCCCTGGAACCTTTTGCACAGTGGGTAAGAGAAAGGGCCGATATATTGGGAATTAGGGTGGGAAAGAGTGCATATAAAATTTCTCTCTTTGCGGATGATATTATTTTAAGCATGGCCAGACCCCGGGTAAGCATCCCAATAGTCATGTGGGCATTAGAGGAATATGGGACATTATCGGGCTCTACAATTAACTGGGCCAAATCGCAAATCTTAAATTTAGCGGTACCATGGGCTGTACAGGAATACTTGAATACGAAATATCCCTTTAGGTGGGCTCGGGAGAGCATCCAGTACCTTGGTATCCGTATAAGCAACAGGACGGTAGCGCTCCATCAACTCAACTATGTGAAAGTCCTTGGGCAGATAGACAGCTGGTTGGATGGGTGGAGGAGGGGACATCTTTCATGGTTTGGGCATATAGCGACTGCAAAATTGATGCTAGTGCCACGCCTACTGTTCTTGTTTCAGACACTCCCAATCAGGATACCGCAGAATAGACTAAATCCTGGACAAAGGCTGGTTAATAAATTTACATGGGTACAGAGGCATCCCAGGGTGGCGATGCGAGTCTTACAGAAAGCAAAAGGAGAGGGAGGGCTGGGTGTGCCTAATTTGAGAAAATATTACGAGGCTGCACAGTTGAACATCATTTATGAGTGGCAAAGAGGCACAAGGAAACAATGGGTCCAGATGGAGCAGGAGTTGGTAGGGGGTGTGGGTTTGGAACGAGTGATATAGAGGGGGAGTAAGAGTCCTGACACATGCCTCCTTATTCCCATGGTAGTGCATAGTTTGCAAATTTGGAAACGCCATAAGACACAGCTAGTACATGATAAAGGTTATATTCAGGGCATGACCACAGAGGCATGTTTTGAGAAGAAGCAAGGGCCAGAGGTGCATATCCTGCGTAGATGGGCAAATGGAGGGCTGACACACATACACCACGTCCTACACTCCCAGGGGATCTACGAGTTTGAGGGCCTTAAAGACTTCTATCGGTTGAAGGAGAGTGATTACTTTGCATATCTGCAACTTCGTCACTTTCTCAGACAACCGAAGGTATGGTGTGATTTATGGGTGTCAGGCTGGTTTGAAGCTTTATGTTCGGGCCATCTGGGAAAAAAGAAGGTGTTGTCCAGAATTTACAAGGGTCTGCTGGAGGCGGGGGAGAGTAAAATGAGCTATAAGGTGAAATGGGAGGAAGATCTGGGGGTGAGCTGGAATGATGAGGTATGGCACAAGATAATCCAGACCATCGCAAATGTATTAATTGCTACGAAAATAAAAGAAAATGCCTATAAAGTATTATTTAGATGGTACTGGAATGCCAGAGTGTAGGAAACAGGCTGGGAAAGGGCTGGATGACCTATGTTGGCGGGGATGTCAGGAGCGGGCGGATTGGATGCATATGTGGTGGAGGTGTGCTAAGATACAGGCCTACTGGGCACAGATTATAGACGTGATCTCGGGCATGACTGGCTACTGCTTGCCGCAAAGACCGGATACATCTGCTGCACCAAATGGAGAAGGATATTCCTAGGCGGGATGTGGGGGTATTGCACCATTGCATAGTAGCAGCTCGATGCGAGATAGCTCAGCACTGGGGGGGACAGAGCACACCACAGCTGGCCGGGTTTGTTTGAAGAGTGGCAGAGGCGAGCTTGATGCATAAATTGACCGAGCAGCGCCCCGGGAAGGGTGAGAAGAGCGGGGAAGCACGGAAGGGGGTGTGGAGGTGGCTGGAGGCTTGGAGAGAGGAGGAGAGGGGAGGAGGGAGGATGCACGGTTGGCGGTATGGTAGAGCAATGAATGTGGATGTGTGACATAAGTACTGAGTTTGAGGGTGGTGTAATGCAAGGAGTGAGAAATGTTCATATGAAAGTAGGTGGGGAGGGGGAGAAGGGGGTGGGGGGAGGGACGAAGGGCGGGAGGGTAGTATAGATAGGGATCGGGGACATGAGAATGGCCCATTAGAAATGTAAACACTTGTCAAATGGGTAATTAAGTAGGAGTAAGTACAATGTAAACTGTAGTGTAATGCATACTGTTGCTTGTAACGATTGTGGTGTATAATGCTTGTTGTATTTGATTGTGTTATTTACAATAAAATATTTAAAATGGAAAAAAAAAGAAAATGAAGCTCTGGCTAGAATTATAAGAGCCACACATGCCTGCAGTCCACAAACAAAAATAATACTCGGTCACTTCCAAGAGTGTAGAAATCAAACTGTTCAAAAGACACTCCAATATAATCACAACAACCGCTTCTTCAAAAACTTCAATGTTCATTGTAGTCTCATTCAAATAAACAAAGAATGCATGGAAGGACTCAGCAACCCTCAGCTTTTAAACGGCATGGTGCAAATTACCTGCTACCACACACAAGCTGTTGTAACATCAACGGCCTTCCACGCAACATTAGGATTAGCCACCATGTCAAGTACTTAACTGAAAACAACTGTACCAAACATCTAGGTGGCCATCCCACTTCTCATTTCCCGACGCTTCAGAACCGAGCCCACCAAGCGTTTCGCGACAATCCTCGCTTCATCAGGGGATATCCTAAAACAAACAACAAACAACAAACACTAAAACTAAACAATGTTCTTTTTTCAAAGCAATCTAACCCAACCCAACACCTCAGTTAATAAACTCACTTAATGACTCCAACCAGCACGAAATAAATCAGACCGGAGCTTTTCTTAAACACTGCTGCATCCGAAACAAAAATGCCGCGCATGCTCTCCCAACCTAACCGGCCGGCTATAAATACTAAAACACCATCCAATCAATCAAAACAATCTCCCAACCACTAGATACACACTCCCCAATCCACCTGAAGATTTAACCCTTCAGGCGCCACCGTACAAACCCGAAAGATCCAGCGCTGCTCACAAATCAGTAGCGATTGCTCCCTGGACTTACCTTCCCTCCTAGTAGGCACATGATCTATGCAAAAGCACCCTAACTCATCAAACACTTGACCAAACTCAATACAATGTGGGACCAGGGGGGCTTCTCGCACTAAACATCTAAGTCTACTTTTATGTTCAATCAGACGCGTGAGAAAAGATCTAGTGGTGCTCCCTATGTACAGCAATTGACAAGGGCACATAATACCATAAATGACAAAGGTGGAATCACAAGTAGTTCGTTTCCGCAAATCATAACGTACCCCCCAATATTCAAAATACATTACTGACCGGGAGACCCCACACACTGAGCAATGACCACATATACCATGGCCCTGCGTTGTTTCCCCCACTTCCACAGGTAAAGAGGGCAGGGGACGTAGCATCGAGGGACTTAACCACTCACGTAGATTTCACTGGCGCTGCCAAACACATCTCACTGACCGACCTACAAGACCCGGGAGCATATGCAATACCCTAGAATGTTTCTTAATAATCCGCTGTATAGAAAAACTGAACGGGGAATACTTCGATATCAAGTTAATCTCTCCCTCACCCTCACTACAAGTATCCTGATTCTTCGGTATCAATAAGAGAGCTCGGTTGTTATATAGAGCTCTCTTGTAAGCAGTATTAATTATATTCATGGGATAACCGCGTTCCACAAACCCACACGCCAGACCATGAGATTGCCGCTTGAAATCTGCCTCACTAGAACAATTCCTACGATACCGTATGAATTGAGAAAAGGGTAAGCTATTCCTTAGGGAAACCGGGTGGGCACTATCATAATGCAAGAGTGTGTTCCGATCAGAGGGCTTCTTATGTACCGAAGTCGTCCAACCACCCACACCTTTCTGCACCACAACATCCAAAAACACCACTTTAGACCTACTATACACACTCGTAAATTGGATATTTTTATCACAATTCAACCATTGTAAAAATTCCCTCTCCTTTCCCTCCCTCCCTTTTCTCTCCCTCCCCTCCCCTTCCCTCCCTTCCTCCCTCCTCCTCTCTCCCCCCTTTCCACCCTCCCCTTCCCCTTTTTTACTCCCCTCCCAATTCCCCTCCCCTATTAGGATGATATGCAATGTACCTTTTTTTGATTTATTTCATATATTCCATTTTTTCATATTTTTATGATATGTAAAAATGTTTTATTTTCATTTTCTTATACTGGCTGCATTGTTTTTTATCTTATCTTTTAAATGGATGTGAATGTTTTATGTTATAGAACGGGAAAGCGCTTTAGTAGCACTCCTGCCATTCTCCTCGAGACGGCCCCCTACCAGTTGTTGGTAATGTACCTGTATTTTTATCTTTTATTTTTTACCCAGTGTGTTATTAATTGAAGCTGGTAGCGCAGAGTTAGCTCTTTTTTTTGGCTCTGTGCTAAAAGTAGTAGTGTACTGTGCTAAAAAATCCATGCTGCCTGGATAGCAGATGTATGGGCAGGGCATGGGTGTTCCCACTGCGGTGATGGTAGTGCGGGCCTGAAAGCCCCAGTTGCTGATGCTTGGCAGCAAACAACTACCGCCAACACAATGGGTGGCAGTAGTT
Organism: Ichthyophis bannanicus; assembly: GCA_033557465.1. NCBI lineage: Eukaryota > Metazoa > Chordata > Amphibia > Gymnophiona > Ichthyophiidae > Ichthyophis > Ichthyophis bannanicus. Next base: position 1,582,392,004 of record CM066031.1, read on the forward strand.
GCTCCTTGCAGTGGTATTAATGCAGTGAGCTGTGCTAAATTCTGCAGGATGGCTGTCCCCATCCCCCTGCATCCAGTGCAGTGCCCCGCACTACCAATGTGGAACAAACCTGTGTTACTAGCATGGGGCTTAGTAAATATGCCCCCCTAGTCTAACTTAATTCTAGACTACTGACATCATTCTAGAAAGGCTGCATGGTGTTTGCGTGTGGTTTTAGAACACTGCTATTTATATGTTTAGATCCCCAGCCCACAGATTTACAAAGGGGCATGTTGTACAATTGATCTGGGCAGGCTAGAATAGTAGGCATGTATTTCCAATTTTGTAATGGCTATCATGTACATACCTAAAAGAAAACCCTAGACACTGGCATTTATACCTGCTCTGAAGCAGGTGTGTCAGCTAACTGCTCATTTTGGATGGGGGGTTCGTGCCAGTAATGGAGACGGTAATCATGCTTACCTTTCCCATGTTTAGAATCTCCTCAAAAATAATATATTTTTTCACTCTACTATTATTTTTTGTATGTTCTTTTTCAAAATGGCTATGTCTGATGGACGTTCTGCAATCTATGTGCTTCTCATAGCCTTACATGTAGTTTTCAAAAGCTCCGCATTCAACATATTTCACAAAGGGCTGCCTTTTAAACTTCTTTTATTTTAGGGCTTTTAATAAAACAACTAGTGTGCAATGCTACAGATACAATGGGTTCAAACAGCAACACAGTGAGCAGATAGTCAGCCCAATTCCAGTTGAAGGACCGGTTTCATGTGCCCGATGCCTGCAAGCTGAAGCTCTCATGAAACAAGTGGAGGAGATCAGGTAAAAGATGGCAAGCTTGAGAAGCATTCGAGACAGTGAGATGTACACTGATGAGATGCTTCTTGAAGCATCCAAGCTCTCAAACAGAAGTGAAGATGGGATGTTACAGAATGAAGAGAGTTGGGCATGAGTCAGCAGAACATGCAGAATCGACAACCCAACTCCTCCAGCCCTCCAACTGAAGAACTAGTATGCAGCTCTGGAAGAGGAGGAGGTGAAAGCATTCCAGGAAAAAGAAGAACCAGAGCTCAAGCATCCCAAAGTTGCAGAATCAGTGACCACAAGGAAGCAAAGGTTAGTGGTTGTTGATTACTCTCTTTTGAGGGGTACTGAGGCGTCCATCTGCTGGCCAGATTTGATGTCCAAAGAGGTTTACGCTCTGCCACTTGCCAAAATCCAAGATGTTATGGAGAGTTTGCCAAGACTTATCAAGCCTACTGACTGTTATCCGATGTTGCTAATCCATGTCGGCACAAATGATACTGCTAGCTATCCCTCTGAGTGTATCAAAAGTGACTTCATGGCTCTAGAACAGAGGGTGACACAGACAGGAGCACAGGTGGTGTTCTCTTCAATCCTCCCTGTGGAGGGTAAAGGCCAAGGCAGCTAAGCTCGCATCCTGGAGATGAATGCATGGTTGCCTAGATGGTGTCATCGACAGCATTTTGGTTTCCTGGACCATGGGATGATTTTACAAGGGCTGCAAAGCAGAGATGGTATCCACCTATCCAAGAAGGGCCAAAGTGTCTTCTGCAGTAGACTGGCTAACCTACCGGAGGGTTTTAAACTCAATGAGGATGGGTGAAGAAAGCCCCCAGGTAAGTAAAAGCCCTTAGGTAAGTGAACCATTAAATATCTCTGAAATGGATAAAAGGGTCAACATCTGGAAAGAAGTGTGTATAAACGCTGGTAGTATGGAAAATAAGATCCCAGGCTTTAATGGAAGAAGCTGACTTGGATTTAGTGGCAGTTATGGATACATGGTTCACAGACAACATGACTGGGATGTAATTATACCAGGCTATACTTTATTCAGGAAGGACAGGGTAGGAAGAAAGGGAGGAGGAGGAGGAGTGGCACTATACAGTTGTTGTCAATATTATTGGCACCCTTGCAGTTCAACTTCTTAATATCCTTATATAACATTCTTAATATTTGGAGTGGAGGAGTGGCCTAGTGGTTGGGGCAAGGTACTTCAGGCCAGAAGGTCGGGGGTTCAAATCCCACTAGAGGACAGCAACCTTGGGCCAGAAGGACTGGGGTTTCTAGTCCCACAGGTGCTCCTTGTGGTCTTGGACAAGCTACTTAACCCTCCATAGCCCATGTTCCCTGTAAAATAGTTATCTCCAAGTTATAATGCCCTGTTCAATGTAATTGCAGTTTGTTCAATGTAAACCACACTGATGCAGAATAGCATGGTATATAAGAGAATGTAAATAAATAAATATCCAATATTTCCTAAAATAAAGAGGCCAGTGAAATGGATTTGGACTATACATGCACATGTATTTGACACATAAAAGAATCAACTAAAACAAGACCAATTAAAAATGAAAATAGTAGGAAATAGTATAAAAACTGGACCATTACCAGGACATGATCATAGCCACCCTTATAAACAGTTCAAATCAGTTTGAAGAGAAGAACCATATTCCCATTCCAGCAAAATTAGACACACCTGTGATCAACTGTCAGTATAATATTTAAAATAGCCAAATTCACTCCCTGTTCTATTTTCACAATCATGTAGGCAAGAGAGCTGCCTGAGACCATCAAAAGAGCCATTATCACCAAACATCAAACTTCAAAGGGATACAAGGCCATCTCCAAAGACCTCTAGATTCCTGTGTCTACAGTTCATGATGTTATTAAGAAGTTTTCTGCTCATGGAAATGTCAAGAACCTCCCAGGATGTGGTAGGAAGAGAAAAATTAATCCAGAAAATCTTTAAAGGTTAGTGTGAACTGTTGGAAAAACATCACATACAACATCCAAAGAGCTTAAGGCTGACCTGAAGCAATCTGGAGTGGTGGTTTCAACCCGCACCATATACCAAGCACTAAACAAAGAAGGACTTCTTGGGCAGAGGCCAAGGAGGGCCCCACTGCTCAAAGATGGACAGGCACTGTGGGTTAAACTAGAAAGAGGGAATGGTAAATCCATTTGTATAGGTGTGATATACAGATCTTCTTTACAGGCAGAAGAAGTGGATGGAGATTTAATAGAAGACATACACAGTATTGCCATGAGAGGAGAAGCGCTACTGATGGGTGATTTCAATATGCCAGATCCCTGTTGCGCAATATGGCACATCCCTGTTGCGGTGTCATCTAGAAGTAAGGAGATACTGGATTCTCTGCAGGGAAAACTATTCTGGCAACAGGTAACAGAACCCACACGTGAAGGGGCCATACTGGATTGGGTGCTTACCAATGGGGAAAGTGTTTCTGATGTTACAGTGGGAGATCATCTCGCATCTAATGATCACCAGATGGTGTGGTTCAGTATTAGAATGAGGGATGACAAAATCCATTCAAAGTAAGGGTCTTAGATTTTAGGAAAACTAACTTTGATGAGATGGGGCAATATCTCAAGGAGTTGTTAGCAGGATGGGAACAGCTGGGGGATGTAGAAAAGCAATGGGCAAAACTGAACGGATATATTTTAAGGGCAACAAACCTTTTTGTTAGAAAGGTAAATAAATGTAAAAGGAAAAGGAAACAACTATAGTTCTCAAAAGAAGTAGATGAAAAGGTGAAGAAAAAGAGGGAGGCCTTCATGAAATACAAGAGACCACAGAGAGAGGAAGACAAGCATCAATATTTGGAAAAACTTGAAGAAGCTAGTAGTCAAGAAAGCAAAGATGCAAAAAGAAGAAATAGCCAATGCAATAAAATGGGCGGATAAGACATTTTTCAGATATGTTAGTGAGAGGAGGAAGTGCAAAGGTGGTATTGTCAGGCTCAAAGGGGAAGGGAAGGAATATGTAAAGGTTGATGAGGATAAAGCGGAATTGCTTAACAAATATTTCTCTTCTGTGTTCACAGTTGAAGGGCCAGGAGCAGGACCTCAAACACACACAATAGGAGCAGAAGGGAAGGGGATCTTGAACAATTTTCAGAAGACTGTTTGTGAGGAACTAGCTAAATTAAAAGTAGACAAAATGATGGGACCAGATGGGATATATTTGTGAATATTGAAAGAACTTGTGGATGTTCTAGCGGCTCCACTGACTAATCTTTTCAATGCTTCTTTAGAGTTGGGAGTGGTCCCAGAGGACTGGAGAAAGACACATTTGGTCCCTTTACACAAAAGTGGAAGTAAGAATGAGGTTGAGAACTATAGGCTGGTTAGTCTGACCTCAATAGTAAGTAAATTAATGGAAATGCTGCTAAAAACATAGGATAGTGAGGTTTGGAGTCCAATGGATTGCAGGATCTGAGGCAGCATGGGTTTACCAGAGGCAGGTCTTCTCAGACAAATCTGATTGATTTCTTTGACTGGGTGACCAGAGAGTTGGACAGAGGGAGAGCCCTAGATGTGGATTTCAGTAAAGCCTCTGACACCATTCCACACAGGTGACCTAGTAATAAACTAAGCTTTCTACGGATGGACCCTAAAATGACTGACTTGGTAAGAAATTGGCTGAGTGGGAGGCGACAAAGTGTACAGGTAAATGGAGCTCACTCTGAGGAGAAGGATGTTACCAGTGGTGTGCTGCAGGGATCTGTCCTTCATCCGATTCTTTTTAACATCTTTGTTAGTGATATTGTGGAAGGGCTGTTGGGTAAGATTTACCTCTGTGGATGATACCAAAATCTGCAATAGACTCCCAGGAAGGAGTCGATAACTGAAGAGGGATCTAGCTAAGCTTGATGAATGGTCAAGAATTTGACAGCTGAGATTAAATGCTAAAAAATGCAAGGTCATGCATTTGAGCTGCAAAAATCCAAGAGAGTGATACAGTGTAGGGGCGAAGTTTTTCTGTCCAGGAAAGAAGAGCGGGACCTGTGCGTGATCAATTCTGATGATCTTAAAGTGCTAAACAGATAGAAAAGGCAATGGCGAAAGTCGGAAGGTTGCATGAGTACATAGGGAGAGGAATGGCCAACAGAAAAAAAGAGGTGATAGTGCTTCTGTATAGATCTCCGGTGCAACCTCATTTGGAGTATTGTGTGTAATTCTGGAGAATGCCCCTTCAAAAGGATATAAGCAGGTTGGAGTCGGTGCGGAGGGTGGCTACTAAAATGGTTAGTGGTCTTCGTTATAAACTATAAGGGGACACTTAAAGATTTCAATATGTATACGTTAGAGGAAAGGCGGGATAGAGAAGATATGATAGAGACGTTTAAATATCTCAATGGCATAAATGCACAAGAAAAGAGTCTCTTTCAGTTGAAAGTAAGCTCTGCAATGAGGGGACATAGGATGAGGGTGAAAGGGGATAGACTCAGGAATAATATGCAGAAATACTTCTTTACGGAAAGAGTGGCAGATGCGTGGAATAGTTTCCCAGTAGAGGTAGTAGAGACAAGGACAGTATCTGAGTTCAAGAAAGCATGGGACAAACACAGAAGATCTCAAAAGGAAAAGAAAAGGGACTATAGTATTTGATATGGAAGGGCAGACTAGATAAGCCATATGGTCTTTTTCTGCTAATATGTTTCTATGTTTCTATTTCAGGAACATCACTGCAATCTTAATTTTCAACAGCCACAGTTCCTTAGTTGTGCATCTGTTGGCTAAAAGACTACTTTTTATTAGAAATACAATATACAGCTGAGAGCAATAAAAAGAAAAAAAACCAGATAGTCTGTCTCTGCCCTGACATGGAATCCCCAGCAAGAGGTCAGATAGTTTCTCAGAAATTTCTCTCTGCCCTTGCAGATGACCTAACATTCTCTGCCTAGCAGGTGATCTAAAGTTGTTTTTCTTGCTACAGGGTTCTTAAACATCTAGCAGGAAGTGGGAGAGGGAAAAGAGAGACAGGAGGCAATTGCAGTAATATTTTAATGCCTATTTTTTACTTCTTTGCTAATTTTTTACTTTTCGTCAGATGGAATAAAATAATGTAATTCTTAGTGCATAATAGTTAAAACTGTATGCTAAATCCAAAGTAAAACAAACAGTGTACTAAAATGAAAGAAAAGTTCACTTCTACTGTACCTCTAACCATTGAACTTAAGTTTAACTAACACCTCTAATCAGTGAATTGGAAGCCCTCTGGTCCAGTCTCTAATGATCCAAGACTGCCAAGACAGAGAAACTCTGCCCCATGACCAGAGAATTTCATATACACCTCCCATCATAACACTATCACCCATTAATCCCCCACCCCGAATTCTAAAACTCTCACCCATCTATTCATCTAACTCCCATCCACCTAACCCCCACCTATTCACTAACTCATCTACCAATTCCCTATGATAAGTAGGTAAGTTGGTAAAGGGTTGGGTAGTTGGGTTGGGTGGGGTTAAGTGGGGAGGGGTGTGGATTATCTGAGCTAGTGGGGAGTAGATCAGAGGATAAATAAGGGTATAGGAAGCACTCAGACCTAGGCCTTGGGTCAAGGGGTCCCAGGTCTGTGGGCTCCAAATTGGGAATCTATCTCCAGGGGTCCCCAACTTCAGGATTACATATCTTTGGTGAATAACTTCCAATTGAAGTTAATCGGAAATTAAAACTTCAGGGTTAATTTTAAGTGCACTTTCCTGAACTGGAAATAAGGTAGGTCATTAGTATGCATTAGCTATGATGTGTGCTATATTTAGCTCTCTCCTTTACTTCCCATTTAGTGCACATATTAGATTGAAAGCGCTAAAAGGAGTGTAATAAACTGTGCTAAATCTAGTGCAGCTTATCATATCAGCTCCTAAACTGGCAGAATCAGGAGACAGAAAGACATCAAGTTTATCCTTGAAATATTCTTCTCCTGGATCCCAGAAACAACTATTGATATTTCTTCTCAAACCAAGAACATTGCTAAGAATGTCCACCTTTAAAATGAAAAAGAATTACACAATTAAGCCACTGTAGCAGGAGACAAATTATGATTTTAAATTTCATCAAACTAACTTAATATTACCGTGGCCAGCTTTGAAAGTTAAAATCTCCATTTATCAGGTCAGTGCAAAACAAAATAGGAATGATATTGACTGAATAGACAACTAAAGCTGATGCTGGAAACACAACAGCTGTGTTGTTCTCAGAACCCTTAAAAATTAAAATGTGATATGATGAAGGGGAAATGAAGGAGAAGGATCTGGGTCTCATCCCCCCATCCTTTAACCATTTTTGCAATAACATGCCTTAAAAGCCACTTAACTCACAATTAATGCATTTTAATTGCATTAATATGGAAATGCAATAATGCAGCCTGACCTATAAATAACAACCTGAATTACTGAAGGAAAGTTAACTGCACCTTTGGAAGCATGAAGGCACATTTTAGAAAGGACATCTGGCTGCCAAATGGGCAGTCCAAGTCAAAACATCTGATATTGAGTGGGAGGGGCAGCCAAGAAGGTGGTCATGTGTAAAAGCCTTGTAAAACTGGCCTTTCTCCACCCTAAAAGATACATGCTTACTGCATAATAGAAAAAATGTAGATGCATAGAGTTATGGGCTAGCCATGTGTAGGAAGCCTCCTCAGTTCGAACGTATTGTATATGTACGTCCACAGAATAGGGAACATAGACGTGCATGCTGCCCTATCACAGAATGCGGGCGTGGATCTCACCCCCAAGTCTGAGCATGCCATTTTGTAAACAGAGAAGTACTGCTGGGCGGGTTCTGGAGAAATCCATGTCTTATATACAGACAGGTATCTTTGAAGGAGTGAAAAGTATCAACACAGTGAATGGGCATTGTCCTCATCGAACTGTTACAATGCTAAAATGAGCATCATTTAGAATCCTGTTCATGCCCTGAAGCAGGTATAGCCATGGTTATCTCTGATGGTGATAGCAAATGTGCAGCACTGGTCAGAAATCATGCATCTATGTGTATTAGACTAACCTCTGCCATGCTCCCAGGCATGCTCATGGCTGATTTGGACATGATCGCACCTACACATGTATCTTTGAGCTTTCTAAAATGACTTCAGGAACATCTTTACGGTTTGTACATCTGAATACCTGTTTTCAGACATCCAAATCACAAACAGGGCTTCTAAAATGATCCTCATAGTTAACTTTCCTCCTGAGAGCATCCAGCCCCTAATGTGTTAGCAGATACCCTGAAACTATAACAACAGAGAAGCTAACAATGCCACAAAATACCCCTCCCTCAAAAACGTATGTAGCCTCCCGGTGGGCTAGTGGTGAAATGAAGCACCCCATAGCTTCAAACTCTCACCTGTGAAGCTAGATATTACTTATTTATTTAGAAGTACATTTGGTTTGCAGCTTGTCATGCTGTGAGGGATTCTGTGCATCAGTGATGCTGAGGGCTAAGCAATCGGTAGTTTAACTACTGGCAGGGTTTCCCAAGATGGACAGGTCTCAGCTGAGGGGCCAGACCAAGACAAACCACCCATCTGGGCAGCAGCAGAATGAGACAGTGTTGGCAGCGGAGGATCACATTTCCGTGACAACACCAACAACGCTAAACTTAAACTGCGCAGAAGAAAGGCCTGGCAATCTACTTCCGTATGTTGCCACGAAAACCCAATGGATAGTCACAACAAAACAAATTGCACTATAGTGCTTGAAGATGAGAACCCCAGGTCGGAAGGCACTCAACTAGCTACTGAGGAGGAGCTAAAAATTTCTCAGAGTAAATCCAGCATTTATGATGTAGTTAGATCAAAGTCCTCAGGATGTCCGACTGCTGATGTAGCTGCGCATGAAATGAGAGTCAGAAGCTGCAAAGATGTCTTACATATTGGGACATGGAACGTAAGAAGCATGAACCAAGGGAAGTTGGAGGTGGTTAAGAATGAGATGGAACGTGTACAGCTTGATCTGTTGGGTGTCAGCAAACTGAAATAGCGTAGTTACTCACCTGTAACAGGTGTTCTCCAGGAGCAGCAGGAATCAGTCCTCACATATGGGTGACGTCGGCGCCGACGGAGCCCTCGCGGAGCAATTTTCCCCAGCTTTCAAAGAAAGCCTTTGGGAATTGCAGCGCGCATGCGCGGTCGCCTTCCCGCCCAAGGGTGCCATCTTAGCCAGTCAGATGACATAGCTAAAAAAGACAGCATAAAAAAATTTGCAAAAAAACTTAAGCAGATGATTGCAACTCCAAGGGGAGGAGGGAGGGTTGTGAGGACTGATTCCTGCTGCTCCTGGAGAACACCTGTTACAGGTGAGTAACTACGCTTTCTCCAGGACCAAGCAGGAAGTCAGTCCTCACATATGGGACTCCCAAGCTTAAGGCTACCGGAGACCCTAAGCACAAAAATGAGCTCCCTCCAGCTCAGCAACACAGAAGGAAGGAATCTTCGCTGAATTATTACCCACCGGTAGCCCACATCCGGGATGGAGGGTAGGAGTTGCTCAAACCTCAAAGAGATTACGGAGGACTGCCTGTCCGAAAGCACTGTCCCTGCGGGACTCCCTCTCGAGACAGTAATGGACCGCAAAAGTCTGGCTCGAAGACCAAGTAGCGGCCCGGCAGATGTCTGCCAGCGGAACAGAGCGGAGGTAAGCCACTGACGTAGCCTTTGCCCGAACACAATGAGCCGTGACTCGACTTTCTAAGGAGAGTCCGGCTGCCCCATAAGCCCAAGCGATACAGTCCGCAACCCAGATGGAGAGAGTACGCTTGGAGACCGGGAGCCCCAATTTATTGAGGTCAAAAGACACAAAAAGCTGAGCAGCTTTACGGTGCTCCCGCGTACAGTCAAGGTAGAAGTTCAATGCCCTTCTACAGTCCAGGGTATGCAGGACCATTTCAGCTCGGCTGGAGTGTGGCCTGGGAAAGAAGGTCGGAAGTACCACCTCCTGAATGATGTGAAAAGGGGAGACCACTTTAGGAAGAAATTTTGGGTGAGTCCGTAGGACTACCCTATTTTTGTAGAACCGAGTGTAAGGGGGATCAGACACGAGGGCCTGCAATTCACTTACGCGCCTAGCGGAAGTGAGGGCTATCAAGAACAATGTTTTCCAAGAGAGAAAACGGAGAGAACAGGTAGCCATAGGTTCAAAAGGCGGACAGGTGATCCGCTGCAAAACCACATTCAGATCCCAGTCAGGCGCTGGCGGGCGCAGAGGTGGTTTGAGTAGAAGGAGACCTCGGAGAAACCTCGCTACGAGAGGGTCGCTGGAAAGAGGTCTGCCGTCCACCTGTACATGATGTGCTGAAAGAGCACTGAGGTGAACTTTGACGGAGTTGGACTTAAGTCCCAGATTAGAGAGGTAGAGCAAGTACTGCAAGATCACCGACACCGAGCAGGAGAAGGGATCCTGAGACTGCTGGGTACACCAAACGGAAAAGCGACGCCATTTAAGGGCGTAGCATTTGCGGGTAGAAGGACGCCGAGAAGCGAGGACGACCTCCTCCACCTCTGCCGACAGGAGAAGGGGAGCAAGGACTACCCTCTCAGCAGCCAGGCCATTAGATTGAGAGATCTGAGGTTGGGGTGCAGCAGAGACCCCTGATCCTGAGTGAGGAGAATGGATCCTCCACCGCTAATTGCAGCAAGAGTGGAAACCACGGCTGTCTGGGCCAGCGAGGGGCCACCAGGATCACGGAAGCTTTGTCTCGGAGAACCTTGAAAAGAGTTCGAGAGACTAGCGGGATGGGAGGAAAAGCATACAGAAGGCTCTCCGACCATGAGAGTAGAAAAGCGTCGGCTGCCACTCGAAGGGGATGTGGCTGACGAGAGCAGAAGCGAGGAAGTTGCCGGTTGTGAGGACTGGCAAAGAGATCCAACGTGGGGAGGCCCCACTTTAGAAAGAGCTTCTGAACTACCAAGGGATCCAGGCGCCACTCGTGCGGCTGGAGGATCCTGCTGAGTTTGTCTGCCAGGCAATTTTCTTGGCCTGGGAGATAAACTGCCTTGAGAAGAACGCCGTGACTGACGGCCCAAGAGCAGAGCTTCTGTGCTTCCCGACAGAGAAGGAAGGAGCCCGTGCCCCCTTGTTTGTTCACGTAGAACATTGCAACTTGATTGTCCGTCTGGACAAGGACGGACTGGTGAGAGGTCAGATGGGAGAAAGCCTTGAGAGCCAGGCGGATCGCTCTGAGCTCCAGGAAGTTGATCTGCTGAGCAGACTCCCACGTGGTCCAGAGGCCCTGAGTACGTGCCCCTTGACAATGTGCTCCCCAACCCAGGAGGGACGCATCTGTCGTCAGCACCTGGGCCGGCTGAGGTGACTGAAAAGGCATGCCGAGTACCAGGTTCGGCCGATGAAGCCACCACCGGAGAGACGAGGCCAGCGGCTCAGAGACGCGCACTAGGTCTGCTAGGCCGCCTGTGGCTTGTTGCCACTGCTTGCGAAGACACCATTGAGCAGGCCGCATATTCAGGCGGGCATTGCGGGTCACATGGACGGTGGAAGCCATATGGCCGAGCAGTCTCAGGAAGCGCCTGGCGGAGACCAGGGACTGGCTGCGTAAAGGGTAGGCTAGGTCCATGAGCCGTTGAGCCCTGTCGAGAGGCAGGAAAGCCCGCGCCTGAGGAGTGTGCAGTCTTGCGCCGATGAACTCGAGATCCTGTGAGGGGAGCAAAGTGGACTTTGCGAAGTTTATGACAAAGCCCAAGTACTGCAGAAGAGTCACCGTGCGGTGTGTGGCGTTGGTGACCTCCGGAGTGGACGCTGCTCTGATGAGCCAGTCGTTGAGGTACGGGAAGACATAGAGGCCGTGAAGCCGGAGATGGGCCGCCACCACCGCGAGACATTTTGTGAAGACTCGCGGTGCGGAGGACAGGCCAAAGGGTAGTACCCTGTACTGGTAATGATTTCCTGCCACCACAAACCTTAGGTATTGGCGGTGGCTTGGGTGGATGAGGATGTGCGTGTAGGCATCCTTTAGATCCAAGGAGCATAGCCAATCTCCCTGCTGGAGGTAGGGCAGAAGGATTCCAAGGGTAAGCATCTTGAACTTCTCCCTCACGAGGAACTTGTTGAGGTTGCGCAAATCCAGGATGGGTCTGAGGCCTCCTGTCCTTTTTGGTACTAGAAAATACCTGGAATAAAAGCCTTGACCTCTCAGGTGGTGGGGCACCGGTTCCACCGCCTGTTCCTGTAGAAGACCTGCTAACTCCTGAAGGAGTAAGTCCCTGTGCAGAGGGAGTCGCGGAGGTTCTCCCGGGAAATAGGAGGGAGGGACCTGGTGGAAGTGGAGAAGATAGCCTTCTCTTACGACTTGAAGCACCCAGGCATCTGAAGTGATGTTGGACCATCTGTGGGCGAAGTGAACCAGCCGGCCTCCGGTGCTGGGAGGAGCCAGCGGAGGGGGAGAGGCTATGCTTAAGGAGTCAAAAACCCCCACCCTGCTGAGCAGGGGCTGGTGGTGCAGGCTTGGGGGCTTGCTGCCTACGGGACCCGTTACCCCGTCCCTTGGCCTGCTGGCCCTGTTGGGGAGCTGCGGGGGCCTGATATTGGGGGTAGTGTTTATAGGCAGCCGCCTTTCTCGGGTAAAAGGACTTCTTTCCCGAGCCCTTCCTTTTCTGGGAAGGGGTGGAGGTCTTCCTAGAAAGCCTAGTCCTGGTGAGAGTCTCTGTCTCTAGTTGTGCAGCCTTCTCGTCCATAGGTTTGCCAAAGAGGTTGTCACCTCGGCAGGGGACATCGACCAACTTGTCCTGCACCCAGGGCTCAAGGTCAGACGACTGAAGCCAAGCCTGTCGGCGGGCACCGATGCTGGCTGCGGCCACTCGAGCCGATGCTTCAAAGCCATCATAGGCTGCTCGGGATATGAATTTTGAGCATTCCCGAATGCCAGTGGACAAGGCTAGGAACCTCCGCAAAGGTTCCTCGGACAATCCAGCGGAGAACCCGGCTAGCTCTTTAGCCAGGTCTCGGAGATACATGCCCATGTAGAGCTGGTAGGTCTGGACACGACACGCAAGCATAGAGCCCTGGAAACACTTCTTACCAAGGCCATCCAGGTTACGGGCCTCCCTGCCAGGAGGCACCGAGGAGTGCATCTTCTGGCTCTTAAGACGATGCATGGCCGATTCCACTACCAGGGACTGGTGTGGTAGCTGTGCTTTTTGGAAGCCAGGGCTCTTGCGGACTCGATAGATAGAATCGACCCGCTTGCTCAAGACCGGCGAGGAGGCCGGACTCTCCCACATGCGGAAGAGTAGTCGTTCCAGCATGGGAGGAACCGGTACAGTAAAGTGTTCCCTGGCGGGAGAGTCATACTGGAGGGCGTCGAGCTCTTCGGCTCGAGGCTCCTCCTCGGGATCCGCAGGGAAGGCCAAAGCCTTGGCCATATCCCTGACGAAGTCCGAGAACCGGGCATCCTCCGGAGGGGAATGCTTCCGAGGTTCGGACTCAGGCGAGTCCGAGGGGACACACCGAGTCCGAAAAGAATAGAGCGACTCTTCCTCTTCAGACTCCCAGACCGACTCCGAGGAGGAATCGGTGGGGTCGGCCCGGGCAGGCTGCGGCGCCGGCCGCCCCGACGCCGCGGGAGTCGGCGTCGGCGACCTCGGTCCCGAACGGGAGGCCGAGGGTGACCTCGACCGAGGATCGACTCGAGTTCGCATGGACTCGAGGATCGGCTCGGTCTCCGGGGTCGACTTAGATGTCGACGTCCCGGCGGTCGGGGCAGCGGCGCCAGCGAGGCTAGCGAGCAGTGCCCGCTGCTGGTCCATGAAGGCAGACAGTCTGCTCTCCAAGGCCGTCAACCTGAGTCCGACCTCAGGTGACCCAGCAGCCCCCGACTCGGGCCCCGACGGCGTCGGGCCCGACGTCGGCGGTCTCGGAGGCGAGTCCAGGAGGACCACAGGACTTACCCGAGCAGGCAGCTCCGACTCCATGCGAGGTCGCTTCGAGAGGTGCTCCTTCTCCAAGGACCCGGGACGGCTATCGGGGCTATGCGACCTGGCCCTCGCGGAGCCAGGAGCGTCCACCGACGCCGCCCTCGCGGGTTTCACCTTCCGTCGATGGTCCCCAGAGGGAGAACCCCTGTCGGAGGAACTCCGGTGACGGTCAGAGCTGGAACCTCGGGCCGAGGCCTCCGACGAGGTCCGGGTACGGCTGGGGTCAGCGAAGATCCTATCCCGCTGATGCCGCCGACTTCTCAACGCTTTAGAGGACATTTTGCCACAGGCTCCACAGATCATTTCTTCATGATCCGGGCCCAGGCAGCGGAGGCAATTATCGTGTGTGTCAGTTAGTGACATATTTCGGTCACACTGACCACACCGCTTGAAGCCACTGGCAGCCATGGGGGTAAATAGGGCCCCTGCGAGGTCAAAAGACCGGGCTGCCAGTGAAAAAACCAAAAACGAAACTGACTAAATCAGAAAAACCGAAAAAGAAGGAGAGGACTCGTGACCGGCGTCGCGAGTCCGGGCGGGAAAAAGACCGGCGTCGACCGAAGGAAAAAAGAGAATATAACGAATAAAATCAACTTTTTCGCGGGGACACGACGGGTACGTCTGTAGGGCTCCGCGGAAAAAAGAAGACTGGCTAAGATGGCACCCTTGGGCGGGAAGGCGACCGCGCATGCGCGCTGCAATTCCCAAAGGCTTTCTTTGAAAGCTGGGGAAAATTGCTCCGCGAGGGCTCCGTCGGCGCCGACTTCACCCATATGTGAGGACTGACTTCCTGCTTGGTCCTGGAGAAGGACTGGCATCGAGCATTTGCATCTGATGGTCACATGGTCTACTATGCTGGAAATGAAAGACAAAGAAGAAATGGTGTTGCATTTATAATTAAGAAGAAACTTGCAAGAACTGTAATGAAATACAATGCAGTCAGCGAACGCTTAATTTCTATTCGTTTACGAGGAATGCCTATCAACACAACTATATTTCAAGTATATGCCCCAACAACAGCTGCAGAACAGGAAGAAATTGATGAGTTCTATGAACAGGTACAAGTTGAAATTGACAGAACATGCAAACAGGATATCCTGATAGTCATGGGTGAATGGAACACAAAAGTTGGCAACAAATAAGAAGGCAAAATGATTGGAAAATATGGACTTGACAACAGAAATGAAGCTGGAGAAAAACTGATAGCATTCTGCAAGGGCAATGATCTATTCATCTCAAGCACCTTCTTCCAGCAACACAAACGGCGACTGTACACATGGACTTCACCCAATGAATTGTACAAAAATCAAATTGACTACATCTGTGGAAGTCAACAATGGAAAAGCTCTATAACATCAACAAAGACCTGACTGTGGTACAGAACACCAATTACTAGTATGTAAAATCAAGCTAAAGTTGAAAAAGAGCAAGCCACTCATGAATGTAGCAAAATATGACCCTGAGAATATACTCCTGGAATTTAAAGACTGCCTGCAAAATTGATTTGCTGCTTTAGATACAAATGACAGAGCTGCAGAAGAGTTATGGGATGACATCAAAAAGGTTGTGCTGGAAGAAAGCAAGAAGTCTCTACAAAAGGTGAAAAGGCAAAAAGGGCCAAAATGGATGACTGAAGAAACTCTGAAAATTGCTCAGAAATACAGAGAAGCTAAAGCTAGAGGAGAAAGAGAGGCAATCACAGAACTCAACAGATTTTCAATATGCAGCAAGACAAGGAGAAGTACTACAATGACGCATGCAAGGAAATAGAAGCAGACACTATTAGAGAAAGAACAAGATCAGCTTTCCTAAAGCAACACGAGTTAAAGAAAAAATTCCAGCCTCAAAATGGAATGTTACAAGATGCTCAAGGATGCTATGTTGAATAATGCTGAGAAGATCAAGAAAAGGTGGAAAGAATATACAGCTTTTATATGATAAAGATCAAGTGGACCAACAGCAGTTTCAACCTGTACCTTATGATCTGGAACCATTGGTGATGAATGAAGAAGTCGAAGCAGCATTCAAAACCTTATCAAAGAAAAAAACATCAAGCATTGATGGCATACCCACAGATGTATTACAGCAATCTGATGCAGCTGTTACCATACTTACAAGGCTCTGCCAGGAAATTTGGAAGACAACTTTATGGCCAACTGACTGGAAAAGATCTGTGTTTATACTGTGATGCAGCAGACCAGTGGGGAACAGAAGAAAATATTTTAAACATGAAAAAAGGCATGCACAAGCTGCAGTATTTTCAGGAACCTGATAGGGGGAGCAAGAGGGACCTCCGGAAGACTGAGGATCCACGCCCCACAGGGTGTGACCAGAAGCCAGCCAGCCTCCAATCCAGGAAGGCAGGAACTCCTTTTAAAGAAAGTCTGGAAGACTGGAAAGAAGGAAGTGGTGGTAAAAGGGTAAGTGGCGGTAGCAGCAGCAGCAGCAGCAGAGAAGGCAGAGAAGTTACAGAGCCTGCAGAAGCCGGAAGAGCGGCAGGAGCTGCAGAGGTGGCAGAAACTGCAGAAGCTACAGACGCTGCTGGAGCGCCGGAAGGAGGAACAGACCAGAGAGACCTGAAAGGACGGAGAGTACGGAAGGATCCAGGAGATCCGGGAACACGAAAGCAGTACTGGGACAGCTGTGTGAAGTCAACCGAAGGACGGTTGAAAAACCCACGCCAGATTGCAGGAGCAAGGCAGAATCTCAGCAGGAGTAGGCCTCAAGCCTCACCCCAAGGAGAGAAGCCAGCATTACAAGGTAACCCACACTTGGTTGGGAACAGCCTTCAGAGAGCTAGCCTGTGGAAAGGACAGGAAACAGAAGGTCCCTGTTCATGTAACATTTCTCCTGATACAAGGTATGAAAAGCTTTTATCAAATGAGAGACTTTTGAATAAGCAGTGTTTTCAGAAAGCTAATATAAAATCCATGAAGAGGGCAGAATATTCGCCTTGTAGAAGAGTACAAGACCGACGCCCCACTCTGAACCCAAGGCATTGGGAAGTCATACAGCGTTTGGCTGAAAAGCCCAATTATAGGTTGCCCAGAACCACGGACTCTGTTTCAGAGGCGTATGATCAGGAACCGATGCAAGTGGAATTGGTAGAATCCCTTTCAGATGAGGAAATGGATTGTAGTTATTGTACCACTGGAAGCTTGGAATCCTTGCATAGCATGTGAGCAGTAAACTGGTGAAATAGGAAATGTTTGTGTTTGTATCACCTCTATGAAGAGAACAGTTGTTGCTTTGAACCTGAGTTTTAACTTTTTCTAACCTGATGTAAGGACATTTCTTTTGTTGTTTTGGGACTGATCCTTTGAACCTTTGCAAGACAAGGGAAATAAAGCCTTATTTTCCCTCCACTTGGAAACCTGTGTTCTTTGGGTATTGGGTAATAAGGACGCTACCAAGGCTATACATCCCTGGGCCCTGAAAAATAAGTACCAATCCCAACCTTATCTTTATTTGTGTCCGACCTACCTTGGCGCCCATTAGCCACCAGGGTGGCGTCGCGACAATACCAATACTAAAAAGGTGATCCAACTGACTGTGGAAATTATCGCACAATCGCTCTGATCCCACATGCCAGCAAGATTCTACTGAGGATTATTCAGCAGAGACTACAACCATACCTGGAACGAGAACTACCTGAAGTGTAAGCAAGGTTCAGGAACGAGCAAGGAACGAGAGACATCATGGCAGATGTGAGATGGATCCTTGAAAAGACCGAAGAATACCAAAAGGATATCTATTTGTGCTTTCTTGACTACAGTAAGGCTTTTGACTGTGTAAACCATGAGGAGCTCTGGGCCACATTAAGAAGCAGGGGTATACCAGAACACCTGATCATTCTCTTGCACAACATTGATGAAGAAGTTCGAACAGAACAAGGAGAAACAGAATGGTTTAAAATCAGCAAAGATATACTACAAGGCTGCATACTTTCCCCCTACCTGTTTAATTTATATGCAGTACAAATAATACAAAGAAACAGGATTGTATGAAGACAACAGAGGTGTGAAGATTGCTGGAAGACTCATCAACAACGTTTGCTATGCTTATGATACCACATTACTAGCTGAGAGTGAAGAAGCTCTCAAACATTTGCTTCTCAAGATCAAGGAACATAGGGCCCGATATTGAGTTGGGCAGACTATGCATCGCCGCAGCGCACAGCCTGCCCGCCGACCCCCCCCCCAACCCAGATATTCACTTCCGCACCAGTGAAAGTGAATATCCGTGTTAGCCCAGATGCCCCGGCAGCCTCAGAGGCTATACGGGTAACAGCAATTTTTGTTGCTACCCATGTAGCCTCTGTGTCGTAAAAGTTGGCAAGGTTTTTTTATCACCTATCTTTAAGGTGCAGAGGGCAACGTGGGTAGCAATGAAAATCGCTGCTACTCCTCCAACCCCACTCCAACCCGGAATACCCCTAACATGCCCCAATGCTATGCGGGTAGCATCTGGGCATGTAAAGGATTTAGCCGAGATATTTGAAGGCCACTATCCGTGTACGTGCCCTTTGAATATCCCAGATAAGGCCTTTACATGGGTAACTAAGAGCAGAGATGTCACTTTCCATACAAAGATTCGACTAGTTCAAACCATGGCATTTTCAATAACATCATATGTATGCGAAAGTTGGACAGTGAAAAAGATAGACAGGAAGAAAATTGATGTCTTTGAATTATGGTGCTGGTGACGAATACTGTGTATACCATGGACTGCCCGAAGAACAAACCAGTCAGTACTAGAGGAGATCAAACCCAAGCTTTCTTTAGAAGCTCAAAATGACAAGACTTTGACTTTCATACTTTGGACACATCATGCGAAGAGAGAGATCATTTGAGAAAGATATCATGCTTGGCAAGGTAGAAGGTCAACACAAAAGAGGAAGACCAGCAATGAGATGGATCGATACAATAACAGCAGCTATGGGTGCCAGTCTGTCAACAATGAACCGCCTGACTGAAGAGCGAACACAATTTAGGACAACTATCCAAAGGGTTGCCATGAGTTGGCACCAACTCGACGGCACTTAACAACAATATAATATTTCTCCTGTCTATCAACTACAGTCATAAATGCATTACAAAAAACATCTACATAAAAAAAAACCACACACAATATGGTACAACATACCTAAACATGTGGAGGGTAATTTATGAAGCCTTGCATGATTTTATGTGTCTATATTAAGTCTGTTTTATACTTTTCAAACTCCATTTCCATGCACAAGTGAAGAATATGTAGAAGCTGATGAGGATAAAGCGGAATTGCTTAAAAATATTTCTGTTCTGTGTTTACAGATGAAGGGCCGGGAGCAGGACCTCAGATAACAACCACAAACAGGAACAAAAGTGAGGGGCATTTCAAACGATTTTCAGAAGACTGTGTTTGTGAGCAACTAGCTAAACTAAAAGTGGACAAAGTGATGGGACTAGATGGGATACATCAGAGAATACTGAAGAAACTTGAGGATGTTCTAGCAGCTCCACTGACTGACCTTTTCAATACCTCTGGAGTCGGCGGTGGTGCTAGAGGACTGGAGAAAGGCACATGTGGTCCCTTTACACAAAAGCAGAAGTAAGGATGTGATTGAAAACTACAGGCCAGTTAGTTTAATCTCGGTGGTGAGTAAATTATTAGAAGTGCTGCTGAAATAGAAAATAATGAGGTTTCTGGAGTCCAACGCATTACCGGATCCAAGGCAGCATGGATTCACCAGGGGCAGGTCTTGTCAGACAAATCTGATAGATTTCTTTGACTGGGTGACCAGGGAGTGGGATCGAAGGAGAGCCTTAGATGTGGTGGACTTAGATTTCAGTAAAGCATTTGACACTGTTCTGCACAGGCAATTTATAAACAAACTGAGCACCCTAGGGATGGAACATAAAGTTACTGCTTGGGTTAGAAATTGGTTGAGTGGGAGGCAACAAAGGGTACAGGTAAATGGAGTTCACTCTGAGGAGAAGGAGGTTACCAGTGGAGTGCCACAGGGATCTGTCGTTGGTCCGATTCTTTTTAACATCTTTGCTAGTCATATTGTGGAAAGGCTGTCTGCAGGTGCGGTTCTATCATTAGGCGAACTGAGGCGATCGCTTCAGGCAGCAGATTCTAGGGGGTGGCACTATTTGCCGCTCCCTAGAAACTGCCTATGATAGAACCGCCCATCTGCAAAGATTCATCTTTTTAAATTAAATGAAAGCAGCCGCGGGAACATTTCTCCGTTCCCGCGGCTCTGCTTTCAAACTGCTTGGCCCGTCAATCTTCGTGGAGCCGGTGGGGGGGGCGAGGACGTCGCTTTCGCCACCCTTCTGCTTCCGCTGGCTGCTTCTTCCTTCCTCCAAAATGAAAGCAGCTGCGGGATTTGCACCAGCTGTGCCCTGTATTCCTTTTTCCTCGAGACGTTCCATGAGTATCTCATGGCTCACGGAGTCCAAAGCTGCTGCGATATCCATGAAGATAAGAGCAATTCCTTGTTGGAAATTGTTGATTCCTGCGATTATGGTATTGAAGAGGGTGGTGAGGAGGGTTTCAATGCCGTGTGCTTCCCTGAAGCCGTGTTGGGACGGGTCCAGAGGGGCTTCGGTTTCAATATGCTGTTGGATTTGGCGTTGGACTACCTTTTCAATTATTTTGGCGAGCAGTGGGATGCTTGAAATCGGTCTGTAGGATTCAACTTTTAATGGGTCCAGTTTGTTGTTTTTCCGCAATGGCCTGATGGATGTGTGCTTTAATCTTTGTGGAAAGGATCCTGTTGAGAATGATTGATCTAAGATTTTGTTCAGGAACTGGCTTAGATCACAACGAAGTTCTCTTATCCAGGACGCTGGACAGGGGTCATTAGGTGCCGTGGTGGTGTTGATGGAGGCAATGGTGTCTTCGATCTCTTTGTTTGATATGGTGTTGAATTTGGTTAGTAGTGATGGGTGTGGCGACTTGTGTAAAGGGTGTGGCTTTTGGGGCTTGTGCTCTTGTCAGTCTGGATCATTTTTGATTGTAGGTAGTCAGCATAAGCCTGCGGTTGCAGCATGTATGTTTGGTCTGGTGCTGGTTCTCTTGCTAATGTCTTTACTATATTGAAGAGGTCGTGTGGCTTACTTATTGAGCGCTTCAGGAGGTCTGTATGGAATTGCTTCCTCCTCTCCGTTATTTCTTCACAATGCTTTTTTAGGTGGAAGCTATATGCACTGTGTGCTGCGGTGGAGCAAGATCGGCACCATCGTCTCTCGAGCTTGCGCAGGTGGAGGAGTGATGATCGCAGTTCTTTGGAGTACCATGCTGCGTGCTCTCGTCTCCTTGGCTTTTTGTTCGTGGCTGGGAGCTGAGAGATGGAGTTGAGGCTGTTGTCCCAGCTAGAAATCATTTTGTCTAGGCCATGGACTGTGTTGTTGAGGAGTGGAAGGACTTTCTCCAGTATTTCTTCTTTGACAAAGGGTCGAAATCGTCTCGCTGGTGTTTTGAGAAAGGCAGTAGCTCTGTTGGTATTCTGATTGTGATGGTGGGTGGGTATTTGGAATCTAATCAGGCTGTGGTCGGACCAGGGTACTGGTGTTAGTGCGAAATCATGGGTTGCTTCCACAGCTGTTTGTGGGGAAAAGATCAGATCCAATTTGTTTCCTTTCACATGTGTGGGTGCATTGACTAGCTGTTTGTATCTCAGTTCGCCAAGTGCTTCGAGGAAGGCTGTGGTTTGGGTATCTTGTAGAGTAGGTAAGTTGAAGTTGGCTAGTAGTCAGTTCGGGGATCGTAGATTATTTACGCTGCAGGCAAGGTCAATTATTGTTGAGAGGTCCTCTGGTGATGATGCTGGTGCTCTGTAGAGTAGATTGATTGTGCAGTGGTTGTTCGCTATGGTGATTGTGTCTAAGTGGGTTGTGCTGGTGGTGTTGCTCAGTTGAAATTGTAGCTCAGTTTTTGTGAGGATGAGTGCTCTGCCCCCTCTCTGGTTGGTTCTGTGGCAGGTGTAGAGTGAGAACTTGGGGGGTAACATCTGGTTAAGAAGGACGTTGTCGCAATCAGATAGCCATGTCTCCGTGATCATTAGGATGTCCAGGTCATGGAGGGTTATCAAATCAGTGACCACTGGCCATTTTGTACGGATTGATCTGGGATTGATGAGAGCACACTTCAGCAGACGTTGGTGCTGGTGTTTCTAGATGTGGGTCTTTTTGGTGTGTTGTAGTGAGATGTGCAATAAGTGGGAGTGTATTGTGCGATTGGCTTCTGTTGAGGAGTGGTGAGGATTTTTTGTCCATCTCTTCCCATCGCTTCGTAGTATCGGTATAAAATTAGAGCCTGGGATGGCACTTGGAAGGTGGATGGACAGGGGAGAAGTGGAGCTGGAAGGGAGCTGACATGAGAGGGGGCACTGGGACTGGAAGTTCGCTGATACCTGTGATGGTATTTTAACTAGAAGGAGCTGGATGAGGGGGAAGGAGGGGGACCTGAAGAGAATAGACACCAGTGGCGGTACTGGAAAGGCAAGGGGGTTGGTACTGGGAGGGGAGGCTGTAAAGGGGGCTGATACTAGGGAGAGTTACTGGGACTGAAAAAAGGCTGATGGAAGAAAATGAAGAAAGCAAAACGAGAGACAAAAAATAGCAGATGGACTATAGACCATAGAAAAAGAGCTAAGAGAAGGCAGAGGAAAACGGAAACTTCAGATTGGGACCAGCATGATCAAAAATCATCAGACAACAAAGGTAGAAAAAATAGTTTTATTTTCATTTTAGTGATTGGACTTTGTGCTATCTATATTTCACATAGTATGGGGAACTGCATCTCTTTATCTGGTCTGGCACCGCATGCGGAGTCTGGCTTCTTGGGGTTTCATTTTAATGTTTGTCTACATATTTTTATTTTTGCTTTAGGTTGTGGTCACTTATTCTGTACTTGGTGAGGGTCTGTGTTCTGAGTGTGTGACCAAGGCCAGGTGTTCTGTTAACATGGAATTTGTATGTAGGGATCTGTACTGTAGTAATTTGACTTGTTCAGCTTTTCAAATAAGTGTATAGATGTTTTGGGGCCCTTGCAGTGTTTATAGTGCAGCTTTTTTCTTGGTAGGCCCCTTATTATATGAGTTTTGGAAGTGTATGCTGGTACGGTATGGTAGATTGACCTTGCAGATTTTAGTGACTTTAGTAGGGTTTTATATTAGTTCCCAATATGCCTGGTACTGGAGAATTTGTTGTTGGTGAGATGACCAGAATCAGCTTTTTTTTTTTTTTAATATATTGAGTTCTGTGGGTGAATGTCCTATCTCTGCTCTGCACCCATTGTTGAGGGGGGATGGGGGGTCTGTGAATGCAAAATGTACATTCAAAAAGAAAAAGCAAGCACCATAATGCAGTTTATAACAAAATACAAATGAATTATAATTTGGAGTTATAAACTGCTGTGGTTCTCGCTCTTTCTTTTAGTTCCTTGGTGTGTGAACATCTTGTATTTGCTCCATGTTATCTAATTGAGTTTTGATTTGGTTCAGTCCCTGACTAGAGTTTTGAGAAAGATCCCCACCCGGGGGGGGGGGCACCATCTCATCCCTCGCCTCAGGCAGCAGATTGCCTTGAGCCGCCCCTGGCTGTCTGGTACGGTTTGCCTCTTTGCGGATGATACCAAAATCTGCAGCAGAGTAGACACCCAGGAAGGTGTACATAACATGAGGAGGGATCTAGCTAAGTTTGAAGAATGGTCTAGAATTTGGCAGCTGAGATTTAATGCTAAAAAATGTAGGGTCATGCATTTGGGCTGCCACAATCCAAGGGAGCATGACGTACCTCCTGTTTTTTTCTTCGCCTTTCGGCTTCTGTTGTTTTTAAGTGCTATTAAGTTGATGTCAACTCATGAAAATCCTGTGGATAGTTATCCTAAACTGTGTTCGGTCTTCAGTCTGGTGGCTAATTATTGATAGAGTGGTATTCATAGCTCATATTGTATCAATCCATCACATCATAAGTCTTCCTCTTTTGCGCTGGCCTTCAACCTTGCCAAATGTCTAAACTATCATTAAAATCAACTTTAGTACCTGAAAACTGGAGCGTGGCCAACAAAATGTCAACTTTTAAAAAGGGTTCCAGGGGTGATCTCGGAAACTACAGTATGGTGAGTCTGATGTCAGTGCCACACAAAATGGTAGAAACCATTATAAAGAACAAAATTACTGAACATATATGAACATATAGAGGCACATTTCACAATGGGACATCCAAGTTCAATCTGGGATGTCAAAGCCAGAGCATCTGAAAAAAACAAAACAGGCATGATTTTGGAAACGTGGACATGCCCAATTCAAGCAGCTATCAAACGTCTATATAGACATCCCCAGGACAGCATTTCAGAACAAAGATGTCTAACAGCATTATGGTTAGAGTAGTAGCTTAAAAACAGGGTGGCTAGGGTTAAAATCCCAGTGTGGGCCTTTGTGATCTAAGACTAGTCACTTAATTTTCCATTTTATCTACACTCTATGGATGTTTTAAGGAGAAAACAAGTACTTTTCAGATGCCTATTCATGCCTGGAGCATGTAGAAACATGGACATGCCTGCAAACATTTCTGAGATTGAACGGGGACATGCAAGTCCATTGCTCATCCCCAGATATGCCTCTGCCACACTTAGGGCTAGCCCAAGGGTTTCTGCAGCCCCAGGCAGAAGCCTTGGCCGTGCCGCCACCCCACTGCTGCTGCCAATTCTGTTGGCGGGGTCAGTGGGATGGCGTGGCACAGCAGTGGCCCATGGCAGGCCATGTGCTTCGGCACACATGGCCTGCTGCTTCTGATTCCCCTCTGACACAGCTTCCTGTCTAAGGGGGGTCAGACATGGTAGGCCATGTGTGCTGAAGCACTTGGCCTGCCGCACTAGATGGCTGCCTAGTGGATGGATCAGCCCTTGCCTACTTGGACTTCCCTGCACAGGAGACGTCTTTGAATATCCTTTGTGGAATGGCTATGGAGCTGTCTCTATGATTTTGACGTCCACATGCACATCTTCAGACATCCAGATCACGACTAAACCTTTTAAAATGACCCTTGTAGAATTATGGTTTAAGGGGACAAAGCCAACATGGATTTAGTCAAGGGAAGTCTTGTCTCACTAATCTGTAATATTTTTTTGAAGGCGTGAATAAACAAGTGGATAAAGGTGAGCTGGTTGATTCCAACATGTGTGTCCAGGCCCCTGTGCGCCCGATCAGAAATGGGATGCTCAGAGGTAAACTTGATTCTGATCCTGCAGGGGCTAGATGTGCCCCGCGGGATTGGGATCAGAATCCCATCTAGGATCTGTATGTGCAGACCGAGACCCGATTCCAATCAGCCTGCATGTACAAAGCCATGCATGGCTAACTCACAGGCTTCTGAATGGAGCCTCAGTACCATGGTGTCCCGTTGCCATGGCACCGCGGCTCCATTCAGGAGCCGTGATCCCCGGCCAGTGACCACTTTTTCCTTTCCCCACAGCCTGACCCCTCATCAGGCCTTCCATAGTGAGGGTCGGGCTGCGGGAACCCCCTTCACCCCCTCACCTTACTTGCGCTTGCCCGGGCCTGCTTTTCCCTGACGTCCAGAGGGACTTATTCCACCTCCAGAATGGAATAAGTCCCCTGTCCAGTGTGCTAACCCCAGATGTTCAGGACCGACTTCCGAATCGGCCCTGTACTTCCGGGAGTGAAGACTACCCACTGCCCTCCCTAACTCCGCCTCCGCAATGCCCCTCCCCACCCCTATCTAAGCCTCCCTGTACAAACTCCTTTTGACAGGGCTGGCAGGGGGCGAATAGCAGGGATGGACATCCCAATGGGATATCCATCCCCACTATTCGCAGGACAGAATAGACCCCATAGTGTATCTGGATTTTCACAAAGTCTTTGATAAAGTCCCTCATGAAAGATTCTTGAGGAAATTAAAATATCATGGGATAAGATGCAGTGTTCTATTGTGTTTGGGAGCTGGTTAAAACATAGAAAACAGAGAATAGGGTTAAATGGCCACATTTCTCAATGGAGAAAGGTGAATAGTGGAGTACTCCAGGGATCTGTATTAGGCCCGCTGCTTTTTAACATATTCATAAATGACTTGGAAAGGGGAACAATAAGTAAGGTAATCAAATTTACAGATGACACAAAATTATTCAAAGTTCTTTAATCACAACAGGATCGTGAAAATTGTAAAAGGAACTTGAGAAATTGGAAGACTGAGCATCCAAATGGCAAATGAAATTTAATATGGACAAGTGTAAAGTTATGCACTTAGAGAAGAACAGCCTAACTTACAGTTACACAAAGCAAGATTCCACATTAGGAATCACCACCCAGGAAAAGGATCTAGGTGTCACGCTGATAATATTTTAAAACTCTCTGCTCAGTGTGCAGCAGCAGCAGCCATGAAAGCAAATAGAATGCTAGGAATCATAAAGAAAGGAACGGAGTAAAAACAAAGATATTATAATGCCTCTATATTTGTCCATGATGCCGCACCTTGAATATTATGTGCAGTTCTGGTCGCCATATGGCAGAATGTCTCACCACCATTTGAAAGTGAACATGGTCAAAATCGAGATTCTTATCTTTCCCTCTAAACCTACCTCCCTCCCTCCTTTTGCTATTTCTGTGGATAATGTTCTACTCTTCCCTGTTTCCTCGGCTTGCAACCTTGGGATCATCTCTGACTCCTCCCTCTCCTTCTTGAAACACATCCAACTGATAACTAAAACCTGTTGTTTTTGCTCTATAACATCAGCAAACTTCACCGCTTCCTTTCTGATACTTATCCACTCTTTAGTCACCTCCCTTTTAGACTATTGCAACCTCCTCCTAGTCTCCCTCAGAATCATCTCTTTCCCCTTCAAATCTGTTCAAAATTCAGCTGCGCGGCTAATCTTCCACTAGTCTTGCTATGCTCATATAACTCCTCTTCCCAAGTCACTTCATTGGCTCCCTATCCGTATCCAGTTCAAACTTCTCCTATTGACCTATAAGTGCATTCATTCTGCTGCTCCTCACTACCTTTTCTCTCTTATCTCTCCCTATACCCCTCCTCGGGAACTCCACTTTGCTGGCAGATCGCTTCTATCTGTGCCTTTCTCTTCCACTGTCAATTCCAGATTTCGATCTTTCCACCCTGCTGCTCCTTATGCCTAGAACAATCTATCTGAGTTAGTACATCAGGCTTCATCTCTTGCCCTTTTCAAGTCCAGGCTAAAAACTCACCTCTTTGAGGCTGCTTTTGGATCCTGATCCGTGTAGTCTCCTGCCCTCCAACTATGTGTTTCCTTACCATTCCCCTAGACATATCCTAGTCCCCAGCTGTTGTGTTGTCTGGCTTGACTTGATTGTAAGCTCTGATGAGCAGGGTCAGACTCTTACATGTCTCTGTACAGAGCTGCACATGCCTTGTAGCGCTATACAAAAGATCAGTAAGAGTAGCAGAATTAGAAAAGGTGCAGGAGAAGAGTGATCAAAATGATAAAGGGGAAGGAAGGCTACGCCAATGAGGAAAGGCATAAAAGGTTAGGGCTCTTCAGCTTGGAAAAGAGCTGGCTGAGGGGAGATATGATAGAGGTCTATAAAATGAATGGAGTGGGTAAATGTAGATTGATTGATTGTTTATTCTTTCAAAAAGTAGAAAGACTAGGGAACACGCAATGAAGCGACAATGTAGCACATTTAAGACTAATCAGAGAATATTTTTTCACTAAATGAGAATCAAACTCTGGAATTCGTTGCCAGAGAATATAGTAAAAGATGTTAGTATAGCTGGGTTTAAAAGAGGTTTGGACAAGTTCCTGGAGGAAAAGTCTATAAATCATTATTAAAGTGGACTGGGGGAATCCACTGCTTATCCCTCAGATAAGCAGCATGGAATCTGTCTACCTTTTGGGAACCTGACAAGCAGGGCTGATGCTTGGGTGTGAGCTACCCTAGGCAAACTTCATCCCTTGCACCTCCTCTGCATTAGCCTCCGCTCGGATCACCACCGTTGCTGCCCCTCACCAGGACGGACAGCAGTTGCAATGTTTTTAAAACAGCACTGAAGCACCAGAGTTAACTTCACCCCAGCGCTGTGGTGCTGTTGTGCTTCCTCCCCCACTTTGATTCCACTTCTGCCCCCATGTAAAAGAAAGTGAAATCACTTACTTTGTCTAATGGTAGTGCCCGCCCTGCTGACAGGTACTTGTGATCTGAATTGGCCACTATTGGAAATAGGATACTGGATTTGATAAACCAGTATGGCATATCTTATGTTTTAATTGAGGTGGAAAATTTGAGAAGAGCATGTTGATGAGTAGAGATGGTTAAACATATCCAGAGGATGAATAGCGAGGAGCTAAAAGGCATAAGAGTTGAAGAGATCATCAAAATGAATGTTAAAATCCCCAGGAATGAGGGAAGGGAAAGATGGATCAAAAAAAGAAGAAAAGCTGGGCGTCAAAATCCATGAGAAAGGTGGACTTGTCCGGGGGTTGAGAAATAATAGCTATTTGGAGAAGTGGAGTAAACAGATGGATGGAATGGACTTCAAAGGAAGACAAGAAGTAAGACTGAGGAAGAAGGAATTGAAACCTACAGGAAGGAAACAGTAGCCGGCCATCACCACTATTCCAACCAGTTAGAACATAAGAACATAAGATATGCCATACTGGGTCAGACCAAGGACCATCAAGCCCAGTATCCTGTTTCCAACAGTGGCCAATCTAGGTCACAAGTACCTAGCAGTTTCTGCAAAAGACACAGGTTCCACAATGCTTGTATTGGGTCAAGCAGTAGATATTTCTCCAGAAACTTGTCCAAACCTTTTTTTAAACCCAGCTACACTAACAGCTTTTACTACATCCTCCGGTAGCAAATTCCAGAGTTTGATTACACGTTGAGTGAAAAAATATTTTCTCTTATTAGTCTTAAATAGGTTACCCTGTAGCTTCATTGCATGTCCCCTAGTCTTTCTATATTTTGTTGGCGTAAACAACTGATCTACGTTTACCCGTTCCACTCCATTCATTAATTTATAGACCTCTATCATATCTCTCCTCAGCCATCTCTTTTCCAGGTTGAAGATCCCTAACCTTTTTAGCCTCTCCTCATAGGAGTATCCTTCCATCCCCTTTACCATTTTGGTGGTTCTTCTCTGTACCTTTTCTAATAACGCTATATCCTTTTTAAGATACGGCGACCAGAATTGCACACAATATTCAAGATACAGTCGCACCATGGAATGATACAGAGGCATTATAATATCCTTTGTTTTATTCTCCATTCTTTTCCTTATGATACCTATCATTCTATTTGTTCTCTTGGCCGCTGCTGCACACTGGGCAGAGGGTTTTAACATGTTATCCACGATGACGCCTAAATATTTTTCCTGGGTGGTGGTTCCTAATGCGGAACCTTGCATCGCGTAACCGTAGTATGGGTTTTTCGTTCCTAGGTGCATAACTTTGTACTTCTCCACATTAAATTTCATCTGCCATTTGGATGCCCAGTCTTCCAATTTATCAAGATCCTCTTGCAATTTTCCACAATCCTCATGGGTTTTAGCAACTTTGAATAGTTTTGTGTCATCTACAGATTTGATAACCTCACTCGTTATTCCCATTTCCAGGTCATTTATGAATATGTTAAAAAGCAGCGGACCCAGTTGGGCGATGTGTATGGGAGAAAAGGGAGCCTCCATGACAAGAGGACAGCAATTGAAGCAGAGTCTCCAGAGAAAAGCCATGTCTCAGTCAAAGTAAGAAGATGCAGAGAATGGGAGATTAAATGGTCATGCCTGTAGGCAAGTTTGCTGAAGCCAGAGCAGATATTCCATAGGATGCATGAAAAAGGGAGAGAAGAGTGAGGAAGCAAAGGGATGAGAATAAGATTGGAGGCGTTGCAGTTTTATATACACTGGTAAGGTGAGGGATGCCTTGGAGGACCAGGATTGGGGATGATATCTCCAGATGAGAGAAGAAGGAGCAGGAAAGTACAGGGAAGAGGAGGCCTGACAGGGATAAGGGTGAGATGTTCTCAGAAAGAAGGTTTCTCTTTGTATACCCTCTTGATTTAAATATAGGGTTTGTAGCATAAAAGCAGCAGTACATTATCTCCTCTTTATCTGCAGAAGTCCACTTAACTGTAGTTAATCCTCTTAACGTTTTCATTAAATTCTGTTTATCTCCTGCCACAGTAGGTCCATGAACACACTCACCACGGCCTTTATCTGTAGAGGGATGTTATCTACTTCTGCAGTGCTTGCACTATCGTAACTACCATTGTTAGCCCTAGTGCGTAAGCTATGGGTAGGCACCTTTTTATCCTGGGCGACCTGTGGCCATTATGTATTTTTCTTTTTCATTCCTTCCATACTTCAACTGTAGTGTCGCCATGCTGAGATTTAGTATAGATGTTATACAACAGGGTCACCACATACCTTCATTCAGCAAGACTTGAGGAGGGAACTTTATTCTCTCCCCTAAGAGATGCACATCAATTTACCAACAACTGTTAGTGAATTTTTATGTTGCACATTCTTTTGGGCCTTGGCTGAATTAGAGGAAGGAAATGTTGAAGCTCAACAGTAGATGACAAAGTAGAAGACAAACAATCCCCCCAAAACCCTCCCAACTCCCCCCTCCATAACCACCTCCCCAACCAACCCACAACTCAAACCCACCCCACCTACCCAATCATCCAACCTACTGAACATAAGTTGATTAGAATTTTAAACAATGTTCCAAACATACCCTTTCCCCCAACACCCTCTGTATCAAGTTGTTTTGTTCTGTAAACTGCTTTGATAACTTGAAAAGCGGTATATATGATATAGTAAGATATGTACATTTTGGCAAGCAGCTGAAAGGTGCCTGGAGTAGCAGAAGAGGAAGCCCTAGTAGGTCAGGATGCGCCTGGGAGTAATAGTGTTATTGAGTAACCAGGAAGGCTTTATAAGAAGTCTGGACCATCAGGTGGGTGAGAGAGAGGAGGGTGTGAGAGAAGTAAAGTCAACAGGTCAGAAAAACTATATAGGGCCTGATACTGAAAGGCATTTACACAGTTTAAAAACCTGTGTAAATGCTGCTATAGAAGGATATTCATCAGCAGGGTTAGTGCCGATTAATATCCATGGTTCTAACACTACACGCCCTGATGCTATCCGTGTATATTCAGGGTGTGTCAAGCATTCTGGGGTGGAGCAGAGGTGGCACCTTTTGCTAACTGGGCAGCGGCGATATTGAACCGTTGTCTGGTTAGCGACCCGAGGGTAAAGATAGGTGTGGGAAAACCTTGACTATTTTTACCCATGGGAGCAAACCGGGCAGCGACTCAATATTGCCACTTCTTGGTTAGCTTCCGCACTATCCAATGCGTGATGGCGCACTGTGACAGACCCGGATATTCAATTCTGGTGGCCGGATATGGCCCTGGATTGAACATCTGGGGTTGAAGTTCAGCAGCGATGGCTATACTTCTTAGAGGCGCATAGTTGTTGCAAATCAATATCGGGCCCATCAGGTAAAGTGACAGACAATGTCAAGGGTTATTTCTTTTGTTAGTGAACAAAAGGAGAGATATTGGCATAGAGATTAGCAGACTCAGCACAAAACAAAATTGAATGCAAGACAGCAGGTAGGACAACAATTCAGAATCCAAAAAACTGAGCAAAATTATAAAATAAATACAAATAAATAAAACTCTAAGCAAGCACAGTTATAGAAATCTATAACAAATGGTTAACTAGGAATGAAGTACTTTCTGTTGCTCCTTTCTGCAGCTGAAGGAACTCCAAAAAGAAGGTAATTTCACATGTGCTCACAAATAGAGGTTTATTCTGTGCCACGAATAGGGGGGATGGACGGCCCAATGGGACGTCCATCCCTGCTATTCGTGCCTTCACCTGGTCTCGACTAACTTCCCTGTCGGTTGTGTGGGGAAGTTAGACAGGGTCGGGGAAGGGGCGGAGTCTGGGCAATCACCAACCCTGGACATACAGGGTCTATTCTAATGTTGGCCCTGTACGTCCAGGGCCAGCGACATATGCGGGGAAGTTATTTCACCTCTGAGGTGGAATAACTTTCTTGGATTTTGTTTTTGGGACAGCCGGGGAGCTGATGGGGCAGGGGGGAGCCAGAGGACATTCCCCACAGTCTGACCCTGTCCTTAGGAAGCCAGATCAGGGGTCAGGCTGCGGGGAAAGCACAGTTACTTACCTGTAACAGGTGATCTCTGGGAACAGCAGGAATAAGTCTTCACATATGGGTACGTCGGTACCGACGGAGTCCGCGCGGGAACGCTTCCCAGCGTCCAATCATAAAACCTTTGGAAGCATCCCAACACGCCTGCGCGCTGCCTTCCCGCCTTCCCAACTGCCTCTCCTCAGTTAAGTTTTAAAGCTGAGACAAAGAGAGAGAGAAAGGAAGGGAAAGAGAGAGATAGAGAAATGCAACTCCTAGGGGAGGTGGGTGGGTTGTGAAGACATTCCTGCTATTCCCAGAGATCACCTGTTACAGATACGTAACTGTGCTATCTCCAGGAACAAGCAGGAATGAGTCTTCACATATGGGGACTCCCAAGCTCAGATGCCCAGAGGGAGTCCTAGCATGTCGCAAGTCTAGAACGAGCCATGCTATTCCTTAGGACCTCAGGCATCCTGGGGATGGAGGGTAGGAGTTGAATACAGAACAGGAGCTGTGGAACAGCTGGCTAGAACAGGGCTTCAAAAGGGGAAGACCCTGTATCGAGGGCAATTAGTAATGAAATATTGTAATCTGGGCCTCCCTTGTTGGCATTGCATAGTGCACTGAGCTACATCTGGATCTGATAGGAGAGCCAGTGAATGTGCTCAAGGGGTACCTCACTAAGAAGTAGAGGTAATAAGTAGAAGACAAACAAGTGGAGGTCAGAAACCTTCAGGGTGAGAAATAGCCTCAGGGGAAAACTGGGGTAGCATAAGAGGTAGAGCTTCAGCGGAGACGCAGAAGGTACTATTAAAGAAAGCTTAAGCTTAGAACAACTGATGCTCCGCAATGTCTTTCCTAAATGGGATCAATTAGGAAAGAAAAAAGGTATATGGAGAGCTTCAAGAATACCTAACCTGAAAAGGTTATGGTAAGGAAAAAACTTGTTAATTACCAAAGGAAGTGGTTATAGCTGTAGCCCCCTAAGTATGCTGGGACAGCATTGAAAAGGGTAGTGCCCATCTGTCAGGCTCATATAGGAATGTAGGGATATCTGAACCTGACAGACAGATAGATCTGTATCCATCTACTTATCTATCTAAAATATATATCTCATTATATCTAAAAATATATATATATGTATATATATAATATATATATACATATACATATACATATATTTAAATATATACGCCTATAGGGTATATAGGCATATAACTATAAGAGATATGTATGGGCAGAAGACACACTGATATATATATATATATATATATATATATATATATATATATATATATATATATATATATATATATATATATATATATGTCTATATATACCTATATGAATAGGCAAGCATATAGACACATGTCTCCAGGTGTAAGGATGGAGAGATGTGCATAAAATCTCATCCCCCCTAGGGATATAGGGAGAGAGAAAGATTTGTCTGACAGCAAGAAGGTTGATACCTGCTTGAATAGAGACATAGAGAATCCTCTTTTCCTGGTTATGACTGGCAGAGTCAGAGGAGAGGTCTCCCTGACAAGAAGAAGTCTGAATTCCTTGCAGAATTTGAGCTCTTGAATAACCAGGATAGCCTACGTGAAAATTGCAGAGGATAACTTCAGTCTGCAGACAGGAAGTCCAGATCTCTCCAGAATTGCAGTATGGAGAATGGATAGAGGATGCCTCTGGAGGAAGATACCCTAGTGACCCGCCTATGAGGGCAAGATGGGTATTAGGCGTCCTCTAGCTGCTATTGAAGAAATTTACCTCTGACGAGAAGACCCAAGGAGATATGGGCCAAACCAGGGAATTGGCCCTCCTTTAGGTTTTCACGTAATGGAAGGCCTGAGGCTTATGCCTCAAAAGAGATTTAAGATGAGATGGTAGGGGTAGGGAATACCTGCCAGACATGAACATGACTGGGGGAACCCCCCCCTAATCATCTGGGGTTATCTGCTAGGCAAGATATTAATGCTCTCTAGTAAGGGCCCATAGTGCAAAGCTACTCTGTAGAGATGCAGAGAGCATGCTGCAGGTTGGTTAGAAGAAAAAACTGGCTGTAAAAAGCCATCAGGTAACCAGCTATTCTGCCAAGGACAAGGGGGCGAAGAATAGAAGTTAACCAACCAGACTGTGATAATAGGGTTTCCCAAACGAGGTTGATAACCTGTTTGGAACTTAGCACTGAGGCGAGGAGGATTGATGGTGGAGGGGAATCCCTGGTTGTGTAGTGAACAAAACCAGTGGCTTAACCCCTAAGAATTGCTGTATCTGCAACAACTACCAGGGCAGCATGGAAAATTTATTTTCCCTCTTCCCCTTTTTTAGACTGGGAAAAGGAAACAACAGACATGGTAGGACTTCCTATTGTCTGATGAGCTGCTGTAAGGTAACAAAGGGGGGGGGGGGGGACAACTCCAGAAGGGAGAATCCCCTGGCAGAACAGGTAGAGGACCATAGGGGCTTACCCGTTTAAAGAGCCACTCTTACAAAGCAAATATTGTAGTAAGAGGGAGGTAAGACAGAGCTGCAAGAGACCGACTATGGAGGAGGTCTCGGACAGATGAGATGATACATGCCAGTACAAGGAAACAACTGTCTAGTGATAGTTGCTACCTCTCTTTCCTCCAAGAGGAAGAGGAAAATCTATTGATTATGGGCATGATCATCATAAAGACTCTTAGAGAAAGATGTCTCATGAAGGGATATCTAGGTAGGTTAGGATAAAATTAGTGCAGATACTTCAAGTGAAAAGAAGCAGACTGCCATCCCAACCCCCAACCAAAAGGGACAATGATCTATTTGAAACACTGCGACTGCTGGGTTTGTTGACCCTGTTGAGGTTGTGGATTCCTCAGACCAGGGCGATGTTTCCCCTGTTTGGGAACATCTGAATGATGGGCAGATGATGGGTAAAACCTTCTCCCCTTAGGGGAAGAAAGTTTGGTAGGACATTTCCTACCTACTGGGAAAGAAGAAGGCATAGAACAGCCTCTGGAAAAAGGAAAGTCAGTGGAAAACTGAGTAACCTGAAGTAAAGACTCCTTGTTGAAGAGATTTTCTCCAGTGCAAGGAGTATTTCCCAGTCTTTCCTGTGCCCATTTGTCCAAGTCTGAGGCTTGAAGCCAGGCTCTACGTCGTGTCCCCATAGCTATAGCAGAAGTCCTGCTAACAGACTCAAAGGAGTCTAGGGTAGCACGAGTAAGAAACTTAGAGATATTTTGAGTATGATTAACCAGTGAGGAATAGTCTGTATACCTGGGCTCTTGAAGAAAAGGAGTCAAAAGATGTAATTGCTTTGTGACCTCCTCAAGAGATAGACCCATATAAAAAATATATGAGAGAATTCTTGCTGAAAGCATGGATGTCTGGAAGGTTTGACGTCCAAAGGCATCTAGTGTCTTAGACTCACGACCTGGGGGACAAGAAGAGTGCTTTTTATTACTCTTCACTCGCCTCATTGCTGATTCTACCACAATGGAATGATGAGGAAGTTGAGTCTTTTGAAACCCTGGAGAGGGGGGAACCTGATATAGAAGATCAGTTGCTCTAGAAGGTGGGGGTACCTTTAAAGGAGCTTCCCACATTCGTAGAAGGAGATCCTGCAAAGAATGATGCAAAGGGAGCATTATGTTCTCCTTTGCTTTGCTAGGAACAGAGAGGTATTCTGTATTCCCATGTGTAGGATCTTGTCCAGGAATAGGAATGGCAAGTGATTTTGCCATATCCAGGAGGAAAGTCTGGAAAGAAGGATCCCTACAGGGAACTTCCCTTGGATAGGCTAGATCTGATGAAGAACTAGCGTTGGCACCGAGGGATCTATCTAAGTATATAGGAATAGAAGATCCTGAATGGTGCAGTATGGGATCCTTAGATGGTGGTCACTGGTACTGCAGGTCAGAACCAGCGACAGTCGGTAACAGATCGTCCATGCTAGGGATCAATTCCAAACTCAGCATTGAGGGAAGCGAGCCTGACGAGAGAAGCATGGAAGGTACCGACAACAAAGGTAATGTGGATATCGGTACCGACTTCGGTACCGTATCTGATACTGGAGGATGAAGGCCAGCCGGTGGCAACTCTAACGGTATCGGAGGAACCGAGAGTTGCGGATCCGAAGTATCGGAACCGAGCCTTCTGTACCGACTGGAGTCGGTACCCAAGCGAGTCGGTACCCAGTCCTCCAGACTGGAGATCGATTCCAGACTCAGCATCAAAGGAAGCGAGTCTATCGATGCACGTCTGGAGGGTACCGACGTCGGTACTAGTATCGGTGTCGATACCGATACTGGAAAGTCGGTCTGAAGCGTATCCACTGGGCCCGTAGTACCGAGGACACCAGACGACGATCCTTGGTGAGGAATGTTTCATCCAACACCAGTGCCGATGCCGGAGTATCGGTACCGCTCGAAGCGGATGCCACCACCGGGCATGGCTCAGGTATGTTCTGTGAGGGGTGAACCTCAGGAACAACCTGAAACCCCACACAGGCTTTGGAGGCCGAAGACTCCCACCTGGGTTTTGAAGCCAGTGGATTCTCGAGGGCAAGGCCGGAGGCATCTCTATGCTGTGCATGAGAACTGCCGCTCGAGGACTGGCTAGTCTTAACAGACTGTTTTTGGGTTACCTGATCCTGTGGGAAAGAAGATATGGTCGGTGCCCCGAAGTTGGAGGGGGACCGCGTGTTGAGAGGAACTCGATGTTGAAAACTTCTTCTCACAAAAGTATTGCCCGAGGGCTCCGAAGGAAAATGGTCAGGACCCAAGCAGGTTAGACATCAATTGTGAGTGTCTAAAAATAAAGTTGTACCGCCACAGTTTGTACATTTCTTGGGGAAAGTGGCTGGCGGTTCCATGAAGGAAATGGAGAGGCCTAGAAGGCCTGAGAAACCGTGAGACACTAAGGAAGAAAAAATATTCCTTAAAAAGGAAAATTTTACAAGAAAAGAAAAAAGAAACACCGGCGGTACCAGTGGCGTCGGGGAAGGCAGCCGCGACCACGAGAAAACTAAAAAATAAAAAGAAGAATTTTCTGCGGTGACAGGAGGACGTCCTGCCGGCTCCGCGAAAAAACAAAAACTGAGGAGAGGCAGTTGGGAAGGCCGGAAGGCAGCGTGCAGGCGTGTTGGGATGCTTCCAAAGGCTTTCTGATTGGACGCTGGGAAGCGTTCCCGCGCGGACTCCGTCGGTACCGACGTACCCATATGTGAAGACTCATTCCTGCTTGTTCCTGGAGATTACTCTTTATTTTGCGGCAGCCAGCATCGCAGCTCTTCAATGGAGCCGCGCTGCCATGGCAACATAATGCCATGGTGCTGCGGCTCCATTGAAGTTTAGTTTAGTATAGTTTGCCGATACATGTTGCAGTCTGGACAGAGTTTGCATATATGGCATAGAGTATAAAATACCTTAATCTATGCATATATGAGTGTAAAGTGCAAATGAACATTGACTTGTGAGCAGGAGAAGGTGATCACATTGACATTCAAAGCACTTTCTCTGCCACACACTAGTATTTTATAAAGACATCAAAGCACTTTCTCTGCCACACACTAGTATTTTATAAAGACAAGTACTGTATATGCCTAATTTATAAAATAGCATCTAGCCATGGCATCCTGTTATTCAGTTACCCAAACAATCATGGAGACTGCAATAGACACATACTTGGTGCTGTTACTTGTATGAATGGTGGCACTGAACATACAGTATATACTAAGTTACACATTCGTGCCCATACCAAACTTAGTACAGCCTTTGTGCCAGCTGAATACGGACCCCTCAGTAAATAACTGGAACTAAAAGACTGCAACTGAACTCCAGTCCTTCCTTTAATTACAGACTTAAGAAGGAGTACATCTATCTATGTAAGGCTGTCCGAGGGAAATGGAGTGGGAACAAATGGATGAAAAATTACAATAAGTGATGGTTTATTTGACATCATGTTATAAAATTTGAGAAAAAAATTAAAATAAAAAAATATAAAATGAATAAACAGGATGTGGAAGGTTTTTCTGACCTATGATGGAACAAACGTTTGAGGCCGGAACAATGGTCTTCTTTATGTACCAATATCTTTTTCCTTTCCCTGTAATTAATTATATGGTAGGTGAATGTTACTCAATACAGAGGATTTTTAAAAGAATTTGGAGAGTGACATCTACATTCTCTGGGGTTTACTGATTGTATCAACATGCTGAGGGAAATAAAAGGCATATATGCATTTGGGTGAAGAAATATTTGTAGACACATCTCTGGACAGAATGGAAGGCATGAAGGAAGCCTGGACTACTGCAATGCAATCTATCATGGACTCCCAGCCACCCATACCACCCCACTATGGACTGCCGTCAACACCACTGCAAGAATCATACAAAGGGTCAAGAAACACGAGCACATCACCCCTGTCCTGAGAGAACTTCACATTCTACCTCTTGAAGCAAGGATAAAATACAAATCTCTACTGCTTATCCACAAAGCCCTCCATCAAACACAGACGTCCCAGCTCCGGACTCTATGTCCTCAGCCCACCCTCAACAGACCAACCCGTCAGTCCACCAGCAATACTCTCACAGTCCCACATGAAAGAACCAAATTCAGTCAACAAACCTGTAGCAGGGCATTTGAACTCTACGCGCACTCCCTCTGGAACTCCCTTCCCAACCAGCTCTGAAACAACAAAGACCTCTTCACATTCAGAAAACAGTTAAAAACCCTACTGTTTCGCGAACATCTTGGACCTGAGCTGGTCACCTCTCAATATCTGCCGGCTTCCTCACAGCCCCCAGCCAGACTAATTCTGACCACACCCCCACCAACTGAGAGACTCAAGTCAAAAGTCTAGTACTGTTAATTGTCTGTCCAGATCCTTATTGTTGGACTCCCTGGTGCTGCCCCCCCCCCCCATTGAGCTGATTCTTGTACCCCCCCCCCCTTTTTTTGTTAAAACCGCTTTGACCCGGTGAAAAGCGGGATATAAATGCAGATAAATAAATAAATATTAGCAGCACCTCCTGTACACCCCAAATAACTTTTCTCAAGCCATGCCAAATAGTTTCTGGTTCAGCTGAATACCTCGTTTTACAGCAGCTGCTATTCAGCTGTTTCCAGCTGCTCAACCTCCACTAACCAAATTTATTTAAAATAGATCAAGTCCTTATCAATCCAACTCTTTGAGACTAATTTCTTTAGGGGGACTTAGTTAAGGTGCTATTTAAGACGCCTATGTTAAGCCTATTTAATAAAAACTAGTAGGTGCTTACTTGTCATTATGAGATACTAGCGCAGGGGGCAGAAATTGTGTCTTAAGTTAAGGTACGGACATTTACAACACCCCTAGACACATATAGACACCTGCAGCTAGATTTTTCAAGAACACACCACCCAAAATCTGCCCATGCACATACCCACCAGCAAATTATGTTGCATACTTTTGAGCAGGTCGGTATATTATAAGAGGTCGCTACAAATGCACATTAATTACTAAAATAACCCCCAGTTAGGTACATACACTGCACCTACAAGTATGCCCCCCGTTATTAAATTTACCCCCTTTATGTGCTAAACAGAAGAGGTCAAGTGAAAATCCAAAGGGTTTAGTCCTATTTATTTATTTAGATGTGCAATTCCTTTCCTCCTGAAGAATAATGCCTGATCTCAATAAACATTCTTGATTCTACACCATTGCTGCTGAGCCAGTGGAATTACAGTGAGATCTAATCAAAACAGAGGGATGAGTTGTTTTATTTTTTAACAAACAACTTCATTAGATCTCATAAAACCTCTCATCTTCATACCTTGATGAATGGCACTATAAAGTTGCTGACTTTTATTTAAGAAAGATGTTCGATCCACGGTGGATTTATTACACCTCTCAATCAATTCTCTTTCACAAGAGTAACAGCTCTTTGTGCCTTGAACCATTCTGCAATATATTCAGACCTTAATGTAATGAGTACCGACTCTGTGTGCTCTAGACTTCATTTCAAACTTTAAAGCACATGCAGCATTGTTAAAGCTTGAGAAACGAGTTAACGTTGGATCATAAAATACAAAGACATGATACAATTCAATTTACCTGGCTTTAATCACAGTTGCTATATTACCACTGCCTGTGTACTATGTACAAATGGACTAAAAGTGGAGGAGTATCCTAGTCATTAGAGCAGTAGCCATATCCAAAGAGCCCAGGGTTCAAATCCCACTAGCACTCCCTGTGGCCTTGGGCAAGTCACATAACTCTCCATTACCTCAGATAGAACCTTAGATTGTAAGCCCTCGGGGGACAGGGAAATATCCACTGTATCTGACTGTAATCCACACCGAATTACAACTGAAAAGATATGAGCTAAATGCTACTAAATAAGCAAATAAGAAAAGAGTAGCTATAAAATCATTACCTTTCAAGCCCAGTTGCAGGTCTTGCTTTCTTCACTGAATTGAATTATGGCATTTATAGATGGTTCCCTGGTGAAAATTAAATGGAAAAAGATCAGGTCTAAACATGTGACTACAAAGGTAAAATGCTACCACTGCAGTTCATTTCCCTATCTATTTCAACAAAACAATAGATGCACTGATTTCTCCAGTAAATGAGTTTGAAAAACACATTAAAATCAGTTCAAAGATGTAGAATGACTTACTATCAGCCATTAGAATGCTTAAAGCTGGTGTGATGGAGTGTTTTGGAAACATCCCAT
Organism: Ichthyophis bannanicus; assembly: GCA_033557465.1. Taxonomy (NCBI): domain Eukaryota; kingdom Metazoa; phylum Chordata; class Amphibia; order Gymnophiona; family Ichthyophiidae; genus Ichthyophis; species Ichthyophis bannanicus. The sequence goes on from CM066031.1 coordinate 1,582,432,623, forward strand.
CCCCCACAGGGAAATTCCCCAGCCAAGCCTAGCACAAGTGAAGTATTGCACTGTTAATACCTGTTCCTTTAAGAAGAAAAGCTGGAGAATGCCTGGGAAGGGTGTGGCCAGGCTCCAGGCTTTATCCCAGGAAGCCAAGGGACCTAGGGAAGGAAGAGCCCAAGGTGTTCCAGAGTACGGAGTGACCACATACCTCTAAGGAGATCCTACGGGATCCATCCAAGAAACTTGTGGAAGATACTATTGCGGCCCTCAATACCACGACTGCACAAACAGACCCCTGCCCCGCATATTGGATTAAAACTTTACAAACAGAACTCAGCCCACTGATCACAAGAATGATGAACTTATCATTCACAACTGGATCCTTCCCTGCAGCACTCAAGCAAACATCCATCAGACCCCTTCTGAAGAACCCTAAACTTGACCCAAGCAAAGTTGAATCCTACAGACCCATAGCCAGTATACCGCTTCTAGCCAAAATAATTGAAAAGGAAGCACAAAGACAAATTCAAGATCATATAGATACAGCCTCCCCACTAGACCATCGCCAACATGGCTTCAGGGAATACCATGGCGTCGAAACCCTGCTTACCTCCCTCTTCAATAAAATCTTCACAGGTATCGACAACATCCGCCGAGGTTTCGTCCTCATCTTCATAGACATCGCAGCAGCTTTTGACTCTGTACACCATGGTCTGCTAGTAGAACGACTAAAAGAAAAGGGCATAAATGGCGTCGCCCTCGATTGGTGCAGGTCGTACCTTGATGGCAGATGGCAGCATGTAAAATCAGGTTCTGGATCTTCCGAACCCTTCCATCAACGACAGGGCGTTCCTCAAGGGTCGTCCCTATCATCTCTCATATTTAACATTTACATGCAATCCATTTTCAACATTATCGGATCATTCAATGTCGACTGCTTAATATACGCTGATGACATCCTCCTCTTCATGCCATTCTCCACAGAGCAAATGGACCTCTCGCCACTGATTGAATGTTTCAACGCAGTCTCCGAATGGCTTCTGTCCCAAAATCTTAGGATCCAACACAAAAAGTCTGAGGTGCTATTCATCACCAGAGACCAGAGTTTCTGCCCTCCACCCCATATAAAGGTTAAAGAAGCTGAGCTCCAAACCAAATCAACAATTCGGTACTTAGGGGTCACCCTCGATCAACGTTTAGACATGAAAACCCATATATCCAACATAGTCAAAGTCATATATTTCAAAATCCGGTCCCTCAGACACCTGCAATCCCTTCTAAACCCTGAAGACTTCCAGACAATTTACCAATCCCTTATCTTACCACACTTTGACTTTGCCAACGCTATTCTTCAAGGTCTCCCTCAGTCAACACTCAATCCGTTGCAACTTGCCATGAATGCCGCTGCCAGAGTCTTATTGGGAGCAGCAAGATGCGACCATGTAACGCCTATACTAATACAGCTTCATTGGCTCCCCATACAAGGAAGGCTTATATTCAAATCTTTGCTACTCACTTTCAAATCCATCCATGGCATCACCTCCCCTTCACTAACTGACATCATTCAGCTCATCCCTCCCAACAGAACCAGGAGATCCCCATCTACAAATGCGCTAGTAATTCCAAAGGCATCAACAAAGTACACAATCGCAACATCTAACAGGGCTTTCAGTATCTATGCCCCAAAATGTTGGAACGCATTACCACCAGGCATCCGTGCGATTACTGACTTAACACAATTCAGAAAGGCTCTCAAATTCCATTTATTTACACAGTACCACCAGATTAACCCAACCCCTACCTAATTGCCTCTCCTCTTACTCCCTCGAGATAACATCTCAATATTAGCACACAACCTCACTGTACACATGTAACACCCTAAATTCTTAGCACTCGATCTCATTGTACATATGTAATTAGTTCAGTTTGTATCCCCCTTGTTATCCAAGTTCTTACCCCTGTTCTCTGTAAAGCCAAACATGTTATCCAAGTTGTTACTCCTGTTCTATGTGAAGCCAAACAGTCTGTTATGGTCATTTTGTTGTATGTAAACCGCGCTGATAAATAGTGCGGTATATAAGAAATTGTAATAAATAATAAATAAATAAATAAATGTAGGAGCCGGGTGTTTTCACGTTGGTCAGCAGGCTTGTAGTGCTACTGCTGTGAAGCCTAGAGTGAAAGGACTTTGGGGGAAGGAAGAACTGCTTCTCTGCTACTACTGTGAAACCCAGAAAGAAGGAACTTTATGGAAGGGGAGCTCTGCTACTGCTCTGAAGCCCAGAGTGAAGGAGCTTTGGGGAAGGGGAGCTCTGCTACTGCTCTGAAGCCCAGAGTGAAGGAACTCTGGGGGAGAACTATGTCTCTGCAACCATTGCTGTGAACTCCCTGTAAATTAAGGATTTTCCTTTAACCCTCCACTTGGCTCCGTTGGGGATTGCGTCCTGACCCACTCACAGCATCCTACAGCTGATTTCAATGCAGATTATTCATATAATTCTGCTGTCTCTCCATCATCTTTTTATCATTCTGTTAATATCCTACTCCCATTATACCACCACTGTAATGCAATCTAAGATTCACTTCAACTGTATATTCAGGAAACATCATTCTTTGATTAGATCTGCTCATTTTGTAATTAATTTTAAAACACATTTCCAAAGGTTAAACAGTATTTTATGGACATAAATAGCCTTTTTATAAAAGTACCCAGAGTACTTACACCTAAACTTATGCGGTATAAACTTATTTGACAAGTAGGACTTATTTGGTTAGTAGGACCTTCTAACTGGAGAAGTCCCACTGAGAGTAATATAAAGCAGCACTAATCCGGATTGTGCTGCTGAATATTTCCTCTGACTGCCTCAATATTATCCAGACAGTGCTGGGATAGTCCACAGGCAGAGCTGAGGTAGAGTCAGCACTTACCCAGATAGCAGTGATTTTCAATATCACTGTGCTAGAGAATGCAGGTGCCGATCCCTAAATCCGTATTTTCAATGCCGGCCAATATACCGATACTGGCGCTGAATATCCAGATTGTATTTAACCATGGCAACTGACATTTAAACAAAACCCTTGACCACCTCAAGTACTTCCTCTTATAGTGTGTGCCTGCTTTTTATGAAGGTGAAAGTTCAATGGAAAATAATGCATTTCCTTTCCTGGTTTAACAGCACCTCTTGTCGTCTGGAACACCCGTTTAGCAGGATTGAGGGAGGGCAAGTTTCCCATAGACAATTTCCCTGGGTAAATTGTTATTTATGAGGGCAATTTTATAAAATGTTTTTCTCCATAAACGGCTCTTATAGTATTATGCAGGGTATACATGTGTGAAAAGTAGGCACATGAAAAGGTAGCACCTACTTCTAGGTAATCTGTGCGTAGGTGTTCCCAGCGGCAAAGTTTGGGTGGAGCAGAGAGTTGTAGAATACATTCATACTTTAGAAAATAATGCACGTGAACAGAGAGAGCAAGTTTATAACAGATGCCTTGCTAAAACATGTTTTAATGTACTTAAATGGAACCTTTTTTAAATTCTTTATTTATGAAATTGCAAATGGTTGCATTATCAGTCAACTTTTGACTACAAATTACTAAAAGGGGGCGGAGGATACATACATTGATGAGAAAGGGATAAGGAAAAAAGTATTAAAGAAAACAGGCAAAGTCCTTAGAGTACTTTACACATGCCCTGTCCCTACTAAGGAATGTAAAGATGAAGTGGACACGACACACTTCTTTAAATCAAGAAAAGAACATAGCTGATCCAGTTCAAAAGTATATAGTGAACATTCAAGTATCTAATTATATATTTACAAGGGTAATGCAACAAAAAAGGTGGCCCTAACTCAATCCCACCTCAAAGACAAAAACAATTTACGCCACTCCTGAGTTATACAAGCCACATCTGGGTAAATCCTTATTCTCTGGCCAAAGAAACATTCCTTGTTTCATTTAAAGAATAAACAAAAAAATATTATATTTAAATCTTGCTCAAAAACAAATGAAGCCAACAAAGTCAATTGCTCCTGTACTTCCATTACAGATGTTTCCAACAAAGCAGAACAAATATTATTGCAACCCACAAATACCAACCTAAATATCATAAACTTTTCTAAACAAAGGTGATAAAGAAAAAATTACAGGAAAAATGAGAGATAACTCTTAACCAGCAGAGTATCTCATCTGCCAGCAAAAAAAAAATCATCATTATCTTCCATTTACAACAAACAAAATATTAGAATAATCAAATGTTTGAAAAATTATTAAGAGTGTCACCTAACAGATTTTTTTTGCTGGCAGATGAGGTAGTCTGCCTGGTTAAGCGTATGCTGTCTTTCATTTTTCCTATAATTCTTTCCTCATCATCTCCATTATCTGGTTTAGAATGACTTAGAAGGGATAGAGATCTATATATAAAAGCATGCAAGCAAAAATGTAAAAAAAATAAGTACATATGAGTATATTTTTGAATTTATTTAGAAATTTAAAAAGTTAATAATATTTAGGTTGGTATTTTTAGGTTGCAATAAAGTGACTTTTTACTTACCAGATAATATCCTTTCCTTGAGTACTGCTAGACCAGTCCAGACAAGTGGGTTGTGTTCCCCTACCAGCAGATTGGTGGAGACAAAGAACCAATGAAAAGGCTAGGTTTCACTGACATCACTGTCACACCTCAGCCACCAGAAGTCTCTTCAGTATCCATCCCAAAGCATATGGAGAACATGGTAAGTATATAAATCATAGAGGACCCCAGAGTACTGCCGCAAATGAACAGAGCAAACACAGTTCCAGGGGGCGTGCTCTGCCCATGAGGACTCTTGTGATTGGGTAGAATGGGCATGAAACTCTCCAGAATCAGCCGGTTCCATAACAGATACACCAAGGCAATGGCCACCTCAATCCAATGCCCAATGTAGACTTAGCCACCGCATCACATTTGCGCGGGCCAGCAAACAGCACAAATAGATGGTCTGATTTATTAAAAGAATTCGTAACCTCCAAGTACCGGAGAAGCACCCTTCAGACATCCACAAGGCGAAAATCCTTATCCTTCCCAAGACACTGCTCCTTAGAAAAGGCGGACAGGCAAACCACCTGGTTCACATGAAAGGGAGAAATCACCTTAGGTAAGAAGGAAGGCACAGGCTGAATGGAAACAGCCTCCTCAGAAAAAGATAGGTAAGGATCTCCGCAAGACAGAGTTTGGAGCTTGGAAATCTGCCTTGCAGAACAAATTGCAACCAAGAAAACCATCTTGAGCATCAAATCCTTCAAAGTAGCTCAAAGGGCTCTGACATCAGGGTGCTGAGTTTGAGACACTAACCTCAGGAAGGGCCACAGACTGGAGAGAAGGATGCAGATGCTGAACCTCCTGAAGAGAGCGCAAAACATTCAGGTGTAAGGTCAGAGACTTACTAGCCCCCTGACCTCTAAAAGAGGCCAAAGCTGCCACCTGAACCTTTAGGGAGTTAAGAGAAAGGCCCTTCTCCAGAACATCCTGCAGAGACGGCACCTTGGCTGTCTCAGGAGCAGACTGCCGTGTGCTGCACCATCACTCAAACAGGCACCAGACCAGCACGCATGCCAGGTTGGTTGACTTCCTCCAGGCTTCAAGCAGAATGGAAACTACCACCGGAGGGTAGCCATTATGTGCTAGCCATCTTTCAAGACCAAAGCTGTAAGTGAGAAGAAAGCTGGGTCTTCCATGATGAGTCCCTGATGCAATAGACCCTGAGATGGAGGCAAATGAAGAGGTGGTGCTTGCAGGAGCCACATCAGATCTCCAAACCACACTCTCCTTGGCCAATCTGGTGCCACCAGAATAATCCTTTCCGGGTGGCGCTCTATACGCTGAATCAAACGCCCCCACCAGGGGCCATGGGGGAAACATATACAGCAGGCATTGACTGGCCAAGGCTGAGCCATGGCATTGATGCTATCAGACCCAGTATCCATGCAGTGACTGAGGAAGCGGCACACTTTGGCATTAGAGAAGATCTCCATCAGATCCATCTTGGGTGACACCAGTGGCACAGAATCAGCTGAAACGCCTCATGACTCAACTCCCACTCTCTTGGATCCAGAGAGTGCTGGATGAGAAGTCCGCTTCCACACTGTCCACTCTGGCAATGTGCTGAGCCAATAAAGGTAAGAAGTTCTTCTCAACCCATACAAACAGTAGAGCCAAATCCAGGGCCATGACAGCATGCCTTGTGCTGCATTGCCAATATACATAAGCCACCGCAGTGGCTCTGTCCGGAAACACTCAGGGGCCAAAAATGCAGACGAGCTAACCTGATAGACCAAACTGCCTTTCTGTAATTCCAACAGACCTCAGCCATTCAACCTTGGCAACAGGCAATCCAGCCTAAGAGATTGGCATCCGTTGTCAGAACTGGCATTCGTTGAGCAATCGTCCAGCGACATACCCTTCCTCAGATGACTGAGCTGTTGCTACCACCTCAGGCTGGTCTTCACCATCATCAGAAGTGGGAGCCTGAGCTCAAATTCCTGAAAACTCGGGGACCACCGAGTCAGCAAGGATCACAGAAGCGGCTGCATGTGAGCACACATCAATGGCACCATCTCGATTCTTGCTGCCATCAATTCAAATAGCTGAAGATAATCCCAGAATCTGGGAGCCTACTAAGAACAGAACAGCGCCAGACAATCCAACAACCTCTTGACTTTCTCACCTGGCAGGAAGACTCCGCCTACTCGAGTATCGAAACGTGCTCCCAGGAACTCCAGGCACTGGGAAGGCACCAACTGACTCTTTCTCCAATAGATCACACAGCCAAAGCTGTCCAAAAAGGACACCACTTGGGTCACTACCCCAGATGACTCTGAAAGAGAACGGGTTCAGATGAGCCAGTCATCCAGATTTGGGTGAACAGACATCCCTTGGTGCTGTAGCGCAGGAATCAACATAATGATCTTGGAAAACATTCTTGGGGCAGTGGAGAGTCCAAATGGGAAGGTGGCAAACTGAAAGTGAGAGCCAAGCATGGCAAAATACAGATACTTTTGCTAAGAGCCAGAGCCTTCCCCCGGTGCACTCCTGTCCAATCGGGACAGTGGGAGGTCTCCTGCCCAATCCGGGCAGTGGGAGCAGGCACCCAGAGCAGCATTAAAGCGGCGTCCCTACCCCGAGGGAGCCGCTTTCAGCCAGAGCCTTCCCCCGGTGCACTCCTGTCCAATCGGGACAGTGGGAGGTCTCCTGCCCAATCCGGGCAGTGGGAGCAGGCACCCAGAGCAGCATTAAAGCGGCGTCCCTACCCCGAGGGAGCCGCTTTCAGCCAGAGCCTTCCCCCGGTGCACTCCTGTCCAATCGGGACAGTGGGAGGTCTCCTGCCCAATCCGGGCAGTGGGAGCAGGCACCCAGAGCAGCATTAAAGCGGCGTCCCTACCCCGAGGGAGCCGCTTTCAGCCAGAGCCTTCCCCCGGTGCACTCCTGTCCAATCGGGACAGTGGGAGGTCTCCTGCCCAATCCGGGCAGTGGGAGCAGGCACCCAGAGCAGCATTAAAGCGGCGCCCCTACCGGGCGCGCCCGTGCCTGGCGGGCCCGCGCCTGAGGGCCTCACCAGAGGGCCCTTTGGCGTGGCCCTTAGGCGCGGCCCGACAGACTCAAAAAGGAAACACAAACGTACAACCGGAACGTAGAGACACATACGAGAACACAACCAAAACCAAGGCGCTTGCAACCTCACCTGGCTCGAGCTCCCCTATCCGGGTCTGAGCTCGCCGGCACAATTTACCATCTACAACGCGTCTCCCATGTACCAACTGAACAACGAAGGAACAACACCATCCAACAAGAGCTCCCTTGAACACAGGTTGAGCACACCAGCTACGACTACTAGCCCCAACACACCTGACCAGGTAAACTCTTCACTGCGGAACTACATACTTAACCTTAACCACAGCTTAACCACTGAACCACTTCCGATATAGCTAGTCACTTCCGATATAGCTAGTCTATCCAAACGTTATAGAGAGTATTTCCATTGTATCAGAATGTGGCAAATATCTCATAGTATGCAGTGTATTCTACTATATTGTCAATGATCACTCTTATCTAGCCTTAACAGAAAGTCTATGACATCCAATAATATTTGCATTTTGAAACTGCATAAGTCTGTGACATCCAATAATATTTGCATTTGAAACTGCATAAGTCTGTGACATCCAATAATATTTGCATTTGAAACTGCATAAGTCTGTGACATCCAATAATATTTACATTTGAAACTGCATAAGTCTGTGACATCCAATAATATTGCATTTGAATCTACGTAAGTCTGGGACATCCAATAGCATTACATTTTGAATCTGGTTTTTCACATCATGGCACTCATCACCACAATCATCACTCTCTGCTTCTGCCTAACGCTTGCCACAAACGCATATATACAACACACACCACACTACCAGACAATATTATGGCAACCAATATTTATCCATAGCCCAGTACTCCTGCCAATTATCCCCATGCTCATCACTAGTTACAAGGACCCAGTCATGGAAAGCCATAAAACAAACCAAAACGCACTATCTAAAACCCCTGACAAACCACGTAATGAATGCAGATCCAAACCAAAAAGGAAGCAACGGAAGCCAACAGCCTCAACTCATAAAAGCAAATACACACAACCATACCCGCAATCCACCATCACGATATGCCTCATCAACGCCAGATCTATTAGAAATAAAACACACGTCATACACAACATCATGACTGACAACAAACCTGATATTCTATGCATCACCGAAACATGGCTCACAGACACTGATCCAGTAATAGTAAACCAACTCACGCAACCTGACTACACTATCTTCAACTGCCCACGTCCTAACAGAAGAGGTGGGGGAGTCCTAATCCTCGCCAGATCCTCCCTTCTTTTAACGAACGCATCCCTAGCTCCTTCTGAGGGCATAGATATACTTAGGATTGAGAACAAAACATTAGCAATATGCTTAATCTACAGACCCCCCACACCCCAGCACGACAACCTGGCCACTGCACTTGAAACTATCTCAACCTCTGCACCAAAGAAACAGCGAATTATCCTGGGAGACCTGAACCTTCCCTCCATACCGCGCAGCCAGGCCGATACCTTCCTTGAAGCAATGGACCAGCTCGGATTCAACCAAATCATTCAGGAAGCCACTCATATCAAAGGCAACACCCTAGATCTAGTGTTCATATCATCCAACACTAAACTGAATGAAATGCAACAACCTAAAACCCGAGTAACACAAGTCCCCTGGTCTGACCACTACCTAATTGAACTGGAAATCCAAATACCAACCACAAAGGAGAAACCCCAAGCCGACACACAAAAATACCACAAAGGAAGTTCCGAAAATTCAACAGTGAAACACTGGTGGCATCTATATCCTCGGGCTTCGATTACACTCTCACGGACCTAGACAAGCTTGTAGACACATGGAACTCAAGGATCGAAGCAGCAGCAAGTCCAAACTGGAAAACCACAAACGCACCAACAAGAACAAGATCTGAACCCTGGTATTCCCCTACATTATGCAAGATGAAGAGGGAACTACGCAAGTTAGAGAAAAAATGGAGGAAAGCGCAAACCCAGGAATGCAAACGACTGTACCTAACACTACTCATGGAATACAAGAATGAGGTCAACCAGGCAAAAAAGAATCACCACACTAAACTACTTAATAAAGCCATCAACAGACCCAGAGAACTATTTGAGATTGTCAAATCTCTCACCAAAACCCTCCAAGACACCGGTTGGACCGACGAAATCAGTTCCCAGATGCTTGCAGACCACTACGCCAAGAAACTTAATCCGCAAGTACCCACAGTCACGGATCACAGGATGTCTTTAGCACTCACCTCTCATGAAGCCAACACGGTCCCTCATAAGGAATCGGCTGCAGAATGGAACACTTTCCACCAATTAAACAAAAAACAGGTCATAAACATTATAACCAATTTAAAATCCACCACCTCCCCTCTTGACCCATGCCCTGCAGCATGGATAAAAGCAACCAAAAATGAAATATCAAATCCTATCACCCACATTGTCAATCAATCACTTCATCAAGGTGAAATGCCTGCCTATCTCAAGAGATCACTCATTAGGCCCATCTTAAAGAACAGATCGCTCAACAAAAGCGACCCCGCGTCATACAGGCCAATATCGAGTATATCTTTCTTAGCAAAAACCATTGAAAAAGCGGTGCAGCAGCAGCTGCAAGATCACATTGACGATAGGAAAGCCCTAGACATGCATCAATATGGTTTCCGCCAACATCACGGAGTAGAAACCCTTCTGCTAGCACTCCTCGACAACCTCCTCAGGGGCCTTGAGAACAAACAGGACATGTTCATACTTGTATTTATAGACATCTCGGCAGCATTTGATACAGTACATCACAGCACCCTCTTAAAACGACTATCATCAATAGGTATAACAGGGACCCCCCTAAAATGGTTTGCATCATACATCTCCAACAGGATGCAACAAGTCCTATTCAACAACGATAAAGCTGATGCCTTCCCCCAAACACAGGGCATCCCGCAAGGATCTGCCTTGTCATCACTACTTTTCAACCTGTACATAAAACCAATCTGTGAAATCTTTCAGAGGTGCAACATCAACTACCACATCTATGCTGACGATGTGATGCTGTACACATGCCTAAACGCAGCACAGCCGGATTTCACTCCCCTAGAAAAATGCCTTGACATGTTACAAACATGGCTTCAACAAAACAACATGTCAATAAACCACAAGAAAACAGAGGTCATGTTTATCTCCAAAAAAACTAATTTCGACCCACCCACTACAGTAACCCTCAACAAAAACATTTACCATGCAAAGCCTGCAATAAAATACCTAGGGGTCCTAATAGACAACAACCTTAAGATGGATAAACATCTCCGAACAGTCAACCGAGCCATATTTTACAAATTGAAAGTTCTACAACCACTTCGCAGTATCCTAGAAAAATCAGACTTCAGGACTGTCGCTCAAGCGCTAATCATTCCTCACCTGGACTACTGCAACGCCATTTTACAAGGTCTCCCGAAGAACACCCTAAATATCTTACAAATGGCCCAAAATGTTGCTGCAAGAATCATCATGGAAAAAAACGTCACGGACCACATAACGCCAGTGCTTATGGAACTACATTGGCTCCCAGTAGCCGCCCGCATCATCTACAAAATACTCATAACAACGTTTAAACTCATACACAATATTGCTCCCTCATACCTTGACAACCTAATCACTAAGCAAACACACAACCGGAAACAGAAGAACCATACATCTTAACACGCTCTGTGTCCCTACCAGCATGAGATCTGTTAAAACAGAAACGAGCAACAGAGCATTCACCTATGTAGCACCGATCCACTGGAACCAGCTCCCTCCTGAGCTCCGAATGACAAATAGCCTTATTGAATTCAGAAGGAACCTCAAAACGCATTTATTTCAGACATTCTACAACCCAACCTAATTGCAGCACCTTACCACAACCAGTTATCTTCTAATGACACTTGGAACAAATGAAGCATTTGACGACCGATAGGTAATCATGTATATATGTATATTGTATCCCCCACCCTCGTACCCTTGAATCGAATGTTTATTTAAAATTATGAAAAGTATCTAGTCTCTATTTCGTGTGATATGCAAATCGTTGCCAAAATCAAAATTGTACTCTAAAAATTCATTGTATTGTACGATACATGATGATTCTGTAAAGTAACCGCGGCTGATCGTAGGAAGCGGCGGTATACAAATGTTTACTAAATAAATAAATAAATAAAAATAAATAATCCTCAGCAAAATTCAGAAATGCCAGGAACTTCCCTCGGCGCTCTGTTTGAATCACAAATCACAAAGTTTCCCAGTACAAGTACCTGGCAAGTTCCCAAAAGGCACACAGGTTCCACAATGCTTGTCCTGGGGCAATCAGTGGATTTCTTAGATCCTGTTTAATAATGGTTTATGCACCTTTTCTCCAGGAACTTTTCCAAAACTTTTTTAAATCCAGCTACACTAACAGCTTTTACTACATCCTCTGGTAACGAATTCCAGAGTTTGATTATGCATTGAGTAAAAAAATATTTCTCTTATTAGTCTTAAATGGGTTACATTGTAGTTTCATTGTGTGTGCTCCAGAATTTCTACTTTTGATGCAGAAGCAACCACTCTACGATTACCACTCCATTCATTAACTTATAGACCCCCTCAGTCGTCTCTTTTCCAAATTGAAGAGCCCCAACCTTTTAAGCCTCTTCTCATAAGGGTATCCTTCCATCCCCTTTACTATTTTGGTAGCCCTTCTCTGTACCTTTTCTAATTCTGTTATATCCTTTTTAAGATATGGCAACCAGAATTGCACACAATATTCAAGGTGTGGTCGCACCATGGAACGATACAGAGGCATTATAATATCCTTGGTTTTATTCTCCATTCCTATCCATATGATTCCTAGTATTCTATTTGCTTTCTTGGCTGTTGCTGCACACTGGGTGGAGGGCATCAATGTATTATCCACAATGACGCCTACATCTTTTTCCTGGGTGGTGGTTTCTAAGGAGGTACCTTGAATTGTGTAACCATAGTTTGGGTTGTTCTTTCCTAGCTGCATAACTCTGCACTTGTCGTTGTTTACCACTTCCTTTGGAGGCGGGACAATGCTGCACGGAGCCCGTCGAGAGACAGGAAGGCTCTGCAATGGTTTTACAGGCACAGCCGCGGTTCCCTAAGAGGCAGGGAGCTGCGGCTGCATTAGAAGGGAGGTGGTGAGTTTGCCGCTGCCGAGAAGCGGACTTGGCAGCAACAGCAACTTGTGCACTTTTTTTTTTTTAACTTGGCGGAGTGAGGCGACCCCTGCTAAATCCTGTGGCGACCCCCATGGGGTTCGCGACCCACAGGTTGAGAACGCTGTTCTAAGGGAACCTATGTTGATTCCTTCTGGATTATTTTACATAGGATACTCCAGATGATGTTGGCAGTGTGATATGGCAGCCATACATCTACTGTGTCTGGCACTGGGAGACATAACTGATATAGCGCCAACATTCTTTGGATTGTCCAATGCAGCCTACATCCCTATCCAGGCCAGGATCAATGAGCACTGCGAGAGTGGTGATATATCTGGAGTCTAGCTACTTAGTGTGATGGTACAGGGATCTCCCCTCCCATGCCCACACAGCCCTGACCAGGGGAGCAGTGCCACACAGTTGGCTGTGGGAAGGCAGATAGGGTTGCCTTAACGACCAACATAAGCCACAATGGGACAAGTATAGCTGCAGTGAGAAATGCCAGTACCCAAATAGGTGGGCCTCAGATGCAATAGCCAAAAGGCCCTACCACAACTACAACTACTGCTGATCATTTGCATAGCGACACAAGGCTTACGCAGCGCTGCACAGACACACGTAACAGATGGTCCCTGATTAGTGGAACTTATAGTCTAGTCGGGTCACACAACACAGTGCCTGTGAACAGGATACATCCAGGAGGAATGGCCAGGAAATACAACGGAGCTTAGGCAGATCTGATCCAACAGTGGCACCAATAAGGTCAGCACTCAGCCTGGATTAAGAGGGGCCAGGGATGAAGCATGATGTACAGACTCAGGTGGTTTATTCCAGGCATAAAGAGCAGCTAAGTGAAGGAAGTGACGTCCGGATTTGGCAGTGGAAGGGAGGGCACAGATAGAAGCAATCTGACAGTTGAGCAGTGTTCAAGGGAGGGGTGTAGGGAGAGATAAGAGGGGAATGGTAGTGCAGGGCAGTGGACTGAGTGCACTTATAGGACAGAGGCACAGAAAGGGCACACATTTGTTACTCAGCAATATTATGCATCCTTTGGATCCTGCAAGGTTTGTTCAGGGTTTTGTGAACTTGGTGAGCATCATCCCTAGCAGTTTAAGATGTGTTTGGAGAGATGACCAGGGCAAGAATCACTGGGGCCAGCTCCTAATGCCATATACCATTTGATGCAAGGTATGTTCTGATATACATGTTCATATTTACATTCTGATATACCATATTGGGGTGCACTGGGCTTACCTAGCACTTTTCAGGGCATGAGGGGGACTGGTATATGGTCTAGGTTGCAGCAGCTGTCATTTCCCATTGGTATTTATGTCAAGTGTGCATCAGCACACTACTGTCTGTAATTGGCACTTTAGGAGATGCATGATTTCCCCAAGGGGTGTGGAGTCTACAGGTGCATCACAGTAATGTTTCAGAATACGGTGGGTGCAGGGACATTCAAAACATTTACCCTTGTCCGAGACACGGGTCCAGCTGGATAGCGCCTGCACGTGCCCTTCTTCTATCTCCTTGATTCCAGTCCCGCATGCATATCCAGACCTGCGAATGTGAAATTAGATTCAAAGAGGGCCCATTTTTGACTTAGATGTGACCGCGGGCCAGACATGCATTTTATGGAATTGAAAACGTTTTTATAATGCATTTTTGCTTTCATGGCAAGCTTCTTTTCAAATTCTCTTTTTGCCTGCCTTATCAGTGCCTTGCATCTAACCTGCCAATGCTTATGTTGTTTCTAGTTTTCATCATTTGGCTCCTTTTTCCATTTCCTGAAAGATGCTTTTTTGGCAACAACAGCCTCTCTGACCTCACCTTTAAACCATGCAGGCATGTTTTTGGCCTTCTTTACACTTTTCTTAAAGCGTGGAATACATCTAGTCTGGGTATCCAAGATAATAATTTTAAACAATGCCCATGCTTGATGTAAATCTTTAACCTTTGCAGCTGCTCCTTTTAGTTTATTTTCCTCATTTTAACATAGTCTCCCTTTTGAGAGTTAAAAAGTATTACGGTGGGTTTCCTTGTCATCCTTCTTCCACTAATTAAATCAAATGCAATCATGCTATGACCACTATTGCCAAATGACCCCAAAACCCTTATCTCTTGCACCAGGTCCAAAATAGCTTCCCCTCTCTTCCCCTCTTGTCAGTTCATGAGCCAGCTGCTCCAAGAAGCAGTCATTTATTTCATCTAGAAACTTTAACTCCCTAGCATGTCCTGCAGTAACTCAGTCGATACCAAGATAATTGAAATCACCCATTATTACTGTTTTGTAACTTTTGTTAGCTTCCCTGATTTCTTTCAGGATTTCATCATCCATCTCTTCATTCTGGCCACAGTTGGTAGTACACCCTCACTGCCATTGCCTTCTTCTTTATACATGGACTTTCTATCCATAGAGATTCTACAGTGTATTTTGTTTCCTGCAACATTTTAATCCTATGTGACTCAATGCCTTCTCTAACATAGAGTGCAACCACCCCTTTACCAGTTTGATCTACCCTATCATTGCAATATAGTTTGTACTCAGGTATCACTGTGTCCCATTGGTTGTCTTTGGTCCACCAGGTCTCTGAGACGCCAATCATATCTAATCTTTCATTTAATGCTACATATTCTAGCTCTCCCATCTTATTTTTTAGACTTAGAGCATTTGCATACAGGCATTTTAGAGGTTGTATTTTATTCATATTAATCTGGTTATCAGTTGATAGGGGTAATTTGGAATCTTTCAGCTTTGTAAAGGGCATCTGGGTTACTTTTATCTTTATTGGAACCTCTCTGTTGAGATCCCCTAACTTCCCTCTTTAGCTAGTATCCTTCAAGGATACTTCCATCAGAACAATGCGCTCCTGGATGACTGTCAACTTTCCCCTAATATCTAGTTTAAAAACTGTTCTATCTCCTTTTTAAAGGTTAATGCCAGCAGCCTAGTTCTATCCCAGTTAAGGTGGAGCCTATCCTTTCAGAAAAGCCTCTCCCTTCCCCAGAATGTTGCCAGTTCCTAACAAATCCAAACCCTCTTCTTTGCACTATCATCTCATCTAGGCATTGAGACTTCGGAGCTCTACCTGCCTTTTGGGTCTTGCGCATGGAACTGGAAGCATTTCTGAGAATGGTACCCTGGACGTTCTGGATTTCAACTTCCTACCTAAAAGCCTAAATTTAGCCTCCAGAACCTCCCTCCCATACTTTCCTATGTCATTTGTGCCAACATGTACCAAGACAGCAGACTCCTCCCCAGCACTATCTAAAACCTTGTCTAGGTGGCATGTGAGGTCTGCTACCTTCACACTAGGCAGACATGTTACCAGGCGATCCTCACGTCCACCAGCCACCCAGCTATCTACATACCTATTGATCGAATCACCAACTATAATGGCCATCTTAAATCTTCCTTCATGGTCACATGGCCCTGGAGAAACCTCCTCGGTGCGAGAGGGTTTTACATCTCCTGGTAGACAGGTCTTAGTTACAGGATCACTTCCTGCCACATCAAGGTGATGCTCTCCTTTCATGTGGCCTTTCTCCTCCATGGCAACTGAGAGGACGCCAGACTGGAGGTGGGATTCAGTACTGCAAAGTACAATTATCTAACCCCAACACTTCACCAATTACACTGACTTCCTGTCACTGTCCATGCTAAATACAAAAGCATATTAATAATCTTCAAAATACTAATCAACCTATCCCTGCTGACTCTTCAACCTCTGATCCAGAGAGCAAGTCCAACCAGAAGAAGAAGAGGTACAGACATCAACATTATTGAAACTCCAACAAGCTACAGAACATCAAAGCAATCCACTTAAACTAGGGCCTTCTCTCGGTATGCTCCCCAGTTGTGGAATCACCTGCCTGCCTCAATACAGGCAATCAAAGACCTTCCTGACTTCAGAAAAGCCATCAAGACCCATCTATTCCTTGAATACTATGATCCCACCTAGTAGAACAAATGCCACAGAGTGATAATACAAATGTATATAATGGACAACTGCTAAATGTAGCAATAACACCTCAATCTGCAACAATGTTACTGTATATAGTTAACCATTGTTAAATGTATCAATTACCCCATATACTCCTCCAAGTTCAAACTCCCTGTTCTATGTAAAAGTTTATTGCTGTTTGTTTCATGTGAACCGCCTTGAATTAATGATAAGGCAATATACAAAACCTGTTAAATAAATAAATAAATGTGTCCCTGAACGTCATGTCTATGTACCTTTCTGTCTTCCTTATGTCCTCCAAGTCTGCTATTCTAGCCTCCAGAGATCAGACTCATTTCCTGAGGGCAAAGAGCTCCTTGCACCTAATGCATATATAAGACCCCTCACCAACTGGAAAAAAACTCGTACATGTGACAATCAATGCAAAAGACTGGATAGTCCCTATTTTGTTGTTGGACGGCTGTCTACATCTTAGTTTTAAGGTTTTGTTTCGCTATTTAAATTGTTTACTTAAAGTTGCTAGGTATACTTGTACTGATACAACTATACCTAATATGTTTAAGGGACTTTGTTCACATCAAGGTTAATTTCAGGGCCTTAATTAATCTTTTCCTGGTAAGTATAACTAGCTGAACTTAAAAGTAGATTTGACCACCTCTCCCACTTTAATAAGTTTAAGAGCTTATAAAATAGTAATTAGATCTTACCTGCTAATTAGTGTTCCTGAAGGAACGACAGTCCAGTCCCTTTACTTCTGGGTTACGCAACCCTTCCAGCAGCTTGGAGGCTGAGCCCAACCTTTTTGGGGGTGGAGCGGTATAAATACCCCTGGTACCACCCACCAACTCCAGTATTCGAATGAAAAAGCAGACTTAACGAACATCCATCCAAAAACTTATAATGACATACACTAACCTAAACCAATAACTCAATACTCTAAACAAGAGTATTTTTTTTTTTTTTGGAAAGTATAGGAGAAGGAGAGGAGGAATGGCAACGGACGGAGGAGGTGGCTGCTTCTATCCAGCCCGGCCTTCCCCTGCACTCCCTCCCGCCGACCCAGCTCTGCGCTCGGTCCAGTGCTCCTCCATGAACGCGAGGTCTTACCAGTTGCCGGAACCGGGTGGGATCAGGGACTGGACTGTCGTTCCTTCAGGAACACTAATTAGCAGGTAAGATCTAATTACTATTTCCTTATCGTCACTCCAGTCCAGTCCCTGGGATGTGCCAGAGCAGTTCAACCCTGGGTGGGATCCGGCATCCCAGCTCGAAGAACCGCTATCCCGAACCGAGCATCCGCAGTGCTCTGCACGTCCAGTCTATAGTGTTTGGTGAAGGTATGCAGCGAGGACCAAGTCGCTGCTCTACAAATATCCAGCGGAGGGACAAGACTGAATTCCGCCCAAGAGGTCGCCTGTGCCCGAGTGGAGTGAGCCCTCAGACCCACTGGGACCTGTTTCCCCTTGAGGATGTAGGCGGAGGCAATTGCCTCTCGGATCCACCTGGAGATCGAGGCCTTTGCCGCCGCCTCACCTTTGTGCGGACCTCCGAACTGAATGAACAGACGGTCGGACTTCCGGAATGGAGCTGTGCGAGATAGGTACCGTTTCAAGACTCTCTGGACGTCTAGCAGACGCAGCTTGTTATTCCTTCCCTCCTGCCCCTTGGCCGCGAAGGCCGGCAGGGTGACTGTCTGGTTTACATGAAAGGGAGAGATAACCTTGGGCAAGAAGGAAGGCACTGTGCGCATGACCACCTTGTCCTTTAGGAAGGTCAGGAAGGGAGGCTGGGCGGAGAGCGCCTGGAGTTCCGAAACCCTCCTGGCCGAGCAGATAGCTACCAGGAAAACTGTCTTTAGGGTCAAATCCTTTAAGGAGGCTCTCTTCACTGGCTCAAAGGGCTCCCCGACCATGGCATTCAGCACTAGGTTAAGGTCCCAAGGGGGGACGACCACCCTCCGCTGAGGGCGTAGCCGACTAACTGCCCTCAGGAACCTGGATACGTCCGGGTGCTCCCTTAAGGGTTTGCCCCGGACCTTGCCTCTATAGCAAGCGATTGCCGCTAGCTGGACCCGTAGGGAGCTGTGCGCCAAGCCCTTATCAAAACCTGCTTGCAAGAATTCCAGAACCTCTGGGACAGAGGCCGAGAGAGGTTTCCGTCGATGCTCTGCACACCAGGCTTCGAAAATGCGCCAGACCCTTACATAGGATAGACAGGTCGAGCGCTTCTTTGCCTTCAACAGCGTCGAGATCACTGCTCCTGAGTAGCCTCGCTTTAGGAACCGCGCCCTCTCAATAGCCAGGCCGTAAGCGAGAATCGATCCACGTGAGGCATGCGAACTGGACCTTGCCTCAGCAGGTCCCTTTTGCAAGGGAGCCGCCATGGAGGGTCGGCGACCATCCTCACCAGATCCGCATACCAGGGGCGGCGAGGCCAATCCGGAGCTATGAGGACTACCAACCCCTGGTGAGACTCCACCCGCTGCAGAACCTTTCCGATCAGAGCCCACGGAGGGAATACATATAGTAGTCCTTTGGGAGGCCACTTTTGAGACAGGGCATCCAAGCCCTCGGACATTCTTTCCTTCCTTCGGCTGAAGAATCTGTCTACCTTGGCTGTAGAGAACCGCGCCATGAGGTCCATGACTGGGAGCCCCCAGCGGGCCACTATCTGTTCGAAGATCTCCTGATCTAGTTCCCACTCCCCGTGGTCTATCTTGCATCTGCTGAGGAAGTCGGCTGTGACGTTGTCCTCCGCCCGCCACGTGCTGAGCTGAAAGTGCCTGCAATCTGTGCTCTGCCCACCGGAAGAGGGCGTCTGCCTCCTTCTCCAGGGCAGGACTGCTGGTGCCTCCCTGGTGGTTGATGTAGGCCACCGCCGTGACGTTGTCGGAAAGGACGCGAATAGATTTTCCTTGAACTAAGGCCGTGAACGCCTTGAGCGCCAGCGTGACGGCCCTCAATTCCAGTCTGTTGATGGGCCACTGTGATTCCAACGGTGTCCAGCGGCCCTGGACGAACTGGTCCTCGCAGTGTGCTCCCCAGCCTGACAGGCTGGCATCCGTTGTCAATAGTAACCACAGATGAGGTTCGAGGGGCATCCCGCGGTCCAAATTCCTTGGACACCGCCACCAGTGTAGGGACTGTTTGGTCCTCGGAGCGCAAGGTAACTGCATTGCCAGAGGATGATGCTGAGGAGACCATCGACGTAACAGTGCCCGCTGTAGCGGACGCATGTGTGCCCTGGCCCATGGGACTACCTCTATCGCCGCCGCCATAGTTCCCAGAAGCTGAAGATAATGCCAAGCCGAGGGACTTCGCCTGCCGAGAAACTGCGTGACTAGACGCCTCAGCTCTCTTGATCTTGACCGAGACAGGAATACCCTGCCCCTGAGAGTGTGGAACCTTGCCCCGAGGTACTCTAGATCCTGTGAGGGAGTCATCCTGCTCTTCAGTCGATTGATGACCCACCCCAATTCTTCTAGAACCTGAACCACTCTGGCCGTTGCCGCATGACTTTCCTCTTGTGACTTTGCTCGGATCAGCCAGTCGTCCAAGTAGGGGTGCACTAATATTCCCTCCTTCCGAAGGAAGGCCGCCACTACCACCATTACCTTGGTGAATGTCCTGGGGGCCGTAGCTAGGCCGAAGGGTAGGGCCTGGAACTGAAAGTGGCCTCTTGGCACTGCGAATCTCAGGAATTGTTGATGGGACTTCCTGACCGGAATATGAAGGTAGGCCTCTGTCAAGTCGAGGGACGTTAGGAACTCCCCTCCCCTTACGGCCGCTATGACTGAACGTAGGGTTTCCATCCGGAAGTGTGGTACCCTGAGGCACCGGTTGACCTGCTTTAGATCCAGGATCGGTCGGAAGGAATCTTCCTTTTTTGGCACTACGAAGTAAATCGAGTATCGACCAGAGCCGCACTGGTCTGGTGGTACTGGGACCACCGCCCCTAGAGCTATTAGGCGGGCAAGAGTTGCCTCTATTGCCGCCCTCTTTGCTGAAGAACCGCAGGGAGACTGAACAAACGCTGGAAGTATTTGTTTTGAAAATTCGAGAGCATAGCCTTCTCTGATCACCTCTAGGACCCATTGGTCGGAAGTGACTCGGGACCAGGCGGGAAGGAACAGCCTCAGGCGACCGCCTACTGGCTGTCCTTCCTCCTGGACCCCCGTCATCTCATTGTTGTTTTCTGGGTCCCGAGAAGGAGGAGGAGGCCCCGAAACCCTGTCCAGCCCCCCAAAAACCTCTGAAGCCTTGTCCCTTCGAGGGAAAACGGCCCCTGGGAAAGGAGCCTGACCTGGCTGGGCGAAATCTCCGCGAGTCCCTAGGTTGGGAGCGCACAGGGGCTAGAGGGCGCCCTTGCTTTGGTCTATCTTCCGGGAGCCTGCCTCCCTTAGACTCACCTAGGTCCTTAACTAGCTTCTCCAAATCCTCTCCAAATAAGAGTTTCCCCTTAAAGGGGAGTCGGCTCAAGCGTGACTTCGAGGAAGCGTCAGCTGCCCAATTTCGTAGCCACAGATACCATCTAGCTGCCACAACCGAGGCCATGTTCTTGGCTAGGCTTCTGATGAGGTCATAGTGACTGTCCGCCAAGTAGGCCGCTCCGGACTCCACCTTAGCCGAGTTGGCCTGTATCTCGCCCGTTGAAACCTCTGACTGGAGCTGTTGGGCCCACCGTAAACAGGCCCGGGCCACCCAAGCTCCCGACACGGAGGCCTGCAAGGCGATAGCGCTTACATCAAAGGCTTGTTTCAGGAGCGTATCCAACTTCCTGTCTTGCGCGTCCTTTAGGGCCGAACTGCCCTCCACTGGTATCGTGGTCTTCTTAGTAACTGCTGATACCGCTGCATCTACTCTGGGAGATCTTAGCAGCTCTTTATCTGCCTCTGGGAGCGGGTATAAACGAGACATGGTCCTGACTCCCCTTAAGCTTGATTCTGGCTGGTCCCATTCTTGCTGGATCATCTGGCGCACGACCCTGTGGACAGGGAAAACCCTTTGGGATCTCCTGAAGGCCTGGATTAAGGGGTCCTCCAACGCTTCTTCCTGCGAGGGCGTGTCTGAGGTCACATTGAGAACTTTTAGGGACTCATTAATTAACGCCGGGAGCTCCTCACGGCGAAAGACTCTAACTATCCGTGACTGATCTTCTTCCGGGATCTCTCCTTCTTCTAGCTCCTCTTCATCCTCCTCCAAGTCTTTAACTGAGCTATCCTCCTCCGGAGTACTCTGGGATAGGGATGCTAGGAGCTCTTCGCCGCCCAGACGTGGGCGCTTAGCAGGGATACCGGCTTCCAGATTGGTAGCCCCGGGGGCACTAGATGATTTGTCCTCTGCTGGCGGGATAGCCTCTTCTGCCCCCCGGCCCTGCTTACGTAGGCAGTAGGCCTTATGGAGTAAGAGGATGAAGTCAGGAGAGAAAAATTCTCCGGGCCCTCCAGCACTAGAGTGGGGGGAGGGTAGAGGCTGAGGGGGCATAGGCAGGTCCGTAGGAGTGGAGATAGGAAACTGGGACTCCCCTTCCCCTTCCAGAGGATTGCCTGATACCTGGGAGGGCTGCGACATGGCCAGGCTAATCTCCTGTTCCACTGATGCTGCCTCCGCGGCACAGCTCCTGCAGATTCCTGTCTCAGCGGAGGTGCCCCTGCGCGTCCCACAGGAAGGACATCGTGGCTTGGATGCCATGGAAAAAAGAGAGCCGGGGCTTCTCTTGTGAGCAGCCAAACCAAGGTAGTATATATAACCCCTGAGAAAGCAGAGAGCTGGAACCAAACCATGGCAAGAGAAGTTTAAAAAATAAACAGCTTAAAATAAGACAAAATAAAAATTAAATTAACTTAAATTTGAACAGAGCAACCAAAAGAAGAATATGTGCAAAAAATTATGCGCAAGCAAACCCCCCTGCCAACATAAACTCGGTACTTGCGGTTAGAAGCTCTTCTGATGCTGTGCACAGGCCCGACTCAGCAATCTCGGGCCGTAGGCTCCACACGTGGTAGGCCTCAACCACGTGGAGCCCGACCCGGGGAAAAAAACGACTGTGCCTTTGCGGCGCTGGAAGAGAAGAGCCAGGGCCGGGAACACCCTCCAGCACCGGAAGCGGCTTCCTCCCGCTGCCGCCGAACGATCTCCACCGGCCTACTGAAATCGCGGCTCCGGGGCTCAACTCCGCGTCCCTACGGTCAGGAGCGGGACAGGACGGAGGAGACTAGGCGCGGTGTGCCTCCAGCACTCAGCCACCGAGGGGCTTCGGCGCGAGGCAGCACAGCAGCACAG
This sequence comes from Ichthyophis bannanicus, assembly GCA_033557465.1. Classification (NCBI taxonomy): domain Eukaryota; kingdom Metazoa; phylum Chordata; class Amphibia; order Gymnophiona; family Ichthyophiidae; genus Ichthyophis; species Ichthyophis bannanicus. Next base: position 1,582,455,677 of record CM066031.1, read on the forward strand.
GACTCTGCAGAGGAAATGCGGGGTAAGCCCGGAACAGCCGCGAGAGGATCGCAGACTAGTCCTCCTCGCTGCCGCCAGTGAGACTCTCCTCCGATGTCCGTCCCCGGGGGGGGGGGGGGAGGGAGAGAGGGCAGGAGAAAATTTAAAGTTACAGAGTCAAATAAAAATCAATACCCAATTTAAAGGTATTAAAGGAGTTTAGAAGCTAGAATTAAAACTAACTTAAATTAAAATTAAAATAAAATTTAAAGAAGGGGGGACTCCAGTAAGCCCTAGGCTTACGGAACCCTCCAGCTTCTTGGAGGCTGAGAATACTGGAGTTGGTGGGTGGTACCAGGGGTATTTATACCGCTCCACCCCCAAAAAGGTTGGGCTCAGCCTCCAAGCTGCTGGAAGGGTTGCATAACCCAGAAGTAAAGGGACTGGACTGGAGTGACGATAAGGAAGCTAAGATTATGCTTGGGGTGGGTGGGAGGGCATTAAAACATTGTAAAGTTTGGCTTGCTACACAGGTCACAGAACTTGCTTCCAAGGTAATCTGTTAACAATTTCTTGGGTGATTCACACAGTCCTTGGTTTGATAGACGGAGCCTTTCAAATTGCACCTTTGATCGGTCACTTGGCTTTAACGCCTGTTTTAAACAAATTTCCAGATCTTTTGTCTCCTAACTAGAAGGCCTCTTTGTAACGTTCTCTAGAAAGAATTTCTCTTTTTCAAGTCAAAGAATATTTACCCTATTCTTTCTTCAATGCTAAGCTATACTTTATTTGATTTAAATTAAATGCTCTCTGCTGATACTAGGTGCTGATTGAGTTTTAAATTAAAACTAAAAGCTATCTGCTGATACTAAACCCTGACTGAGTTTTAAATTTAAATTAAAAATTCTATGCAGATACTAGACCCTGGCCAAGTTAACAAATACACTTATTCTAAAATACACAGATTTATCAGCTTTAACACAAAACTCCCTTTTCCCCAAGATACATAACTGCAGATTTCTTTCCAGCAGTAGCTTTGTTCTTTGGCAATCTATTGCTTGGAAATACATTTGCCATGAGAATTTTCTTTAACTAACTACTTTTATATACCGCCTTATCAAAATGAGAGACTAGTACCAGAGAACCAGGGGGAGGGGGGATATGATGAGGAGGTCACAAGCACTGGCTCCTAAGATTTTGGCCTGGCTCCTAAATCCATAGAAAATTTGTCAAGGCCCAGTGTAAATTATCATATTCTATAAGTTATGTACATAAATTTAAGCTTTGCCTGCTGCATACTTTCCCTCACCTATAATTTATATACAGAACAAATGAAAAAGTCATGGGATAGGAGACAGTGTACTATTGTGGATCAGGAACTGGTTAAAAGATAGAAAGCTGAGGGTAGGGCTAAATGGCCAATTTTCCCAATGGAGAAAGATGAATAATGGAGTATCCCAGGGATCTGTGCTGGGTCCGCTGCTTTTTAACATATTCATAAATGACCTAGAAATGGGAATAAAGAGTGAGGTAATCAAATTTGCAGATGACACAAAATTATTCAAAGCTGTTAAAACCCAAGAGGATTGTGAAAAATTGCAAGAAGACCTTGATAAATTGGAAGACTGGATGTTCAAATGGCAGATGAAATTTAATGTGGAGAAGTGCAAAGTTATGCACCTAGGAAAGAAAAACCCAAACTATGGTTACACGATGCAAGGTTCCACAGTAGGAACCACCACCCAGGAAAAAGATTAAAGCGTCATCATGGCTAGCACGATGAAACCTTCCGCCCAGTGTGCAGCTGCAGCTCTGAAAGAAATTGAATGTTAACAATCATAAGAAAAGGAATGGAGAATAAAACAAAGAATATGATAATGCCTCTGTATCGTTCCATGATGTGACCGCACCTTGAATATTGTGTGCAATTCTGATCGCCATATCTTAAAAAGGATATATTGTTATTAGGTACAGAAAAGAGCCACCAAAATGGTAAAGGGGATGGAAGGATACCCCTATGAGGAGAGGCTAAAAAGGTTACAGCTCTTCAACCTGGAAAAGAGATGGCTGAAGGGAAATATGATAGAGGCCTATAAATTAATGAATGGAGTTGAACAGGTAAATGTAGATCAATTGTTTATGTCATCAAAATATAGACAGACTAGGGGACATGCAATAAAGCTACAGTGTAACCTATTTAAGACTAATAAGAGAAAATATTTTTTTCACTCAATACATAATAAAACTCTGGAATTCGTTATCAGAGGATGTAGTATAAGCTGTTAGTGTAGCTGGGTTTAAAAAAGGTTTGGACAAGTTCCTGGAGGAAAGGTCCATAAACCATTATTAAAGGGGGCCCTTCCCCAGAATGTTGCCAGTTCCTAACAAATCCAAACCCTCTTCTTTGCACTATCGTCTAAGCATTGTGGAACCTGTGTCCATTGGGGAAACTGCTAGGTACTTGTGATCTAGACTGGGCACTGTTGGAAACAGGATACTGGGCTTAATGGACCTTGGTCTGATCCAGTATAGCATATCTTATGTTCTTATCAGAGAAACAGGACTGTATGAAGACCAAGGCGTGAAGACTGGTAGAAGACTCATCAACAACCTTCTCTGTGCTGATGATGCCACAATACTGGCTGAAAGTGAAGATGATCTTAAACATTTGCTTCTCAAGATTAAGGAACATAGTCTTAAACTGGGCCTACATCTTAACGTAAAGAAAACAATGATCCTGACAACTGGCAAAATCATAACTTCATCATTGATGGAGAAGAAATTGAAATAGTTGACAACTTTAACCTGCTTGGATCAATAATCAATAAACAAACAAGCAGTCAAGAAATCAGATGATGCATTGCTCTTGGCAGAATGGCTATGAAGGACCTAGACAAGATTTTCAAGAGCAGAGATGTCTCTCTCCATACAAAGATTTGACTTGTCCAAGTCATGGTATTTTCAATAACATCTTATGGATGTGAAAGTTGGACAGTGAAAAAGATAGACAGGAAGAAAATTAATGTCTTGACATTATGGTGCTGGCGAAGAATACTATGGATACCATGGACCGCCCAAAGAACAAACCAGTCAGTACTAGAGGAGATCAAACCAAAGCTTTCTTTAGAAGCTCAGATGACAAGACTTCTACTGTCATACTCTGGACACATCATGCAAGGCGAGAGATCATTAGAGAAAGACATCATGTTTGGCAAGGTAGAAGGTCAACGCAAAAGTGGAAGACCAGCAATGAGATGGATCAATACAATAAAGGTAGCTGTGGATTCCATTCTAACAATAAGCCGCCTAGCTGGCGACCGAATACAGTTTAGAACAGCTATCCAGAAGGTGCACTTACTTGACAACAATAACAACAACATGCTCTGCCCAAGCTCCACCTCGTGCATACCCTAGCTGAAAGTACATGTGATGGAACATTTGCACACACTTTCAGAATAGTGATGCCTAAAGCGTAAGTACCCATAACTAGCACATAACCTTCCACATGCTTCACATAGATTTATATCCTATACGGATATTCAGTGCCACTCACTATGGGGGTCATTTTGGAAGTCCTATTTGTGCTTTGGCTGTCTGAAAATGGGCATAGAAACATCCAAAGCAGAGAGATATCTCCAAAACCATTTTAGAAGCTGCTTCTGGGGATGTCCAAGTCTAACCACTAGGAGTAGCCTAGTAGTTAGAGCACTGGTTTGGGAACCAAGAGACCACGTCCCACTAGCACTCCTTGTGGCCTTGGGCAAGTCACTTAACCCTCCATTGCCTCAGAAAAATCCAAGTTATTAATGTCCCTGTTTAATGTACAACACCAAGTTTAAGTTACAATGTAAACCGCTTTGACTGAAATGATAAAGAGGTATAGAAAGCCTGTTAAATAAATAAATGGGGTTATAGTGGAGGCATAGCCATGGAATTCCCAGGAACTTGGACATCCCCGCCCGATCTCAGAAACATCTGGCATCGCATCTAAGTTTACATTTGCTCCAGGCACCTGAAAAGTGCTAGTTTTGGCTGAAAAAATATTCAGTGTGTAGAGAAGAAAGCACTCCACCATCCCCACTACTCATCATAATTTCAGTGATATTAGCAGTGGGATCTGAACCCTGACTGCCCTGTTCTTAACCCAGTGCTCTAATCATCAGTCTATCCTAGATATCCAGAACCTGAAATATGGATCTGCGGATGTCTAGGTAAACAACCCCACAAACATCCACATCAGGCACCTGGGCATGCCTGCTTTTTCTTCAAATATTCTGGCTTAGACATCACAGATTTCACTTTGATGTCCCTTCTAAAATCCCCTTCCATCTGAAGAGCAGCGCTGAACATACATATCTAAGTGCAATGACCAACATTTAAAGTAAAGCTAACCACAGGATGGTCGGGGCCGCGGAGCCAACGTGCACGTGGCCCGGGGTAACCGGGGGGGCAGTGGGACGCTACCCCCCCTTGGGCCATGACGCCGTGGTGGCCTGGAGGTGGGCCGGAGCGGTGGCGGCTGCCCCCATTGGCTCCCGCGGCTCGCCTGGAGGTGGGGGGGAGCCAATGGAGCCGGGGGGTGGGTTCAGCCGCCCAGGAGTGCGGGGACGCGGCGTGGCTCCGGCCTTTTCCAGGTCGGAGCCAGCGGAGTCGGGTGCTGCTCGAGGGAGCTCTGCAGCACCACGAGGCCGCAGTTAAGGTCAGGGGGGCTGGGAGACGCAGGAGCTGGAGCCGGGTGAGTTGAACGCACAAAGGCAGTGCACGGGGGTGTTAAAAAAAAAAAAAAAGGAGGAGAAGCGAACGAAAGTGGTAAAAAGGGGCGGGGGGCTTCGGGGGCAGTAGGGGGTTAAAGCGGGCATTAAAATAAAAAAAAAAAAGATATCTATAGATTACTACAGGGAAAAAACGCGGAGTGTGAGGCTTTTAAAGAAAAAAAAAAGAAACCGGAGGAGACATCAGTGGGAGGGGGGGGCGGGGTTGCGGGGAGCCATGCGGGCAGGTAAGGGGAGGGGGGGGCACCTGGAAAAGGAAATAAAGGGGGCAGAGGGGGAGGTGCAGCAGGGGGTGCACGCGGGCGTGATGGCTCGGGGTCTGTCCCCAGAGGAGGGAAGGGTGGGGGCAGGAGCGGGGCCCCGGAGGCCGGCCTTCAAGGGGGGTTAGCAGGCAGGCAGGTGGTGCAGCGGGTTAGAGCCAGAGTGAGCAGCCGTGTGGCTGGCGCGAAGGGTGCTGTTGGGCATGGGGGAGGGCTGGTGCAGGGGCGGCCGGGTGGGGTAGGGGGCGGCAAGGGGGGGAAGCATTGAGTGAAGGCCGGGGGGGTAGCCAGGGGAGAGTGAGAGGGGGAGAGGATAGGGGTAGGGGTCCATCGGTCCCGCGGGCGAGGCTGGAGGCTGCAGGTGGTCTCCCTTTGGAGGGGGGCCTGCATCTGGCGGAATGAGGGCAGGGGAGTGGTCGGCGCCAGCGGGCTTCGCGAACTGGCAGGGGGGGACGGGGGCCGTTTACCCATCTGCGTGGGAGCGATGGCAGGGCGGGGGTCAGGGCTCTTCGAGGACGGAGTGGTTAGGGGCGTGGCAGCACCCTTGAGCGATGCCTGGCCCCCACTCGCCTTTTCCTGTGTTTTCTCCACAGGTCCCCCTAGGATGGCAGTATCCGGGCAGTCCGAGTGTCAGCGGTCCGAGTCAAGTGGATGGTGCCGCAGCGCCTCCGGACGGATCTGGTTAACAGTTTCCAGCGGCCACGACGGCAGTTGGGGAGCCACAGGTGGCCGGCGCAGCTGTGGAGGAGCAGGCGCATGTAGCAGGTGAGTTAGCGGGGGTGCAGGGGGTGCCGGAAGGGGGAGGGACGGTGGCGGTATATGGGGGGCATAGGAAGGCAGGCAAGAAGCGGAGGCATACTTGTCGGGGGCGGCGGAGGTCGGGGACTTCGTCCACCTCGTCGACCGCGTCTACGTCACGTTCGTCTTCGACTGACGGGAGTAGGGGGCGAGAGGCGCGCGGGGCTTCGGGTACGTCAGGGGCAGGTGGGGCGACACCTACGGTGGTGTTTTTTCGGAATTGTGGGAGGGCGTCCCGAAGTGGCTCCGGTGGGAAATTCAGTGACGGCGTTACATCGACATTTTCCGCTTGCTGGAGGGGAGGAAGAGGTTCGGGGACAGCAGACGGAAGAGAAAGGAGGACGAGAAGGCGGGGAGGGTGTGGAGAGCAGCACGGAACGTGGTCAACTGGACACGAGCCTTTCTGCGGCTAGCTAGTATGTGGGGGCATTCTCACCCAGAGCAGTATGGGATGCTCCTGGCTTACGCGGACTCCATCTCGGAAGCGTCGCAACTGCATGATGGTTGGGCTTCGCTCAACTATGATGAAAAGTTCCGGGATAAGATGGAGGAAAATCACTTGTTGTCCTGGGGGACGCAAGATATTAATTTATGGTTGACGCAGATGGCTGTCAGACCAGGAGGTAGTGCGGCGGGTACTGCGAAGGGTGGAGTGGCAGGTGTGACGGGGGCTGGGCGGCCCTTTCGAGGGGGGGGACCCGCAGGGGTCCAAAAAACACCGGTGGTGGGGGGGGGGCCGGAGATGTCTGTTGGCGTTTCAACAAATCATCGTGCCCGTTCCCTGATTGTAAATTCAGGCACGCCTGCTCTGTCTGCAACGGAGCGCACGATGCGCTCAAGTGTGTTAAAAAGGGGGCGGGGGGGGCTGGAGCGCCCCTCCCAAAGCAGTAGGAGCATTCTCTGTTTAGCACCAACCCCGGTTAGGATCGCAGCAATGCGCCCGTGGCTGCGAAAGTATCCTAAACGGAAGGACAGTGCACTGATTGAGGGAGGATTTGGGGAAGGATTTAGGATCCCGGTGGTGGGCAAGGGGGTGTGTCGCGAGGCTAGGAATTCGCCTTCGGTGCGGCAGTTTGCCCGAGTTGTTCGGGAGAAGTTGGCGGTGGAGTTAGGGTTGGGGAGGGTGGCGGGCCCCTTTGCGGCGCGTCCCTTCATGGATTTAGTGATATCCCCGTTGGGTATAATCCCGAAAAAGGAGCCAGGGAAGTACCGGTTAATCCATAACCTCTCCGCCCCAGTTGGGTCATCGGTTAATGATCATATCCCGGATGACCTGTGCACGGTTCGGTATGCCTCATTGGATGCGGCAGTGGACCTGGTGAGGAAATGTGGTCCGCGGTGTTTGATGGCTAAGGCGGATATTGAGTCCGCATTCCAGCGGGGCTGCAGCTGTGTGGTAACTTTCTTACTGGGTCAGGGATGGCGACACGGTCCTGTCCCTGATCAGCTGTTGGGTCAATATGTAGTGACGGCGAAGGCGGCGGGTTTATCGCGGGTGACTGTGCGGCGGCAGTTGGCTGGGTTTTCCTTCTTCACGAGGGCGGTCGGTTGGGGGACGGCAGGGGGTGGATTTTTGACACGTAGACTGCTGCAGGGGTGGGAAAGGTCCCTTCCTTCCCCGGCAGATGGGCGGCAGCCTATAACTCATGACCTGCTGAGCCGCTTACTGGGTGTCTTGCCACAGGTGGTGTCATCCCCGTATGAAGGTACGCTATTTCAAGCCGTCTTTTCGGTAGCCTTCTTTGGGGCATTTCGGGTGGGCGAGCTGGTGGCTGAGTCGGGGCGTAGGGGCTGTGCGAGGTGTTTGTCAGCCCTCCAGGTGAAGATGGGGGTGGGAATGGTCAAAATACATTTAACCCGTTCCAAGACGGATCAGGCTGGGAAAGGTGCATGGGTGGTGCTGCGTGCAGTGCCTGGGGCGCTGACTTGCCCGGTCAGTCTGTTGGACGCGTACTTGCGGGTACGACCGGCCGGGGCAGGCAGTCTGTTCCTACATGAGGATGCGAAGTTGCTCACGTGCTTCCAGTTTGCGGCGGTGTTGCGGCTTGCATTGCGTCGGATCGGAGAGGACCCCAGTGGGTTCGCTCTGCATTCTTTTCGGATCGGGGCAGCGACCAGTGCAGCTGCGGCAGGCCTTCCTGCGCAGGAGATACAACGAATAGGGAGATGGTGGTCGCAGGCGTTCCGGGGCTATGTTCGCTTGTGACGGGCGCGGTGGGGGTGCTAATTATGTTACTTTGTATTTTGTAGATCGTGGCTGGGAATCGTGTCGCTGTTGGACGATTGGCCACTCGTTTGTTTACTGGGCTGGTCGGCGAGCAGAAACACGGCCGGTGGGGCCGAATCTTGGACTGGATGCGCTGGGGGTGACTGTCTCATGGCTGGGCGAGCGTGGACTACGGTGGATCCAGCTGTTGCCTTTGCTGTGGCATCACCAGCGTGTAAGAGGGGCACCGGACATTCTGCTGATACACTTAGGTGGCAACGACTTGGTGTCCTGGACCTGCAAGCAGCTGATTTGGGTGGTGCACAAGGACTTGGGGGAGGTTTTCGCAATGTTTCCAGGTGTTATGGTGGTTTGGTCTGTATAGTTGATGTTAAATGTAAACCGCTCTGATCTAAAATAGAGCGGTATAGAAGAACTGTTAAATAAATAATAAATAAATATCCTTCCAATGCCAGCATGCTGGGCTCAGCGCCGGTGGTCTAGGGGTCTGACGAAAATTAATCGTCAAATTGGCAGATGGGTTGGGGAGCGGGGAGGGCGACAGATTTTACACCCATGGGTGGACGTTGAGTGTGCAGGCCTGTTCAGGCCGGATGGGGTGCATCTCTCCCCGGTGGAGTTAGACTTGCTACTCAATGACTGTCAGGAGGCTTTGGAAGGTATCAGGCAGGTTGGGGGGCTGGTCGCAGCTTAAGGTTGGGGGGCGGCTCAGGGCCGGAGTGGCCCGAGCTGGTGGTGGGATCCCGGAGGTTTCCGGGTTCCGGAGCTGGAGACAAGCATTAGGGCGGGGGTGGGGTACCCCTGCCCGGACAAACCCTCAGGTTTTTGCTAGTAATATGGCGAAGCCGGACGAGGGAGGGCTAGGCTGTTTAGCCGGGGCCCGGACTCAGCAGAAGTGGAAGCAACGTCACCTTGCTACTCACATGGCTGGTGAGGGCTCGCACTCCGCTAATGGGGGGGGGGGGGTAATTGTGATTGTGTTGGATTTTAGTTTGGTTATTGTTAAAGGTTAATAAAGCTGCGACCAGTTTAAGCCCAGGATGTTGTGTGTGTTTTGATTGTAAGGGTGAAGGGGGGGGTATGGAAATGGGGGGGGGTAAGGGGGGGTGGCGGCGGGTCAACCTTACCCGGTTAGGTCGGGGCCGCGGAGCCAACGTGCGCGCGGTCCGGGGTAACCGGAGGGGCGGCGGGACGCTACCCCCCCTTGGGCCGTGACGCCGTGGTGGCCTGGAGGCGGGCCGGAGCGGTGGCGGCTGCCCCCATTGGCTCCCGTGGCTCGCCTGGAGGCGGGGGGGAGCCAATGGAGCTGGGGGGGGGGTGGGATCAGCCGCACAGGAGTGCGGGGACATGGCGTGGCTCCGGCCTTTTCCAGGTCGGAGCCAGCGGAGTCGGGTTCCCGCCCGCCCGCCCTAGTGGTGGGGTGGGGGCGGGGGAAAGGGGGTTTGGGGTGTTGCAGCTGGGGGGAGGTGGCGGGATCCCAGAGGTTTCTGGGTTCCGGAGCCGGAGACAAGCATTAGGGCAGGGGTGGGGTACCCCTGCCCAGACAAACCCTCAGGTTTTTGCTAGTAATATGGCGAAGCCGGACGAGGGAGGGCTAGGCTGTTTAGCCGGGGCCCGGACTCAGCAGAAGCGGAAGCGGCATCACCTTGCTACTCACATGGCTGGTGAGGGCTCGCACTCCGCTAACGGGGGGGGGGGGGGGGGTAATTGTGATCGTGTTGGATTGTAGTTTGGTTATTGTTAAATGTTAATAAAGCTGCGACCAGTTTAAGCCCAGGATGTTGTGTGTGTTTTGATTGTAAGGGTGAAGGGGGGGGGGGGGTATGGAAATGGGGGGGGGGGGGGAAGGGGGGGTGGCGGCGGGTCAGCCTCACCCGGTTATAAATACTGACCTGAAAATCTTCTACATTACTACTGGAGTGGAGGAGTGGAGGAGTGGCCTAGTGGTTGGGGCAAGGTACTTCAGGCCAGAAGGTCAGGGGTTCAAAACCCACTAGAGGACAGCAACCTTGGGCTGGAAGGACTGGGGTTTCTAGTCCCACAGGTGCTCCTTGTGGTCTTGGGAAAGCCACTTAACCCTCCATAGCCCATGTTCCCTGTAAAATAGTTATCTCCAAGTTATAATGCCCTGTTCAATGTAATTTCAGTTTGTTCAACTGATGCAGTTTGTTCCGCACTGATGCAGAATAGCGCAGTATATAAGAGAATATAAATAAATAAATAAATAATACTTACTTTTAAATACCAGCCACCATGGCTGAAAAATATCCGAATATTCAGTGCCAGTTTTGGATAGTGGCCAACACTGAATATCTGGATTCAGCAGTGACGGGCACCACTATCCAGGTAGCAGTGATACAGAGCTTGTTATCCAATAGCTAACTGGATAAGGTTAGGGCACTGTTTTGCCAAGCTTTGCTCACAGACCATCCCAGCACTATCCGGATGATGCCAAAGTGATCAGAGGAAATCCAGTGACACTTATCTAGATAGGTGGTTTTGAATATCGGCCTCTGTTTGTATATGCATACTTTTCCTTTCCAGGTATACTAAATCCTGTATTTATTTATTTAACAGATTTTCTATACCACTTTATCCTACGGGCAAGGCGGTTTACACTGAAACAAAACTTGATACATTGTAACAGGACAATGAACTTGGATAACTTAATACATTGTAACAGGGCAAAGAACTTGGAGAGGAGTTAATATAATTAGGGAATAGGTACAGTATGAAATGTATACACACCACAGAAGCAGTGGGCTGAAAACCAAAGAAGAAAGAGTTTGAATCCAGCTTCTCCCAGTGATGCTCATTGGACAAGTTACTCCATCCTGATTTACTAATCTGTATTAAGGGGAGACAATTCTGTAACATCTTTTCTTGAAAGCATTCCAAAGACACACCTATTTTATAAAGGCAGCATAGGTGCCTTTGTGCCTTTATACAATAAAACAGGCTCTCAAATTTATCCCAGATAGTGTGCAATGATCTTGCACAAATTTACACTTGCTCTGAAGAAGGTACAAATATGTGTGTGTGCTCTATGCCTGTACAGACACATTTTATTTACAAAGTACGCAAGTACATTATAGCTCTGTCCCTGAAAATGCTGTTTCCATGCACCAACTTGTTGTGGATACATACCTACTCTTAACGCCTTGCTGGGCAGACCAGATGGACAATACTGGTCTTTATCTGCCATCATATACTATATTACAACTTCTAAGAGCAATGTGTTAAATAATATGCATTAAGTTCAGTAACACCTGCTAATGTGTGTTAAAGTACATTAGTAAATCTGATCCTTAGACTGTAAGCCCACTGAGGCAGGGATCAATCAATAATGGTGTGCAGGGAAGAACATTTAATTCAGCTTTATTTCATTGGGAGAAAGGTTCATTTGTTTTCATCTTCATATCGTTTCTTTAAATAGTGTGCCATATTGTGCAATGAAATGAAATGAAAGCACATCCATACCAATCAACTGTGCCTGAATGTGTAACTTGCCTTGGGCTTGAAATTTGAAGGATTAACAATGTATGTTTGACAAACTGTCAAGAGTTATCCTCTCTTCTTCAAATCATTGAATCAAAAAGTTACACTGGGTCTAAATAGCACAGCCACACGGGTCTTCGGCTGTCTGCATGTGTTGTTACAGCTCAGTAAGAGGGAGCGGTGGGTATGCAGAGGTTCCCAACTCCAGTCCTGGAGGGCAAAACACCATTCAGGTTTTCAGGCTGTCCCTAATGAATATACATGAGATATATTTGAATACAATGGGGGCAGTGCATGCAAATGCATCTCATGCATATTTATTAGGGACAGCCTGAAAACCTGAAAGGTGTTTGGCCCTCCAGGACTGGAGTTGGGAATCTCTGGTATAGAGGGATGATGAGGCAGTAACACTTTACAGCTGAAAGGCCCTACATCTGCTAATGGGTAAAAGTGCCAGTGTCTCTCCTAAGCCATTTTATTTTAGTTTCAAAGTGTTTGATAACCTTACCTTCAAAAGTCTAACGTTCTTGTATAGTGATGAAGTTAGATGCCTCCAGGAACGATCCAGAGCGATGTTTCCCAGCCCTCTCCCGAAGCACACATAGCTAACCAATCTGCTTTTCAAGACATCCATAATGAATACGCATGGAGACCCAATATATGCAAATCTATCTCATGCATCTTCATTGTGGCAATCCTGAAAACCCAAGAGGCTATTTGTGCCTTCAGGAAAGAGTTGAAAAGCACAGATCTAACATACTCTTTTCAAATACAAGCCACATTTGAATACAGACAGAATAGCCCAAAGGAGTGCTACAAAAATGTTCCTGTCTGCAACATCTGAATTCAAGAAAGCATGGGCCAAACACAAAGGATCTCTAAAGGGAAAAAAGGGACGGCAAAGCTTAATAGTTGGCATGGAAGGGCAGACAGGATAGGTAACATGGTCTTTATCTGCTGTCATTTTTCTCTGTTTCTAGTAAGGACCTCAGAGTGGAGGAATAGCCTAGTAGTTAGAGCACTGGCTTGGTAACCAGGATTTGATACCCACTAGCACTCCTTGTGGCCTTAGGCAAGTCACTTAACTCTCTGTTACCCTGGAAGAAAGGTCTGGCAATCTACTTCTGGTCACATTGCCAAGAAAACCCAGGAGCTGCTGGATTACCAGGAGTCAGCATTGACTCAAAAGCAATACTTTGTATTAAGGACCTCAAGATAAATACATTGGAGGAGTGGCCTAGTGGCTGGGGCAAGTTACCTCAGGCCAGAACGTCAGGGGTTCAAATCCCACTAGAAGACAGCAACCTTGGGCCGGAAGGACTGGAGTTTCTAGTCTCACAAGTGCTCCTTGTGGTCTTGGGCAAGCCACTCAACCCTCCATTGGCCATGATCCCTGTAAGCATTAGTGTACATGTCTCATTTATTTATTTATTTTATTTATTTATTTATTTGGCAAACATTTATATACCGCTACTTCCAGCGATCAGCAGCGGTCTGATTACATAAGGAGAACTGTCAAATCAGTACAGTAAAATTTGGGGTGCGTACACGTTGATTCGGAGGGAAGGCACATCACACAGCGGGTTCTGTTTGAGGATATGGGTACTAATTACATATATACATGAATACTTATATACATTTGAGGATAAGGGCAGTAATTACATATATACATATATACATTTTCATAAACGAGCAGGCGTACATAGATATGTTTTGGTCTCCTGGGGTGGATAAGCTTAGACCCCATGGGTTTAAGTCAAATTGAAATGACTCTGGAACAGATTAGTCTTGAGTTTTTTCCTAAAGTCAGTTAGGTCTTTGCATATCATATCCCCTCATGTTAAATGTATCCCAAATTGTGTTGTGACCACTTTGAAGGATAAGGTGGTATACAAAACTGTCTAAATAAATAAATTACAGAGAGAGTCAAATACCTCAGTTATAAGTAATTCATAAGCATAAAAAATTTCTAATTGGAAAATAAATTCTTGACCACTTTTCTCCTTTCTCTCTTTCTATGGATAACATTACCATTACCATCATCTTCAGCTCACAACATTGGGGTCATATTTCATTCATCTCTTTTTTTCTGCACACATCCAACAGATAACTAAAACTGTCTCGGTAATATCAGCAAAATTTGTCCCTTCCTTTCTGAACACACAACTAAGACCCTTATCCACTCTAGTCACCTCCCGTTTAGACTATTACAACCTGCTCCTCGCTATCTTCTCCTAATCATTTCTCTCCCTTCGATGCATTCAAAATTCAACTGCACTATGAATCTTCAGCCAGCATCATTACGCTCATGTAACCTCTCTTCTCAAGTCCCTTCACTGGCTTCTTATCCATTCAGTGCAAACTTCTCCTACTGAACTACAAGTGCATTCATTCTATGACTCCTCATTACCTCTCCTCTCCTGTATCTCCCTACACCCCTTCTTGGGAACCTCACTCATCAGGTCAATCCTTTATACCTATGCCCTTTTCTTCTACTGTTGACTTCAAGCTTCGCTCGTTCTACCTTGCTGCACCATATACTTGGAACAGACTACCTGAGTCAGTACATCAGGCTCCATCTCTGGTTCTTTTCAGATCCAGGCTAAACACACACCTCTTCGAGGTTGCTTTTAGATCTAGACCGCCTTATTCTTCTAGTTACCACCTATGCATGCTATAACACTTTCCGCTTAGCTCTACCCTAGTTCCCTGTTTGCTGTACAGTATGTGTCTGTCCTGGATAGACTGTGAACTTTTTTGACTGTCTTTGCATGTATATGTAGAGTGCTGTGCACGTCTTGTAGCATTATACAAATCATAATTAGTAATATATGAAACTTTAATAAATCACAGATAGATTACTGCAGTGTGCTTTACGCTGGATTGCCCCAGAAACAGATACAGAAGCTTTAGTGAGTTCTGAACTCGGCAGCAAGGCTTCATGCTCAAGGCATGACTATATTGCTTCAGTATTGCATGGTCTCCATTAGCTGACTATTTCTAAATTACTTATGCTAACACTTAAAGGAATGAATAGGCTAGGTCCCAAATAGTTAAAGAACTGATTCGTTTCTTATCAGTGCTTTTTTTCTAGAAGAAAAGGTGTTGGTACTCGGATGCAGGACTATCCTTGGTGAGGGTGGGATGAAATCAGGGCAACTTTCCAATGTTTATCATCCTTGTAATAACTGCACCCCCTGTGACCAGCTGCAAGCCTGTCACACAGCGTGATCCTCTCCCTTTTCTATTCTCCTTCCTGCCAACAGGGGGCATAAGAGAGCAACACTCTTACCTGCTGGTGCCTCCTCAGCCACTGTCATGAGAAGGGAAACACATCGGGGAAGGGGAAAGTTGTGAGAAAGAGAGAGAGAGAGAGAGAGAGAGGCGCCACTGGTGCGTTTTTCTCTCTTCTCTCTACCCTAGTGGTGCTTTTTTCAGATTCAGGAAATTTTACATGTGTTACCAAAGTAAGCACATTTGAGATGATAATTTTATAAGCTTTTTCCGTGCATAAAATCCCTGTTTTACATGAAAGGGTTTTTTAAAATTATCCCAGGGGTTACACATGTAAAAGCATGCATGGTGACAAGAAGGCATCTACTTTTGTTTTGTTTTTTTATTTCAACATGTTTTATTAAATAATAAAGTAGGCAATACAAAATCCCCATCAAGAGAGAAAACAGCTATCACAATAAATATGAAATAAAACAAAAACAAGGCCACAAAGAAAACACATGGCAAAACAAAATAAAAATAACAGCTCCTGAAAGTATACATTTTTATACCCACCTTAACTTAAACCAAGAGGTCAAAAATAATTATCCAACAAGACTAGCAACCATATATTAATTAATTCTCTAGCCTCTTCCCAGAAAGAAAACCTTCCAATTTATCATTCCCATAAGTTACCAAACATTTACAAGGATATTTTAAATTTTAAAAAAGTGGCCCTAAAGTCAAAGTCTGAGATTTCAGGTTCAAAAATTCCTTCCAACGCTTTTGAGTAATTTTACAAACATCCAGAAAAACCTGAATGACTTTACCACAAAAGGGGACATTCTTTTTTTGAAAATATAAATGCATTACTGAATTTTTATCAATCAACAAAAGAAACGAGACCACTAATGTATCACGAGTG
This sequence comes from Ichthyophis bannanicus, assembly GCA_033557465.1. Lineage (NCBI taxonomy): Eukaryota > Metazoa > Chordata > Amphibia > Gymnophiona > Ichthyophiidae > Ichthyophis > Ichthyophis bannanicus. The sequence continues at coordinate 1,582,471,349 of CM066031.1, forward strand.
AAGATAATATCCTCCATGGCCTCTAAAAAGGCAGAGACATCTAAGATCTCAATCTACATCTAAATGGTCAACAAACTGAGTCTCACCTTGTGCCACAGTCTTGGTCCCCTGAGGTACATAAAACAACATTGAAATCTTCATTGACTCCATATCACTAATTAACAAGACTTCCTTTAAGTATTTCTGTATAAGAATAAGTGGGGACAAGTAATGGGTCTGAGGAAAATTAACAAACCAAGTTCTTCGCTCGGGCTGCGTTCTCAAGAGATTCTAAATGATAGTGAATAACCAAGCTATCACAAACAGATGATGAAAGCGCAGGTTGGGCCAAGACCACTTGTCCCTCCAATTTAGAAACAGCAGTGTTGCAACTTACAATACGCTTCTCTTGTTCTGTCATCTTAGTAGTTACACCATGAGAAAACTATGATATCTGAGACAACGAAGAGCAGAGCGAAAGTTCAGTACACATAACAACCTGCCATATATCCCACAATGATATTTCTTTAGGTTTCTCACTTATAGCTGAAGGAATTGAAAAGTTCAAAGGCTCTAGATCAGAAGGACCAGCCTGAACACAAGAAGGAGCACCCTTCACACCCATAGAAACCGGCAGTGGGTCTGCTCCATCAAGTACTTCCTGGCTGGACGGGGTAAAACCCAAACTCTCCGGGGGGGGGGGGGGGGAATGTCTGAGAGGATACTCACTGTGCCCGACATATTAACACCTTCATTGAAGAAAAAGGTGACATACAAATCTGTCTAAATAAATAAATTAATTAATTAACAGCAGGGGTCGAGGCATCCGAGGGAACCGGAAGGACAAGCTTGAAGAATGGTCTAGAATTTGGCAGCTGGGATTTAATGTTAAAAAATGTAAGGTCATGCATTTGGGCTGCAGCAATCCAAGGGAGCAATATAGTATAGGGGGTGAAGTACTTTTGTCCACTAAAGAAGAGCGGGACCTAGGCGTGGTTGTGTCTGATGATCTTAAAGTAGCTACACAGGTAGAAAAGGCGACGGCAAAAGCTAGAAGGATGCTTGGGTGCATACGGAGAGGAATGGCTAGCAGAAAAAAGGAGGTGATAATGCCTCTGTATAAGTCTTTGGTGCGACCTCATTTGGAGTATAGTGTGCAGTTCTGGAGACCGCACCTTCAAAAGGATGTGAACAGGATGGAGTCGGTGCAGAGGGTGGCTACTAAAATGATTAGTGGTCTTCATTATAAAGCATATGAGGACAGACTGAAGGATCTTAATATGTACACCTTAGAGGAAAGGCGGGATAGAGGTGATATGATTGAGATGTTTAAATACCTCCGTGGCATAAATGTTCAGGGAGAGAGCCTCTTTCAATTGAAAGCAAGTTCTGCGGGGGGCGGAGCCTGATGTCCAGCGGGTAGGACGCTTTGCGTTGAAGCTCCCGAGAGGCCTACTCAGAATCCTGACTTAATACCTATATAAATTTACTATTTCGCTCCGAGCTGACCGGGGCACCTCGGGGGGGATGGCGGCCCATAAACCAGCGCGCTTGGACTTCGGGTCTCCTTCTTCTTCTCACGGAAAACGCTCCAAAACAGAGGTGTCCTCCCCGCAGAAGATGGTTCCATTTCGTGAAAAACCCCGCAATGCACCTGGAGATTTTGGAGGAAATACGCGGCGTGAAGGAATTGGTGCAGTCCAATGGAGAAGCGCTTCGAGCCATGCGAGAAGACTTTGGAGTGCTCCAGGACCGACTTGAAGGTCTTTCATTACGGCAGGACAATATGGCGGGGGTCCTCGACTCGCACGAGGTGCGCTTGGGCAAACTGGACAAGGCTGAGCGCCAGATACAGAATCTTCAAAAGGAGTTGGAAGATAGCAATAATCGCGCCCGTCGCAACAATGTGAGGCTCCTCGGAATGCCGGAGGGGGTGGAAGCAGGAGATATAAGAGAATTCTTGCTCAAAACTCTTCCCTCCTTGCTGAAGATCACTTTTCACAGAGAACTGGAAATCGATCGAGCACACCGTGTTCCTGCCCGCATGGCGCTCAACCGCACGACCCCCCGGCCTATTATCTTTAGCTTGCTACGATATCAACAAGTGGAACAAATTTTACATGCTGCCCGAGCGAATCATCATTTGGAATTTGAAGGTCGTAAGGTCTCCTTTTTTCCTGATTTGGCAAAGCCTACCGTTGACCGTCGGAGGAAACTCCTTGCTCTTCGCCCTCGACTTCAGCAGCTACAGGCTCGCTTTGGCCTGTTGTATCCAGCGAAGCTCCGGGTGACTCTCCATAACCAGACCAGGACGTTCGAGGATCCTGATCTACTATCAACATTTTTGGACTCCAAAGAAGCAGAGCAGATGCGCTAATCCCAAGTCTTGGACTCTTATTTGCCGGCTCTGTCCGCCATTTTGAAGGGCCCGATGCGGCGGTCATAGCCCAGCACAGAAATAGCCTGGACTTTCTTTCTTTCTCTGTATGACTTTTGTCTTTGGTCTCCTATCCCTTCATGATGTGTGCCTCGGTCGGATTCGGAGCACGCACAGTCCTACAGGTTATATGTTTTTTCAATTTCGGCCTTCTCTGGGGCTTCTCCCCGCAGACACATGGTCGCCAGTAATTTTGGGGTTTTGCTTCTCCTCTACCGTACTGCGGTTCTCTTTGTTAATGTGGGGCGCTTCATTGTATTATATTAGCTTATTTTTCCTATGTCATGTGTATAGCCAGATACAGTCAGTTTGAGGGACACAGTGAAATTATGTGTGCTATCATGCTCAGAATTTTAACTTTTCTGAATGGCCTTATGTAAACTCTCATTATTCATCGTCAAAGGCATTACTGGTCCACTCAGAAGAAAGAAAATCCTTAGCTATCTTAGCCACGAGCATGTTGATTTGATGTTTCTTCAGGAAACGCATTGTACTCTGCTGAAATATTGAAACTCAATGTTAGGCCTCGCATGGTAGCTGCCTATTCTCCCACCGTTTCCAAAAGGTACGGGATAGCCATTCTGGTTAAGAAGTCTTTGCACGCTACTGTACCTGATATTAGCGCTGACATGGAGGGTAGATGGGCCCGTGTACACCTTGAGGTTGGAGATAGTGAATTCACGTGTATTTGCACTATGCCCCGAATGTGGACGACCCTGCTTACTATGCCAGTTTTGCGCAGTTGGCCTTGGCCTCCGCCAATGCTCCATTAATACTTGGTGGCGATTTTACTTAAGTGTTCCCTCAATCTTTTCTTCTCAAACAAGGTGCTCGTTGGTTGGAAGCTCCAGTACCGAGCAGACCTGTGTGGCTAGATATAGTAGCGGGCCTTTGCTCACCGATTCCTCTTACCTTACTCCCTGGTATGACTCTCCCATTAGCCTCCCACTATCCACCAATGCTTTTCGACACTTTAGGTGCCTTTAATACTCCTATGCAACCTTTCGACTCCCGACTCTGTCAGTGCAACTTCAGCATTGCATTCGGAGCACTAGAGCACTCCCGCCATTGGCACTCTCTGCATAAGGTTGATTGGAGACTTCCGATCTCTCGGTAGTTCACCGGGTGTAGCATCCAATTTTACTAAACCTATGTAATGCTATTACTAGAGATACCTCTATAGCGCAGAAAGTATGGGAGAGAGAATTGCATGTGACTTTAACCTCGGAGCAATGGAGCCTTATCTGGAGCAGAGGGACACGGGTTCCCGACCCGCCTCACTCACTCAGACCCTCTTCTTTCTAGCCCACCGGTGTTTTTACACTCCTCACAGATTAGACGAATGGAACACTACTCAGGGTAATGGTTGCTGGACACGTCCTGTGGCCATTGGTTTATTACTCCATTTCATGTTATGCATAAATATCCCGCACTACAGTATAACTGGCGTCGGGTCTGGGGTCGTCTTTAGTCTATATTGCACTCTCAGGAGTCCCTTTCTTGGAGGATAGTGGGACTTCGCCCAGTTGCGGGGATCCCCTCTCTCCCAAGAAATGGCTTATCTCCTTTTGAACTTTATGCTTGGCATTGCTATTTCCCTAATTCAGTAATACTGGGAAATTAGTTCCCATCTGAACCTCAATGAATGGTGGAATCATGTCTGTCTCTACAGTAAATATGAACAAATACCTCGTCTGTTCGCTTCCTCCGTTCAGACTCCTTCTCATTGGTCTCAATGGAAGATGCTCAATGAATATGTACATTTTGCTAAATGCTCTCATCTGACTGTCTAACTTTGTATATATCTCTGTCTCATGATCATGCTGTATTGTGGATACTTTTTTGATCGTTTGATGTATAATCACTGTTAATTGGAAGCGCTCACATGCTGATACAAACGGGTAGAGAAGAAGCACCGGGGTGGGGGGTAATGGGTTTACTTTTCCTTATTGTATACTTGTTTTGTCTCTTTTGGTGTGTTGTTTCTTTTGTTTGTTGCAAAATGAAAATAAAAGTTTAAAATGAAAGCAAGTTCTGCTACGAGGGGACATGGGATGAGGGTGAAGGGAGATAGATTCAGGAGTGATATGCAGAAATATTTCTTTACGGAAAGAGTAGTGGATCCGTGGAATAGTCTCCCAGTGGAGGTGGTAGAGATGAGGACAGTAACTGAATTCAAAAAAGCATGGGACAAACACAGAGGATCTCTAAAGGTAAAAAGGGGACTGTTGTAGTTGTTATGGAAGGACAGACTAGATAGGCCATGTGGTCTTTTTCTGTCGTCATATTTCTGTTTCTAATTGCACATTTTTAGCCTGGACCTCCAGAAACACTCTCTTCTTCCTTTTCCCCATTCACTCAGCCCTCAAAGACAAACATCTCCAGACACCAAAGGAGCATCACAGGGGCATACGTGCCCCTTTGATCATGCCCCTTCAAACACGCGCTCATGGGCATGCGCCCGCAGCTGCATTCGCAGCCTGCCAAGGAGTTTTAAAGTTGGCAGGAGCAATGTCTGCTGAGTCAGCTCCTCCCTCTCAGCCGCAGCAATCAGGACACCCCAGCATAGCCCAGCAAGTCACAGCAGGTATTTCCCCAGGCATCTACTTTTAAGCAGGGTTGACTCGTCCACTAGGCAGGCTAGGTGGCCACCTAGGGAGACAGATTTCTGTGGAAGGCAGGCCATGTGCTTCGGCACACATGGCTTGCCGGCCCCCCCCCCCCCAGCACCCAGCCGTGCCGCCCTTCCCCAGTGCTGAATCACGATGCTATCCCCCCCACACTGTTGCTGATTCTGGCAGTGGACAGCTAGGCTTGGCTGCAGCAGCCCACAACAGGCCATGTGCTTTATAGAACGTTGGCCTGCAGCTGCTGGTGAGCCGCCTGCCGCTGGAATCAGCAGCAGTGAGGTGGAGGGGGGAATGGCACAATGTACATGGGGGAGGGGGGGCGGCGGCATGGCTTGGGCTTCTGCCTAGGGTAACAGAAACCCTTGGGCCGGTCCTGCTTTCAAGTGACCTGGATATAGGTATGTTCTGGAGTAGAGTTGGGACAGAGCCCAGACGGAATCCAAATTTACATGCGTATTTTCTAAAATCCGCTCACATGCAAGCTTTTTACGTACGAACATTTACACCTACTCTCAAGCAGGCATAAATATCTCTGCAGCTTCAATCTAGCCACAGTTTGTGCATGTTTACTCCTAGCATTTCATAAAAACACAGAGGCACCTTTGTGTCTTTATAAAATAGGCACCTTCTTGACCTCTAAAACTAGGAGACCTGTTATAAAATTACTCTCCTGCAGAGATGAGGAGGGGAGAGGAATAAAACTGGAGAAGACAGAATAGAGCAGGGAAGAATTATTCTGTCCCCTAATCCAGCCCTTCCACTGCAGTCATGTACTAAGGGCTGCTACATACCGTCAATGACAGACATAAAGCCCTCTTCCTTATGATCGTGATCACCAGCTTAGTTCATCTCAAAAGGCCCAATTATTTAGCCCCCATCCCCCCAGTAGTCCAGGCAATACTGCCGAGCACTCAAGAAAGAACATTCTCAATGCCGAGCGAGGAAATCTTTGACGACACGGCTTTTTAATAATCAAAGGGGTCATTTAATAACACTGCGCTAATGCTGTTAAAACACATTATTTTCCAGAGAGCTCATTTTATTGGCCTGCAGCAAATAACTCATATTAATGGCATTAGTGCATGCTGTTGTAAATGTCTCCAGAATTTTATTACTAAAATCATTTATTTATTTTATTTAGCAATGCTTATATACTGCTTTGCACTGGATTAAAGCGGTGTACATTCAGGTACTGTATATATTTCCCTTGTCCCCGAAAGGCTCACAATCTGTTTTTTGTACCTGATAGGTCATGAATATGTGTGGTTTTGACAACCCATAAATATACGGTTTTATATGGGATTGAAGGTGTGTTGGTTGTTTAGGTAAAATCTTATTTGCATTGATTCCAGAGGATCATTCTATGAATTGCAATTCAATGTATTATATGGTTGCTATATAACAATATGAGCCGTGTTATTTCAGTTACGAAGACAGCATATGAAAGCTTTTCAATAAACAAATTCAACTGGGCTTAACTTATTTGGAATTCGGGTGGAATGTGAAAGCACTGGTGTAGGTTAATCAGGCTGTTTTAACACTATTGGCTGCTTTATGAAGTTTCATGAGCTTCATACTGATATTTCTATATACAGTATTTCAGTATTGATTTTAGCTAGATATTTATATATTACATGTATTTATTTATATATTATATTTATTGTATGTATAAATTTGCTTATAATGAATATTAAATTTAAACAGCAGATTTAGGTTTAAGAAAACTTTAGGATAATTTCTTATACCTGAAATTTGCTCTACATCATTCTGCACTTGTTTTGGAAATACCAATTTATAAATATGACTGCGTAAATGAATAAAAGCAATATGAAACATTTCTTCATTGAGCCATCCCCTTGGAAGTGACAAGGACAGTAGCATAATGGAAGTCAGCAGAGCATGAGACAAGCACAGAACAACCTTCATTGTGGGGATACAAAACTAAAAACAAAGGCTTAAGAACACATCAACAGAAAGAAGAACGGGAGACAAGATGAACCTTGAAGTCATTATCTGCCAATATGCTCTGTTTCTATGTTATACAATACTATTAAATGAATTACTCTGGAGTGGTCAAAAGCTAAGATCAATGCCTTTATGAGATATTCTTTCCAGAGAGCTATGCTGATTAAATAAATCAAGTGAAATGAGAAACATTAGTGTGCCCAACAGAGAAGTGATTCAGCATTTGATATGAACTCCAGTCAGCAAAGCAGTGCAAACCAATAAATTAAACACTGGTGAAGATAAGCAAAAGTGGTAAGTGAAAAACGTAAGAGGAGGCTGGATGGCTCAGGAAAAGCTTTATTTTATTTTAGTATTCAGCTCACACCTTTCCAGGAGAAGATCAAGATGAGTTACATTCAGGTATAGTATACAATTCCCTGTCCCCAAAGACTGACAACTAAGTTTGTACCTGAGGCAATGGAGGGTTAAGTGGCTTGCCCAAGGTCACAAGGAGTACCAGTGGGATTTGAATCCCAGTCTTGCTGCCCTAACCACTAGGCCACTCCTTCACTCAGGCTCATAGCGACCAAAATACATTACAATCTGAAAGCCATTTGATGGCCAATGTGAAATGGACTGATGAATTAGAAACAGAGAAAAATGAGGACAGAAAAAGACCACATGGCCTATCTAGTCTGTCCTTCCATATCGACAACTACAACAGTCCCTTTTTTCCTTTAGAGATCCTCTGTGTTTGTCCCATGTCTTTTTGAATTCAGATACAGTCCTCATCTCTACCACCTCCACTGGGAGACTATTCCACAAATCCACCGTAAAGAAATATTTCCTCATATCACTCCTGAATCTATCCCCTTTCACCCTCAACCCATGTCCCCTCGTAGCAGAACTTGCTTTCAATCAAAAGAGGCTCTCCCTTTGTGCATTTATGCCATGGAGGTATTTAAACATCTCAATCATATCGCCTCTACCCCGCCTTTCCTCTAAGGTGTACATATTAAAATCCTTAAGTCTGCCCTCATATGCTTTATAATGAAGACCACTACCATTTTAGTAGCCACCCTCTATACTGACTCCATCCTGTTTATAGCCTTTTGAAGGTTCGGTCTCCAGAATTGCACACAATACTCCAAATGAGGTCGCACCAAAGACTTATACAGAGGCACTATCACCTCATTTTTTCTGCTAGCCATTCCTCTCAGTATGCACCCAAGCATCCTTTTAGCTTTTGCCGTCGCCTTTTCTACCTGTTTAACTAATTTAAGATCATCAGACACAACCATGCCTAGATCCCGCTCTTCTTTAGTGGACAAAAGTACTTCACCCCCTATACTATATTGCTCCCTTGGATTGCTGCAGCCCAAATGCATGACCTTACATTTTTTAACATTAAATCTCAAATTCTAGACCATTCTTCAAGCCTTGCTAGATCCCTCCTCATGTTATCTACACCTTCCTGGGTGTCTATTCTATTGCAGATTTTGGTATCATCCACAAAAAGGCAAACCTTACCCGGCAGCCCTTCTGCTATATCACTAACAAAGATGTTAAAAAGAATCGGACCAAGGACAGATCCCTGGGGCACACCACTGGTAACATCCTTCTCCTCCGAGTGAGCTCCATTAACTTGTACTCTTTGTCGCCTCCCACCCAACCAATTTCTAACCCAAGCAGTAAAGCACAGTTACTTACCTGTAGCAGGTGATCTCTGGGAACAGCAGGAATAAGTCTTCACATATGGGTATCATCGGTACCGACGGAGCCTGCGCGGGAATGCTCCCCAGCGTCCAATAGGAAAGCTTTTGGGAGCATCCCACAGCGCCTGCGTGCTGCCTTCCTGCCTTTCCCAACCACCTCTCTCCAGTTCGAGTTTTAAAGCTGAGACAAAGAGAGAGAGAGGAAAGGAAAGAGAGATAGAGAGATACAACTCCTAGGGGAGGTGGGTGGGTTGTGAAGACTTATTCCTGCAGTTCCCAGAGATCACCTGTTACAGGTAATTAACTGTGCTATCTCCAGGAACAAGCAGGAATGAGTCTTCACATATTGGGATTCCCTAGCTGCAGATGCCAGGGAGAGACCCCAGAGTTGTGTGTCCCTGAAAAGGGCTCCACCTCCCCCCATGGATCTCTGGCATCCAACCAGGGTAGGTGGGTAGGAGTTGATTAGGAATGGAACAGGTGTTTGAGAACAGCCTGACCAAACGAGGCATCCTGGCAGGAGTCCTTGTCCAAACAGTAATGGGCTGTGAAGGTTTGAACCGAGGCCCAGGTGGCCGCTCGACAGATTTGGTCGATGGACACAGAGTTCAGATGAGCCCTTGAGGCTGCCATGGCTCTCACATTGTGAGCTGTGACATGGCCTTCCAAAGAAAGGTTTCTACTCTGGTAGGCAAAAGAAATACACTGAGCAATCCAGCTGGACAGTGTTCTCTTAGACACTGGAAGTCCTAGATGGGAAGGATCAAAAGCAACAAAGAGTTGAGAAGACTTTCTATGTTGCTGTGTCCTTTGTAAGTAAAAGGCGAGAGCTCTTTTACAATCCAAGGTATGAAGATTCCTCTCTGCACTTGATGCATGAGGTCCTGGAAAAAAGACAGGTAAGTATACCTCTTGGTTCAGATGAAAAGGTGAGACCACTTTGGGCATAAAGTGGGGATTGGTCCTGAGGACTACCTTATCATGATGGAAACTTGTATAAGGAGGGTTAGCCACCAAGGCTTGCAACTCACTGATGCGACGTGCTGAGGTGACTGCAATGAGAAAGATAACCTTCCAAGAAAGAAATTTCAAGGAGGTGGTGGCTAAAGGTTCAAATGGCGGCTTCATAAGCTGGCCAAGAACCAGATTTAAATCCCATGCCACTGGAGGTGGTCTAATGGGAGGTTTAGTTAAAAGAAGGCCTCTCATGAATCTTGCTATAAGAGGATGAGAGGAAACAGGCTGTCCATCAAGAGGGACGCTGCAATAGCACTCAAATGGACTCTTACAGAATTCGTTTTGAGGCCTGCATGTGAAAGATGCAGAAGATACTCTAGTAAAGAATTCAGAGGTATTGCTAGAGGGTTAAGACCCTTCTCTGAACACCAAATGGTAAATCTTTTCCATTTGAAAACATAGGAACGTCTAGTGGAAGGCTTTCTAGAAGCATGAATAATATCTCTGACTTGCTGAGAGAGATGGAAAACTTGAAGGTCTAGGCCTTCCGCAACCAAGCCCTGAGATGGAGAGACTGGGGGTTTGGGTGCCACAACGTTCCATTTTCCTGGGAGAGAAGATCTGGAGCAGAGCCCAACTCCAGGGATGGAGCTTGAGAGAGATGCAGAAGTAGAGGGTACCACACTTGGCGTGGCCAATGTGGTGCTATGAGGATCATAGACCCTCTGTCTCTCTGAAGCTTGAACAGTGTTCTGGGAATTAGGGGAATGGGTGGAAAGGCATAAAGGAACTCTTGACCCCAACGAAGGAGGAAGGCATCCCTGGCCTGAACTCCCTGACATGGAATCCTGGAACAGAACCGGGGAAGTTTGGCATTCCACGGACTTGCAAACAGGTCTATGTCCGGGGTTCCCCAAATTCGAAAAATCCTGGCTATCTGGTCCCCGTGGAGGGACCATTCGTGTGGAAGCAGAACTCGACTGAGTCTGTCTGCCCAAGAGTTTTGAACCCCTGGAAGATACACTGCCATAAGATGAATTTGATGCTCTCTGGCGAAGGCCCACAATCGCAAAGCTTCGTTGCAAAGCGACAGAGAGCCAGTCCCCCCCCTGCTTGTTTACATAGAACATGGCTACTTGATTGTCCGTGTGGATGAGGACTGTCTTGTAGCTGAGCAGGGAGTGGATTTATGTATAGTGAAGTCTCCTGTGGAGACCAGATGCCCTGGGTGGAGAGATCTTGTAGATTTTATTTATTATTATTTATTTACATTCTCTTATATACCGTGCTATTCTGCATCAGTGTGGTTTACATTGAACAAACTGAAATTACATTGAACAGGGCATTATAACTTGGAGATAACTATTTTACAGGGAACATGGGCTATGGAGGGTTAAGTGGCTTGCCCAAGACCACAAGGAGCACCTGTGTGACTAGAAACCCCAGTCCTTCCAGCCCAAGGTTGCTGTCTTCTAGTGGGATTTGAACCACCGACCTTCCGGCCTGAAGTACCTTGCCCCAACCACTAGGCCACTCCTCCACTCCAACCCATTGAGCTCCCCAACCCATTGGAGAGGCATCTGTTGTAAGGGTTGCTTGGGGAAGTGACTGTTGAAAAGGGGACCCCAGCAACAGGTTTTGAGAGGACTTCCACCACTGGAGAGACCAAAAAAGGCGACTGGAGTTTGCTATTTTGTCTGACAGGCAACCTGATGCCTGAGTCCATTGGTGGATAAAGTCCATTGAGCTGCCCTCATGTGCAGGCGAGCATATGGAACCACATGCACAGTGGATGCCATGTGGCCTAAGAGTTGCAACATTTCTCGAGCAGTTAAAAGGGGTTTTAACTGTATTTGGGAGGCTAACTGCACCAAGCGTAGGCAACGGGCCTGAGGAAGATAGGCCCTTGCAGTTGTGGTATCCAACAGGGCCCCTATAAACTCGAGGGACTGAGTAGGGGTGAGACTGGATTTTGGGATGTTTATTACTAGTCCCAAATACTGAAGGTCACACTTTGTGCAGATTAGACAAGTCTTGGCCTCTGCTTAGGATGGGGCTCGAATGAGCCAGTCGTCCAGATATGGGAAGACAAATATTCCCAGAGTGCGTAGAAATGCAGCTACTACTGCCATGCATTTCGTGAACACCCTTGGTGCAGAGGCCAGACCAAAAGGAAGCACCCTGTACTGGTAGTGCTTTCCCTGAAAAAGGAACCGAAGGAACCTTCTGTGGGTTGGATGGATGAGGACATGGGTGTACGCATCCTTGAGATCTAGATAACAAAGCCAGTCCTGACTCTGAAGGTATGGAAGCAGAGCACCGAGAGAAATCATTTTGAATTTCTCCTTGAACAGAAATTTGTTCAATTCTCTGAGATCTAAGATGGGTCTGTAGCCCCCTGTCTTCTTTGGAATAAGAAAATAAGGGGGGTAGAACCCTGTGCCTTGTTGAAGAAGAGGTACTTCTTCTATTGCCCCTTGGGCAAGAAGGATGGCAATCTGACCTAGAAGGTTGAGGAGAGATGTTGGAGAATTTAACTGTTTCACCATGGTGTAAGGTGGAAGGCTTAAGAAATGAAGCTTGTACCCCTCCCTTATGATGGACAATGTCCATTGCTCTGCTGTGATTTGCTCCCATCTGGGAGCAAAGTAAGTCAGCCTTCCTGGGATGGTAAGGGGCTCTGGTCCCACCAGAGCTAGAAAGGCTAAGTTCTCTAGTTGCAAGTCAAAGTCCCCGAGGAGGCTGAGGCTGCTGGCCCGTGGAAGGTCTAGCTGCCTTTGACTTGGCCTGTTTAGGTGGTTGCTGACGCTTTGCAGCAAAACGACCTGTAGAAGATGCCTGCTGACCATAAGCAGGCTAGTATTTTCCCTTTTTGGAAAAGAATGTCTTTTTAAACAATCTTTTCTTGACAGGGGCAGAGGTAGACTTTGAAAGTCGATCCAAAGCAGAGTTTTCAGCATCCATCTGAGTGGCCTTTGCTTGCCAATCCTTACCAAAAAGGTTCTCACCTGTACAAGGGAGATTTCCTAATTGATTTTAAACCCAGATCTCCAAATCAGAAGCTTGTAACCAAGCAATTCTGCGTGCCCCTATAGCAATAGCCGAAGCTCTGCTTACACACTCAAAAGAGTCAAAGGCTGCACGGTTGGAAAATTTGGAGACCTCTTGGGCATGTTTGAGCCAAGTGAGAAACTTCTGTCTTTTATCCTCTGAAATGAAAGGAGATAAAGTCTGCAGGTGATCTGTGACTTCTTTTAGAAACATTCCCATATAGAGACTATAGGAATTGATCCTGGCAGCTAGCATAGCAGCCTGGAAAATCCTTCTGCCAAAAGCATCCAGGGTCCTGCATTCACGCCCTGGAGGATTAGATGAGTGTCTCTTTGCACTCTTCATCTTCTTCATGGCAGACTCTACCACAATAGAGTGGTGAGGGAGCTGAGTCTTGTGGAAGCCCGGACAAGGAGGGACACGATACATAGTGTCTAAACTGCGAGAATGAGGAGAGGTGGTGAGAGGTGTCTCCCACATCCTCAACATGAGATCATAAAGAATCTCATGCACATGTAAAGTAGCTGCCTCCTTAGGAGCTTTGGGATATTGTAAAATATCCAACTGCTTGGCTCTGGGTTCTGACTCAGGGGCCACTGTGATGGAGAGGCCCCTAGCCACGTCCCTAACAAAATCCTGAAAGGACAAGTCCTCTGGAGGAGACATTCTTCGTTTAGGTGAAGAAGACTCCTGAGGAAGAAGTATCGATGCTTCTACAGAACCCTCAGACTCATCAGAGTCTTCAGAGGAATCGAAGTATCGCCTGTTCGGATGCTCCTGTAAAGCACAGTTACTTACCTGTAACAGGTGATCTCTGGGAACAGCAGGAATAAGTCTTCACATATGGGTATCGTTGGTACCGACGGAGCCTGCACGGGAACGCTCCCCAGCGTCCTGAAAGAAAGCTTTTGGGAGCATCCCACAGCGCCTGCGCGCTGCCTTCCCGCCTTTCCTAACTGCCTCTCTCCAGTTCGAGTTTTAAAGCTGAGACAAAGAGAGAGAGAGAGGAAAGGAAAGATAGATAGAGAGATACAACTCCTAGGGGAGGTGGGTGGGTTGTGAAGACTTATTCCTGCTGTTCCCAGAGATCACCTGTTACAGGTAAGTAACTGTGCTATCTCCAGGAACAAGCAGGAATGAGTCTTCACATATGGGGACTCCCCAGCTAGAGATGCCTGGGAGATCACCCAGATTGTGAGTCCCTGGGAAGGGCTCTACCTTTACCCATGACTCTCAGGCATCCAGTTCAGGGATGGAGGGTAGGAGTTGATTAGGTATGGAACAGGTGTTTGAGAACAGCCTGACCAAACAAGGCATCCCGGCGGGAGCCCTTGTCCAAGCAGTAATGGGCTGTGAAGGTATGAACCGATGCCCAGGTGGCCGCTCGACAGATTTGGTCGATGGACACAGAATTTAGATGAGCCATAGAGGTTGCCATGGCCCTCACATTGTGAGCTGTGACATGGCCCTCCAGAGAAAGATTCTTACTTTGGTAGGCAAAGGAAATACGCTGAGCAATCCAATTGGACAGAGTTCTCTTAGAGACTGGAAGTCCTAAATGAGAAGGATCAAAAGCAACAAAAAGTTGAGAGGACTTTCTATGTTGCTGTGTCCTGTGTAAGTAGAAAGCAAGTGCTCTTTTACAATCCAGGATATGAAGATTCCTCTCTGCACTTGATGCATGAGGTCCTGGAAAAAAGACAGGTAAAAACACCTCCTGGTTCAGATGAAAAGGTGAGACCACTTTAGGCATAAAGTGTGGATTAGTTCTGAGGACTACCTTGTCATGATGGAACCTTGTATAAGGAGGATTAGCCACTAAAGCTTGCAACTCACTGATACGGCGAGCTGAGGTGACTGCAATGAGAAAATAACCTTCCAGGAAAGGAATTTTAAAGAGGTAGTGGCTAAGGGTTCAAAGGGTGGCTTCATAAGCTGGCCAAGAACCAGATTCAAGTCCCAGGCCACTGGAGGTGGTCTAATGGGAGGTTTAGTTAAAAGAAGGCCTCTCATGAATCTTGCTATAAGAGGATGAGAGGAAATAGGTTGTCCATTGAGAGGCTTAAGGGATGCTGCAATAGCACTCAAATGGACTCTGATTGAATTTGTTTTAAGGCCTGCATGGGATAAATGCAGCAAATAGTCTAGTAAAGAATGCAAAGGTATTGCAAGAGGGTTGAGACCCTTCTCTGCACACCAAATGGAAAACCTTTTCCATTTAAAAGCATATGAACGTCTGGTGGAAGGCTTTCTGGAAGCATGAAGGATATCCTTCACTTGCTGAGAAAGTTGTAAATCTTGAAGGTCTAGGCCTTCAGCAACCAGGCCCTGAGATGAAGAGAAAGAGGATTTGGGTGCCACAAGGTTCCCTCCTCCTGGGAGAGGAGATCTGGAGTAGATCCCAAGTCTAGGGAGGGAGCTTGAGAGAGATGCAGAAGTAGAGGGTACCACACTTGGCGTGGCCAAAGTGGTGCTGTGAGGATCATAGTCCCCTTGTCCCTCTGAAGCTTGAACAGAGTCTTGGGGATTAGGGGAATAGGTGGAAAGGCATAGAGGAAGTCTTGCCCCCAATGAAGGAGGAAGGCATCCCTGGCCTGAACTCCCTGACATGGAATCCTGGAACAGAACCGGGGAAGTTTGGCATTCCACGGACTTGCAAACAGGTCTATGTCTGGGGTACCCCAAATCCGAAAAGTTCTGGCTATCTGGTCCCCATGGAGGGACCATTCGTGCGGAAGCAGAACTCGACTGAGTCTGTCTGCCCAAGAGTTTTGAACCCCTGGAAGATACACTGCCATGAGATGGATTTTATGCTCTCTGGCGAAGGCCCACAATCTCAGAGCTTCGTTGCAAAGCGACAGAGAGCCAGTCCCTCCCTGCTTGTTCACGTAGAACATGGCTACCTGGTTGTCCATATGGATGAGGACTGTCTTGTAGCTGAGCAGGGTGTGGAAGACTCTGAGAGCCAGAAAGATTGCTCTGAGCTCTAAGAGGTTGATATGAAGAGATGTCTCCTGTGGAGACCAGATGCCCTAGGTTGAGAGATCTTGTAGATGATCCCCCCAACCCCTTGGAGAGGAATCTGTTGTAAGGGTGGCTTGGGGTAACACCTGTTGAAAGTGGGACCCCAGCAACAGATTTTGCGTGGACTTCCACCAGTGGAGGGACCAAAAGAGGCGACTGGAGGTTGCTATTTTGTCTGACAGGCAACCTGATGCCTGAGTCCATTGGGTGGATAGGGTCCACTGAGCTGCCCTCATGTGAAGGCGAGCGTAAGGAACCACATGCACCGTGGATGCCATGTGGCCTAAGAGTTGTAACATCTCTCGAGCAGTTAAATGGGATTTTAACTGAATCTGGGAGGCTAACTGCACCAAGCGTAAGCAACGGGCCTGGGGAAGATAGGCCCTTGCAGTTGTGGTATCCAGTAAGGCCCCTATGACAATGGCTGGGAAAAATCGTATTGCTAAAGCTGTTGCCCCTGTTACAGCTTCTTCCTCGGTCCAGACAGAGGTCCTAATGCCGGTTGAAGGACCGGTCCCATGTGTAGGGTGCCTGCATGCTGAAGCTCTGAGGAAACAGGTGGAGGAACTCAGAGAGGAGGTAGCGAGGCTGAGGAGCATTCAAGACAGTGAGAAGTACATTGATGAGATGCTTCTTGCAGCAACCAGGCTCTCCAGCACAGGAGAAGATGGGTGCCAACAGAATGTCGATGGTTGGACACAAGTCACCAGGGCCTGCAAAATCACCAATCCAACTTCTCCAGCCCTTGAATTGAAAAACCATTATGCAGCCCTGGAAGTGGATGAGGTGAAAGCATCCCTGGAAAGGGAAGAACCAGAGTTCAAGTACCCCAAAGTTGCGGAATCAGTGACCAGAAGGAAACGAAGAGTAGTGGTGGTTGGAGACTCTCTTCTGAGGGGTACTGAGGCGTCCATCTGCCGACCAGACTTGATGTCCAGAGAGGTATGCTGTCTGCCTGGTGCCAAAATCCAAGATGTTACGGAGAGTTTGCCGAGACTCATCAAGCCCACTGACTATTACCCAATGTTGATAATCCATGTTGGAACAAATGATACTGCCAGGTATACCTCGGAACGTATCAAAAGTGACTTCATGGCTCTGGGACAGAGGGTGAAGCAGTTAGGTGCACAGGTGGTGTTCTCTTCAATCCTCCCTGTTGAGGGTAAAGGCCAAGGCAGAGAGGCTCGCATCCTGGAGATGAATGCATGGCTGCGTGGATGGTGTCATCAAGAGCGTTTTGGTTTCCTAGACCATGGGATGCTGTTCCAAGGGTTGCAAAGCAGAGATGGCATCCATCTGTCCAAGAGAGGTCAACGCATCTTTGGTAGTCGACTGGCTAATCTACTGAAGAGGGCTTTAAACTAGATTCGTTGGGGATGGGTGAAGAAAGCCCCCAGGTAGGTGATACATTAAATACCTTTATGGAAATAGGTAACAGGGGTAACATATGGAAAGCAGTGTGTATTAATGCCCGTAGCATGGGAAATAAGATCCCTGAAGTTGAAGCTTTGGTGGGAGTGGCTGACTTGGATTTAGTGGCAGTTACAGAAACGTGGTTCACAGAAAACCATGACTGGGATGTAACTATACCTGGCTATACTTTATTCAGAAAGGACAGGGTAGGAAGAAGGGGAGGAGGAGTGGCACTATATGTAAAAACTACTATTAAAGCTTTGGAATTACAGAGCTTAAAAGGGAGTGAGGAGGCATTGTGGGTAAAACTAGAAAGAGGGAAAGAGAAATCTATTTGCATTGGAGTGATATACAGACCTCCCTCACAAGAGGAAGAGGTGGACAGAGAGTTAATTGAAGACATACGCAGCATTGCTAGGAAAGGGGAAGTGCTACTGATAGGAGATTTCAATATGCCAGATGTTGATTGGCACATTCCTGCTGCAGTATCATCTAGAAGTAAGGAGATCCTGGATTCTCTACAGGGAGAACTATTCAGGCAATTGGTAACAGACCCCACACGTGAAGGGGCCATACTGGACTTGGTGCTTACCAATGGTGAAAGTGTTTCTGATGTTGTAGTGGGAGATCATTTTGCATCCAGTGATCACCAGATGGTGTGGTTCAGTATTAGGACTAGGGCTGTTAGAATCCATTCCAAGGTGAGGATCTTAGACTTTAGGAAGACTAACTTTGCGAAGATGGGCCAATACCTCAGGGAGTCGTTAGTGGAATGGGAACAGCTGGGAGATGTAGAAAAACAGTGGGCAAAACGGAAAGGGGGTATTTTAAAGGCAACCAACCTTTTTGTTAAAATGGTAAATAAAGGCAAAAGGAACAGGAGACCGCTATGGTTTTCAAAGGAAGTAGCTGAACAAGTGAAGAAAAAGAGGGAGGCCTTCATGAAATACAAGAGATCACAGAGAGAGGAAGACAGGCATCTGTATTTGGAAAAACTTAGAGAAGCTAGCAAAGTAGTCAAGAAGGCAAAGAATCAAAAGGAGGAGGAAATAGCCAATGCAATAAAATGGGGGGATAAGACATTTTTCAGATATATTAGTGAGAAGAGGAAGAGCAAAAGTGGTATTGTCAGACTCAAGGGTGCAGGGGGGGAATGTGTAGAAGCTGATAAGGATAAAGCGGAATTGCTTAACAAATATTTTTGTTCTGTGTTCACAGATGAAGAACCAGGAGCAGGACCTCAGAAAACACCCACAAATAAGAACAGAAGCGAGGGACATCTTGAACTATTTTCAGAAGACTGTGTTCGTGAGAAACTAGCTCAACTTAAAGTAGACAAAGCGATGGGACCGGATGGGATACACCCTAGAATACTGAGGGAACTTGGGGACGTTCTAGCAGCTCCACTGACTGACCTTTTCAATGCCTCGTTGGAGTCAGGAGTGGTGCCAAAGGACTGGAGAGAGGCTCATGTGGTGCCTTTACACAAAAGCGGAAGTAAGGATGTGGTTGAAAACTACAGGCCGGTTAGTTTAACTTCGGTGGTGAGTAAATTATTGGAAACGCTGCTGAAAGAGAAAATAGTGAGGTTTCTGGAGTCCAGCGGATTACAGGATCCGAGGCAGCATGGATTCACCAGAGGCAGGTCTTGTCAGACAAATCTGATTGATTTTTTTGACTGGGTGACCAGGGAGTTGGACTGAGGGAGAGCTCTAGATGTGGTGTATTTAGATTTCCGTAAAGCCTTTGATACTGTTCCTCACAGGCGACTTATAAACAAACTGAGCACCCTAGGGATGGACCCTAAAGTTACTGCTTGGGTTAGAAATTGGTTGGGTGGGAGGCGACAAAGAGTACAAGTAAATGGAGCTCACTCTGAGGAGAAGGATGTTACCAGTGGTGTGCCCCAGGGATCTGTCCTTGGTCCGATTCTTTTTAACATCTTTGTTAGTGATATAGCGGAAGGGCTGTCGGGTAAGGTTTGCCTCTTTGCGGATGATACCAAAATCTGCAATAGAGTAGACACCCAGGAAGGGGTAGATAACATGAGGAGGGATCTAGCTAAGCTTGAAGAATGGTCTAGAATTTGGCAGCTGGGATTTAATGTTAAAAAATGTAAGGTCATGCATTTGGGCTGCAGCAATCCAAGGGAGCAATACAGTATAGGAGGTGAAGTACTTTTGTCCACTAAAGAAGAGCGGGACCTAGGCGTGGTTGTGTCTGATGATCTTAAAGTAGCTAAACAGGTAGAAAAGGCGACAGCAAAAGCTAGAAGGATGCTTGGGTGCATACGGAGAGGAATGGCTAGCAGAAAAAAGGAGGTGATAATGCCTCTGTATAAGTCTTTGGTGCGACCTCATTTGGAGTATGGTGTGCAATTCTGGAGACCGCACCTTCAAAAGGATGTGAACAGGATGAAGTCGGTGCAGAGGGTTGCTACTAAAATGATTAATGGGCTTCGTTATAAAGCATATGAGGACAGACTTAAGGATCTTAATATGTACACCTTAGAGGAAAGGCGGGATAGAGGTGATATGATTGAGATGTTTAAATACCTCCGTGGCATAAATGTTCAGGGAGAGAGCCTCTTTCAATTGAAAGCAAGTTCTGCTACGAGGGGACATGGGATGAGGGTGAAGGGAGATAGATTCAGGAGTGATATGCGTTAATATTTCTTTACGGAAAGAGTAGTGGATCCGTGGAATAGTCTCCCAGTGGAGGTGGTAGAGATGAGGACAGTAACTGAATTCAAAAAAGCATGGGATCCACACAGAGGATCTCTAAAGGTAAAAAGTGACTGTTGTAGTTGTTGTTATGGAAGGACAGACTAGATAGGCCATGTGGTCTTTTTCTGTCATCATGTTTCTATGTTTCTATGAACTCTAGAGACTGAGTAGGGGTGAGATGGGATTTTGGAATGTTGATTACCAGTCCCAGATACTGAAGAACACGCCTTGTGCAGGCCAGGGAAGTCTGGGCCTCTGACTGGGATGGAGCTCAGATGAGCCAGTCGTCCAGATATGGGAATACGAATATTCCTAGAGTGCGCAGAAATGCGGCTACTACTGCCATGCATTTTGTGAACACTCTTGGAGCAGAGGCCAGACCGAAAGGAAGCACTTTGTATTGGTAGTGCTTTCCTTGGTAAAGGAACCGAAGGAACCTTCTGTGTGTTGGATGGATGAGAACATGGGTGTACGCATCCTTGAGATCTAGAGAACAAAGCCAGTCCTGACTCTGGAGGTATGGAAGGAGAGTTCCGAGAGAGATCATCTTGAATTTCTCCTTGCATAGAAACTTGTTCAATTCTCTGAGATCTAGTATGGGTCTGTAGCTCCCCATTTTCTTTGGAATGAGAAAATAGGGGGAGTAGAACCCTGAGCCCTGTTGAAGAAAGGGTACTTCTTCTATTGCCCCTTGGGCAAGAAGGGTAGCAATCTCTTGACCTAGAAGTTTGAGGAGAGATGTTGGAGAATTGAACTGTTTCACCATGGTGTGAGGAGGAAGGTTTAAGAAATGAAGTTTGTACCCTTCCTTTATGATGGAGAGGGTCCATTGCTCTGCTGTGATTTGTTCCCATCTGGGAGCAAAGTGAGCTAACCTTCCTGGGATGGTGAGAGGCTCTGGATGTTCTAGAGCCAGAATGACTTTCTACTAGAGAACTTAGCCTAAGGCCCTGAGGAGGCTGAGGCTGTTGGGCCGTAGCAGTCCTCGCAGCCTGGGTTTTGGCCTGTTTTGGTTGTTGCTGTCTCTTTGTACCAAAACGACCTTGAGAAGAGGCCTGACCATAAGAAGAAAATTCCCCTTTCTTTGGGAAAGATCCCTTTTTGAACAACCTCTTTTTAAAAGGAGCAGTAGTAGACTTTGAAAGTCTATCTAAAGCAGAGTTTTCAGCATCCAATTGGTTGGCCTTTGCTTGCCAATCTTTGCCAAACAGGTTTTCGCCTGTACAGGGAAGGTTACCTAGACCATCCTGTACCCAGGATTCCAAATCAGAGGCTTGCAACCAAGCAACTCTGCGTGCACCTATGGCAATAGCCGAGGCTCTACTGGCCCCCTCAAAAGAGTCAAAGGCTGCACGGTTGGAAAACTTGGATACATCCTGCGCATGTTTAAGCCAGGTGATGTATTCTTCTCTCTTATCTTCTGACATAAAGGGAGATAAGGTTTGCAGATGATCTGTAACTTCTTTCAGAAACATCCCCATATAGAGACTATAGGAGTTGATTCTGGCTACAAGCATACTGGCCTGGAAGATTTTCCTGCCAAAGGCATCTAGAGTTCTGCATTCTCTTCCTGGAGGAGCAGAGGAGTGCCTTTTTGTACTCTTGATCTTTTTCATAGCAGACTCTACCACAATAGAGTGGTGAGGAAGCTGAGTCTTATGAAACCCAGAACAAGGAGGAACACGATACATGGTGTCCAACCTTCTGGACTGAGGGGAGGTGGAAAGAGGAGTCTCCCATATGCCCAACATGTGTTCGAAAAGAATCTCATGTATTGGTAAGGTAGCTGCCTCTTTAGGAGCCTTAGGATATTGTAGGATATCCAATTTTTTGGCTCTCGGTTCAGTCTCAGAGGTCACTGAGATGGACAGGCCTTTGGCCACCTCCTTAATGAAGTCCTGAAAAGACAAGTCTTCAGGAGGAGACATTCTCCTTTTTGGAGAAGAGGGTTCCTGAGGAAGGATGTCCGATGCTTTAATTGAGGCCTCTGAAGAATCAGAGTCTTCAGAGGAATCGAAGTATCGACTATCTGGATGCTGTCATAGAGCCCGATATGCGTACCGGGAGGTATCGACATCGGGAGTAATCGGTACCGGCCCGGTACTGATGGGCATCACCGGATAGCATACCACTGCGGTTGATGCTGATGTCGATGCAAGCGGTACTGGTATTGGAACCGATATCGGGTCCGGTACCGGAATCGGTACAGGTACCGACAACGGGGTTTGTTGCGGTACCGTAGGCATTGCAGCTTGAATGAATGCCGTGATGGCACGCTGCATGGTCAGAATATTCTGATCCATTGACGCCACCAATGTCTGGATATTGGTACCGGTAGAAACTGCCGGTGCCCCAGAACATTGTAACAGGTGATCGGTCGAGGCCGAGCCATCGATGTCAACCTGTGACCCCATAGGTAGTGCTTTGGAAGCCGGAGCCTCCCGCCGGGGTAATTTTGCCGGTGTGGTATCCTCAAGAGTAAGCCCGGGGGCATCTCGATACTTAGAGGGAGATGAACTCTTTGAGGACCGGCCAGATTTAAGTTTGGTTACCTGAGATCCATGGGATGAAGAAGAAGCCCTGGAAGACGTCGATGCCACGGAAGCTGCATCGGAGGGAAAAAGGGTACTGAGCTTAGCTGCCCGATTCTGTAACCCTCTTTTAGACATCATGGAACAGGACTCAGAATCCGCAATGGAGTGGTCAGGACCTAAACATTTTAGACACCAGTCATGGATGTCAGTGACAGAAATACTGCTGCTGCACTTTGTGCATTTTTTAAACCCAGAGGTGTGTTTTTCCATGAGGGAAAAATATATCTGTAGGCCTAAGGCCCCAGAAGAAAAATGCACTGAAAAGTTTTGTTTTTTTTTTAAATTTTTTATTTATGCAATTTTCAAAAAAATAACAAGAAAGGTTAACACCAATTCTTGAAGAAATAGAAAGGCAAACAGAAATAATCCCCACAAACCAGGAATCAATAAAGAAAAATATCATTACATACAACAAAATTGCCTATTCTCTCTAGCCCACAATGGGGGGAGATCCATTAGAAATTATACACCGATAGGGGGGCGTTTCCAAGATGGCTACGGCTGCAGTCTGTGTCGCGTGGAAGCGGTTGTGAATGGGGAGAAAGCATAAGGGGAAGACAGGGCCATTGCCCTCTCAGCCCGTTGGTACCTCTACGCCGAATTTACCTTCTGTATTGGGCCCTTTGGATCCTTTTCTTATCCGCACCACTCGGGCTTCGGAGCGAACGGGAGGAGCTAAACGGCTTGCAGACTCACCGGAGTCGGAGTGCCCAGCGTCTGCGTCGTTTTCATCTGTCTCCCCCGTATTGAGCCCTGCACCTCCATTGACTCGTACCCAGCCCTTGCCTTCTGGCTTTCTGGAGCTAGCGTCTCCTCCCTCCAATGCGGGGGTGGGGAAGTGCTTACGAGGGTCAGGTTGGGCTGTGTCTACTGAGTCGGGAACGGAGCCCTCTGGTGACCTGGGCTCACAAAGATCTACGGCGGTGTCAAGAGAGACACGGTTGGAGCAGCTGTCTCTCTCTTTGAGTGGTGACCGACCTGGTGCGTTAATGGAGCCTTCTGCACCCCTTCCTTGTTCTGGGGAAGTTTTTTCTCTACAGAAGCCACAGAACTTCACGTTGGAATCCATCTGGAATGCGATTGTTTCTCTTGGTGAGGCTTTGCTTCCACAAGTTTCTTTGTTGGCTAATAAGGTGGACTCATTTGCAGTTACATTGACTGAGTTGGAAGGAAAAGTCTCCACGCTCCAAACGGAGCATATTGCTGTTTCTAGCAAGGTTGCAAGTTTGGAAGAATATTCGGACGGACATAGGAAAAGTGTTATGTCTTTACAGACGAAGATTGAGCACTTAGACAATCTGACTCGAGTGAATAATTTGAGAATTATTAATTTTCCTAAGGTACCTTCCATTTCCCCTCGAGATATGTTTGTTAAATATCTCGTGGAGATACTTGGGGTTTCCCCTGAGTTAGTTCCCCCCTTGGTAAAAATTTATTACTTGCCTACTGCTAAACGGGCTTCGGCTCATAGTGAATTGGGGGAGAACCGGAGTCAGGGGGATGTATTAAATCTCACAGATGTTATAGAAAATTCTGGTTTAGAGTCTCAAGTTTCATCTACACTGTTGATTACCTTTGCCCTGTTATCCGACAAAGAATGGCTATTGAAATTGCTTTTTCAGAAGCGGAAACTTTTATTTCGAGGTTTTTCAGTGCGTATATACCCTGATTTATCGAGAGAAACGCAAAAGCGACGTAGAGAGTTCTTGTTGCTTCGGCCGGGGGTACTACAACTGGGGGGGCTGTTTTTCTTAAACACCCTTGCAAGTGTTTGGTGAAATTCCAATCTTTTTCTTATATTTTCTTTGAGCCCTCCCAGTTGTTGGCTTTCATTAATGCTAAGCGTCAGGAGATCCCCTCCGGCTCATTGAGTTAGGCTCTGTGCTTAGACTGCTTGCATATCTCTTCTTGTATTGCGTATAATTTTTTTTTTTTTTTTTAAAAGAAAGAAAAAGGACCGGTGGTACCGGTGCGGAATCGAGAAGGCAGACACGCGACTAAAGAAAAATAAAAGAAAATAAGAAATTCTTCAGTGGTGACAGGAAACACGACCTGCTGGCTCCACGGAAAAGAAGAACTGGAGAGAGGCAGTTAGGAAAGGCGGGAAGGCAGCGCGCAGGCGCTGTGGGATGCTCCCAAAAGCTTTCTTTCAGGATGCTGGGGAGCGTTCCCGCGCAGGCTCCGTCGGTACCGAAGATACCCATATGTGAAGACTCATTCCTGCTTGTTCCTGAAGATAGCCCGATAACCGTATCGATGGGCATCGTAGGACAGGGTACCGTAGCAGTCGACACCGAAGCCAATGTCGATGCAATCGGTACCGGTACCGGGAGCGATGCCGGTACCGGGGACGGTACCAGCAATGGGGATTGTTGCGGTACCGGAGGTGTCGCAGCCTGCATGAAAGCCGTTAAGGTGCGCTGCATGGTCAGAATCTTCTGATCCATCGACGCCACCATAGTCTGGATGTCGGTACCAGTGGGAGCCAACGGTACCCCAGAACACGGCAACAGGTGATCGGTCGAGGCCGAGCCATCGATGTCAACCTGTGACCCCATAAATAATACTTTGGAAGCCGGAGCTTCCCGCCGGGGTAATTTTGCCGGTGCGGAATCCTCGAGGGCAAGCCCGGAGGCATCTCGATGCTTGGAGGGAGATCTGCCCTTTGAGGACCGGCCAGATTTATGCTTGGTTACCTGAGATCCATGGGAGGAAGAGGAGGCCCTGGAAGACGTCGATGCCACCGAAGCTGCATCAGAGGGAAACGGGGTACTGAGCTTGGCTGCTCGGTTCTGCCGACCTCTCTTGGACATCATGGTACAGGACACACAATCCGTGATGGAATGGTCAGGTCCCAAACATTTTAGACACCAGTCATGGGTGTCGGTGACAGAAATAGTACCACCACATTTTGTGCATTTTTTAAACCCGGAAGCGGGCTTCTCCATGAGGAAAATGTTTTAGGCCTAAGGCCCAAAAACGGAAAATGCACAGAAAAGCTAAGCGTTTTGTTTTTTTTTAAAAAGAAAGAAAGAAAAGAAAAGACCGGCGGTACCGGTCTGACGTCGAAGAAGGCAGACGCGACACAAAAGAATAACGAAAAAATAAGAAACTTCTTCTGCGGTGACAGGAACACGACCTGCTGGCTCCGCGGAAAAGAAGAACTGGAGAGAGGCGGTTGGGAAAGGCGGGAAGGCAGCACGCAGGCGCTGTGGGATGCTCCCAAAAGCTTTCCTATTGGACGCTGGGGAGCGTTTCCGCGCAGGCTCCGTCGGTACTGACGATACCCATATGTGAAGACTCATTCCTGCTTGTTCCTGGAGATCTTTAGGGTCCATCCCTAGGGTGCTCAGTTTGTTTATAAGTCACCTGTGAGGAACGGTGTCAAAGGCTTTACTGAAATCTAAATACACCACATCTAGGACTCTCCCTCAGTCCAACTCCATGGTCAGCCAGTCAAAGAAATCAATCAGATTTGTCTGACAAGACCTGCCTGGTGAATCCAATCTAAAATCCAGAGGACAGGTATCTATACTAACAAAATATCATCAGTATTGTTTGACACCACCTCAAGAAGAGAGGTGAAAACTGTAAAAGCCCAAATAATGAATCACCATGCCACCCCTAGAGCTTATCCCTCCAGAGCAAGGATGAGGCACACTGAGCATTACGGAAAACATACAGAAACTTAGATTGTTGGAAGACACAGTAAACTCCAGCCTTCTGATGGTAGTCACATATGAACAATGACAGTACACTGGGAAAAGGAAAAAGACTATGTCGAAAAGCAAAGATACTTGCTGGGATTTGTGATAAGGAAGCTTATCATAGCTGAGGAAGGAGCTATAGAAAAGGTGAAGTGACTCTGAACAAGCAACCTGTCAGTTCTGGTAGAAATAAGAAAACAGAATTTTTCCATAAAAGACTACCAGTCCCAGAATGCACCAGGTTTCCAACAGCCATTAGAGGAGCTGAAGTGAGGAAACGTGTGTTCAATCAGGAGGGCTATGAGGTAATCCCCAAGCACTCATCTCAAAGGACAGGGCCTGATTCAGCACAGCTGCGCTGTGCTAGGGTGGAGCACTCATCTAGGCAGAATAAAGGTAGAGTTTATTCTACAGAGAATTATCCTCAGTTTCATCTTGGAGATCCTCATCTTGGACAGCTTCATCATCTGGAGGATCATCATCAGAAGCAGAAGCCAGAGCGGACGGACAGAGAGGGCAAGAAACCCTTTGGAAGAAAGAAGAGAAAAGCATTTGGGAGGTCTAAAGGAGTCCAGAGCAGTACGTATACTGGAAGGCATTCCAAAGGCAAGCTTACACCATTGGACTGGGGAAAGCCAGAGGAATGGTGCTGCAGAGCTAGGAATCTCCAGACGGTACCTGTGAGGGAGACGGCTGCACGTGGAAGGGACCCTAAGACCCGTGCCAGAAGGTATGTGAAGAGAGATCCAGTGTCCAGGGATCTGGATTGGAAGGCTGGACATAAGAACTGGACTACATACATATTTAGAGAGGAACTCTAACAGCAATGGAAGCTCAGGTATGAACACTGATCTATGCCCTAGCTATACCCTTGAAAGACAGCAGGGAAACAAGTATTCTCCTGAAAGTGCTCCATTGAGAAATTCCTCTGTGCCAATCCATGATTTTGAACCCATGATTGTTGAAGAAGGGGGAGAGGTGGTAGATACAGGCTGTGAATACATGGATTGCTCTCTGTCTAAACTCCTTTGGTAATTTACTGTTACAAAGTACAACAACCATCACAAAGAAATACAAACTTGTTCTTTAATCTACTCAGAAAAGCTCCTGAGTAGGATTTGAGCCACGCAGTAGAAAGCAAGCCAGCTAAGGGGTTTCAGCTGGGTAACTGCTAGCAATTGAGCCTTACCTAATTGCTTGTGAGCTCTGAGGAAATCACTTCTGAGTCTATGTGTGAAGATATAAGAAGTTAACCTGAAAAGAACAGTTTTTCCCTACTTTGTGGGTTTTGTTTGTTGATTAAAGCACTGCTAAGAAAATATTAGCTAGAGCCTACAGAAAAGACCATTCTGTTACCATCCTGGTCTTTATTCTTTTGCTTTGATTGCCTGACAAGTTCAGCTGTTGTTTTCCTGATTTTGTTTTTCTAAGTTTAACACTGAAAGCAAGTATCCTGTTTTATGTGCTACCAAGCATATCTGTGTTGGGAGAAATAACCCCATAAATAAATATCTTATTGGCTTTACACTCAAGCACAACTAATTATTGTGAGCGGCTGTGTCTGGTGTGAATGGACTGCATTTCCCACAATCCCTTGCAAATCATATTGATATATGCCTTTGCCAAGACTGTGAACATTCTCACCCAGGCATCCGTCTGACAGATTCCAGCTAAACGTACAATTAAACTCTGGGCTATGCTGCCGAAGGATGCGGTAGAAGCAGTTAGTATAGCTAGGTTTAAAAAAACGTTTGGACACATTCTTGGAGGAAAAGTCAATAAACCATGGAACCTATCTACTTTTTGGGATCCTTCCAGGATACTGGGATTGATGGACCTTTAGTCTTACCCAGTCCTTGGGACCTACCTAGCCAGTCTGGTTTCCAGGATAACCACAATGAATATGCATGAGAGAGATTTGCATGCACTGCCTCCATTATATGCAGATTTCTCTCATGCATATTCATTGCGGTTATCCTGAAAACCTGACTGGCTAGGCGTGTCCCAAGGACTGGACTGAGAAACCCTTGTCTGACTCAATATGGCAAATCTTATGGTTTTAAGACAAGACCAACGCAAATAGTCAGAACAGTCGCCCAGACTACAGGCAGACAGAATCAGTATCAGCCCATACTAGGAAAGCCTAGCAAAAAAATCAAAAATAACACTGTGAGATGGTTATATTAATGACCCTTCATAAGTAAAGGCTGATATCAGTGACATTCTATTGTGTTTTCAGTCGCTTCTCTGGATTAGTAGTTCTCAATCCAATTAAGTGTTCAGGATAGCCACAATGAATATGCATGAGACAGATTTGCATATAATGGAAATAGTGCATGCAAATCTCTCATGCATATCATATGAGATATCCTGAAAAAGCAGATTAGCTAGGCGTGCCCCAATGACTGGGCTGAGAGACCCTACTTTAGATGGTCTGCTCTGGGTTTTAAGGGTGGGAACCAAACGGAGCCAGACCTCCTTGGCAGGAAGAGCTAGTTGCTTACAGCACTGTAATAGTAGATTTGAGAGCTACTAACACCTAATTTTTCCTAGATCCCCTGTATCCAAAATTAACCAAAAAGGATTATATTTTCAGTGCTGTCAATTTGGCACCTTTCACCACTACTAATTTTTCAAGAAACATTTCAAAAAAATAAAAACCATGAATTACTTTTATGGTTATGCAGCCCTGTGCAAATCAGCACAGAATACACATAGAATGTGCTCTGTGCCCCCCATCTCCTTCTGCTCCCTCCATCCTGTGCCTCTTTGCCCCTCTCCCCTTTACTCCCTGTGTTCTCTCTATTGATTGTGGGAACCTGTGCACCTAACTGTAGTGGTGAAAGGGTTAATGATTATAGTTGAAATTAACTGAAAAAAAGAACAGTAAAGTAACAACTTAAACAAACTGAACCTAAAGGTCAAACCTTTAGTCAACAGAAACAATTTGTTTGGTTCCAAATTTTCTCTGACATCTATTCTCTAGTACCCAAGAAGGTTCTATGTTACAGTCTTTTCCTTTCTCAGTAAGAATAAGATAGTCATATACTTTAAATAGTACTCCTGGGAAAAAACAACTTATTTGTAGAGAGAAAATGGCAGGACAGGACTGTACCTAACCCGGTGCAAGCGGTGCAGCCGCACAGGGTGCAAAAATCTAGGGGCACTTTCACAAAGGGATCGGAAATTAAGTCTTTACTTCCGGTGGGGGTTTCACCATTAGACGCCCTTTGCGTCTGCGCCGCTTGCACTGGGTTAGGTGTGGTCCTGCCTCCATACCTTCCCCCCCCTCAACTAGTCACCCCTTATCCTCCTGCCTCCCGGTGGACTGGACTACTCTGTCGCATTCACTACACAGCTGTGGGACAGTTCTCCTTCGGTTCTACAGATGTACTAAACTGCAGCTGCCGGCACAACCGCATTGCCCACACAGTTAAAAGTGAAAATGAGAAACTTCCTGTCTGTGTGGTGAGTGGGTGCCACAGAGAGGTAAAGTCCACCAGGAGGCAGGAGGATAAGTGGTGAATAACTGAGGGGATAGGGCACAGAAGGACTGCTGCTTGGTGGGGGGAGGCATGGAAGGACAGCTGCTTGGGGGAGGGATATGCACACAAGGACTGCTGCTTGCGGAGGGGAGAAGGCATGGAAGGATTGTTGCTGGAAGGCAAGAACTGGAAGGGAACTGATGCTGGGAGGGGGGGACTGAGTGGGGCTGATGCTGGGAAGAACTGGGACAAGAAGTAAGCTCATGCTGGGAGGGACAGGGACTGGAATGGAGCTGATGCTGGGAAGGGCTGGGACAAGAAGCAAGCTGATGCTGGGAGGGATTAGGACTGAAGCTGGTTCTGGGAGGAAATAGGACTGAAGGAGAGTTGATGCTGGGAGGGACAGGAACTGGAGGGACCTGATGCTGGGAAGGGCTGGGACAAGAAGCGAATGCATGCTGGGAGGGACAAAGACAGGAAAGGAGCGGATGCTGGGAAGGGCTGGGACAAGAAGAGCGCTCATGCTGGTGAGACCTGGAAGGGGGTGATGTTGGGGAGCCGAAAGGGGGCAGATGCTGTGATCAGGGTGGAGAAAAAGGCTGGAGCAGTGAGTATGGGGAGGAGGAAAAATGTTTTGTGTAAGAGGAAAGAAACACATATATTTTGTGTAAGAGGGAAGAAACAAGAAGAATGTAGAGAAAGAATGGAAAAAAATAAGAGACGAGAGAAGAAAGGACAAATGGACATCAGACAACGGAGAGTTAGCAGAATATATGAAGAAAGCAAAAGAGAGAGACTGAGGCAATTGTGACTGAAAAATAAAATGTCCAAACAACAAAAGGTAGAGAGAAATTATTTTGTTTTGAATTCACTAACTGGAATATGTCAGCTCTGGGAAGTGTACATCACTGATGTCTTTGTTCAGTACAAGAGGAAATTTATTTATAGTTTTATTTCTCCAGTCTTGTGGTGCATTCCAAGTTTGTTTTTTGGGATTCCCAGTTCACTCATATCCTTCATATTTCTAGATTGTGATCACTTGTTCTGTATTTGATGATGGCCTGTCTATGTTTTACATATATGACCGAGCTGTGATATTCTGTTTGTGTAGTTTCTGTGTAGGAGTTCTACTTGTTCTCTTTTTGTAGTAGATGTATTGGTTTTCTATGAGGTATATTGGTTTTATATTTTCACTGCTGCCTTTTTATATGTAGAGCTTGATGCTGTGTGAATCCTGGTAGTGCCGTTTTGCTATGGGTTCTAAATGAGCAAGGTTTTGTAGTACAGTCAAACCTCGGTTTTCATGATTAATCCGTTCGAAAAAGTCTGACTAAAACCGAAACGTATGCAAACTGAAGCAATATTTACCATAAGAAATAATGTAAATCCAATTAATCCGTTCCAGACACCCAAAAATATTCATTAAAAATACATTTTATAGAGAATAACTATATTTTTACATACAGAAAACAATGAGAAATAAATATAAATGACTAATGAAATGGATAAATGAACATTTAACATCACTGAAAGCAAGCTAAGTACAGTACTGTACAGTACAGTATGTTAACATCTGGCCTTAGCCACCCCTGACAAGCTGCTGTGCCCAGCTCTCTTCGGAATCATATTGGATTCAGCCCACATTGGATTGCCTCTCTAACTCTGACCAGGCTCGAGGATGTGTTTCATTTACATGCTCAGCTGGCTTTCGCTTCTCATCACGCTGGTGATCGGTGAGTCCGGGGGGCAGTGCTGCCGGGACCGGGCGGGCGTTCTGGCAGTGTATACAGACCGGTGTGCAGCGCGAGGGTGTATGTATTTACAGTACTGTAATTTACAAAAACCGAGGCGATGTACGAGAACCGGGACAAAATCTCAGTCAAAAAAGACGTTGAAAACCGAAGCGATGTATGAGAACCGGGACAAAATCTCAGTCAAAAAAGACGTTGAAAACCGAAGCGTATGAAAACCGGGGCAAATGAAAACCGAGGTTTGACTGTACTTCCTAATTTACCTGGCACTGAAGGATGGTAATGTAGAAATACAGTAGCCTTTCTTTATCCTGCAAATGGTATTAAGACACTCATTAAGAGGTATGTTTACTAAAGGTTAATGAGTATTCACAAATGTTAACATGCACAAAGTGCAGCAACACCCATTTATTTCTATGGGTGTAGTGACATTTAATGCACAGTAATGTTTACTAAACATTTGGAAACTGAGCATATCATGATCTTCATGACCTTCCCCTAGATATACAGTACAGCTGGCTCCACCCACAGCCTTCAGTATCTCAGTCTCCAAGCAGCTGGAGAGATGTGTTTCCCAACTTGGACTCACTGAAGGAATAAACAGTTTTTGGGGGTTTTTTTGTATTTAACTTTTTATTGTCAACAATTCCATAACAGATCCACATATAAGTAGTCATATTATACCATCATCTAAACATTTGGTACCTATCATCCCCAATGTCAACACCCCAACAAAAACTCCCACCCAATTGATGATAGGCAGTACTTCTGAAGGTGACCCCCCACTGCCTTTGCACCATACACATTCCAAGCATACCTGGTCCCCCGGGCGGCTGCTTCCCCAAGGTTATCAGTGTTACCCCGCTTATTTCCCCCAAACAAGATTAACCCCCATTCCCAAAGATCCCCAGGTATGCATAGGAAAACTCTATGAAACCCAATAGGGTGCCCCACCCAACTTATACAATTGTTGTTATGTATATTTATTGTCTATACTACACTCCTTCTTGTCTACCTACTGCCTCATATGCCCCCTAACTTTTCCCCCACCCCTCCCCTCCGTTGTCCCCATCCCTCCCCCCTCCATCCCCCCTAGACCAACCCCCCCTACCTCCCCACCCCCGGAACACTCCCCTACCCCCCACCCCTCCCCCCTTCCCTCTCTACCCCTTTATCGCAGAATATCTCTCTGTAGATATGACAACACCTGACCCCATTGCTTCTCAAATCTATCTACCCTTTGCCGTTGCACAGCAGTCAGTTTTTCCATTAAATACACCTGCCGAAGTCTCTCTACACAGTGCTCCACCCTCAGCACGTCCCGCTGTTTCCACCGATATGCCAGTTCAAAGCGAGCTGCGCTTAGGCACGCCATTATTTGCTGCTTAATCTGTGTGGGCCCCCCCTACGCTCCACCACCCCATCAAATACCCACTAGGATCTAGTACCACCTCCCCCCCTACCACCGCCCGCATCCATTCCCGGATCGCCTCCCAAAACTTCTGTATCTTAGGGCACGTCCACCATACATGGAAGAAAGTGCCCACCTCCCCACACTCTCTCCAACACATGCTGGATGCTCCTGGAAACATCTTATGCAGGCGGGCGGGTGTATAATACCATCGCATCACCACCTTGTACCAGTTCTCCCGAATGGCTACCGACAATGGCAGGAGCCTCACCTGGTCAAAGATCTTCTTTCATTGCCCCTCCTCTAAGACTACTCCCAAATCCCCTTCCCACTCCCGCATATATCTATGCTTGGTTACCAGAGGCCCCTGTATCGCCTTATATAACACCGAAGTTAACCCCGAGGATGTCCTCTTTCCATACCATATCAACTCTAATGGGGTATAATCCCGCTCCAGGCCTTCCTTCCCTAATTTCTTTCTCAGAAAATGCACCACCTGCCCGTAGTAAAACCTATCCCCTTCCCGCAACCCATACGTCTCCCTCAATGTTTCAAAGGGGACCCACTCCCCCCCCCATCCACTGTTCCCTCTAAGCTGTGCGTGTGTGCGCGCGCACACACCTCGCCGAGCGAGCGCACATACTTTACAACAGAGTGCACAAAAATTACGGCTCTGATTCTGATAGAAAAACAACACAGACGTCTTAAAATTTAAAAGTTATGATTGTAATTACTAGAAATTTCCCGCTTCATTTAGTAATCGTCTATTTTCATTTAATTTGATTGAAATCAATGTGGTGTACATACTGTATTCTGACGTGTAGTCAAATTTTAAAGTATATAAATCCGAGTGCCGTTATGTGGCGCACAAAAATTTAACC
The DNA here is from genome assembly GCA_033557465.1 of Ichthyophis bannanicus. NCBI lineage: Eukaryota > Metazoa > Chordata > Amphibia > Gymnophiona > Ichthyophiidae > Ichthyophis > Ichthyophis bannanicus. The sequence continues at coordinate 1,582,505,057 of CM066031.1, forward strand.
TTCCTTCAAAAGCTGCACATAGCTGATATTTTATGCGCACACAGCCTACAGAAAATTAGAGGGAACATTGCCCCCATCCACAAATTGGTAAAAACACTTCAAGCCCCCTCGCGCCCATCGGCAATATCCTCCCCCTTCTCTCCCCGGGCGAAACTCCTCCGTATGGCAAAGCTCTCTCATTAGAGAGAAAGGCACCCCCCCCTCCCTTCCCTTCAATACCCCAAATCTTATCCCACTCCTGCAGCACGTGACCTACATATGGATTCTCCTGCACTTGTGCCCCTCTCTCTCTCCTTCCTATCCATGGAAGCCCAGCCAACGATCGCCCCCCCCCCACGCACTCCTTTTCCATCTCCACATAGTTCTTTCTTTCCCCCCCCCATCCCGCCAATCCATCACATGATGTGCCTGGGCCGCCCAATAATATGCCTGCAAATTAGGCACCCCTAACCCCCCTTCTTCCCTCCTACGATACATCACCTCCCGCGCTATCCTAGGCAGTCTTTTCCTCCATATAAACTGATCCACCCTTCTCTGTATCCCTCTCAAGTGGGCTCCCGGGATGGCCACCGGCAATGCCTGAAAATAGTACAACACTCTCGGGAGCACATTCATTTTTACCGACGCTATACTCCCCAGCCACGATACTTCAAGGCACGCCCACCTCTGCAAATCCTGACCTATCTCTTTCCACAGTATAGTATAGTTTGCCCCGTATATCCCCCGTGGTTGAGTCGTAATATGAAACCCAAGTATCTAATAGCTCTCTCCGCCCACTTAAATGGGTAGCCTTGTTTCAGCCTCTCCAGCAGCGGCTGGGACATATTGATGTTCAAAGCCTCAGTTTTATCAGGGTTCATCTTGAACCCCGATACTTCTCCATACTTCCCCAGCTGCTTCATAAGCTCTGGCAAGGTCTCCTCCGGCTGTGTCCCCACCATAAGCACATCATCAGCAAACAGAGATATTTTATGGTGGGCCCCACCCCCTCTGTATCCCCCACACCTTTCCATTTCCCCTAATTGCCCTCGCCAGGGGTTCAATAGCAATAGCAAACAATATCGGGGATAGAGGACACCCCTGGCGCGTCTCCCGTTCCATATCTACAGCTGCAGTGTACCGCCCATTGATCTTTACTCTCGCTTTGGGGCCCCTATACAATGCTTGCACCCATCTCATAAACTTGGGGCCTATGCCCATCCGCCTCATCACAAGAAACAGGAAATCCCAATCCACTCTATCGAACGCTTTCTCAGCGTCTATAGACAATAACATTGCCTCTACTCCCTGACCTCGTGCCTCCCATACCACTTCCAGTACCCTTTTTATATTATCAGAGGCCTGCCGCCCCGGTATAAACCCAGTTTGATCTAGCCCTATCAAGCCCGGCGTCAACGCGGCCAACAGATTAGCCAGCACCTTAGCAATGATTTTTACATCCACATTTATCAAAGATAGGACCCACACTGCATAGGGTTTCTGCCCCCCTTGAGTAATACTGTAATCCCCACCGAGAAATGCCCCCCGTCCTGCTGTACTCCATTTGCTACACTCACCAACCTATCCACTAGTTCTTCCCGAAACGTTTGATAGAAAGCCCCCGTCAGACCATCCAAGCCCGGGGCCTTCCCAGGTGGCAGCGCCCCAAGGGCCTGCTCCACTTCCTCCCGGGTTATATCCTCTTCCAGGCCCTGGCTTTCCCCCGCCGCCAATCTCGTCAACCCTATCTGCTGTAAGTATTCCTCCCCTTGCGCCACCGTCCCTCCCTCCTTCCTCTTATACAACTCCCGGTAAAATTGGCAAAAGTGTTCCCCAATTTGTTTCTCAGATCGTAACTTCTCCCCTTTCACCCCTTCCACCCCCACTATAGTTGTCTGGGCCTCTCTTTTCCTCAGCTTATTAGCCAGCAATCTCCCTGCCCGATCTCCCCACTCATAGTAACGCTGTTTCAACCTAGCCAGCTTGAACAAAATTTCTTCAACCTGCAATTTATGCAGCTCCATCCGAAGGTGATTAAGCTGTTTAAGGTCCCGCCGATTACCTTGGCCTTGATAACGCTCCGCCACACGCTTTATCTCTCATTGCAGCTCATCCTCTCGCGCCAGGCGTTGTTTTTTATACCTAGCTGCCCACATCACCAACCGCCCCCGCACCACTGCCTTCATACCCTCCCATACGCCCACTCTCCCCACTTCCCCAGTATCATTAATATTCCAGTACTCTTTCAAACATACTTTAATATCCTTCACCACCTCCTCTTTTTTAACAAACTTTCATTTAACCTCCAGAATCACACTCCCCCCTCTTCCCTAGTGTACCCAACTCCCACCCACGTAGGCGCATGATCCGACCAGGTGATATTCCCAATTTCAGCTTCCTGTATCCTGCCGCCCCACCCATTATCCATCAAAAGATAATCAATCCTACTATAGCTGTCGTGGGGCGCTGAGTAAAAAGTGTACTCTTTACACCCCTCATGCTGCTGCCGCCACACATCACACAAATGGTATGCCCTCATAATTCTCTTCAACATCCCTCAAATTTTATTCTTACCGTCCCCTCCTGCCCCTTGTCGGTCCCACTTTTGGTGGAGCGCCACATTAAAATCACCCCCCAAAATAAGCTTTCCCTGCAAATGCCAGGCCAGTAATGCCTTCACTCTTTTCCAGAACTGTACCTGCCTCTCATTCGATGCATACACATTGACCAGTGTGGCCGTTTCCCCCTGCCATTCCCCCCCCCCCCCAGAATCAGCACCCTTCCCTCACTATCCCTCTCCACCCCACTTACCCTAAAGGAACTGTCCCGGCGTAGCAGTATAGCCACCCCTCCCTTCTTGCTCGCCTCCGCCCCCTAGGACTCCCAAAATACTGATGCGGGTACATCCCATTCCTCATCAACCCCTCATTCTTCCTCCTCAAGTGAGTCTCCTGTACCAGCACTATCTCCCATCCCAACCGTGTAACCTCTCTATAGAGTTGGCGTCATTTCCGGGGGTTGTTCAACCCCTTTGTGTTAATAGATCCTATCTTCCCCATTAGTTCTTCCTAGTCACCCAGAACTCCTCCCCTCCATCTCTGCTGATAGTCCACTGACCCCTTCACCTCCCCCCATTCCCTTCCAACTTTACCCCTCCCTCCTGAGTCCCACTCCCCCTTCCCGCCCTCCTCCCCCCCACCTCCCCCTCTCCAGCCTTCCAAGTATGACTGCCCTCTCCCGCTTCTACCCCACCTCCCCCTATACCACCCCCCATACAGATCTTCCCTCCTCCTCTCCTCCCTCCCCTACAACCCCCTGCACACCCCTACCCGCATAACCCCACATCACACTCTCTCTCCCCTTTAACCACCCCCTCCTCCTCCTCCCCCCTTCCCCCATGCCCAAGGTCCATTGACCAAAAGCTTACTGGCCGGGACTCTCATCATTATTACAGTTACAATTACTCATGTCCTCAGTCAGTCTTTAGATGGCACCTTCTTCCCCACTCTGGAATCCTCGGCTCTCCTCTGTAACCTTCGTCCTCTTGCTGTGACCCTTTGCCATCTGGAACCCTCCTGCCTCTGCTCCGCTACTCCTCCAGCTTGCAGGGTTCTCTCCTTTTCCACTCCCTTGGGCAGCTGCTCGCATCCCAACTCCTTTAACACTGTCCAGGCTTCCTCCACTACTTTCACTCTCCGGGACACTCCATTGACAGTAACCAGCAGCCCGAAGGGAAACAACCACCTGTATCTCAGGTTTTTCCCCCGAAGATAAGCTGTGACCTCGCGCAGCCCCCATCTTCTGTCCAGGGTCCCTTTTGACAAATCATTGAAGATGTCCACCTCATTCCCCTCCCAGGCAATCCGCCCGTATTTTCGCGCAATCTGCAAAATCTTTTCCTTCACTGGAAAGCAGCTCAGGCATGCAATGATGTCCCTGGGTTGCCGGTCTCTCCTCGGCCCCAAGCTGCGGTGCGCCCGCTCCACTCCAATGTCTCTCACCTCCTCCTCGCCCCCTCCTTCCAGGGCCAGCATATGGGCACAAAGTTTCCTGACCACCTGTGCACAGTCATTGAACTCCGCCGTCTCACTGATCCCCTTTATTCTCAAATTATTCCGACATGCCCGATCCTCGATCTCCTCCATCTTTTCCATCACCTCCTCCTGTTACCGCTGCAGTTTGCTCTGCTCCATCGCCAGCGTCTGCATCTCTCCCATACACTCCTCCACGTGGTCTTCCAATTCTGCCACGCGGTCTTCCAGGTCACTCAGGTCCTGCTGTATACTCGTCAAGGACTCCTTGATGTCTCTCCGCATCTCGGTCAGCTCAGCATACAGGTCCTTCTTAAAAGCCTTCAACCAGGACCATATCGGCACAGCCTCCCTCTCTTATGGATCGCTCTTCCCCTCTTCCTCCGAGCTCTCCCTTCCTCCAGGCCTCTCCTCCCCATCAGCCTCCGATTCCGCTTTCTCCCCCTTCCGCACATACGGCGATCGAAAACCCGCCAGCTTCTTGCGCACTGCTTGGGCCATTCCTCCCTTCGCCTCTCAGAGCTCCTCCGGCACAGGGTTTAGCACTTTTACTCCTCAATTTAGCGGGACTCGGACGGAGCTTGGCTACTCTGCGGCCATTCGCTCCGTGACGTCACCGGAAGTCTCCACAGTTTTTTGTTTTAAGGATAAAGCAGGAAGGTTTTTATAGCCAGCTCAAGAATACTGGTCCACTCAGCAGGGGCAGGGCATTTGGGAGCTGCCTGTTGGCTGGGAAGCTACGCCATAAAGTAAAAAAAAAAAGGGTTTTCTGTTGTCGGCTGGACCGGTACTACTCCCCTGAGGGGGGGGTTGTATGGGAGAAAAAATGCTCAGCAGCTCGCAGCAAGCCAGGGTAGGAGAGGCAAGAGCCCTATCAGAGCTGGGAGTTCAGGCGCGCCAAAGCCGGTAAATTTCTGCAGCTGCAGCAGCTTTACTAAACATGCCCCTTATTCATTGCTGGGACACAAAAGAGCTCCTTTGAAAGCCTCCCAAAATTCTAGATAGTTTGCATATAAATTTTAAAATTAAATATATGCAAATGAGGCCCAGAGTTCAGTTATAGCTTGGTACGGCCCTGATAGCAGGACTAATGGGAGTGACTGATAAAGGCCTGGCTAAGAAATATCACAGCAACGAGAAAGTCCATAAACTAAGCAAGGAAGATCCCAAAGCAGAACATGAGAACTCGGTAAATAAAGACATTTGTACTATGAACTAGGCCTGAAAAATCAGATGAGAACCTTAAGAAGAAATTGTCATACTGGGTCAGACCACAAGTTCATCAAGCTGAATACCCTGTTTCCAACAGTAGCTAATCCAGGTCACAAGTACCTGGCAGGATCCCAAAAAGTAGCCAGATTCCATGCTGCTTATCCCAGGGATAAGCAGTGACTTCCCCTAAGCCTGCATCTTATGTCCATCAAAGAATCAAAAAGTATTTCTTCATTGGTTAAGGTTCAGAAGGCTTGGCTATAAAATTAAGCAAGCGAACCCTCCCACTACAGCCATCTTCCTCCTCTCCTCTCTACTTTCATCTCCCTTCTATCTCCATTTGTTGCATTGGCTTATCGTCTGAGCAGGATGGGAGTTACCAGGCCACAGTGGCTCCTGTCCCTTATGGTAGTCTAGTAGGATAGGCCTTGCCAGATTATATTTTATTCGACCTCTCAGAAGTCCATAAGAATGGGCACCAGTGAAGTGCAGAGGTTTACAGTATATCCTGCCAATGATTCCACCTTATTATGGATGTCAAGCAATGATTTTCAGATGGCCAGACTACCTGGATTTTTCCATTCCTGTTCACTAGTTTCTTTACTCTTAGCCAACCATGAAGAAATTAGACTTCACCTGCTAATTGATGTTCCAGCACCTTTGGGTAATCACACCTCTCCAGCAGCTTGGAGACTGAGCATGTCATGATCTTCATGACATTTCCCTAGATATACAGCTGGCTCCACCCCCAGCCTTCAGTATCCTAGTAACAAAGCAGACTCACGGAAACAACTATTACCATTAAACCGTTAAAATATGAACTATTAACTTGAAACCCCGAAAAGCATCAAACAGAAAGCCCTCTCTCTACAGGGAAGGAGAGTCTAATGTGCTCACCTGTCATTGGCACCAGCGTTCCTCAGGAGACTAGATCCCAATCCCCTGTTCATCACCTTGACTGCGCCACACTTCTTCTCGCTCATTTCTTTCTCTCTCTTGTTTTTTTAACCCCCCCAGGATCTATAGCTAAGTAGGTGTAATTCTTACCTCCGGGAAACTATGAATGAAGGGTTAGCCTTAGGGAGGGAATCGGGACTGGACTGGAGTCACTCAAGGAACATCAATTAGCAGTTAATTTCTTCCTCCATATTGTTTCTCCATTCCAGTCCCAACACCTTTGGGATGTACCAAAGCAGTACTCACCCTGGGAGGGACCCGCTAACCCTGACTGCAGTACTACCGAGCCAAAGCAAGCCTCTTCTGTCGCCTGGACATCCAGCTGGTAAAGTTTCACAAAGGACGACAAAGAGGCCCATGTAGCTGCTCTACAAATGTCGATCCGATGGGCACCGGTTTCTGATGCAGGAGATACGCCGAAGAGATGGCTTCTCTAATCCATCTGGAAATGGACACCTTGGATGCTGCCTTACCTTTTTGCAGCCCTCCAAATAAGATAAATAGCTGCTCGTTCTTGCAAAGGACCTTGGATACCTTTTAGGTATTTCCTTAACACCCGACGCACATCCAAACTCCGCAATGAAGGATCTGACCCCAGACCTCTGTCCTCATCTGAGAAGACCGGAAGAGAGACCCATTGATTCATGAGTAAGTCTGAGCAAACCTTTGGGACAAAGGAGGACACCGACCTTAGGACCACCTTATCTCTTGCCATCAATAGGTACGGCTCTCTACATGACAACACCTGAAGTTTCGATACCCTCCTTGCCGAACGGATCGCAACCAAAAAGACGGTCTTCAAAGTCAAGTCCTTCAAGGTGCAACCTGTTAACAGTTCTAAAGGCGACTCCGTGAGAGCCAACAACACCAAATTCAAATCCCAAGGTGGCACTATCGTCTGCAGAGGCAGTCGTAACTGCTTCACTGCTATAAGAAAGCGGGACACATCCAGATGCGAGGCTACAGACCCTGCCCCCACACGCCCCCTTTGGAGGGGAGTGATTACCCAAAGGTGCCAGGACTGGACTGGAGGAACGAAATGGAACCTGCCATTATTGTGTAGCCAGTCCTCCAATAGAGGACCAAAGACAAACCTGAGGTGGGTATAGAACAACAAAACTGTAGATGTCTGTTTTAAAATTGTACACGTTTTTCCACCAATCAATGTTCTAGTTCACAGCCCACCTATAAAGGATCCCCAGTGATAGCACAAAAGCTCCTTCACTGATCTCCCAGCAGGAACAAGCAACCCAAACAGGAAAAGCCAACATAGGAGTCCAATAATAATTTGGGTAAAAATACCTGATTAATGAGCACTCCTCAGTTGAACAAAAATATACAAAAGAAGGGCAATGAGACATACAGTCCACAAAAACAAAGGGATGATAAAGCATCTCAAGCTTGCTCACAGTCTGTGGGTATTCTCTTGCTCTACTGTATCTGGCATTATTCTTAAGCAATGTCTTTACGGTGCTGCCCTATTCTCGACTCTCCTCTATTCTGGTTTCCTGCTGAAGTTGAGTGTCTGTGCAATACACCTCTCCTCCTCAACTTTCGTCTCCTTCGTGTGGTAAGTATGTGGGACCAAGAAGGGCCCCTATCCCCTCTCCATCTCAGTACAAGTCATTCTCACACTAGACAATGGTCCCACTCTCTCTCTTTGGGACTAACGCCTCTCATTCACTGTCCTCTGACTCCTTCTTGGTTCTAAGTCAGCAGGACCCACCCAGAGCTTGGGACCTATCTCCTTTGTCTTTGGGGTACTCTGGATGGCCTTCTATGCTCCTCAGCTCCATGCTTCAGATCCACTCTCCCACTCTCTCTGGGGCTGGAACTTGTCAGATTTATAGGCTCATTTTCTTTTCTTTTATGGGATCCTCCCCATTGATCCCTTCTCTTCTCCATCTTCTGAGCACCCTATACTCACAGCCTTTCTCCAGTGGCTTACTGAGGGAAACCACCTCTCCCCAGGGTTCACCTTCCCTGTAGAAGACCTGACTGCCACCTCTTACATCTTTGGTCTCCTGAATGGAAGGCTTTATCCTCCTCCCAAACATTTACTCTTATGCTTCCTTCCAAAACTGAGGAACACTTACTTACTGGGATTAACCTGATTAGAACACTCCCTCTCCCATTAACTACTCTGGAGCAGGGACTCAGAATGTTCCTCTTGACACTTCTAAGATAAACAGCCACTCTCCACAATGGCCCCCCAACAAAAGATTAATGGTCAGTCCAAATTTATATGTAGGACCCAATTTTTGGATGACATTTTCTTTATTTGGCAGGGGTCCACAGATCAATTGGTGTATTTCCTGCAGGAAATGAATCAGTACAAGTTGAACATACAGTTTAAAATGAATTATGCACCTAGGGAAGAACAACCCAAACTATGGTTACACGATGCAAGGTTCCACATTAGGAACCACCACCCAAGAAAAAGATTTAGGCGTCCTTGTGGATACCATGTTAAAACCCTCGGCCCAGTGTGCAGCGGCGGCCAAGAGAGCAAATAGAATGCTAGGTATGATAAGGAAAGGAATGGAAAATAAAACAAAAGATATTATAATGCCTCTATATCGTTCCATGGTGAGACCGCACCTTGAATATTGTGTGCAATTCTGGTCGCCATATCTTAAAAAGGATATAGCAATTTTAGAAAAGGTTCAGAGAAGAGCCACCAAAATGGTAAAGGGGATGGAAGGCTACTCCTATGAAGAAAGGCTAAAAAGGTTGGGGCTCTTTAACCTGGAAAAGAGACGGCTGAGGGGAGATATGATAGAAGTCTATAAATTAATGAACGGAGTGGAACGGGTAAACGTAGATCGATTGTTTACCTTATCAGAATATAGAAAGACTAGGGGACATGCAATGAAGCTACAGGGTAAACTATTTAAGACTAATAAAAGAAAATATTTTTTCACTCAACGTGTAATCAAACTCTGGAATTTGTTACCGGAGGATGTAGTAAAGGCTGTTAGTGTAGCTGGGTTTAAAAAAGGTTTGGACAAGTTCCTGGAGGAAAGGTCCATAAACCATTATTAAGAAGGGACCCAGGATATCAATGCTTGAACCAATACAAGCATTGTGGAACCTGTGTCCCTTGGGGACACTGCTAGGTACGTATGACCTAGATTGGCCACTGTTGGAAACAGAATACTGGGCTTGATGGACCTTGGTCTGACCCAGTATGGCATATCTTATGTTCTTATGTTATGTTATATGAATTCACAGTGAACCCCATTCTCTAAGGGGCACGTGAGGGTGCCCCGGGCAGGATGGGCCCATTAGGACCCAATTCTAAACCATAGGAGCAAGACAGCCCCACGGATGCAGGATCAGGCCCTGGAAGGCGCAGCATGCCCCTTCATCGCTGTAGGGACATCCTTCCCATGGCACTACATCCCCGCTTGCCACCGAAACCCCAATTCCGCACCACCTGACCCCGAAGGGGGCTGCTGGGGCCCGGATCGGGCAGCAGGGCTCATTGTAGGTGATCCTTTGCTCTGGTGGGGAGGCCTCTGGGCTCTTGGAGGGCTGCTGGACAGGTTTGAAGGGTGCCCCGCTCTTATTCCATCTCAGAGGTGAAATAAGCAGTGCATCACCCTGGCGATCCTCGGACATACAGGGCCATCAGTGGAATCAGCCCTGTATGTCCGGGAGTCAGTCCCACCCATGCTCTGCCCCCATGCCAACCCCGTCACCCGCAGCACGCACAGCAGCTCTTTGCGTGCAAGGGGGATGGGAGGAAGCCCCGCTATTTGCCTTATAGAATCAGGGCCAGTATGTTTCTATTGAATTTTTGAATGTGAGAGTGTTTTATGTTCAAGGTTCTCTACTAATTACCTTGTATTGCAAAGAGGTGGAAAGAAATAATTTACTTCATCCAGATTGTCTGTCTGAAATCGGGGCTACCTTTTAGCCAGTTTTTACATCTACAACAGATCTGCTATAGTGTGATAGAATATCGTTCTCAAGAATGAGAGTTGATGGATTGTTTTTACCAACGAGGGTATACTAAGGATGTTGTACATTGAGTATTCAAGCGGGTTTGAACTCTCATCGAGAGTGATTATTGTTACCCTCTGTGAAGAAGGAAGAGGATGTGTGTGTTTTGCCCTACATAGTTGCAACCATCGTTCACCGATATTTTCAAATTTGCAAATTCATTTGCATTTTCAAAAACTATTATTGATCTCCTATACGAGGGGATCTAATATATGGGATTTGGAGGTCAAGTCGGCGAGATCACCAGCAACCCCATTCTTTGAGAATGTGGGACATTAGGAGTTTGCTGAATGCAATTTTTGTACCTATTCAATCACCGGAAGAGCTTGGATGACCCCAAATCTGGCAAGGAGTTTATTGCCAAGTTTAGAACCCTTGCAATTTATCGTATGTTGGGCGCACCAGTAAAGCTGTGAAAGTTAATTTCAGTGAGCATAGACCAGCGATGGCGAACCTATGGCACGCGTGCCAGCTGTGGCACGCGAAGGCCTTGCAGCTGGCACGCGTGAAGGTCCGCAAAAAAAGAAAAAGCGGGCTCTGGCTGCTGCCGCGGACGCGGCAGCATGCAGTGTCCCGCGGGGCCCCCTCCGCCCGCTAAGCCCCTCTGCAAGGGCTTTCAGATTCGCGAGGGAGACAGCGTCTCCCTCGCGTCTCTGTTAAGCCCGCAGGGGTTAATGGGAAATTTCCCATCAGCCCCTTTAGACGCGAGGGACTGATGGGAAATTTCCCATTAGCCCCTGCGGGCTTAACAGAGACGCGAGGGAGACGCTGTCTCCCTCGCGAATCTGCAAGTCCTTGCAGAGGGGCTTAGCGGGCGGAGGGGGCCCCGCGGGACACTGCATGCTGCCGCGTCCGCGGCAGCAGCCAGAGCCCGCTTTTTCTGTTTTTAAATTTGCCGGGGAGGGGGGGGGTTAGGACTGCTAATGGGCTAGGGGGGGTTAGGACTGCTAATGGTCTGGGGGGGGGTTTGGACTGCTAATGGGCTGGGGGGGGTTAGGAATGCTAATGGGCTAGGAGGGGGGGGGTTAGGACTGCTAATGGGCTAGGAGGGGGGGGGTTAGGACTGCAAAGCGCCAAGGGGGGGTACGGAAAGCTAATGGGCTGTGGGCTGATGGGGGCTGTCTGGAACTGGGGGGAGGGGGGGGTAGGACTGATAATGGGCAGGGGGGGGGTTAGGACTGCTAATGGGCTGGGGGGGGTTTGGATTGCTAATGGGCTGGGGGGGGTTAGGACTGCTAATGGGCTAGGAGGGGGGGGGTTAGGACTGATAAAGGGCTAGGGGGGGGTTAGGACTGCTAATGGGCTGTGGGCTGATGGGGGCTGTCTGGAAATGGGGTGAGGGGGGGTTAGGACTGGTAATGGGCTATGGGGGGGGTTAGGACTGCTAATGGGCTAGAGAGGGGGGGTTAGGACTGCTAATGGGCTGGGGGGGGTTAGGACTGCTAATGGGCTGGGGGGTTAGGACTGCTAATGGGCTAGGGGGGGTTAGGACTGCTCATAGGGAGGGAGAGCGGGGGGGGGGAGGACTGCTAAGGGGCAGGGGGGGGGGAGGACTGCTGATGGGCAGGGGGGGGTTAGGACTGCTAATGGGCTGGGGGGGGTTAGGACTGCTAATGGGCTAGGAGGGGGGGGGGGTTAGGACTGCTAATGGGCTAGGAGGGGGTTAGGACTGCTAATGGGCTAGGAGGGGGGGTTAGGACTGCTAATGGGCTAGGGGGGGTTAGGACTGCTAATGGGCTGTGGGCTGATGGGGGCTGTCTGGAAATGGGGTGATGGGGGTTAGGACTGGTAATGGGCTATGGGGGGGGTTAGGCATGCTAATGGGCTAGAGAGGGGGGTTAGGACTGCTAATGGGCTAGGGGGGGGGTTAGGACTGCTAATGGGCTGATGGGGAGGGGTTAGGACTTGAGGTGGGCTGTTGGGTGGGGTTAGGACTGGAAATGGGCTGATGGGGGGTTAACACTGGAGGTGGTCTGATGGGGTTAGGACTGGTAATGGGCTATGGGGGGGTTTAGGACTGATAATGGGCTATGGGGGGGCTGGGACAAGAAATGGGCTGATGGGGAGGGGTTAGGACTTGAGGTGGGCTGATGGGGTTAGGACTGGTAATGGACTGTGGGCTGATGGGGGGGTTAGGACTGGCAATGGGCTATGGGGGGCTGACTGGAAGTGGGGGGTTAGGACTGGTAATGGGTTATAGGGGGGGGGCTTAAACTGAAAATGGGGTGATGGGGGGTTAGGACTGGAAGTGGGTTGATGAGGGGGGGATAGGACTGGTATTGGGTTGGGGGGCTGCTAGGACTGGAAATGGGCTGATGCAGGGACTAGAAGGGAATGGATGCTGGGTGAGGCTGGAACTAGAAGGGAGCTGGTGTTGGGGGAGGATTAGAATGGGATGGGGCTGGGAGAGTAAAATGGAGAGGGGAAAAATATTTTGTGTGGGAGGGATAAAAAATCTACAATTGGCCGGGTATTGGGAGAGTAAGTGGGGATTGAGGATGGAGGGGTAAATTTTGAGTAGATGAAATAGGAATGAGGAAAGAGCCAAAGGAGAAAGATTAGTATGTTAAAGCAGATGTAGAGAGAGAATGGAAAAAAAAAACAAGAAGACAGAAGAAAGGACAAATGGACAGCAGATGGAGAGTTAGCAGAAGACACGAAGAAACCAGAAGAAAGTGGCTGGAACAATTGCAACTGAAAAAAAATGCACAAAAGGTAGAAAAAATATCTCTTTATTTTGAATTTATTAACTGGAATATGTCAGCTCTGGGAAATGTGCATCATTAATTTTTGCGCTTTGTTTAGTACAAGAGGAAATTAATATATAGTTTTATTTCTACAGTGTTGTTGTATATTCCAAGTTTGGCTTTTGGGGTTCCCAGTTTAATTATTGTCTTCCTGTTTCTAAATTGTGATTCCTTGTTTGGTGATGGTCTGTTCTGCATGTGTAACTGAGCTGAGGTATTCTGTTATATAATTCCTATTTGACATTGCCACTTGTTCTTTCCCCAGTAGGTCATGTATTGTTGTTCTCTGAGATGTATTGGTTTAATATTTGCAGTGTTGCCTTTTGATAGGTAGAGTATGGTGCTTTGTGAGTCCTGGTAGTGCTGTTAGGATACGGCGGGTTTGCTATGGGTTCTAAATGGGCAGCGTTTGTAGTAGTTCCTAATGTGCCTGGCGGTTGGTACTGGATTATAGTAATGTAGAAACCTTTTAGTCTTTCTTTATCCATATACTCATTAAGAGGCATGTTTACTAAAAGTTAGTGTATGGTAACATTATGCAAATATTTATGCAAATGAAGCACCTTATGCAAATGGGGCTTTAATTGACGTGCTGGCACTTTGAGGAAATTCTTTGGTTTTGTGCGGCAGTTTGGGCACTCGGGCTCAAAAAGGTTAGCCATCACTGGCATAGACTGTCAATTAACATTCGGACCATTTAGGCTCCTCTGGTGAAGCACTGCATGGAGTTTCATCATGAGTTTGTGGATATGAGATGGAGGTTTATTACGTACTCAAATTACAGAAAGGTGGTGATCAGGAAGCTCGATTTAATTTTTTTGAGCAGCACTGGACTTACTCATTGGATTTGGTTTCCCCCAGGGGACTGAACGCCGAAGTTGAATGGATGACATTAATTTGAATTTGGCATTTTCATGATTGGTCCAATAAGATCAGCTGACCAATTTAAAGGAAGGATGTGGGCAATATATCTTCAAACACTGTGAGAATTTGGAGAGGTCACTCATTTGTTGGAAAAAGTCTCTCTGGTTTCAGCAAAATCTTCCCTGATGCAGAACTTGGCTAAAGGATTTTGATTCAAAACCCAGCACTGAGTCGGGAGCATGCTACTGGAGGAATATTGGGATACTTCAAATGCTAAGTGTGAACTTATTTTTCAAAACTAAAGTGAGAATTATATATTTTTGAAGAAGACAGTTAACTGTGTTTTTTATATGAAGCAAGTATGGACTTTCAGTAAACTGGACTCTGGGGTTTTTTGGGGGGGGGTTTTCCATTTCAAAAATTCTTTATTTGAAAACTAAACAAGTATTACAATCAAGTCCACATCAAGAGGAAAGCTGATGGTATCAAAAAGACATCCGTATTACACATAATAAGAAGAAAGAATACACAAAGGAAAAAAGGACTCTGTGGTTTGACCGTGGTTATGATTGTTCCAATCCTAGTCAGTGTTTTTGGGTACTACATATAAATTTGGACTGACCAATTATCTTTTGTTGGGGGGCCAATTGTGGAGAGAGACAGTTTGTTTGAAGTCGACCCTTTGTTGGACAACAATTAATATTACTTCTAAGATAAAGACATTTTGGTGTTTTCCTACAATTGCCTCTCATCTTGTTTATTGAAGCTTTCTTTGCAGGTCTCCTACTATGTCATACTTAGTTTCTTCAGTTCCTGGTGCATTCCATTGCCTAGTCAAACTTCAAAACGCTCTCCCTTCTCCCTTCTCCTGTCATCATTCTTCCCCTTTCCTATTTTCACTGGCCAGTCCCACTTCAAGATTCTTCACCTCAATTTTTCATCTTTTCATATTCTGCCCTATTGTACCTATTTCAGCTGGTCTTCTCTTACTTTTCTCCTGAAGCTGCCCATTTCTCCCACATCTTCCTTTGTATTGCATACCTCTTTGGCGTCTTTCACTCTTTAACTTCAACTAGGAGAACCAATTTTCACTTCATATTCAGTAAGCCTATGCCCATTCCTCCTATAAGAGGGTCATTTTATAACAGGTCACCTATGTGTGAAGGCCTTATAGTGCTTATTTTTAGCCTATTTTACAAGGACACATATATGCCTATGTGTCTTTATAAAATATTAGCACAAATCTGATAGAAAATAGCAGCTAGACTGAAGCCATAGACATTCCTGCCTGTTCTGGAGCAGGTATAAATGTTACTGCATAAAGCAAGTGACTTTTATAAAACATGCATGTAAATCATGACTCCACTATTCTATAAAGAAAACAGTACTACTACTAGTACTGATCATTTATATAGCACTATAAAGCATATGCAGTGCTGCACAAGCACATGTAAAAGGTGGTCCCTGCTCATCAGCGCTTACGATCTAGTTAAAATAGACAACACAACAACTGGAGACAAGGATACATCTAGGGGTATAGTAAGGAAACACATAGGAGACTAAGAGGATCAGGATCCAAAAACAGCCTTGAAGAGGTGACATTTTAGCCTGTATTTGAAAAGGGCCAGAGATGAAGCCTGATGTGCAGACTCAGATATTTGTTCCAGGCATAAGAAGCAGCACAGTGAAAGGATCGAAGTCTAGAGTTGACAGTGGAAAAGAAGGGGACAGAAGCGATCCGCCAGAAGAGCGGAGTTCCCGAGGAAGGGTTTAGGGAGAGATAACCTGATCATATTTTCTAAGTTCAAAATACAGGACACTCAATTTTAACCCAAATTTTTATCAGTAGTCTAGGTTTATAAATGGAAATTACACTTACCTGGTAATTGTTGTTCCTTGAGTAACTACAGTTCAGTCCTCCACCTCTGGGTAGTGCACCTCCTCCTGCAGCAAGGAGACTGGACAAGTCAAACTCATGACATCACCGGGTATATCTTGCTGGTCTTCTCCCATCATCCCCCAGTGACCTACTGACCAAGCAGACTCAAAGGATCAACAAATGAGCAGTTAAGGAATTAATTACAATACTATGCTTAACCTTTAACTTTTAAACTACAGTGCCCTGAAATAAAAGGCAAAGAACACCCTCCTCCTTGACCCCATCCTCTTGCCCGCACATCAGAGAAAGACAGACAGAGGGAAGGAAGGAGGACTAAAAGAGAACATAGAAAGAAAGATACTCTTGTGATCCCTGGCATAACAGAACACGTTGCCTTCTTATGGACTGGCAACCCCCCCCAAACCGACGCCTCGCATCGGAGTTGTTCATCCCCGGGCGGGATTGAGGACTGAACTGTAGTTACTCAAGGAACAACAATTACCAGGTAAGTGTAATTTCCATTTCCTTTTCGGTCCTACAGTTCATTCCTCCACCTCTGGGATGTAACAGAGCAGTAATCATTGGGAGGGACCTTTCCAACCGGCTCGCCACACTACTGAACCAACAGGCACCGTTCACTGCCTGCACCTCCAGACAATAGATGTTACTGAAAATATGAAGAGACGACCGAGAGGCCGCTCTGACCCTCTTCACTGGAGAAACTACACTGTGCCCTGCACCAAGCATCGCTAGCGCACCAGTAGGGCAAGCCTGCAACCCCACGCCCTACAAAAAACAATATATCCTGACGCTATGGCTACCCGGGCCCAACTGAAAATTGCCACTTTAGGGACCGCTGCTCCTTTACGAAGACCTCCAAAGAGAAGAAACAAACACTCTGAACCCATTAAAAAATTAAACGCAGAACTCTCTTAAAGTCTGAACAACATAAATTACGGTCTGAGACGCTCCTACCCACAGTTTCTAATACAGGCAACGCCGCTGCTTGATTCATATGAAAAACAAGCTAGCTTTGACCCACCGACGGCACAGGCCTCAATGCTACCTTTTCCCTAGAAAAGAATAACCTGAATCTCAACAGGACAACGCCTGCAGCTCCGAAACACGTTGTGCCGAACCGATGGCCCTTAAATTCAGCATCTAAGGCAACACCTTTGTCTGAAGCTTGCTGCGAGGACTCAAAAGGCTCCATCGACAAAACTCTTAAAACCAAGATGGGACCGCAAGGATGTCACCTCATACTGCGTGAAGCCGTAGTCTAGAACCGCAGATAGAAACACAAGAATGCACCACATTGACGTGATAGCCCCAAGAACACTCCTTGGACTTTAACTCTGAAATACGCCAGTCTTGCTAGCTGTAACTTTAACGAACTGGACTTTCCGACTCGACGTAAGGATGAAAGCACGGCTCCAGAACAGCCTTTCCTCCTTACCCTCGTCCAGTCCATGGCCAAGTCCTACGCGCGAACCGATCCACTATAGGTAATCGAGGAGGGCCCTGGGACAAAATATTTGCCATTGACAACCATCACTAGGGTCCCCGTCGAGCAGCCGAACTAACTCGGCCTACCATGGATGCCTCGGTCAATTTGATGCCACTAACAGTACTCTCCCCCGATGCACCCCGAGGCGTTGAACCACTCATCCTATGAACGCCCACGGTGAAAAGACAAAGGAGACTGGGAGAAAACCCCTGCTGCAACAGTGTACCGATCCCCTGCGATATCCTTTCTTGCTGTAGAAGGTATTTACCTTGGCTGGCTGAAAAGTTGCTATGAGGTCCATAATCGGAGGACCCCACCTGACGACCATCTGTGCAAACACTTCCGAATGAAGCTTTCATTCTCTGGCATCCACCCGGACTCTGCTGAAATATCCGTCATCACATCATCCGTTCTTGCAAGGTGCTCTGCCGAGATCGTCTGTAGTCGCGGCTCCACCCTTCCAACAGGACTCTTGTTTCTTCCGTCATGGTAGTGCTTCCTGCGTACTGCTGTCAACTGAGGTAAGCCACTGTCGCGGAGTTGGCCGACAATACCTTAACTGTTCGATCTCTCACTGCGGTTCCGAACACTTGAAGTGTTAGAACCATCGCTCGCAGTTCCAAACAGTTGAGCGACCACTGGGCCTCCTGCTCGCTCCAAGCTCCTTGTGCAAAGAGATCCCCGCAATGGGCTCCCCAGTCTGCGAGACTTACTTCTGGCCACCTCGGGATCCACTGTGGTTGCTCCAGTGGCAATCCTGTCGCCAGATTTCGTAGACGAAACCCACCACTGAAGGGACTACCTGACCCGCCAGGGACAGGGAAAATGCTTGTACACAGAATCGTTCTGATGTGAATAATGGCGGAGTAAGGCCCTCTTGCAAAGGACGCATGAGAGATCTGGCCCATGGTACTAACTTCAGGGTTGCCGCCCTTGCCCTTAGCACGCGAAGGCAACTCCAAGCTGACAAAGCTGGCGTCGACATCCACTCACGTACTAGGAGCCAAAAAGCCTGGCCTCGCTGATCCGTCATACATACTGCTCCCAAAAGAGTGTTGAACCGTACTTCTAAAAATTCTAGGGCCTGAGCCAGGATTAACCGGCTATTGGTCGCATTGACCATCCTGCTGAGGCTCAGAAGTAACTTGACTACTCTGCTTGTAACCTGCAAGCTCTCCGCCTTGTTTTTTTGTTTTTTTTTTAAGCAACTAAAATTAGTTGCCAAAGAATATGGTAAAACCAGTTAGTGTGGCTGGGTTTAAAAAAAGGTTTGGAGAAGTTCCTGGAGAAAGAGCCCATAGTTATTAACCAGAAAGAATTCAAGAAAGCTACTGCTTATCCTTGGGCATAAGCAGCATGCAATCTACTTTCCTTTCGCAGCTTTGCTGCCACCCTCACCATAACCTAGGCGAAGGTTCGTGGAACCGCTGCCCAACCGAAGGCCAGCGCTTGAAAATGCAACGGAAGCGCGAACCTTAAAAGTTTTTGGCTGAACTAGTCTGATAGGGACGCGCAATTAAGCTCCTGAAAGCTCGAGGGAAGTTTAGACACCCCCATGAAATCCAGAATAGGACAGGAGACCCGTCCTCTCCAGTACTCCCAGATAAATGTAGTCACAACCGCTGTCATACAAGATCTAAAAGGAGGCTTACTAAGCTGCGTTGTAGAAAAAGCATCCGCCCCTCCATTTCTTAAACACAGGTACCGGTGCAGGGCTACCAAGGGAGCCTTACTATTCGCCAATGACTTCCTCTAAATAAGTCGCAGCTGATCAAGCCCGTGACACCTACAATAAACGCTCCCACACCAGCTGATACGGCAGCTGTATCATTGCCTCACCTGAAGGAGTGGTCATCATCCAAGCTCCGCCAATAGGACCTTGCCAAGAGAGAGACTAAATCTCAAAGGCCTGCTTTCCTAAACCGTCCACCTTCCGGTCTTGCGCATCCTTCAATGTTGCACGGCCTATCACCAGAATAACCGACGTTTCTGTGACCTATTCATTTATTTCTCTATTTATTTATTTATTTTAAATACTGCTCTCACTAAAATCAGTGTGGTTGGGCGTTAACTCAGAGTTGTACAATGCAGGCAGAATCTGCACTGTACTTACAATGAACAGTTATACCAACCTGGGCCAAAGAAGGGACTTGGGACTGTGAGTTGGGACTTAGACCTCGCTGCCTCTATACCGGGAGAACGGAACCCTTCCGTCTCCTTGCCCGCTAAGCAGTATAGCCTGTACATAGCTCTTATGTCTTGAAACCCCACTTCTAGCACATCCCATGCATCTTGAATCATCCGATCCACCACACGGTGAACCAGCCATTCGTCCCACTGCTTGAATGAAGAGGTCCTCCTGGACTGAAGCGAGGCTAAACGGCTTTAGGGGCTCTGCAATGGTGAATCATTTTTTTCCTTGTGAAATATTCTCATGCTCCTTGCCTGACCCTCAGGCTCCGGAATCCCATCTTCCTACTGCGGTTCCGATACATCTTCAATCTCTGTCCACTCCGCGGCCAAGGGCTGATCCTAAAGAGAGTCAGTCCCCCCAGAGGACTCACCCGATTGCTGTCAACATTTTCTGAACCTGACCGCTGCACCATCACTTCCAGCGTCAATGGCTCCGCCATCCTACCCCGCACGCCGTCCGCAGTGCGCATGATGCCTTATGGGAACATCAGCTGGCGAGAAACTACCAAGGTCTGTTCCAGATCCTATAGGGCCACCAGAACCAGATGCCCCTTCTTGGACTTTTGGACAAGGTACGGCCGGGACTTCCAACAGGGACTCCCCAGCTCCTGTCGCCGATGGGATCTGGGTCTCTCCACATGCTTTCTCTTGAATTCCTCGTTCCAAAGACATGGAAGCCACTCCGCAGGTTCTGCAGATTTCTCCATCCACAATTGCACCTGCATGCGCGCCACAGATCAACACTGTGGGAGTGAAGGCATTAGCCATACCCATCAACATCAATAACTTTCAAGCTAAATAAAATAAAAGCGTGGGTTTTTGGGGGGGTCCAACTCCTTAAAGGCTCCAGAACCAAAACGGCAGAATCAAAGGCCTTAATTTAACTAACTACATCAAATTACTTCACCATAAAGGAAAATAAAGTAATTAAATAAATTAACTAAGTGAAGTTATTTAAATGAATATCAATGGAGTTATTACCTGAAAGCGCTGAATTTCAGTGACTGCACTAATATTCACTAGAAACTCAATATGAAATCAATATCTGCCAGCCAAAAAGAGACAACCCCAAATAAACCAAGGGAGCTCCTTTCTACTGTATCCTAAAGAACCCCCCCCCCTTTTTTTTTTTTTTAAAGATTGTATAGCACAAAGACCCCCACAAAAAGAACAAAGCAAACAAATAAACAAACCTGAAAAGGAACCCCTAGATGGGATTAAAGAAAATTAAATTAAAGGAAATTAAACTAAACTGCAGAAAATGTTCTAATTAACCCGCTTGAGGCAACTTAAAAGAAAAAATCAGAATCTGCCTCGTGCTCTGAAAAGCGCGGGAAGAATGGCCCGCGATTTAGCAGGGTCTGCTTTCCCGGCCTTACGCACATGATTAAGGCCTGCACGTCCTCCGCAGCACTAGAAGCCCGTTGGATCACTTATCCCGCTTCAGGGTTGTAACTGCCCACGCAGTGTTCTTCGCCGCTCCGAACAGCTGTCCTGCGATCTGCGGTGCTGCTCTGAGAGATATCAGAGCAGCCGCCGCGGAGAGGACATTCTGGCACCTGCTGAGCCTGCAGCCACAGACGCTGGCTAAAACTGCCGCTGAAAGGCAGAACTGCGCTCCGCTGTACCACTCCCCTCTGTTCAAACCAGGAGGGGAGAGCAGCCCGGATGACCAGAGAGGGCCCGATGGAGGAGAAAGAGTGCAGATCAGCAGGTTTGATCCCCCTGAACTCCAGCCCCCTCTTCTTTTTCTTTTTTCTTTTTTTTAAATACACTTTATACACTTTAACAAACTCTGCTAAGCCAAATTAAATTAAATGATAGAGCAAAAGAAAATTCTAAACCTATCTATGTCAATAACTACTCCTGATCTGATCCTTTAGTGAGCCCAGCACCTAGGCTCACTACGTCCTCCTGCTGCATGGAGACTGAACATACTGGGGGATGATGGGAGAAGACCAGCAAGATATACCCGGTGATGTCACGAGTTTGACTTGTCCAGTCTCCATGCTGCAGGAGGAAGTGCACTACCCAGAGGTGGAGGACTGAACTGTAGGACTGAAAAGGAACTTTAATTACAACTGTGCCAATCAGGCCTACTTGTTGTACTTCTCTACAGAGTGAATTTGCTTCAAAATAGCAACATCTCCCCTAAGATAATTACAACATTCTAGGCAACTCAACTCAAAAATGTACTTTACAATCGTTAGACATTTGAGTCTCTACATGCAGTTGGTTTTTTTCTGTAGACCACACTTTGTTCATGATTGAAAAGCACCTTTCAGTTGGAGCATTGGAACCTGGCAAACATAAAAACAATTCAACCAGTTTGCATACATTTTAAATGGTATCAATTACTTTTGAGTGTCCAAACACCTACTTCCATGTTTTGTCAACTGTGGTGTCTGTTTTTTTCCATTCTTGAACTTTTTCTTCAGAAACAAATGACTTAAGACAAGAGAACTAATCAAACAGTTCAGTATCATTTATTACTGATTCTAGGCCGGGTCTTGTAGACTAAGTGTATCCTAAAGACAACTATAGCTCACTCCGCTTTTTTTTGAAGGAAAGTCCACTATTGTTTCCCAATCTCCCGGCACAGATTGCTTGAGATCTGCTTCATCAATGCTGCCATCTTCTTCAAGATCTTTTATCTTCTTTCTTATTGTCAAAGGCAAAAACATTTCAATCTTCCTAGTTACTAACTTGCTTCTAAGGTCAATGATTACTCCAGCCCCCTTGCAATTTTTAAAGTTGCATTTTGGAAAATCACTACCTGACTGTACAGAAAATACAGCCAAGCGTCTGCTGATTCACTCTCAAAAACGTTTTTGATAATAACTGGGCATTTTTCCTGGCTCAGAAAATATGATTTCACTGGTTGGAACATTTTAATTGACCTCTCTATGGCTGGTAGTAAAGCCAGCCAACTAGTGTTACTGCATCCAAGGAGCTTTTGAAACTCACTCTCAACAAAGTCACACATCCCTTTCAGTTCTTCGATTCTCATTGTATAAATGTGAAAATGTCTGAATATCTTGTCAACAATAAGTTCAATGTCAAATGGCAGGCATTCGGCAGCAGTGCTGATACATTTGTGAGCCATGTGAGCTGCACAGTTTGCACCAATTACTTCCTAAATCTTCTTGCAGCTTGTACAAAATATTGTTACTACCTCTTCTAGCAGCCCCACCAAATCTGCAATTGGTATTGTCAGCACACAATGCCAGAACTCTGGATGTTAGCCTGTATCAAGAATGCACTTGGAAAGAATATTTGAGATTTTGCCTTTAACCTCATGGACATCAAGAACCTTTACCTGAACCCTTTTCTCAGGAAGAAAGTATCTTAGTAAAATAGGGCACACTTTAATGCTTCTATGGTTTGAGCAATCACAAAAAAAAACTGTTAAAACCCTTGCCTCAGAAAGGTCTCTCTTGAGGGAATCAATACAGTCAGGTCTGAAAACATTACAGACGATTGCTTCCATTTTGGTTTGTGCACAAAAGTTTGCCATCAAAACATTTTTTCGACAACTTTCAAGTACAGTCTGATGACCAAAAAGAATGGCTGTGGATAACACAGTCATAAGTCCACTTGCCCTCAGTGGGGTTGCTGAGAAAGGGTAGAAATGTAAGAGGAATGGAGTAAAGTGTGAGGAGGCTCTTGCAGGCTGAGAAAAAGAACTGGTAGCAAAAGCAAGAACTGGGGCCATTGAAGTAGAGGAGTGCAGAAGCAGCACAGCACCAGTAGACAATCAGAGACAGAATCTGTCTGTCTGAAAAGTGCTAGTGTGCATGTGTGTACCTGATTTTGGGGGGTGGGGGTAGATGAATTCATGTGCATGCGTGTGTGACCAAAGTAGAACAGAGTGCATGCATGTGTATATGTTTCTGTATCTTTGATGGAAATAGTCTCATATAAATAGTTTTCCTTTGAAAATTTCAGCTGGAGTGGAGAGGTCCACTGGTACAAATGTGAAGGAGTGGAGGAGTGGGAGACGTGTTTTAAAATAGGGGGACATTTAGGCATCCTCACCATACGATTCCAGGGATAAATCCTTAAAATAGAGGACTGCCCCATATAATATGAGACAGTTGGTCACTTTATAAGAGAAGAAAGCTGTGAGGAGCAGCATAATGAGTGCATTTATAGGTCAGTAGGAGAGGTTTGAACTGGATACAGATAGGAAGCCAATGAAGTGGCTTGAGAAGAGGGGTTAGATGAGCATATCGAGGCTGACAGAAGATTAGCCGTGCAGCCAAGTTCTGAACAGATTGAAGGGGAGAGAGATGACTCAGATGGAGACCAGCAAAGAAGAGGTTGAAATAGTCAAAACGGGAGGTGACTAAAGAGTGGATAAGTGTCTTAACAGTGTGTTCAGAAAGGAAGGGGCAACTTTTGCTGATGTTATAAAGAAAGAAACTACACAGTTAGATGTGTTTGGAGAAAGAGAGGGAGGAGTCAAGCTGACCCCAAGGCTGCAAGCCGAGGAAACAGGAAGTAGAAAAGTGTTATCCATAGAGATTGAGAAAGGTGGAAGGGGGGAGGTAAGTTTAGGGGAAAATAAGAAGCTCGGTTTTGGCCATGTTCAATTTCAAATGGCAGTGAGACATCCAGGCAGCAGTGTCAGATAGGCAGGGAGAAGATCCGTGCCTAGATTGCCAGGGAGATTTCAGGTGTAGAGAGGTATATCTGAGAATCAACAGCGTAAAAATGGTACTGAAAACCATGGGAGCAGATGAGTGCACCAAGGGACATGGTATAGAGAGAGAAAAGGAGTGGGCCCAAACAGGACCCTGGGGTACATCAACAGGGAGTGAGATAGCAGTAGAGGAGGATCCAACAGAAAAAACATTGAAAGTGCAGTGGGAAAGATAAGAAACCAGGTTAGCATGCCCAAGGATGCCCTCAAAACAAAGTGAGGAGAAGGTGTTGAGGAGAAGGCGGTGGTCAACGGTGTTAAAAGCAGCAGAAAGGTCTAGAAGGATGAGAATTGAGTAAAGGCCCTTGGATTTTGCCAGGAACAGGTCACTGGCGACTTTGACATGAGCCGTTTCAGAAGAATATAAAGAGAAAAGGCCAGATTGCAGTGGATCGAGAATGGCTTGAGAGGAGAGAAAGTCGAGGCAACAGCAGTGAACTGCATGTTCAAGTAGTTTAGAAATGAAGTGGAGGAGGGAGATGGGTCGCTAATTAGACAGGCAGGGTCTAGTGAAGGTTTCTTGAGGAGAGGTGTGACCACGGTATGCCTGAATGATGCAGCAACAGTTGCGGTGGAGAGTGATAGGTTACAAATATGAGAGATGGAAGGGATGACAGTGGAGGACAGCTTTGAAGATGATTGGGAATAGGATCAGAGGAGCAGGTAGTGAGTTTGGAGGAGGAAAGAAGAAGTGTGGTTTCCTCTTCAGAGATCATAAAAAAGGTAGCAAAGGTAAGGGAGGGAGTTGGGAGTGAAGAGGAGGAGAAAAGGAGGAGATAGTGCCTCTGTATAAGTCTTTGGTGTGACCTCATTTGGATTATTCTGGAGACCGCACCTTCAAAAGGATATAAAGAGGATGGAATCAGTAAAGAGGGTGGCTACTAAAATGGTAAGTGATCTTCATTATAAAGCATATGAGGACAGACTTAAGGATCTTAATATGTACACTTTAGAGGAAAGGTGGAATAGAGGTGATGTGATTGAGACGTTTAAATACCTCCGTGGCATAAATGCACAGGGGGAGAGCCTCTTTCAATTGAAAGCAAGTTCTGCTACGAGGGGACATGGGATGAGGGTGAATGGGGATAGATTCAGGAGTGATATGCGGAAATATTTCTTTATGGAAAGAGTGGTGGATCTGTGGAATAGTCTCCCAGTGGAGGTGGTGGAGATGAGGACAGTATCTGAATTCAAAAAAGCATGGGACAAACACAGAGGATCTCTAAAGGAAAAAGGGGGACTATTGTAGTTGTTGATATGGAAGGAAAGACTAAATAGACAGGGTGGTCTTTTTCTGTTGTCATTTTTCTATGTTTCTAAGTTTATAGTATACATTGTCACGCCCCAGCCCTCTGCCTAAGGCTTAGAGGGGTAGGGTTGCCATTAACTTCTCTTATAAAAGGTTGAATAAACTATTTTTCTTCCCAGTGATGCATGTTGGGAGTTGTAGTTTTGGACTTCTAAGATGAAGTGTAGTCATGAAACCGAAAGTAAAGGCAAATGACAAAATTTATTCCCCAAACGCAAACAAAGTCCATGTAAACTGTAACAGGATACTTCTCCATTCATTCGCTCAAGGTTATTTACAACTTAGGCTGGATGAGCTTCACGTCATTAATTATATGCAGCTGCTTATCAATATAACGGATAAAGAAAACACAGCTTCTTCATTCAACAAAGTAAAAATATCTTCTTTTTACCTTTGTCTTCATTAAGCATTCAAATGTGCATGCAACATGTATCTTTCCATTAAAAGAGCAAGTACCTACCTTCAGTTCAGGCTAGGTTTCATTACTCTACTTTTCATGAGACTTTATCTTTTCAGCTATTCTTTAGCAAAGGGACTCAATGCTAACAGCTTGACATACAGTACAGTCCATGAGTACTTCTGGAGGCAATAAATCCTGCTCAATTGGCTCAACCTGCATTTCCTCTGGCTCCGGTAATGCAGTGCCCTGCTCTGAGCTTTTAACGTATGTCTCAGGGTGTATCCTCTCTGAGGATCCCTGTGTCTCTCTTGAGCACAGCTCCACCCGGTAAGGATAAATTGTACCTGAAGCTGTGGACACTTCTCCCTGGCTGTGTTCACCAGTCTCCCTCCAGCTTCTGGGAAACAGTCCCTGGTTCACTTCCCTGAGTTCCTTCCTGGAGCTCTGCCATAGCTCCCTGTTCCAGGCTTGGCTCCTTTGACTCCTGTGCTGAGTCCTGGGCTCCCACCTCTGAACTCTCTGAACCTTCTGATCAGGACCTGGGGTTTGAAGCCTTCTCTGCTCTCTCCTTCTGGTCTCTCTCTTCCCGTTCTCTCCCTTTCCGGGCTCTCTCCCTCCAGGCTTTCTCCTCTGCTTTCTCTCTAGCCAAGGTTTATATCCCTGCTTCCCGGGCAGTGTCTCTCCCTCTCTGGACAGGTGCTTGCAATTATCTTCCAAGCCTGCAACTACGTCAGCAGAGCTTGGGTGTGGCAGCCTAGGTTCAGTTTCTCTCTGTTTGCTTTCTTTAGGCAAAAGCTGAAACCTGTGCACTGCAGGGATGTCACTTTTCTTAAAAGCAAAATCATCAGTTTCTCCTATTTCCATAGGCTCACTACAAGCTTCCTTATCACAACACACACACACAAACACACATTTATTTTATAAAATATACACATAATCCATGACTCCACCCATGATCCACCCAAACTCTGCGCCTCTGTATGCCTGCTGTGGAAGTATGTGCCAGCTTACACCACATATACACCCATTTATGCATGTAAAAATTACCCTAATGCTTTGATTTCAGTAGGAGGAGTTATGGCAAACTCTGGAAAAAAGACATCAATACATGTGTACAGCTCCTCCATGACAGCTGATGCCATAATGTAGCATGCCTAGTCTTGTAGTTTGGCTGGGTCATGCTTATCCATTAATCGATGTTAAAATCATTTTAAGGCTAAACTGCAGGAACTGAGAGGTTCGACTTTAGTGTTGTTATAGTACCTGTTCTTTATTATCCTAGCACCTTCAATAATACCCGAACTAATCCATTACAGCCAAGGAACTTCATCCATCTTCACATAATCACAATCCCACTATTATCTAGCAATCATGTTAGAAGCTATTAAACCAGGCACAGGAAAACATCTATCTTTATTGACTATGATTTACTGTATAATGGAGGTTAGTTGCACAGTAGTAAAGCGAAGGAGGCTTCAAATAATTAATGCAACTTCCTCTTATCTAAATAAATGCATTACCTCAATACACAAAAATTGAGAGCAAGGGAAGCACTTGCTTAGAAACGGTGAATACACAATACAATGAGTTTGGCTCCCTATTTATTAAAATGTGCTAACGTTGGGCATCGAACACATGTTAATTGCAAAAATTAAGGAGTATTAGGTGCCAAACCTCTGTGATAACAGTTTGGATAACTTCTGGAATGCCTGGCATGTAGTCAACAAAAGAGAAAAGTTTGCTACCGCATATTAACTATATGGCAGATTACACAGACTGAAGTTAGACACATCTCCTGGAGTAGAGTTAAACGTGGTAACAACTTCTGTGTTAACTGCAAGGCACAGTTTTCATCTATTACTCCCCCCCCCCATGGCATTTTACATATCAGCTGTTTAGCTGGAAGAAGGGACAGCGGAAAGCCCTTTTTTTTGAAGGGGGAGGGGGCCATGTACTGCCCCACACTCTAAGCCCATCCCATGGGCATACACCCTTCCTTTTCTGCCTGTGGGGATCCAATCTCCCACGGGCAGATAGGAAGGATCTTTGCTGCGATCAAAACATTTCTTCTTCTGCCTGTGGAGGATGAGAAACCCGCAGGCAGCAAGGTGCTGTCTGCTGGCCACGATCATGGCAAAGACCCTTCCTGTCCACCAGCGTAACGATCACCTCAGGCTGAACAGGAAGGGTCTTTGCCATGAGTATTGCTAGCAGGCAGCAGGCTTCCTGCGGGGAACCCATCCCCTGCAGGCAAAAGAAGAAGAGAAGTCGCGATCGCGGCAAAGCCTCTTCCTGTTCTGCCTGCAGAGATCCCAGCTCTCATGGGCAGACAGGAAGGGTCTTTGCTGCGATCGCTGCTTTTCTTCTTCTGCCCGTGGAGGATGGGACCTGGAAAAGAGACCGCTGAGGGGAGATATGAAAGAAGTCTATAAATTAATGAACGGAGTGGAACGGGTAAATGTAGATCGATTGTTTACGTCATCAGAATATAAAAAGACTAGGGGACATGCAATGAAGCTACAGGGTAACTTATTTAAGACTAATAAGAGAAAATATTTTTTCACTCAACGTGTAATCAAACTCTGGAATTTGTTTAGTGTAGCTGGGTTTAAAAAAGATTTGGACAAGTTACTGGAGGAAAGGTCCATAAACCATTATTAAAAGGGACCCGGGATATCACTGCTTGACCGAATACAAGCATTGAAGAACCTGTGTCTTTTGGGGAAACTGCTAGGTACTAATGACCTAGATTGGCCACTGTTGGAAACAAGATACAGGGCTTGATGGACCTTGGTCTGACCCAGTATGGCATATCTTAAGTTCTTATGTTCTTATGCTTGCTGGCCGTGATTTTTGATGGGGCCAGGGCCCGTGTGGCCCACCCCTTTCCAACATGTATAGCTGGAATCATCCACTTTTTTCATTCAAAAAAGGAGGACATTTTTATTTGTATTCACTTTTATGAAAAAAATCAGACCACTGGGAAAACCTTCATCTCTTCAGATAGATGTGGATGTTCCTGAAACATGAGTTTTTACAAAGTATTTCAGCCTATTCACCGGTGTTCCTTGTATGTATATGTGTATACTGTATATAAAATTGTTGATTATCTAAAGAGACATGTCCCTTCAGGAAAGCTTCCACCTTGCAATCCATGTGGTCTTTGAGAGCTGTACCACCTTTCAGCAGGATGGAGGAGCAGTTACATACAGCTGTCACTTACACATCTGGCTGGGATAAACAAATCCAGGCAATAAGGTCCTCCTGAAAGTAAGTGCAAGGCCTACTCATTTATTTATTTATTTATTTAGTAAACACTTGTATACCGCTGCTTCCTACGATCAGCAGCGGTTTACTTTACAGAATCATAATGTATTGTACGGTACATTGAGATTTCAGTTTTACATTTTGATTAGTCAATGATTACGTAACACGGGACAAGCATTTGGATACGATACATATTTGATTAAAGCACACAGATCAAGGTATACATTTGATTTCAGTAGATTGGGGGAGGGCCCCATATATACAATTTGTACAGAATTAGTTGCCAAGGTGTACAGACTATACATGGTTATATACAATTTGTACGGAATTAGTTGCCAAGGTGTACAAGTTATACATGACTATATACTATTAGATTATATGCTGCCGAGTGCGGCAGAGGAGATCTGGTTGAGGTGGGGTATCGCAGTTAGATCAAGTTGTAGTGGGTTTGAAACAGATAGGTTTTCAGTTTTCGTCTAAATTCGTTCAGGTTGTTTGTGAGCCTTAATTCATGCGGTAGTTGGTTCCATTGGATTGGCGCTGAGTATGTGAACGCCCTATTGCTTGTTTCGGCCTTGACAGATCTTATGCTGGTCGGGATACATAGGGTGTTGAGATTCATAGTTCTCCTGCTCCTGTTGCTAGGTTGAATAGTGATTAGGTTATTGAGGTAGGATGGTGCGATGCCATTGATGAGTTTAAATGTTGTGATGAGTACTCATGACCCTGTGCCCTCACAATGAGGTGTAGGTCAAGCCTCATTGCATGTGCACCATACTCCTGAGAACTTCCAGGAAGGAAAGACCTTGGAGGGTTTACAAACCCTCTGCAAGAGGGGATGTACTTGCGGCGCATGCTCTGCTGACAGAGTATCCAACAGTCACAGGGCAGAGGACACCTGATCAATCAGTGTTGCCAGCTCTCTTTTCCAAACCAAACAGATGACAGACTTGTGGAATGCTTGGCAACTACGATTTAATGCGAAAAAGTGAAGTGTCATGCACTTGGGTAGCATAAATCCAAGGGAAATGTACGCGATAGGGGGCGAGAGGTTGGTATGCACGGTTCAAGAGAAAGACCTTGGTGTGATTATCTCTGATGATCTCAAGGTGGCAAAACAGTGCGACAAGGCAGTGGCAAAAGCCAGGAGGATGTTGGGCTGCATACAAAGAGGAATTACCAGCAGAAAGGAAGAGGTACTTATGTCACTGTATAAGTCACTGGTGAGGCCTCATTTGGAATACTGTGTTCAGTTTTGGAGACCGTATCTTGCAAAAGATGTAAAAAGACTGGAAACGGTTCAGAGGAAAGCGACCAAAATGATTTGGAGCCTGCGTCAGAAGCCTTATGAGAAGAGACTTGAAGACCTAAATATGTACACTTTGGAGGAGAGGAGGGACAGGGGAGATATGATTCAGACCTTTAAATACTTAAAGAGAAATGATGAACAAACAAACCTCTTCCAAAGACGGGGAAGCTGTAAAACTAGAGGGCATAACATGAAGGTTCAAGGTGGTAAACTGAAAGGCAATGTCAGGAAATATTTTTTCACTGAAAGGGTGGTGGATGCTTGGAATGCCCTCCCGATGGAAGTGGTGGGGGCAAACACAGTGACGGAATTCAAGAAGGCATGGGACAAACACAGTGGATCCCTTTACAGCAATAGGATAAAAACAAGATAAACGGTACCATCTAACTTCTGAACCATATTACATCTCAACAAATAGGGGTGTCCTACATGGAGTGGTGGGTTTACCCCTAAGCAAAGACATGGGGAGGGGTGGCCTGCATAGAGCGACAGGTGCACCTACTCTTGCCATCTTGCTGGGCAGACTAGATGGACCATGCTGGTCTTTATCTGCCGTCATTTACTATGTTACTATCTTGTGTTGGTGGTCTGGCACAAAGGTTTGTCTTCTTCACATGTGCAGCCACCATCGATTTCTCAAGGCAGGACCCCAAGTACAGGGCAGATGCTCTGAGCCCCTGCCCTGTAAAGAAAGGCCTTCCTCTGAGCAAGAGAGGAACAGAAGGGGCCTGAGGCTGCCTGACATGAAACTGTGCCAGAAAGCCCATGCTTGCTGAAAAAAAAAGAAAATCTGGAGATGAGAGATAGGAGGCTTGGGACTCTCCGCCAGCCTTGGTCATCCCTCTAGCAGAGGGACGACTGGCTGCTGCAGAACCCCACTAAGAAGCTTCGGGTGGGCTGAGCTCAGAAGAGCAAGCAGAAGAATCCAGAGTAGGGGCGCTGTCTCTTTCTCCATCCAACCCTGTTGCCGCCTTCAGAAATGGAAAAGAAGAAAGGAGGCCCAAGTCCACCAACTGTAAGGACAATACCTCCAAGAGGTGAGCAGAAGCCTTCATGCAGGGATTGCAGAGGGAGACTAGTGAGGTAGCTCGGCATTTTGCCACAGATCAGGCAGTGGCTCCTCTTACATGACATGTGCCTGTTCCCAAAAAAGTGGCTTCCACAACTTAGCAAGTCCTTTCTACACTCAGCCAAGGTGCTCTAGAAGGGGCTGCTCCCAGAACTCCCATACCAGGAATGCAGAACTACTGCAAGCTGATCAAAAGTATTTAAACAGTGCACGCTCACATCATACGTTGACAGCATGCAAATACCATTGTCTCTTGCTGGTCCCAGACCAGACAGTCAAACTGCCCAGCGGATGAGGTTGGGGACCCCCACAGACAACTTTAATTAAGCAGAGAAAAGAAAATGTGGCACAAAAAAACTGGAACTTAAATCTGGTTCTCACCACCGCAGATCCCTAAGCAGACACAGTGCTGGGATCAATGATATTCCCCTGCTTCTAAGGGCTGAAGGCACATACCTCTGAAGATCTTTATCCACATCTTCAGGGGAGAGCTGGGGAAAGGAGGAGGAGAAAGGGGGCACTGAGACTGTGCAATCAATGATTCCTCCAGGGTCCTGATCCAGCAATTCTGGCTGTTCAACTGGCCGTTAACAGGATAAGCACAGGGAACTGAACCAACACCCCTTCTCCCTTGGCAAACCCAGGAAGGCACCAGTTTGAAGGTTGACCCAACCGGAGTCTCCCACATCATAGTAACATAGTAAATGACGGCAGATAAAGACCAGTATGGGCCATCTAGTCTGCCCAGTATGATGTCAAGAGTAGGTACACCTGCCGTTCTGTGCAGGCCCCCCTTCCCCATGTCTTTGTTTAGGGGTGATCCCACCACTCCATGTAGGACACCTCTATTTGTTAAGGAATTAGATGTTTCAGATTATTTTGATATTTTCTTGTTGCTGTAAAGGGATCCACTGTGTCTGTCCCATGCCCTTTTGAACTCCGTCACCGTATTTGCCCCCACCATTTCCATCGGGAGGGCATTCCAAGCATCAACCACCCTTTCAGTGAAAAAGTATTTCCTGACATTGCCTTTCAATTTACCAACTTGTAGCTTCATGTTATGCCCTCTAGTTTTGCACCTTCTCCGTCTTTGGAAGAGGTTTGTTTGTTCATTATTTCTCTTTAAGTATTTAAGGTCTGAATCATATCTCCCCTGTCCCTCCTCTCCTCCAAAGTGTACCTGGTTAGGGCTTCAAGTCTCTTCTCATAAGGCTTCTGACGCAGGCTCCAAATCATTTTGATCACCTTCCTCTGAACAGTTTCCAGTCTTTTTACATCCTTTGCAGGATATGGTCTTCAAAACTGAACACAGTATTCCAAGTGAGGCCTCACCAGCGACTTGTACTGTGGCATAAGTACCTCTTCCTTTCTGCTGGTAATTCCTCTTCGTATGCAGCCCAACATCCTCCTCACTTTTGTCATCATCTTGTTGCACTGTTTTGCCACCTTGAGATCTTCAGAAATAATCACTCCAAGGTCTTTCTCCTGATCCGTACACACCAATCTCTCGCCCCCTTTTGCGTACATTTCCCTTGGATTTCTGCTACCCAAGTGCATGACTCTGCACTTCTTCGCATTAAATCTTAACTGCCAAGCATTAGACCATTCTTCCAGCTTTTGTAGATCATTCCTCATGTTAACCACTCCCTCGGGGGAGTCCACTCTGTTGCAAATTTTCGTGTCATCTGCAAAGAGACAGACTTTTCCATGCAGTTCTTCAGCAATATCACTCATAAATACATTGAACAGTGCCGGGCCCAGGACCGAACCCTGGGGCACCACACTAATCACCTTCCTTTCATCCGAGTGAGCTCATTGTACCATCACCTTCTGTCGTCTGTCAGTCAACCAACTTCTGATCCAATTACCATCTTGGGATCTATCCCCAAGCTACTCAGTTTATTGATAAGCCTCCTATGAGGAACAGTATCAAAGGCTTTGCTGAAATCCAGGTAGATGACAACCATCGCATGCCCCTGATCTAGTTCCCTGGTCACCCAGTCAAAGAACTCAATCAGATTTGTTTGGCAAGATCGTCCTTCGGTAAAACCATGTTGCCTCGGATCTTGCAACCTCTTGGCTTTGAGAAAGTTCACAATTTGCTCTTTCAGGAGCACCTCCATTACTTTTCCCGCCACCGAGGTAAGGCTCACAGGCCTGTAGTTTGACACTTCTTCCCTGTCATCACTTATGTGTAAAGGTACGACATCAGCCATTCTCCAGTCCTGAGGAACCTCTCCTGTTTCCAAGGATCTGTTGAAAACATCCTTTAACAGCCCTGCAAGAACCTCTCTGAGCTCTTTCAGTATCCTGGAATGTATCTCATCCGGTCCCATGGCTTCTCCCTTTGTGGCTATCTTGGCAATATTTATAATCAATTTGTTATCTATCTCTTCAATTTGTGTCGGAGGTCTGTATACTACAGCAGTATGGATGACAGTGCCATCTCCTCTTTCCAACACAATCCAGAGCGCTTCTTCTTTTCCCCATGCACCCTGCATTTCAGTAGCTTTAATATTGTCCTTGACATACAAGGCCATTCCTCCTCCTCTTCCATTTTCTCTGTCTCTTCTGAATAGATTATAGCCAGCTATGGCTATATCCCAATCATGTGATTCATTTAGCCAAGTTTCTGTAATGGCCACAATGTCCAAATCCATTTCCACCATTAGGGCTTCCAGGTCTGGAACTTTGTTGGCTAAGCTTCGAGCATTAGTGCTCATTGCTTTCCAGGATTTAACAGGCTTGTGTGTATTTTGCATTGCTTTTGTTCTGCCCACATCTTCCCACTTGTTTTTGATGTGGGGTTTAAAAGTGTGTCTGTTTCTGATGTTATTCTGCTTTTGCAGGGGGTGACATCCAGAGCTTTACCTTCCACATCTGTGTTCACTTTCCGCTCTAAGTACTTAGATAACAAATTGATTATAAATATTGCCAAGATAGCCACAAAGGGAGAAGCGATCATATTGGGTGACTTTAATCTACCTGATGTGGATTGGATTACTCCTTCTGCAAATCTGGAAAGAAGCAAAAAAATTGTGGATGCTCTCCAAGATGCATTACTTAGAAAAGTGGTGATGGAACCAACCAGGGAAAGCTCAACGCTGGATTTAGTGCTCACCAACGGTGATAGCGTGTCAAATGTCTGCGTGGGTGCCCCTGTGAGCAGCAGCGATCATCACACGGTGTGGTTTGAGATAAAAGCCAATCATAGCAAGCTCAAGGTCCTAAACTTCAAAAACACAGACTTCAATAAACTGGCCGAGTATCTGGCTGTGCTGTGGGCGGGCGTTACTGAAGAATGGCTGTGTGTATTCCTGCTGGCTGAAGAGTCTGGGAGGCACTTGACTATCTTCTCTCCATTGAACTGTGTTCCCAAGTTGGTGCCTCTGATGATGGAATCCCCAAGTATTAGTAGTTTGCTATTTGGTGAGGTTTTCTTCATATTTGGTCCTTTAGCAGGAGATTGGGCATTGTCTCTCTCATTTAAGGGCCCTTCAGTTTCTTTGGATTGGGCAGCCTCATTAGCCAAGGCAGAGAAGGTGTTATGCAGGGATATCTCCTGATGCATAGGATGTCTTTGTGTCACAGGTCGCAATCTACCAGAACCCACTGTGATCCATGTATTCCTGGGGTGTTTGATTCTTTGTTGGAGCGATGGTGGACATTGTTCAGTTTGTATCTTATTAGAGGTGCGTTTCATTGCAGCCAATTCCTCCCTCAGTTCCATGTCCTCATTAGGCAAGGCAGCGGAGGCATTATGCAGGGATATCTCTTGATGCATAGGATGTCTTTGTGTTACAGGTCACAATCTACCAGAACCCACTGTGATCCATTTGTCCCTGAGGTGTTTGATTCTTTGTGGGAGTGGTGGTGGACGTTGTTCAGTTTGTATCCTAGAAGAGGTGCGTTTCATTGCAGTCAGTTCCTCCCTCAGTAGGGTCACTTCTTTATGCTTGGCAACTAGATCTTCCCATAGTAGAGTCAGTTCTTTATGCATGGCAGCTGACCTGAAGCACAGAGGACAAGCTCTCAGGTTCCAAATGATTTGTCTTGGAATGAATGTACCGCCGTTATTGCACTGAATACACGACATGCTGAATAAGCAGTCCTAAAAGAAGAAAGGAAGAAGAAGGGGTGGGCCTTAACCCAAGTTAAAAGGATAGATGGCAACGCATGCGACCACTATATAGGCAATGAAGCCCCTGGGGTGGGTGGGGTGAGGGGTAGGGTGGGCGGGAACCTAAGTGTCTCTGGCCAGTAGGCTGTTCCTGTACTGGGGCACCCACAGATATCTGCTCCAAGGCTACACAGGAAAGCAGTCAGAGGATGTGGCCTAGTGGTTGGGGCAAGGTACTTCAGACCGGAAGGTCGGGGGTTCAAATCCCACTAGAGGACAGCAACCTTGGGCCGGAAGGACTGGGGTTTCTAGTCCCACAGGTGCTCCTTGTGGTCTTGGGCAAGCCACTTAACCCTCCATAGCCCATATCCCCTGTAAAATAGTTCTCTCCAAGTTATAATGCCCTGTTCAATGTAATTTCAGTTTGTTCAATGTAAACCGCACTGATGCAGAATAGCGCGGTATATAAGAGAATGTAAATAAATAAAATAAATAAATAGTCAGTCAGAATATCCCAAAACGTAATGTATAGCCACAGTTAAACCTTATATTAGCCATATTCCCAAAAAACAAACACTTAAACTCTATACTGGTAGCTAGAAACCAGAAGAGATAATAAAATCATCAAGCTTCAGTGTGTAAGTTGCCCCTAAGAAAGGTTACTCACAAGCTAAATCAAATTTTCCTCAAAGTTTTCAAAGAGCCGCTCAGATATATCTACACTCTGCTGGAGACAGAGAAACGCTGGGGAAGTGTGACCCTAGATGTCTCAGATATGGTTGCAGGATGAGGTCATAAGAAACTTCTGGACTTTTCTCTCCACCTTTGCTGGTAGAGGAACACAACCCACTTACCTGGACTGACCTAGCAGGATGATATGCAATAAAAGTTTGTTCCAGTAGTATGTTGGCTTTAAAACTAGATAGAGATGTCAACAATAGAACACCTAAGACATAAGCCTTATGGGACCAGTTTTCCCTTGAAGACTCAGAGAGGATTATTGATATTTTACATTAGATGAATTCTATCACATGGCTCCTCGATATAATCCCTATGCCATATGTGAAATTAGCACAAAGGAATATTACTAGATTTATTTACATCTTAGTATGATTATCTTGGAATTCTGGTATATTACCCGATACATTAAAACAGAAAACTACCATACATTGACTGATTGTTCCAGTTATCAGCCAATATCTAGCATACGAGGGGGTACCCAAAAAAACCAGGAATTATTTTTTTTAAGCTATTTATTTCAAATTCTTTACAAAACAACCTTATCCCCTTCAAAATACTCTCCATTACAACTGATACATTTGTCCCACCGGTGCTTCCACTGTTCAAAACATTTTTTGTAGTCATCTTTAGAAACGGCTGACAGCTCCTCCCTCCTTTTTTTCTTGACTTCTTCAATGTTGTCAAATCGGTGTCCTTTCATGCCCCTTTTCATGCGTGGAAATAAGAAAAAGTCGCACGGAGCCAGGTCAGGCGAGTAAGGTGCGTGGGGCAGCGGAACCATGCCATTTTTAGCCAAAAACTGTCTAACAGAGATGGCTATGTGTGCAGGTGCGTTGTCGTGGTGGAAGAACCAGTCTCCTGTCTGCCACAAATCGGGTCTTTTTTGACGAACACTGTTGCGCAATCTTCTTAAAACTTCCAAATAAAAGGTTTGATTGACGGTCTGACCTGGGGGAACAAACTCTGAATGGCATTGTTTTGATGATTTGACTTGACGACATTTTTTTGGACGGGGTGACGATGACGTCTTCCATTGGCTTGACTGTTGCTTTGTTTCTGGGTCGTAACCATAGCATCATGACTCATTACCTGTAATGACCTTTGACAGAAAATCTGGATCAGTTTCAAGCTGTTGTTTCAAAACACGACATGTTTCAACTCGATGTTCCTTTTGATTGTCAGTCAGAACCCGAGGAACAAACTTAGCAGCAACCCTTTTCATTCCCAAATCTTCCGTTAAAATTTGATGAACCGAGCTCCAAGATAACCCACTAATTTCTGACAGTTGATCAATTGTCTGTCGACAGTCTGTGAGCACAAGCTCTCTAATTTTTTCAATATTTTTGTCGATTCGGGCAGTTGATGGACGCCCAGAACGAGGTTTGTCATCAATCAACATGTCGCCATTTTTAAACCGAGCAAACCACTGGTACACTTGACTTTTTCCCATAGCGTCATCTTGATAAGCTGTTTTCAACATTAAAACAGTTTCAGCAGCATTTTTACCGAGTAGAAAACAAAATTTCACAGCTGCACGTTGTTCACTTAAACTTGTCATCATAAAAAAAGAAACAAGAACAAAACAGCGCTAGCAAAAACAATCACTGCAGATGAACAGAACAAGCCAGGTCGACAACGCAGGCGGCACTGAACTGACAATGAGTTGCACTATACACGCCTAGCGGCAGAAGTGCGTACTACACAAGCTCCGCCCATGGCAATGTTATTCCTGTTTTTTTTGGGTACCCCCTCGTACTTTTGCTAGGCAAAATAATTGAGCTGATTGTGCAACTTCAACTAGATGAGTTTGTAGAGGCCCATATGATTTTAGACTCTTGGCAAATGGCTTCAGGGAAGGACACAGCCCTGAGACCTTACTTACCTTGTTGATGGTGACACTTTAAAGCAGTGGTTCTCAACCCAGTGCTCTAGTACCTTCAGGCCAGTCAGGTATTCACGATATCCACAATGAATATGCATCAGATAGATCTGCATATAATGGAAGCAGTGCATGTAGATATATCTCATGCATATTCATTGTGGATACCCTGAAAACCCAACTAAACTAGGGGCACTAGAGGATTGGGTTGAGAACCACTGCTTTAAAGGGTCTAAATTTCCATAAATCTGCCTTTTATTTTTGTTTATTGACATATCTTTGGCATTTGATTCAGATATCCCATAAATAAGAATGTCTTGGTTACTCTCTACTAGGATAGGTGGAAGAGTTTTAATATGGTTTCAGTCTTATTTGAACAACAGGCAGCAACAAGTGCATGTTGGAGATGAAGTATCAAAGTGGTATGGGTCATCTTGTGGCATCCCACAAGGATCCACATTGCTGGTGGCACTACGTAATATCTATTTTACATTGTTATATAAGTTTTAACATGAGCTAGATACCACGTTTCAGATATATGCCAACAATATCCTACTATTTGTTTATTTCTCAGTAGAAATTGAGATTGCATCTGCTAAATTATTAGCTAGACTTCTGCAAATTAATACTTGGTTGAGCTCTAATCATCTTGTAATTAATTTACGAAAAACAAAAGCAATGGTGATTTGTGAAAATAAAAACCATTCTTGGCCCTTATCAATTACGTCAGAGGCAAATAATGTGGCAATGGAAGTGAGCTATTTAGTTAATATACTTGACAGAAATCTTTCAATGAAATCAAAAGTACAAAAATCTATTCAGGCAGCACTTTTTAAGGTAAGAATAGCTCATTACCTAAAGCAAATCTTTGATTTCGAGAATCTTCAAATGTTCGTGCAGTCATATTGCTGTTTTTTGATTACTGCATTATCCTATATTGAGGACTCCCTGGAGCTTGGATTAACTCTTTGAAAACTGTCCAGCAAACTGAGTATACGAAAATTTAAGCATAGTGCACCAGCATTACCAAAGTTACATTGGTTACCAAAAAAAATTGTATATACAGTTTAAATACTTATGTTTGAACTGTAACACAAATTCTGATTTAGCATTAATGATTCAGCGTTATGAATCAACTTGTACACTAGACTCCAGTCACAAAGATTTACTGGTGCTTTCCAGCAGTATCAGTCGCCTGTAGAATTTTAACTTGCTCTCATGCATTTTCAGCTGTTGGTCCACCACTGTGGAATACATTACCTGAGGGATTACATTAGGAAAGAGATTTTGTTGTATTTGGAAGGAAATTGAAAACTATTGTTCTCTGTAGTATATATTTGCATTTTAATATTACTGCTTTAATATTTATAAATGTACAGTTGAAACTTACCTAGGAATGAAATGATAGGCAAGATAGAAATACATTTCATTGATTGATTAGGAAATTAAAGAGTCATGATCAAGAGGCCATGAACCTTTATGGATTTCAAACTGACTAAAATATGGGAAACAGGGAGTAGATAATCCATAGGGGAAAGGGTTAGTAGCAAAGTGCTCTAAATGATATGGAGATAGGAGAGTTGAGTGAAGTGATCAAATATGTAAATGACACAATATTATTCAAAGGCATTAATACAGCAGATGACGGCAAGGATTTGCAGAAGGATCTTGTGGAACTAGGAGACTGGACATCTAAATTGCAATGAAATGTAATGTTGACAAGTGCAAAATTATACGCACAGGGAAAAATAATCCAAACTACAGGTACATAATCCTGAGTTCTAAGTGAAAAGTCAGCACCCATGAAAAATGTCTTGGAATCATTGTGGATAGTATGTTGGGAATTTTCAGCCCAGTGTGCCATGGCTACTAAAATCAAAATAGAAAGTTAGGTGTAATTAAAAAAGGATAGAAAACAAAACTGAGATTATCATTATGCATCTATATAAGTCCCTTTGAGTGTTGTGTGCCGTTCTGGTCACCCCATCTCAAAAAGAATATAACAGAACCAGAAAAGGTTCGGAGAAGTGAGACAAAAATGATAAGAATGTCTTCCCTATGAAGAAAGGCTAAGCAGATTAGGCATCTTCAGATAGGAGAAAAGACAACAGGGAGGGGATGTCAAAAGTGCCAGAATGCCGTTCCCATTGGAGGGATCAAGCTCTGGCCCTTGGCCAGCCGAACTCAGTGAGGCTGCAATCATTGGCCTTCCTCTTCTGTCTGTCCATGGGAGATTGGGTGATGTATCAGAAAAATTGAAAGAAATATCGATAAACTTTGAAGATGTATTACAACTACTTGATAAACTAAAGAGTAGCAAATCACCTGGACCAGATGGTATACATCCAAGGGTATTGAAAGAACTGAAATATGAGATGCAGACCAACTATTAGTAATCTGTGAACATTCATTAAAATCAATTATAGTACCTGAAGATTGGAGAATAGCCAATGTAATGCCAGTTTTTAAAAAGGATTCCAGGGGTGATCTGGGAAACTACAGACAAGTTAGCCTGACGTCAGTACCAGGCAAAATGGTAGAAAACATTATAAAGAAAAAAAATACTAAACATGTACATAATCATGGTTTAAATGCAGGAAGCCAACATGGATTTAGCCAAGGAATAAACCAGGTAGGAAAAGTGAGGCAGTCGATATAGTGTATCTGGATTTTCAGAAAACCTTTAATTTCGCCAGGAGCCTCATGAGAGACTCCTGGCAAAATTAAAAAATCATGGAATAGGAAGCAGCATACTATTGTGGATCTCAACAGGTTAAACGATAGAAAACAGAGAGTAGGACTAAATGGCCAATTTTCTCAATGGAGAAAGGTGACTAGTGGAGTACCCCTGGAATCTGTGCTGGGCCCACTGCTTTTTAAATGACCTGGAAATGGGAATAAAGATTGAGGTGATCAAATCTGCAGATGACACAAAATTATTCAAAGCTGTTAAAACACAAGAGGATTGTGAAAAATTGCAACAGGACATTGATAAACTGGAAGACTGGACGTCCAAATGGCAGATGAAATTTAATGTGAACAAGTGCAAAATTATGCACCTAGGAAAGAAAAACCCAAACTATGGTTACACGATGCAAGATTCCACATTAGGAACCATCTCTCAAGAAAAAGATTTAGGCATCATCATGGATAATACGTTGAAACCCTCCACCCAGTGTGCAGCCGCAGCCAAGAAAGCAAATAGAATGCTAGGAATCATAAGAAAAGGAATGGAGAATAAAAAAAAGGATATTATAATGCTTCGGTATCGATCCATGGTGCGACCGCACCTTGAATATTGGTCGCCATATCTTAAAAAGGATATAGCAGAATTAGAAAAGGTACAAAGAAGAGCCACCAAAATGGTAAAGGGGATGGAAGGATACCTCTATGAGGAAGGGCTTAAAAGGTTAGGGCTCTTCAACTTTGAAAAAAGATGGCTGAGGGGAGATATGATAGGTCTATAAATTAATGAATGGAGTAGAATGCGTAAACATAGATAGGTTGTTTATCAAAAAGCAAAAAGACTAGGGGACATGCAATTAATCTACAATGTAACCCATTTAAGATAAGAGAAAATATTTTTTTACTCAATGCATAATCAAACTCTAGAAGTCATTACCGGAGGATGTAGTAAAAGCTGTTCGTGTAACTGGGTTTAAAAAAGGTTTGGACAAGT
Organism: Ichthyophis bannanicus; assembly: GCA_033557465.1. Classification (NCBI taxonomy): domain Eukaryota; kingdom Metazoa; phylum Chordata; class Amphibia; order Gymnophiona; family Ichthyophiidae; genus Ichthyophis; species Ichthyophis bannanicus. Next base: position 1,582,546,912 of record CM066031.1, read on the forward strand.
TCCTGGAGGAAAGGTCCAAAAACCATTATTAAAGAGGACCTGGGAAATCTGCTGCTTACCCCAGGACAAGCATTGTGGAACCTATGTACCTTTTTGGGAACCTTCCATGTAGTTATGACCTGGATTGGCCATTGTTGGAAACAGGATACTGGGCTTGATGGACCTTGGTCTGACCCAGCATGGCATTTCTTATGTTCTTATGATCCGCCAGAACATACGCTAAAAGTGTGGTGATAAAGATAAGAAGAAAACCAGGACAGAACAGAGCCCCTAAATCCAAGTGAGGACAGTGAATCACTTGCCATTCTCGCTATGCTAATTTAACCCCTCTTCTCAAGTCACTTCACTGGCTGGCTCTCTATCAGTTTCAACATTCAATTCAAACTTATCCTACTGACTTATAAGTGTATTCATTCTGCAGCTCCTCACTACCTTTCCTCTCTTATCACTCTCTACACCCCATCTCAGGAACTCCACTCCTTTGGTAGATTCTTTTTATCTGTGCCCTTTTCTGCCACTGCCAGCTCCAAACTTTGTTCATTCCATCTTTCTGCTCCAAATGCTTGGAACAAACTACCCGAGTTAGTACACAAAGCTCCTTCTCTGGCCCTACTCAAATCCAGGCTAAAAACCCACCTCTCAAGCCTGCATTTGGATCCTGATCCCCTTATTTTCCTGCTTATCACCTATCTGTATCTTGCCATTCCCCTTGATTTACCCTAGTCTCCAGTTGTTGTGTGGTTTGTCTTGATTAGACTGTAAGCTCTGATAAGCAGGGACTGTCTCTTACTTGTAACTGTACAGCACTATGCTTGCCACATAGAGCTATACAAATGATATGTAACAGTGGTAGTAGTATCGAGGAGGAAGTTCAAATAGTTTATACATAAAGGGAAGGAGGGAAATGGGTTGATAATTAGAGAGACAGGTATGGTCTAGTGAGGGCTTCTTGAGGAGAGGTGTAACCACAGCATGCTTGAAGGCTGAAGGAACAGTTGCAGTAGAAAGCAATAGGTTGAGGATATGACAGATGGAAGGGATAACAGTGGAGGAGATGAAGCTTAATAGAAGGGGGGATGGGGGTCAGAAGGACAGGTAGTAAGTTTGGAGGAGGAGAGAAGATTTGTGGTTTATTTATCTTTATCTTTATTCAGTTATTTGATATACTGCCTAGGTCAAAACATACAAGCGGTGTACAATATAAACAAAAAGACTGCTTAACAATAGAAATAAAGGAATGCCATTATCTGACAGGATAGTGTGACAGTGGGGGGACCAAAGAGAGAAAGCAGAGGAAAGAAAAGACACTTAGGAGGTGGTGTGCTGGAGATTAAAGGCAAGATGAAACAGGTATCTTCAGGTCAGCCTTGAACAGGGGGAAGAAGGGTTCAGAACGGAGGCTGAGTGGGAGGGAGTTCCAAAGGGAGGGGGCAAGGAAGACAAAGGCAGAGGAATGGATACGTTCAAGATGCGCCTGAGTAGGGGAAGGGAGTGCCAGACGATAGTTATGAATGGAGTGCAGAAGGCGGTGAGGAGTGTGATGGTGAAGAAGGTCCACAAGATATTGAGGAGTGGAGGAATGGATGGTCCGATGAACAAAGATGAGTATTTTAAATTGAATCCTGAAGCGTACCAGCAGCCAGTGGAGACAGGCAAGGAGAGGGGTGACATGGTCATAACAGGAGGAGGGAGTGATCTTCCTCAGTGATCTTAAGAACATAAGATATGCCATACTGGGTCAGATCAAGGTCCATCAAGCCCAGTATCCTGTTTCCAACAGTGGCCAATTTAGGTCATAAGTACCTAGCAGTCTCCCAAAAGACACAGGTTCCTCAAAGTTTGTATTGGGTCAAGCAGTGATATCCTGGGTCCCTTTTCAAAGTTCAACCAGCATTTTCCCTTTTGAGTTGCTATACGGGCAACAACCTCGGCGAATCTTACAGATACTTGGAGAGACCTGGGAAGAGGAACTCAGCCCTGGCCAGAATGTGGTAGACTACATACTTCAGATGCAGGAGTGCTTAAGGAAAGCTGGAACAACAGCGAGATAGTACCTGGAAAAAACTAAGGAAAGCCAAGCCCGTGCCTATAATCGGAAGGCAATGCAATGGACTTTCCATACTGGAGACTGGGTCTTAAGGAGAAAAACTATCTCGGAGAGTAAACTTTTATGTAAATGGCAGAGTACCTATGAGGTGGTAGAATAGATGGGAGCTGTCAACTACAAGACTGCGCAGTCGGAATAAAAGAAGACACTCTCAATCTACCATGTGAATCTGCTGAAGAAGTGGACTCCTCCCCTGGCTGCGATGGTCCAAGAAGAGGAGTTTGGGCCCTAGGTGCAGCCACCTTCTGAACCGGACCAGATTCTGTTCAGGGAACATCTAGCTCTGGTGGAAAGGCCCCTTCTTCCTTGGGAAGGGTGGTCTCTTTCCCAATGGCTTCTTCCGGAGAAGGGTCGAAGTTTTCCTCAAGAGCCTTTCCTGGTTATGACCTCGGTCTCTATCTCAGCCACTTTGTCGGTCATGGGCTTGCCAAACAAGTTTCCCCAGTGCGGGGGACATCCAGCAATTTTTCTTGCACCCATTGCTTGAAGTCAGAGATTTGTAACCAGGCCTGGCGCCGGCCCCCGATGCCCACTGCTGCTACTCTTGCTGCAGATTCAAAGCCGTTGTAGACAGCGCAGGAGAGAAACTTTGAGCAGTCCCGGATCCCGGTGGTCAGGGCTTGGAACCTGCCAGCTTTTGGATAAGGCCCTTGAGCTACATAACTATGTACAACTCATAGGCTTATATCCGGCAGCCCAGCATGGATCCCTGGAAGCACTTGCACCTGAGGGCATTGAGGGCTCTGGCTTCCCTGCCCGAGGGGACAGAAGAGTAGTTCTTCTGACTTTTGAGTTTTTGCATCGAGGACTCCATGACCATGGAGTTACGCAGGAGCTGGGACTTTTGCAAACCCAGGCCTTTTTTGATGCGGTAAATGGCATTGAGGTGCCGGTTGACCACTGGCACAAGGCCGGGTTCTACCACATCCACAGGAGCAGGCGCTCGAGGATGGGCTGCACGAACACCGTGAGAGTCTCTTTTTGTGGGGATACATACTGGAGAATCTCCAGTTCTTCAGTGCATGGGTCCTCCTCTGAGTTGGTTGGGATCCTTGGGTCACGGCCCTTTACTTGCATTCTTATACCACAAGGGCGTTAGCTGCTACTGCAGGACTAACACAGTAGCAGCTAATACGGATGAAATGCAGATATCACAGATATTTTTCTGTGATATCTGCTTTTCATGCATTGTAGTTGAGGGAAGCGGGATCAGGATGGGGAGTAGGCATGCCAATATATGAAGCCATCGCGGGAAAAGGTTTTGTGTATGGCTGACAAAATTGGCCCTATCGTGGCTACAGATAACATCATCTCAAGAGCTGGCATTATCTACAGATGATCCTGTTTGCAAGGCATATAGCCACGCCAATCAGAAGCAAGCAGCACCCCAATCACCCTCCCTCCCTCCGCTGATCTGACAATATTGTCGATGCCATGAATGTACAGATCCGCAGCACCAACAACAAACAATTTGGCCTCCCCACCTTCAGAATCGATCCCCTTAAGACAGCTTTCGATCCCCATCAGGAACTGTCCAGGGGATCAGTGCATCTCCAGACACAGAACATCATCCCAGCCAGTCAGTCGAGCCCCCTAACACCCTCTAGTTCAAAACTAAAATACCAGCTAGCCAGTGGAGGCCCTGACTTCCCTCCTTCCCCCCTTCCAAATTTGAAATCCTGGCTAGTCAGTCGGCCTAAGGGGGGGCCCCATCAACCCCTCAAGTCCTTACCTTAATTCTGTGGTGGTCTAGTGGCCACAGGGGGCAGGAGCACTCCTCCCCGCTCCTGCTCCCTGCATTGCAGTAGCTCAAAATGGCTGTGATGAAGAGGTTCTGCCCCCTAGTGCCCTGACGCTAGGGGGCAGCAGTAAGAAGGCAAAGTACAATGATGGTAAGCACCAAGAGATCATGGCCATTTCTGTTAGTATTCTGAAGAGGTCAGGAGCAGAGCAGCACTAGGGGACAGCACCTCGTGATGCAGCCATTTTCAGCAACCATGAAGCAGGGGGCGGGACCACCCTGGAATAAAGATAAGGGCTTGGGGAGTTGAGGGGATGAGAAGGCCTGGGGGTGCCTCATTAAGTTGACTGACTAGACAGGATTTCAAGTCTGGAAGAAGGGGAGGGAGGGAGGGGGAACGGGGCCACGACTGGCTAGCTGGGATTTTAATTTTGAAATGAGAGGGGGATTAGGGGGCCCGATTGACTAGCCAAGATGGTGTTCTGTGTTTGGAGGTGCACCGATCCCCCAGATATTTCTCGATGGGGATTGGGAGCTGTCCAAGGGCAATGGTTGCTGAAGAGAGGAGAGGCCACATTTTTTTATGTTGTCAGTGCCGCAGATCTGTACATCCATGGCATCCACAATATTGCTAGATCAGGGGGGGGGCCCAAATGGAGCCTGAGAGGGGAATCGGTAGTGCTTAGGGGGACAGAGCTAATAAGAGCTCTGTCCACCCGATCGCTAGTTGTCCTCCCTTTTGCACTTACCACAGAGATCCATGATCCCTGCATTGGCAGGCACTGCAGGAGGTCCTGTGCTATCTGCCAATGCAGGGGTCATGGGTCTCCATGGCAAGTTCAAAACTTCCATAGTATTTGCCAGGGAGAAACTAGGAACACCCACTGCAGATAGCATGGAGGTTTTGGACTTACAGCAGGACCTTTGCAGCTATTGCTCCAGACCCAGAAGGAGGTGCACCTTGGACACCAACTTAACACCAGCGCCTACATGAAAGTGAAGCAATCAACATCTCTAAGAGCATTATCGCTGGCTGCTCCTGCCCTATGGAACTCCCTCCCTGATCATCCAAGAGCCATTGAAGATATCAAAGACTTTCAAAAAATGCTCAAAACCATACTCTATACAGAACACTTTGGTGACATTACATAACCTCGACCACAGAACTCAATATACTAGCTCCTTAATTGTCCCTGCCCTCCCGTTCCTCCTTCCTCCCCCACCCCAGCTCGATATCCCACCCATCTCCCTTGATGAATCAGTTTATCTACCTGTAAATAGCTCATGTTGTAAATAGCGCACTTTGTAAATAGCTATGTTACTATATTCTCCACTCGACCACATTGTATAAATCTCCACTGCTGACCACCTGCATGCCCCCTGCCCTTGTTTGATGTAACAAGTTTAGTTGTATTGTAAACCGCTTTGATTTTAGGAAAAGGCAATATAGAAATCTTTTTAAATAAAATAAAATAAAATAAAATAAATAAAAAGGCTACCCCGGTATAGTAAACATGCCCCATGTTAGCATTACCCAACATCATTCAGTGGACATTCATGATCATAACCGCACTAAATTCTACTCATCTCAGTGCCCTCACAGGAACCCATCAGAGACTTTTAACGGATATCTATGTAATGGCACAGTTTTAGGTTGAATGAAATGCCCGATCTTGCATTTCAAATTTGTTCATGATGCTGGAAGCTGTTGGAGTAAAGGAATAGGCTCCAGTTTCTCTTCTTGGAAGAAGCAGAAAAATGGTCAGGCCACACCCTCGGTCACCCACCTTGTCTCGACGCCTATGGTTTAGGCCAGAGGTCTCAAACTCCAGTCCTGGAGAGCCGCAAACCAGTCAGGTTTTCAGGGTATCCCTAATGAATATGCATGAGATATATTTGCATATACTGGGTGCGGTGCATGCACATATATCTCATGCATATTCATTAGGGATACCCTGAAACCTGACTGGTTTGCGGCCCTCCAGGACTGGAGTTTGAGACCCCTGGTTTAGGCTGAAGGAAAATCAAAGGTCGACAGAGTCAAACTTTCTTCTGACTGCCTAATAGCTCTCTCTTCAGGAAAAGGTGAAATGATATTGTGCATGTATAGCTAATATGGCTACAAAGGAAAGAAGAATCTTTTCCCGACCTCAAATATGGAGCTCAGCACAGAACTGTTGAATCAGTATTTTTTCAATTGTGAGGACAGATCAACATAACCACCAATATATTTTACCTCTAAAAACTTACCATTGCCAACTGATTTAGTGTTCTTGCCAAAGCTCATCATTTCACCATCCATGGAGCAGAAAATCCCTTCCTTTCAAAGATGTGAAATGTCTTATTCCTTCACCTCATAAACTGCCCTCTTGTTTTGCTTGTATCCATTCAAAAAGCTGTATTTATTTTACAGCAGCCTTAATCTGAGGCACAGAACAAACAGCTTAGCTGTGATATCTGATTATTTCTTTTATCGTAAATCACTGGCAATAAAAAATGACATCCTGCCAAGAGACGGCAGTTCTAGAAAATTCAAGAGATTATCAGCATTCCAGCTGCCTTTTTTTTCTCCCTCTATGACAGGCATACCTAGAAAACCTCTTTCATTTTATCTGTCATTCACAACCATGACATTTGTATTGTCTGGAGGCTAATGGAGACCAGGGTTTACTTAACCACCATCTGTTAAAGGCAGCAAACCACACCATCAGCTAAAATGAACACTCCCAATGCAAGGGCCAGATTAAATACTTTGAGTACCAGTTAATATTTTGTTATGTATATTTTTACATGGACTAATCAGATGGCTCAACAGCAGTGCTACTCGTATGCATTGCCCGGCAGATCTGAGACTGATTTGCAAGCTCACCTTTTGCACCTTTGGTCCCCCAAATAGGAGGGAGTCTCAGCCATCACAGAATAGCAACACCTACTGATTAGATTCTGAATGCATGCTTACTAGGTTGCAAAGGTAGCCACAGCCTGCTTTTCCTGGCTCAGGGTTGTCACTGCAATGACAGGTCTAAGTGGACATGAAATAAAAACTGGAGAAAAATCCAGGTAGTTGCAGATAAAGATTCATGTTGTTGTGACCCAGCAGCGGCTGGCTCTGAGTGTGCTGAGAGCTTGAAAGTGAAAAAGGAAACTGCTGGGTCAAAAAATAAAGTATCATTTAATACCTTGTCAATAAAATAATTTTTGATTTCTGGTCTGGATGGTGAGCACATGCTGATGAACTCAGCTCTCTCCCTTCCCTGCAAAAACTGCTGATAAAACCCTCCCGATCCCTGCAGAGAAAAAGGAAGTGACAAAATGATACCAAAAACTGTTAAACTGAAAGCCACAAAATCTATACGGGACATGTACACAGTCAAATCTAAGCAGGTAACAACAGCGCTGAGCACGGCTTCCAGGATCCCATTGCCATGCTCCTCAGTGGCTAGCAAACATGAACAAGGAGGATTAGAGCAGCAGCCCGCCCTAATGAAAATGTTGGAGGAAATAAGATCCACTAAAGTGGACAATGTGTTAAAGACAATAGATGAAAAATTTGTAGCAATGGGGACCCATTTGGAAGAGGCAGAGACAAGGATAAGCGCGACGGAGAACAACCAGAAGGGCCTGAAGGCAGAAGTGCATGGGTTGCAGAAGCAAGTGAGCTAGATGTCTGCAAGGATGGAAGATCAAGAAAACAGAGATCGCTGCTCAAACCTGTGAATCTTTGGTATCCCAGAGGGGGAGGAGGGTTTGGACCCAATCACATTTGTGCGAGGCTTATTGAATTCATGCTTCCTCGTATGCCCTGATCCCGGGGAATATGAACTGGAACAGGCCCACAGAGAATTGCGGCCCAAACCAGAGAGTACCAGCAGGCCGAGGGCCTTTATTATGAAGATGCTGTGGTTCCCAGACCTGGAATTTATCATTAAAGAAGCCAGACTGACCGGCTTTGTGGAATACAACTTATGGCGCGTAATGGTGTTTCCAGATTTAGCAGCTGAGACAGTTCACCGCCGGAAGGAGTTTTTGAAAAACAGGCAATATTTGGCAAAGGTGGGTATTAAAGCGGCCCTCTGGTACCCAGCGTGCCTGACGGTAGTGTTGAATGGGGTGCACAAGTTCTTCAACACTCCGGTGGCCGTAGCAGCCTGGCTAAAAACCATGGAAGCCACACAAATGGTAAACTAGGAGGCGGATTGGGAGCAAGACTGGCATCGCCAAAAACAGCGCGACCGGAATAAACACACACAAATGTCCCAGGTGGAGAAGGGAGAAACCCCTAGGAGAGCACTGGAGATGGAACAGAATCAAGCAGTGCAGAACAACCTGGAGCAGTTGGACGACTAGCCCGATGCAGCACAGCAACAGGTAGAAGTGAGGGACAAGTTGCAAGACTGATAAAGAATTTGATACCGAAGGGACAAACTGGTAACATGCAGTCAATGCACCTCGATAGAGGATGGAAACAGTGTTAACTCGCACTAAGGGACCCATCGGGACAAGTCTGCTACCCAGACAATTAACAAAGGGGCCAAAAATAACCTTCTGGTTTAACTATCCTAGATGCTCTGCAATGGGGCACTTAAGAGCACAATACCTGGGGTAATCCCGGGGTGATGGGACAGGAGGGAGAGAATGGAAAAGCTTAATGAGGAGTAGGGGATGGCAGGGAAGGGAGTGGAAGAGATGGAGCCGATCTGGGGAAGCAAAAAACATCAAAAGACTGGAAAGAGTTCATTTATAAAGAAATTGCTATTGGTTGGGGGATTTGAGAAAATGGTGGGGGGGGGGGGTTGACTGTGTTGTACAGTGCTCCTGCAGAAGGATGAATGGCAGTGGGGGGGGGGGAATAAGGTGGAGAAGGAGGTGGAAGGAACAAGGGGTGGGGGGGGGGAAATCTGAGATGATGGAGGGTAAAGGAGTGAAGAGGGGTTTCTCGGCCACCATTAATGTATGGGGACTTCACGGGCCCATCAAGTACAAGGGGGTCCTCTCCATGCTGCATAAAGTGGAGGAGTAGCCTAATGGTTAGAGCACTGGTTTGGGAACAAAGAGACCAGGTTTTGATTCCCACTAGCACTCCTTGTGGCCTTGGGCAAGTCACTTAACCCTCCATTGCCTCAGAAAAATCCAAGTTATCAATGTCCCTGTTTAATGTACATTTCCAAGTTTGAGGGAGGAGTAGCCTAGTGGCTAGGACATGGTACCTAGGGCCAGGGGTTCAATTTCCACCTGGGGACAGCAATCTCAGGTCAGAGGGACTGGGGTTTCTAGTCCTATAGGTAAGCCATTTAACCCTCTGTTGCCTCAGGTACACATATATTGTGATCCCTCTGGGGACAAGGGAATGTATCCAGTACCTGTTTGTAGTGATTATGTAATGTCAACCACTTTGATTGAAGGATAAGGCAGTATAGAAAACTGGTTAAATAAAAAAACCTGTTAAATAAATAAATATCAATGTGGCTCTCCTCCACAAGACACTAGGCTCTCCTCCACACATGGAGTGGAGGAGTGGCCTAGTGGTTGGGGCAAGGTACTTCAGGCCAGAAGGTCAGGGGTTCAAATCCCACTAGAGGACAGCAACCTTGGGCTGGAAGGACTGGGGTTTCTAGTCCCACAGGTGCTCCTTGTGGTCTTGGGCAAGCCACTTAACCCTCCATAGCCCATGTTCCCTGTAAAATAGTTATCTCCAAGTTATAATGCCCTGTTCAATGTAAATTCAGTTTGATCAATGTAAACCACACTGATGCAGAATAGCACAGTATATAAGAGAATGTAAATTAAATAAAATAAACATTTGACTTCAAAAGAACATGAGAAATTGCACACTGGGGGATATGAGCAACTGTTCTACTCCACATGGGGTGGCCATCCTCATTCATAAAAGGGTTCCTTTTGTAAAATATACACAAGGGCGGGTAGTACGGGTTACTGGCACAGTAGAAACAACAGAGGTGTCCATTCTAAACCTGTACGTCCCTAACGGAAGTAAGGGGAATTTTTCTGAAGAGGCGATGGAGGTCTTTGGGAAGGAGGCAAAGAGAGATTGATTAGTGATGGAGGTCTGAACTGTGCCTTGGAGGAATTAGGCAGATCCAACTATGTTGCTTACGCCGGGAGGGAAAGGAATTGAGGGATACCATGCAGAAGTGGGAGCTAGTAGATATCTGGCAACAACAAAATGGAAATAGTAGGAAATACAATTGATTTGCCCCGAGAACCGAGACATACTCCAGGTTGGATTATGTGTTGGTTAGAGGGGATCAAGCCCGAATCTTTAAAGAAGCACAAATTCATCCAACAGTCATGGCAGATAATGGGTTGGTGGAAACTAGATGGATCCCTCAGGGAAGGGGGATGGGGGAGCAAGCCCAGTTGGTCGAGAGCGTAGGTCTCGCTTCTGCAACAGGATGAGGTAGTAGGGCGGCTGAAAAAGGAATGGAGTTCCTACATAAAGGAAAATGACATCGGGGACACATAAGAGGGAATATTGTGGAATGCAGGGAAGGCCTATTTAAGAGGTATCCTGCTGCAAATTGCAGCCAAAAAAAAAGGAAAGGGAAAAGGGAACATCTCAGATTGGAAGAATTGATAGATCAGCTGCAGAAGGAACACATAGCAACAAGAGCAAAGGCGGTGGCAAAGCAACTGGAAATAGTCTGAGCACAGCTTTAATCCCTGGACACTGACCGAGTCACTCACCTGCTCAGACTAACAAAGCGTACCTATATGGAGCAAGGGAATAGAGCAGGGAAATTACTGACCTGGCAGCTGAGGAAAAGACGGGTGGCTTATTTAGTGAGCGAGCTGCAAGGCACAAGGGGGGGGGGGGGCAAATGGATTTTTTACACTATAATGGGGCTCTGTCAAGAGTTCCAGGCCTTTTATGAAGCCCTGTATTCCTCGGAGGGTACCCGGGAGATAAACGGATAGTGAGTTTCTTGGGGATGCTGCAGCTCCCCCAGTTGGAAGGATAACAAGATAAAATCAAAATAAGCATAACTATCTCTTATATCTGAACAAATAGGGGTGACCTACACGAAGCGGTGGGTACACCCCTAAACAAAGGCATGGGGAGAGGTGACCTGCACGGAGCGGTAAGTCCACCTACTCTTGCTGCCTTGGACCATGCTTGTCTTTATCTACCATCATATATGTTACTATGTTACTATGATACAGCATACCAGCACAGACCATTCACGGAGGGAGAGGTCATTGCAGCAATAAAAGCTCTCCCGAAGGGAAAGGCGGCAGGGAAGGATGGATACCCATCTGAATTTTACCACTTGTTAAAAACAAAACTGGCACCTGTGTTAGCAAAAGTGTTTAGTGGAGCTCTAAGAGACGAACCACTACTGGCCTCTATGGACTTAGCTAACCTGATTCTGTTGCATAAAGAAGACAAGCCGCTGGATCAGTGTGGGAGCTATCGCCACATAGCATTAATAAATTGCGATGCTAAGCTATTTGAAAAAGTGCTAGCCCGCCGCTTAGAGGGACTACTACCACTCCTTATCCACCCAGATCAATCTGGTATTATTAAAGGCCGGGCAATATCAGGCAACATCCAGAAAGCAGTGGACATTATGGCCTTGGCAAAAGATCAGAAAGAACCGATGTTATATGTAACACTAGATGCTGAAAAAGCATCTGATCTTTGCAAAATTGATGATGATGGCAAAATTCAAATTGGCAGAAGAGCTTATACGCCACCCCGGCAGCTAGAGTGCTGGGCAACAGAGACACCTCAGAAACCTTTAGGCTATATAGAGACACGAGATAAGGTTGCCCACTTTCACCAATGCTCTTCGCTATAGTGATAGAGGCCCTGTGGCACAGATAAGAGCGAATGAGTGGATATGCCTGACAAGGGTCGGAGGATCAGAGCATAAGATCTTATTATATATAGATGACAGCCTAATATTCAAGAGAAACCCTGTTGAGTCCCTACCTGGGTTGTTGAAGGAGATAGCGTAGTTACTCACCTGTAACTGGTGTTCTCCGGGAACAGCAGGAATCAGCCCTCACATATGGGTGATGTCAGCATCAATGGAGCACGCACAGAGCATATCCCCAGCTTTCAAAGAAAGTCCTTGGGACATGCTACCACACATGCGTAGTCCCCTTCCTGTCCAAGGGTGCCATCTTGCTCGGTCAGATAACATAGCTAGGATGGCAGTCAAACTTTAAAAAGTAGGAGACAACTCCCAAGGGAGGAGGGAGGGTTGTGAGGACTGATTCCTGCTGTTGCCGAAGAAAGCATAGTTACTTACCTGTAACAGGTGATCTCTGGGAACAGCAGGAATAAGTCTTCACATATGGGTATCGTCGGTACCGACGGAGCCTGCGCGGGAACGCTCCCCAGCGTCCAGTAAGAAAGCTTTTGGGAGCATCCTACAGCGCCTGCGCGCTGCCTTCCCGCCTTTCCCAACCGCCTCTCTCCAGTTCGAGTTTTAAAGCTGAGACAAAGAGAGAGAGGAAAGGAAAGATAGATAGAGAGATACAACTCCTAAGGGAGGTGGGTGGGTTGTGAAGACTTATTCCTGCTGTTCCCAGAGATCACCTGTTACAGGTAAGTAACTGTGCTATCTCCAGGAACAAGCAGGAATGAGTCTTCACATATGGGGACTCCCTAGCTTCAGATGCCAGGGAGAGACCCCATGGTTGTGTGCCCTTGCAGAGGGCTCCACTTCCCCCCATGGATCTCTGGCATCCGACCAGGGTAGGTGGGTAGGAGTTGATTAGGAATGGAACAGGTGTTTGAGGACAGCCTGACCAAACGAGGCATCCCGGCGGGAGTCCTTGTCCAAACAGTAATGGGCTGTGAAGGTATGAACCGAGGCCCAGGTGGCCGCTCAACAGATTTGGTCGATGGACACAGAGTTTAGATGAGCCATTGAGGCTGCCATGGCTCTCACATTGTGAGCTGTGACATGGCCCTCCAGAGAAATGTTCCTACTCTGGAAAGCGAAAGAAATACACTGAGCAATCCAGTTGGACAGTGTTCTCTTAGAGACTGGACGTCCTAAATGAGAAGGATCAAAAGCAACAAAGAGTTGGGAAGACTTTCTATGTTGCTGTGTTCTTTTTAAGTAGAAAGCGAGAGCTCTCTTACAATCCAAGGTATGAAGATTCCTCTCTGCATTTGATGCATGAGGTCCTGGAAAAAAGACAGGTAAATATACCTTCTGGTTCAGATGAAAAGGCGAGACCACTTTAGGCATAAAGTGTGGATTGGTCCTGAGGACTACCTTATCATGATGGAAACTTGTATAAGGTGGATTAGCCACCAAAGCTTGCAACTCACTGATGCGGCGTGCTGAGGTGACTGCAATGAGAAAAACAACTTTCCAAGAAAGAAATTTCAAGGAGGTGGTGGCTAAAGGTTCAAAGGGTGGCTTCATAAGCTGGCCAAGAACCAGGTTTAAGTCCCATGCCACAGGAGTTGGTCTAATGGGAGGTTTAGTTAAAAGAAGGCCTCTCATGAATCTTGCTATAAGAGGGTGAGAGGAAATAGGTTGTCCATTAAGAGGCTTGAGGGATGCTGCAATAGCACTCAAATGGACTCTTACTGAATTTGTTTTCAGGCCTGCATGGGATAGATGCAGGAGATACTCTAGTAGAGAATTCAGAGGTATGGCAAGAGGGTTTAGACCCTTCTCTGAACACCAAATGGCAAATCTTTTCCATTTGAAAGCATAGGAATGCCTAGTAGAAGGCTTTCTAGAGGCATGAATAACATCTCTGACTTGTTCAGAGAGATGAAAATCTTGAAGGTCTAGGCCCTCAGCAACCAAGCCCTGAGATGGAGCGACTGGGGGTTTGGGTGCCACAATGTTCCCCCTTCCTGGGACAGAAGGTCTGGTGCAGAGCTCAAGTCCAGGGAAGGAGCTTGAGAGAGATGCAGAAGTAGAGGGTACCACACTTGGCGTGGCCAATGTGGAGCTATGAGGATCATGTTCCCTCGTTCCCTTTGAAGCTTGAATAGTGTTTTGGGAATTAGGGGAATTGGTGGAAAGGCATAAAGGAAGTCTTGACCCCAGTGAAGGAGGAAGGCATCCTTGGCCTGAACTCCCTGACACGGAATTCTGGAACAGAACCGGGGAAGTTTGGCATTCCACGGACTTGCAAAGAGGTCTATGTCCGGGGTTCCCCAAATTCGAAAAATCCTGGCTACCTGGTCCATGTGGAAATTTTGATTTATTGTAAACAAGCAACAAAAGACATACAAAAAGCAAAAACAGGCAACCCAAACAAGACCCACACCCCCAAAACCCCCACCCACCCCGACAGAGCACAAACAAGAAACTGAACCCCCCCCCGTGACCCACCTCCCCAAACCCACCATCAAACACAGCAAACAGCCCACGTGCCCAAACCCCCCCGACAACAACCCAAACCAGTCCAGGCAATGTTCATGTCCATGTCCATAGCATCCAACTGTTGGGGACTGCCAAACCACCCCCCCCCCCCACCATACCCGATACCCCCGCACCAGCATGAGAACCCAAAATACATAATCCACCATCCCCACCCCCGCCCCTAATAAGGAGCATCAGCTCCCCCACCCCTCACCCCAATCCCTGCCCCATCCCCCTCCACCCCACAAAGAAAACACATCACAAATAAAACCCACATCCCCGTACTAATATGAAAACCACCCACCCCCCCAAACAAAACATAAAGGCAACATCTGGCCCTTCCCCAACAAAATCCCACCAAAGAAACAATACAAAACCATAAAAAGAACAAAACATAGTGCTGCCCTGCAACGCAAGACAGCAGAGCGGGATGCACACAAGGGCAATGAAACTCCAGCCCTCCTGAAATGAGCGACAGAGCGATCAACTGAACCCATCCACCGAGGAGAGAGGGAGAGCGGAAGAGTGGCCAAACCTCCTCAAAGCTGCAGTACCATCACACCCTCCCCCCCCCCCGGTTTCCCCTCCCTATCCACTGGGAGAAAACCCCAAAACCCTAACAAGGAAACCCCAGGGCAACCCTTCCCCTCACGGGGGGCGGAGGGTGAGGTGACGCCACAGACGCTCCCAACGATGGGCCTCCACCACCCGCCTTTCGTGTTGCGCCATGCTGGACACTTCCTCCAAAATGTCCCGCACCACCTCGTCGAGGGGCAGGACCAACCCCCGGGCCGAAACATGACAGCACGCTTGCCACAGGTGGTAGCGCACTACAGCCGTGACGAGGTAAAGGGTCCCGGAGTCCTGCCTTAGAGGAAAGGACCAGGCCCCGTACACCCACTCCGCATACGTAAGGAGGGAAAGATCACGCAGGTGAAGAGCAGCGGACACCAACCGGCAGGCCGCCACATTAAAGGGGCACTGCCGGAGGAAATGATCCATGGTCTCCGTCTGCCCCTCACACCCTGCCCTCGGACAGACCCGCTCAGCCTGTGACCTGTACTTGAGGTTGTCCCTCACGTACAAACGCCCGTGGAAAGACAACCAGGCCACATCCCGAACCTTCTTCGGCAGCCGAGGGGAGTTCAACTGCCGAAGGCCCCGCTGCATCACATCCGCTGGACAGTCCCGCAGGGCCCACCGTGGTTGAAAGTGGGAGGTGAGTACCATCCGGTACAATCCTTTCCGCCCCAAGGACTGGGCGAGCGGGTCGGTCACCCCCCACCGCCGAATGAGCCCCACCATCGCAAAAACGTACGATGGGGCCTGTTCCCCACTCCGACGCACACGTGGGACCGAGGACGCCCCCTCCCACTGCTCCCAGAAGCGGGAGATCCACCCCCGATAGGAGGCCACCCACCAAACCCCACCCCCCTCCCGCATCCTATCCAAGTGAAACGCCATAGACAAGACTGACAGGAAGACAAGGGGGTGCAACATACCTAAACCACCCTGTGCCCGATCCAGGCAAACGATGTTGCGCCGGACAGGGTTCAGGCGGTTACCCCACAGAAAACAGAAAAAGACAGCACTAACAGACGCCTGACGGGACAACGGAAGAACGAAGACAGTGGCCATGTGCAGAAAGAGGGGAAGCAGAAACGTCCCAAGGAGTTTGATCTTCTCCTCAAACGTACACCTCCACCCCCTCCACCGCAGCACCCGACACCGTGCAGTCTCAAGACAACGATCCCAATTGGACATCGCACAGTCCTCCGAACCGAAGACGAGGCCCAAAACGCGGACCTCCCCCACGGGAGGAGGAAAGGGGGCGCAGGAAGGCGGGGAGGCCTCCGAGGGTCCCAACCACAGCGTCTGGCACTTGCTGTGGTTGACAACAGAATGGGCCACCTCCGAGTACTCCTCCACGGCCTCCCGCAGGGCCTCTACCCCTTCAGTGCCATACACGTAATCTGAGATGTCGTCAGCGTAGGCAACAACAGTCGCTGGGGGTGCACCAGGCGCCTCCAGGCCCCGCAACCCACCTGAGGACAATCTCCGGAGGAAGGGGTCGAGGGAGAAGACATGCAGCAGGGGGCTCAAAGGGCACCCCTGCCGTACCCCCGAGGCGACACAAAAAGGCCGTCCGAGCCACCCGTTAATAAACGGGAAGCTCACCCCCCCTCGGTACAGCGCCTGCAAGACGAAGAGGAAACCTGCGGGGAGGCCGAAGTGCTGGAGCACCACCCACAGGTACCGGTGACTGACTCGATCAAAGGCCTTGGACTGGTCCAAGGAGACCAACCAATGGTCCCGTTGGAGCGACCGGCCTCTCTCCACCATCTCCCGGACAGTGGCGACAGCGTCCAGAACCCCTCTCCCCCGAACGGAACAATACTGGGACGGTGACAGCAAAACGCCCGACACCTCCACCAGTCGGTTGGCCAAACACTTGGCCAGGATCTTCCGGTCCACGTTCAGAAGAGAGAGTGGCTGCCAAAAGTCCAAGGAGCTATCATCCTTTCCCTTGGAGAGCAGCAGGACAGACTCGCGAAATGACCGCGGGAGAAACCCCGTATCCATGATCTCCTGAAACAGGGAGGTCAGGAAGGGGGCCAGCTGGGAGATGAAAGTGCGATAGAACTCCACTGGGAGTCCATCGCGCCCAGGCACCTTCCCCAACGGCATGGCACGAATCGCCCTCTCCACCTCCACCTGCTGAATTGGAGCAGCGAGTGCATCAACCTGTGCCTGGACCACAGCCAAATACACCGGGGGAAGGCCCAGATACTCTCGGATATGGGTGAGATCCACAGAGCGATCCCCAAACAGGTCCGAGAAGTATTCCCCCACCATCCGCAAAAGGTCCTCCTGGGAGGTATGAAGGGTACCGTCCTTGTCAGACTGTGACTTCGATTTTTGGATGACATTTTCTTGTTATGGTCATCAACAAATGAGCAGTTGACATATTTTATTAATTGGCTTAATACCATCAGGATCAATATTCAGTTTACTGCCCATGTTAGTGCCCATCAAATTGAGTTTCTTGATGTGTTGGTCTGAAAACATGAAGGATCGTTTGTCACCACGTTATTATGTAAGCCCAGTCAACGGAATAGTTTGCTCCGTTTTCATAGTCATCATCCATTCTCCTTAAGGAGGGGCCTTCCTTTTGGCCAGTTTTTACATTTACGCTGGATTTGTTCCTCCTTGGAGGATTATAAAAATCAAGCGAGAGCCTTACGCACCCGTCTTTTGGACCGTGGATATCCCAAAAAAGTAGTTCAGAGAGCATATGTGAGAGCGCGTTTTTCTCATAGAGAGTGGTTACTGGGTATTCCCAACTCTCGTTCTGCTTCTGACATAAGGGAGGATTCGGATATGATCATGGGGGTGTTACCCTTCATGAAATACACAGCACATGTTACCAGCCTTTTGAAGAAATATTGGAAGGTGTTGCAATTGCACCCTTGTTTTCAGAAACCTCTTAGATTGGACTATACCAGGAGCAAGAACCTGAGAGATCGATTGGTTCACACAGTGTTACAACCTGTATCTTCTCCTACAGGGGATTTTAAACAGGGCCATTGGGCTTGTCACAATTGCAAGTATTGCAGTACTACTTTAGAAAGCATCCAGTGGTCACATCCAACCACTGGTAGATCTTTTACTTTCACGGGACACTCTACTTGCCAATCATCTTTTGTGGTTTACATGCTCCCTTGCCCCTGTGATTTATTATATATTGGCAGGACAATTCGTCTGGTGAAAATCCAATTGGAGGAACATGCCTCTAGAATTAAAACTAAGACTCTTTCAGCACCTATAGTGGAACATTGTATTCAGATGAATCATTCTTTTAGCGATCTTTGATGGAGGGTTATCGATTGGATTCCTGCTAGCCCTCGGGGCGGGGATCGCGAATGTAAACTTCAATGGCGAGAACAACGTTGGATCTTTCGTTTACAAACAGTGATTCCTACGGGATTGAACCTAGAATGTGATTGGTGGAGTTTAGTGTGAAATTTATGTAATCAGGATCTTAAACACTAACCAAGATGGTCGGTTCATTATAATTAGGCTTCTAGCTCCTCCCTTTATGATGTGTTGTCATTAGCCAATCAGCTGCCATCAATGCTACATAAAAGGAACCATTGGGTTCGGTGTCGTTTCCAAGGGGCGAGTACTTAGACAAAAAAAAGGGGAACACTTGATACAGGGCTCCGGATGAGCCCGAAACATGCATTTCATGTGTAACTTTGAAAGCCGGTGTTTATTTCTGGATGAGGAACATCGCCCGCTCACAAGATAAGTGTCTGTCACATTACTATTAATGAAATGGGCTTTGACGCTTGTTGAATAAAAGGGCTCTCCCGACACGGAGGGGAGAGTTTTCTTCTCTCTCGCTCATGCCGGTTGATCCCGACAAAAAATTGTTTATAACAAGTGGTTCAAAGTTATTTGATTGAATTCAATGGTAAACTTTCAATGACTTTCATGATTTAGTTAGTAGAATCTCTATGGACTGAAATTCCATGTAAAAAGGGAAAGGCGATGGCAGTGGGGGGTGTACTATCGACCGCCTGGCCAAAATGAACAAATGGATGATGAAATGCTCAAAGAAATCAGGGAAGCTAACAAACATTACAGCACACTAATAATAACGGGATGATTTCAAATACCCCAGTATTGACTGGGTCAGTGTCACGGTAGAACATGCTATGGAGATAAGGTTTCTAGATGAAATAAATGACTGCTTCTTGGAGTAGCTGGTTCATGAACCGACCAGAGGGGAAGCCATTTTGGACCTAATCCTTACTGGAACACAAGATCTGGTGCAAGAGATAAGGGTGTTGGGGCCACTTGGCAATAGTGATCATAACATGATCACATTTGATTTAATGAATGGAGGAGAGATGGTAGGAAATCTATAGTACTAACTTTTAACTTTCGAAAGGAAGACTATAATAATATGAGGAAAATAGTTAAGAAAAAACTAAAAGGAGCATTTGCAAAGGTTAAAGACTTACATCAAGCTTGGGTGTTGTTTAAAAATACTATCTTGGAAGCCCAAACTAGCTGTATTCCAAGCTTTAAGAAAAGTGGAAGGAAGTCCAAAAAACTGCCAGCATGGTTTAAAGGTGAGGTCAGAGAGGCTGTTGCCAAAAAGCTTCTTTCAGGAAATGGAAAAAAGAGCCAAATGACAAAAAGTGGAAAGAGCACAAACACTGGCAAGTTGAATGCAAGGCATTGATAAGGAAGCAAAGAGAGAATTTGAGAAGAAGCTTGCTGTGGAAGCAAAAAGACGTAATAAAGTCTTTTTCAAGTACATTTGTAGCAAAAATCCTGTGAGAGAGCCAGTTGGACCATTAGATGATAGATGGGTAAAAGGGGCACTAAGAGAGGACAAGGCCATAGCGAATGAATTAATTGCTTCGGTCTTTACTGAGAAAGATGTAGGGATGTTACTTATGACTAAAAATGTATTTAAAAGTGGTACTGTAGAAGAATTGAAAGAAATATCGATACACCGGGAAGATGTATAACAACTATTTGATAAAATGAAGAATAGCAATTCACCTGGACCGCATGGTATACATCCAAGGGTGTTGAAAGAACTAAATTTGAGACTGCAGACCTGCTATTAGTAATCTGTGGACTATCATTAAAATCATCTGTAATACCTGAATACATTGAAGGATGGCAAATGTAACGCCAATTTTTAAAAAGGGTTCCAGTGGTGATCCGAGAAACTACAGACCGTTGAGCCTGATGTCAGTACCCAGAAAAATGGTAGAAACCATCATAAAGAACAAAATTAATGAACATGTAGATAGTCATGGCTTAATGGGAGACAGCCAACATGGTTTTAGACAAGGAAGATCTTGTCTTACTAGTCTGTTCTGTTTTTTTGAAGGTGTGAATAAAATGGTAGATAAAGGTGAGTCGGTTGATATAGTGTATCTGGACTTTCAGAAAGCCTTTGACAAGGTCCCTCATCAGAGACTTTTGGCAAAACTAAAAAGTCATGGGATAGGAGGCAGTGTACTATTGTGGATCAGGAACTGGTTAAAAGAAAGAAAGCAGAGGGTAGGGCTAAATAGCCAAATTTCCCAATGGAGAAAGGTGAATAGTGGAGTACCCCAGGGATCTGTGCTGAGTCCGCTGCTTTTTGACATTCATAAATGACCTGGAAAAGAGAATAATGAGTGAGGTTATCAAATCTGCAGATGACACAAAACTATTTAAAGTTGTTAAAACCCATTGTGGAAAATTGCAAGAGGACCTTGATAAATTGGAAAACTGAGCATTCAAATGTTAGATGAAATTTAATGTGGACAAGTGCAAAGTTATGCACCTAGGAAATAACAACCCAAACTACGGTTAAACGATACAAGGTTCTACATTATGAACCACCAACCAGAAAAAAGATTTAGGCGTCATCGTCAATAACATGTTAAAACCCAGTGTGCAGCAGTGGCCAAGAGAGCAAATAGAATGCTAGGTACCATAAGGAAAGGAATGGAAAATAAAACAAAGGATATTATAATGCCTCTGTATCATTCCATGGTGCGACCGCACCTTGAATATTGTATGAAATTCTGGTCGCCATACCTTAAAAAGAATATAGCGTTATTAGAAAAGGTACAGAGAAGAGCTACCAAAATGGTAAAGGAGATGGAAGGATACCCCTATGAAGAGAGGCTAAAAAGGTTAGGGATCTTCAATCTGGAAAAGAGACGGCTGAAGGGAGATATGATAGACATCTATAAATTAATGAATGGAGTGGAACAGGTAAATGTAGATCGATTGTTTACATCATCAGAATATGGAAAGACTAGGGGACATGCAATGAAGCTACAGGGTAACCTATTTAAGACTAATAAGAGAACATATTTTTTCACTCAACGTGTAATCAAACTCTAGAATTTGTTACCAGAAGATGTAGTAAAAGCTGTTAGTGTAGCTGGGTTTAAAAGAGGTTTGGACAAGTTCCTGGAGGAAAGGTCCATAAACCATTATTAAAAGGGACCCGGGATATCACTGCTTGACCCAATACAAGCATTGTGGAACCTGTGTCTTTTGGGGAAACTGCTAGGTACGTATGGCCTAGATTGGCCACTGTTGGAAACAGGATACTGGGCTTGATGGACCTTGGTCTGACCCAGTATGGCATATCTTATGTTCTTATGTTCTCAGAGGTGGAATAACGTCCCTGTACAAGTGGCCAGCCCCGGACGTACAGGGTCGACATTAGAATCAGCCTTGTATGTACATCCAGGGCCAGTGACCGCCCTAACTCCGCCCCCAATCTGCCCGTTCTCTGCCCCCATCCAGCTTCTCTGTACAACCAGCGGGGAAGTTAAACGCTGGGGGGGAGGGCACGAAGAGCAGTGATGGATATTCCGTTGGGACATCCATCCCCACTATTCGTGGGACAGAATAACCCCCATTGTATACAATATCTTGAGAAAAATTGGAAATATTCCAGCTGTATGTCATCATAATATTTTAATAGCATGTTCAAAGGTATACAACAAAAAAAAGATGTCTGTGCAACTTAAACCTAGTAATTTCTGAGAAAAAAAACAAAATATGACCTGGACAGGATTAATGGCACCCTTTTCTAATATTTGATTGCACAATCCTTGGCAATGATGAAAGCCTCCAAATGTACGTTCCAGGCCTCCAGTTCCTGAGGCAGCAAAAGAGCCCCATAACATTATCGAACCTCCGCCATATTTTACTGTAGGGAGGGTGATTTTTTTTACCTTATAAGGTTCATTTCTTTGCCTGTAAATGTATCGCAGATCTGCATTGCCATCAAGCTCAAGTTTGGTTTCATCTGTCCACAGAACAGTTTCCCAGAAGAACTGTGGTTTCTCAAGGTGGGTTTGGGCAAAGATCAGGCGTGCCTTTCTTTGTCTTTGAGTAGTGGGGTCTTCCTTGGCCTTTGCCCATGAAATCCTTCTTTATTTAGTGCACAGCATATATTGCGGGATGAAACCACCACTCTAGATTGCTCCATGTCAGCCTTAAGCTCTTTGGACGTTGTATGTGGTGTTTTTCCAACAGTTCGCACAAACCTTCGAAGACTTCTTGGATTAATTTTCTTCTTCCCACCATGTCCTGGGAGGTTCTTCACAGTTCCAGGAGCAGAAAAGTTCTTAATAACATTGTGAACTATAGACACAGGCATCTCAAGGTCTTTGGAGATGGCCTTGCACCCCTTTAAAGTTTAATGTTTGGTGATAATGGCTTTTCTGACAGTCACAAGCAGAGGTTGAAAGGGGCTAGGGTCACTCTTTCAGCAGCCACGCTGTCAGAGACAGGGAGCCCAGGTTGGGCTACAGGAGAGAGCCCCCTTCCTAAGACAGGAGTCCCAGAGAGGTCCCCAACGGAATGGGGGTTTCCACCATTAAGCAGAGGAGCAGAGGGAACCACGGTTGTCTGGGCCACCGAAGGGCTATCAGAATGAGCGAGACACTGTCATGGAGGGTCCTGAACAAAGTTTTGGCAATCAGCGGCGTAGGAGGGAAGACGTAAATGAGGCCCTCCGACAATGATACAAGGAATGCGTCCACTCATGCGGCTGGAGGACCCTGCTCAGCCTGTCGGCCAGCAGGTTGTTCTGGCCTGGTAGGTATACCGCCCGCAGGAGGATACCCTGTTGGACTGCGTACGAGCAGAGGACCACTGCCTGAGAGAGGGCATGAAACCCTGTACCCCCCTGTTTGTTGACATAGAACATCACCACCTGGTTGTCTGTCTGGACCAGCACCGGCTGGTGATGCAGGCGGTGACCTGAACCCACTGCTCAAGGTCGGACGACTGCAGCCAAGCTTGGCATCGTGTACCGATGCCTGCCACCGCTACTCGAGCCACCAACTCGAACCCATCATAGGCTGCCCAAGACATAAACTTGGAGCACTCATGGATGCCCTTAGCCAGGCTCTTGAACCACTGCAGGGGTTCCTCGGAGAGACCAGCTGAGAACCCGGCGAGTTCATTCGCCAGGTCTCTCGGGTACATACCCATGTACAACTGGTAGGCCTGGATGCGACCGATGAGCATCGAGCCCTGGTAACACTTTCTGCTGAGGGCGTCCATGGTGTGGGCCTCCTTGACAGGGGGCACTGAGGAGTGCGTCTTATGGATCTTCAGCCGACGCATGGCCAACTCCACCACCATGGAGTTATGCAGCACTTGTGATTTCTGAAAGCCCGGGCTCTGGCAGACTCGATATATCGAGCCGAGCCGCTTGCTAACCACTGGCACCAATACTGGGTCTCCCACATATGGAGCATCAGCCGTTCCAGGATGGGAGGGATAGGCATTGTGATCGATTCCCTCAGAGGTGCCTCGTACTGGAGGATTTCCAACTCATCTGCCCAAAGATCCTCCTCTGACTCTGTGGGGAACGCCAGGGCCATAGATATGTCCTTGACAAAATCAAGGAAGCCCTTATCTTCGGGGTGGGACGACCGTCGAGGCTCCAAAACAGGAGAGTCAGATGAGACATTGCGGTGGCGACGGGCATCAGGAGACTCCTCATCCTCCGTCTCCCATTCGGAGTAGTCCGTTCAGGACTCATAGAAGGGCTGCTCCATGGATCTCGGAGAGCCCAAAGCTCCATGGCCAGTGCCCGACATACTGGCCAGGAATGATCACAGTCCCGTCGAACGGGAGTCAGATCGAGACCTCGGCCAGGGATCGACTCAAGGCTGAAGGACCTCGAGGATCGGCTCGGCCTCCGGGGACGTCTTTGTCGTCGAGGGCCCGGTGGTTGGGACGGAGGAACCGGTCATGGCGGACAACAGCGCCCCCTTGCTGGTCCATGAAAGCAGACAAACTGTGCTCCAGGGCCGCCAATCTGGACTCCAGACCAGAAGGCTCTGCAGCATTCGGCATGGGCACCGAGGGACTCAGGCCTAGCACCAGCTCCCCTGAAGGGGAGTCCTTGACAAGGATGGTGTCTGAGGACCGAGGCTGGTCTGAGATTGAATTCTTCCAGGGGACCTTTGCAGGCCGCTTCTTCTCCAAAGCCCCAGACGAACATCTCGGACTGCAGGACCTGGCTCAGGGGGTACCAGGCCAGTCTGATCCATCCAAGGACACCGCCTTCCAGGGTTTTTTCTTCTTCTTGGGTTCCCTCAAGGGAGACACCCTTTCTGAAGACCTACTGCGAGGCTCGGGCTTGGAAGGGTCCGCCCAAGGCGTCGAGGCCTCAGACGAGACCCTGGCCTTCAGAGGCATCAGGGACTCGGTAAAAAACGTATTGTGCTGCTGCTGGCGGCTCTAGAGGGCCTTGTTGGAATCCTCTTGCAAAGACTGCATGCTGCCAGGTCACAGTCTGGCCCAAGGCAGCGGAGACAGCACTCATGTGTGTCGGTCAAGGACATAATTTGTGAGCATCTATCACATTTCTTAAAGTCACTGGTAGCCATAGGGGAAAAGAGCACCCCTGTAAGATCGAAGACCCATTGGGCTGCCAATCAGAAAAAAGGCATGAAGACGCCAAAGAACAAAACTACAAAATAAACCCAAACTCGATGCCGAGGCAACGAGGTCGGGTGGTGGGAAGAGTACCAGTGAAATACTGGAGGTGAGTTTGAAACTCAGAGAGAAAAATCAACTTTTTCCGAGGACATGGCAGACGAGCGTCTGAAGGGCTCCGTGGAAAAAAGGAGACTGAGCAAGATGGCACCCTTGGGCGGGAAGGGGACCACACATGCGTCGTGCCATCTCCCAAAAGCTTTCTTTGAAAGCTGGAGAAATGCTTCCGTGAAGGCTCCGTCGGTGCTGACGTCACCCATATGTGAGGACTGACTTCTTGTTTGTTCCCAGAGAATGACATGATCAGACTTCTGAGCCCCATAAAGGAGCTTAACTGTAGTGTTCTGCACCAGTTGAAGACACCAAATCAATTTCTGCTATAAGCCATAATACAAAGAATTAGAATGATCTAATTGAGGAATAACCAAAGTCAGAAGAGTAAAAAGTGATGAGCAATCAAGACAATACTGAATAGAATGCAGGCGGAATAATAGAAAATAAAATTTACCCATAACATTTGAAATCTGTGTTATAAATATAAGTTCGCTACCTTCACCGAATCCCTTAAAGCAATTGGGATTTCAGAAATAATAGGCAACAAAGTCAGATTCAATAAGGTAGCAGACCTTGACAAAAGAAGAATGTCAGATTTCTTGAAATTCAACTTAAGAGCATTGGAGTGTTACCATAAGGAAATTACATTCAGCTTAGACACAACCTCCAAAATAAGCACAGAGAAGTAAAAGGCAGAAGAAGCTGTATATAAATGTATTAATAAAAAATGTAAAGCCCAAAGATGCCAACAAGTAGGCCAAAGGGGCAAAATAGATGTTAAAAAGTATTGAGCCCAATAAAGAGCCCTGCGGAACCCCAGAGATAGAAGAAAAAGAATGGGGAAGTAATCCTTTGACAGTAAATTGAAAATGTGTGAGCGGGAAGCTAAGAATGAAACCAATCCAAAACTGTATCAGAAATTGAAAAGAAAGTCAAATGATCAAGAAGAACAGAACGATTAACCAAATGAAAAGCAGAACTCAAATCCAAAGGAAAAAAGCAACACATCAGAACCAGCACCAAACTGTAGGCGGACATAGTCCACCAAAGCCAAAAGAGCTTTTTCAGTGGAAGTATGGGTATGAAAACCCATTTGCCTAAAATGCAATAAATCTGAGAATCCAATTAAAGAAGAAAGTTGCATAATGACCATCTTCTCAACAATCTTAGCAACAAACAGAAGAGTTGAGAGTGATCAATAGTTAGAAACAAGAGAAGGATCAACCTTGGGGTCCTTAAGCTTAGGCAAAACAACATGGTTTCATGCAGAAGGGACCAAACCTTGACCTAAAGAAGAAATAAGCATCGAATGAAGAAAGACAATAAAAGAATCAGGCACCTGCTTCAAAAGAAAAACAGGCAAAGGGTCCTGAAGTGATGAAAATGATTGCATAGAACCAATGGCCTTGGTTAATTCTTACGGGGTGGCAATAGATTGATTTTTAACACATTTACATGTGTCCACATTCTCTACTGCCCCTCCTATGGAATTTCAGGTGTTCTGACTTGTACATCCCAGGGGACATCTAAATGGCTTATCTGCTTTACAGAGTTAAACCCTGTGCCTTCCTCTATTGAGATCTGAAGATCATGACAGTCTCCCAGCCTCTCTATGACCTAACTGTTAAAATGTACTGAAAGGTGGACAAAGATCACTATTAAACTTTCCTGACAGCTTTGTTTCTGTCAGCTCGCTGCTGTTTCTGCCCAGATGAAACGGTAACTCTTTACCTCTTCTCTCTCAAATTGTCATGAGCAAGTATAACTCAATGCCCTCTTGCTATCGCAAGTGTTCTCAATGTTTCAGAACATCAAGAGATTAAACTCCATGAATGTTTCCTGTTAGTGATTGCAGAACACAGCATTTTTATGCTGCCCCTTGCTGATTAGCTTAGGTCTATAAAAAGAAGAGTTTTTACATGGCAAAAAATAGAACTCCAGATAAATAAGAAACCATATCAAGTGTAAGGAACCTGTTTCACCACACTCCCAATTCCATTTCTTAGTAGTTTAAAGTTGAGACCTTAATACCAGATACAATCAAACGGGTCAATATTTAAACACCACAGTCAGAGTTTTTTAAAATACTAGCCACAGCACTTAAATAATTCAAGAATGTTCAGCGCCAATGCTGAATATCTCTGGGGGTAGTTTCTCCCAATGGGTTAGTTTTGTACATATCATGGCAGTCGTGAACCTCACTTCTAAGCCAGGGTATTTGGAATATGATCTTAATCTCGCAAATTTACTGCTAATGCTCAGCATTAATATTTGCATCGTGCCAAAGAGAGCCTTCTGTTGGAGTTCATAAGATGTAATATGTATGGGTAGTTTGTCAAGATGCGCTTGGAAATTCTTCTTTATCAAGCCTGTGGGTCCTAGTACAATGGGAAATATTTCTGTATCTTTCTGCCACATTTTCCTGGTCTCTGATTGCAATTCTTGATACTTGATACCTCTCCATGCAATTCACAGAATAATCACTCGGTACCGACACTTCTATTATCAATGCTGTTCTGGTGTTCTTGTCCTTTACTACTGCAGTGTGGTGACTGCTGACGTTATCTGGATGGCAGGAATATTCAGCTCACTATTTGAAAAGCCATCTGGATAAGTTTGGACAACAAAGCAGCTGTCCTAAGTTACGCGGATAGTTCTCCAGATAGCGGGCTGGATATCACCGCCCATAAAACATGCAAGTATTCTTCCTGAAGAGAGTGACATATTTTTTTAATTAGTGTCTGTAAAGTAAAGATGTGGTCAGTGCTTCAGTACAGACATTTGCTGTTCATTAGGAATTTTAGTATTTGTTTTTTAGAACATTACAGATCAGTTTGCTAATATACTTTTGACACAGATCTCTCTATAACTATCTGGGTTTGTGGTATCCCCATGTTTATAGACTGATATTATTAATCCCATTCACTACATCTTAGGGAAGTTGTCAGAAAATAGAATCAGGTTAAATAATTTTAACAATGTTGTATTTGAGTATTTCATTTAGCATCCTTATTGAGGTTGGTGTGCACAGACCAGGAGAAGGACCTCGGAGTGATTGTTTCTGAGGATCTCAAGGTGGCGAAACAGTGTGACAAGGTAGTGGCAAAAGCCAGGAGGATGCTGGGTTGCCAACAGAGAGGAATTACCAGCAGAAAGGAAGAGATACTAATGCCACTGTACATGTCGCTGGTGCGGCCTCACATGGAATACTGTGTTCAGTTTTGGAGATCATATCTCACAAAGGATATAAAAAGACCGAAAACAATTCAGAGGAAGGTGACCAAAATGATTTGGAGCCTGTGCCAGAAGACATATGTGAAGAGACTTGAAGACCTAAATATGTATATGTTAGAGGAGAGGAGGGACAGGGGAGATATGATATAGACCTTTAATAAAGAGTATTAATGAACAAACAAACCTCTTCCAAAGACGGGGAAGCTGTAAAACTAGAGGGCACAACATGAAGCTGCAAGGGGGTAAACTGAAAGGCAATGTCAGGAAATAGTTTTTCACTGAAAGGGTGGTGGATGCTTGGAATGCCCTTCCTGAAGGAAGTGGTGGGGGCAAATACAGTGACAGAATTCAAAGTGACTTGGGACAGACACAGTGGATCCCTTTATAGCAACAGGGTTAAATCAAAATAAACATAACTCTCTTATATCTCAACAAATAGGGGTGACCTACACGGAGCAGTGGGTACACCCCTAAACAAAGGCATGAGGGGGGGTGACCTGCACAGACCAGCGGGGCACCTACTCTTACCACCTTGTTGGGCAGACTAGATGGACCATACTGGTCTTCATCTGCCATCATATACTATGTTACTATGCTTTTCTAGACTTTAGTGACGTGGTTCTCAACCCAGTCCTCTGGGACCTCCAGGGCAGTCAGGTTTTCAGGATATCCACAATGAATATACATGAGGTAGATCTGCATGTGCTGCTTTTTTTGTGTGCAGAGCTTCCATTGTATGCAAATCTATCTCATGCATATTCATTGTGGATATCCTGAAAACCTGACTGGCCTGGGGGTCCCAGAGGACTGGGTTGAGAACCACTGCTTTAATGTCTTGAGGAATTCCTTCATATCAGGAGCATCTAGTGGCATTGTACATTCTTTGATTACTCTTTTTAGTGGGTTTAATTTCTCTGGGGTACGCTTCTGATCCTGAGTGAGATCTTCACGATTGATCTTCATATAGAGGTGGTCAATCCAAATGTTACTATTCTGGACTGCTAATTCAAGTTTGGTTTGCCCCACAAGGAATTGTCATCTATAGCCTCATTAATTTCAAACTATTTTTTCTTCATCTATTCAGATTTTTTTCAGTTTTAAGATTGTTTTGTAATTTCAAAGATTATGGGAGCAGATGCTGCGTAAATCTTCTCTTTGACGCTCTATATTTCAGGTGAGATTTTTCTTAAATGTTTAAATTCCTTATCAAACCAGGTTGTTTTTGATGTGTTTTATTTGATCTTTAAATTCTGGTTTAGTAGTTAACTATTCCTCTGTTATTCTGTGGAAAATTGCATTTATATCTATTATAGCTTGGTCAGTTTTTTGTGGGGTGTAGTTGTACTTTCCATTCAGAAAGGTGTTAATTTTGTATTTTACTGCTAGGATTTATGATATTTTTAATTACTTTGGTGTCTTCATATGAATTTTGGGAGAGACTATGAAAATAATGAAGTGGGGCGGTAGGTGCAGGTATTTGTGGGACAGTTCATTTATTAGGCAAAGTGAGACAGTGACCTCAGGTGACAAATTTTTTAGGGTGACAAGAGGTTGGTTTACTAAAACATATTTAGGCTTTTTCAGTTAACATGGTGCATTTGTGAAAACAGCACTGTGTTCACTGCAAAAGCTGTGCGGTGTATATTGAGGGCATGCACAGCATTTCCCCAGCAGATACCACACTGAAGCAGACAGCACGGCGCAAAAGCACCTAGATACAGCAAGCACCACCCATTGAGGTGGCGTTAGTTGCACCCACAATGTCTGCAAAACATGCGGCTACAACATGCTGTTGACACACCCACTCTCTGCTTACTGTGTGCAACTAACATGTGGTATGCAGATAGCACAGAAAATCACTAAGCTATCTGCATTTGCCCCACGATAGCTATTAACGCAGCGCATTGGGAAAACGCTAATGCTGCATTAACAGTTAACGCGGTTTAGTAAACATGCCCCCAAGGGTCCCACAAAATGCCCCTTTTATATCAGCCAGGAGATGCACAGAAAGCTGCACCTTTAAAAAGCTCTTCTTAATCTCCAAGACCAGCTTTTCAGGCTGGGTAGTCATTTTCATTTCTGCACCCTGTTGGGGTTCAGCAAAATTTTCCTCATGGTCTTTGTTAGCAAACCAGTCCATTTAATTCCAGCAAAGGAGTGACAATAAATTAAATGTACAAAATAATCAATGTTTTAATGTATCTAATGTGATGAGATAGGAAATTAAACTCTGCTCTCCTTTAGTGCAAACTACTCAACCTCGTAGATTTGGAACATAACCGGACGTCCTCTGGCTTTAAGCATTTCGATAAAAGCTGCTCTTTGCAGATATATAAAAGCCTTGAAACTTTTACTGATATTTGATTTTTAAAGTTGATGTTTTTATCTGTGATTATTTTAATTATGTTTTGATAGTTTTGTAGAGAATTTTGGTACCTACCTTTTCTTTTGTTTGCTGCAATTCTTGTATTTTCTTGACTGACTTCTGGTTTTGAAAACTTTAACCCCAAACTAACATATAGGATAAATGGCACCATATTTTATTTATTTAGCTGTATTTATATCGTGCTTTTCACTGGGTCAAAGCGGTCAATTGGGAGATACATTTAACACGAGGGGATATGACACACATATGCTAATACTTACAGGGAACATGGGCAATGGAGGGTTAAGTGGCTTGCCCAAGACCACAAGGAGTACCTATAGGACTAGAAATCCCAGTCCCTCTGGCCTGAAGTACCTTGTCCTAACCACTAGGCCACTCCTCCCATATGTACCCTTTGCTAATGAAAATGTGGAATTATGAGGCTTTTTCAGTGGACAACTGTTGTAATGTGCTGCAATGACTGGTACTGCATATTTCACAGCGGCTTCACACTTTTTTCTAGAGCCTTTTTTTAAGACTCCATTCCACTAGGATAGTAAAATTAAATAGTATATTATGATTTTCCATGTGAGAAAAATAGAAAGAAAAGAAAAAACTATATTTCTCCTCCCCAGGAATTAATGGGGATAGAGAGACCACCCATAATTACCCCTTGGAGCTGGAGTAAATCTATTCCGGCGAAGACCTTAGTGAGGTAAACAAAAGGCACCTATCTTGGTGGTGAATCACCAGTTATGGATGGAAGTGGAGTCCGTATGAAGCCTGATGCTGGAGAGTACTGTCAGAATCCATTTTCTGTGCACTCTGAGTATTTTTTCAGGATCTTCCAAATATCTTTTTCAAAGACTGAAAACACACCAATGGGCCAATGCAGTAAAGTACGCTAGGCTTTGAGCACAGGTTAGTTCAGCTTTTGTACACAATTTTGTACACTACCAATGCAGAATGGAGTTTTGCGCACAAGATAACTGTTCGCAAAGCCTTGAGCAGACAGCAGCACACAGCGCATTCAAATCTATGATGACAAAACAATTAGCAGAGAAGTGCGCAGAAGACCAAGATGTTGGGATTTTTACCGCAAGGTCTCAGAAGGCGTAAAGGGCTAGCTCATAGGTTTGCAGTCAGAATTGAGAAGGGATTTATTCCTTTTTCTTCTCTATTGTAGAGCACCCGCAACTTTTTTTCTGATTTTGCTGAAGGAAGTGGTGAACATAAGATATGCCACACTGGGTCAGACCAAGGTCCATCAAGCCCAGTATCCTGTTTCCAACAGTGGCCAATCTAGGTCATACATACCTAGCAGTATCCCCAAGAGACACAGGTTCCGCAATGCTTGTATTGGGTCAAGCATTGATATCCTGGGTCCCTTTTTAATAGTGGTTTATGGACCTTTCCTCCAGGAACTTGTCCAAACCTTTTTTAAACCCAGCTACACTAACAGCCTTTACTACATCCTCCAGTAAGAAATTCCAGAGTTTGATTACACATTGAGTAAAAAAATATTTTCTCTTATTTGTCTTAAACAGTTTACCCTGTAGCTTCATTACAGCTTCGATCTATCAGGCATTAATATTACCACATTTCGACTACGCCAACGTAATTCTACATGGTCTCCCTCAAACAACTCTAGCTCCGCTCCAGCTCGCAATGAACACCGCTGCAAGAGTACTAACAGGGGCGTCACGGAGAGAGCACATAACACCAGTACTGATGAACCTCCATTGGTTACCGGTGCAAGCAAGAACCCTCCACAAAGTTCTAACCTTAACCTTCAAAGCCTTAAACACCCTGACCCCCACAGCTATCAGCAAGATGATACATAAAGTACCACAGAACAGAAACAGAAGATCCACGATGCAAAACACCCTAGAGGTACCAAAAGTAATAACGAAATGCACAAAAGCAACAATAAATAGGGCCTTTACGATTTATGCACCTAGAGCATGGAATGCCCTCCCCACCTTTATACGAAACATCTCGTACCTAACCCACTTCAGGAAGGCATTAAAGCAGCACCTGTTCACTACATACTACCCCGAATCCAGCCTTAGTAATCATACATATGAACCCTCAGACAATCACTCGCTACACCTAAACAATCAGATTCAGTATGAAAAAGGATAATCAACTTATCCCTCAGAAGTACTCCCAGAAATAGAATTTAGACTCCCAGTGTAAATAAGATGTAGATAGGATCTGCCTGAAAACAGATAACAGCGTAAATACAATGTATATAGTTCCCCCAGTTACTTCCAAGTTGATCTCCCTGTTTATTGTAAATACAACTCAGAGTGCCTGTGTTGTATAGTTGATGTTAAATGTAAACCGCTCTGATCTAAAATAGAGCGGTATAGAAGAACTGTTAAATAAAATAATAAATAAATAAATAAATGTCCCCCTAGTCTTTCTATATTCTGATAGCGTAAACAATCGATCTACGTTTACCCGTTCCACTCCATTCATTAATTTATAGACCTCTATCATATCTCCCCTCAGCCGCCTCTTTTCCAGGTTGAAGAGCCCTAACCTTTATAGCCTCTCTTCATAGGAGTAGCCTTCCATCCCCTTTACCATTTTGGTGGCTCTTCTCTGTACCTTTTCTAATAACGCTCTATCCTTTTTAAGATACAGCGACCGGAATTGCACACAATATTCAAGGTGCGGCCGTACCATAGAATGATACAGAGGCATTATAATATCCTTTGTTTTATTTTCCATTCCTTTCCTTATGATACCTAGCATTCTATTTGCTTTCTTGGCCGCCGCTTGGGCGGAGGGTTTTAACATGTTATCCACGATGACGCCTAAATCTTTTTCCTGGGTGGTGGTTCCCAATGTGGAACCTTGCATCGTGTAACCATAGTGAATACAACTAGCAGGGGAGCTATGCTGGAATGATGTTATTTATGTGCATGTGCTAGAATGCTATATTTCTGTGAAGCAGTTCTCCTAAGACTAACCCTGCTAGGGCCAGTTAGGGGAACCTCCTGCAACTTGAATTCCTTTTCCCTCTCTCGGAGCCTGTCAGCAACACGTCCTTCCAGCTGCTGAGGACTGAAAGACTGGTCTCTGACACCAGGGGGAATAGGTAGGCTGTCAGCAAGTCTTTGACGATTTCAGTCCTCAGCTGCTGAAGGAGGTTGACTACCCTACTGTTCCTGGACTGGCCTAGAGAGGCGAAAAAGGAATATTGGTGTTTATGCACCAGATAGCATTGCAGCACATGCTCACGAGTGCCAACCAGTTCTGTGGGCAAGATATAGATGCTGCTAACAGAGAGCCATGTCCACATGTGTCTGTATCACGCTGCTTGTTTAATACACACCTTCTGTGCACAATCTATTTGCATGATCTTAGTTTACAGCATCAGAGAGCAAAACTTCAGTGTTAAGATCTGCGTTAGGAATAACCTGCACCATCCTTTAGAGCAGGGTCTCTGCATAGCTCTTCAAATAGCTGCTGACTATCCCCTTTCACAACAAAAGCTATTCAAAAATACCTACTATTTAGCTGCTATTTACCTAGTGGAAGATGAATCAAACCCTATGAAAATAAAACGATGATTGCCTACATTTTGGCTCTACATATCAAAATGGATTAACACAGCAACCAGCCAACTTTATTCAAACTGTGTAGACTGATTTGAAGGTTTTATGCACTTTTTGGCCTTGGGTCTATTATAATAGAAACCCGCCTCACCCTCTTTAGATGGCCCAACCTCTATGTTCCTCATATCTCATGCTGGAAGTGGTTGATCTCTTTTCTTTAGGAAGAAAGGGATCAACTCAGTGATCCTGTCAAGAAACCTCTGCTGCTGTTTCCTACTACAGGACTTTTCTTCTGCTCTACATTCAAATGCCAGGCATTTCCATGGTGCTGCACAGCAGGAACACCTTTGCTTCCCATTGCATCTGATATGCAAATAAAACACAGCCCCCGCTGCAAATGAATTTTCACATCTGCCAATATCTGAACTTAACGTAGAACACAATGACACCTTGCTTAACTGGGTACATTCCCAACATACAGCATATTTAGAAGCAGATTGTGCATTCAAGCTTGAATATTTTAGTGGTGCAAATACTGTAGACGGCTAAAGACTGCCAATTTATGCACAGTATTTTGTTGCATATTTATATGCAACCAAAGTATTCTACAAAATTGTTGTTTTCACAAATCATGGGGGTCACTTTAGAAGCTCTATTCGTGATTTGCATGTCTGACAGCACCCATTCAGATGTCCCACTTGCATTCCTATGTCCAGCGAAACCACATCTAAGTTGGATGAGGGTGTGGAAAGCACAGTTACTTACCTGTAACAGGTGATCTCTGGGAACAGCAGGAATAAGTCTTCACATATGGGTACGTCGGTACCGACGGAGCCTGCACGGGAACGCTCCCCAGCTTCCCAAAAAGGAAAGCTTTTGGGAGCATCCCACAGCGCCTGTGCGCTGCCTTCCCGCCTTTCCTAACCGCCTCTCCTCAGTTCGAGTTTTAAAGCTGAGACAAAAGAGAGAGAGGAAAGGAAAGATAGATAGAGAGATACAACTCCTAGGGGAGGTGGGAGGGTTGTGAAGACTTATTCCTGCTGTTCCCAGAGATCACCTGTTACAGGTAAGTAACTGTGCTATCTCCAGGAACAAGCAGGAATGAGTCTTCACATATGGGGACTCCCTAGCTAAGATGCCTGGGAGAACCCCAAGGATATGAGACCCTGGGAAGGGTTCTACCTCCTCTTATGGATCTCAGGCATCTATCCAGGGATGGAGGGTAGGAGTTGATTAAGAATGGAACAGGTGTTTGAGAACAGCCTGACCAAACAAGGCATCCCGGCGGGAGTCCTTGTCCAAGCAGTAATGGGCTGTGAAGGTATGAACCGAGGCCCAGGTGGCTGCTCGACAGATTTGGTCGATGGACACAGAATTTAGATGAGCCATAGAGGCGGCCATGGCCCTCACATTATGAGCTGTGACATGGCTCTCCAGAGAAAGGTTCTTACTCTGGTAGGCGAAAGAAATACACTGAGCAATCCAATTGGATAGTGTTCTCTTAGAGACTGGAAGTCCCAAATGAGAGGGATCAAAAGCAACAAAGAGCTGGGAAGACTTTCTATGTTGCTGTGTTCTTTGTAAGTAAAAGGCAAGTGCTCTTTTACAATCCAGAGTATGAAGACTCTTGTCTGCACTTGATGCCTGAGGAGCTGGAAAAAAAAACAAGTAAATATACCTCTTGATTAAGATGAAAAGGTGAGACCACTTTAGGCATGAAGTGTGGATTGGTCCTAAGAACTACCTTATCATGATGGAACCTTGTATAAGGTGGATTAGCCACTAAGGCCTGCAGCTCACTGATGCGGCGAGCTGAGGTGACTGCAATGACGAAAATAACCTTCCAGGAAAGAAATTTCAAGGAGGTGGTGGCTAAGGGTTCAAAAGGAGGCTTTATAAGCTGACCAAGAACTAGATTTAAATCCCATGCCACCGGAGGAGGCCTAATGGGAGGTCTAGTTAAAGTTAGGCCTCTCATGAATCTTGCAATAAGAGGATGAGAGGAAACAGGTTGTCCATTGATAGGCTTAAGGGATGCTGCAATAGCACTTAAATGGACCCTTACTGAATTTGTCTTAAGGCCTGCATCAGAAAGATGCAGGAGGTATTCCAGTAGAGAATTCAGAGGGAGTGCTAGAGGGTCGAGACTCCTTTCAGCACACCAAATGGAAAATATTTTCCATTTAAAAGCATAGGAACGTCTAGTGGAAGGTTTTCTAGAAGCATGGAGGATATCCTTCACTTGTTGAGAAAGATTCCAGCTTTGAAGGTCTAGGCCTTCAGTAACCAAGCTCTGAGGTGAAGGGACTTGGGGTTTGGGTGCCACAAAGTCCCCTCCTCCTGGGACAGAAGGTCTGGAGCAGCTCCCAAGTCCAGAGAGGGGGCTTGGGAGAGATGCAGAAGTAGAGGGTACCACACTTGGTGTGGCCAGCGTGGAGCTATGAGGATCATAGATCCTTGATCCCTCTGGAATTTGAACAGAGTCTTGGGAATCAAGGGAATGGGTGGAAAGGCATACAGGAAACCCTGACCCCAGGGAAGGAGGAAGGCATCCTTGGCCTGAACTCCCTGACACGGAATTCTGGAACAGAAGCGGGGAAGTTTGGCATTCCACGGACTTGCAAAGAGGTCTATGTCCGGGGTTCCCCATTCTTGGAAGATTCTGAGTCCCTGATCCATGTGCAGGGACCATTCGTGTGGGAGCAGAACTCGACTGAGTCTGTCTGCCCAAGAGTTTTGGATTCCTGGGAGGTATACTGCCAGGAGATGGATTTGATGCTCTCTGGCAAAGGCCCACAATCTTAAAGCTTCGTTGCAAAGCGACAGAGAGCCAGTGCCTCCTTGCTTGTTTATGTAAAACATGGCTACTTGATTGTCCGTATGGATGAGGACTGTCTAGTAGCTGAGCAGGGTATGAAAGACCTTGAGAGCTAGAAAGACTGCTCGAAGCTCCAAGAGACTGATATGAAGAAAGGTCTCCTGTGGGGACCAAGTGCCTTGGGTGGAGAGGTCTTGTAGATGAGCTCCCCAACCTGTTTTGGAGGCATCTGTTGTGAGAGTTGCTTGGGGCAACAATTGTTGGAAGGGGGAGCCCAGCAACAGATTTTGACTGGACATCCACCACTGGAGAGACCAAAAGAGACGTTTGGAGGTTGCTATTTGGTCTGAGAGAGCTCCTGATGCTTGAGTCCACTGAGTGGACAAAGTCCATTGGGCTGCTCTCATATGTAGGCGAGCATAGGGTACCACATGCACTGTGGAAGCCATGTGGCCTAGCAGTTGTAGCATCTCCCGGACAGTTAAGTGGTTCTTTGACTGAACCTGAGAGGCTAACTGCACTAGGCGTAGGCAACGGGCCTGAGGAAGATAGGCCCTTGCAGTGGTAGTATCTAGCCAGGCCCCTATGAACTCTAGGGACTGAGTAGGGGTGAGCTGGGACTTTGGGAGGTTTACCACAAGTCCCAGATACTGTAGAATGCGCCTTGTGCAGTCCAGGGAAGTCTGGGCCTCTGACTGAGATGGAGCTCGGATGAGCCAGTCGTCCAGGTATCGGAATACAAATATTCCCAGAGTGCGTAGAAATGCAGCTACTGTTGCCATGCATTTGGTGAACACTCTTGGGGCAGAGGCCAGACCAAACGGAAGCACCCTGTATTGATAATGTTTTCCTTGGAAAAGAAAACGGAGGAATCTTCTGTGAGATGGATGGATGAGGACATGTGTGTACGCATCCTTGAGATCTAGAGAACAAAGCCAATCCTGACTTTGAAGGTATGGAAGGAGAGTGCCCAGAGAAAGCATCTTGAATTTCTCCTTGCATAGAAATTTGTTCAATTCCCTGAGATCTAATATGGGTCTGTATCCCCCTGTCTTCTTTGGAATGAGAAAATAGGGGGAGTAAAACCCTGACCCTTGTTGAAGAAGGGGAACTTCTTCTATTGCCCCTTGGGCAAGAAAGGTAGCCACCTCTTGACCTAGAAGGTTGAGAAGAGATGGGGGAGAATTGAAATGTCTCACCATGGTGTGGGGAGGAAGGTCTGAGAAATGAAGTTTGTAGCCCTCTCTTATGATGGAGAGGGTCCACTGCTCTGATGTAATCTGCTCCCATCTGGGAGCAAAATGAGCTAACCTTCCTGGAATGGTGAGAGGTTCTGGCTGTTTTAAAGCCAGAAAGGCTAAGTTCTCTAGCATCAAGTCAAAAACCCTGAGGAGGTTGGGTCTGCTGAGTTGCAGCAGCCCCTGTAGTCTTAGGCCTGGCCTGTTTAGGTTGCTGACGCTTAGTAGCAAAGCGACCTGTAGAGGATTGTTGACCAGAAGTAGAAGGGAATCTGCCCTTTTTGAAAAAAGACTTCTTGAAGGGTTTTTTCTTGGCAGGAATGGAGGTTGACTTTGAAAGTCTATCCAGAGCAGAATTTTCTGCATCCATCTGAGTGGCTTTTATTTGCCATTCTTTGCCAAAGAGGTTTTCACCTGTACAGGGAAGATTTCCTAATCCATCTTGGACCCAGGGTTCTAAATCAAAAGCCTGGAGCCAATCAATTCTGCAAGCAGCTATGGCAATGCCAGAAGCTCTGCTGGCACCTTCAAAGGAATCAAAGGCTGCCCTGTTGGAAAACTTTGAAATGTCTTGAGTATGCTTAAGCCAAATGAGGAATTCATCCCTTTTATCCTCTGGTAGAAAAGGGAGGAAAGTGTGCAGTTTATCTGCAACCTCCTTTAGAAACATACCCATGTAAAGACCATAGGAGTTGATTCTGGCAATAAGCATACTGGCTTGGAAAATTTTCCTACCAAAAGCATCCAAGGTCCTGCATTCTCTTCCTGGAGGAGCAGAAGAGTGTCTCTTTGTACTCTTTATCCTCTTCATAGCTGACTGCACCACAATGGAATGGTGAGGAAGCTGTGTTTTATGAAAACCAGGACAGGGAGGGACACGATACATAGTGTCCAATCTGCGAGAATGAGGAGAGATAGTGAGAGGAGTCTCCCATAAATCAATCATGTGTTCATAAAGAATCTCATGAATTGGTAAGGTGACTGCCTCTTTAGGAGCCTTAGAATAACCCAAAATATCTAATTTTTTTGCTCTAGGCTCTGATTCAGAGGATACTGAAATAGAAAGACCTTTAGCCACTTCTCTTATGAAGTCTTGAAAGGACAAATCCTCTGGAGGAGACATTCTTCGTTTTGGAGAAGAAGGCTCTTCAGGAAGGGTAACAGATACTTCAGCAGACTCCTCTGATGTATCAGAATCACCAGAGGAATCGAAGTATCGTCTGTCAGGGTGCTCTTCTAATGCTCGGTACGCGTATCGAGCAGTATCGACATCGGGCGTCATCGGAACCGGATCGGTACCGATGAGCAGTCCTGGACAAGGAACCGCTGCAGTCGGTATCCTGGTCGATGCCGATGCAGTCGGTACCGGTATCAGCGCTTGTGCCGGTACCCGAGTCGATACCGACAACGGAGTTTGTTGTGGTATCAAAGGCGTCGCAGCTTGGATGAAGGCACTGATAGCCTGCTGCATGGACAGAACATTCTGATCCATCAACGCCATGAATGCCTGGAATTCGGTACCGGAAGGTTGTGCCGGTACCCCAGAGCATTCTAACAGGTGATCGGTCGAGGCCGTGCCATCGATGTCAACCTGTAACCCCATAGGTGGAGCTTTGGAAGCCGGAGCTTCCCGCCGGGGTTGTTTTGCCGGTGCAGGATCCTCGAGGGCAAGCCCGGAGGCATCTCGATGCTTAGAGGGAGATCTACCCTTCGAGGACCGGCTGGATTTATGTTTGGTTACCTGAGATCCATTGGGGGAAGAAGAAGCCCTGGAAGACGTCGATGCCACCGAAGCTGCATCAGCGGGAAACAGCACATGGAGCTTAGCTGCTTGGTTCTGTAAACCCCGTTTAGACATCAGAGAGCAGGACGGACAATCCGAAATGGAGTGTTCAGGACCCAAACATTTAAGACACCATTCATGGGTGTCTGTAACAGAAATAGTACCGCTGCACTTAGTGCATTTCTTAAACCCGGAGGCTGGTTTTTCCATAAGGAAAATTTCCTGTGAGGCCTAAGGCCCCAAAAAGAAAAATACACTAAGGGGTATGTTTACTAAACTGCGTTAGTGCAAATCGCGTTAGGAGCCGCGTTAGTGAAAAGAAAGCCACAAAAGGACATGGGCGGGACATCGTAACGACTAACGTGCGTTCCAAAAACTAACGAGCGTTACAGGGCGCCGTGGCGCGTTAATCATATGAAGGCGTACAGACACAAATCATTGAAACAGAGCTGTAGTTAGTGTTAGTGTACTCACCGCTGGTACAGGCAGCGTGGGTTCGAGTCCCCAGTGTGCTTAACGCAGAATGCTGTCCCAGGCAGCACCCTGTACATTACATAGGGAATGAGGAGGCATGTTTTTCTTTACGTTCATTAGTTGTTAGTGAAACACACTCTCGCAGTGCGCATAGCCATGTACGTTGGTACGTGCGTGGCTGCATGTGTTGTTACGGGCGTAGCCCCGTGCGTTGGTACGTGCATACAATCGTGCGTGGGTACGTGTGTTTTTACCAGCGTGGGCACCTTATAGTACAGACACTTTAGGGTGTCTTGCACTTATGCACTATGCTAACAGATGTACGTGTGATGGCCTATGGTTTATCAGAGCCTGAGAGCAGGCGCTGGATCTTCCCAGGGTTGGATCGTGCCAGTCACACCCATGATGCACTGCACATGCAAATCAGCTGTCCACAGATACACACCATGGGGAATGCACCCCCACAGCACCTCGGCCTGGTAGGGGGAAGTGACCATGTGCACCCCCACAGCACCTCGGCCTGGTAGGGGGTACTGACCGTGTGTTGTACTGGCACAGAGTAGCTACACACCGTCACATTGTGCTGGTACTGTGCTCACCCTGAGGGTGCAGTGAGGCGCCCAGCACCAGGTCCACAGCACCATCCATGGCTGAAAGAGGCCATGGCGCAGGTCCAAAGCAGTGTCAATGTGCGAGATAGGTAGTTTCTGCACAAACACCTTGCAGTCAGGTGTAGCCCCCATGGACCCCTAGGTGGCCCATGTACCCCCCCCCCCCCCAGTGCCAAGGGTGGCAAACAGGGTCTCCTAACAATAGATCCACCTTCTACCTCCCTGCAAAGGTGGCAGTAGAGAGGAACATCAACCCCAGTTCTGGTGGGGAACAGACACCCCACAGGGCAGGCACCACAGCTCTGTATGCAGACAGACATTAGGCCTGGATATGGTAAGCTGCACCCCACCACTATCTGATATACTCCTGTAGCAAGCCATCAGCCACTGCACCCTGCAAGCCACTCCATCAAGACACATACCAGCTGCAAACAGTCTGCT
Source organism: Ichthyophis bannanicus (assembly GCA_033557465.1). NCBI lineage: Eukaryota > Metazoa > Chordata > Amphibia > Gymnophiona > Ichthyophiidae > Ichthyophis > Ichthyophis bannanicus. The sequence continues at coordinate 1,582,588,268 of CM066031.1, forward strand.
AGTTAGTCCATAATGCTTGTGCCCAGTGGATATGCATGCACCCAGAACTGGGATGTCAGCATACACAGCAAGCAGATAAATCAGTGACTGGGCCCCAAAAGGAAACCCATATCTATCACATGAGAGAAATACTGTATAGCACTATGGGGGTGCCTAGCCATGCTGTGGTCACTGCACAGTCAAGGTGAGAGTGATCTCTCAGCAGGACATACTGAGGTCACCCTGTCTGTGTAGGTGGTGGCCGGGCACTAATATGTGCCTGTCACTGCCCTATGCCCTGTGCAGATGCACCCTGGCCAGGCCACCCTGTCCGGCCTATACCCATGGTACCTTGCTCCTCATTATGCACATTGGCAGCTCAATACTGGCAACATTGCTGGCAGTGTGGGCTGTGGAAGGTGTTTGCAGCCACCACACACTGGATGGACAGACAGACACCCCCACACCTATGCCAGCATTGTGCAACTATAGAGGTGTTCAGCAGCCATACCCACCACACCAGTCCTGGGCACAGTTCAGGCATGGATATTGTACGCAAGACTGTTGGGGGTCACTCCCCATGGTGGTACGCACTGTCAGAGTCCAGACCTGCAGCACACACCACAGACAGCAGAATGATTGTTATGGTGGAGCTCACTGAGCAAACTGTGCTTAATGTAGGAATTGATATCTGCCAGTTATCACAGGAAACGTTTGATAGCTGTGTACCATATACCCAGGTGTAGGGTGGCATTGCTAAGGTATGCAACTGCTAGTATTGGGAGATACAGGCAGGGCCCAATGTCCTGCTTCTCCAGGAGGCATTGGCCAATGGGGCCTGTGGGTGTGTCTGGCCCTGTTGGCTGCTGCTTTACGGCAGAGTTCCCCAACTCCAGTCCTGGTGTTCCAAACCTGTTCGGGTTTTCATGCTGTCCCTCATAAATATGCATGAGCTACATCTGCACACCATGGGGGTGGTGCATAGATATGCAGCACAGGCATCTTTATTAGAGGCAGCATGGAACCTGAATGGTGTGGGACCCTCCAGGACTGCAATTGCGAGACTCTGCTCTGGGTAATGCGCCTGTTTCTGATGTCTGTGTTTGGTGTGGTATAATATAGGCATATTAACCATGCGTATGTGCTCTGCAATAAAGGGGTGTCTTTACTATCACTGTTTAGTGGTGGGTAAAACTATGGGGACTGGGTTGGCAGGAGCCCCAGCTGGAATTTGAACCTGTGACCCTCTGGTCTTACAGGCACTGGCTGTGTCTGTTGCACCACACTGTGGCCACAGAGATGGTGCAGTCCCTGGAGTTAGTTAAAGCGGCCTGACGAGTCAGAAACCCTGCTCTGCACAGGTTTACTGTGGGCTCATTTACCTTGTATGGAGACAAAGGTGCACATAAACCTCAAAACAGACCTCAAAAAAAGGGGTAAACACCCATAACCAAGCTGGGCAACAATGATATCATTGGGTAACATTACACACCACTCCCAGGAAAGCTCCATCACAATGAATTGATCTTTGAAAGGGTCTACGAAGCGTAGACCCTTCCAAACATCATTTCTTTCTTTGGTGCTTTCCAGGGAGTGTTGTTCATTGTTGCCCATTGCTATCACTGTTGCCCAGCTGAATTGTGCTTTTTACAATGTTTCTTGTGGTCATTCTTAAGGTTTTATGTGAACTTTTGGTCTTTGCACATTTATCACACTGCTCACGTTTTGTAGGTTTCCCCGGTTTTGCTGTACATTGCTGACGGAAATGGTTTCTATTCCCTTTAATATGCCTTTAACGACAGGTTTTCATTCGCGTTGGAATTGAGCTCAGAAATTCAGCGCGTTAGTATGAGGGGAGCCTCTCCCCACCCACTCTCCGCCCATTGACCCCTTCTCTCCGCCCACTCTCCACCTTCTGCGCTGTTTTAACGCGCCGCGGAGGTTTACGATCGTTAACTGCAGTTAACACGCGTAAAGTACGTTTAATGATCGTTAGCACATCAGAACGCGCGTTCGGACGTGCTAACGATCGTTAAACGTACTTTACGCGCGTTAATCACGATTACCGCACTTTAGTAAACATCCCCCCAAGTGAGGGAAAAATATATCGTTTTTTTTTTTTTTAAAGAAAAGAAAGAAAAGACCGGCGGTACCAGTCCGGAATCGGGGAAGGCAGACACGCGACCAAAAAAAGAAAATAAAATAAAGAACTTCTTCAGCGGTGACAGGGCTCGACCTGCTGGCTCCGCGGCAAAGAAGAACTGAGGAGAGGCGGTTAGGAAAGGCGGGAAGGCAGCGCGCAGGCGCTGTGGGATGCTCCCAAAAGCTTTCCTTTTTGGGAAGCTGGGGAGCGTTCCCACGCAGGCTCCGTCGGTACCGACGTACCCATATGTGAAGACTCATTCCTGCTTGTTCCTGGAGATAAGACATATCCGGGGCAGTCAGTAAAAGATTCACATTTATGACCGCTGGTGGATACATCTATGTCTATACCTGCTCCTAGGCACGACCAGGCATTTGAAAAAGGATTGTTATGACACAGCAAGAAACAGTAGGGAGATTCCTCCAATAATTTTTGCCCTCTCAAAAATGTGTATAGGTAAATACAGAGGCCTTTGCGAGCTGCCATGCATCTGCACGTCTCTGTCTGCAAAACAGTAGGCCCAGACATGTATGTGGCAACAGATACACTTGTGCAATCTGAAATACCATCGCAGACATGTCTATGTTGCTGGTTTTGCAGACATGTACATTTTGTACATGCATGTTTCTAAAATCAGACATTTCCTGCAGATGTCTGCAGGATGATACTGCATGTCCCCGCTTCTGTATCTGTTGGCGGAGATATTTATTTTTTTGGGTGGAGTTAGGTTGCTTTTAGCACGCATTTAAATGTGCCCACCTTCTCTGCTGCCTCTCCCATGGAATTTTAGACTTTTGACTTGAACATCCCAGACAGCACCGAAACGGCCTTTGAAGACAAAATAACTGTAAAGAGAACTGAATGAAGCGTTAAATTAAGAAAAATCTTCATTCCACTTTGTTAATAAAATGCACACATGTATTGGCCTGCTGCATATCATCAACATGAACTCTTCCTGACAAAGCTTCCAATTCACAAGGGTACCAGGGCAGCTCTGCCATGTCTTACATGGTGTATAATTCAAAAGTGAATGGTAGCAACACAGGAAAGTAACATGGGTACAGTATTCTATCCCCAAAACTTAAATAATTCAGCAAGAAATAAGCTCTCCTCCACCCCTGAGAAGGAACACCCTACTGCCTTCTCTGCTCTTCCATTGTTGCTCCAATCTCACTAGATCAATAGTTCTTAAGCTTTCATGGATACCTGCCCCGTTTCTAAGAGTTTGGGATCCTGCCAGGTACTTGTGACTTGGACTAGCCACTGTTAGAAACAGTATGCTGGGCTTCATAGACAATTGGTCTGACCCAGTATTCAAAAAAAAAGCAAATGCCATCTGTTTATTATCTATATAAGTTGTTATAAGGATTTTTTTTCCTCCCTTGGACTCTTCTCTGCTTTTCGCTTACCTATCTTCTAACTTTGTTTCTTGGCTCTCCTTTCTTCTTCATCCATCTCTCTCTCAGATAACTTTCTTTAATCTATTTTCTCTGCATCTTTCTTCTACAATTTCATCTCTCTTCCTTCATTATCATTACTATGCCTCTCTCAATCTTATTTCTCAACCGTCAATTCTCCACTTCCCAACCTTCCATTTTCCTGTCTCCACAACTCCATCACCTCTCTGAGTCCTCCATTTCTTCTTCACTAGCCTGCAACCCTCTTTCCCCATTTCTTGCCCTCTCTCATTTCTCTCTCTGGCTCTTTTCCCCATTCTTCCAGATTCTTCATCTTCTTTTTTCCCTACCTATAAGCATTGCTGGCCAAATTGTTAGGCCAAGGTACTTAAGGATAAGTTTAAGTAAATACCAATTTCAGTACTTAAGTACAAGTAAACATGCCTAGACAAAACAAAAAAAAAAATATTCAACTAAATAATACTTTCAAAGTAAAAGTATAAGGACTGCAGTCATAATAACCTTTTTTTCTTTGAAACAAGGATTATCACCTGTTAGGGGCCATGTTAGATCCACCCAAAACCATATCAGAGGGGGAAAAAATAAATTATAAAGCAAATATTAAGCACGCACAAAAAAGCTTTCACAGTCCACAATTTAAGAGAGATTCAGATACTGATACTTTAAACCTTGTCTTCCAACAATTTTGATGCATCTGTGGCCCTCACTGGTACTAGCTATTTGTATCTCCTAGACTCTTGTGTTATGTTGTTTATGTGGATATATGTTTACTGTTGCTGTTGTGAGAAGTATGTAGCAAGGAAAGATAAAAGCAATCTCCCAAGTATGTTACAAGTTGCTTGGAGCTGCTCTCTTCTATACCCTTCCTTCGTGCTTTGAATGGGCCAATCAGATGTGAGCTCAGCACACTGGAGGGAGGTGTGGAGAGAGAGAGAGAGCACCAGGTAGATAACAGACACTCTTCCTTTCCTTCCCTTCATCAAAAGCAAAAAAAAAAAAAAAAAATGAAGTTGCAGAGAAAAAAGAGGAAGGTCTGCTCTTCACTAGAGAAGAAGGCAGCTACAGAAATTGGAGGAGAGACTGCATTTCAACAAGAAGGCAGATACAGAGAAAGAGGTGGAGTTCTTGTGTTATTTTTCCAGTAACGCACTGGTCCAGGAACAAGGGAGATCATCCATCGGTGGGACTTCATATCTACAGTAAGTTCCCAGAGATCTTCCCCTGAGTAACTCCAGGCTGCATTCTCTGGTATTGCTCAGAAAAAGACAGTCAGCTGAAGTTACTGACTTTACATCGGTAGAGACTGAAGAAGTACTAACTGTTTTGTGCCTGTGTGCTGAAAAAGCTACCAACTCTTTCCCGCAATTTGCTTTGAGAGAATCAGAGAAGAAGAAAAGAGATTTGCAGAGGGAGAAATAATCAGTAGAAATCACTTTTCAGTCAAGGATTTCAAATCAGTGATTTTGCCTCACAAAATATTTTTTTTGTTTGTTTGAAGAGTGGAGTTGAATTGCCTGTGCTCTGTGCTAGGAGTCAAAAGAACTCAGAATTTGCCTTAGGGACAGATAGAGCCATTTTACCTAACTCTCATCATCTCAAATATCAATAGAGGAATAAAGTATCAGACCCTGGGTTAAGGCTTTATCCACACACAGATACTTTGTCCTAGTGTTTTCTATTTCAACAAAATATATCTCTGTGCAGAATTCATAAGTACTGCTTGTAGACCATACTACTCTAATCTTGGGAAAAAACTGAACCTGATATATCTGATTTTGCTTGAATATGTTTACATGCACGAACCTGTTTCCTTTCTGTTGTCAACAGTTGTCAACTCATTATTTTATCAACCTTTATTATTTTGTCAACTCATTATTTTATCAACCTTTATCATATCTCTTCTCAACAGTTGAGAAGAGATATGATAAAGGTTGATAAAATAATGAGTGGAGTGGAACAGATAAACATAGATTGGTTGTTTACTCCTTCAGAAAGTAGAAAACCTAGGGGATACACAACACAGCTACAATGTAGCACATTTAAGACTAATCAGAGAAAATATTTTTTCACTCAATGCATAATCAAACTCTGGAATTTTTTGCCAGAGGATATATTAAAAGCTGTTAGTGTAGCTGGGTTTAAAAGAGGTTTGGACAAATTCCTAGAAAGAAAGTCCAGAAACCATTATTAAATTAGACTAGGGAAATCCACCACTTACCCCTGGGATAAGCAGCATGGAATATGTCTACTTTTTGGTAATTGACAGATACTTGTGACTGGGTGGCCAATGTTGGAAACAGGATACTGGGCTTGATGGACATTTGGTTTGACCCAGTATGGCATATCTTATGTTTGTTTTGTATACAGTTCATGCCTGATCCTGCAGTAAAGTTTTGTTGTTGTTCATTGTTGAGTATGCCACTTGACATCTTTCATATATATTGAGTTCTGCCTAGGGTCAATCTACCAATACAGCTAGCTGGGATCTTGGTTGGGGAATATGGACACTATCTGATTCCCTTACAGACAAGAACCTACTTCTTGCACCATGTCTCCACCTGGGCTAGTAGTTTAGGGGGGAGGGCAACTTTGGTAGCTCTTCTGCCATCTACCCTACTCCCTTGGCAGTGAGTATTCTCCTTTACCTGAGAGGAACACTGCACATCTATAGTTCCATCCACGGAACGGGGATATTTTAAGGGCAACCAACCTTTTTGTTAAAATGGTAAATAAAGGTAAAAGGAAAAGGAGACCACTATGGTTTTTGAAAGAATTAGCTGAAAAGGTGAAGAAAAAGAGGGAGGCCTCCATGAAATACAAGAGATCACAGAGACAGGAAGACAGGCATCCATATTTGGAAAAACTTAGAGAAGCTAGCAAAGTAGTCAGGAAAGCAAAGATTCAAAAAGAGGAGGAAATAACCAATGCAATAAAATGGGGGGATAAGACATTTTTCAGATATGTTAGTGAGAAGAGGAAGGGCATAAGTGGTATTATCAGACTCAAGGGTGAAGGGAAGGAATATGTAGAAGCTGATGAGGATAAAGTGGAATTGCTTAACAAATATTTATTTTCTGTGTTCACAGATGAAGAACCAGGAGCAGGACCTCAGAAAATACCTACAAACAGGAACAGAAGCAAGGGGCATTTTGAACAATTTTAAGAAGACTGTGTTTGTGAGAAACTAGCTAAACCTAAAGTAGACAAAGCAATGGCACCGGATGGGATACACCCTAGAATAATGAGGGAACTCGGGGACATTCTAGAAGCTCCACTGACTGACCTTTTCAATGCCTCGTTGGAGTCGGGAGTGGTGCCAAAGGATTAGAGAGAGGCACATGTGGTACCTTTACACAAAAGCGAAAGTAAGGATGTGGTTGAAAACTACAGGCCAGTTAGTTTAACTTCGGTGGTGAGTTAATTATTGGAAGCGCTGCTGAAAGAGAAAAATGTGAGGTTTCAAGAATCCAGCAGATTACTAGATCCGAGGCAGCATGGATTCACCAGAAGCAGGTCTTGTCAGACAATCTGATTGATTTCTTTGTCTGGGTGACCAGGAAGTTGGACCGAGGGAGAGCTCTAGATGTGGTGTATTTAGATTTCAGTAAAGCCTTTGACACCGTTCCTCATAGGCGACTTATAAACACCCTAGGGATGGACCCCAAAGTTACTGCTTGGGTTAGAAATCGGTTGAGTGGGAGGTGACAAAGGGTACAGGTAAATGGAGCTCACTCTGGGGAGAAGGAGGTTATCAGTAGTGTGCCTCAGGAATCTGTCCTTGGTCCAATTCTTTTTAACATCTTTGTTAGTGATATAACGGAAGGGCTGTCGGGTAAGGTTTGCCTTTTTTGCAGATGATACCAAAATCTGCAATAGAGTAGACACACAGGAAGGTGTAGATAATATGAGGAGGGATCTAGCTAAGCTTGAAGAATGGTCTAGAATTTGGCAGCTGAGATTTAATGTTAAAAAATGCATGGTCATGCATTTGGGCTGCAGCAATCCAAGGCAGCAATATAGTAAAGGGGGTAAAGCACTTTTATCGACTAAAGAAGAGCGGGACCTAGGTGTGATTGTCTCTGATGATCTTAAAGTAGCTAAACAGGTAGAAAAGGTGACAGCAAAAGCTAGAAGGATGCTTGGGTGAGGAATGGCCAGAAGAAGAAAGGGGGTGATAGTGCCTCTGTATACGTCTTTGGTGCGACCTCATTTGGAGTATTGTGTGCAATTCTGGAGACCGCACCTTCAAAAGAATTTAAACAGGATGAAGTCAGTACAGAGGGTGGCTACTAAAATGGTTAGTGGTCTTCATTATAAAGCATATGAGGACAGACTTAAGGATCTTAATATGTACACTTTAGAGGAAAGGCAGGATAGAGCTGATATGATTGAGACGTTTAAATACCTCCATGGAATAAATGCACAAGAAGAGAGCCTCTTTCGATTAAAAGCAAGCTCTGCTATGAGGGGACATGGGATGAGGATGAAAGAGGATAGATTCAGGAGTAATATACGGAAATATTTCTTTATGGAAAGAGTGGTGGATCCGTGGAATAGTCTCCCAGTGGAGGTGGTAGAGATGAGGACAGTATCTTAATTCAAAGAAGCATGGGACAAACACAGAGGTTCTCTAAAGGAAAAAGTGATTGTTGTAGTGGTTGATATGGAGAGCCAGACTTGATAGGCCATGTGGTCTTTTTCTGTCGTCATGTTTCTATGTTTCTATTTGCTTTCAAGAAAGTAAATTCTCAAAATCTGAAGTTGTTTATGGTCAATCAGATAAAGCACAGTTACTTACCTGTAACAGGTGATCTCTGGGAACAGCAGGAATTAGTCCTCACTGATGGGTACGTCGGAACCGACGGAGCCTGCGCGGGAAAGCTCCCCAGCTTCCCAGAAAGGAAGCTTTTGGGCCCTCCCACAGCGCATACGCGCTGCCTTCCCGCCTTCCTGACCAACTCTCTTCAGTTCGAGTTTAAAGCTGAGACAATAGAGAGAGGAAAGGAAAGAGAGAGAGAGATACAACTCCTAGGGGAGGCGGGTGGGTTGTGAGGACTAATTCCTGCTGTTCCCAGAGATCACCTGTTACAGGTAAGTAACTGTGCTATCTCCAGGAACAAGCAGGAATGAGTTCTCACTGATGGGGACTCCCTAGCTGAGATGCCGGGGAGATCCCCCTCCAAGGGTTCCTCATCTTCCTATGGATCTCAGGCATCCATTAAGGGAAGGTGGGCAGGAGTTGCTTAAGAATGGAACAGGTGTCTGAGGACAGCCTGACCAAACAAGGCATCCCGGCGGGAGTCCTTGTCCAAGCAGTAATGGGCTGTGAAGGTATGAACCGAGGCCCAGGTGGCTGCTCGACAGATCTGATCGATGGATACAGAATGAAGATGAGCCATAGATGTGGCCATGGCTCGCACATTGTGAGCTGTGACATGGCCTTCCAGAGAAAGGTTCTTACTCTGGTAAGCAAAAGAAATACACTGAGCAATCCAATTGGACAGTGTCCTTTTTGTGACTGGAAGTCCTAAATGAGAAGGATCAAAAGCAACAAAAAGTTGAGAAGACTTTCGATGTTGCTGTGTCCTGTGGATGTAAAAGGCAAGGGCTCTTTTACAATCTAAGGTATGTAAGTTCCTCTCTGCACTGGATGCATGAGGAACTGGAAAAAAGACAGGTAGATATACCTCTTGATTAAGATGAAAAGGGGAGACCACTTTAGGCATAAAGTGAGGATTTGTCCTAAGGACTACCTTATCATGATGGAACCTTGTATAAGGTGGATTAGCCACTAAAGCCTGCAATTCACTGATGCGGCGAGCAGAAGTGATTGCGACAAGGAAAATGACTTTCCAGGAAAGAAATTTCAAGGAGGTAGTGGCTAAGGGTTCAAAGGGTGGCTTCATAAGCTGACCAAGAACCACGTTTAAGTCCCATGCCACCGGAGGAGGCCGAATGGGAGGTTTAGTTAAAGTTAGACCTCTCATGAATCTTGCAATAAGAGGATGAGAGGAAACAGGTTGTCCATTGATAGGCTGAAGTGATGCAGCAATAGCACTCAAATGGACCCTCACAGAATTTGTTTTAAGTCCTGCATTGGAAAGATTCAGGAGATATTCGAGTAAAGACTGCAAAGGTAGTGCTAGAGGGTTAAGACCTTTGTCAGCACACCAAATTGAAAATCTTTTCCATTTAAAAGCATAAGAACGCCTGGTGGAAAGTTTCCTCGATGCATGGAGGACATCCTTCACCTGTTGAGAAAGATTCAAGTCTTGAAGGTCTAGGCCTTCAGTAACCAAGCTCTGAGGTGAAGGGACTTGGGGTTTGGGTGCCACAAAGTCCCCTCCTCTTGAGACAGAAGGTCTGGAGCAGCTCCCAGATCCAGGGAGGGTGTCTGGGAGAGATGCAGAAGTAGAGGGTACCACACTTGGCGTGGCCAGCGTGGAGCTATGAGGATCATGGATCCTTGATCCCTCTGAAGTTTGAATAGAGTTTTGGGAATCAAGGGAATGGGTGGAAAGGCATATAGGAAGGCCTGACCCCAATGAAGGAGGAAGGCATCCTTGGCCTGAGCTTCCTGACACGGAATCCTGGAACAGAACCGGGGAAGTTTGGCATTGTACGGACTTGCAAAGAGGTCTATGTCCGGGGTCCCCCATTCTTGAAAGATTCTGAGTACCTGACCCATGTGCAGGGACCATTCGTGTGGTAGCAGGACTCGACTGAGTCTGTCTGCCCAAGAGTTTTGGATTCCTGGGAGGTACACTGCCAGGAGATGAATCCCATGCTCTCTGGCGAAGGCCCAGAGTTTTAGAGCTTCGTTGCAAAGCGACAGAGAGCCAGTCCCTCCTTGTTTGTTTACGTAGAACATGGCTACTTGATTGTCGGTATGAACAAGGACTGTCATGTTGATGAGGAGGGTATGAAAGACCTTGAGAGCAAGGAAAATTGCTCGCAGCTCCAAAAGGTTGATATGAAGGGTGGTCTCCTGTGGAGACCAAAGGCCCTGAGTGGAGAGGACTTGGAGATGAGCTCCCCAGCCTGTTTGGGAGGCATCTATAGTAAGAGTTGCTTGGGGTAACACAGGTTGGAAGGGGGCCCCCAACAACAGATTTTGATTGGATATCCACCATTGGAGGGACCAAAAAAGACGTTTTGAGGTTGCTATTTGGTCTGAGAGAGCTCCTGATGCTTGGGTCCACTGTGTGGACAAGGTCCATTGAGCTGCTCTCATATGTAGGTGAGCATAAGGCACTACATGAACAGTGGATGCCATGTGACCTAGCAGTTGTAGCATCTCTCTGGCAGTCAAGTGGCTTCTGGACTGAATTTGAGAGGCCAAGTGCACTAGACGGTTGCAACGGGCCTGAGGAAGATAGGCCCTTGCAGTGGTAGTATCTAGCCAAGCCCCGATGAACTCTAGGGACTGAGTAGGGGTGAGTTGAGACTTTGGCAGATTGATGACAAGTCCCAGATACTGCAATATGCGTCTGGTGTGGTCCAGGGAAGTCTGAGCCTCGGACTGAGATGGAGCTCGGATGAGCCAGTCGTCCAGGTACGGGAAGACAAAGATCCCCAGAGTGCGTAGAAATGCAGCTACTATTGCCATGCATTTGGTAAATACCCTTGGAGCAGAGGCTAGACCGAAGGGGAGTACTCTGTATTGGAAATGTTTTCCCTGGAACATGAACCGTAGGAATTTTCTGTGGGATGGATGGATGAGTATATGTGTGTACGCATCCTTGAGATCTAGAGAACAAAGCCAGTCCTGACTCTGTAGGTATGGAAGGAGAATACCTAGAGAAAGCATTTTGAATTTCTCTTTGTAGAGGAATTTGTTCAATTCTCTGAGATCTAGAATTGGTCTGTATCCCCCTGTTTTCTTGGGAATCAGAAAATAGGGGGAGTAGAAACCTGACCCTTGTTGAGGAAGAGCAACCTCTTCTATTGCCTTTTGGGCGAGAAGAGTGGTCACCTCTTGTCCCAACAGGTACAGGAGAGATGGGGGAGAATTGAATTGTCTCACCATGGTATGGGGAGGAAGGCTGGAGAAATGCAGTTTGTAGCCCTCTCCGATGATAGAGAGGGTCCACGGTTCTGATGTGATTTGTTCCCATCTGGGAGCAAAATGAACTAACCTTCCTGGAATGGTGAGAGGTTCTGGCTGCTGCAGAGCCAGAAATGGTAAGTTCTCTAGAACCAAGTCAAAATCCCTGAGGAGGTTGGGACTGCTGGGTTGTAGCAGACCCTGTGACCTTTGTTCTGGCCTGCTTAGGTTGCTGACGCTTAGGAGCAAAGCGAACTTGGGAAGATTGCTGGCCAGTATTAGTGGAAAAGCTTCCTTATCACATACCCCCCTGCTTAAGTTATTACGGACTGGTTTTACTGGTGAAACTTCTTCTCTACAGTCCGTAATACGGGAAAGTGCATCCGCATTCTTGTGTAACTTCCCGGCACGATGTTCAACCTGAAAATCAAACGCCTGTAAGGCCATGTACCAGCGTGTCAGCCTGGCATTGTGGTTCTTCATTTGCTGCAACCACTTAAGTGGGGCATGGTCCGTGACCAACTGGAACTTTCTCCCTGTAAGGTAAAACCTTAACGCCTCCACTGACCACTTGATAGCCAAACACTCTTTTTCTATCGTGGAATACTTTTGTTCAGCCAGTGACAACTTCCTGCTCAGGTACATCACAGGATGCTCCTCCCCATCATGGCACTGGGATAGGACTGCTCCTAGCCCTACATCCGATGCATCGGTTTGAACCAGAAAGGGTTTCTTGAAGTCTACTCCTTTCAGTACCGGTCCTGTACACAATTTTTCTTTTAATACTGAAAACGCTTTTTCAGCTTCTGGTGTCCACTTTATCTGGTTTGGACAATTCTTTCGCAGCATATCCGTGAAAATGGCACTTTTCTCTGCGAATTGCGGTATAAACCGGCGGTAGTATCCAATAAGTCCTAAGAAACTTCTTAGTTGTTTCTTGGTTGTTGGAGGAGGAAAATTCCTGATGCTATCTATTTTGCTTAATAGAGGTTTAATTTTTCCTCTTCCCACTAGGTGGCCTAGGTATTTTACCTCCCTATTTGCAAAGGCACACTTCTTCGGGTTTAAAGTGATTCCCGCTTGCTTCATAGAGCACAAGACTGCCCTGATCCTCTTCAAATGCTCCGCCCAGGTGTTACTATGGATTATGACATCATCCATGTATGCAAAAGCATAACTTTGGTGGGGTCGAAGTACCTGATCCACTAACCTTTGGCAGGTAGCCGCTGCTCCATGCAGTTCGAAAGGCATCCTCTTGAACTGGAAAAGGCCAACGGGGGTGCTGAACGCAGTTTTCGGCTTCGACTCCCTGGTGAGCGGGATTTGCCAATATCCTTTTGTCATATCAAGGGTGGTTAAGTATTGAGCCTGTCCCAGCTGGTCTAGCAGCTCCTCAATTCTTGGCATTGGATATGCATCAAAAACTGATATGGCGTTTACCTGCCGGAAGTCAATACAAAATCTTAAGGATCCATCAGGCTTCGGCACCAGGACTATGGGGCTATTCCAGGGACTCTTTGACTCCTCTATTACCCCCATGTCCAACATCTCCTGGACTTGTGCCACTACCTCCTGTCTTTTGGCTTCAGGCAAGCGGTATGGCCTTTGACGAACCAATTTCCCAGGTGGAGTTATTATTTCATGGGCCACCAAATGGGTCTCCCCAGGTATGGGTGTCAACACATCTGGGAATTCCTTAAGCAACTTCCTAATTTCTTCCTGTTGTACCATTGTCAGGTCCTCACCTATTTGGGGCTCTGATTTTTCTTTACAATCAGATACCTGGGGTCCCAAATCTTCCTCTTCACTCACCTCCCTCTCTCGGGCACAGGTGGCAGCTAAGCTTTTAACCCCTTTGACATCAGTAGAACCAAAGCCTTTGGCTCCACGTTCAGAATTCTCTAGGGATGTGACCTCCTCCACAGGTGGAAAACCCAGCCTCTCACAAATCAATTGGGCAATTTTGTCTCCTGTCTTCACATGATACTCATTCTGTCCAAAGTTAAACAACAGAACTTTAATATTGCCCCTGTAATCGGGATCAATTACTCCCGCACCCACATCGATGAAATATTTAAGGGCTAATCCGGACCTTGGGGCTACTCTCCCATAACATCCAATTGGTATTTCCACTTGGAGACCGGTGTCAACCAGGGCTCTCCCTTGGCTAGGTACAATCACATTTTCTATGCTGCACAGGTCAAACCCAGCAGACTGAGAGGTTGCCCGCCTAGGAGCTTGGGCCTTCTCAGAGACCTTATGGTACTTTAGGACGAATATCTGCTTTGGGGTAGCTTGGTCTTCTGGACACTTAACCATCTTTTTAGCTGGGGTCTGAGGACTTCCAAATAAAGGCCCGGGAGCTACTACCATTAAACCTTCTCCCTCCTTTTTTCCTAGTCCTTCCACTAGACCCTGCTTAAATCTTGGCCAGTCTCTTCCTAGAACCAAATCAAAGGGTAGCCTAGGCACCACTGCTAATAGGACTTCCTCTTGTTTCCCTAGGCACTTAACCTTTAGCCTATAGGTGGGATATGATGATGCAGCACCATGAATGCATCTGATGTGAACTTGGCTTTCAGGGGTTCTAGGCACAAATCTTTCTTGGGCCTCTATCCTCTTCCAAAGCCTTTTTGACATCATACTCTGGTCTGCCCCAGAGTCTAATAATGCATTTGTGGTAATTCCTTGCACATCAACCATCAAAAGAAATCCTTCCTTGGGCTGTTTTAAATCCAGACCCATTAAACTAGTGTGTGTCTGGCATCTCTTCTCTAAGTGTCCCACTTTTCCACACTTGAAACATTTCTTTCTATTCCACTGTGTCATCTGGTTTGATACAGTACATTCATTTTCAGAAACACTCTTAATTATTCCTTTTTCTGATACAGCACATCTAGCCTCAGCATCCCTCTTTAGAGGGCCACCCATTCTATGGCAAGCCTGCGTGGCTTCCAAGAATCTCTCTGCTAGCATGGTTGCCTCTCCAAGATTTTGGCAATTTTGCTGTATAAGAAAAACATTCAAATCTTTAGGTACCCCAAGCATAAATTGTTCCAGCATTATAATATCTAATAACATTTCTACTGTCTTTTGCTCAGGCTCCAACCATTTTACAGCTAAACTTCTGATTCTCTGACTCAGAGCCCTGGGTGTCTCACCCACTTTCAATGTAACAGCTCTAAACATTCGCCTATACTCTGAAATAGACAACCCTAGGCGATCTCTAATAGCTGCCTTTACATCCTTATAAATCAAAGCCTGGGCTGCTGGCATTGCTCTGTAAGCTGCTAGTGCCTCACCAGTTAATGAAGCTGCCAGCCTTACTGCCCACTGGGTCTCTGGCCATGCTAAAGCCTGTGCCACTCTTTCAAAAGACTCTAGAAAATCATCAACATTATCTTCTGGAGTTAATTTCCCAAAATTAAATGCCCCAATCCCTTGATTGAGTCCCACAGTGTCCACATGTGGTGCACCAGTACTAACTGCTGGTCTTGCATCTGTTCCACTTTGGCTCTGCAGCTGAACTAGAGCTTGCACCAGATCAAGCACTGGTTTCTGCTGTTCCATTAAGGCCTTCATAGCAGTGTCCTGGGCCTGCTGTGATAGCTCCTGCTGCTTGCTGAATTGGGCTGCCATCCACTGAGCCATCTCCGTCGGATCCATCTTGACCCCTGCAAGAAAAGAGAGAAAAAAAAAAACCAAAGAGCAGCACCTTCCAACCAGGTGTGTTTTTTTTTTTTTTCCAACTTTTTTTTTTTTCCAATTACCCCCTGTGCTTACACACATCCACCACTAGACATGCCCAGGTACATATTACCTTGTCTCAGTGATGAATCCAGCTTTGCACAGGGTCTTTTCCTCTGGGACAGCTTCCTGGAACAACCACTTTTCCTCCAAAGTGCAGACGAGGGAAAGAAATCTTCTTACAGCTTTTAACTTGACTTTTATTTGTAATCCACAACAAGTAAATCCTCTTGGTGCAAGAGCAATCCGAAAAACTACGCCATTTGTCAGACGGCTGCCTAGGGTGAGAACTTACACAATCTTGACGATGCATATATTCATATGATTCTTGCAAGGTATTGTGGGTATTGTAGTTCATTCACTCCCAAACACAGCTGATGACAATAATTTGAGTTGTGAAACCAAGTGGTAAGATCAATAAAATACTTCTTTTATTGATGGGGTTTAATTCACCCAGCACATGTATGCTTGATAGCACTATAAATGAGGTTACTTGCTTGCAGTGTTTAAAATGGATAACAAAAAGTCACAAAGTAAACCAGAAAACAACCTTCAGCTTGTCAGGCAATTAGCTAATGTTTTCTTAGCAAATAATTACCAAATACAAAGGCACAAAGTAAAGAATAAACTTTGCTGGTTAGGTTAACTTCTGCTTATTTTCCACGCCGATCTCAGCAGTGATTCTCCCTTGCTCACACACACAATCAGGTGCAGCCCTAATTACTATCAATGGACCAGCTGAAAACCTTTAGCTGGCTGGCTGCTACTGTGTGAGCCCAAATCCTGCTTTAAGAGCTGTTTGCAGTGGAAATAAAGAACAAAGTTAGGTTTCTTTGTGATGGCTGATGTGTTTGCTCAGAGAAAACTAGCAATAGCATTTAGATAGAGAACAGTCCATATAAATAGTTTCATTTGCTGTATCTCCCTCTTCATCAATCAGCATATGGTCACTATCATACATTGGCACAGACGAGTCTTTCATTAAGGCACTATCATGAGAATGCTTATTCCCTGGCTGCCATTCTCTGTTATAGATAGGGTCTGGATCAGTGTTCATACCTGAGCCTCTCCTGCTATCATTATTCCTCTCTGTATAGCCTGGCCAATATGTAATCCAATTCTGATGTCCAGCCTTCCAATCTTGATCCCTGGACACTGGATCTCCTCTCACATACCTTCTGGCCTTGGTCTGAAAGTCCCTTCCACGTGCAGTCTTCTCTCTTCCAGGTAGCCACTGGTGATTCCTATCTCTGCCACTCCATTCCTCTGGCTGAATCCAGTCCAATGGACTCTGCTGGCTTTTGGAATACCTCCCAGTATGAGTACTGCCTTGGAATCTCCCAGACCTTCCAATGGCCTTTCTTCTCTTCCTTCCAGAGAGTTTCCTTCTCTCTCTATCTGCGTGGCTTTTGCTGAAGCTGTTCTTCCAACTGTTGCTGAAACTGTTATCTGAAGAAAAAGCTCTACTCTTATCCTGTTCTAATGTGTGTGCTGCTCCCTAACACAGCGCAGCTGTGTTGAATCAGGCCCTGCCCTTTGAGATGAGTGCTTAGGGATTACCTCATAGCTCTCTTGATTGCACATACATTCTCTCACTTCAGCCCCTCTCATGGCTGCTGGAAACCTGGTGCATTCTGGGACTGGTAGTCTTTTATGTGAAAACTCTGTTTTCTTGCTTCTACCAGAACTGACAGGTTGCTTGTTCAGAGTCACATCATCTTTTCTATAGCTCCTACCTGAGCTATGATAAGCTTCCTTATCACAAGTCTTGAAAGGACAAATCCTCTGGAGGAGACATTCTCCTTTTTGGAGAAGAGGGTTCCTCAGGAAGAGTGAAAGAGACGTCAGCAGAATCATCTGAGGCATCAGACTCTTCAGAGGAAGTATCGTCTATTCGCTTCCAGAGATCGATACGCGTACCGATCGGTACCGATATCGGGCGTACCGGGTACCGGAGCGGTATCGAAGAAAGCCCCGGAACCGGGGACCGGAACCGGCATGCTACTGGAAGTAGATGCTCTGGGTACCGGAATCGGTTGCGGTACCGGAATCGGAGTCGGAACCGATTGTCGCGGTACCGATGGCGGTGCAGCATTAAGGAAAGTTAGTAAGGCCTGCTGCATGGATTGTACCGTAGTACTCATAGCCGCCACAACTGTCTGGAAGTCGGTACCGATGTTAGCCGGTACCCCAGAGCAGTCTAACAGGAGATTGGTCGAGGCCGTGCCATCGATGTCTACCTTTAACCCCATAGGAGGAGCTTTGGAAGCCGGAGCTTCCCGCCGGGGTTTTTTGGCTGGGGCAGGGTCCTCAGGGTCAATTACAAGGGCCTCTCGCTGTTTAGAGGGAGATTTGCCTTTTGAGGACTTGCCCGAAGAATGTTTGGTTACCTGAGATCCATCAGGAGAAGAAGACCTGGAGGATGTTGATGCTGGAGTATCGGTAGAAAACAGCATATGAAATTTATTTGCTCTGTTCTGTAAGCCCCTTTTGGACATCAGAGAGCAGGATGGACAATCCGGAATGGAATGGTCAGGTCCCAAACATTTAAGACACCAGTCATGGGTGTCTGTAATTGAAATAGTACCGGTACACTTAGTGCATTTTTTAAAACCAGAAGCTGGTTTGTCCATGAGGGAGACCTGAGAAGGCCTAGGGGCCTCACAGAAAAAATACACCAAGTGTAGGGAAGGTAATATATATATATATATTTTTAAAAATAAATGAAAAAAGGACCGTCGGTACCGGTCCGGAATCGGGGAAGGCAGACACGCGGTCAAAGAAACAAATTAAAATAACAATTTCTTAAGCGGTGACAGGAACACGACCTGCTGGCTCCGTGGAAAAAGAAGAACTGAAGAGAGTTGGTCAGGAAGGCGGGAAGGCAGCGCGCATGCGCTGTGGGAGGCCCCAAAAGCTTCCTTTCTGGGAAGCTGGGGAGCTTTCCCGCGCAGGCTCCGTCGGTTCCGACGTACCCATCAGTGAGGACTCATTCCTGCTTGTTCCTGGAGATAGATTTATTTATTCGTTTTTTACAGAAAGGTTAGTAGATACATGGAAAAGCCTTCCACTGGAAGTTGTGGAGTTGAGGATAATATGAGAATTCAAGAAAGTATGGGACAAGTTCAGAGGATCTCTGGAGGAGGGTTGTAGAAACTGGGCCTTTGGTTTAGATTGGCAGACTGGATAAACTGAATGCTCTTTTTCTGCCAACATTTTCCATGCTTCTGTGTTTGAAACTAGCCAGGCAGCAATGCTCCTAATGTGTTTGGACTGTGTCTGAAGATATTGGCCAAGTGAGTCTTTGTCCAAGGAACTTATCTTCTTTATCCCAAAGAATGCTTTATCACTGTCATCATCATCATCTGAACCAAAAGACTGACTGGCTGTTGAAGATTGTTTCTGGGCTGCAGCTTGCCCAAAGTCATCTGCCAGCCCACCCAGTACAAAATGTAGGATGCAAAATTTCTAATGTAATTGCTTCAGAATCATCAAATGTTTCTGGAAAACGCTGAACAATGTCATAGATGCCCTCTTTTCAATGAGATTTTGGCAGGAGATAGGCCATGAATATTTTCTTCTGAATGCAAGATGTTCAAAAACTGAACATATTTCATCCACTAAGAAAATTAGCTCACCTGCAGTCACTTTTAGAACTTCACATTTAGTACAAAGGCCATCAAACTGACCTATACCATGCTGATGGACCAATTACACCAGTCATTCCAATAGCCAGCAAAACAGAGTTTTATCACTTCGGCTTTGGCTCCCTGAGTCCAGTCCAAAAGAAATCAACAATTCCATCAGTAGCAGTAGCCAATGATGATCATCTGTATTTATTCCAAGGTCATGACATTTGGCAAAAGCACTCTAAGAAATTTTCCAGTGTTTTTGACTCCATTGAGGACACAAGATTTAAGGTATGACAGGTGCAGCAATGGTGCCAAAGATGTTCGTATATTACTTTCACTGGAGCTGAAAGCTCCACATACATCCAGTATCTGATCTACTTCATACTCACCTAATGCATCAGTTATATCATCATCTCCATAATCATCATCAGCACATTGTCCAAATAAGGCTTCTACAAAACTTGAATTACTGTCTATTGTTGTTCTAAGACTTTTTCATCTTATCCTAAATTCAGTATGAATGCCTTCAATAACTGATACATCAGCTGTGTGCAAACTCTTCAATCTATATAAGGACAAACAAGCAGACATTTGCCCTAATGACTTTTTATCAATCCAGTGCTCAGTAAACTCCACATAAGATTTACCATGGAATGCCTGGCAGGAGTAGAAACTCATATCTGTTTATGAAGAACTGCAAACAGCTTTAGCTTCATTTGCATTGCAAAGATAAGGGACTTTTGCCTTACCACAGTTCTCTTTGTTTAACTGGTTAATGATCTGCAGCCAAACTCTGGTACCTTCATTATCTGCATGCACTAATACAGGAACAACTAAATTTAAGATGAGGTGTTCTACCATCTACCATTGCTTACGTGACCAAATCAGCATTTGAAAAACTGTTCCAGGTTTTGCTGTTTAATTTGCTTCACTGAGCCTTCATTTATATTCACTTCTGTTTGCTCATACCTGATGCCATTTTTTTCATACATGTTCCCATATTAAGATGAATTTGCTTGACTTTTTTTTCATAAGAGACAAGTTAGTGAAGGCAGGATGACCATATTTCCTTCTCTGTGTTTGAAAGTAAACACTGGTGACAAATCCAGCCATGGATGTTCCATATCAGAAATGGAATTGGAATTGATCTTTAGCAGAATTGAACATAATGACTTACGAGAACAATAAATTACAGCAAACATTTGATTACTTGAAGAAAAATTCTTCCCATGAGCCCACGTCCATTAGAACCAGAAGTCAAAATTAGATCTCTATGCATTGAGGAAAGTGGTGTGGCTGCCATGGTCACATGCTTCAAAAACATTTTAGTGCAAGTACTTTTTTCTTTCAGTAGCAATGGCCCCGTCCAGCCCAGCCCAATGTTTCCTCATGTACAGAATGCTGAGCATAGTCTTATTCCAGCAAGGCAGACTGCTGAGTCTGGCACACGCCTGGAAAGCTGCAGATATGAAGGAGGGGGCTAATGGGTCAGGTCTCCTGTCATGACCCAAATTCTCTGATGTTCGGAAAAGTCTGAGTAAGTGTCTCAAACACTTCCCCTGAACCACAATATTTCAAATCTGCTGGGGAAAAAACTCTTCTGCCTGTCTGCCACTTGTCCAAGCCATCACAAACTACTGCAATATTAAATGGCAGCTGTAGCAGGGTATGCAAATGAGAAGCTACATGAAAAAATCTATTTTAAAGCACTCTGTATGAGCAAGGTATGGGGGAGCTAACAAATCAAGCATTCCTCTGGTAGCTTTCTAGGCCTCTAGGGCAAAGACTTGTAACAAAACAAAAATACTGGAAAATGGCTAAAGATTACTTCATTAAAAGTGTGCAAACAAAGGTTAACAAACAAGTTGCAGGTGATACCTTTTTATTGGACTAACCCGATATGTTTCTGGCAAGCTTTCGAGAGCTATACTCTCTTCATCGGGTCTAAGTAAACCTCTCTAGACTCTGGGTTGTCTGCATATGTCATTACATATCAAAGCCAAGTGTGGGATACAATGGCAACTTACATCACACAGGTCCTGCCTGACCTTAAGCAGTCTGCGTATGTAATGACGCTTGCAGACAACCCAGAGCCTAGACTTAAATCCAGTGTAACTGCACTGTCCCTTCAGAGATCTGATAAAAAGAAAATAGCACATATCCAAGAGGACTTAGCAGCAACTACAATTTTCTGTTTATTAACAGTAAAAGTACTTCTGTTTTGTAATCCTCCATTACAAATAAAACTACTGAAACCTTTTCTTATGTCTGTAATGCATTAGTGGAGAAGTAGCCTAATGGTTAAAGCACTGGGTTGGAAGCAAGGGTTCAAATCCCACTACTGCTCCTTGTGATACTGGGCAAGTCACTTATAGGCTCATTCCATCCCCGACGTACAGCCCCTCTGTGCATCTGATTTGAACCGGATGCACAGAGGGAGTCACGATTCTGATTCCGCAGGGCACATCTAGCCCCGTGGGACCAGAATCACAAACAGCCCTGTACATACAGGCCGGGACTACGATTCAGCTTGGCCTGCACGTACAGGGAAAGCCCAACTAACTCAGTCAGGGCTTTACAATGGAGCCATGGCGTCCAGTTGCCATGGCACCAAGGCTCCATTGTAAACCCGTGATCCTGGCCGCTGGCTGAACAGAGGCTTTCCTGCAGCCCAACCCCCGATCCAGTCTCCTAAGGCCAGGGTCGGGCTGTGGGGAATATCCTCGGGCCCCATTTGCCCCATCTGCGCCCCAGGCCTGCAGAAAAAAGATGTCCAGGGAAGTATTCCACCTCGGAGATGGAATAACTTCCCCGCATAAGTTGCCGGCTCTAACTCCGCTCCCGATCCACCCCTTCCCTGCCCCCGTCTAACCTCCCCGTACAACTGGCAGGGAGTTAGATGCTGGCGGGGCAGGCACAAATAGCGGAGATGGACATCCCAGAATTCGGGCCCTTAATCTTCTATTGCCTCACATACAAACTTAGATTGTAAACCCTCTCGAGACAGGAAAATACCTACTGTATCTGAATGTAACTTGCCTTGAACTTCTGATAAAAAGATGTGCGCTAAATACAATTGCCTTTTACTTTATGAGCATTCAGCATTAATAAGCCTTTCATTTCCCTCTAGTGATCTTTCTCTCCTCCAACCAATTTTCCATATCGCTTCTCTTTTTCTCTCTTCTCACCTCTCAGCCCTCTATTATCTTTGTTTGTCCTCTGTAAATCCCAGCCCTCCATCTTCCCATTCTTTCTTTCTCAGAGCAGCAGAACAGCAGCAGCAGAGCAGCCACTAAAAGCATAGAAGTAGTATACAGCAGAACTGAAACAGGAAGACCACACCACGAGAGACAGTGAAAACACTGTGCTTCCTGTACTTATCGCTTTCTCCTCTTTCCCATGCCCCTGTGCAGGCTTCATTTCTAATTAGGAAGACCAAGGTATAGGGAGACACTAAAAAAAGAAATCATCCATGGAGACAATAAGCAGAGCACTTTTACTGCCTTGCAGTGGTGCCTGATGCCTCTGCTTTAGTTCCTTGATTAGCTGCCTCTTTCGCTCCTCTTATTTATTTATTTATTTATTTTATTTTCTATACCGCACTATTTATCATCAGCGCGGTTCACAAGTAACAAGGGTTGTGCAATGCAGAACAGTCTAACATTGAACTTACAATGAACAGGGAGATTAACATGGTGAACAGGTGAACTATATACACTATATACAAATTAGTATGAGGGTCGAACATGAGGTTTGGCAATATTTACAACTGGACAGGGTGGCTATATACATATACATATTTGTGTTATACATATTTGTGTTGTTAGGGGCAGATAGTCATGGGAGGATGGTTTAAGTGCACTGGTTGTAGTGTCGGAGACATTACTCTGTGGGAGCTGCTATGGGTCGGGGTAAGGATGGCTAGGTTATGTTGTCAGAATTCGAAAAGTGCTGCAGGAATAGATGTTTGAGTGCCTTTCTGAACTGGGGGAGGTTGTTTATGGCGTGGACGTCTGCTGGGAGAGAGTTCCAGCAAGAGGGTGCATATAGTGCAAAGGCACGCTTTCTCGTAGTCTTGGAGCATTCGGTGATGGCTTTTGGGAGAAGTATGGTGTTGCAGGCTATTGATCTCCTTGATCTGTTGAGGGGGGTGGGGTGAACAAGGTCTGAGAGGGCGGTGGACGTGCTTCTGTTAATTGCCTTGAATGTCATTGTTAGGGCCTTAAAGGTGATCCTGCAGTGGACAGTAGACATTTTAGGATAGGGGTGATATGGTCTTTTTTTGATGCTCCGTAGAGGGTTCTGGCTGCAGTGTTCATTGCGAGCTGCAAGGGGTTTAGCGAGCTCTTTGGGAGGCCGAGCAGGATGGAGTTGGCGTAATCGAAATGAAGTTTTCATTTTAGATATATAAAATAAAAAGGAGAGGTCACAGTGGCACATGGATTGCTTCTGTTTGCTTGGCTGACCAGCTCCGACAAAAAAAGGAAGAACTGAGTGGGGAATTGATATCAGGATCTCAATGGTTAAGGGTAATCGAAATGAGGCATTATTAGGGCTTGAAAAACTGTTTGGAAGTCATTTGGTTCTAGAATATGTTTCATGTGGCGTAGTATCCGAACTTTGTGGTAGATTGCCCTCACGGTATTGCCTATCTGGGCGTGCATGTCAAGGCGCTGGTTAAGTGTTACGCCTAGGTATCTAATCGTCGTCTTGGAGATGAGTTGTGCATTGCGTACCTTGAGTGATGAAAGAGGGGTGAATGTCTGATCTCTGCTGATGAAGAGAACCTCTGTCTTTTTGAAATTTATTTTGAGCTTTTGAGTTTGTAGCCAGTCTGTGACAGCGTCGAAGCATGTAGACAGCTGGGAGAGGTCTGGGTGATCTGTGGATATTGGGGTGAACATTAGGACATCATCAGCATATACTAGGCAGTTAATATTGAATGACCGGATGAGGTTGCAGATGGGTTGCAGATGGGTTGAATATAGACGTTGAACAATAGGGCTGAGAGTGACGATCCTTGAGGGACCCCTTTCTCTTGAGGGAAAGGGACAGATATGGAGGGGCCAGAGCGGACATGCTGCCATCTGTCGTTCAGATATGAAGCACACCAAGCGAGTGCATTTCCGTGGACGCCCTTATTGGCAAGGCGGGATAAGAGTAGTTTGTGACAGACGGAGTCGAAGGCTGCTGCAATGTCAAGGAAGATGAGAGCAAAGCCTTGTCTGATATTGTCAAGTCCAATGGTAAGGGTGTTAAATAAAGTTGTCAGCAAGGTTTCAACTCCATGTGACTCCCTGAATCCGTGCTGGCAAGGGTCAAGGGGTGCATTTGTTTCAATATGATGAGTCAGCTGTTGTTGGACTATTTTCTCCATGATTTTGGCTAGGAGCGGGATGCTCGATATTGGCCTGTAGGAGTCCATCTTTGTGGGGTCAAGCTTACTGTTTTTCAGCAACGGTCTTATTGATGTTTGCTTTAGGTTCAGGGGGAATGTCCCAGAAAGGAATGAAGTGCCTATCACTTTGGATAGGAAAGGACTAAGTTCGGTCCGTAGGGCTTTTGTCCAGTGTGCGGGGCATGGGTCGTTTGGTGCCGTGGTGGTGTTTATAGTCGTGATAATGTCTTGAATATCCTTTACAGTTGGGGGGGGGGGGGAGAAGGAGGTAATAATATGTTGGGTATCTACTAGGACTGATGGGGGGAGGATGAGGGGGGAAGTAGGGGAGATTGGTCTGGGGGCAAGTGCTTGATGGAGTGGTAGGTTGGCTTGTTTTGGCTCATAGATAATCTGCATATTCCTGTGGGTCTGGGAGGTTAGATTGACTGGGGGAAGGTTCCTTTGCCAAGTTTTTGACAAGATTGAAGAGCTCATGTGGTTTGTTTATGGATCTTTGCAAGATTTCTGCATGGTTCTGCTTCCTTCTCGCGGAAACAGCTGCTCTGTGGGCATCTAGATGGGCAGTGTAGGCGTCGTGGTTCTCGGTTGTCCTTGATCGGTGCCATCGTCTTTCAAGATGTCTAAGTCAACGGAGGGATGCCGTTAGATCGGGTGAAAACCAGGGTGCCTTCTTCCTTTTACCAGGAGTTTTATTGCTGGCTGGGGCGTCGATTACAGCATTGAGACTCTTGTTCCATAAGGACAGCATGCCATCTAGGTTTTGTTCGGGTGATTCTAGGAAAGGCTGTGCTCTTTCGAGGATCTCTTCTTTGTTGAATGGACGGTAGCGTTCAGAAGTTGAAATGGAAGGTTCATTTGAGGGAAGGGGGCTATTGGGCATAGAGTGAGAAGGCATTAAGAATCTGATTAGACTGTGGTCAGACCATGGTACTGAACTCAGTGAGAGACTGATCTTGTATGTGGGATGGGTGGCTACTTGTGGAGCGAATATAAGATCAAGCGTGTTTCCTTTGATATGAGTGGGGGAGCTGACCAGTTGGGTATAGCCCAGTGCTTTAAGGGCATCAAGGAAGGCCTCAGCTTGGGTGTCTTGAAGGGCAGGGAGGTTGAAATCGCCCAACACCCAGTTTGCTGTGCGTGGTTTGCTGGGGTTGCAGGCAAGGTCAATGATTATGGAGAGGTCATCCAGTGCTGGGGAAGGTGCCCTATATAGCAAGTTGATGGTGCAGTGTTTGTTTGCTATGGAGATGTAATCGAGATGAGGGGTACTATTGGAGGTGATTAGCTGAAATTGTAGGTCGTCCTTGGTCAGGATAATTGTTCAGTCATCTTTTCGGTCAGTTCTGTGACATGAGTGGATAGAGAAATTGGGGGGGACATACTGATGGAGGAGAACAGAATCCGAGGCTGACATCCATGTCTCCGTAATGCATAGGATGTCAAGATTGTGTGCGACTAGCATATCAGTTATGGCAGGCCATTTCTTACGGATGGAGCGAGCATTTATGAGAGTACAATTAAGGTCGCGGGGGAGGGTATACGTCTCATGCTTAGGGGAGTGGGCCTGTTGGAGGGCAACATAAATGAGGTGAGTGTACGTTATATGTCTGGGTCTCTCTGTCTGGTGACGGGGGGGTGCATAATAACTTCTCCATGAACCATGTAGAATTGGGATGGGGTTATAGGAGGGAGTGAGGGCTTGAGAGCCGTGAGTGAGAGCAAGTATCGTGCAACAGCAGACAAGGGTATATGAGAGTGTGGTTGTAGTGGGTGGGAGCATGGTGGCTGAGTGACGATAGGGCTCTTTATCTGTTGGGTGTGGCTGGTTGGGTTAGAATAACGCTATGATTTGAGCTAGCTTGTGGAGTGTAGCAGCTAGGCTGTCTTAAGTATAGGCTAACAGTTTGGCAATGAGCGATGAGCAATGGGGTTGGGTAAATCAGTATCAGATTTTGTATCAGTTTAGCAATGAGCAATTTGCAAGAGTCTAACAATGAAATGGTATAACAGTATCAGAGTTTTGTAACAGCTTAGCAATGAGCAAATGATAACCGTATGATAATGAAATAGTGTCACAGAACAGTATTACATGCGCTAGGGTTTGCACATACAGTCGAGTACAGATTGTGTCGGGTATTTTGAGAACACGAGCTGGTATTATTTAGTGCATCTCTATAGATACGGAGTGGTATCAGATTGACAAGAAAATTGTACAGTGTTGTCTTACATTTTAGGTCGTGGTGTGGAAGTCCGACGATTTTGGTGAGATTTGGCTTTGCGTTTTGTCTCGGGAAAACTCTTAGACCTGAGTAATCCTTTTGCTGCTTGAAAGAATTGGGCCTCCACCTAAGGGCCATGCCAAAGGGCCCTCTTGCGAGGCCCTCAGGTGCGATGTGGGGGACGGCGGTCAGCTACAATCCCTCCTGGGAGAGCTGCGGGGCACAAGAGAGGCTTCGTTCCGGGTCGCGCTGCTTTTTATCCCTCTGAGGCTGCCCCGATTGGGCAGCACGCGGCGGCAGATGATGCAGGAGCGATGTGGGGGACGGCGGTCAGCTACAATCCCTCCTGGGAGAGCTGCAGGGCACAAGAGAGGCTTCGGTCTGGGTCGCGCTGCTTTTTATCCCTCTGAGGCTGCCCCGATTGGGCAGCACGCGGCGGCAGATGATGCAGGAGCGATGTGGGGGACGGCGGTCAGCTACAATCCCTCCTGGGAGAGCTGCAGGGCACAAGAGAGGCTTCGGTCTGGGTCGTGCTGCTTTTTATCCCTCTGAGGCTGCCCCGATTGGGCAGCACGCGGCGGCAGATGATGCAGGAGCGATGTGGGGGACGGCGGTCAGCTACAATCCCTCCTGGGAGAGCTGCAGGGCACAAGAGAGGCTTCGATCCGAGTCACGCTGCTTTTTATCCCTCTGAGGCTGCCCCGATTGGGCAGCATGCGGCGGCAGATGATGCAGGAGCGATGTGGGGGATGGTGGTCAGCTACAATCCCTCCTGGGAGAGCTGCAGGGCAGCTTGTGCTGGTGGTGCAGAACTGGGCTTCCCTCGCCCATGCAGTGGCACCGACACTATACCCACTAAGGAGGGAGGAGTGGCCTAGTGGTTGGAGCAAGTTAGCTCAGGCCAGAAGCTCAGGGGTTCAAATCCCACTAGAGGACAGCAACCTTGGGCTGGAAGGACTGGGGTTTCTAGTCCCACAGGTGCTCCTTGTGGTCTTGGGCAAGCCACTTAACCCTCCATTGCCCATGTTCCTTGTAAGTATTAGTGTATGTGTCTCATATCTCCTCATGTTAAATGTATCCCCCAATTGTGTTGTGACCACTTTGATTGAAGGATAAGGTGGCATACAAAATTGTCTAAATAAATAAAACTCCAATTTATTTCTTAGTGTTAGAATGTTCAAAAGTTAACAAAGAGGAAAGTTCAAAAGTTAACAAATAAAAACAATCAAACAATATGGGGTTGATTCCGAACTGCATTTAGCAGGGCTGGACGTCCAATCCGGATATTCAGCCCTGCTAAATGCCGGGGTGCCAATTCAGATGTCAGAGCTCCCCGCACGTAGATCTGAGATGTGCAGGGAGCTCTGTTCCTGGGCAGGAGGGGGCAGGCTGGAGGTGGGGCGAGGGCGGGCACAGTGTGGGAACCTGACCCCTGATGTACAGAGCCGATTCTGTGGTCAGCCCTATATGTCCAGGGCCGGCCATTTGGATGGGGGACTTATTCCACCTTGGAGGTGGAATAAGTCCTCCTAGACAGCAGCAAATCAAGTATCCGGGGCTGGTAATAGAGGCAAGGGGATGCAGGGGATTCTCCACAGCCCGACCCTGGCCACGGAGGTCAGGCAGCGGGGAAATGAACATTACAGGGTCTGCCGGGGATCATGGCTCCTGCATGGAGCCAAAATGCCATAGCAACAGGACGCCACAGCACTGCGGCTCCATGCAGGAGCCTGGTGGGTTAGCCGGGTACCTGTCTGGATGTCCAGTAGACCAGAATCAGGACACGGCCGGCCCATCCAGGCTAGGTGCACCTGATTCTAGCCTCTGCGGGATCAGAATCGGGTGCAAATCCGGCCCATGCAGATTCTGGATGTCTGGAGCGGCCGGAGGCCCTGAATTGGCCTCCACATGAATAAGATGATACATTTTTATTGGGCTAACAGTACACAGTGTTAAAGAACAGGTCATCAAGTCAATTGAAATATGGAATCTTTTTGGTTTCTGCTACTAATTCAAATATATTCAAATTCATAGGAAAAGTTGACATTTCTAAGAAATATATTTATAATATCGCGTGCTTACACAAATATTTTCACTTTTAAACTAATGGCCTTGGATACTGATTGGCCTTGAGCAAGCGATATTATAGAAGGTTTGTTGGGAAAGGTTTGCCCTATTGTGGATGATACCAATATCTGCAACAGATAAGACACCCTGGGAGGTTTGGATAATATGAGGAGGGATCTAGCGAAGCTTGAAGAATGGTCAATAATGTGGCAGCTAAGATTTAATGATGAAAAATACAAGGTCATTTGTTTGGGATGCAAAACCCAAGGGAGTGATGCGGTATAGGGGTGAAGTACTTCTGTCCACGAAATAAGAGCAGGACCTTGGGGTGATTGTACTGGATGAGCCTAAAGTGGCCAAACAGGTAGAATAGGCGACAGAAAAAGCCAGAAGGATGCTTGGGTGCACAGAGAGAAGAACGCCCAACAGGAGAAAGGAGGTGAGAGTGGCTAGTAAGACCTCATTTGGTTGTAGCACTTTATAAATGTTTTATAGTAGTAGTAGTAGTACTATATACAATTCTGAACCTTCAAAAGGATATAAACAGGATGGAATCAGTCTAGAGGGCAGCTACTAAAATGAACAGTGATCGAAAGGAAATGACATCACCGAACAGAGAAGCTGCTTGAAAGCGGAGCTCCGGGGAAGCAAGGGAAAATTAGCCCTAAATACCCTTGAAAGGAGTGATTATCAGTGGAAAATAGTTCAGTGAACATGGCAGCAGTACAGGAGTGAGAGGAGATGAGGAAAAGTGTGGCGGATTTGAAAGGCTATGCATATAAAAACACTGCGGGGAGCTCCGGTGGCAAAAGCAAGATGGCCGTGGTGAGTGCCGGACCTGGGGAGGAGGAGAATAAGGCACGAGAGGAAGAGAACGGCCAGAAGGGCGAACTGGAGGCCCTACGAGGAGAGCTAAAAGGCTGGTTTCTCATCCTCAGGCAGGACTTGGCGCATTTTAAATCTGAAGTGCAATTATGGATGGAAGACCTGAAAGCTGAGGTGCGGGAGGTGGGCCAGCACGTGGAGGATTTGGAGGGCAAGGTGGAGACGCACGACAACACTATACTCAAGATACATGAGAGAATGGAGAGTATGGAGGTGGTGACGGAAGAGCTCTGGTCCAAAGTTGAAGATTTGGAGAATCGCTCTCGCAGGGCAAATATCCGGATGAGAGGGGTATTGGAGTCGGCGGAATCGGCGGACTGTGGCAGCCTAGTCGTGAGCATCTGCAAGCGGAT
Source organism: Ichthyophis bannanicus (assembly GCA_033557465.1). NCBI lineage: Eukaryota > Metazoa > Chordata > Amphibia > Gymnophiona > Ichthyophiidae > Ichthyophis > Ichthyophis bannanicus. The sequence goes on from CM066031.1 coordinate 1,582,618,159, forward strand.
TATGGAGGAAGCGGGTCAAGATACTTCCCAGTTGTGCTGGTCCGTGGATCGTGCCCATAGAGCGTTGGGCCCCAAACGCGATGGATACCACAGGGACATTATAGCCAGATTCCATGAGTATGCTACTAAAAATGCAGTGGTGGAGGCGGCAAAGAAACTCTCTGACTTCCGGTGGAATAACCAACGTGTTGAATTGTATACAGATTTGTCAGCTATTACGATGAGAAAGAGACGAGAAATGGCAGGAATCACTAAGGTGTTAAGTGAAAAGGGTATCAGGTACAGATGGCTAATTCCTTTTGGATTACAATTTTGCGTGGAGGGGCGAACATCGTATGTGAAGACCATGACAGAGGCCGTTACAGCGCTGAAAGAGGCAGGCTGGACAGAGTTGCCGGAGGCACCCCAGCAGAGGGCGGCGAAAGAGCAGAGAGGGTAGCTGCGGAGCAGTGAATGGAGGAGGGCTCTGCAAGGAGATCATAGTCTGCGCCGGCAGAGACAGAACAACGCGGCAGGAGGAGATGGCACTGAGAGCGGGACGTTGCCTGTTACTGTTATTGCCTGTTACTGCTGGATTAGAGGGACTGTTTCTATGTTAAGCTTAAGTATAAGATTATTAAGAGCTGTTGGGAGATGTTGAGGGGTATGGGTATTGGTAGGGGAGGGGAGGGGGGAGGGGTGGAGGATACAGATGGGTGGGAGAGGAGGGGGGTGTGCCTCCTTGGCATTCCCTCCAACTATTGAGAGATGAGCTAATGGGCATAAAGATACACGTAGTGTTGTAGTAGGCTTCCTGGAGTGGTGATGACTCATGCCTCTAGGATCTGGTTGGAGTGGGGAGATGGAGGAAAGTGAGGGGGCAGGGAGGAGGGGGGTGGGGGGTGGGGGTAGGTAAGGGAAGGAGGGGGGAACGGGCTATGGGCAGTTGGAGCCAAGGTAGGGGGGGAATGATTAAATGGAAAAGATAATATCCATGAATGTACGGGGTTTAAATTCTCCAGTAAAGAGGCAGAGAATGTTTAAGGAGTTTAATAGATTGAGGGGAGACATTATATTTATACAGGAAACGCATCTGAAAAAATGCAATGAATGGAGAGTGGCGCATAAACAATTCACAGAGAAATGGTTTGCTTCTAATAGGGTGGAATTAAAAAAAGGAGGGGTGGGGATTTTGATGAGGGGGAAGATTGCATATTCCGATTGTGTGGTGCATCGGGACAAAGAATCCTGATAAAGGCTAAAAATCCTGACTGAGTAATACTATTTCTAATAATTTAACAGATAACACACTATCCTAAAAACACTATGATTCAACTCTAAAGTACCCACAACTTGTATTTGTATATAGTTATTGTACATAGTTTACAAGCTAGCCTTGTGCTGTTATGCATTAGTTCATGCTGTTAACCATTATTCTTTATTGTTACAAAATGTTCCATGTAAAACTAAGTTCAATGTAAAACTAGTTCGATGTAAAACTAAGCTTATGCTTTGTTGGATTGTTTTATTGTGAACCGCAACTGAACTCTGGAAGATGCGGGTTATAAATGATTGCTAAATAATAATAATAATCATTGTTAAGCTGTGCATTAAAGAGCAGGTTTACACTCTGATTATTGTGTACGGGCCAAATGTGGGTCATGGGATATTTTATGAGGGGCTGCATGGGCTGGTAGAGCGGGTAGCAGAAGGCCAAGTAATTATGGGAGGAGACTTTAATTTAGTACTTAACTCGGGATTGGATAACTCCTCGGGGAAAGGGGTGGGGAACGCCAAGAGGAGGAGAAGCTTGAAGATGTTGGGGAATAATTTGGGTATGGTGGATGTTTGGAGGGAAATGAGGGGGAGGGAAAAAGTGTTTACCTTTTACTCACCAGTTCACCAGTCCTTCTCTAGGACTGACATGATTTGGGTGTCCAAAGAGTTAATGGCAAAGGTGGTGGAGTGTGAGGTGGGGGACCGAACATGGTCAGATCATGCGCCTATATGGGTTGAGGTTGACATTGGGGAAAGGAGGAGGAAACCTCGGATGTGGATGTTGAATGAGACATTGCTAGAGAATGTTGAACTGGCGCAGCAGGTGCGAGGGAAAATTAAGCAATACTTGGAAATAAATGATAGAGATGGGTGTAGGATTGGAACGCTGTGGGAATGCTTGAAGGTGGTGATAAGAGGGGACCTGATTTCTTTGGGGGCGCACATGAAAAAGCTGAAAGAACGGCGGAAGGAGGAGTTAAGGGGGGGAATACGGGAAATCGAGGAAAAGATAATGCAGGGGAGTCGGGAGGTAGGGTTGGGTAAGGAGCTGAATAGGATTCAAAGAGAATTAAATGAAATAGGTGAGATAAAGCATGCGCAGGATATCTTAAAGCAACAATTTTTTGAGCTAGGGAATAAGCCAAGTCGGCTGTTGGCGCAGAAGTTGAAGCAGCATCAGTGTAGGAATTTTATCACCAAAATAAGGGATGTGAACAGGAACGAGGTGAGACAAGTGAAGTTAATTCAGAAATGTTTTGTAGACTTTTATCAGCATTTATATACTGAGGAGGGCCCCAAGATGGAGGAACAGCTGGAGCAGTATTTGCAGATGAACTTACCGTGCTTAACCGGGGTGGAGTCAGAACAGCTGTCTCAGCCCATAGAGGAGCGGGAGGTTGTGGAGGTGATTCGGAGTCTTCCAGATCATAAAGCTCAGGGGATGGATGGCTTCACAAATAAATTTTATAAGACTTTTAGTGAGGAATTATGTGCCCCTCTGACGAGATTATTTAATGCTTTTAAGGAGGGTGAGCCTATTCCAGAGACGATGAGGACGGCAGGGATTACTGTACTGCCTAAGGTGGGGAAAGATGTCAATCTGTGTGGGTCCTACCGGCCTATATCTCTTCTAGGGACAGACTTTAAGATCTTCACTAAAATTCTGGCTAATAGGCTGCTACGATTTATACGTATTTGGTGCATGAAAATCAGTCGGGATTTGTCCCGGGGCGCCATACGGTGGATAACATGAGAAAGGTGTTAAATGCTATAAGGAAAGGAAGGATGGGGGCGGAGTAGATGGTGTTATTGGCGGTCGACGCCGAAAAGGCGTTTGACCGTGTCTCTTGGCCTTTTTTATTTAAAGTTTTAGAACGCATGGGGGTCACTGGAGATTATCTCTGGTGGATTAGGGCTATATACGATCGGCCATTGGCTAGAATTCGCATAAACGGGGAGTACTCTGGGCCCTTTGCCTTGTCTCGGGGGACGAGGCAGGGGTGCCCGTTATCCCCAATACTGTTTGTCCTATCTATGGAGCCGTTGGCTCAAAAGGTGAGGGACAGCGCCGAAATAAAGGGGGTGACATGGAGAACTCTGGAAATTAAGGTATCCCTTTTCGCAGATGATTTGCTCTTTATGTTGACTAAACCCAGTGATTCTCTGCGAGGGCTTACAAAGGTGTTAAGTGAGTTTGGAGCACATTCGGGATTTAAAGTTAATGATAATAAATCTGAAATATTGAATATTTCGGTGGGAATGGAGGAGCAAGCACAGATTAAGGCATCCTTCCCTTTCAGGTGGGCCAAACAGAGTATAAGATATTTGGGGATTTTCCTCACTGCTAGGGAGGTTGATTTGTTTAAGGAAAACTACGGACGGGTGGAAAAGGCTATACAAAAGGATTTAGACGAGTGGAGGTATAAACAGCTATCCTGGATGGGGAGGATAGCGGCTTTAAAAATGGTGGCTTTGCCTAGGTGGTTGTACCTTTTTATGAACCTCCCTATTGGAGTGTCAAAGAGCTATCTGGCCAGGTTACAGAGGATGATCATGAAATTTGTGGGAGGGGGGAAGAAAAATAGAGTAGCGGCAAGGATCTTGATGGAATGGAGAGATCATGGGGGGATGGCGGTGCCGAACTTAAGGAAATATTGGGAGGCGGCACAAATGTGTGCAGTGGTGGAATGGGTGGCAGAGGACCCAAAGGAGTGGGTCCACATGGAAGCAGAGGAATTAGCGGAGGGGACGTTGGAGGATTGGGTGTGGATGCCGAGGAGGTGTAAAGCACGATTCCCAGGGCAGAACCCTTTGGTCTTACGATCATTGCGGGTTTGGAATAAATGGAGAGGGATATGGCTGGGGGATCAAGGGATTTCGCGACTACTCCCTATTCGGGGGAATCCTGACTTCCTGCCAGCGAGGGGGCAATCTATTTTTGGGAGTTGGGAACTTCGGGGTCTCTGCAGGGTGGGTCAATTAGTGGAAGGGGGGAAGGTAAGGGAGTTTGAGGATCTAGTGAAGGAGTATCGGCTGGAGGCGAAGGATGTCTATGGCTATATGCAGCTACGACATTATATACAACAAAAGATCCTTCCGAATTTAAGATTGGACATGACTGGGGTCGAGAAGTATTTTTTGTTGGGGCAAAGGAAAAAGACCCTGGCAAATTTCTACCGGCTGATGGTGCGGGACAGGGGGAAGGAAAGCTATCAAAAACAGTGGGAGCTAGAGTTGGGGGTGCAATGGGGGGATACAGTATGTGAACACATTTATGTGAGTCGCTATAAGGGAATTCTAGCGACCAATTTGCTCGAAAATAATTATAAGGTGCTCTATAGATGGCATTTGACTCCAGTTCGGCTGCATAAAATGTATGATCATATATCTGAGAGCTGCTGGAGGAAGTGTGGGGGGAGGGGCACTTACCTACATATATGGTGGAACTGTGGGGAGGTGCATCGACTGTGGATAGCAGTGGTGGAGTTATTAGGGGAAATTCTGGGGAAACAGCTGGATCCTCGGCCGGAGACAGCTTTGCTGGGGGTACCACCATCACTCCTCAACAAGGCTGAGGGCACTTTTATGGAGTTGGGGTGTGTAGCCCTGAGGATCTTGTTGGCGAGGCAGTGGAAGAAGGAAGCAGTACCCACCATGATGGAATTTAAGGGCATGTTGTCACAGATCTATCTGATGAGCAGGTTGACTGCACTCAAGAGGGGGAGTCAGAAAGCATGTATGAGGGTGTGGGAGAAATACATTCAATGGACAGCAATGGAGGAGAGTCCGTGATTGTGTAAGAGGTGGCGGATTTGAAGGAGGAGAGAAGAGGGGGCCCGGGGGGGAGAGGGGGAGGGGAGTGGTTGGCTTGTTGTTTATGTAGATTGAAAAACATGCACAACGGATCATGTGGGGATTGTTAAGAGTGCTGTATATTGTTTGTTTTTGATTTGAATTGTGGTGTATTTTGATGTCAAGATGTATATGGCAGTTGTTGCGTGATTGAAATAAAATATTTAAAAAAAATGGTCAGTGATCTTCATCATAACGCATAAGAGGATAGTATTAAAGATCTCAATATGCATAATTTGGAGGAAGATAGGAGAGGGGAGATATGATAAAGACATTTAAATGCTTCCATAGTATAAATGCACAGGAGGTGGCCCTCTTCTAGTTGAAAGGAAGCTGCGGAATGAGGAATCATATGATGAAGGTGAAAGAGGGTAGACACAGGAGTAATCTGAAGAAATATTTCTTTACAGAAAGGGTGATGGATGTGTGGAACAGCCTCCTATTGGAAGTGGTGGAGACGAGAACTTCTGCAGCACTTCTGCAGGCTGGTGATGTCAGGAGATAGGGAGTTAATGGAAGTGAAGAACATTATATCATCAGCGTAGATCTGGTATACAATCTTGTGGGATCTGAATATCCAACAATTATGTTAAATAGTCAGAACACACAAGATTCTAAACCAGATCTACGCTGATGACATAATGTTCTTCACTTCCATTTCACCTCCTATCTCCTGACATCACCAGCCTGCAGAAGTGCTTCATAGAAGTAAGAAAATGGCTTAGTCTACATAACCTGTTCATCAATCAAGAGAAGACTGAAGTCCTATACATAACCACTGACCCAACCTTCTCTCCACTTTTGACATTGAAACTAGACGATGTGATCATTAAAGTCAAAACAGAAGTAAAATATCTGGGCATAACAATAGATCAACAGCTAACCTTCCAATCACACATAAAAAGAATGACTACTATAAATTAAGAACTCTGAAACATCTCCGCCCACTACTAACTCTAGAATTATTCCGAACCGTCTGCCAGGTTATTAAACTTAACCTGGACTACTGTAACATTATTTATCAAAGCCTACCCAAACATACTCTTCACCCACTATAGACAACCCAGAACACTGCAGCCTGAATAATCTTTGGAGCCACCCCACTGAGCGCACATCACCCCCATACTAATGCAGCTTCTTTGGCTTCCCATCACTGCTAGAATCAGATACAAGGCTCTCACCACAATATTTAAAATCTTACATAAGGAATCCGCTACCTGTCTTCAGATTCTGATCTCCAACCCCAAGAGCAATTGGGTATGAAGAAACAGCACCCTCAATTTACTCATGATCCTAACTCAGAAGATTAGGAGCAAGCAGTCAACTTGTAATCGAGCATTCACCCTATTTGCCCACACATTATGGAACTCCCTACCCCGAACCCTAAGAGGATGCTTGGACCTGACTGAATTCTGGAAGAAGCTAAAAACATATCTCTGTGCATAAGTGCAAACTCTGCCCAGATTAGGCCCCCCTACTATATCTAACAGAAAAGTGGTACATGCCTTCATGTCAAAGTCTGTACCTTTAGGCTGTCAGTAAAGAGGTCATTGAGACACATATGGCCACATATGAGCAGGAATGACTTTATAAAAACACCTTCTGCCACAATAGCGCACATTTAATTCATTTTGGAAGATACAAAAGGGCACTTTTATGAAATGTTTTAACGCGCGCTAGGTTCACTAACATGCATAGAAGACTTAGGTTTAGTTACCTGAGATCCATGGGAGAAGACATCGATGAAACGGACATCATATCAGCGGCAAAAAGGGTACCGAGTTTTGCAGCTCTATTCTGCAGCACCTCTTCGTCATCTTTCTGCAGGAGAGGCACTCCGATGGAGAATGGTCAGGACCTAAACATTTAAGACACCATTCATGGGTGTCGGTGACGGATATGGTACCGCCACATTTAGAACATTTCTTAAAACCACCAGCTGGTTTTTCCATGTCTGAAGAAAAAATGTGCCTAGTGCCCAAAATGGCGCCTAACCCCGAGAAGGGAAAGGCTCCTAAAGAAAAGATTTTTAGAAGCTAGGGTTTTTGTTTTTTTAAAGAAGAGAACCGGCGGTACCGGTAGGCGTCGAGTGAAGGCAGACGCGACCACAAAAAAAACAAAAGAAGAAGAAGAATTTTTCTGCGGTGGCAGGGTATATGTCCTGTCGGCTCTGTGGAAAACGAAGAACTGACAAAGGAGAGTTGGAAAGGCGGGAAGGCAGCACGCAGGCACTGTGGAATGCTCCCAAAAGCTTTCCTATTGGACGCTGCGGAGCGTTCCCGCACAGGCTCTGTCGGTACCGACGGTACCCATATGTGAAGACTACATTCCTGCTTGTTCCTGGAGATCCCCTTTATTTGTATGGGTGCAATGGCATTTAACATGCATTAACTACATTAACATGCATTAACCTTTAGTAAAAGGGCCCCAAAAGGAAAGTTGGGGAGAAACAGAAACAAAAATCCCAAGTAGTACACAAGTGGTCACATTCTAAACTGAATCCTAAAATAAAAAATATTCTTAAAAATATATTTGGCTAATTAAAAAAAAAACAATGGAGTGAAAGAAGGGGCTGAGTTACTTAACGGAAGAGGTAGAAGATTATGCATTTCATCAAATAAGAATGGCAAGCAGAGTCCTCTGCTCACTTATCTACAAGGAGGTTTTGTGATTACAGAAAGAATATTAGTATCTGGCCCTTAATCCATTGTAACCTTCTAATTTAATTTAAGACCATCCAAGTTTCACAGAAAAAGAGAACTGTTCAATTTTCAGCAGCTACAAAAGGGGCTCAAAAAATGAACCAAACGTTATTTACCGAAATAAAACTGCTGGCTGTAAAGAACATCTAGGTCACTGAAATATGGCTTGATGTACTATGATAAGCAAGGAAAATGTCCAGAGTCATCCACTGCCAATCTGTTTCCGCACAAAGCAGTCTATACAACAACGCTGCCAACAGTCACGAAGTCGATCATCTCTAAAAATCTGAATCAGCTTGTTTTATAAAACTAATTTGTTAATAGTAAAGAGAGCCAGCATCCATCTAACTATGCGCCAGATTTACTGAAACCTTTCACGGTCCATAATTATGAGGGATAAAAAAAACTAGTAAAGCAGGCCCTTGACGTGTACAATTACCTTAAATGATTAGACTGCCTGAAAGCAAACCAAATGTTCTCTCTCTTTCTTACCTGGCGTTTGTTATAATGCCTAACCAAATCTATGCAAACCTAAGGCTTGGAAATTAGGTTTCTGACCACTCTAATTTATGAGAATGGGTACTTCCAAACTCTCAATTATAATCAAGGCCTCTAGTATTCTGCAGTTCCGTAGATACAATAATTTTCAAAGAATCAGCTCCCTGTCATGAAATCTCTTCTTATGTCATATGTTTTCTGTACCCTGCCTAGATTGGTGGATGGACTGGCTAAAAGAGCTGTTAAATAAATCAATCAAATAAATACATATATTTTTAGCATGTTTTAAATAATACCCAATTTACACTGAATGAACAGAAAGAAAATGACTGAAAATTGGTTCAAAATCACATTTTCTTCCTCAGATACACATTCGGCATTCTTACAAATGACAGGTTCAAGCAGATTTAGCATAGTCTTTAAATACATTTAGCAGAAAGATCATCCATAATCATCTTAGTGAAGAATTAATTAGTCCTTACCTGCTAATTAGTGTTCCTGAAGGAACTTCAGTCCAGTCCCTTAACTTCTGGGTTGTGCAACCCTTCCAGCAGCTTGGAGGCTGAGCCCATCATTCTTTTGATGATGGTGTGATATAAATACCACTGGCACCACCCACCGGCACCAGTAACCTATTGCAAAAGCAGACTTAACGGATAGATAATGAAGAACTCAACTTTCAAAACGAAATAACATAACTGACCACTCAGGTCACTAAACCGTCTAAACTTTTTTTTTTTTTCAATCAATGAGGGAAAGGAAGGGCAGGAAGGAAGTAAGAGGCTTACATGAGGACGAGCTGGTCCTCCCACTTTTCCCCGCAGATCCTCTCTCGCCGGCCCTCCCGGCCTCAGGACCCTAAGTACGGGAACCGCCACACTCTCTTCGTACGCTGTCTTCGGTCAGTCCCCTGAAATAAACTCCTCGAACTCGGGCGGGATCAGGGATTGGACTGAAGTTCCTTCAGGAACACTAATTAGCAGGTAAGGACTAATTAATTCTTCCTTATCGTCACTTCAGTCCAGTCCCTTAACTTCTGGGATGTAACAGAGCAGTTCCACCCAGGGAGGGGTTCGCTAGTGCAGACAGAAGAACCGCGCTACCAAACCTGGCATCTGTCGCACCTTGGACATCTAGCCTATAATGCTTGGTAAAGGTGTGCAGGGACGACCAGGTAGCCGCCCTACAAATGTCCAGAGACGGCACCAAACTATGCTCCGCCCAGGAAGTCACCTGCGCCCTGGTTGAATGAGCGCGCAGGCCTCCTGGGACCTGCTTTCCTTTGAGGATTGTCAGATGGCTGCCTGGGTGAGAATCTTCACAGTCTTGGCAAGTGCATATATCTATATGATTTGCAAGGGATTGTGGGCAATGCAGTTCATTCACACCAGACACAGCTGCTCACAATAATTAGTTGTGCTTTTGGGTAAAGCCAATAAGATATTTATTTATGGGGTTATTTCTCCCAACCCAGATATGCTTGGTAGCACATAAATCAGGTTACTTGCTTTCAGTGTTAAACTTGAAAAAGAAAATCAGGAAAACAATATTTTAAACTTGTCAGGCAATCAAAGCAAAAGAAATAAGACCTGGTTGATAACAAACTGGTCTTTTCTGTAGGCTTAGCTAATATTTTCTTAGCATGTATCAAACAACAAACCAAAAGCTACAAAGAAAGAAAAAAAACTGTTCTTTTCAGGTTAACTTCTGATAACTTCCCACATAGATTCAGAAGTGATTCTCTCCTAGCTCAAAAGCAATTAGGTCAGGCTCAATTGCTAGCAGTTATCCAGCTGAAGCCCCTTAGCTGGCTTGCTTTCTACTGCATGGCTAGAAAACCTACACAGGAGCTTTTCTGAGTAGATTAAAGAACACGTTTGTATTTCTTTGTGATGGTTGCTGTACTTTATAACAGAAAATCACCAAAGGAGTTTAGACAGAGAGCAGTCCATGTAAACAGATTCTTCATCTGCTATCACCCCCTCTTCTTCAACAAGCATGGGTTCAATATCATGAATTGGCACAGATAAGTGTCCCAATGGAGCACTTTCAGGAGAATACTTGTTTCCCTGCTGTCTTTCAAGATTATAGCTAGGGCATAGATCAGTGTTCATACCTGAGCTTCCATTGCTGTTAGAGTTCCTCTCTATATAGCCTGGCCAGTATGTAGTCCAGTTCTTATGTCCAGCCTTCCAATCCAGATCCCTGCACACTGGATCTCTCTTCACATACCTTCTGGCACGGGTCTTAGGGTCCCTTCCACGTGCAGCCGTCTCCCTCACAGGTAGCGTCTGGAGATTCCTAGCTCTGCAGCACCATTCCTCTGGCTTTCCCCAGTCCAATGGTGTATGTTGGCCCTTGGAATGCCTCCCAGTATACGTACTGCTCTGAACTCTTCTAGACCTCTCAAAGGCTTTTCTCCTCTTTCTTCCAGAGGGTTTCTTTCCCTCTCTGTCCGTCCGGTTTGGCTTCTGCTTCTGATGATCCTTCAGATGAAACTGATCAAGCTCAAGCTGATTCTCAGGATACTTCTCTGTAGAATAAACTCTACCTTTATTCTGCTTAGATGAGTGCTCCTCCCTAACACAGCGCAGCTGTGCTGAATCAGGCCCTGCCCTTTGAGATGAGTGCTTAGGGATTACCTCATAGCCCTCCTGATTGAACACACGTTTCCCCACTTCAGCTCCTCTAATGGCTGCTGGAAACCTGGTGCATTCTGGGACTGGTAGTCTTTTATGGGAAAATTCTGTTTTCTTATTTCTACCAGAACTGACAGGTTGCTTGTTCAGAGTCACTTCACCTTTTCTATAGCTCCTTCCTGAGCTATGATAAGCTTCCTTATCACAGGATATACGCTGAGGCAATCGCCTCCCTGATCCACCTAGAGATGGAAGCCTTGGCCGCTGCCTCTCCCTTGCGTGGCCCTCCAAACTGAACAAACAGGCGTTCGGACTTTCGAAAAGACTCCGTGTGGGAGAGGTAACGCTTCAGGACCCTATGCACGTCCAGAAACTTAAGCTTCTCCCCATCCCCATTTTGATCCCTGTCAGGGAAGGACGGAAGGGAAACCGACTGGTTCACATGAAAAGGAGAGATGACCTTCGGTAAGAAGGACGGAACCGTACGCAAGATTACTTTATCCCTAAAGAATGAGAGAAAAGGAGGACGAGAAGATAGTGCCTGAAGCTCTGATATGCGTCTGGCCGAACAAATAGCCACTAAAAATACCGTCTTTAGGGTCAAGTCCTTCAGAGAGGACTTCCTTAGGGGTTCAAAGGGCTCCCCGGAGAGGGCATTCAAGACTAGGTTGAGGTCCCAAGGAGGAATGACGGATCTTTGTTGCGGCCGTAACCGCCTGACCGCTCTGAGAAACCTGCCAACGTCCGCATGAGACCCTAGGGATCTGCCTCTGACTTTTCCCCTATAACAAGAGATGGCTGCTAGCTGGACTCGCAGCAAGCTAGACCCTTCTCGAACCCCGCCTGAAGGAAGTCCAGAACCTGGGAGACCGAAGCGGAAAGGGCCCTAATCTGCCGCTCCGTACACCAGGCTTCAAAGACACGCCAAACCCTCACATAGGACAGACAGGTGGAGCGTTTGCGTGCGCTCAACAAAGTCGAAATTACTGACCCCGAATACCCCCGCTTCTTGAACCTGGCCCTTTCAATAGCCAGGCCGTAAGCGAGAACCGATGCACGTGGGGCATGCATACCGGGCCTTGTCGCAGGAGATCCCTCTTGCAGGGGAGTCACCAGGGCTGATCGACTGTCAGCCTCACTAGGTCTGCATACCAAGGACGTCGAGGCCAATCGGGGGCAATGAGAACTACCAGTCCGTGGTGGGATTCCACCCTCCGCAGAACCCTCCCTATGAGGGCCCAGGGAGGGAACACGTAGAGCAGACCCTCTGAAGGCCAGCTTTGCACTAGGGCGTCCAGGCCCTCGGACATCCTTTCCTTTCTGCGACTGAAAAACCGGCATGCTTTCACCGTCGTGTACCGTGCCATGAGATCCATGATCGGCCTTCCCCAACGGGCAACCACTTGATCGAATACTTCCTGCACCAGCTCCCACTCCCCGTGGCCTATCCTGAACCTGCTGAGGTAATCGGCCGTGACGTTGTCTACGCCGGCCACGTGCTGCGCCGACAGCGCCAACAGATGGACTTTGGCCCACTGTAAGAGGATATCCGCCTCCTTTTCCAAGGACGGACTGCTTGTTCCCCCTTGCCGGTTGATGTAGGCCACCGTGGTGGCGTTGTTGGATAGGACGCGGACTGCCCTTTGACGTACCAAGTGCTCGAGCGCCCGGAGGGCTAAGGTTACTGCCTTCAGCTCCAGCCTGTTGATCGACCACTGCGATTCCTTCGAAGTCCAGTTGCCTTGGGCAAACTGTCCCCGGCAGTGGGCCCCCCAGCCTGTTAGACTCGCATCCGTCGTCAGTTGGATCCATTGCGGAGTTTCGAGGGGCATCCCGCAGCCCAGGATCCTTGGGTTTCTCCACCAAAGCAAAGACCTCCTGATCCGGAGGGGACAGGGAATCCTCCTGGATAGTGGATGATGTTGATGGGTCCACTGCCTTAACAGCGTGCGCTGAAGAAACCGCATATGTGCCCTGGCCCACGGTACCACTTCTATTGCTGCTGCCATGGTACCCAGCAGCTGAAGGTAATGCCAGGCCGTGATGACTCTCATCCAAAGAAATTGAGACACGAGATTCCTCAGGTCTCTTAATCTCTGTTTTGATAGGAACACTCTCCCTGCCTTGGTGTCGAACCTTGCTCCTAGGTACTCGATCTCCTGAGTGGGAGTCAATCTGCTCTTTGCTCGATTGATGACCCACCCCAACTCTTGCAAGAAATTCACGACCCTGGCCGTTGCCGAGCGACTCTCCTCTTCTGACTTTGCTTGGATTAGCCAATCGTCGAGGTAGGGATGGACTAGGATACCCTCCTTGCGAAGAGCCGCAGCCACCACTACCATCACCTTGGTGAACGTCCTGGGAGCCGTTGCTAGGCCGAAGGGGAGGGCCTGGAACTGGAAATGGCCCCTTGGTACGGCAAATCTTAGGAACTGCTGATGAGACCGCCGGACCGGGATATGTAAATATGCTTCCGTCAAATCTAGGGACGTGAGGAACTCTCCTTGACGAACGGCCGCAATCACCGACCTCAGGGTCTCCATGCGGAAGTGAGGAACTCTGAGACAGCGATTGATTTGTTTTAAATCTAGAATTGGACGAAAGGAACCTTCCTTTTTTGGGACCACAAAATAGATGGAGTATCGACCGGACCCTTGCTGAGCTGGAGGGACCGGCAGTACCGCTCCCAGCGCTATAAGTCTTGAAAGAGTGGCATCCACCGCCGCGTTCTTCTCTGGTGGACCGCAGGGGGATTGAACAAAAGCAGGGACTACCTGCTTTGCGAACTCGAGAGCGTACCCCTCTCGGATTACTTCCAAGACCCATTGATCGGATGTGACCCGAGACCAGGCGGGGAGAAACTGCCTTAGTCGACCCCCCACCGGCAGAACTCCCCCCTGGACCCCTGGTCTCTCATTGTGTTTTTCTAGGACCTGAGGAGGAGGAAGAGGCCCCAAAACCTCTGCCTGCTCCGCGAAACCCTCTGAAGCCTTGTCCCCTGGAGGAAAAACCCCAGGAGGAAAAGCCCCTGGGAAAGGGGTTCGATCTGGCCTGACGGAATCTCCGAAATTCCTTCGGCTGGTTTCGGCTCTGCGCCGGAGGGCGGCCTAGCCTGGGCCTATCTTCCGGGAGCCTGCCCCCCTTTGACTCTCCGAGATCTTTAACTAACTTATCCAGGTCTTCGCCAAACAGTAGTTTCCCCTTGAACGGAAGACGACTCAAGCGGGCCTTTGAAGAGGCATCAGCTGACCAGTTACGTAGCCATAAGTACCTTCTGGCTGCCACCACCGAGGCCATATTCTTTGCCAGACTCCTAATGAGATCATACTGGCTATCTGCTAGGTAGGCCGAGCCGCACTCTAACCTGGCCATCAGCGCTTGAGCCTCACTTGAGGGACCGTCAGCCAGTTGAAGTTGTTGGGACCACCTCAGGCAGGCTCTAGCTACCCAAGCTCCCGAGACTGAGGCCTGCAAGGCGAGGGCACTAACATCAAAGGCTTGCTTTAACAGCGTATCCAATTTTCTATCTTGACTGTCCCTCAGAGCAGTGCCTCCCTCGACCGGAATCGTAGTTTTCTTCGTCACCGCTGAGACTGCAACGTCCACCCTGGGCGACTTCAGCAGGTCTTTGTCCGATTCAGATAGTGGATAGAGACAGGACATAGCCCGTACCCCCTTTAGGCTAGACTCTGGCTGGTTCCATTCCTCCTGCATCATCTGACGAACCACTCTATGGACTGGGAAAACGCTCTGAGACCTTCTGACGGCTTGGATCAACGGATCTTCCAGGACTTCTTCCTCTGCCGGAGACTCCGCGGCCATATTGAGCACTTTTAGAGACTCACTAATCAACGCCGGGAGCTCTTCCCGCCGAAAAACCCGGACTATGCGAGATTGCTCCTCCTCCGGGATCTCTCCCTCTTCCAGCTCTTCCCCATCTTCCCCTCCTTCTTTGTCCGAGGGTTCCTCTTCAAGGGAGTCCCGAGACGGGGATTCGAAAGGCTCCTTGTCCAGAAGCCTCGCGCGCTTAGCAGGGATGACAAGGTCCAGGGATCTAGACTTCCCGGTCTCAGTGTCCCTGCTTTCCCTCGCCGCTACTGGTTCTGAAGTTCCCTGCTTGCGCAAGCAATAGGCCTTGTGCAATAGGAGCACAAACTCTGGAGAAAAGTGATCCCAGCTTCCTCCGCCCCGGCGGAGGTGGAGGGAAAGGAAGAAGAAGGACCTGGTCCCTCTACGGATGAAGGCGGAGGAGAATGGACCTCCCTTACCCCTTCCAGAGGATCTCCTGACCCGAGGGTGGTTTGAGACATGCTCAAGTGTATTTCTTTCTCCACCGAAGCAGCTTCTGCAGCGCAGCTTCTGCAAATCCCTGCTTCTGAGGCCATCCCCCTCCGAGTGCCGCAAGAAGGACACCGCAGCTTACTCGGCATGCCCCCTTAGGCACTGAGCGGTTTGAAATTCAACAATTAAATAAACCAGGTTCAGGAGGAAAAAAAAAAAAACCTGGTCCAAGGAACTTCAATATAAAGCAGAAATGCAAAAGAAATTCAAAAGAAAAATCAAAGGAAATTCAAAAGAAACGCAAAAGAAAAATGGCGCCAAGCAGAGAACCAGGCCAGACTAACAAAAGTTCTCCGTGTCCCCTCCCCCAGCCGCAGTTAGCAAATAGCGTTAAACAAAGCAAAAAACAAAAAGAAAATAAGATAAAATAGGGAGCTTTCCTGCTCAAATACTTGCGGTTCACTGATTAACTGGCGCGCGCTGCCCAGCACCCTAGAGAAGCAGCCGCACTTCACTGACTCTCCACGTGGAAGGCCGAGACCACGTGGAGGCCGGAACCATGGGAGGTAGCTGAGCTGT
The DNA here is from genome assembly GCA_033557465.1 of Ichthyophis bannanicus. Lineage (NCBI taxonomy): Eukaryota > Metazoa > Chordata > Amphibia > Gymnophiona > Ichthyophiidae > Ichthyophis > Ichthyophis bannanicus. The sequence continues at coordinate 1,582,633,967 of CM066031.1, forward strand.
TGATTCCCCGACTCCCGTTCCGATGTGCTGCGGCGATTGCAATTCGTCTGCCTTGTCCCCCGTGCTCTGCACACCGGGGATGCCTCAAGCGCCCAGCCGCCTCGGGGCTGAAGCGCGAGGCCGGGGACGCCGCCGGGAGGAACCTCGGAGCTGCCTCCAGCGCTCATCCAACCAAGGGGGCTTCGGCGCGAGGCAGAGGGAGTCCTGCTCTGACGATCTCAGGAAATGCGGAGGGTGCAGGAGGCGAGCTCTCCTGAGCCCCGCGGCTCCAGTAAACCTCTTCCCTCTGTGGAGCGGGCCTACACGAAGGGCGTTCAAGGGGGGGGGGGGAGGGAACCAAAAGATCCAAGGAGCAAACCCTTAAAGGAATACTACCAATGAAGGGAATGGCAAGAATAAAGAAAAAGAAAGTAAATTAAAGTAAACTAAAGCAAATTAAAGTAAATTAAAGTAATTTAAAAGCTAAGAACCCAGTAAGCACTCTGGCTTACAGGAACCCTCCAGCTGCTTGGAGGCTGAGATTACTGGTGCCGGTGGGTGGTGCCAGTGGTATTTATACCACACCATCATCAAAAGAATGATGGGCTCAGCCTCCAAGCTGCTGGAAGGGTTGCGCAACCCAGAAGTTAAGGGACTGGACTGAAGTGACGATAAGGAAATGCGAAAAATAATTTTGTTTTCTAGGAAAGGAGTACGGATGAGAGCATATAAGTACATTTTAGTGCTTTGAAATGTTTTATTATCTGTTTGTGTATTTTGTACACCACCCTGATAGTACAATGGACGGTTAAGTTAATAAATGAAATGAAAGGAAGCAAATTAAAGGATTAACATTTAGCATTGATTAACAAATAGTGCAACATGACTATTGAACCTTAAACACTAATAAGCTGATGTAAAAGACACTGTTTTTTATTTATTTTATTTAACTGTATTTATATCCCGCTTTTCACCGGGTCAACTGTGCTAAGAATGTACACTGAGAACCAGCACAGGGGCGCTTTTAATAAAGTGAGGTAAGTCTTTGCACTTACCACATGTTAGGAGTAAAAGCCAACATACAGAAAGTGCAAAAGACGGGAATGTGTCCAGCATGTCCCTTGTACTTACCGAATGGAAATGTCCCTTATTGCGAGTTGCATTCATTTGCAATTAGCGTGGGTGCACTTAATGCCTCCTCTTGACAGTGTGAAGTGATAACCGTGCACCAACCGCAATGTGTAGCCCACATCCACTCTGCACTCAGCCTCCCTGACTGTGCTGGCTGCTATCAAAAGCGGTAGCAGTTGCTGAAGGGCTGATCCAGTGCAATATTTAGGGTTTTTCGAAGTTTTGGCGAGATTCCCTATTCTTTTCTTTTTCCTATTTTCCTTATCCGTCTTCTCATGGATATTGTATTCGTGGATCCCTTTCCATTGTGGACTGCGAACATTCAATGTAATGTCATGAAATATCTTAATATTTTTTGTGCTCTTGTAACATATGAAGTGTACGTTTCTGTTTCAAATGTTTTCCTTTAATTATAAATCTAATAAAAGGTAAAACTTAAAAAAAAGCAGTAGCAGTTACTGCGCATGCACTAAAATGTGTTAGCGGCTTACAGCACTTTAGTAAACAGACCCCCCCCAGTTTCTTAACATATTTTACTCTCGCATTAAAAACTGTGTGCAGACCAAAATATGTGCCGTTGAAGCTGTAGTAATAGGAACACAGTTTTCTGCATCAAGTCTTTCAATGTACATAATTTATTCGCTGCACCTCAGCTGACAATAAAGAGATCAATGACATTCAGTATTTAGTACTAAGCGGGGATTGATTTCAAGAAGGCAAAGATTCAAAAGGAGGAGGAAATAGCCAATGCAATAAAATGGGGGGATAAGACATTTTTCAGATATATTAGTGAGAAGAGGAAGAGCAAAAGTGGTATTGTCAGACTCAAGGGTGCAGGGGGGGAATATGTAGAAGCTGATAAGGATAAAGCGGAATTGCTTAACAAATATTTTTGTTCTGTGTTCACAGATGAAGAACCAGGAGCAGGACCTCAGAAAACACCCACAAATAAGAACAGAAGCGAGGGACATCTTGAACTATTTTCAGAAGACTGTGTTCGTGAGAAACTAGCTCAACTTAAAGTAGACAAAGCGATGGGACCGGATGGGATACACCCTAGAATACTGAAGGAACTTGGGGACGTTCTAGCAGCTCCACTGACTGACCTTTTCAATGCCTCGTTGGAGTCAGGAGTGGTGCCAAAGGACTGGAGAGAGGCTCATGTGGTGCCTTTACACAAAAGCGGAAGTAAGGATGTGGTTGAAAACTACAGGCTGGTTAGTTTAACTTCGGTGGTGAGTAAATTATTGGAAACGCTGCTGAAAGAGAAAATAGTGAGGTTTCTGGAGTCCAGCGGATTACAGGATCCGAGGCAGCATGGATTCACCAGAGGCAGGTCTTGTCAGACAAATCTGATTGATTTTTTTGACTGGGTGACCAGGGAGTTGGACCGAGGGAGAGCTCTAGATGTGGTGTATTTAGATTTCCGTAAAGCCTTTGACACTGTTCCTCACAGGCGACTTATAAACAAACTGAGCACCCTAGGGATGGACCCTAAAGTTACTGCTTGGGTTAGAAATTGGTTGGGTGGGAGGCGACAAAGAGTACAAGTAAATAGTAATTAGATCTTACCTGCTAATTGCTGTTCCTGAAGGAACGACAGTCCAGTCCCTTCACTTCTGGGTTGCGCAACCCTTCCAGCAGCTTGGAGGCTGAGCCCACCTTTTTGGGGGATGGAGCGGTATAAATACCACTGGGACCACCCACCCACTCCAGTATTCGATTGAAAAAGCAGATCTAACCAACTTCTACTGGAAACTTATCCCTAAAACACTCAAACCTATGTAACAGGTATATATATTGAAATTATTATGTCCTTTTTTTTTTTTTTTTTAAAGGAAAACAAAGGAAGACCAAGGAGAGGAGGCCTGGGAAGCTTGAGGAGATGTCTGCTTCTAACCGAGTCGGCTTCCTCCCGGACTTCTTCATGCCGTACTGAGCTACGGCCCCAACAATGCCTGGCCCTGAACCCGATGTCTGAAACGGTTGCCGGAACGGGTGGGATCAGGGACTGGACTGTCGTTCCTTCAGGAACAGCAATTAGCAGGAAAGATCTAATTACTATTTCCTTATCGTCACTCCAGTCCAGTCCCTTCACTTCTGGGAAGTACCAGAGCAGTTCACCCCTGGGAGGGTTCCGGCATACCGGACTGAAGAACCGCTAGCCCGAACCGGGCGTCCGCTGCACTCTGCACGTCCAACCTATAGTGCTTGGAGAAGGTATGCAGCGATGACCAAGTCGCTGCCCTACAGATGTCCAGCGGAGGCACCAGGGAAAACTCCGCCCAAGAGGCCGCCTGAGCCCTAGTGGAGTGGGCCCGCAGTCCCACCGGAACCTGCTTCCCCTTCAGGATGTAAGCGGAGGCAATCGCCTCTCTGATCCACCTGGAGATGGAGGCCTTGGCCGCCGCCTCCCCCTTGTGCGGCCCTCCAAACTGGATGAATAGTCGGTCGGACTTTCGGAATGGCGCTGTACGAGAGAGGTAACGTTTCAAGATTCTCTGGACGTCTAGTAGACGCAGCCTGTTGTCTGTACCTACCTGCCCCTTAGACGCTAAGACTGGTAGGGTAACTGTCTGGTTTACATGAAAAGGAGAGATAACCTTGGGTAAAAAGGACGGTACTGTACGCAGAACCACCTTGTCCTTGAGAAAGGCCAGGAAGGGGGGCTGGGACGAGAGCGCCTGCAATTCTGAGACCCTTCTGGCCGAGCAAATGGCGACCAGGAAGACTGTCTTTAGAGTTAAATCCTTCAAGGAGGCTCTCTTCACTGGCTCGAAGGGTTCCCCGGCCAAGGCACTTAGCACTAAGTTGAGATCCCAAGGGGGGATAACCGACCTCCGTTGCGGACGTAGCCGACTAACCGCTCGTAGGAACCTGGCCACGTCGGGGTGCGCCCCTAAGGGCCTGCCCCGGACCTTTCCTCTATAGCAAGAGATAGCTGCCAACTGAACCCGCAAGGAGCTATGCGCCAGACCCTTTTCGAAACCTGCTTGCAAGAAGTCCAGAATCTCCGGAACCGAGGCCGAAAGTGGTTTCCGACGATGCTCCGCGCACCAAGCTTCGAAGATGCGCCAAACTCTTACATAAGAAAGGCAGGTCGAGCGCTTTTTGGCCTTCAGAAGAGTCGAGATTACCGCTCCTGAGTAGCCTCGTTTTAGCAGCCGCGCCCTCTCAATAGCCAGGCCGTAAGCGAGAACCGATCCACCTGAGGCATCCTGACCGGACCCTGCCTCAGCAGGTCCCTTTTGAGAGGGAGCCGCCAAGGACGGTCGGCGAGCAGTCTGACCAGATCGGCATACCATGGGCGACGAGGCCAATCCGGGGCTATGAGAATTACCAAGCCCTGGTGAGTCTCTATCCGTTGGAGAACTTTCCCGATCATAGCCCAAGGGGGGAATACATAGAGAAGACCCTCCGAAGGCCACTTTTGAGACAGGGCATCTAACCCTTCGGACATCCTTTCCTTCCTTCGGCTGAAGAACCTGTCCACCTTGGCTGTAGAGAACCGTGCCATGAGGTCCATGACTGGGCAGCCCCAAAGGGCTACTATCTGGTTGAAGGTCTCCTGTTCTAGCTCCCATTCCCCGTGGTCTATCTTGCACCTGCTGAGGAAGTCGGCCGTGACGTTGTCCTCTCCCGCCACGTGCTGCGCTGACAGAGCTAGTAGGCGGGACTCCGCCCACTGGAAAAGAGAGTCCGCCTCCTTCTCTAAGGCGCGACTGCTGGTGCCTCCCTGGTGATTGATGTAGGCCACCGCGGTGACATTGTCGGAGAGAACTCGGATAGCCTTTCCTTGCACTAATATCCTGAATGCCTTGAGAGCCAGAGTGACAGCCCGCAATTCCAGTCTGTTGATGGGCCACTGCGATTCCAACTGTGACCAGAGACCCTGGACGAACTGGTCCTCGCAGTGTGCTCCCCAGCCTGTCAGACTGGCATCCGTCGTCAACAACACCCACTGATGGGGATCGAGGGGCATTCCGCGGTCCAGGTTCTTCGGGCACCTCCACCATTGGAGGGACTGTTTGGTCCGAGGAGCGCAAGGTAATTGCATCGAGAGGGGCTGATGTTGGGGAGACCAAGGACGCAATAGCGCCCTCTGCAACGGTCGCATGTGGGCCCTGGCCCATGGCACCACCTCTATTGATGCCGCCATAGTTCCCAGAACTTGGAGATAATGCCAGGCTGAGGGACTTCGTCTGGCCAGAAACTGAGTGATTAGAACTCTTAGATCCCTTGATCTTGACCGTGACAGGAACACCCTGCCCCTGAGGGTGTCGAATCTTGCTCCGAGGTACTCGAGATCCTGAGAGGGAGTCAACCTGCTCTTTGTCCGGTTGATGACCCACCCCAACTCCTCTAGGACCTGAATCACTCTGGCCGTTGCCGCGTGGCTTTCCGGAGCCGACTTTGCGCGTATTAGCCAGTCGTCCAAGTAGGGGTGTACTAAGATGCCCTCCTTTCTTAGGAAGGCCGCCACTACGACCATTACCTTGGTGAACGTCCTGGGGGCCGTGGCTAGGCCAAAGGGTAGGGCCTGGAACTGAAAGTGGCCTCTTGGTACCGCGAATCTCAGGAATTGTTGATGGGACTTCCTGACCGGGATGTGCAAGTAGGCTTCCGTCAAGTCGAGGGAAGTGAGGAATTCGCCTCCTCTCACAGCCGCTATGACTGAACGTAGGGTCTCCATCCGAAAGTGAGGAACCCTGAGGCAGCGGTTGACTTGTTTTAGATCTAGGATTGGCCGAAAGGAATCCTCCCTTTTCGGGACCACAAAGTAAATCGAGTATCGACCGAATCCGCATTGGTCTGGGGGAACTGGAATTACCGCCCCTAATGCTATTAGACGGGCGAGGGTAGACTCGACCGCTGCCCTTTTTGCTGGAGCTCCACAGGGCGACTGAACGAAGGCTGGTGGGATTTGCTTTGCGAATTCTAGCGCGTAGCCTTCTCTGATCACCTCTAGAACCCATTGATCGGACGTGACCCGGGTCCAGGCGGGGAGAAACAGCCTCAGGCGGCCGCCTACCGGGCGTTCTTCCCCCTGGACCCCCGACACCTCATTGTTGTTTCCTAGGGCCCGAGAAGGAGGAGGAAGAGGAGGAGGAGGAAGCTCCAAATCCCCTACCTGCCCCTCGAAAACTTCTGAAACCTTGACCCTTAGAGGGAAACCGGCCCCTGGAGAAGGGGTTTGATCTGGCTGAACGAAATCTCCGCGTCTCCCTAGGCTGAGAGCGCACAGGGGCTTGGGAGCGGCCTAGCCTCGGTCTATCTTCCGGGAGCCTACCTCCCTTGGACTCGCCCAGATCCTTGACCAGCTTCTCCAGATCCTCCCCAAATAAGAGTTTCCCTTTAAAAGGGAGCCGACTTAGTCGAGCCTTCGAGGAGGCATCAGCTGCCCAATTACGTAGCCACAGATAACGCCTGGCCGCCACCACCGAGGCCATGTTTTTGGCTAGGCTTCTGATGAGGTCATACTGACTATCCGCCAAGTAGGCTGCGCCGGATTCCACTTTGGCTGAGTTTGCCTGGATCTCGGCCGAAGATTCTTCTGACTGAAGCTGCTGAGCCCATCTTAGGCAGGCTCGAGCTACCCAGGCTCCTGACACGGAGGCCTGTAATGCCAGGGCGCTTACATCAAAGGCTTGTTTCAGGAGAGTATCCAGCTTCCTGTCCTGTGCGTCCTTTAAGGCCGAACTGCCCTCAACTGGGATAGTCGTCTTCTTAGTGACTGCAGATACCGCTGCATCCACCCTGGGTGATTTTAGTAGTTCCTTATCTGACTCTGGGAGAGGGTATAGGCGAGACATGGTTCGGACCCCTCTTAGGCTGGATTCCGGTTGGTCCCATTCTTCCTGGATCATCTGGCGTACTACTCTGTGGACCGGAAAAACCTTCTGGGATTTCCTAATGGCCTGTATTAAGGGGTCCTCCAATGCCTCCTCCTGCGATGGTACATCTGAGGCCACATTGAGAACTTTTAAGGATTCATTAATTAGCGCCGGGAGCTCCTCTCTCCTAAAGACCCTAACTATCCGAGATTGATCTTCTTCCGGGATCTCTCCTTCTTCCAGCTCCTCCTCCTCCTCGTCCAAATCCATCGCCGAACCCTCCTCCTCCGGAGTCCCCTGGGAAAAGGACGGTAGGAGATCCTCCCCGTCCAGCCGCTGACGCTTAGAAGGGATGCTGGATTCAGGATTGATCGCCCCTAGGCGTCTGGATGAACTCTCCTCCCCTGGTGTGGTAACCCCATCTGCCCCCAGGCCCTGCTTGCGCAGGCAGTAGGCCTTATGGAGTAAAAGGATGAAGTCAGGGGAGAAGAATTCTCCGTCCCCTCCTGCACTCGAGGGAGGGGGTGGAGGAAGCAGAGGAGGCGTGGGAAGCTCCGAGGGGGTAGAGACCGAACCCTGGGACCCCCCTTCCCTACTAGAGGGTCAGATGAACCCTGGGAAGGCTGCAATATCTCCTGTTCCACTGATGTAGCCACTGCGGTGCAGCTCCTGCAGATTCCTGTCTCTGCGGAGGTGCCCCTGCGTGTCCCACATGAAGGACAGCGTGGCTTGGAAGCCATGGTGAAAGGTTGGGGCTTAACTTTGTAGGCCCTTGTCCCCCAAAGCCCAATTTCCCTTAGGACACAATTCCTACCAATACCCCTAGGAGAGCTAAAGGGGGGATCCCTTAAACAAAGACCAATTGGGCTGCCAAAAAGATAAATGCAATTAAAATAAATGCTAAATAAAAATAGAACAGAAATCGAGCCTGAAACAAACGAAATTAATAAACTAATTCCCAAAATTAACTCGAAATTAAATGAAATTAGTGGCTAGCACTACTTTGTCCCCTAAGGGAAGTACTTGCAGTTTGCAGATTGCCGATCCTGGGCCCGATGCTGCGAATCCCACCCGAGGGCTCTACACGTGGTAGGCCTCACCACGTGGAGCCTGCTCGGGGAAAAAAGAGACTCCGGCGTCTGCCAACACTCCCCCGCTGAGCCCGATGCTGAGCCCTTGCAGAATCACGAGTGCGATCGCCGTCTGATCGCACCGTGAGAAGACCGGGGTACCGCGTGGATCCTCTCCGCGGTCAGCCTGGCCAGGCCGGAATGGAAGGCTTCCCCCCAGTTGCCGTTGCAGCCTCTAGCGCTCAGCCACCTTCAGGGCTTTGGCGCGAGGCTGTTTCTCCCCTCAACGTAAGAGCCCGAAGTGTAGGAAGCCGGGTAGAGCAGAGCACCTCCTCGCTGCTACAACCCGGGGCTTTGCTCTGCGAGCCGCGTCGGGCGCCGGAGGGGGGGGGGGGGGGAGGGAGAAACAATTCTTAAAGGAGCAGAGCCCCTAAAATTACTGAAAGTAAAAATTAAACCCAAATTAAACACAAATTAAGCTAAAATTAAGCTAAAAATTAAGGAAACTAAGCAAATTAAGGTAGGACTCCAGTAAGCCCCAGGCTTACGGAACCCTCCAGCTGCTTGGAGGCTGAGAATACTGGAGTGGGTGGGTGGTCCCAGTGGTATTTATACCGCTCCATCCCCCAAAAAGGTGGGCTCAGCCTCCAAGCTGCTGGAAGGGTTGCGCAACCCAGAAGTGAAGGGACTGGACTGGAGTGACGATAAGGAAATGGAGCTCACTCTGAGGAGAAGGATGTTACCAGTGGTGTGCCCCAGGGATCTGTCCTTGGTCCGATTCTTTTTAACATCTTTGTTAGTGATATAGCGGAAGGGCTGTCGGGTAAGGTTTGCCTCTTTGCGGATGATACCAAAATCTGCAATAGAGTAGACACCCAGGAAGGGGTAGATAACATGAGGAGGGATCTAGCTAAGCTTGAAGAATGGTCTAGAATTTGGCAGCTGGGATTTAATGTTAAAAAATGTAAGGTCATGCATTTGGGCTGCAGCAATCCAAGGGAGCAATACAGTATAGGAGGTGAAGTACTTTTGTCCACTAAAGAAGAGCGGGACCTAGGCGTGGTTGTGTCTGATGATCTTAAAGTAGCTAAACAGGTGGAAAAGGCGACGGCAAAAGCTAGAAGGATGCTTGGGTGCATACAGAGAGGAATGGCTAACAGAAAAAAGGAGGTGATAATGCCTCTGTATAAGTCTTTGGTGTGACCTCATTTGGAGTATGGTGTGCAATTCTGGAGACCGCACCTTCAAAAGGATGTGAACAGGATGGAGTCGGTGCAGAGGGTTGCTACCAAAATGATTAATGGGCTTCATTATAAAGCATATGAGGACAGACTTAAGGATCTTAATATGTACACCTTAGAGGAAAGGCGGGATAGAGGTGATATGATTGAGATGTTTAAATACCTCCGTGGCATAAATGTTCAGGGAGAGAGCCTCTTTCAATTGAAAGCAAGTTCTGCTACGAGGGGACATGGGATGAGGGAGAACGGAGATAGATTCAGGAGTGATATGCGGAAATATTTCTTTACGGAAAGAGTAGTGGATCCGTGGAATAGTCTCCCAGTGGAGGTGGTAGAGATGAGGACAGTAACTGAATTCAAGAAAGCATGGGACCAACACAGAGGATCTCTAAAGGCAAAAAGTGGACTGTTGTAGTTGTTATGGAAGGACAGACTAGATAGGCCATGTGGTTTTTTTCTGTCGTCATATTTCTATGTTTCTATGTTTCTTCTCTCAGTGAAGGGACCAAGCCTGGTTCAGAAGTGCCCAACAAGGCCAGTAGAAGGAGGAGTGGCTTATAAAGGCCCCCACAGGGCAGAATATTAAATACTGCTAGTCAGCAGTTAATATGCATTTATTCACCACACCTCATCATCGATTGGTTGATCGTTCAGTGACACCCTTAAGTTAAGAAAAATTGGAACAAATGCCAGACACTATCAAACATATGCAAGATTTAATTTGTAGACTAAAAGGAAGTGGAACTATGAAGCCAGGCAGAGGGGACAGGCAGGCCAGTGGCAGGAGCAACTGGAGAAGAACTGGATTAAGGAGCAGGATGACTGTTCTCTGTTCTGCCCCAGGCTCATCCCAATCCAGTTGCTCTGGAGTCTGAAATGAAATACCAAAACTGCATTCCAGGCAGTTCCTCCAGAAATTAAGCCATGCACACATGAGCATATCAAACTAATTATGCATTTTTATGAGACTGTGGTGGGAAGAATGAGGTTGACAACACAGTAGAAGCAGGGGAAATTCTAGTATTCAGAAAACTCTGCAACCAATTTGAGTTAAAAAAAAGGCAAAATGTTTCCTTGGAGGAAGAAGTAAACAATGGGGGACTAAGGAGAATAACCCCCTTAATCCCTCCTGTAAGGGACTGGCCAAAATGAGCAGTTTTTACAAACCTATACATGCCAGGAAGCAGTTATAAATTCCAATGTGGACAGCTGCAGCCATACACATGTATGCCCTATTTGAAATGAGGAATGCACATATAGATTTTTGAGCTACCCATTCTACTCCCAAACATGTCCTCTGGCAATTTCTATATAAATTCAGCCCTGCTGAAATTGCCATTTACATGTGAATGCAATTTCTATACGTAAATGCCTGATTTTAAATGTGGAAATTAAGCATAAGGCTTCTAAAATAATCGTCTTAATAGCCTTTTAATATCCCTGTTTGTTTTTAGAAGGTTTTTCATAGAGTGCATTATGAGAGACTTTAAGGACATTAAAAAGTCATGGGATTGGAGGCAATGCCCTATTGTGGAATGGAATTTGGCTAAACGACAGGAAACAGAGAGTAAGACTAAATGATCAATTTTCCACATGGAAAAAGGTCAACAATGGAGTGTTTCAAAGGTCCGAACTGGGACTTGTGCTGTTTAATAAATTCATGAATGATCAGGGGAAAAGAGCACTGAGGGAGGTGATCAGATATGCAGATTATACAAAATTCTTCAAAATTGTTAAACAGCAGAGGATTCTGAGGAATTGCGGATGCATCATTTTAGTCTTCAGCTGTCCTGAATGAACCTGCTTTCAGAGGATCTCTGAAACTAAACAGGGTCAGGCCTGGCTAGTACTTGGCTGTGAGACCACCTTGGAATACCAGGGGCCATAAACTTACTGCGTGGAAGAAAGGGCTGGCAATCTACTTCCGGTTACACCTTACCAAGAAAACCTAGGGGCTGGGTTGCCAAGAGTCAGCACTGATTCGACAGCACACACTGCATTTGCTTGTGAGGCTGGGCTAATAAATAGTAGACAAGTACAAAGTAATGCACATAGGGAAAGAGTAGTTACTCACCTGTAACAGGAGCAGCAGGAATCAGTCCTCACATATGGGTGACATCGACGTCGATGGAGCCCTTGCGGAGCATTTTCCCAGCTTTCCATGAAAGCCTTTGGGAATGCAGGCACGCATGCGCGGTTCCCTTCCCGCCTAAAGGTGTCATTTTGCTCAGTCAAATAACATAGCTTAAAAACAGCACACAAAAATGTAAAATAAACTATGTACAACTGCAACTCCCAGGGGAGGAGGGAGGGCTGTGAGGACTGATTCCTGCTGCTCCTGGAGAACACCTGTTACAGGTGAGTAACTACTCTGTCTCCAGGACCAAGCAGGAAGTCAGTCCTCACATATGGGTGACTCCCTAGCTCTGGGCTACCAAGGAACCCAGGCTGAACAAGAGAACTCCCTCTAGTCCCAGCATCAAAGAAAGGCTTTTTCACTGACAGAACCTCCACCGGTAGCCCAACAGAGAGCAGGAGGGCAGGAGTTGCCTAAACCTCAAAGAGATTCCGGAGTACTGCCTGGCCAAAAGCACTGTCCCTACGGGACTCCCTTTCCAGACAGTAATGGGCCGCAAACGTCTGGCTTGAAGACCAAGTAGCAGCCCTGCAGATGTCTACCAACGGTACAGAGCGGAGATGAGCCACTGAGGCAGCCATTGCCCTGACACGATGGGCCGTGACCTGACCCTGCAAAGGAAGGTCAGCCGCCCTGTAAGCCCAGGTGATACAGTCAGCCACCCAGATGGACAAGGTACGCTTGGACACAGCTAACCCCAAGTTATTAGGGTCAAAAGAGATGAAGAGCTGAGTAGCCCTTCTATGCCCCTGTGTACGGTCCAGGTAGAAGGATAAGGCCCTCCTACAGTCCAGGGTATGCAGAACTGCTTCAGCCTGGCTTGCATGAAGCCTAGGGAAGAATGTTGGAAGAACCACCTCCTGGTTGAGGTGGAAAGAGGAGACAACCTTTGGAAGGAACTTTGGATGAGTCCTGAGGACTACCCTGTTCTTATAGAATCTGGTGTACGGCCTGTCACAGACCAGGGCCTGAAGCTCACTCACTAGCCTGGCTGAGGTTAGGGCTACCAAGAAGAGTGTCTTCCAAGACAGGAAGCGTAGAGGGCAAGTAGCCATCGGCTCAAAAGGTGGGCGAGTCAGTTGCTGCAAGACCACATTCAACTCCCACTCAGGAGCAGGAGGACGGATTGGAGGCTTGAGCAAGAGCAAGCCTCTGAGGAACCGGGACACCAAGGGGTGAACCGAGAGAGAATGTCCTTCCACCAGTGAGTGGTGAGCTGCTAGAGCTGAGAGGTGGACCCGAACAGAATTGGACTTAAGTCCCTGATTTGATAAGTGCAGTAGGTACTGGAGTACCACTGGTACAGCACAGGAAAAGGGATCTTCTGTACGTAGCTGACACCACACAGAAAACCTTTTCCATTTTAGGGCATAGGTTTTCCTAGTGGACTGTTTCCTAGAGGCTAGGACAACCTCCTCAACCTCCTGAGGTAGGCCCCAGGGAGCCAAAACTACCCTTGCAGCCTCCAAGCCATCAAATTGAGAGCTTTGAGATTGGGGTGCAGAAGGGAACCCTGATCCTGAGAGAGAAGGTCGGGTTGCAACCCCAGAGGCAGTGGGGGATCCACTGCCAGCTGAAGCAGAAGTGGAAACCAAGGCTGTCTTGGCCACCTGGGAGCCACCAGCAGGACCGAGGCCTTGTCCTGAAGAATCTTGAACAGGGTTCGGGCCACCAAGGACGTGGGAGGAAACGCATACAGGAGGCCCTGAGACCATGGAATTAGAAAAGCATCTGCTGCTATCCACAGAGGATGCGGTTGCCTGGAGCAGAACTTTGGCAGCTGTTTGTTCAGTGGACTGGCAAACAGATCTATGGATGGAAGTCTCCATTTCAGGAAAATCTTCTGAACCACCAAAGGATGGAGCTGCCACTCGTGGGGCTGCAGAATCCTGCTCAACCTGTCGGCCAGGTAGTTTTCCTGGCCAGGGAGGTCGACAGCCTTGAGGGGCATGTTGTGCTTGAGGGCAAACAAGCAAAGGTCCTGTGCTTCCTGGCAAAGGAGCCTGGACCCAGTTCCGCCCTGTTTGTTCACATAAAACATGGCTACCTGGTTGTCCGTTTTAACTAGGACAGACTGATGAGTCAGGGCTGGAGAGAAAGTCTTGAGGGCCAACCGAATAGCCCTGAGTTCCAGGAGATTGATTTGTTGTGCAGCTTCCCAGGGAGACCACAGGCCCTGGGTGCACTTGCCTAGACAATGAGCTCCCCAGCCCTGCAAGGAGGCATCCGTGGTCAACACCACTGTGAATCCAGGAATCTGAAAAGGCACCCCTTGCAGCAGATTGGGTGGATGGAGCCACCAGCTGAGGGACTTCAGAAATTGTCTGGACACCCTTATCTTGTCTCTGAGGCTGCCTGTGGCCTGTGACCACTGAGACCGAAGGCACCACTGTGCCGGCCTCATATGGAGCCGGGCATTGGGGGTCACATGAACTGTCGAAGCCATGTGGCCTAGAAGCCTATGGCAGAGTCTGGCGGAGACCAGTGACCTGCTGAGAAACTGACTTGCCAAGCTTATCAGTCTTTGGGCTCTGTCTTCGGGCAAGAATGCCTTTGCCAGCAGAGTGTCCAACCTTGCCCCTATGAACTCCAAGTTTTGTGATGGCAGCAAAGTGGACTTTGCGAAGTTTATGACAAACCCCAGGCTTTGAAGAAGAGCAATAGTTCTGAGGGTGCTTGTCTGGCCTCCTGGCACGTCTGACCCCTGATGAGCCAGTCGTCCAGATAGGGGAAGACAAAGATACCCTGATTTCTCAGGTAGGCCGCCACCACTGCCAGGCATTTGGTAAAGACCCTGGGAGCGGAGGTTAGGCCAAAAGGTAGAACTCTGTACTGATAATGGTCTCCTCCCACAATGAACCTGAGGTACTTTCTGTGGTCTGGATGAATGAGGATGTGAGTGTACGCATCTTTTAGATCTAAGGAGCATAGCCAATCTCCCTGCTGGAGGTAGGGCAGAAGGGTTCCAAGAGTAAGCATCTTGAACTTTTCCTTCTGCAAGAACTTGCTGAGGTTGCGGAGATCTAGAATAGGTCGAAGGCCACCGGTTCTTTTGGGTACTAGGAAATACCTGGAGTAGAACCCGCGACCTTGTAAGTGGGGAGGCACAGGTTCTACTGCCCTGTCCACCAAGAGACCTTGTAGCTCCTGAAGGAGAAGATCTGTATGCAGGGGAGGCCTTGGAGGCTCCCCTGGAAAGTACAGAGGAGGCAGCTGTGTGAAGTGTAGTGCATAGCCCTTGTGGACTATTCTTAACACCCAAATGTCTCCAGTGATGAGTGGCCACTGGTGTGCAAACAGAGCGAGGCGACCTCCTGTGCAGGGTTGGGAGAGCAGGGACGGAGAGGCTATGCCTAAGGAGTCAAAAAACCCCACCCTGCTGAGTGGGAGCAGGGGCCGGAGGCTTGGGGGTCCTCTGCCTACGGGGCCCATTACCCTGCCCCTTGGCTTGCTGACCCTGTGGGGCAGCTTGGGCAGCCTGATATTGTGGGTACTGTTTGTAGGCAGTGCCCTTCCTCGGGTAAAAGGACTTTTTACCCGAGCCCTTCTTCTTGTGAGAAGGGGCAGAAGTCTTTCTAGACAGCCTTGTCCGTGTGAGGTGCTCGGTCTCGAGCTGTGCGGCCTTCTCGGTCATGGGCTTGCCAAAAAGGTTCTCACCTCGGCAAGGGACATCGACCAACTTGTCCTGAACCCATGGCTCGAGGTCCGATGACTGCAGCCATGCCTGGCGTCGAGCCACGATGCCGGCTGCCGCAACACGGGCCGAAGCCTCGAAGCCATCATAGGCAGTGCGGGACATAAACTTAGAGCATTCCCGGATCCCCGAGGACAAGGACTTGAACCTCTGCAAGGGTTCCCCGGAGAGACCAGCAGAGAACCAGGCCAGCTCCTTGACCAGGTCTCGCAAGTACATGCCCATGTACAGCTGGTAAGACAGGACACGGCAAGCAAGCATCAAGCCCTGGAAGCACTTTCTACCAAAACCATCCAGGTTTCGGGCCTCCCTGCCAGGGGGCACCACGGAGTGCATCTTCTGACTTTTCAGGCGATGCATGGCCGATTCCACCACCATGGAATGGTGTGGTAGCTGCGCCTTCTGAAAGCCAACACTCTTCCGGAGTCGATAGATCGAATCGACCCACTTGCTTAAAACCCGGCGCCGAGGCCGGTGCCTCCCACATACGGAAGAGGAGCCGTTCCAGCATCGGAGGAACCGGGACAGTAAAGGCCTCCTTCGGAGGAGAGTCGTACTGCAGGGCCTCGAGCTCTTCGGCTCGAGGCTCCTCCTCGGGGTCCACAGGGATAGCCAACGCAGTGGCTATGTCCCGAACGAACTCCGAGAACCGGATATCCTCCGGAGGGGATCTACTCCGGGGTTCAGACTGCGGTGAGTCCGATGGGACGCATCGAGTCTTGAAGGTGTCGGAGGACTCCTCGTCCTCCGTCTCCCATGCGGACTCATCCGATAAGGAATCGGGGTCCGACCTCGCGGGGCCTGCGAGCACCCGCCTCGACGCCAAAGGCACCGGCGTCAATGCCCTCAGTCCCGAACGGGAGGTCGAGGGAGACCGCGACCGAGGTCGACCTCGAGCCTTTATGGCCTCGAGTATCGGCTCAGTCTCTGGGGTCGACTTCGATGTCGATGTCCCAGTGGTCGGGGGCAGATGTGCCAGACAGGCTGGCCATCAGTGCCCGCTGCTGTTCCATGAAGGCAGACAGTCTGCTCTCCAAGGCTGTCAACCTGAGACCCAACTCAGGAGACTCAGTAGCTCCCGACTTGGGCACCGGTGGCGCCGGGCCCGACGTCGGCTCCCTGGGAGGAGAGTCCACGAGGACTACAGGGCTTACGTGTCCAGCAGACTCCGGCTCCAGTCGAGGAACTTTGGAAGGCTTCTCCTGTTCCACAGGCCCGGGGCGACGGTCGGGGGTCTGAGACCGAGCTCTCGAGGAACCTGGGACCTCTTCCGACGACGCCCTCACGAGCCGCTTCTTCCTCTTGCGTTCCCGGTTGGGGGACCCCCTGTCCGAGGAGCCATGACGGTGCTCGGGATCCGACTCCTGAGATGTCGAGGCCTCAGACGAGGTTCGGGCCCGGCCGGAGGCCAAGTCAGAAAAAAGCTTTTCCTTTTGGTGCTGACGTCTTAGGGTCGTGATCAGGACCGAGGCACCGAAGGCAGCAGTCGTGTGTGTCGGTGAGAGACATCAGTTTCTTGCACCAATCACACTTCTTAAAACCGCTGGAAGCCATCGGGGAAAAAAGAGTCCCCGCGAGGTCAAAGGACCGGCCTTCCAGGGAAAATGAAAAAAGGGCGCGAACGCCAGCCAGTAAGGGCAAAAACCGAAAAAAGAAGATCGGGCTCGATACCAGTGTACCGAACCCGGCGGGAGGGGAACCGGCATCGAACCGGAGAAGAAAAATAGCGAAGAATCGTAAAAAAGTCAACATTTTTCCGGGATGACTAGGACTCACGTCCGGTGGGCTTCACGGAAAACGAGAGACTGAGCAAAATGGCACCTTTAGGCGGGAAGGGAACCGCGCATGCGTGCCTGCATTCCCAAAGGCTTTCATGGACAGCTGGGGAAATGCTCTGCAAGGGCTCCATTGACGTTGATGTCACCCATATGTCAGGACTGACTTCCTGCTTGGTCCTGGAGAAAAATAATCCCAACTACAGGTACAAAATGCTGGGTATGGAGTTAAGAGTCACTACCTAAGAAAGAGATCTTGAGTCTACAAGGGCAATACCCTGACATTTTCAGCCCGATGTGCCACAGCTGCGAAATAAGAAAACAGAAAGATATGATTATTTAAAAAGGGGATAAAGAACAAAATAGAGAATATCATTATGCCTTTGTATAGATCTATGTGATGGGAAAACAACAGAAATGGAGGTCGACAACGGCCACGCAAGGATACTTATCCAATATGCAAACTTTATAGGGGGACCCAACTCAGCTGAGTTTCAGCGAAACTCACCTGCATCAGGGATCTACAAAAGAATATAAATATAATAAAATAATATGAATACTCATACATACTATTTTATTATATTTATATTCTTTTGTAGCCCCCTGATGCAGGCGAGTTTTGCCAAAACTCAGCTGAGTCGGGTCCTCCAATTACGCATTTTTATAAGACTGTTCTAGGAAGTAAGGTGGTACGATCATGATTGTTGAGTTTAATTATATAAATCTTGATGGGGAGGGGGGCACATAAAGCTGTTTTGCTGCTGGGCCTTTTCCTCTAACCTTCAAAGAGGAGGGAAGGTAGCAAATATTTAGGCCACTGCATTGATGAGATAAGAATGTTTCTCATTATCTTGCCTAAGAGTCAGTTTACACCACCTTGCAAGCATTGTCATTCTTGAAGGGGCTTCATTTTAAACAAGATAACTCTGTGACTTTTCCTGTAAGTTCTCTGTCTGAATGTTCTTTAAAAAGGGGGTTAATTTTCTTAACTAGTATTTTTTGCTGCTTGAAGTGATTCTGCATCATACATTACACTGAAAATGCAGAAAATGGCAGCAGGTCTTCCCAGCCTACAGGAAGACAATTCTCTAAACAGGTCTTGGACTGGTCTAGCAAGATTCGAGGAAAGAAAATTAACAGGTATAGAAAATTTCTCCTTCCTTATCATCTTACTAGATCAGTCTAGATATGTGAAACGTATCAAAACAGTCAGGACCCAGAGTGGAAGAAAGACAACAATCTGGACAGAGCTGTAAACCGTGCAAATGCCTTTCAAAAATTGGGCCCACCATCTTTAAGGGGATGAGCCTGTAGCCACCAAGCTAATTCCCTCTTGATCCTTTGGGAAACAGGCAGGCACCTTTTGAACTGGGAGCAGAGATATCAGTGAATTAGAAGGTGCCCTTGAAGGGGCACATGTGTGCCCTGTCCCAATGTACTAGTTCTAAGATTGACACCATGGAACCAGGAAGCCACAGGAAGTCCCAAGCCCTGGGAGTTTCTTGCCCTGTGCTGCAGACACAACTTGTCCAATCCTACTGGGATGAGAAACAACCTACCCAAGTGCATGTTGAGACAGGTCCCCTGATACCCCGCCCTGGGAAGGGACCAGGCTGAACACGCAAGCCAGCTTCTCCAACCATCAGACCACCTGGCTGTGTCCACCTATGAGAAGAGACTTGAAGACCTAAATATGTATACCCTAGAGGAGAGGAGGGACAGGGGAGATATGATACAGACTTTTAAATACTCTACTTAAAGAGTATTAATGAACAAACAAACCTTTATCAAAGAAGGGAAACCTGTAAAACTAGAGGGCATATGATGAAGCTGCAAGGTGGTAAACTTAAAAGCAACATCGGGAAAAACTTTTTCACTGAAAAGGTGTGGATGCTTGGAATGCCCTCCCAATGGAGGTGGTAGTGGCAAATACAGTGAGAGAATTCAAAATGGCATGGGACAGACACAGTGGATTCCTTTCTTGCAAGAGGATGAAATCAAAGAAGCCTAAATATCTCCTATACTTCAATAAATAGAGGTGAGTGATCTAAACCAAGTAGCAGGTACAACTCTAAACACAGGCACAGAGGGGGTTGACCTGCACGGAGTGGCAGTTACAACCACTCTAGCCACCTTACTGGGCAGACTAGATAGACCATCTTGGTCTTTATCTGCCGTCATATACTATGTTACTATGACTTCTCCATAGAGTCAGGCTGAATAATCCAATTGTCCGGGTATAGGTGAACCTGGATTATCTGCTTGCACAAAAATGCTGCCATCATTACCATGACATTGGAGAAGCTGTGAGGTGCTGTGGCAGCCCAAAAGGCAGAATACAAAATTGAAAATGAGGACCCAGGACATAGAAGTGGAGGAACTGCTGATGCTGCTCCTGGATAGGGATATGGAAGTAGGTCTCAGAAGGTCGAAGAAGGTTACAAACATAAGAATGCTCCTTAATGGATTAACACAATGATAGACTGTAGGGTCTCCATGTGGATCTACAGTACTTGACACTGACCACCTTCAGGTCCAGAATAGGTCAGAAAGATACTCCTTTTTTGGATACCATGAAGTAAAAGGAATATCACCAGTGAGTTTGTCTGTGGAGGGCACAGGTACAATAGCCTGCAACTGCAGGAGGCGTCAAAAGGTTTCCTCAACTGCCACTTTCCTGGCCAGGGAGCCAAAGGGCAACACCACAAAGGTACTTCGAAGATGCGCTGCACACTCCAATGCATACTCCTTTTCAAGAACCTCAAGGACCCACTGGGCTAATGTAATACAGTATGGGCCCATTACAAGTGAAAAAAACAGAAACGGTCCCCATCTGCCTGTTCCTCAGAAGAGACCCTGCTGAGTTTTGGAAAAACTGGGAACTCTGAAAGGGCTGACATTTCTTGGCCTTGAACCCAAAGGAGGAAAAGGCCATGGAACTCTGATGTTGGACTGTTCTCTGAGCTTGATAGTTTAATTGCAGATATTTCGTCACCATTTGGGGTGACTTCATCAGTAAAGGGTTCCAGATGGTAATGTGCTTGAATGCTTGCGTTTGTTCTTATACTGGGGTTGGTGGTGACTCAGCTTTTGGTTCAGAGGGATTGATTGGTTGGTTTCCCTGAGAGTTGCTGGGATGTGCTTGCTGTTCCTGGGCCTTGTTGGTGGTGACTCAGATCTTTGGTCTGCAGGAATTGGTAGATCGAGTCTATGTTGATATGTCTATCAAGTTTGTGGTGGAAAACCAGGCTTCCAGAAATTCTCCTTCTCTTTTCGTTTGTGCTCGTGCTATGGATTTCAGTTGCGTTCCAGTTTTATTTATTTATTTAACATTATTTCTATACCGCCTTATCCTACAATCAAGGCGGTGTCACAACAATACAATCAAAAGTAGTGGAGGTGTAATTCATGCAGTGAAAGAAATGTTATGAATTGCGTGTGAGGGAAAGTGTGTTAGATTAGGTAGAACTATGTACATTGTGCGCTATGGTACAGCATGGGCTATAATACAAGGTTCTATACAATTAGGGCTTAAGATATATCCTGTGTCGTTGTACAGTTTCTTATCAGGGTTGGAAGGGGTGAGTACGTGGTTCTTGTTGGTTAAGTGACATATCCATAGTGTTCTATGAACAGTGTTGTCTTCAGCTGTTTGCGGAAGTCTTTGAGGTCCGTTGTCGATCTCAGTTCGTCTGGGAGGGAGTTCCAAATTGTTGGGGCAGCCAGGGAGAGTGCTCTCTCTGTGATATCCTTTCGTGTTTTTCTGAAGTCGCTCGGGGTGTTGACTCTGTTGGAGGTTCCTTTTCTTCTTGGGCGAGTGCTGGTGTCTGGATGAATGAGGGTGTGCAGGCTGTTGGCTGAAATGTGGTGTTTGATTTTGAATATGTTTATTATTGTTTTGTATTTGATGCGTGAGCTGATTGGGAGCCAGTGTAGGTCTTTAAGAACCGGAGTAATGTGTTCATGTCTTGTTGAGCCAGATATAATGCGGGCTGCAGTGTTTTGAGCTAGTTGAAGTGGTTTGAGAGTTTGTTTTGCTAGCCCAAGGTAGATGGGGTTGCAGAAGTCCAGTAATGGAGTGATAAGTGCTTGGCATATGGTACGGAAGTGTTCTGTGGTGAGGAGGGGTTTAAGTCTTCTGATGATTCTCATCCTGTGGTAAGCGTTCTTGATAGTTTTGCTTACGTGTGTCTTGAGATTCAGTTCGTTGTCCAGGGTTACTCCAAGGTATTTTACTTCCGATTTCATTGGAATGGTTGTGTCTGCTACTTTGATGTCCGGTGGGTGGATGAAGTCTGGGTTGTGAGTGATTATTAGTGCCTCCGTCTTGCTGTAGTTGATTGCGAGGTTGTTGTCTTTACACCATCTAGTCATTTGTGTTAGGCAGTCGGTTATTTTAGAGTAGTCCTGGGTTGTCAATTGAGATAGGCGTGTATATCATAATATCATCTGCATAGATGGTGTATTGAATGTTGTTCGCTTTCAGGATGTTGCATATTGGCTGGATGTATATGTTGAACAGAAGTGCCGAGAGGGCGGACCCTTGAGGCACTCCTTGGAGGACTTTTATGGGTTGAGAGGTGTTGTGGCCTACCTTGACTTGTACCTGCCTGTCAGTGAGGTAGGATTGGAACCATTTTAATGTGACTTTGTGTCCTTCCGCGTCTTCGTGGACTGAGATCAGGGAGAGTGGGTCGTGTCTTTTGCTGGCTAGTTGGTGTTTGTGTAGTCTGATGGATTGTTTCCTTCCTCTTTGGCTGACGTAGTTCTTGTCACAGTCACCGCACTGAATTTTGTACACAACTTTTGTCCTTTGATCTTTCTCTGGTTGTCCTTTTGATTTTGAAAGGATTCTTTTCTCAGGGTCACAGTTGGTTTGTGGGCTATTGTAATGCCGTGGTCTCTTAGTAGTATCGTGGTCATTTTGGAGGTGTTTTGGTGTTTTGGGTGAATTGTCGGGGTGCACTTCCAGTCTGGAGGTTGGGGCTTTTTTGGCTGCAGGCATCTGCACATGAAGTTCCATGGGTATCCATTCCTTGTTAACGCCTTGTATAGGTGTTTCTTTTCTTCCGTTTTAGCTTTTGTCATGTTGCAGTGAAATTCTACTCTTCTGAATAGCGTTTTTATGCAGCTTTGTTTGGGCACTTCAGGTGGTTGCTATAGAAGTTCAGGATTTGGTCAGTGTGTGTTGCTTTCCTGTAGCCTGATATATGGTATTTGCCGGTTTTGGTGTTGTAACAAGAATATCCATGAATGGGAGTTTGTTGTCCTTGGCCATTTCCATTATGACCAGGATGACCTCCAAGACACTGTTGAGTAGTGGGATGGTTTGGATGTACTTGTGTGAGTACGATGCTTTTGAATTTTTGCATCACAATCTCAGCAACTAGGATGGATATGAGGGATCCCATTGGGGATCCTTTCAGTTCTTCATAGATTTCTCCATCAAATTCGAAGAATGTTGATAGGCACAGTTTGAAGAGTTCACACCAAACCGGCTTGATGTTACCTCTTGGGCCCTGCAAGAGGAGCCCTTGGGACCTCTGGGACTATCCTCCAGGAGTCTCTGTGGACAAGGTGTACCCAGGCCTTTCACCAGGTCCTCCCCAAAAAAGCAACCAGCTCTTGAAGGAGAACTTGATCAATGGCAGCTTAAATGTGGCCTCAGCAGATCAATTTCTGAGCCAGAACTGCCTCAGAGCTAGCATGGTTGCAGCCATGGATTTAAGAGAAGATTCTAGCATAAGACACAAATGACAGACTCCAAACATGCCATCTCCGAGTTGACCCTGTGACTGCGGACTGTTTGGACTGCGATGGCCACACAAATCGTTGCTCAAGTGCCCAAGGGCAACGTTATGAAGGTACTTGAGGAGGTCTCCATTCACCTATAATGAGTTTCCTTTAGCACAGCACCTCTTCCATTGGAATAGTCATGTGCTTCGCCACTGCCATGACCAGGACATCCACCTTAGCCTTAGAACAGCTGCTCCATCTCCCTTGGAATAGAGGATACAGCTGAACCATCACCTTAGTGTCCCTCAGCCCCAGCTCTAGTGTCTGACTGAGAGGATACAAGCTACCAAAAGGGCTCAAGGAGGGAAAAGAAGCCATAGGGACATCACAACCCCAGCAGGATGGAGTCCACTCATGAAGCTTCCACCGGAGGGGGTTCAGCAATGTGCAGGGCTACCATGGCATCCAGAATAAGGATGGAGAGATCTCCCTCAAGAAAAGACTAATCATTGATGGCTCTTCTCCCTCTGCCATGGCTGAGAAACAGACAGTTGAAAATTATTGATGGGGCATTTAAACACCTTGCCACCACAGCGGTGACCCTAGGAAGCTTCCAAATCCCCTGTAGTGGAAAGAAGGGCCCCAAACCCCATATGCTATCAGAGACTGAAAACAGTTCATGAATTGTTTCAGGAATTGCTTCTCAAAGCCAGCAGAGAATGGGCCCTGGTGCTCCAAAGGACCCTCAGGAGCCTGCTAACTAGAGGCTGCAGCCTCCTCACCATGTTTCCATTCCACAAGGACCATGCAGCATCAAAGATGATACCAGCTGAAAAATCATGGGAAACACATCAGAGGCAGCAAAATCAGCAGTAGGCCCCAGTCCCCTGCAGAGGGTCCCAACAAAATGTATTCTGCGGCTTCTCCATTGTCCTTGAGGCAAAAACAGCCAGCCACAGAGCTCACTCATCAAAAATCACAGGCAGCACACTTCCATGCACCCCGTATTGCGGCAGAGCTGACACAAAAAATGGGAAAAAATGCAAAGAAAAAGCCTTATGGATAAAAAATACTTGTGGTGAAAAAGAATTAGTAAGGGAATCCCTTCATCTGACAGGCAGGCTGGAAAAATCTGAGAAGGGCCTTCCCAGACACCCACACAGGCCTAGGAAATCCCAGCTGCCTCAAATAGTTTTTTTTATTTTTTTTTAAGCTGATTAAATCAAGCAGCACAGAAAGAGCCAATCAAAAAAACAGGACAAATCCAATAATAGGAAAAATAAAAGCAGCGCATGTAAATACAAAATGGCGAGCGAGAAGGGGAATGGGCCCAGATTACCAACCTCCCTCAGGGAACTCTTAGAGTTCTCCTGTCTCAATCTCTGGCCGACCAGTGCTAGAACTCATGGGTAAGAGTGCTAGACACATGACAAATGTTGGCAGGAGGAGACAATAGGCATACTCAAGTTCCGAGTAAACGTTGGGCCAAAGGTTTCAATCGTGCAGACCACAAGACTGTTATCTGGGTCAGGGGAGACATGCTTATCTGCATTGCTGCACCAGTCCACACACCTTGACATCTGCTGTAGGCAGACAATACTGGCTTCTCTCAGTACTACACCAGCGTATATACAACTGATGATTACCCTGAAAGTTGCTCTGGTCTGCCTCTACCTGCTAACTTGGGTGCATAACACACTCATCTGGACTGGTCTAGTAGGATGACAAGGAAGTGTTCCTGGAAGGAGCAGCTATCAATGCCCATGTCTGGTCTCCCAGCCAATTATCTCTCCCGACAGCAATCCCTCCCCCATCACTCTCTTGACATCTAATCCATTGACCCCCCCTCAAAGCCATCCATCCTGCCCAAGCTATCCGATCCACCCAAAGCCATCTGATCCTCCCATAAAGAACATTCCACCTGACCCCTCCCCTGCAGCACAAATCAACTCCTTCATTCCCTCCTCCCATAACCCCCCACCACTGCATCCTATCACCAGCCTTGCTGAGGGTCCTTTGTGTCTAGTGCAAGCAGGAGTGATCCCAGTCACGCCTGCTCTTGATGCTCCTGGGTACAAAATGGTACCCGTGATACCTGGTGGTAATCTCACAGTATTACCACTATGGGTCAGACAGTGCCATATAACCTTATTTGACAGTCTGACCCCTAACGGGTGCCATATTAAACCAGGCTCCAACTCTTGCTAGACACTAGGAACTCCTGGTATGGCCAGTGATTGAATAAGGGGATGGGAGTGGGAAGGGATCATGCGAGGGAGCCATGAGACATTGCTTCCTGCCATGGGAGGATCAGGTGGGGGGGGGGATCAGAAGGGGAGTCAGTTGGATTAGGGATGGTGGATGGCTTAGGAAGATCATCAGATGTCAGGGAAGTGACCAGAGGAGGTATTGCTATCAGGGTGATCTGGGAGGTCAGACTTGTTCTGCTGCATTGCATGTTCATCTAAAAAGGGAGCAATGATTTTAAAAAGCTGCTGCTGCCATGCGCATGTCGGGAGATATTTGTATGTTATTTTCTCATATCCAGCTATTTATATTGCTGCTCCTGCTGGACAAGGATTGATATATAGGTGCAGACTTGCACCTGTTTAACAAGAGGCTCTACATGTGGCAAAGCCTCGTGTGAGATACTATTGGAATTCTCTATGTCCTGACCTAGTGAATTACCCTCTCCATATACTATATAATGTCTGCCTTTAAAGCTCTGCCAAACACAGAGCCTGTTACAAAATGTATATAATAGCATGCATGAGTGAATGTGGATTTGCCTCCATGCAGAGCAAGAGAAACCATTTTACAATTCTATACATTTATTTATTTATTTAGACATACTTGTATACCACCTTATCCCACAATCAAAGTGGTGACATCACATCACAATTGGGTAACATTTAACATGTGGGTGTTTTACAACATTTAACATGAGGGACTTTAACAATATTAAGACAACACAATTTGAGGGTTACATTTATCATGATGGTGTCTTGAGTCTAACTGGGTTGGTTAGGTACTGAGCTTGCAGTGGAGTTTACGTTGCAATCCATACATGGGAAAATTGTCACCAAATCAGCAGCTTCCATGTTGAAGTGCAATTTTGCAACTTCCACATGCAAATGCCAGCACTTCCTTGTATAGACAAGCCATTTTGCAAACCTACACATGTAAGTGCCAGCAATGAAGTACTGAGGCTCCAATATTTTTTTTCATTTTGGAGGAAGAAATAAACCACAGGTTATTAAGGAGAATTCATCTGTTCATCCCTTGCGTAAAACAAGCACTTTTTTTAAATCTATAGGCAACTCAGCAGGCAATTTTTTTTTATAGTGACATAGATTACCTCTGCAAAATGTGGATTTTTGGCCTGCCCATGCAATTTATTTATTTATTTATTTAACTGTATTTATATCCCGCTTTTCACCGGGTCAAAGCAGTGGGACATATAACCACGGGGGGGGGGGGGAATCAAATGTGGGGGGGGGCATCACCGGGGGTTCAACATTGATGATTTTTGGGGTGAATGCCCAAACCATGTCCCCACCACAATGCCCAAACCATGTCCCCACCACACCCCCTTGAAATCTCTGCATGGTGTGCATCTCCTTATGTAAACAGCAGCTTTCTAACATCACATTTACATGTTTATTCTGATCTATATCTGCAAATGCTGATATTTACATGTGGAGATGTTTCTAAAATAACTCCCATAGGCACCTATGCTTCCTTATAAAGCTGCCCCATAAATAAAGCCACAGATATTTACATCTGCTTAGGTGTAAGCAAACTCGGTGGGCTGCTGACATCACCGTTGAAGATGGCCGCCTGAGCTCATGCTCCGGCAGGGTCGAGGAGATAAAAAGCTTGATTCGCCCACATGACCCCTCCATAATTGCCATTCCAGGGCTTCTGTGCCTTTTCACTGATCAGGGGATGGCTGTGAAACGCCGGAAAGCCCACTTAAAAGATTTTACCAAGCAGGGGCTGCCGCAACTCCGAAGAAGCTGTCAGAGAAAATGGCTGTGGGAAATGAGCGCACCAGAGCGGGAGAGCAGAGCAGCCCCGGCACACAAAGAGTGCTAGCCTGGAGAGGAAGGCCATGGAACAGCAGAGGAGGTCAGGGGAGCTGACGGATTTTCAAAACAAAATAAAAGCCTGGTTTCAAGAATTAAAGGGGTAAGCAAACTCTGGAATTCGTTACCAGAGCATATAGTAAAAGCTATTAGTGTAGCCGGATTTAAAAAGAGATTTGGACAAGTTCCTAGAGGAAAAGTCCACAAACCATTATTAAAGAGGACCAGGGAAATCCACTGCTTACCCCTGGGATAAGCAGCATGGAATCTGAGTGCATTTTTAGGAACCGGACAGATACTTGCGAGTAGGTATAAATTTTCTCATATAAAATAGTGTGAATGCATATAGCACATACATAAATCGGGATTCTAACCACTCTCCGCCCAAAATCTGCCCCAAACACATAAAAATACATGTTATTTGTCACCATGCATAGTTCTACATGGGGTATATCTTTATAAGCGGCATTTTACCCACATCTTCATTATTTTATTTATGACATTTTCTTACCCGCCCTTTCAATTTAATTTTGCAGTGGTTTACAGTGAATACGATAATAGAGCTAAAAGTATAAATATCTTAAGTATAAGAGAATAACTTATAACATTAAGAAGGAAACATCTCTGTCATAGGCATCACTTGATGGTCAGCAGAGTACCAATGAAAGCAGATTCAAATGACCAAGTTTTATGGTGTTTTTTGAATTCAGCAAGGAATTCCAAATGGAGAGGGCAAAGGGAAGCGAATGACGAACAGCGTGTGGTATCCAAACGGATACAAATAGTGAAGGAATAGTTAAGTGAGAAGTTTGGGTTGACCTAAGATGCCAAATGGACAAATAAGGTATGAGATGTTTAACTACTGTACGTAAGAACATGAGATTTGCATACTGGGTCAGACCAACAGTGGCCAATCTAGGACACAAGTACCTGGCAGGATCCCAAAAGGTAGGCAGATTTTCAAAGTCTACCTTAATAATGGCTTATGGACTTTTCCTCTAGGAACTTGTCTAACCCTGTTTAAACCCAACTACACTAACAGCTTTTACCGCAAATTCTAGAGCTGAATTTTATGTTGAGTAAAAAGATATTTTTTCTGATTTGTCTTAAAATTACTATTAAAAAGGCTGGTTGATCAACATGGACATATGTATACAAAAAAAGCCTCTATGGATTTATTCCCATAGTTAGTAATTCAGCCCCATGGAAAACAATGGGGATTGAGTTATTTATACATGGTAAAGAAAGGCCTGGCAATCTACTTCCGGTGACACTGCCAAGAAAACCCAGGAGCTTCTGGGTCGCCAGGAGTCAGGACTGACTTGAAGGCACACATTGCATTACTGTGCATTAACACACAGTAACTAGTTCATGAAGCTAAGCAGACCTATTAGACTGTACGCCTCTGGGACAGGGAGAGACCTACTGTAGCTGAAAGCGACTCGCCTTGAACTCGTATTTGGAAATTCAGGTAATTAAATCTAGAAAAATGCAAATCCCTTTAAAGGTTTGCTTTGGTAAAAGCTAGCTGCAGCATTATAAAAACTGCCTCCAAGTGGATAGGAGACATCAGCATGTAGAACAGTGTTTTACGTGATCAAGGAAGCCCCTGATAAAATTTTTCCTGGCAGTTGTTGTTAAGTGCCATTGAGTCGGTGTCAACTCGTGGCAACCCTCTGGATAGTTGTCCTAAACTGTATCTGTTCTACAGTCAGGCAGCTCACTGTTGATAGAGTGGCATCTTTAGCTGCAGTTATCGCATTGATCCATCTCATTGCTGGCCTTCCTCTTTTGTGTTGATCTTCAAACTTGCCAAGCATGATGTCTTTGTCTAATAAACTCTCTCTTCGCATGATTTGTCCAAAGTATGAAAGTCAAAAGTGCATATAAATGTAGGCACTCAGAAGATATAGCCCTTTTATGAGAAATGCATGTAGGTGTTTCTAGGGAGGGAGGTGGAGAATGTGATATTAGCACATAGGTACATATTTTATAGAAATACACATACAGGCTATGATAGTTACTTGCACACAGACAACAGATTTACTCCCTCCTTGGAGCAGGTGTAACTTTAGGACATGTTTACTAAACTTTGCTACCTGATAGTGCAAGGTTTAATGAGCAGTTTGGGCGCCCCACTAAAAAGTAGCATAGGCCACCCTAGTGCTAAAATCCTGCGATACCAGCATGTCAGGGTGGGCACTGGGAGACAGGGGTGGATCGCTGGCAATGCCTGCGCACCACAGCTAGAGTGGGCATAAGTGGCCCATGCTAGCCACGCTTGATGCACATAGCATGGGTGCACTTAATGCATCCTCAATGGATAGCGTTAGGTGCACCCCGTGCCGGCTTGTGTGGTGTTGTATCCTAGGCCCATGCTGTCGGGGGATGAAAGCACACATTCCCTGAGGTTAACACTAGCCTCCCTTGCTATTAACGCGGCCCACACACACGTTACCAGCGCAGGGCTTAGTAAACATGCCCCTTTGTGCTAAGTAAGCTGCCCCTGACTCCAGCTTGGCTGCTTCTGGGAAAGCTGGCCCCTGCTGATCTGCCTCCTCCTGGAAACCTTGCACCCAGTGCAAACAAGCACGTGCCATGACCGCGCCACATACTGAGGACTGAAGGGAAGCCTTATTAATGTTGAAAGCTTGTTTTAGCAAGGTCTCCAGTTTCCTATCCTGGATGTCCTTCAGGGCTGAACAGCCCTCGACTGGAATGGTGGTCTTCTTGGTCACTGCCGAAACTGTCACTTCCACCTTGAGGGAGCAGAACAGTTCTTTCTCTTGCTTGGAAGTGGGTAAAGGCGCACCATCATTCGCGCTCCTCTGAGACCAGCCTCGGGTACCTCCCATTCCTCTAGGATCATCTGTTTGATGACCCAATGCATGGGAAAGACTGACTGTGGTTTCCTCACTGCCTGGAATAATGGATCTTCCAGAGGTTCCTCCTCTGCCTGCGACCCTGGAGCCATATTGAGGGTCTACAGGGAATAAGTGATCAGTGTAGCCAGTTCCTCTCTATGGAAGATTCACATAATTCGGGCCTCTTCCTCTTGCAAAGGTTCGCCCTCTTCCAGCTCGTCTGCCTGTGAGGCTCCCCCCTCGACCTGCACCTCCGGTCCCTCCAAAAGCAACAAGGCAGCGTTGTCCCAGCCCTTGGCCCCATGCATGGTTTTGACCATGGACCCTCCTTGCGTTCTGGTGGATGCCTCCACCTCAGCCGAGATTCTCTTATGGGCTTCTTGAGTGGACCCAGATCTCATAAGAACATAAGAACATAAGATATGCCATACTGGGTCAGACCAAGGTCCATCAAGCCCAGTATTCTGTTTCCAACAGTGGCCAATCTAGGTCATATGAACCTAGCAGTTTCCCCAAGGGACACAGGTTCCACAGTGCTTGTATTGGTTCAAGCATTGATATCCTGGGTCCCTTCTTAATAATGGTTTATGGACCTTTCCTCCAGGAACTTGTCCAAACCTTTTTTAAACCCAGCTACACTAACAGCCTTTACTACATCCTCTGGTAACAAATTCCAGAGTTTGATTACACGTTGAGTGAAAAAATATTTTCTTTTATTAGTCTTAAATAGTTTACCCTGTAGCTTCATTGCATGTCCCCTAGTCTTTCTATATTCTGATAAGGTAAACAATCGATCTACGTTTACCCGTTCTACTCCATTCATTAATTTATAGACTTCTATCATATCTCCCCTCAGCCGTCTCTTCTATTTGATGCAAAAGGCCGTGCATAAGAAGGACGATCTCTGGTGAGAAGCCCCCCATGAAGACCTCTGACAGAAGATCCTTGGAGGTGGAGGGTCTAGGGGTCTGCAACTCCTGGCCCCTGTTGTGACCCTAGTCTGTTTGGGGAAAGCTCCTGTCCCGCTATTGGGACACGGAACTTCCGCCCCTAGTTGGGGTTCCCCCATCTTCTCTGAGGTACCTGCTCCCTCTTGCAGGTCATCTTCCAGGGAGCATGCTTCCCTGCAGAACCCCTTTTCCAACACGGCCCCCCTCCTGGACCCGCGAGTTGGTCTTGCAGGCATAATTTAAGTTTTTACGTTTTTCTTTTTTTTTACCAATAGAAAACACCCAAGCTGAACGCCAACTTGCCCCTGCTGTAGAAAAACCCAAAAGAAAAAGCCCAAAAAGAGCTGCTTGCCCCGGGAAGGGGGGAAAGAAAAAGAAAAACTAAAATGGCCTCCTTTTAAATTTCCCGCCTAAACGCTGATGGAGTGAGGCTTCTCTCTCTGTACACTCTTCCTGTTACTAACAAGTAAAACCCCTTAAAACTAACCTGAAGGGTAAAAGACCCTGCTTGAGCTCACCGTAAGAAAGAGGCAAGAAACCGCATTTGTCCAGTGCGCTGCTCAGCCCACTGCTGGCTTCGGTGGTTGTGCAATACCTGTCCTTGCTGCTGCGCACCGCTCATCCTGCCCTGAGGCTTTGGCGGTTGCGTCGCTTCCAAAAGAGAAAGAGGCCTGCCTGCAGAAAAAAATGTGCCCTTCTCAGCTCCTGCAGGCATCTGCGGTTGCGTCTCCAATGGAAGAGAGGAAAGAAAAGGGATCCTAGTGAGAAAAAAGTGTCCTTTTAAATGGCAGGCTGGATTCTCGCACCCGACTCAGCCCCGAGCCTCCTCTCCTCTCTGTTCCCAGTTGGAACTCCAGGTATTTCCATAAGGAAGGGTCCCTGAGCAGGGCTTCCCCCTTCCTTCTGATGCTACAGGTAGGCAACAAGATGAAAAAGATGAAAAAGGAAAAAAGAAAGATGAAAAAGGCCACGAGGTATCTCCCCCCACGAGGAGACACGTCTCTCCAGCTGCTTGGAGACTGAATACTGGGAGCTGGGAGGAGCTTACGGCTGCCCGAGTATGCTGATGTCAGAAGTCTGACATGCTCAGTCTCCAAGCTTCTGGACAGGTGTGACTACCCATCCGTGTTGGGACTGGACTGGAGGATACAATAAGGAATGATTGATCTGTAGAAGTTTTACGTTCTTTGTGTGTTTGTGCTAGGAGTAGTCGGGTGGGCCATACTATAAGCTGGCTGGTAGCAGACAGTGTAACTAGTTGTCTTTCAGGAAGTTCCATATACAATGCGTTTATTGTCATAGTTTCAAATTAAGTGTCTAATTCATTCATTTTATATTTACATATAGTTACGTTTTTTTAAATCTAAATTACAAAATCACTTAAATCATTTTTTCATTCTTGCTCATTATTTTGCCATGTCAGTTCATCAGATTAAGTTAGCCGGACGGTCAGTAAAATCACCCTGATGGTGTGCCCATTCGAAAGGTCCTGAGGAGGACACTGCCTCTTAGAAAATTATGCTCCACATTATTAGCAAGCCTAGCTTTATAAATAACTTTGTATGCTGACAGCACTGAGGGAACAGACCACATCACAATATCAAACAAGCAGTTGACCAACTGTCTCATATACAGATCCCAGTTTACATCATCTAATGACTTACCATATATACTGGGAATCTTAGCTGAAAACTCATGCCCGAACAAGGGCCTCATACTTCTCAGTGACTTAAACCTCCCCTCAACCCCTGCCAAACAGGCTGCAGCATTCTTAGAAGCTATGTCCTCAATGGAATTTAACCAAATTGTACAAGCACCAACACATGAAAAGGGTAAAATGGATAAAAGGGTAAGGATCTCATCTTCACCAACTCCAAACCTATTCACATTTCACTTCCTCTCACTCCTACCTGTCCCACGGTCTGACCACTCAGTAATAAATTTCCAACTATCATGCTCCACCACAAACAGCTATGCCTATCTGAATCCAACTCCAAGACACTTCAAACTCTTTGATAAAAAAGCCTTCACAGATGAAGTACTCCCTCTCTTGGACATACAATCAACTGACATTGATGCCCTAGTACTGAACTGGAATCAGGTCATTGGAAACACAGCAGATGAATCGCCAACCCAACAATCCTCCAACAAATTTCAAAAAACACAATGGTACTCAAAAGAACTCAAAGACCTCAAGAGGCAATTACGGAAGACAAAGCGCAAGTGGAGAAAATCAAAGCTAACAGAAGACAGAAATTCCTACATGCTACTATTGACAGAATACCGAACAGAGACAGACAAATGCAAAATATTATTCTACACAAAAAGTTTCAATAAATCAATTAACCAACCAAAACAACTCTTCAAGATAGTAAGAAACCTAATAAAACCCCTCTTTCATCACCCATGGACACCATGGACACTGTCCCTCAACCTCAGGATCTTGCAAACCACAATCAAAGAAACAATTCAGTACGTCCGCTACCTTTACAGATACTTCCTACCACTAATAACAGCAACACCTGGTCCACTTTTAGCTCCATCAGCAAAGAAAGCATTGAACATACTATTGCCACTTAAACTCAACCACATCACCATTTGACCCATGCCCAGGGTGTTAGGTCAAAGTTTCCACAGAAGAGCTTAGCCCAAGTCTGACCAGAATTTCCCAATTATCTCTCCAACAGGGCTACATGCCCAAAGAACTTAAATTCTCCTCCATCCGTCCCACCCTAAAAAACACAAACCTCAATCCCAGTGATCCTACAAAATATATACCCATAGCAAGTCTACCATTCACAATCAAGATCATTGAAAAAAATCATTCAACAGCAACTTCAGGACTACCTTGATACCTATGTCCTGCTGGACCCACAGCAGCATGGTTTCAGACCTCACCATGGAGTTGAAATGCTCCTAACTTCACTGTTAAATACACTGATTAAAGGAACACCAAGGATTCATCCTAATATTTCTTGATATCTCAGCTGCTTTCGATACCATCTATCACAATACTCTCCTGCAAAGACTCCAGTCCAACTGAATTCAAGGCAATGTTCTAACATGGTTTCATTCATACCTCTCTGACCGACAACAGCAAGTCAAGATCAGAAGCAACTCATCCCTCCCCTTTTCACAAACCCAAGGTGGTCCCGCAAGGCTCCTTTCTGTCGGCCCTATTTTTCAATATTTACCTGCAATCATTATGTCTTATTATCCACTCACATAACATGTCCTTCCATATCTATGCAGACTATATAATGATTTATGCACCATTCGATACCAACAAACCAGAATACGAGTGAATAATAAATTGCTTCATAAACATTTCATTATGGTTGACAAACAACTCCCTAAAAATTAATTACAAGAAAACTGAAATACTATTTATAACCAAGGATTCCAGGTTCAAAGTGCCAACTTCAATAGTGTTAAATGGCACAAGCGTGAATGTACAACAAAAAGTTAAATACTTGGGCATTACCATCGATCAATAACTCACCTTGAAACCACACACAAATGCTTCAACAAAACTAATATATTACGAAGTCCGAGCTCTGATACTTCCACCCTCTACTAGATCCATCCAACTTCTGCTCTGCCTTTAAAGTAATCCTAACACTGCATTTTGACTATTGCAATT
The DNA here is from genome assembly GCA_033557465.1 of Ichthyophis bannanicus. NCBI lineage: Eukaryota > Metazoa > Chordata > Amphibia > Gymnophiona > Ichthyophiidae > Ichthyophis > Ichthyophis bannanicus. Next base: position 1,582,668,109 of record CM066031.1, read on the forward strand.
CCATCTATCAAGGATTGCCTAAAGCCATACTGCTTCCCCTCCAAATGGCACTATGATGAAATGATATGTCTACAACAAAGTTTTGAAGAAGGGCTGAGAGTAGTGGGAGCCTGAAACACAACGTTGGGTCAACAATATAACAATATGTAATGTTGCATCTAAGAAGAGATTCAGCGATCCGGTGGCCAGCCCAATGTTGGCTCATCTCCTCCAATTTTGATAACACGAGAAATCGCAACATCACGTTGTGGCTGTTGTGAGGGGATTCCTTGGAAAGTTAAGTATACTTCTTTTGAACCACAACAATTATGGATTTGTGGCTGGTTTTTGAATAAGATCACTTCAATATGTTTCAAAAGCCTAAAAATTCGGTTGGATTCAGTTCTGATATTGGTGGCTTGTTTCCTCAGTTTTGATAGTCCATCCTTTTTGAGTTTTTGGATTTACTTCCTACACTAAATCGAGGTTACCCTATGACTGGGATATCTTATGGGTATGGTTAGGGGTTACGTCCCCGTTTTATATATAATAAAGTAAAAAGGAACATTCATGTTACGAGAAGGGTGCACACCTTCAAGGCACTAGTTCCAACAAAAATGAGTTTAGTTTACCTATCCCTTTGTATTTGAGAATATTATATTGTGGGGTATCGTGGTTTGGGTCATTTGAGTTTAGTGACGGATATGAAACACCACTGTCTTCAAATGACTATGTCCCCCACAAACAGCACACATCTGGGAAGCTACTTTGATGCAGAGACGCTGTGCCACACAATCCTTCTTCCCTATGAGATATTTCATAATTGATTATGTGTCATCCACACTAACTACTCACTCACCTCTAATATGATCGTGCTCTTTGTAAAACACGCCTCGCATCATTGCTTTAATCCAGGGTTCCTCAGAGAACAGAACTGTGTTTCTCTCTCTACTGACTGCCTTATGGCCTCATTACTGTACATTTTATGTAACAGTGGTTTGTTTCAATGTACATATGTATTTCCTCATTAGTAGCCTCTGCTTAAGTAATCAGTGAGAAGACATAAGACTGCGAGATTGTGCTTTACTCAAAGGTAAGAACAAGCCAGTTTATATGCAATACTGTGCATTATTCCTAAGAAAAAACAAACTGAATATTTACTTTTGTGTAGTATCTATTAAAACACACACTTCCCAAATGCTAGGAAAGATGTTATATCATACATATATACTTTCTTCCTTGAACAAAAGTCCAACTCTAAGAGGTTTACAAGTAAAAAGCTACAGTCCCCTTTTTCAAAAAATGATTTTTACATTTTTTTGTTCATTATTTGCTCATCAACCAAGCCTGTAAAATTCCAGAATATGGTATATTTCTAATTGAACCCCTTTTACAAATGTAGTAAATTAGAGTCTTGAGTATTATGGGTGATATATGATTCATTTTTAAGTCCAAGTCCATTTCTGTGGATACAGTGTACAGGGAAAGGTTAAAGTCTTAATAGTTCAGGTTCCAATAGCTCACACGATTTTGGATTATTTTAGAGCCTTTTGTGTGATTTCAACATGGAAAATCAGGCATTTACACATGGACATGGCATCCACGTATAAATGGCAATTTTAGAAAGAGCGAAATTTACACGTGGATGTCCATAATACAAAGAAATGATAAGGAGGAATGTTGGGGGTTTGGTTAGGGCATGGTGTAAGCAGGTAAAAAATGTACTGTATATGTGTATTCCCCATTTACATATAGGGAATGCATGTATATGACCAAAAGTGTCAACGTTGAAATTTACAGCTGTGCTCTGGCACATATTAAGTTTTTAAAAAGTGCTTGATTCCGTCAGCTTTTTACAGGAGGGATTAAGAGGGTTATCCTCCTTAATCATTCATCGTTTAATTTTCCCTCCAAATTTACATGATGAAAACAAAACAGCTTCTAAAGGTAAAGGGTGGAATTTGTGCGTATAGGGTTGCAAAATGGCTCACATACATGTAAGTACTGATACTTACATGTGCAAGTTACTGAGTTTCCTCCTTTGATTTTTCCCACTTATAGGTTTGTAAAATAACTCCTCCTGCTGTAAGTGGATGCATAAACACATGTACTACTGCAGTCCTTTATACCTCAATATTTTAGAAAAGGCTCCATGTATTGCACAGCCTTTTCTAAAATACCAATGGAATTATATAATTCTGACTTAGACGTCTCAATTCCAGTCTCCACGTACTATCTAAACTGTGCCTTCATGTATATGAAAAGCAGAGGTGAAAACATATTTAGGAAAAAAATATTTAGAAAACTTGGGCACCAGCCAGAAGTTTTTGGACCCAGGACAAATGTTTTATACTCCTATCCATTTCATTCTATTATGTTTTAATCTTTTCAACATTTTTTCTGTTTTAAAAAGACGTATTTATTCACTTTGGGGGTCCTGCTATAAACAGTGGGCCTCATTCTGATCGGGACGTCCAGGCCCCTGTGTGCCCAATTGGAATCGGACACACAGGAGTAGACGCGATTCTGATCCCACGGGGCACGTCTAGCCCCGCGGGATCAGAATTGTGACTAGGCCTTATGTGCAGGCTGGGACCAGATTCCGGTCAGCCAGCACATACAGGCCTATGCCCGGCTAACTCAATCAAGGCTCCTGAATGGCACTGGCACTGTGGTGTCTGGTTGCTGTGGCTCCATTCAGGAGCTGAGATCCCCAACCGCCGACCTGTTCTTTCATTCCCCACAGCCGGATCCTCAATCTGGCCTCCCATGGCCAGAGTTGGGCTGCGGGGAATCTCCTGCACCCCCTCCTACCTTTTCCGCTGCCTGGGCCTGCCGTCCTCGCCATCTAGGGGAACTTATTCCACCTCAGAGATGGAATAAGTTCCCCGTTCAGTCTGCCAGCCCCAGTTGTACAGGGCTGACATCAGAATCGACCCTATATGTCCGGGGCCGTGGACTGCTCACTGCCCACCCTAACTGCCTCCACACCACTCCTTTCCCGCCCCCGTCTAGCCTTCCCGTACAAACACCTTGTATGTACAGGGAGGTAGGTTGGGGACGGCAGAGGGGATGAATAGCAGGGATGGACATCCATCCCCACTATTCGTGGCTCAGAATGACCCCGTATTTGTGTGTAGAAGAGCACTCTAGCAAGGACTTATAAAATTGTCCAGGGATATATGTGCATAAATGTAGATTCTCAGAAAAGGTAGTTACTCACCTGTAGCAGGTGTTCTCTGTGGTCTGCAGGAATTAGTCCTTCACTTCTGGGGTGATGTCCCCAACAGAGTCCCTATGTGGGAACGCTCCCCAGCTTCTACTGGAAGCTCTTCGGAGGCACCACCACGCCCAAGTGCCTCCTTCCCACCTGCAGCTGTGGCACTATTTTGAATCAGTTCGATAACATAGCTGTAGCCAAAGACAACTCTTCAGGGATGTGGAAAGGCTGTGAAAACTCATTCCTGCTGTCCACAGAGAATACCTGCTACAGGTGAGAAACTACCTTTTCTCTGTGGACAAGCAGGAATGAGTTCTCATGCATGGGACTCCCGAGTTACACACTACCGAAAACCGATGAGACCACCGAGAAGCTCAACAGGGGCAAACTTAACAGAGGCATTGCAACAGGCCATAATGGTCAAAGGCCCAACTATGTTCAATAGCAGTGATTCTCTCATCCCTTTTTTTTTCGGTAGCCTGGAAAGAATAGAATGGGCCTAGGTGGGATGGAGTTGGATTCTAGTCCCCAAATAGATTCTGGAATACAGATTGACCAAAGTTGCTATTTCAACAAGAATCCCTGTCTAGGCAGTAGTGAGACATAAATGTGTAGACTGAAGAAAACACTGCAGCCTTGCAGATCTCGTCCATGGAGATCGAGCGTAAGTTGGCCACTGATGCAACCATAGCTCTGACATTGTGAACTGTGAAATGACCATCAAAGCTCAGGCCTACCTGGGCATAAGCAAAAGAGATGCAGTCTGCCAGCCAAGTTGAAAGAGAGCATTTGGAAACAGCAGTTCCTAGCTTGTTGAGGGTCAAACAAAACAAAAAGCTGGACGGACTTTCTATGGGCTTTTGTCTGCTCCAAGAAGAAAGCTAAGGCTCGCTTGCAGTCCAACATGTGCAACGCAGCTGCCTCTTTGTGGGCATGAGGCCTCGGGAAAAATGTTGGAAGAACAACTGGCTGATTAAGGTGGAAATCTGATACCATTTTCGGAAGGACTTTGGGATGAGTACGAAGGACCACTCTATTATGGTGGAATTTTGTGTAAGATGGATGAACCACTAGGGCCTGAAGCTCACTCACGCTGCATGCTGAAGTGAACGCCACCAGAAACAATACCTTCCAGGTCAAGAACTTCAAAGGACAGGAATTGAGCGGCTCAAAGGGATCTTTCATGAGCTGCGCAAGAACCACATGGAGGTCCCAAGACACTGCGGGAGGCTTGTAAGAAGGCTTCAAGAGAAGCAATCCCCACATAAAGCGAACAATTAAAGGCTGTACTGAGATGGACTTGCCTTCCACACCTTGATGGTATGCTCCAAACGTACTTAAGGACCTTAATGGAGACCTTAATGGAGATGGACTTGCAAGAGTAAGACTTTCTCGTAGAGATCCTCCTGGAGGCCAAAAGGACTTTGGTTACACCATCCAGCCAGTTGAGATGAGACAACATTAGCCTCTCAATATCCAAGCTCTGAAGGCCAAGGACCGGATGATGGGGTGTAACATCATTCCATCCTCCTGTGATATCAAATTTGGTGCATCATCAAGCCGTAGCAGCTCCAGACTGGAGAGTTGCAGCAGGAAGGGAAACTAAGGCTTTCTGCGCCAGTAGAGAGCGATGAAAATCATCAGAGCGTTCTCCTTTATGGCTCCACGACTCTGGAACCAAATGCCCCACGAACTGAGAGCAAATAAGGACCTGAAGGACTTCAGGAAAAAACTAAAGACTCACCTATTTCAGACTCATTACAACCTAACCTAGTCAATGTAATCCTTTCGAACAACATGGCTACTAAAAATCATATTCAACAAGAAATGCATCCTGTAATTATGTAATTTATGTATATATGTAAAGCCTCCTCTCAAGAAATCAAATGTAAATCTGTAACCATTTGCTGTGACTTTCACCCTCCCCTGCAATCCTACTGTATGCTTAAATTCTGGTCTGTACAACCGCACCCTTTTGTATAGAAAACCGCCACTGATCGCTGGAAGTGGCGGGATACAAGTGTACACTAAATAAATAAATAAATAAATCATGCTGCCGTCTGTTTGGAGCTTGAGGAAGGTCTTCATAATGAGAGGTATTGGAGGATAAGCGTACAGAAGACACTCCCCCAAAGTACAGGAGAAAAGCATCTGAAACCAGTATGCTGTGTTATCATACTTTGGAGAAGAACTGATCCACCTGGGCAATCTGCGGTGTGGCGAACAGATCTATCAAGGGAGTGTCAACTCTTGAAAGATGCAAGTGACAACTTCCTTGTCCAGCATCCAATCGTGCAGCTGGAGAACTGCCAGAGTATTTTGCTCACCTAGTAGGTACATGGCTCTCAATCCCATCCTGTGTGCAACAGCGAACTTCCACAACCTGATTGCTTCCCAACCCAGGGGGTAAGAACCTGTTCCTCTCTGCTTGTTAATGCAGAACATAGAGACCTGATTTTCGGTCTGAATCAGAACAATTTGGTTCAATAGTCAATCTCAGAAAGCCTTCAGAGCATTGGCCACTGCTTTTAGTTACAGGAAGTTGATCTGATGAGGACTTTCTTGGGTTGACCAATTGCCCTGGGTATGCAACCAATTGAGATGAGCTCCCCACCCCAGCTTGGATACGTTGGTCATCAGGACTTTTTGAGGTGGGGCAATTTGGAAAGGAAGATCTTTGAGCAGAATGTGGTTGATCCATCAGTGCAATGACCGAACGAGAGGAGCGGTAACATACAAATGATCTTAGAGTCGACCCATGGCCTGCGTCCACTGAGTCCTCAAGGTCCACTGAGCCTGCCTTGTCTGGAGGCAAGCCAAGGGTATGACATGTACTGTAGAGAATATGTGGCCTAGGGTCAACATCTTGCAAGCTATTACCTGTTGACTCAGTTGAATCTCTCACACCAGTGCTGTCAGCCTGTACAAGATGGTCATGTGGAAGACAGAGAGATATATAGATGAGACCTAGAGGGACATCATACTGAAGTCCACCTCCAGTCTGGCAACCTCTCTGTTGCCATGGAGGAGAGAGGTCACATGAAAGGAGAGCATCACCTTGGTGTGGCAGGAAGTGATCCTGTAGCTAGGACCTGTCCTCCAGGTGATGTAAAACCTACTTGCACCAAGGTGGTTTCTTAAGGGGCATATGCCCATGAGGGAAGGGTTAAGACGGCCATTATAGTTGGCAATTCCCTCATTAGACATGTAGATAGCTGGGTGGCTGGTGGATGTGAGGATTGCCTGGTAACATGCCTGCTTGGTGTGAAGGTAGCAGACCTTATGCACCACTAGACAAGGTTTTAGATAGTGCTGGAGAGGAGGCTGCTGTCTTAGTACATGCTGGTACCAATAACATAGAAAAATGTAGGAGGGAGCTTCTGGAGGCCAAATTTAGGCTTTTAGGCAAGAAATTGAAATCCAGAACTTCCAGGGGAGCATTCTATGAAATGCTTCCCATTCCACGCACAAGACCCAAAAGGCAGGTAGAGCATGGATGAGACAATGATGCAAGGAAGACAGTTTGGGATTTTTCAGGATCTGGGCAACATTCTGGGGAAGGGAAGGGCTTTTATGAAAGGATGGGCTCCACCTTAATCAGGATGGAACCAGGCTGCTGGCATTTACTCTTAAAAAGGAGATAGAGCAGCTTTTAAATCAGATAATAAGGGAAAGTCAACAATCTCCCAAGAGCGCATGGTTCAGAAGGATATATTCTTGAAGAATACTAGCAAAAGAGGAAAGTTAGGGCATCCTGATAGGAAGGTTCCAATAAAGACAAAAGTAACCCAGATGCCCAGTAACCCACAGCAGGCAGAGCTGAAAGATTCCAAATTACCCTTGTCAACTGATAACCAGATTGTTAATATGAATAAAATACAACTTCTAAAATGTCTGTATGCAAATGCTAGAAGTCTAAAAAATAAGATGAAAGAGCTAAAATACATGGGCCCAGTTCAGAGTCGCAAGCCATCCAGATCCTATTCCCCCTCCTGCTCTCCCCGCACAGCTAGTGCCGCAGAATGGGGAGAGCCAGCGGGGGGCGGGATCTGGGCAAAGCGTGGGCAGGCCGAGCCGGCAGGATATACAGGACTAATGTAAGTCACGGCCCTGTACTTCCTGCCGGATCAGAGGAGAATAATCAGCACTGGCGGGACGATCAGGCCCAGGGATTCCCCCCCACCCCCAGGGCCGGGAGGGGGGTCCCTGTCACCCAATCCAGGCCCTGGCTGGCCAGGCATAGATCAGGCAGTGGGGACGAGGGGGGTCTTAGAAATGTGGCCAGGGGCGCCTGTAGGGAGGACATCCCCGCAGGCAGGTAGGGGCATGTCGGGCCGTCCTCAGGCCCGATTCTGTGTACCGTTTTGTTCCCGCGGTCCAGAATCGGGTCCTAACGGGCCCATCTTGCTTGGGGACATCCGGACGGCCCAGACTTGCCCCTTCACAAATCAGACTCATAGCACTAAATGAAAGGTTAGATATAATTGCCATCTCAGAGACCTGGTGAAAGGAAGACAACCAAAGGAGATACCGTGATACCTCGGTGCAAACTATATCGCAATGATAGGGCAGATCAAATTGGTGAAGGGATTGTGCTCTATGTTAAAGAGAGTGTTGAGTAACACAGGATAAATGATTTGCAGGAAACAAAACACACAGTAGAGTCTCTATGGAGAGAAATTCCATGTAAAAAGTGGAAGATAATGGCAGTGAGGGTGTACTACCATCTGCCTGGCCAGAATGAACAGATGCATGATGAAATTCTAAAAGAAATCAGGGAAGCTAATAAAAATTACAACACAGTAATAATGGGTGATTTAAATTACTCTGGTACCAACTAGATCAATGTCACAGCAGGATAGGCTAGGAAGATTAAGTTTCTAGATGAAATAAATGACTGCTTCTTGGAGTAGATGGTTCATGAACCAACAAGAGAGGAAGCTTTTTCTGGATCTAGTCCTTAGTGGAACACAGGATCTGGTGCAGGAGATAACAGTGTTAGGACCACTTGGCAACTGTGGTCATAGCATGATTGCATTTGATTAATAAATGGAAAGAGGATGGCAAGGAAATCAACAGTACTACCTTTTAACTTCAAGAGAATGTAAATAAATAAATAAATAAAGATGGAGACTATGATAAAATAAGGAAAAACTATAAGGAGCAGCTGCAAAGATTAAAGATTTACATAAAGCATGAGTGCTGTTCAAAAATACTCTCTTGGGAGCCAAGACCACATGTATTCCACATTTTAAGAAAGGTGGAAGGAAGGCCAAGAAATTGCCAGCATAGTTTAAAGGTGAAGTCAGAGAGACTGTTATAGCCAAAAAAGTATCTTTCAGGAAATGGATAAAAGAGGCAAATAATGAAAAAGGGAACCAAAGTAAGCACCGGCAAGTAAGATATGGAGTGGAGGAGTGGCCTAGTGGTTGGGGCAAGGTACTTCAGGCTGGAAGGTCAGGGGTTCAAATCCCACTAGAGGACAGCAACCTTGGGCCTGGAAGGACTGGGGTTTCTTGTCCCACAGGTGCTCCTTGTGGTCTTGGGCAAGCCACTTAACCCTCCATAGCCCATGTTCCCTGTAAAATAGTTATCTCCAAGTTATAATGCCCTGTTCAATGTAATTTCAGTTTGTTCACTGTAAACCGCACTGATGCAGAATAGTGCGGTATATAAGAGAATGTAGATAAATAAATAAATATACAGCACTGATAAGGCAGGCAAAGAGAGAATTTGAAAAAAAGCTTGCCGTGAAGGCAAAAATGCACAATAAAACCTTTTACAAGTACATTTGTAGCAAAAAAAACGGTGACAGAGTCAGTAGGACCATTAGATGATAGAGGGGTAAAAGGGGCACTAAGGGAAGACAAGGCCATAGCAGAGAGACTGACTGAATTCTTTGCTTCGGTCTTTACTGAGGAAGATGTTGAGAAGTTATATAATGGTATTTAAAGGTGATGTATCAGAAGTATCGAAACAAATTTCGATAAACTAGGAAGATGTATTACTACTATTTGATAAACTGAAGAGTAGGAAACAATCTGGACTAGATGATATATATCTGAGGGTGCAGAAAGAACTGAAATATGAAATTGAAGACCTGCTATTAGTAATCTGTGAAATTAAAATCAATAAATAGTCTGATATAGATAGTCTGCCTGTGAATACTAAAGAACCCAATATGTTTATACATAGCTCAGTTTTTACACTGTTTTTTGTATATAGTTTCACTGTGTGTACATAGTTATAGTTTTATTACCCCCTTTTCCAAGTTTAAGTTACCTGTTATAATGTAAGCACACCAGTGTTTTCTGATTGTGCAGATCTGTTACTTGTAAACCGCACTGAAAACAAATAGCGCGGTATATAAAAGATGTTAAATAAAATAAATAAATAAAATAAATCTCTAGTACCTGAAGATTAGAGAATGGCCAATGTAACGCCAATTTTTAAAAAGCGCTCCAAGTGTGATCGGGGAAACTACAGACTAGTGAGCCTGACATCAATACTGGGCAAAATGCTAGAAACCATTATAAAGAATAAAATTACCAACATGTAGATGTTCATGGTTTAATGAGAGAAAGTCAACATGGATTTAGCCAAGGAAGATCCTGTCTTACCAATTTGTTATATATTTTTGAAGGTGTGAATAAACAGATAGATAAAGGTGAGCCGGTTGATATAGAAGTGTGTTTACTATTCGGCGGTAGCAGCTTCTGTGCGATATTGGGCCACGGCTCCAATATCACAAAGAAGCCACTACCGCCGAATAGTAAACATACCCCATAGTGTATCTAGATTTTCAGAAAGCCTTTGACAAGGTCCTTCATGAGAGATTACTGGCAAAATTTAAAAGTCATGTAATAGGAGGCAGTGCACTATTGTGGATCAAGAACTGATTAAAAGATAAAAAGCAGAGAGTAGGGCTTACGGGCCAATTTTCCCAATGGAGAAATGTGAATAGAGGAGTACCCCAGGGATCTGTGCTGGACCCACTGCTTTTCAACATATTCATAAATGACCTGGAAATGCAAATAATTTATTTATTTATTGTTTTTTATATACCACGCTCTTAAAAATCAGCGCAGTTCACAGGCAACAATTTTGTGCAGAACAGGTACATCATTAAGCACTTACATTGAACTGGTGATCGAACTTGGGTTTCAACTAGGGTAACTATATACAACTATCTACAGTTATCTACAGTATGCGTATGAGATGTCTATTACTCACGAGTTCTTAGCAGTGTGTGAGATGGATGAGGTTAAATTACTGGGTTGAGAGTTACTGGGTTGAGAGTAGTGCAAGAGAAAGAGGTGGTGCTTTAGTGCCTTTCTGAATTGGACAAGGTCTGTTTTGGTCCTAATGGAAGTTGGGAGTGCATTCCAGCATATGGGGGCATAGAGTTTGAAGGCCCAGTTTTTTGTTGGCTGGGTGCATTTTGTTATCTCTTTGGGGATTTTTAAAGTATTGGCGGCGAATGATCTCCTCGCTCTGTTGGCTGGGACGGGTTGGAGGAGGTCCGTTAAGGATGTGGAAGATATCTTATTGATAGCCTTGAAGGTCATAAGGACTATTTTATAGGTGAGCCGGCAGTAGATTGGTAGCCAATGTAGGTCCTTAAGGATTGGGGTGATGTGGTCCCCTCTAGCAGCACCATGCAGGACGCGTGCAGCTGTGTTCATAGCCAGCTGAAGAGGGTTTAGAGTGTTTTTGGGTAGGCCATACAGGATTACATTGGTGTAGTCGAAGTGGGGTGCTACAAAGGCCTGAAAAACTGATCTGAAGTCGTCTGGTTGCAGCAAGGGATGGAGAAGCTACAATGTAACCTATTTAAGACTAATAGAAAATAGTTTTTCACTCAACGCATCATTAACTCTGGACTTCGTTACCGAAGGATGTAATAAAAGCTGTTAGTTTAGCTGGGTTTAAAAGAGACTTGGACAAGTTCTTAAAGGAAAGGTCGATAAACCATTATTAAAGAGGGCCCAGGAAATCCACTGCTTCCCCCGGGACAAGCACTGTGGAACCTATGTACCTTTTTGAGCCCCTGCCAGGTACTTGTGACCTAGATTGGCCACTGTAGGAAACAGGATACTAGGCTTGATGGACCTTTATCTGACCCAGTATGGCAGTTCTTATGTTCTTAAAGGCTCTCGCCTAAGTCGTGTCAAGCAGGGCTCCAATGAATTCCAACTGCTGGGCGGATTGAAGGTGGGTCTTTGGGTAATTTATAACTAACCCTAGTAGCTCCAACACCCGAATGGTCAATCGTGTTGATTCTTGAACCCCTTTCCGGAGAGGTATTCTTGATGAGCCAATCATCTAGATAGAGGAAGACAAACACTCCCGGCATCTGGAGGTAAGTCGTGAAGATTCAAGGAGCTGAGGCCAGACCAAATGGCAACACTTGGTACTGGAAGTGTTGTTCCCCCCAGGACAAAATCGTAGATACTTCTTTGTGAGCGGAATGTAATCGGTATGTGGGTATAGGCATCCTTCAGATCCAGACAGCATAATAATCTACTTTTTGAAGGTAAGAAAGTAGGGTGCCTAGAGAAATCATCCTGAACTTTTCTCTTACCAAGTACATGTTCAGATCACTTAAGTCTAGAATGGGACAGTATCCCTCTGTTTTCCTGTGGATCAGGAAGCACCTGGAATAAAACCCCTGATCTCTTTGCTCTGGTGACACGAGCTTGATCACAAGATCTGACAAGAGGTTGGTGATTTCTTTCTGAAGCAGTTCCTAATACAGAGAATCAAGATGATGCACTCTCAGGGGGCTCTTTGGTAGCAGTTCCAATAAATGAAGTTTGTAAATGCTTTGGATGATCTGTAGGACCCATGAGTCCGAAGTTATGAGGGGGCCACCTTGTGCCAAAAGAGTGAGCCTTCCCCAACTGGAGAGTTTCCTACAGTGGTCATCGGAAGAGTGACTATGCTCTGAAGGAACCAGCCAAAACCCTGCCCCAGGTTTTGGCTAAGGAGCCTGCTGGGTCTTCTGAGGCTTCTCTCTATGCTGCTATTGGTGAGGAAACTGTTTGGGCTGGGATGTCTGGGGCCCAGGGAACTTCCTACACCTACGCTGGTAGTAGGTCTTTTTCTGGCTCCCACTCTGGTATGTCCTATGATAGGAAGTCTGCTCAGACGTGCATCTTGAGAGTGTAGTGAGAGTGACATGCTGCTTCTCAATATAGTCAGTCTTCTCTTTGAGCTATTCACCAAAGAGATTCTCTCTATGGCATGGGATGTCCTCCAGCTTGCTCTGCATTGATTGTTTTAGGTCTGATGAATGCGGCCAGGTGAGTCTCCGTGTGCCAATACCTATGGCAGCATTTCTTGAAGCCATTTCAAACGTGTCATAGGATGCTCGGACAATGAACTACAAACAGTCCTTGCTGTGGGCCACTAGGGATCAATATTGATCCAATTTCTCTGGAGGAAGAACTGGGCCAGGTCAGCCAGGTCACATATGTTGTTCTTCAAGAACATGCCCATGTAGATCTGGTAAGAGGCCATGCGGGCTACAAGCATGGAATTCTGAAAACATCTTCTCCCCAAAGAGTCCAATGTCCGCGCCTCCATCCCTGGGGGCACCGAGGAATGAGTGTTGGTCCTCCTGATTCTCTTTAGGGCGAATCTGACCACCAAGGAATGGTGCAGAAGCTGAGGCTTTTCGAATCCTGGAGCCTTCTGAACTCTGAACATGGAATCAAACCTTCTACTAACCGGAGGTATAGTGAGGGAGTTCTCCCACATTCTCATCTGTACTCTCTGCAGGATGCAGTGTATGGGCACTGTCATCACCTCCTTAGGAGTACTGTAGGATCTCCAACTCTTCTGCCCTGAGCTCATTCTCAGTTTCCAAAGAAAATGGTATGGCCTTCGCTATGTCCCGTACAAACTCCTTGAAGGTCATGTCCTCAGGAGGGGAATGATGCTACTCATCAGATGGAGAAGGGTCTGACAGGAGCTCAGGGGACCTGCCCTTCAACAAGTTCTCCAATTCCACATCAGTGACCTAGCCTACTGAGTCAAACTCAGAGAAGAAGTTGAAGTACTTCTGATTCTCTGCCCGGATCTCTCTCCTAACCCGAGGGGATTGAGAGCTCCGTTGAGAGCAATGATGCACCGATGCCTGTCTAGACTTCAAGGGTGCATCGGAACCCAAGACACTAGAAAGGGATATCGGCTGGGCAGGCACCAGTGTCGGGGTCCTTCAATGCCCCAATGTCGATGCCTCTCACGCAGACAAAGTATGCATCTCGTGGATCAGCTGTACAGTGGCCAATATCAATGCAGCCGACGTCAAGGCCCTGGCATGCTACACCACCAACAGGCCGCGATACGTTCCTTGAGCGCTTGCAGAAGGCATTGCTCCATGGCTGGCAATTCCGAAGGCTATGGAGCCTGAGCAACTTCAACTGATGTACCCGGTATCTGAACAAAGGTATTGGCAGCTGAATCTCGGCTGTTGGTAGGCCGTTTATACCCCTCCAATGTCCTGGAGGATGAGCTCTTCTCTCTTTAGGGCACCTTCGAGGGGCTCTCACGTTGACTCCCATTGCTCTCAATGCCATGCCTCGACAGGCTCCAACTTCACTTGGTGCTTGGTGCGATCTCCCCTCAATGTCAAAGAAGACAAGGCCGAATCCTTCCTCATCTTCGGGTGAAGATTGATCAATGGCCAGTGCTCCAGGGCAGTATGGGTGCTCGGCTCCAGTTGAGCCTAAGAGCTCATCGATGTTGAGGCATTGCCAGCATCCGATACAGCCTTAGAAACCATAGAGACCAATGTCGTGTGTATGTCTGGAAGCCACCTAGGATTTTAAATGGGTGGCATATACATTTTAAAATGAAGTATACTAAATTTATGCAGATGATGCTGCAATGAGTCTCCGCATATGACCCCGCATCACTCTCAAGCCTCCCCTGGGGGGTGAGTAAACGGGGGGGAGGGAGCATTGGGAGGTGGAGGAAAGCAGAAATCTCAGATTAGGACCACCATGATCACGAATAAAATGGTCAGACAACAAAGGTAGAAGAGAATTTTATTTTCTATTTAGTTATTTATTTCAAGCCCGCCCCCATCACCGACAGAATTGGCGGCAATGAGGATGGTGGGGAAGCAGGAGGAGGGCTGTAGCACACCTCGGCAGGGGGGGGAGGCAGCAAAGCCAGGGCTTCTGCCTGTGGCAGTAGAAACCTTTGGGCTAGCCCTGCTTATAAAGCAGAGGAAAGCTATTAAAAAATCTCTAAATTCTGAGGTTGTTGATGTCAGCATTGAAGATTGCCGCTTGAGCTATTTTACCCTGGCTATCCCAACACGAAAAAATCCTACAAAAGCGAGTCCCAAAAGTAGGGGAGGTGAGGAAAGCCACCCAGAGAGCAGGAGAAGTAGGCGAGATGGCAGAAAAGGGAAAAAAAGTCAGTATAAAAGACTTTTTTTTTTATCTTTATCATTTTACAATAAATCCAAGCATAAACACACTTGTATAGAAATTAGGGTACAGAAAGAAACTAACATTGATACATCAATATTATTCCAAGGAAACCATAAAACAAATGGAGAAGAAACAAAGAAACAATATACATTCCTGCCCCTATTATAGCCCACAACATCATGGGGAGAACCATCAAACATATATAACTCTTGAACCTGAGAAGAAAAACCTGACGGAAACAAACAACCAGGCCAAAAAAAAACCTATTACAGTGACGCTGAGTCAATCTCAGCGGGGTGGCGAGCACTCATTAAGGCCAGCAACTGTGATGGCTCAAAAAAAAATATGAAACAGAATTCAACTTAACCATACATTTGCAGGGAAATTTCAAAAAGAATTGTCCCCCAACAACAAAACCCCTTGGCGAAGCAATATAAATTCTTTCCGCCGTTTCTGAGTTTCCTTAGATAAATCTGGAAAAACCCGTACAGTTAACCCATGGAATAATGCATTGCATTTCCTAAAAAACATACGCAAGAACCAATCCCTATCTGAGGAAATAGCAAATGTTACAATCAATGTAGAAGGGGAAACGGATTCAGTTAGTGAAGTTTCCAAAATAGCAGAAACATCTAAAACATCACTTTGTTCTACTCCAGGGATTATCCCACCATCAACCACCTTTTTACCAAAAGGAAGATAGTACATTTTAAGCATAGGGGGATGAGACTCCATAGGAACTCCCAATCCTTCTACTAAATATTTCTTAAACATCTCCTTTGAACTAATGCCTGGAACCTTCGGAAAGTTTATAATACGAAGATTAGAATATCTTGATGCATTCTCTAACATTTCAATCCGTGTCTTTAAAGCCAATGCGTCCTTCTGATAGGAAATACTACCATCTTCACACTGGGCCACTTTCTGCTGAAGATCAGACACTGAAGATTGTAAAGCAGAAACTTCTAAAGTGTGCTGCTGAAGCAAATTAGTATGAACTTGAGACTGAGCCGCCAAAGCAGAAACCTGGGGTGCAAACATTTCCCCAAGCTTTACAATGGCAGACCATATAGACGCCAAGGTGAATTCAACAGGTCTCTCAAAGGAAAAAGTTACCGGGGCTTGTGCCATTACTATGCTGTCCTCCGAGGGCCGCCGCTCCACTGCCGATGTCCCAGCTGCAGATAAGGCGTCAGTCGTCCTGCTAACAGCCCTCCTCAACACAGGTACTCCTGAGCTGTCGAGGAGGGATAATCCAACCGCTCCACTACTCCTCAGCAGAGTCGACCCTCTGCACGCCGCACCTCCTCCCGAACTGGAAGGAAATGCTTCCTCCAACAACGCTGGGCTCCTCGCGAGCAAAGGATCCTTGGGAGGGCGCCACTGCTCCAGCGGCGAGATCTCAGGCCCAGAGCCTCCTGGTGAGCTATCCAACTCCAGTGGGAGGCCAGAAGGGCTCAACACGGTCGTTACTCCCGGCTGCCGCTGCAGCATGAGAAAGGGATCGAGTGGACCCACCACTCGTAAAGGTAATGAAGACAAGGCTGCCGGGGTAAGGGAGAGCTTCTTAACCCCCTTAGCCTTTCTTTTGCCCATAGCAGAAAAACGCAGCTGCAGACCGTTCACGTCAATCCGCCATCTTGGAACTCCAGTATAAAAGACTTTGCATACACAGCGACAGCCGGCACATCCACACCGCAAGTGCAGGGAGAGAAAGTGGCTGCAGTGGGCAGGAAACCAGCATCGCCAGACAACAGACCTATAGAATGCGAAAATGCATGCAGTAAGCCCGACAACAGGCACCACACAACAGGGAACTTTTCAAGCGGAGGTCCGGGCGTGTTTCTAGGACTTAAAGGCCAATATCTCACAAATCCGAGCAGACGTGGTAGCGGGCATAGATTGGACCAAGCTGACCGATCTGGGGAATCATGTGGAGACAGTGGAGGAGCAGCTGGACAACCACGCTAAAGCAGCTGGGGCTCTCAAAACTAGATTACAGGCACCAGATCAGCAATGTGAGAATCTTGAGGACAAGACTGAAGATTTGGAGAATCACTCATGGAGGAGTAACATCCGCTTTAGAGGGATCACGGAAGGTGACCCGTATATGCACAGTGCAACAGTGGTCAGAGATATATCAAAGGCAATCCTGCAGGCCACAGAGGAGGCTGTAGAGGCCCTGGACTTCTGTATTGATCATGCACAGCGGGAAGTGGGCCCACAGGGACAAAACAATAATAAACCCCTTGACATTACTGCTTGCTATCACGATTATGGTATTAAAGAATGGGTGCTTAACCGAGCCTGCACGGGGGGGTCCCTTCCAGTAGGGATCATACCAGGTGGAACTCTATGCAGACCTGGCTCAGAGCACCCTGCAGAAGAGGCGGCAAATGAAGGATGTTTTGCTTAGATTCCGGAAGGAGAGAGTACGCTATGGATGGACCTTCCCATTTGGGATAAGCTTTGTTTATAAAGGCCAAAGGATGAGAGTGTGATCCCAAGATGAAGGCGTGATGAAGCCATTCATGCCCTCATGGAGGCTGGACTGACTGGAATAGAGCCGGGCCCAGCAACTGAAGAGGCAGTTTGGAGGGAACCTCTGTGATGGCAAAGAGTCACGCACCATCATCGCAGATTGCGCCAGCAATCAGGCACAACAGAGCACCAGAGAGAGGACAATGCGCCATCCTGATACGCTGGGAGAGCATGGGATCAGATCCCAATGGACCTTTAATATTTCTCAGGGCTCAAAGGTCAAGGCTGAGGGAGCTCATCTAAGAGATCTGGAAGTTGTTATTGCTGTTGTTGGTTGCAGGTTAATTGTTTGAAGGTGGGGAGAGAGGGAGGGATGAAGGCAGGGGGAGGTGGTTATGTCTGTAAAAGGTGAAGATTATAAGCAGGCTGGGTTGGAGAGTTGTATCGGCGAAGAGGGCGGGAAGGGTTGAGGAGAGCGGGAAAGCTAAGGTGAGGGGTGAATGGGTAGCTGTGTTGGGGTCAGCCCGGCTGTCTGCGAATGTTGGCAGTGGCCCAGGCCATCCGATGAAGGATAAGTGGATGACCAATTAGAGGGGGAGGGGAAAGGGTGGGTGGGGAAAGGGCAGGAGGGAGAGACACAGATAGATAGATGGGGAGGAGAGAGGTATTATTTTATAGGTGAGTTAAGAATTGTGACACTGAAAGTAAAAAAGATAAATTTGCCTGCCAAAAACTTTATAAAAAGATGGCACGCCAGAAGGCATCCAACCCTCTACTACAAAAGACATATCTGTTACGGTCCCATGAAGCACTGGTGGCCCCTAGGGGGTATACAGTAAAACCTTATGCATCAAATACAATGGAGTGGAAAAAAGGGGGTGGCTGTACTGGTCAATTCAAAGTTAAAGGTGGAAGTTCACACGGTGATTCGGAATAGGGGCAGGCGGTACTTATTGATGAGGATGAGGATTGGAGAAGAATGGTTCTGTGTGGCTAATGTGTATGCTCCTATGGGGACATAAAAGGCCTTTTGGGAGGAGTTCAGAGGGAGTAGCTCATCTAGGGGAGGGGATAATGATCTGTTGGGGTGATTTTAATTTGACATGTGATCCTGGGAAGGACACTGCAGGGATGAAGGGGGGGGGGCATAAAGTCGATAGGACTCGGTATCAGCGGTTTGTGAAACAACACTGTTTGATTGACACGTGACATTTATATAATTCGGGTAGATGCCAATACTCATTCTACTCTCCGTGCATGGATCATATTCCAGACTCGATGCATTGTGGGTCGGAAGGGAAATAGTGGGGAGGATTCGAGGAGCAGAGATGGACGCGATTACGTTGACGGATCATGCACCAGTGGTGGTGAGGCTATCGGTGAAGAGAGGAACAGGGCCCACAATTTTGGAAGCTGAACGAATCATTACTGGGAAATGGACAGGTAGTGAAAGAGATAGAGCAATTGATTCCTGAGTATTTCAGAGTGAACGATAATGGGAGGTGCAGTGGGGGACAGTATGGGACGGATTTAAAGCCATGCTAAGGGAGGTTTTGTTTAAATGAGGAGCACGAATAAAGAAAGAGCAGGAGGCACTAGGGGTACAGCTTAGACAGCGCTTAGTGTGCCTGGAGGAAGCAGATGCACGAGAGGCAGGAGGAAAGTATAGGGGGCAAGTTTTTCAGATCCAGGCTAAACTTAACAAGCTAGAAGCTGAGGCAATTACATATCTCATGCAACTATTACACCAGGAGTTCTTTGAGGGGGGGATAAAGGGGGGGAAGTATATGGCACAACGATTAAAACACCATAAGGTGCGCTCCCATATAGTGCAGAGGCGCAATGTTGAGAACAGAACAGGAGATCCAGTCAGCATTTGCTGCCTACTACCAAAACCTCTATGCTGCAATCCTAACCCCTCCAGATGGGCATATATTGAGCTACCTGGGGTCGGTTTCACTACAACACCTAGGCGAGGTGGAGCAGCAGGCCCTAGATAGAGAAACTGGGGAGGCGGAAGTGATACGGGTAATTAAGGCACTCAAGGTAGGCAAAGCCATGGGCCTACATGGGTTGACGGCTCATTTTTATAAAAAAATTTGGGGAGGCCCTGGTGTGACCCTTGGTATGCCTATTTAACCTACCCAGAGAGGGCGAAGCTCTGGCCGAAACAATGGGATTGGCGAGCATATCCTTAATCCCCAAAGAGGGGAAAGACCCACAAGACTGTGCCTCCTACCATCCCATCTCCTTACTTAACCTTGATGCTAAGCTGAGGGCAAATGTTCTGGCGGAGCACTTAAATGGGGTGCTTGGGTGGTTGAGCCATGAAGATCAGGCAGGATTCGTACCAGGTCAGCAAGCAGCTGATAAAATCCGCAAAATACTCAATTTGGTGTGGTCTGTGTGGCAGAGGCAAGAGCCAGCCCTGCTACTCTCCTTGGATGCCGAAAAGGCATTTGAACAAGTGTCCTGGACCTTTTTGTTCTCAGTGCTAGATCGCATGGGGTTTGGGGCTGGCTTCATGGGATGGGTGCGAGCTTTATACCAAAACCCAAAAGCATGTGTTAGAGTCAACGGAGGCTAGTCCAGCTTTTTCCCCCCAGGGATGGGATATTCGCCAGGGGTGCTCACATCACCTCTTCTCTTCACTTTGCCTTGTCAGTAGAACTTTTAGCAGCCTGGGTAAGGATGAGCACGGATATCCAAGACGTGAAAATTGGGCAGAGAGATTATCGGATATCATTATTTGCAGATGATATCATCTTAATGGTCACTCACCCGCAGATATCACTACCCCTCCTCATGTGGAGCTTAGGGAATATGGCCGACTACAGGCTTCTGCATTAACTGCTGTAAGTCTGAAATATTGAATCTGACTGTAACTGATGAATAACAAGTCCGATTGCAATGGGAGTCCCCATTCAGGTGGGCAAAGCATTCTATTTGTTATTTGGGGGTACAGTTCAGAAGACACATGGAGGATCTATATGACTTGAATTATAAGTAAGCTGCTGGGAACTGTGAAAGGCCTGCTTAGCAGGGGGAGGGGGGGGCATGTGTCTTGGTTTGGACAAATTGCTGTTATCAAGATGCTTTTAGTGCCCTGCTTCCTGTTCCTTTTTCAGGCTTTGCCAAATCCCATACCCTTAAAGACACTGGAATGCCTGAAAAGCAACATCTGGCAGAATAGAGCTCCTAGGGCGGCAGCATGGATCGTACAGGGGGCATGGGCAGAAGGTGGTCTAGGAGTCCCCAACTTTATGAAATACTACATAGCGGCACAGCTGCGGGCAGTTTATTCCTGGCTTAGGGAGAGGCACAAGCACTGGGTGATTTTCGAGGGAGCGGCCCTTCCCCCAGCAGCCCTGGAACGATTGGTTTGGCAGGGTGGGAAGGGATTGGGGAAGAACCCTTTTGCCCCTTTGTCAATATGGCAGCAATATCGGAGGCAGATGTTAGGGAGTAAGCAGTGCTCGCAAACAATGTCCCTGATGGCATGCTTTGGAGAAGGGGCAGGTGGTCCATAGGGGGGGAATGCGGGACTTTGAAGGGATCAGAGATATGTATCACTTAGCAGAGTGAGATCACTATCACTATCTCCAAGTGGGGGACTTTCTGCGGCGGCGAGAAATGTGGCAGGACATTTGGAAAGATGGGGGATGGTTTGAGGGAACCTGCTTAGGGGACCTGGGTGGAAAAGGAGTTTTATCACACATCTATAGGGATTAACTATGCGGGGGCCTGAAAAATTAAGCTACATGATCAAATGGTAATGGGACTTAGCATGGGACATAACTGAATGGGACATGATCGTCCAAGATATAGCAAAGTTGTCCGTGGTCACCTCATTACGATGGTATTGGACCCTAGTGCAACTGTGTAAGGCACGAATGAAGCAATCGAATGAATGTTGGAGACATTGTGGGGGACAGGGAACATGGATGCACATGTGGTGGACATGCCCAGTGGTTCAACAATAGTGGGGAAAGATCATAGCAATAATTGCAGAGATCACAGGTTGTACACTGCCCAGGTCCCCCAATATGTTCCTACTCCATTGGCCGGGGGGATGAAGCATTGAAGAAAGAACAAAGAATAGTGGGGCACTGCATCGTGGCCGTGCGATGTGAAATAGCTACGTACTGGAACACAGCAAGCATGCCTAGTATGGCAATGTATGCCAGACGCTATATTTGATGCATAAATTGACGGGGTTGAAAAGGAAACGAGGGGAGGCAGTGAGGTAGAATCCAGACAGGGCTGAGGGTTAATTTGGTTACTGTGTGAAGTGGATACACCCCTTGGTTACTGTGTGAAAAAGGATACACCCCTCCCCCCCACCCTTGGTTACGACATACACGCATGCTCCTTCAGTCTTTCTTTGTTCCTCGTCTCTCTCCTTTGCTGGAGATAACTTCTCTCTCTCTGCTTTGCTAGAGATAACACTGCAGAATAGTTTCTCCAATCGGGATTGCACTGTGGTAGAGAGTGATCAATCATGAAGAAATGCTGTGATAAACTGATAATATTTATTTATTTAATGTCTCTTCTGTACCGCACTCTTTAAAAATCAGTGCGGTTTACAGGTAACAGATTTGTGCAGAGCAGGCAGGCCTACACTGGACTTACAAAGTTGCAGAATCAGTGACCAGAAGGAAAGGAAGGGTAGTGGTGGTTGGAGACTCTCTTCTGAGGGGTACTGAGGCGTCCATCTGCCGACCAGACTTGATGTCCAGAGAGGTATGCTGTCTGCCTGGTGTCTACATGGTGCCAAAATCCAAGATGTTACGGAGAGTTTGCCGAGACTCATCAAGCCCACTGACTATTACCCAATGTTGCTAATCCATGTTGGAACAAATGATACTGCCAGGTATACCTCGGAACGTATCAAAAGTGACTTCATGGCTCTGGGACAGAGGGTATAAGAACATAAGAACATAAGATATGCCATACTGGGTCAGACCAAGGTCCATCAAGCCCAGTATTCTGTTTCCAACAGTGGCCAATCTAGGTCATACGTACCTAGCAGTTTCCCCAAGGGACACAGGTTCCACAATGCTTGTATTGGTTCAAGCATTGATATCCTGGGTCCCTTCTTAATAATGGTTTATGGACCTTTCCTCCAGGAACTTGTCCAAACCTTTTTTAAACCCAGCTACACTAACAGCCTTTACTACATCCTCCGGTAACAAATTCCAGAGTTTGATTACACGTTGAGTGAAAAAATATTTTCTTTTATTAGTCTTAAATAGTTTACCCTGTAGCTTCATTGCATGTCCCCTAGTCTTTCTATATTCTGATAAGGTAAACAATCGATCTACGTTTACCCGTTCCACTCCGTTCATTAATTTATAGACTTCTATCATATCTCCCCTCAGCCGTCTCTTTTCCAGGTTAAAGAGCCCCAACCTTTTTAGCCTTTCTTCATAGGAGTAGCCTTCCATCCCCTTTACCATTTTGGTGGCTCTTCTCTGAACCTTTTCTAAAATTGCTATATCCTTTTTAAGATATGGCGACCAGAATTGCACACAATATTCAAGGTGCGGTCTCACCATGGAACGATATAGAGGCATTATAATATCTTTTGTTTTATTTTCCATTCCTTTCCTTATCATACCTAGCATTCTATTTGCTCTCTTGGCCGCCGCTGCACACTGGGCCGAGGGTTTTAACATGGTATCCACAAGGACGCCTAAATCTTTTTCTTGGGTGGTGGTTCCTAATGTGGAACCTTGCATCGTGTAACCATAGTTTGGGTTGTTCTTCCCTAGGTGCATAACCTTGCACTTCTCCACATTAAATTTCATCTGCCATTTTGATGCCCAGTCTTCCAATTTATCAAGATCCTCTTGCAATTTTCCACAATCCTCCTGGGTTTTAACAACTTTAAATAGTTTTGTGTCATCAGCAAATTTGATAACCTCACTCGTTATTCCACTTTCCAGGTCATTTATGAATATGTCAAAAAGCAACGGACCCAGCACAGATCCCTGGGGTACACCACTATTCACCTTTCTCCATTGGGAAAATTGGCCATTTAGTCCTACCCTCTGCTTTCTATCTTTTAACCAGTTCCTGATCCACAGTAGTACACTGCCTCCTATCCCATGACTCTTTAGTTTTGCCAAAAGTCTCTCATGAGGGACCTTGTCAAAGGCTTTCTGAAAGTCCAGATACACAATATCAACCGACTCACCTTTGTCCACCTGTTTATTCACTCCTTCAAAAAAACATAACAGATTAGTAAGACAAGATCTTCCTTGTCTAAAGCCATGTTGGCTGTCTCCCATTAGGTCATGACTATCTATATGCTGAGTAATTTTATTCTTTATGATGGTTTCTACCATTTTTCCCGGTACTGATGTCAGGCTCACCGGTCTGTAGTTTCCCGGATCACCCCTCGAACCCTTTTTAAAAATTGGTGTTACATTGGCGATCCTCCAATCCTCAGGTATTAGAGATGATTTTAATGATAGTTCACAGATTACTGATAGCAGGTCTGCAATCTCAAATTTCAGTTCTTTCAACACCCTTGGATGTATACCATCCGGCCCAGGTGATTTGCTACTCTTCAGTTTATCTAATAGTTGTAGGACATCTTCCCGATGTATCGATATTTCCTTCAATTCTTCCACACCTTTAAATACCACTTCAGTCGTGGGTAACATCCCTACATCTTCCTCAGTAAAGACCGAAGCAAAGAATTCATTCAGTCTCTCCGCTATCGCCTTGTCGCCTCTTAGTGCTCCTTTAACCCCTTTATCATCTAATGGACCAACTGACTCTCTCACGGGTTTTTTGCTACGAATGTACTTGAAAAGGTCTTTATTTCGCGTTTTTGCTTCCGCAGCAAGCTTCTTCTCAAATTCTCTCTTTGCCTGCCTTATCAATGCCTTGCATTTGACTTGCCAGTGCTTGTGCTGTTTCCAGGTTTCATCATTTGGCTCTTTTTTCCATTTCTTGAAAGATGCTTTTTTGGCAACAACAGCCTCTCTGACCTCAGCTTTAAACCATGCTGGCAATTTTTTGGACTTCCTTCCACTTTTCTTAAAGCGTGGAATACAGCTGGTCTGGGCTTCCAAGATAGTATTTTTCAACAACACCCAAGCTTGATGTACGTCTTTAACCTTTGCAACTGCTCCTTTTAGTTTTTTCTTAACTGTTTTCCTCATTCTATCATAGTCTCCCTTTCGAAAGTTAAAGGGTAGTACTGTGGATTTCCTTACTATCCCTCCTCCACTAATTAAATCAAAGGCGATCATGCTATGATCACTATTGCCAAGTGGCCCCAACACCCTTATCTCTTGCACTACATCTGGTGTTCCACTAAGGACTAGGTCTAATATTGCTTCCCCTCTGGTCGGTTCATGAACCAGCTGCTCCAAGAAGCAGTCATTTATTTCATCTAGGAACTTTATCTCCCTAGCATGTCCTGTTGTGACACTGACCCAGTCGATGCCGGGGTAATTGAAATCACCCATTATTATTACTGCACTGTAACTTTTGCTAGCTTCCTTGATTTCTTTGAGCATTTCATCATCCATTTGTTCATTCTGGCCAGGCGGACGATAGTACACCCCCACTGCCATCGCCTTCCCCTTTTTACATGGAATTTCAATCCATAGAGATTCTACAGCAAATTTTGTTTCTTGCAAAACTTTAATCCTTTCTGACTCAATGCCCTCTCTAACATAGAGCGCAACCCCTCCACCAATTTGATCAGCTCTATCATTTCGATATAGTTTGTACCCAGGTATCACAGTGCCCCACTGGTTGTCCTCCTTCCACCATGTCTCTGATATTCCAATCATATCTAACCTCTCGTTTAGTGCTATATATTCTAACTCTCCCATCTTGTTTTGTAGACTTCTAGCATTTGCATACAAGCATTTTAGAGACTGTATTTTATTCATATTAATTTGGCTATTGGTAGACATGGGTAATTTGGGATCTTTAAGTTCTGTCTGCTCCATACTCGAGGGCATTTGGGCTACTTTACTCTTTTTTGGAACCTCTCTGCTTTTTGTAGTATCCTTCAAGGATACATTCTTCCGAACCATGCGCTCTTGGACGACTGTCGGCTTTCCCCTATTATCTAGTTTAAAAGCTGCTCTATCTCCTTTTTAAAGGTTAATGCCAGCAGCCTGGTTCCATCCCGGTTAAGGTGAAGCCCATCCCTTCGGAAGAGCCCCTCCTTTCCCCAGAATGTTCCCCAGTTCCTAACAAATCCGAACCCCTCATCTCTGCACCATTGTCTCATCCACGCATTGAGACTCCGGAGCTCTGCCTGCCTATTGGGTCCTGCGCGTGGAACGGGAAGCATTTCGGAGAACGCTACCCTGGAAGTTCTGGATTTCAACTTCCTACCTAAAAGCCTAAATTTAGCTTCCAGAACCTCCCTACCACATTTTCCTATGTCATTGGTACCAACATGTACCAAGACAGCAGACTCCTCCCCAGCACTATCTAAGACCTTATCTAGGTGGCGTGTGAGGTCCGCTACCTTTGCACCAGGCAGGCATGTTACCAGGCGATCCTCACGTCCACCAGCCACCCAGCTATCTACATGCCTAATGATCGAATCACCAACTATAACTGCTGTCCTAACCCTTCCCGCATGGGCACTTGGCCCTGGAGAAACCTCCTCGGTGCGAGAGGGGTTTACATCACCTGGAGGACAGGTCCTAGTTACAGGATCACTTCCTGCCACACCAGGGTGATGCTCTCCTGTCA
Source organism: Ichthyophis bannanicus (assembly GCA_033557465.1). Lineage (NCBI taxonomy): Eukaryota > Metazoa > Chordata > Amphibia > Gymnophiona > Ichthyophiidae > Ichthyophis > Ichthyophis bannanicus. The sequence continues at coordinate 1,582,693,972 of CM066031.1, forward strand.
CGTGACCTCTCTCCTCCATGGCAACAGGGATGCTGCCAGACTGGAGGTGGGACTTCAGGACTATATCCCTGTAGGTCTCGTCTATGTACCTCTCTGTCTGTCTTATGTTTTCCAAGTCTGCTACTCTAGCCTCTAGAGAACGGACTTGTTCCCTGAGAGCAGAGAGCTCCTTGCATCTAGTGCACACGTAAGACCTCTCACCAGCTGGGAGAAAATCATACATGTGACACTCAATGCAAAAGACTGGAAAGCCCACATCCCGCTGCTGGACTGCTGTCTGCATCTTAGTTTTAAGTTTGTGTTTAGATCTTTAAGTTCTATATGTACTAAAGGGTGCAATGGATATTTATACCACTAAAACTGTACCTAAGAAGTTTAATATACCTTGTTCACCTGAAGCTTAATTAATCTCAGGTCCTTGGTGTATGACTGATTTGGGTAATGAGCTTCACCTGAGAGCACCTCCTGTCTTTTAAGTTGTGCAAGTACCTATAAAGCTGTGATTTTCCCAGGGGAGGGTGGGTGTGGGGAGGGAGGGAGGGATATAACACTTATTAAAAAAGGGCTGCTACACAGTACCTTGTCCTGTGCTGCTGAGGAAAACTATATTCTGATTTGATTTAAATTATAGCTCTTTGCTGCTACTAGGCTCTAACCTATTATGAAATTTAAACTACAAGCTCTCTGCTGGATTCTAAATTTAACCAGAAAGCTCTCTTCTGTGTTTTAATTTGAAACTAAAAGTACTTTGCTGATGCTAGGCCCTGAGTGACTATGAAATTTAAACTACAGCTGTCTACTGGGTATGAAAGGTAACCAGAAAGTTCTCTTCTGTGTTTTTAAATTGAATCTTAAACTGTTGCTACTAGGCCCTGACTGATTTAACAAAAAAAATAGTGGGTTCACAGATTAATTAGCTTTAAAAGAAAAACAATTCCTTTCAGAAAAATTCCCAGAAGTATATACTCACAATTTCAGATTTCTCTCCAGAAGTAACAGCCCCCCTTTCCAGTCCGTCAAGACAGGGTCACAGAGCTCTGGTTGAGCTATTTATGCTTGTGCTGATGATGTAAGCAGTGACCTACTTCCTGGGTAATTAACAGTCCTTGCTTGGATAGAAGGAGTCTTTCAAAATGGCCTTTTGAACTGCCAGCTGGTGTTAACACCTATTGAAAAAGCTTCACAGGTTGCTTGCCCACTAGGTAGAAGGCCTCTTTGTAAAGGTCTCTAGAAGACTTTATATGCTGCTCAAGGAGAATTGACCTTGTTTTGCCTCTTGTGCTAAGCTATATTCTGATTTTATTTAAATTATAGCTCTTTGCTGCTACTAGGCTCTAACCTATTATGAAATTTAAACTACAAGCTCTCTGCTGGATTCTAAATTTAACCAGAAAGCTCTCTTCTGTGTTTTAATTTGAAACTAAAAGTACTTTGCTGATGCTAGGCCCTGAGTGACTATGAAATTTAAACTACAGCTGTCTACTGGGTATGAAAGGTAACCAGAAAGTTCTCTTCTGTGTTTTTAAATTGAATCTTAAACTGTTGCTACTAGGCCCTGACTGATTTAACAAAAAAAATAGTGGGTTCACAGATTAATTAGCTTTAAAAGAAAAACAATTCCTTTCAGAAAAATTCCCAGAAGTATATACTCACAATTTCAGAAGCAGTTAGGTGCACAGGTGGTGTTCTCTTCAATCCTCCCTGTTGAGGGTAAAGGCCAAGGCAGAGAAGCTCGCATCCTGGAGATGAATGCATGGCTGCGTGGATGGTGTCATCGAGAGCGTTTTGGTTTCCTAGACCATGGGATGCTGTTCCAAGGGTTGCAGAGCAGAGATGGCATCCATCTGTCCAAGAAAGGTCAACGCATCTTTGGTAGTAGACTGGCTAATCTACTGAAGAGGGCTTTAAACTAGATTTGTTGGGGATGGGTGAAGAAAGCCCCCAGGTAAGTGAAAGCCCCCAGGTAGGTGATACATTAAATACCTTTATGGAAATGGGTAACAGGGGTAACATATGGAAAGCAGTGTGTATTAATGCCCGTAGCATGGGAAATAAGATCCCTGAAGTTGAAGCTTTGGTGGGAGTGGCTGACTTGGATTTAGTGGCAGTTACAGAAACATGGTTCACAGAAAACCATGACTGGGATGTAACTATACCTGGCTATACTTTATTCAGAAAGGACAGGGTAGGAAGAAGGGGAGGAGGAGGAGTGGCACTATATGTAAAAATTACTATTAAAGCTTTGGAATTACAGAGCTTAAAAGGGAGAGAGGAGGCATTGTGGGTTAAACTAGAAAGAGGGAAAGAGAAATCTATTTGCATTGGTGTGATATACAGACCTCCCTCACAAGAGGAAGAGGTGGACAGAGAGTTAATTGAAGACATATGCAGCATTGCTAGGAAAGGGGAAGTGCTACTGATAGGAGATTTCAATATGCCAGATGTTGATTGGCACATTCCTGCTGCAGTATCATCTAGAAGTAAGGAGATCCTGGATTCTCTACAGGGAGAACTATTCAGGCAATTGGTAACAGACCCCACACGTGAAGGGGCCATACTGGACTTGGTGCTTACCAATGGTGAAAGTGTTTCTGATGTTGTAGTGGGAGATCATTTTGCATCCAGTGATCACCAGATGGTGTGGTTCAGTATTAGGACTAGGGCTGTTAGAATCCATTCCAAGGTGAGGATCTTAGACTTTAGGAAGACTAACTTTGCGAAGATGGGCCAATACCTCAGGGAGTCATTAGTGGGATGGGAACAGCTGGAGGATGTAGAAAAACAGTGGGCAAAACTGAAAGGGGGGTATTTTAAAGGCAACCAACCTTTTTGTTAAAATGGTAAATAAAGGCAAAAGGAACAGGAGATTGCTATGGTTTTTGAAGGAAGTAGCTGAAAAAGTGAAGAAAAAGAGGGAGGCCTTCATGAAATACAAGAGATCACAGAGAGAGGAAGACAGGCATCTGTATTTGGAAAAACTTAGAGAAGCCAGCAAAGTAGTCAAGAAGGCAAAGATTAAAAAGGAGGAGGAAATAGCCAATGCAATAAAATGGGGGGATAAGACATTTTTCAGATATATTAGTGAGAAGAGGAAGGGCAAAAGTGGTATTGTCAGACTCAAGGGTGCAGGGGGGGAATATGTAGAAGCTGATAAGGATAAAGCGGAATTGCTTAACAAATATTTTTGTTCTGTGTTCACAGATGAAGAACCAGGAGCAGGACCTCAGAAAACACCCACAAATAAGAACAGAAGCAAGGGACATCTTGAACAATTTTCAGAAGATTGTGTTTGTGAGAAACTAGCTCAATTTAAAGTAGACAAAGCGATGGGACCAGATGGGATACACCCTAGAATACTGAGGGAACTTGGGGACGTTCTAGCAACTCCACTGACTGACCTTTTCAATGCCTCGTTGGAGTCGGGAGTGGTGCCAAAGGACTGGAGAGAGGCTCATGTGGTGCCTTTACACAAAAGCGGAAGTAAGGATGTGGTTGAAAACTACAGGCCGGTTAGTTTAACTTCGGTGGTGAGTAAATTATTGGAAACGCTGCTGAAAGAGAAAATAGTGAGGTTTCTGGAGTCCAGCGGATTACAGGATCCGAGGCAGCATGGATTCACCAGAGGCAGGTCTTGTCAGACAAATCTGATTGAGTTCTTTGACTGGGTGACCAAGGAGTTGGACCGAGGGAGAGCTCTAGATGTGGTGTATTTAGATTTCAGTAAAGCCTTTGACACTGTTCCTCACAGGCGACTTATAAACAAACTGAGCACCCTAGGGATGGACCCTAAAGTTACTGTTTGGGTTAGAAATTGGTTGGGTGGGAGGCGACAAAGAGTACAAGTAAATGGAGCTCACTCTGAGGAGAAGGATGTTACCAGTGGTATGCCCCAGGGATCTGTCCTTGGTCCGATTCTTTTTAACATCTTTGTTAGTGATATAGCGTAAGGGCTGTCGGGTAAGGTTTGCCTCTTTGCGGATGATACCAAAATCTGCAATAGAGTAGACACCCAGGAAGGTGTAGATAACATGAGGAGGGATCTAGCTAAGCTTGAAGAATGGTCTAGAATTTGGCAGCTGGGATTTAATGTTAAAAAATGTAAGGTCATGCATTTGGGCTGCAGCAATCCAAGGGAGCAATACAGTATAGGAGGTGAAGTACTTTTGTCCACTAAAGAAGAGCGGAACCTAGGCGTGGTTGTGTCTGATGATCTTAAAGTAGCTAAACAGGTAGAAAAGGCGACGGCAAAAGCTAGAAGGATGCTTGGGTGCATACGGAGAGGAATGGCTAGCAGTAAAAAGGAGGTGATAATGCCTCTGTAGAAGTCTTTGGTGCGACCTCATTTGGAGTATGGTGTGCAATTCTGGAGACCGCACCTTCAAAAGGATGTGAACAGGATGGAGTCGGTGCAGAGGGTTGCTACTAAAATGATTAATGGGCTTCATTATAAAGCATATGAGGACAGACTTAAGGATCTTAATATGTACACCTTAGAGGAAAGGCGGGATAGAGGTGATATGATTGAGATGTTTAAATACCTCCTTGGCATAAATGTTCAGGGAGAGAGCCTCTTTCAATTGAAAGCAAGTTCTGCTACGAGGGGACATGGGATGAGGGTGAAGGGAGACAGATTCAGGAGTGATATGCGGAAATATTTCTTTACAGAAAGAGTAGTGGATCCATGGAATAGTCTCCCAGTGGAGGTGGTAGAGATGAGGACAGTAACTGAATTCAAAAAAGCATGGGACCAACACAGAGGATCTCTAAAGGTAAAAAGTGGACTGTTGTAGTTGTTGTTATGGAAGGACAGACTAGATAGGCCATGTGGTCTTTTTCTGTCATCATGTTTCTATGTAACAATAAACAGGGGATTATATACAGGGTTAACAGGGTAACTATGTACAATATGTCTATATAGTTTGGATGAGCCCTCTGAGCTGGGCTCAGACTTTGAAAGGTATTTCTCTGGGCCTGTGCACATTAAAGGCTTGCTTCCTAAAAAGAGACTCCTGGGTATTTTTTTCCCTTGCTCGTTTTGCTGCTTCATTTCTGGTGGGTAACCGCAGGGCAGATAGGGAGGCCAAGCTAGCAGCCCAGCAAGGAACAGTCCCAGTAAGTGTTCAAGCTCCCCTGTTTCCAATTCCTATGTCAGAGTGGGACCCTCGTTATACCAAGAAAGAGATGGATTTCTTCACTCAGGAAGGGTCTACTCTTACCACTGCTGAGTGGTTGCGGTTACTGGGAGATCCACCCCGATATGTTATCCCTGAGAGTCTAGCACCTGCTTTTTTCCGGCGATTTCTTGAGACCACCCACTTAGGCAAGACCTCCATGCAAACCATTCTACAGTCTTATTTCTATGTCCCACATCTGTCTGCCTTGACGGCAGCTGCAGCACGTCTCTGTCTCCAATGTGCCCGGAATAACCCCCCGCCAAGGGGCCTCTACCCCCAGTTTCCATACAGGCGGTTGGTGCTGCCCCATGGAGAATATTGTAGTTGATTACACTGAGTTACCCCGAGTAAGGGGTTATCGATATCTGCTGGTGATAGTATGTACATTTTCAGGATGGGTTGAGGCCTAACCCTGTAGAACAGAGACAGCCCGAGAGATTACCAGGGCCCTGCTGAAAGAGATTATTCCCAGATTTGGCCTACCTCTTACTATAGGGTCAGATAATGGAGTGGAGATGGTAGAGATCAGGACAGTAACTGAATTCAAAAAAGCATGGGACAAACACAGAGGATCTCTAAAGGTAAAAAGGGGACTGTTGTAGTTGTTGATATGGAAGGACAGACTAGATAGGCCATGTGGTCTTTTTCTGTCATCATATTTCTATGTTTCTATATTGAAATAACTTCAGGGCAACATTGTAAGCATTGGTGTTATCTAAAAATGATTACTGCATTTCTTGATATTTGGGACTTTCGGATTGGGTTTTTCAAACACTGCAGAAAGTTTAGAATTCAGCTGCCTGTTTACTTTCAGCTGTTTTCCAGACTGAACATGTATCTCCGATTTTATATGCATTACACTGGCTTCCATTAGCTTGGAGAATTAAGTTTAAAGTTTTGAGCTTCATACATAAGGCATTAAGTGGTTCAGCTTCTGTTTACTTCAGTACAATGATTTGGATTTATAAGCTGTATGTGCACTGAGATCTTTGGGTAGTCAAAAGCTTGATGTTCCATCTATTTGTGATGTGCATTTGAGTAAATACAGGAATAGACTATTTTCTATTGCAGAGAACTTGAACAGAATAAGCTGTCTATGCCACTTCAAGCACTGATTAATATTAATGGTTTTTGGAAGCAGTTGAAGGCTTTTCATTTCCAGCAGACATTTTATTGATGATATCATGTATTACTAGATCTGGAACATGTTCTCAGCGCCACTTGACTAATGTGATTAATACTAAAGACTTTTGGAGGCAGTGAAAGTCTTTTACTTTTTGCAGGTATGTTACTGATGTTTTTTCCTATGACTGTATGTATAAATTGTGTGCTATGATGTCTATTTTATGAATATATTTTTGTAACTCGCTTAGAATTTGGGATAAGCATGCGATACATTTTTTTAAATAAATTAAATAAATTACGTTTTGGGGTTGTGGAGCAGTCAGTGGCACAGAAAATACTGTGTGGATTCAACAAAATATCAATATATCCTAGAAGCTTATATCCGACAGTCAGAGATGAAACAGAAGTTGAAATGAGTCTGGATTATTTCAGCAAGATAACAATCCTGAACATATTTCAAAATCAACTATGAAGGATTACAGGAGAGAACACCTCTGGAAGGAGGGAGGAGTGGCTTAGTGGTTAAGACAGAATACCTCAGACCAGAGGGCTAGCGGTTCAATTCCCACCTGGGGACAGTAATCTCAGGCCAGAGGGACTGGGGTTTCTAGCTCTATAGGCACTCCTTGTGGCATTGGTCAAGCCACTTAACCCTCCATTGTCTCAGGTACATGTAGATTGTGAGCACTTTGGGGACAAGGGAATGTATCCAATATCTGTTTATAGTGATTATATAATGTAAGCCACTTTGATTGAAGGATAAGGCTGTATAAAAAACTGGTTAAATAAATAAATACCTTCACAGTCTCCAGATCTGATTATTGAAAATTTGTTGGGCACATTCAAACATGCAGTACATGCAAAGAGACCTAAGAATATTTCTGAGCTAGAAGAGTTCTGCAAGGAAGAGTGGGAAAAGCATTTCTAAAGCAAGACCACAAAGACTCTTAGCTGGCTACAGCAAGTGTTTGGAAGTGGTTATTTCTGAAAAAGAAGGTTACAAAATACTGACCAAAAGGGTATTTGAACTTTTGTGCCTGCCTTATTTACTGTTTTCTTATGTTGAATATGTAAAGAAAACTACACATACTGTACACATTAATTCTGCATTAAAATTTGCAAAAGAGATGTTGGGGCACTCTTGAACCCAGATATTCAATTCCAAGCCATATCCGGCCACCAGCACAAAATATACGGTGTACCGGTTAGCAATTTAGCTAACCAGGCAATGGCAATATCCAACCGCTGCCCAGTTGGCTAAACAGACTAAAATTAGGACAGCCTTTAAAGTGCCTAACTTTAGCCGGTTTAGGATAACTGAGCAACGGCTGAATATCGCCACAGACTGGTTATCTCGCACACCGCCCCCAGAATGCCCAGATGCCACAAAGCTAACATCGGGGCATTTAGCGGCGTTAGGACAGAATATTCCGTGGCACAAAACTACTATGTGTTGCTGAATATCCAGCTCAGCGCAGTTAATGCAGCTAGCAGATCTGCTAACCCCTATTAGTTGTTTTGAATGTGCCCTCCATCGTGTTTAACTTTGCATCGTGCGGAGACTGTGCCAGCTTTCTTTCACTTAGGGATTCCTTGAAACATACAAGTTATGCCTAAACGTCTGCAAAAACTGTATTTAATCTAATTTGGGTGTTCTATGACAAAGGGTGTGAAAGTTTATGTAATCAAGGCTTGTTTCTTAATTATTTATTTATTTAACGGGGGGGTGTTATATTGCTTTATCCTAGAGTTAAAGCGCTTTACAGTGAACAAAAATAGATTACAGTGAATAAGGAAAATTGAACTTGGAATTTAACTTAACATTAATAACTTGAGTTTACATTGGGAAAGAATACTGTATAATATTAGTTTCTGGCAGAGTATGGTGTGTTTATGGTAGGCTATGTTATAGTTCCAACGTGTTCCACAAACAGGAAGGTTTTTAGTTTCCTTCAAAGTCTTGGCTGTCATTTGTGGACCTGATGCCTTCTGATAGGGAGTTCCACTGTGATGGTGCTGACAGAGACAATGCCCTTCTGGAAGTGGTTTGTTTAGTTCTTGCTTGGGCTTTGGGGATGATGAGCATATTTTTATTATTAGTTCTTCTTGGCCTGGTTTCAGGGTCTTTTAAGATCAGTGTAGGGTATCTGCTGATGTGTGGTGTAGAATTGTGAATATGGTGAGCTTTGTCTTGAATTTGTTGCGTGAGCACATTGAGAGTCTGGGTAACTGATTTCTGAGAGGTGTTACGTGATCCTGTCTTGCAGCCCCTGTGATGATGTGTGCTGCCATATTTTGGGCCAACAGTAGAGGGTGTATGGTGTGCTTTTGGAGACCTTGGTATATGAGGTTGCAGTAGTACAGAAGGGGTGTGATAGTGGCTTGGCAGACCATCCAGAAGTAGTTTTGGTTGAGTAGTGGTTTTAGTTTTTGGATGACTCTCATTCTGTAGTACGCATTCTAAGTTGCTTTGTTTATGTGTGACCATAGGCTGAGGTTTTGGTCTAGTGTGACTTCCAGATATATGACTTCGTTCTTTACCGGTAAGTTGTTGTGTGACAATTTTACGGTTGTTGGGAGGGACGAGTGTTGCATTTCTAGTGATATAGAGGGCTCTGATTTCTTGTAGTTTATTTATGCTTAGATTGTGTGTGTTCAACCACTTTACCAATGCCTCCAGAAAATTAATTATCGCTGAGTAGGGTTTATCTCTGTTGAATGGCGTATATATCATGATATCATCGTATAGATGGTGTTTCTTATTATGTCACAGATGGATTGTACTGTATATAAAGGATGAATAGAAACGAAGAGAGGGATGAGCCTTGTGGGATGTCTTGTTGTTTAAATGGTCTTGATTTAATTGGTCCATTTCTGACTTGTTGTCAGTGATCTATGTATGAGTGGAACCATTTTAGGGTGATGTTATTGACTATTTCTTTTAGCCTTTGTAACAGTATGTGGTAGTTGACTGTATCGAAGGTTGCTGAGATATCTAGGAAGATCAGGATGACTAGCTTTTTAATATTTCTATCATTATTTATTCACATTGCAAATCAGTGCAACCAACTCCTACTTTCATGCATTTTGAAATACATTTGTTGGATAGGAGAATGTGAAAAATACACAAAGATGTGAAGACCTTTACAAGTAAACCACTATATCAACAGCAGGTGATAAAAATGAGGGCTTAAGTGATGCATAAATGTTTACTAGCATATGAAAAATAAGCCATTTTCAAAATGTTTATAAAAACATACTTTATAGCAATCTATCTCCTCCTGTCAATAGTTGCTGCCTGTTGGCTGTCATATCTCCTTAAGAATACAAGGGTCACTGAGCCCCTTGACAGCTGCTTCACTTTATCAACTTCAAAATCTCAGGAAGGGGGGAGGCTGCATGGGTCTTACCCCAGGGTCCCTTGCTCCTAGCCTTATAAGTACCTAGGAACATCTCTAACCCACAGACTTTGCAAGTGCCCACACAGTTTTGAAAAATACCCATCTAAACTTAAACTTTGCTTATCTTAAATGTTGGTTCTATACTCACAATTTTCTAATTTAAATTATCAGGCAGAATATATGGTGACATTTTACTTATCAGATAATGTCCTTTCCTGGAGTTCTGCTAGACCAGTCTAGATTAGTGGGTTGTATTCCCCTACCGTCAGATTGGTGGAGACAAAGAACCAATGAAAAGCCCAGGTTTCAATGACATCATTTCCATGCCACTATCCATCTCAGCCACCAGAGTTCTCTTCAACATTTGTCCCAAAGCATATGGGAGAACATGGCAAGCCTCATACAACCTCAACAATGGCAACACTGAGTAATCAAATAGTAAATAACTATGTACAGAAAAGCATAAACAGAAGGCTGTCCATAGAAGATCGACCTGCGAAGACAAGTATATAAATCATAGCGGACACAAGGGTACCAACGCAGAAGAATAGAGCAAACACAGTTCCTGGGGCAGGCCCTGGTCTGGTCTAGCAGAACTCAAGGAAAGGACATTATCTGGTAAGTAAAATGTCACCTTCCATATTATCCTGCTAGACCAGTCCAGACAAGTGGGACATACCAAATCTACGCCTCCATTGGGCAGGAAGAAGACACAACAGTTCACAAAACCTTAGATCCAAAGGCCGTATCCTCCTGAGTGTGGATATCCAAGTGGAAATTCTTGATGAAAGTGGAAAGTGATGCCCACGTTGCCACCCAACAAATGTCTGCAGGAGCTATCGAGCTCCACTCTGCCCACAAGGACGCTTGCGCTCAGGCAGAATGGGCACCCAAACCCTCCAGAACCGGCAGTTTTGCAACAGGTCTGCCAAGGCAATGGCCTCCTTAACCCAGTGCCCCAATGTAGACTTAGCCACCACGTCACCTTGCGCTGGCCAACAAACAGCACATAAAGGATATGACTAACGAAAAGAATATGTAACCTCCAAGAACTGGAGAAGCACCCTCCAGACATCCACAAGGTGAAGATCCTTACCATTCCCCCAACACTGCTCCTTAAAAGGAGGGCAGGCAAACCGCGTGGTACACATGAAAGGGAGAAATCACTTCAGGGAAGAAGGAAGGCAGAGGCCAAGTGGAAACAGCCTCCTCAGAAAAAGATAGGATCTTGGCAAGACAGAACTGGCAGCTCAGAATCCTCCTTGCAGAACATATCAGAACTAAGAAGATCATATTGAGCGTCACCTCCTTCAGAGTAGCATGGCTCAAAGGTTTCCGACATCAGGGCCTCGAGCACCAGACACAGATCCCAGGGAGGGGAGGGACCGGAGGGGAGGACACAGATGCCAAAGCCCCTGAAGGCGCAAAGCATGCGTGTGTAAGCCTAGAGACTTACCAAATGACGGACCTCTGAAACAGGTGAAAGCTGCCATCTGAATCTTCAGGGAGATAAGAGAAAAAGCCCACTTTTGTTGCCTCAGGAGCCAGCTGCCATGTGCCGCACCAGCACTCAAGGCACCAGACCCGCATTTATGCCAGGTTGCTAGAATTCCTCCGGGCTTTGAGCAGAGTAACAAACTACCACCAGCAATTAGCCCATACGCGCTAACCATCTCCTTATAGGAGCCAAGCCGTAAGTGAGAAATGAGCCAGGTCCTCCAGGACAAGCAGCCCCCGACACAACAGGCCCTGAAATGGAAACAAAGAGGTGGCACTTTCAGGAGCCTCATCAGATCTCCGAATCACGCTCTCTTCAGCCAACCTGGTGCCAACAGATTAATCTTTCTCAGGTGGCGCTCTATACGCCGAATTACATGCCCATCAAGGTCCACAGAGGAAACACATACAGTAGGGGTTGACTTAGTCAAGACTGAGCCAGGGCGCCAATGCCCTCAGCCCACTTCTCCGTGTGGTGACTGAAGAAGGGGTACACTTTGGCATTGGAGAGGGTCACCATCAGAGCCCTCTCAGGGCTGAAACACCTCATGATTCAACTCCCACACTCCTGGAACCAGAGAGTGCTGGCTGAAAATAATCCATTTTCACAGTATCTACCCCAGCAATAAGCAGAGCCAACAAACTAGGAGGTTCTTCGCCACCCAGAAAAACAGGAGAGCTATCTCCAGGGCTACCCAGGCACACCTTGTGCGGCTTTGCCGATTGACCGTGGTGTTGTCGAAGAACACTCGAACAGCACAGTCCTCGACTGGGGGCTGGAAATGCAGAAGAGCCAACCTGATGGCCCTCATCTCAAGGCAGTTGATGGACCACACTGCCTCCCTGTGGTTCTAACAGCCCTGGGCCATTCAGCCTTGGCAATGGGCTCCCTAGCCCAAGGGACTGGCATCTGTTGTTAGATGGATCCATAAGTAATCATCCAGTGGCATACCCTTTCTCAGAAGACTGGGCTGCTGTCACCACCACAAGCTGGCCATCACCATCATTGGGAGAGGGAGTCTGAGCTCTAACCGCTGAGAACTCAGGGACCACTGAGTCAATAAGGACTGTAGATGTGGCTGCATATAAGCACACACCCACAGCACCAACTCAATTGTCGCTATCATCAATCTGAGGAGCTGAAGATCAACCCAGACAATGGGAGCCTGCTGCGAACAGAACAGTGTTAGGCAATCCAACAGCCATTAACTTTCACCTCTGGCAGGAAGACTGTGCACACTCAAGCATCAAAACGTGCTTCCAGAAACTCGGAATGCAACAGCTGGCTCTTTCCCCAGTTGATTTCCCAGCCAAGGCTTATCAGAAAGGACATCACTTGGGGAGCTACCCAAAATGCCTCTGAAAGAGAATAGGCTTGGAGGAGCCAGTAGTCCAGAAATGGGTGCACACAAATCCCTTGGTGCCACAGCGCCGCAGCCACCACCACCATGATCTTGGAAAACATCGTTGGGGCAGTGGTGAGTCTGAATGGGATGGCGGTAAACTGAAGGGAAGAGCCGAGCACGGTAAAACACAGATATTCTGCTGATCCCCCGGACTGGGATAGAAAATACACCTCGGCCAAATCCAGAGATACCAGGAACTTCCCTCAGTGCACCGCTTGTATCATGGATCGCAAAATTTCCATCCAGTAGTACATGATGTGCAAGCACTCATTGACACACTTGAGGTCCAGAATGGGCCAAAATGTTCCTTCTGTGTCGACATTATGAAACAGATTGAATACCTGCCCTTGCCCCGATCGTCCAGGGGAACGGGCACCACTGCCATTCACAGACTCACAAGGGGAGAAGACAAAAACAGCCAGGATTGGCTCTTTGCATTCCAGGACACAGCCAAACTGAATGGGGCCTAGCACTCAGTGATCCTTGGTGACCCAGGCCCATTCCTGAAAGAAGAGGCAAAGCCTGCCCCCAACCGGACAAACCAAGGAAGGCGCTCCCAAACCGTCACTGCGCAGCCAGGGAGGGTCCTTCTCTGGATGGGACTGGATCCCTGGACCCAAGCGCAGTACGAAAGGACTGAGAACAAGCCCAAAGTCCATAGGCAGAGTGGCAGAAAGGCTTTCCAGACCAGTAATGATGGGAGTTCCCAGATCCTCAAGAGTCCGACCAGCATGCCTGCGAGGAGCGGTCAGACGCTGATGGAAAAGGAGCTCCTGCCTGCTTCACAGGCCCCTTGGACCTGTCCTCTGGAAGGCAGAAAGATTTCATCTTGCTAAGGTCCTTCACCAGCTTCTCCAAATCGGACCCAACAGAAGCATCCCTCTAAGGTCAGATGGGCAACCGGACTTTGGAAGATGATTCTGCTGCCCTGTGTCTGAGCCAAGCCAATGCCATGTAACCACTGACAGGACACAATCCTTGGTCGCTAGCCGTACCAGGCCGTACATGGCATCAGAAAGGAAGGCCAAAGCCGACTCCAAAAGAAGGGTAGAATCATCCGGCAGAAAAGACTGAATCCACTGGCGCAGGGCTCGAGATGTCAGGCCTGCACAAACTGCCAACTGAAGAATAGCAGCCGCCGCAGTGAACTGATTCTTCAGCACGAATCCACCTTTTGGTCCAGAGTATCCTTTAAGACCGATCCACCTTCCACAGGAATGGTGGTCCATCTGGTAACTGCAGTGTCCTGCACATCCACCTTGGAAATATCAAACCACAGAATGCACTCCTTCTCCAGGAGAGCATGTATCTTCTTATACACTCTTAGCCCCTTATTTATTTATTTATTTGTGCTTATTTACCGCCTTCCGTGAATCAAAGTGGTTTACAATGAACTCAAAGAAAAGTACATTTAACAAATTACATTTAACAAAACTATGCCTGGAACATTGTAAACAAGCAGTGATGGGAATTAAAGGAAAAAACAACTTAACATAGCAAACTGCTGATTTCAGCTAATTTCTTTCTTTATTTATTTATTTAATGTCTCTTCTATACCGCACTCTTTAAAAATCAGTGCGGTTTACAGGTAACAGATTTGTGCAGTGCAGGCAAGCCTACACTGGACTTACAATAAACATGGAATTATATACAGGGTTAACAGGGTAACTATGTACAAGGTAACTTGCTGTCATATTTTATGAGGACAACTCGACACTATTTACATATTGGCTCAGCTATATACATGGTGACAGGCAGGGGAGTGTACCTCTACCCATCGAGGGGATTGGGGTCTAGCGGGCTGGGCTGCAGATTCGTGGAGTGGCTGCGTCAGGGGTGTCCACCTGGGTCCAGAGTGTGACTGACTGCGGGTTATCCTCAGGTTAGGTGTAGTGCTGGAGGAATAGATAGTGCTTCAATGCCTTCCTAAACTGGGCGAGGTCATTGATAGTCCAGATGGCAGGTGGCAGGGCATTCCAGCATGTGGGTGCATATAGGGCGAAAGCTCTGTTTCTAGTTGCCAGCGAGCATTTTATGATCGCCCTCTGGAGTTTCAGGGTATTGACGGCGGCTGATCTCCTTACTCTGTTGAGGGGGGTGGTCTGTATGAGATCTGTAAGGGAGGTGGAGGAGCACTTGTTGATGGCTTTGTAGGTTATCATTAGAGTCTTAAAGGAGATCCTGCAGTGGACCGGGAGTCAATGCAGGTGCTTCATAATTGGGGTTATATGTTCCCTCCTGGAGGCTCCGTGCAGGATTCTGGCGGCTGCATTCATTGCCATTTGCAGAGGATTCAGCGTATTTTTCGGGAGACCGTGTAGTATGGTGATCGCGTAGTCAAAATGTGGAATTACTAGTGCCTGGTAGACTGTCTGAAAGTCTTCTGGCTCAAGCAGCTGTCGCAGGTGGCGAAGCGTCCGAATTTTGTTATAGATTGCCTTGACCATGTTGCTTATTTGGGCCTTCATATTGAGCTGTTGATCCAGTGTGACCCCCTAGGTACCGAACTGAGGGCTTGCTGAGGAGCTCTGCATCTCGCACCTTCAGTGAGGTGGGCGGAGTGAATGTTGGGTTCCTGGTGATAAAGAGGACCTCTGTTTTTTTTGTTTATTCTGAGCTTCTGCGTGTGTAGCCAATCCGTGACAGCATTGAAACAGGCGGATATTGGTGATAGGTCTGGATGATCTGTCGAGATAGGCATGTATAGTAACACGTTGTTGGCGTAGATCAGGCAATTGATATTGAAAGAGCGGATGAGGTTGCAAATGGGCTGCATGTAGACGCTGAATAGCAGGGCTGAGAGCGAGGATCCCTGTGGTACGCCTTTCTTTTGCGGGAAAGGAGAGGAGGTGGAGGGGCTGGTACGAACATGCTGCCATCTGTCTGTTAAGTACGATGCACACCAGGTTAGCGCAGTGCCCTGGACGCCCTTCTCCCTGAGACGTGTCAGGAGTAATTCATGGCACACAGTGTCAAAAGCTGCTGCAATGTCCAAGAAGATCAGGGCGAACCCTTGTCTGATGTTTCCAACCCAATGGTTAATGTGCTGAATAATGTGGTCAACAGCATTTCCACACCATGCAATTCCCGGAATCCATGCTGGCAGGGGTCGGGGGGTGCGCTAGTCTCAATGTGGTGGTGGAGTTGGCGCTGTACACCCTTCTCAATGATTTTTGCCAGGAGAGGGATGCTTGAAATTGGCCTGTAGGAGTCCATCTTTGTTAGGTCCAACTTGCTGTTCCTCTATTTTAATAACTAAATACAGGGAACTAAGCATGTTGTTTAATACATTGTTCTTAATAACCATCGTGAATAATGTGAATAAGACTATTGATTTACTTGGAAACTTTGGAACTAAGTAATTAGTTCGCCGAAGTGTCCCCTGAACAGAAATGTTTTTAGAAGTTTATGGAACGAATTTGTATCCTTAGAGTCTCTTATGGTGTCGGGTAGTGAATTCCATAAGAGTGGGGCATAAAGGGAGAAAGCTCTCTTGGATGTAGTTGAATTGCAGCTCCTGCATTCAGTAGGTACCACAAGTGAATTTTTTTTATTGCTACTTCTCCGTGGCCTGTTTTCCGGGATGATTCGAATAAGCACCCTCAGGCAAGTGGATGATTCTGTTTGGAGGGATGTGAATATAGTATGAATAGCTTTGAATTTTATTCTGCTCTCAATTGGCAGCCAGTGAAGATGTTTTAATATTGGGGCAATGTGATCTTTGATTGGGACTTGCGAAATTACTCTAGCCGCTGTATTTTGAGCTGGCTGAAGGCGGCGGATGGCTTGCTTTGGGAGGCCCATTAATATGGCATTACAGAAATCTAAGTGTAGGAAGATCATTGACTGGACTGCTGTTCTGAAGTCACTTGCGAAGAGGAGAGGTCTTAAATGTTAAAGCATCTTTAGCTTAGTGTAGATGGCCTTTGTTATGTTGCTCACATGCTTAGTGAAACTGAGCTGGTGATCTAGCGTGATGCCCAAGTATCTCACCTCTTTTTTAACTTGGATGCTTGCTTCTTTATTCTTAATTGATTCTGGTGGCGTGAAGGAGTTGTCTTTTGTAATAAATAGAATTTCTGTATTTTTTTTATTTATTTGAAGGTTGTGTTCTGCCAACCAAGTGATGATGCTATTGAAACATTCCTCTATTTTTTCTAAGTATGGCTGTTTGGTGTTGATTTGGGTGTATAACATAATATCATCAGCATACAAGTGATAAGCCTAGTGGTTAGAGCAACTGCCTAGTACCCAGAAGATCAAGGGTTCAATTCCCACTGGCACTCCTTGTGACCTTAGGCAAGTCACTTTACCCTCCATTGCCTCGGAAGAAAAGGCTGGCAATCTACTTCCGGTGATACATTGCCAAGAAAACCCAGAGGTAGCTGGGTCGCTATGAGTCAGCACTGACTTGATGGCACTAAAAAAAACCCCCAAAAAAACAACAAGTGATAATAAATGCCATGACCCTTGATTGTGCTGCAAATAGGTTGAATGTATAAGTTAAAAGGAAGCACTGATAACGCAGAACCTTGGGGTATGCCTTTCTTTTGGTAGAATGGGTTTGACATGTTATTACCCATTTTTACTTGTATGGTTCGGTTAGATAGGTAGGACTTAAACCATGACAAGACTTTAAGGCCGATTTCTTGCAATCTAAGTATGAGATAATCATGGAGTCATATGCCGCTGTTATGTCTAGGAATATTAGGGTGAATCCAGAATTAGCTTTTTCAATTCCTTTTAGAAGCCGAGGGGAATCCCACTCCGACCGGAACAGGCCTTTGAGCACCTCAAGGAACAGGAAGAAAGTAGTGAATTTCTGCACTCCTTGCAGGAGTGGAGGCATCTTTCGTTCCTGCTCTGTGCCCTGAGCATCCACCAAGCTCAAGGTGGTTAAGACCGCATAAGACTGCACATTTTTTAAAATTAGGGATGTAGACAATTAAGCATTAAAGGTGAGGTCAGAGAGGCTGCTGCTGCCAAAAAATCATCTTTCAGGAAATGGAAAAAAATAGGCAAATGACGAAAACTGGAAACAGCACAAGCACTGGCAAGTTAAATGCAAGGCATTGATAAGGCAGGCAAAAAGAGAATTTGAGAAGAAGCTTGCTATGAAAGCAAAAACACGTAATAAAGACTTTTTCAAGTAAATTTGTGGGCACTAAGAGGGGACAAGGCCATAGCGGAGAGACTGAATGAATGAATTCTTTGCTTCAGACTTTACTGAGGAAGATGTAGTGATGTTACCCATGGCTGAAGTGGTATTTAAAGGTGATACTGCGGAAGAATTGAAAGAAATATCGATACACCAGGAAGATGTATTACAACTATTTGATAAACTGAAGAGTAGCAAATTACCTGGTATACATCCAAGGGTGTTGAAAGAACTGAAATATGAGATTGCAGACCTGCAATCTGTGAACTATCATTAAAATCATCTGTAATACAGTCAAACCTCGGTTTTCATTTGCCCCTGTTTTCATACGCTTCGGTTTTCAACGTCTTTTTTGACTGAGATTTTGTCCCGGTTTTCATACATTGCTTTGGTTTTCAACGTCTTTTGACTGAGATTTTGTCCCGGTTCTCGTACATCGCCTCGGTTTTCGTAAAGTACAGTACTGTAAATACATACACCCTCGCGCTGCACACCATTCTGTATACACTGCCAGAACGCCTGCCCGGTCCCGGCAGCACTGCCCCCCCGGACTCACCGATCGCCAGCGTGATGAGAAGCAAAAGCCAGCTGAGCACGTAAATGAAACACATCCTCGAGCCTGGTCAGAGTCAGAGAGGCAAGGATTGCGCAGAGAGGAAGGCCCCGATCTCGTCCACCGCCTGCCCGTTCTCTGGAGCGCCCCCTCAGGCTCGGAGGTAGCAGGGAAGAAAAGCTGTCAACGTAAGCAGGAGATGTTGCATGAATGTGGGAGGCAGTTCTTTCTCTTGCATGGTACGTCTGAAGCTATATCATTAAGATTTTCTGCCATTCTGAAGCATTGAGCAGATAATGTAAAGGTATTTTAATGGGCTGAATCCAATGTGATTCCGAAGAGAACTGGGCACAGCAGCTTGTCAGGGGTGCCTAAGGCCAGATGTTAACATACTGTACTGTACAGTACTGAACTTAGCTTGCTTTCAGTGATGTTAAATGTTCATTTATCCATTTCATTAGTCATTTATATTTATTTCTCATTGTTTTCTGTATGTAAAAATATAGTTATTCTCTATAAAATGTATTTTTGTGAATATTTTTGGGTGCCTGGAATGGATTAATTGGATTTACATTATTTCTTATGGGAAATATTGCTTCAGTTTTCATACGTTTCGGTTTTAGTCAGATTTTTTCGAACGGATTAATCATGAAAACCGAGGTTTGACTGTACCTGAAGATTGGAGGATGGCCAATGTAACGCCAATTTTTAAAAAGGGTTCCAGGGGTGATCCACAAAACTACAGACCGGTGAGCCTGATGTCAGTACCAGGAAATATGGTAGAAACCATCATAAAGAACAAAATTACTGAACATGTAGATAGTCATGGCTTAATAGGTGACAGCCAACATGGCTTTAGATATGCAAGATCTTGTCTTACTAATCTGTTATGTTTTTTTGAAGGTGTGAATAAACAGATAGACAAAGGTGAGTCGGTAGATATAGTGTATCTGGACTTTAAGAAAGCCTTTGACAAGGTACCTCATCAGAGACTTTGGCAAAACTAAAACGTCATGGGATAGGAGGCAGTGTACTATTGTGGATCAGGAACTGGTTAAAAGATAGAAAGCAGAGGGTAGGGCTAAATGGCCAATTTTCCAAATGGAGAAAGGTGAATAGTGGAGTACTCCAGAGATCTGTGCTGGGTCCGCTGCTTTTTGACATATTCATAAATGGCCTGGAAAAGGGAATAACAAGTGAGGTTATCAAATTTGCAGATGACACAAAACTATTTAAAGTTGTTAAAACCCATGAGGATTGTGGAAAATTGCAAGAGAATCTTGATAAATTGGAAGACTTGGCATCGAAACGGCAGACAAAATTTAATATGGACAAGTGCAAATTTATGCACCTAGGAAACAACAACCCAAACTATGGTTACACGATGCAAGGTTCCACATTAGCAATCACCACCCAGGAAAAAGATTTAGGTGTCATCGTGGTTAACATGTTAAAACCCTCTGCCCAGTGTGCAGCGGCGGCGGCTAAGCGAGCAAACAGAATGATACGTATCATAAGGAAAGGAATGGAAAATAAAGCAAAGGAAGAGTAGTTACTCACCTGTAACAGGTGTTCTCCAGGAGCAGCAGGAATCAGTCCTCACATATGGGTGTCATCGGCGCCGATGAAGCCCCAGCGGAGCATTTCCCCAGCTTTCTATGAAAGCCTTTGGGAATGCAGGCACGCATGCGCGGTTCCCTTCCCGCCTAAAGGTGCCATCTTACCTCAGTCAAATGACATAGCTAAGAACAGCACACAAAAATGAAAAAATAAACTATGTACAACTGCAACTCCAAGGGGAGGAGGGAGGGTTGTGAGGACTGATTCCTGCTGCTCCTGGAGAACACCTGTTACAGATGAGTAACTACTCTTTCTCCAGAACCAAGCAGGAAGTCAGTCCTCACATATGGGTGACTCCCAAGCTCTGGGCTACCGAGGAACCCAGGCTGAACAAGAGTACTCCCTCTAGTCTCAGCAGCAAAGAAAAGCTTTTCAAGGACACAACCTCCACCGGTAGCCCAACAGAGGGCAGGAGGGCAGGAGTTGCCTAAACCTCAAAGAGATTCCGGAGTACTGCCTGGCCAAAAGCACTGTCCCTACGGGACTCCCTCTCCAGACAGTAATGGGCCGCAAATGTCTGGCTTGAAGACCAAGTTGCAGCCCTGCAGATGTCTACCAAGGGCACAGAGCGGAGATGAGCCACTGAGGCAGCCATTGCCCTGACACAATGGGCCGTGACCTGACCCTGCAAAGGAAGGTCAGCCGCCTTGTAAGCCCAGGTGATACAGTCAGCCACCCAGATGGACAAGGTATGCTTGGACACAGCCAACCCCAACTTATTGGGGGTCAAATGATACGAGGAGCTGAGTAGCCCTTCTATGCCCCTGCGTACGGTCAAGGTAGAAGAATAAGGCCCTCCTACAGTCCAGGGTATGCAGGACTGCTTCAGCCTGGCTTGCATGAGGCATAGGGAAGAATGTTGGAAGAACAACCTCCTGATTGAGGTGGAAAGAGGAGACAACCTTTGGGAGGAACTTTGGATGAGTCCTGAGGACTACCCTGTTCCTATAAATCCTGGTGTAAGGCCTATCACAGATCAGGGCCTGAAGCTCACTCAATCGCCTAGCCGAGGTAAGGGCTATCAGGAAGAGTGTCTTCCAGGATAGGAAGCGTAGTGGACAAGTAGCCATCGGCTCAAAAGGTGGGCGAGTCAGTTGCTGCAAGACCACATTCAACTCCCACTCAGGAGCAGGAGGACGGATTGGAGGCTTGAGCAAAAGCAAGCCCCTGAGAAAGCGGGACACCAAGGGGTGACCTGACAAAGAATGTCCCTCCACCAGTGAGTGGTGAGCTGCTAGAGCTGAGAGGTGGACCCGAACAGATTTGGACCTAAGTCTCTGATTTGATAAGTGCAGTAAGTACTGAAGCACTACTGGCACAGTACAGGAGAAAGGATCCTCTGTACGCAGCTGACACCACACAGAAAACCTTTTCCATTTGAGAGCATAGGTTTTCCTAGTGGACTGTTTCCGAGAGGCTAGGACAACCTCCTCAACTTCCTGAGGTAGGCCCCAGGGAGCCAAAACTACCCTTGCAGCCTCCAGGCCATCAAATTGAGAGCTTTGAGATTGGGGTGCAGAAGGGAACCCTGCTCCCGTGAGAGAAGGTCGGGTTGCAACCCCAGAGGCAGTGTGGGATCCACCGCCAGTTGAAGCAGAAGAGGAAACCAAGGCTGTCTCGGCCACCTGGGAGCCACCAACAGGACCGAGGCCTTGTCCTGAAGAATTTTGAAGAGAGTTCGGGCCACCAAGAGCATGGGAGGAAACGCATACAGGAGGCCCTGAGACCATGGAATCAGAAAAGCATCTGCTGCTATTCTCAGAGAGTGCGGTTGCCTGGAGCAGAACTTTGGCAGTTGCTTGTTCATTGGGTTGGCAAAGAGATCCACCAAAGGGAGACCCCATTTTAGGAAGATCTTCTGAACTACTGAAGGATGCATCTGCCACTCGTGGGGCTGCAGAATTCTGCTTAATCTGTCGGCCAGGTAGTTGTCCTGGCCTGGAAGGTACACAGCCTTGAGGAGCATGTTGTGCTTGAGGACAAATGAACAAAGGTCCTGAGCCTCCCGACAAAGGATTCTGGACCCAGTCCCGCCCTGTTTGTTCACATAAAACATGGCTACTTGGTTGTCTGTCTGAACCAGGTCAGATTGATGAGCCAGGGTAGGAGAGAAAGCTTTGAGTGCTAATCGAATAGCTCTGAGTTCGAGGAGATTGATCTGCTGTGCAGCTTCCCAAGGAGACCACAGGCCCTGGGTGCACTTGCCTAGACAGTGAGTTCCCCAGCCCTGCAGGGAGGCGTCTGTGGTCAGTACCACCGTGTACCCAGGAATCTGAAAAGGCACCCCCTTCAGTAGATTGGGTGGGTGCAGCCACCAGTTGAGGGAGTTCAGAAATTGTCTGGACACCCTTATCCTGTCTCTGAGGCTGCCTGTGGCCTGTGACCACTGAGTCCGAAGGCACCACTGTGCAGGCCTCATATGGAGCCTGGCATTGGGGGTCACATGTACTGTCGAAGCCATGTGGCCAAGCAGCCTCAGGCAGAGTCTGGTGGAGACCAGTGACCTGCTGAGAAACTGGTTTTCTAAGCTTATCAGTCTTTGGGCTCTGTCTGCTGGCAAGACAGCCTTTGCCAGCAGGGAGTCCACCCTTGCTCCTATGAACTCCAAGTTCTGGGAGGGGAGCAAAGTGGACTTTGCGAAGTTTATTACAAACCCCAGGCTTTGAAGAAGAGCAATAGTTCAGAGGGTGGCTTGTCTAGCCTCCTGGCACGTCTGACCCCTGATGAGCCAGTTGTCCAGATAGGGGAAGACAAAGATTCCCTGATTTCTCAGGTAGGCCGCTACCACTGCCAGGCATTTGGTAAAGACCCTGGGAGCGGAGGTGAGGCCAAAAGGCAGTACCCTGTACTGATAATGGTTTCCTCCCACAATGAACCCGAGGTACTTTCTGTGGTCTGGATGAATGAGGATGTGGGTATATGCATCCTTTAGATCTAAGGAGAATAGCCAATCTCCCTGCTGGAGGTAGGGCAGAGGTGTTCCAAGAGTAAGCATCTTGAACTTTTCTTTCTCAAGGAACTTGTTGAGGTTCCTGAGGTCCAGAATGGGTCGAAGGTCACCGGTTCTTTTGGGCACCAGGAAATACCTGGAGTAGAATCCGTGACCTTGCAGGTGGGGAGGCACAGGCTCCACCGCCCTGTCCACCAACAGACCTTGAAGCTCTTGCAGAAGAAGGTCTGTGTGCAGGGGAGGCCTCAGAGGCTTCCCTGGAAAGTATGGAGGAGGCAGTTGGTGAAAATGCAGTGCATAGCCCCGGTAGACTATATCCAATACCCAACTGTCCCCGGTGATGAGGGGCCACTGGTGGGCAAAGAGTGCGAGGCGACCTCTTGTGCAGGGTTGGCAGAGCAGGGATGGAGAGGCTACGCTCAAGGAGTCAAAAACCCCCACCCTGCTGAGTGGTAGCATGGGCCGGAGGCTTGGGGGTCCTCTGCCTACTGGGCCCATTACCCTGCCCCTTAGCTTGCTGACCCTGGGGGCAGCTTAGGCAGCCTGATATTGGGGGTACTATTTGTAGGCAGTGCCCTTCCTCGGGTAAAAGGGCTTTTTACCCGAGCCCTTCTTTTTATGAGAAGGGGCAGAGGTTTTCCTAGACAGCCTTGTCCGTGTAAGGTGCTCAGTTTCGAGCTGGGCGGCCTTCTCGGTCATGGGCTTGCCAAAAAGGTTCTCACCTCGGCAAGGGACATCGACCAACTTGTCCTGAACCCATGGCTCGAGGTCCGATGACTGCAGCCATGCCTGGCGTCGAGCCGCGATGACGGCTGCCGCAACTCGGGCCGAAGCCTCAAAGCCATCGTAGGCGGCGCGGGACATGAACTTCGAGCAGTCCTGAATCCCCGAGGACAAGGACTAGAATCTCTGCAAGGGTTCCCCGGAGAGACCAGCAGAGAACCCGGCCAACTCCTTGGCCAGGTCCCGCAAGTACATGCCCATGTACAGCTGGTAAGACTGGACACGGCAAGCAAGCATCGAGCCCCGGAAGCACTTTCTACTGACGCCATCGAGGTTCCGGGCCTCCCTGCCGGGGGGCACCGTGGAGTGCATCTTCTGGCTCTTCAGACGATGCATGGCCAATTCCACAACCATGGAATGGTGTGGTAGCTGTGCCTTCTGAAAGCCAGGGCTCTTTCTGAGTCGATAGATCGAGTCGACTCGCTTGCTTAAAACCGGCGCCGAGGCCGGTGCCTCCCACATACAGAAGAGGAGCCGTTCCAGCATCGGAGGAACCGGGACAGTAAAGGCCTCCTTCAGAGGAGAGTTATACTGCAGCGCCTCGAGCTCTTCAGCTCGAGGCTCTTCCTCAGGGTCCGCCGGAATAGCCAAAGCAGTGGCCATATCCCGGACGAACTCCGAGAACCGAGTATCCTCCGGAGGGGCTCAGAGTGTGGTGAGTCCGACGGGACGCACCGAGTCTTGAACGTATCGGGGGACTCCTCATCCTCCGTCTCCCAGGCGGACTCGTCCAAGGAGGAGTCAGGGTCCGACCCTGCGGGGCCCTGGAGCACCCGCCCCGACGCCGGAGGCACCGGCGTCGACGCCCTCGGTCCCGAACGGGAGGTCGAGGGAGACCTCGACTGAGGTCGACTTCGAGCCATGATGGACTCGAGTATCGGCTCGGTCTCCGGGGTCAACTTCGAAGTCGATGTCCCGGTGGTCGGGGAAGATGTGCCAGACAGGCTGGCCATCAGTGCCCGCTGCTGCTCCATGAAGGCAGACAGTCTGCTCTCCAAGGCTGTCATCCTGAGACTCAGCTCCGGAGACGCAGCAGCCTCCGACTCGGGCCCCGGCAGCGCCGGGCCCGACGTTGGCTCCCTGGGAGGAGAGTCCTCGAGGACTACGGGGCTTACATGTCCAGCAGTCTCTGGCTCCATGCGAGGAACTTTGGCAGGCTTCTCTTGTTCCACTGGCCCGGGGCGACGGTCGGGGGTCTTAGACCTGGCCCTCGGGGGGCCAGGGACCTCCGACGACGACGATCTTGCGAGCCGCTTCTTCCTCTTGCGTTCCCGGTCGGGGGACCCCCTGTCCGAGGAGCTTCGACGGCACTCGGGATCCAAATCCCGAGATGTCGAGGCCTCAGACGAGGTCCGGGCCTGGCCGGAGGCTGAGTCCGAGAAAAGCCTTTCTTTCTGCTGCTGGCGACTTCGGAGTGCCTTGGAAGACATCTTCCCACATGGTCCACATGACTTAGGGTCGTGATCAGGACGAAGGCACCGAAGGCAACAGTCGTGTGTGTCGGTGAGAGACATTAACTTCTTACACCGATCACACTTCTTGAAACCGCTGGAAGCCATCGGGGAAAAAAGAGTCCCCGTGAGGTCAAAGGACCGGCCTTCCAGGGAAAAAGGAAAAAAGGGTGCAAACGCCAGCCACGAAGGGCACAAACCGAAAAATAAGAAATCGGGCTCGATACCGGTGTACCGAACCCGGCGGGAGGGGAAACGGCGTCGAACCGGGAGAAAAAACAGTGAGAATCGCCGAAAAAAATCAACTTTTATCCGGGATGACAGGACACATGTCCGGTGGGCTTCTCGGAAAAAAAGAGACTGAGGTAAGGTGGCACCTTTAGGCGGGAAGGGAACCGCGCATGCGTGCCTGCATTCCCAAAGGCTTTCATAGAAAGCTGGGGAAATGCTCCGCTGGTGCTTCATTGGCGCCGATGACACCCATATGTGAGGACTGACTTCCTGCTTGGTCCTGGAGAATATTATAATGCCTCTGTATCGTTCCATGGTGAGACCGCACCTTGAATATAGTGCACAATTCTGCTCGCCGTATCTTAAAAAGGATGTAGCATTATTAGAAAAGGTACAGAGAAGAGCCACCAAAATGGTAAAGAGGATGGAAGGATACCCCTATGAAGAGAGGCTAAAATGGTTAGGGCTCTTCAACCTGGAAAAGTGACGGCTGAGGGGAGATATGATAGAAGTCTATAAATTAATGAACGGAGTGGAACAGGTAAACGTAGATCGATTGTTTACATCATCAGAATACAGAAAGACTAGGGGACAAGCAATGAAGCTACAGGGTAACCTTTTTAAGACTAATAAGAGAAAATATTTTTTCACTCAACGTGTAATCAAACTCTGGAATTTGTTACTGGAGGATGTAGTAAAAGCTGTTAGTGTAGCTGGGTTTAAAAAAGGTTTGAACAAGTTCCTGGAGGAAAGGTCTATATACTATTATTAAAAGGGACCCAGGATATCACTGCTTGACTCAATATAAGCACTGTGGAACCTGTGTCTTTTGGGGAAACTGCTAGGTACGTATGACCTAGATTGGCCACTGTTGGAAACAGGATACTGGGCTTGATGGACCTTGGTCTGACCCAGTATGGCATATCTTTTCTCCTTAGAGGGAGGAGTGGTCTAGTGGCATATCTTATGTTCTCCTTAGAGGGAGGAGTGGTCTAGTGGTTAAGGCAAGGTACTTCGGGCCGGGGGTTCAAGTCCCACCTGGGGACAGCAATCTCAGGCCGGAGGGACTGGGATTTCTAGTCCTGTAGGCACTCCTTGTGGTCTTGGGCAAGCCACTTAACCCTCCATTGCCCATGTTCCCTGTAAGTATTAGTGTATGTGTCTCATATCCCCTCGTGTTAAATGTATCCCCCAATTGACCGCTTTGACCCGGTGAAAAGCGGGATATAAATACAGCTAAATAAATAAACTAAATAAATTATGCTATGTTAATCAACGCCTCCAGTTCCTCCTTCCAGAACAGGTGAATAGCATCGGCCTGATCAGAATCCGCTGAAGGCGAGAGTACTTCTTCATCCACATCAGATATCTGAATCCAAGCCACAGCCCAAATCTCGGGCAGATCCCAGCTGATCCCCATCTCCAGGGCTTCCACTCTCAGTCTGCCTCTCACGAGGCTGTGCTCAGAGGAACCCAGAGGCCGCAGGGTCTGAATTTCCACACCATAATGACCAGGCCTGTTGAAAAAAGGAAAAGAATTCTGAGAACGACAATCCAGACTCTGGAGGCTCTCCTCCTAGAAAAGACCCTCCTACACCAAAGGACATAGTCGCCGTTGATCCCCTAGAGGTCAGGGAGCAGCCTACAGCACAGTTGCTGGAACCTCTGACTGGCTGGTTAGTTTTACCACAATACCATCCGCCACCTCCTGCCCTAAGGCAGGCAAGGCCAAACTAACCGCATCCCCCAGTGTAGAGAGGGAGAGCAATCGCTCCAGGGATGACTCAGAATCTGCCATGCAGAAAGAGCAGAGCCCAGAAGCTGGAGATGAGACACTTTACTTGCCTTACTTGGAAGAAGATATACAGAATTAAGGCAAATACCACAACAGCGTGCGCTGAGGCCACAGCGACCTCAAAAGTGTGCATTAACAGTGTTTACACAGCAGCAAACATTACAGGCACTTGGGTGGGAAAGAACGTTGCAGCCATTTCAGCAGAGCACATGCAAGGACTGTGCAACCACCAGGCACACAATAATAAAAACACTACAAACACATGCAGGAAAGAGCAGGAAACCCCCACACCGTGCAAATGGTCACCAGTGGTCCATCCCGAATTGTGCTCCAAACGGACAGAATCAGGAACTCCCATCCAGGACAATGACGAGGTCAAGCCTTGGTACTCATCCCCTGAGAGCCCCAGGCAGAAATCCATGCTGGGCTCAGCTCTACTCCCCTGAAACTGTTTTTCTGGCTTTGCAGACACTGCATTTAAGGTGGCTAGCAGGCAGATTCCTCTGAGAACCTTCTGCAATCTTCAGGACTGAGCAGGGAGGACAGAGGAAGAGGAAGGGGATGCTGACATTGTGTGAGGCTGCTGAAGTCTTCCAAATCCTTCCAATTTTCTGGCTGCTCAACAGGTTCTTATGATAAGATCGTGGAGCTGAACCAATTTTCCCTCCTCCTATGGCTACCGAAAAGACTGCAGTCTAGTGCAGCCTCTCACGTCGCACTCAAGTGAGAAAGTTACCCACAAGGTGGTTGTTCATGAGCATGTAAATCAATCTTTTCCTCTCAGTTATTCAGATTTTCTTCAGAGTGAAGAAAATCCATCCACCGTCTCCTGGAGAGAAAGAAATACTAAAGAGACCTCTGGTGGCTGAGATGGATAGAGGCATGTATGTAATGTTATTGAAACCTGGGCCTTTCATTGGTTCTTTGTCTCCAACAACCTGCTGGTAGGGGAACACAACCCACTTGCCTGGACTGGTCTAGCAGGACGATATGGAATGAATTCTAGACAAAGTAGCAAAGTTCATATTTTAAGAAATCTACAAGAATTCCAAAGTATAAAAAATTCCTCTGCATGTAATGATGAGCTTTATTTCTTTATTTTTGTAACTAGGCAATTTCTTCCTGTTCTTTTTCACTGCCAGCTCAATCTGAATTACGTCTGGAATCTGGTGCCATAAACCTTCACTCACAATCACTTGCGGACTTTTCCCTCCCTTTGTTTTACATTCCCCCTCAGCTTGCCCTGCCCAGTATCTTTTGAGTGACAGTCCTCAGCTGGGGGTCATGCAACACATCCCTGCCATCATACAGCCTGAATCTGGCCATTAAATGTCGTCATTAAGCAATGGCCATGAATCTTTTCCCTCAGGAGCAAAGTCCAACTCAGGGATCAAGGTGGGGACTTTCTGCATGACAGTACACAGCACTTGCCACCTCAGGCATGAGACCAGCCTAACATATTTGATTTTATATCCATTAAATACGGCAAACTGCACAAAACATTTAACTGATCCCAAGGTTAATTTCAAAAAGCAACAAGCTGTCACAACACTCTGAAAATCAGCCATGATTTTGATTGCACAAATATTAGAAATGAGATGTTCACTGCTGAGCGCTAAGTGTATTGGATTAGGAAAGAATCAATATCACCATCTCATTAGACCTGATCAATATTCAAAGGCATCTTCCAGTCTATGAACCACATAATCACAAAGGTGTCTGAATTCTCAGGAACATTCAGTGTTAAATATACCAATGTTTACATCACAGACAAAGCATTTTTTGTCTATAACACTTGTGTTGCTTTATCCATTTACTACTAGTTATTTGTATAGCGCTACAAGGCATTCGCAGCACAGTACAGACACGTGTAAAAGATGGTTCCTGCTCATCAGAGCTTACAATTCAGTCAAGACAGACAACATAACTGAGGAGAAGGGTTCATCTAGGGGTATGGTAAGGAAACACATAGGAGACTAAGTGGATCAGGATCCAAAAGCAGCCTTGAAGGGGTGAGTTTTCAACCTGAATTTGAAAAGGGCCAGAGATTAAACCTAACGTACCGACATAGATAGTTTGTTCCAGGCATAATGAGCAGCAAAGTGGAAAGATCAAACTCTGAGGTTGGCAGTGAAAGAGAAGGGCACAGACAGAAGCAATCCGCCAAAACAGCAGAGTTCCCGAGGAGGGGGATAAGGAGAGATAAGAGAGGAAAGGTAGTGCGGAACAGCATTTGTCTTTCTGTATATCAGGCAGTGTAGCAGTAATTCTTCCACTTCACTGACCAACCAGGAATAGTTACGGTTATCAACAGCAACATTAAAAAATGGCCACTCAAAATGTTACGGCAGGTTTTATTTCTGTGACTCAGCCATATCAAAACTGCAGGAGTGTGCAGCCTCTGCTGAGGCATACAGAAACAGGAATCAGACTCACTGCCATCACACTTCAGAATGCCAAGGCTAAGTCTCACTTTCAAACCCCTCTGCACTCCAGCTGCATCAAGCATTTAACCCTGGCTACAGAACCCACAATACATGCCATGTCATCCCAAGGTCTCAACAGGATACAGTACTTCACTGCAGGCACAGGAAAATCAAAGCCCTAAAACAACTGGGAGGCCTCAACATGACCATACCTTCCACAACAAAGCTCACTCTCTGTAGAGGCCCTTGTACTGTGGGATGATAACATGCTTCTCCATCATCCCCTCCCTCAGCCCCACTCTCCCTGGATTTCCAGAACCTCCTCTCCTCAACCCCTTTGCTCCATGGCCATGAACTCCTTGCAATGATCACCATCAATGTGCTCATCTGAAATATATATTTTACCACATTATTTATCTGTCAAAGAAAATAGAAATAGCTTCTGCCATCATAGGTCTGAAGGCACAACAGATGCTTATGGCTCCCCAAAGAAGGGCTTCATCACTTGTTGGCATTTACCATCAATCTCATTGCACAGAACTGCCACTTTCACTGCAAAATATGAAACCCCAAAGAAATTCGTCAAATTTTGCAAAAAATGTTTTTTCTTAGCTTAATTTGAACCCATCCCAGCTTCGCTCAATCTCAAAATAATAAGGACAGGGAAGAGAAGGGAGCAGAGGGGTAGTGAAGATATCATGTGCAGATGTTTTGTATTTCCATGTTGTAATACTCGTTAGTAATGTAGAAGTGAAACCCTTCAGAGGCTAATAAAAGCACACCTTCAGCTAGTCCTGTGGAGGATAATTTTATAACTTGGCACCCAGTTTTAACATAGTAAATGGCATAATAACATAGTAAATGGGAGCAGATAAAGATCAATGTGGTCCATCTTGCCTGCCCAGTAAGGTGGCTAGAATTGTAGAGTTGCACCTGCCATTCCATGCAGGGAACATGCCTTTGTTAGGATTGTGTCTGCTGCTCTGTGCAGGTTACCCCTCTCTATTTTTGAAGTTTGCTTTGATAGCATCCTCTTCTCATATAATGAGCCCGTGTCTGCCTCATGCCTTTTTAAAATCTGGCACTGTTGTTGTCCCTACCATCACAATCGGGAAGGCATGCCAGCCATCCACCACTCTTTGCATTGCTTTTACAATAAGTTTACCTCCTTGCAGCTTCATTTCATGACTAGTTCCTACGTCTTCCCCAGACCCTCCCCCGCAGTAAATATTTAAATGTCTGAATCATATCCCTCCTTTTCCTCCTCTCTTCTAGGGTATGCATATTAAGGACTTCAAGTCTTTTCTCATAAGTCTTCTGGGGCAGGCTCCATATCATTTTGGTCGCCCTTCTCTAAACCATCTTTTATATCCTTTGCAAAGTACGGCTTTCAAAACTGAACACAATACTGTAGGTGAAGCCTCAGCAACAACCTGTACAGGGGCACTAATGCCTCCTCCTTCCTGCTAGCAGCTACTCTCTGTATGCGGTCTAGCATCCTTCTGGCTCTGGCCACCGTTTTGTCACACTGCTTCACCACCTTGAGATCCTCAGACACTATCTACTCAAGGTCCCTCTCCTGGTCTGTGCACACCAGCCTCTCGCTGTCTGTCATCTACTGCTCCTTTGGATCTCTTCGTCCCAAGTGTATCACTCTGCACTTCTTTGTATTAAATCTTAGCTCCCAAACATTAGACCATTTTTCTAACTTTTGTAGATCTTTTCTCATGTGGTCTACACCCAGAACGCATCTATCTATCCAAGTTTATCTTCCTGTTTTATGTAAAACCGAGCAGCCTGTTGTTCTGGTCTTTGGTTATCTGTAAACCGCGCTGATTGTAAATAGCGCGGTATATAAAAAACTGTAATAAATAAATAATAAATAAATCTTAAACCTATTTTATTAAAAAAAAGTAGGCGCCTTCTTTGCTTTATAAAATAGTGGTGTAGGGAGCCAAAAGCATGTGTTAGTTCTAGTCACGAGCACTTACATAGCCCTATGTCTGGCATAAATGCCCACAGCTATATTTTTAAAGAACATGCGTAAATTATAGTATTGTATAATTTATGCACATTGATGGCACGTACCTTTACACATCTCCTTACTAAATTACCTCCTAAGAGGGTAATTTTATAAGAGGGAACCATGGGTAGGCACTGTAAGACAAGTAGACATCTACTTTTCTTTCTACAATACTAGCTTATGCGACAGAAAACATGCCTCGGATGTAGACATGATCTCTTACACGTGCTTGTGAGCAGGGATCAATCTTTGCACCTACTTGATCCACACATGCACATAGATTAAAGTATTTTATAATCTATGAATGTGTGTGAAAACTCCACCCATGCTCCTAGACTATGCCCCCCAGCTACAGCAACCGGCAAAATACGCACCTTCATGCCAAAGCACGTACATCTATGCCAGTCATTACCTTATAAGAGTCACTGACATGCTTACGGGGCCACAAATGCGTGGGAATGACTTTATAAATTTACCTCCTAAGAAAGTAATTTTCAAAGCCCTTTCCACGTAGAGCACTGAACTATTTTAAAACTATCTGTTTTATGTACGGGTAAAGCTGAGGAGATGTTACTGAAGGCAGAGTTGGAAAGGAGTTTGCACATATGTTCACACTTTTAGGGGTATGTTTACTAAACTGCGGTAACGGTACATAACGCGCGTTATGTAACGTTAACGATCGTAAGCGCATCATAACACGCGTTATGATGCGCTTACGATCTTTAACGTTACATAACGCGCGTTAACCAACATTAACGATCGTAAAGCTCCACGGCGCGGTAAAACACCGCAGAAGGTGGAGAGAGGGCGGAGAGAAGGGGTCAGTGGGCGGAGAGTGGGCGGGGAGAGGCTCCCTTCAGACTAACGCGCTGATAAGAACATAAGAACATAAGAAATGCCATACTGGGTCAGACCGAGGTCCATCAAGCCCAGTATCCTGTTTCCAACAGTGGCCAATCTAGGTCATACGTACCTAGCAGTTTCCCCAAAAGACACAGGTTCTGCAGTGCTTGTACTAGGCCAAGCATTGATATCCTGGGTCCCTTTTTAATAGTGGTTTATGGACCTTTCCTCCAGGAACTTGTCCAAACCTTTTTTAAACCCAGCTATACTAACAGCCCTTACTACATCCTCCGGTAACAGATTCCAGAGTTTGATTACACGTTGAGAGAAGAAATATTTTCTCCTATTTGTCTTAAATAGTTTACCCTGTAGCTTCATTACATGCCCCCTAGTCCTTCTATATTCTGATAGCGTAAACAATTTATCCACGTTTATCCGTTCCACTCCATTCATTAATTTATACACCTCTATCATATCTCCCCTCAGCCGCCTCTTTTCTAGGTTAAAGAGCCCTAACCTTTTTAGCCTCTCTTCATAGGAGTAGCCTTCCATCCCCTTCACCAATTTGGTGGCTCTTCTCTGTACTTTTTCTAATAACTCTATGTCCTTTTTAAGATACGGTGACCAGAATTGCACACAATATTCAAGGTGCGGTCGTACCATGGAGCGATACAGAGGCATTATAATATCCTTTGTTTTATTCTCCATCCCTTTCCTTAGGATACCTAGCATTCTATTTGCTTTCTTGGCCGCCGCTGCACACTGGGCGGAGGGTTTTAACATGTTATCCACGATGACTCCTAAATCTTTTTCCTGGGTGGTGGTTTCTAATGTGGAGCCTTGCATCTTGTAACTATAGTGTGGGTTGTTCTTTCCTAGGTGCATAACTTTGCACTTGTCCACATTAAATTTCATCTGCCATTTGGATGCCCAGTCTTCCAATTTATCCAGATCCTCCTGCAGTTTTCCACAATCCTCTTGGGTTTTAACAACTTTAAACAGTTTTGTGTCATCTGCAAATTTGATTACCTCACTAGTTATTCCCTTTTCCAGGTCATTTATGAATATGTCAAAAAGTAGCGGACCCAGTACAGATCCCTGGGGTACTCCACTATTCACCTTTTTCCATTGGGAATATTGGCCATTTAGCCCTACCCTCTGCTTTCTATCTTTTAACCAGTTCCCGATCCACAATAGTACACTGCCTCCTATCCCATGACTTTTTAGCTTCGCCAAAAGTCTCTGATGGGGGACCTTGTCAAAAGCTTTCTGAAAGTCCAGATACACTATATCAACCGACTCACCTTTGTCTACCTGTTTATGCACACCTTCAAAAAAACAGATCAGATTAGTAAGACAAGATCTGCCTTGTCTAAAGCCATGTTGGCTGTCTCCCATTAGGCCATGACTATCTACATGCTGTGTAATTTTGTTCTTTATGATGGCTTCTACCATTTTCCCTGGTACTGACGTCAGGCTCACCGGTCTGTAATTTCCCGGGTCACCCCTGGAACCCTTTTTAAAAATTGGTGTTACGTTGGCGACCCTCCAATCTTCAGGTATTACAGATGATTTTAATGAAAGTTCACAGATTACCAATAACAGGTCTGCAATCTCATATTTCAGTTCTTTCAACACTCTGGGATGTATACCATCCGGTCCAGGTGATTTGCTACTATTCAGTTTATCAAATAGTTGTAATATATCTTCCCGGTGTAGCGATATTTCTCTCAATTCCTCTGCAGTATCACCTTTAAATACCACTTCAGTCTTGGGTAACACCCCTACATCTTCCTCAGTAAAGACCGAAGCAAAGAATTCATTCAGTCTCTCTGCTATAGCCTTGTCTCCTCTTACTGCCCCTTTTACCCCTCTATCATCTAATGGTCCAATTGACTCTCTCACAGGCCTTTTGCTACGAATGTACTTGAAAAAGTCTTTATTTCGTGTTTTTGCTTCCGTAGCAAGTTTCTTCTCAAATTCCCGCTTTGCCTGCCTTATCAATGCTTTGCATTTAACTTGCCAGTGCTTGTGCTGTTTCCAGTTTTCATCATTTGGCTCTTTTTTCCATTTTCTGAAGGTTGCTCTTTTGGCAGCAACAGCCTCTCTGACCTCACCTTTAAACCATGCTGGCAGTTTTTTGGACTTTCTTCCACTTTTCTTAATGCGTGGAATACAGCTGGTCTGGGCTTCGAGGATAGTATTTTTAAATAACACCCAAGCTTTCTGTAAGTCTTTAACCTTTGGAACCGCTCCTATTAGTTTTTTTCCGAACTATATTCCTCATTCTATCATAGTCACCCTTTTGAAAGTTAAAAGGTAGTACTGTGGATTCCTTTACTATCTGTCCTCCACTGATTAAATCAAACATGATCATACTATGATCACTATTGCCAAGTGGTCCCAACACCCTTATTTCTTGCACCAGATCTGGCGTTCCACTAAGGACTAGGTCCAGTATGGCTTCCCCTCTGGTCGTTCATGAACCAGCTGCTCCAAGAAGCAGTCATTTATTTCATCTAGAAACTTTATCTCTTTAGCTTGTCCTGCTGTGACACTGTCCCAGTCGATACCGGGGTAATTGAAATCACCCATTATTACTACTCTGTTGTGGCTTTTGTTAGCTTCCTTGATTTCTTTGAGCATTTCATCATCCATTTGTTCATTCTGGCCAGGTGGTCGATAGTATACTCCCACTGCCATCACCTTCCCCTTCATAAATGGAATTTCAATCCATAGAGATTCTACAGCATATTTTGTTCCCTGCAAAACTTTAATCCTTTCTGACTCAATGCCCTCTCTAACATAGAGCGCAACCCCTCCACCAATTTGTTCAGCTCTATCATTACGATATAGTTTATATCCAGGTATCACAGTGTCCCACTGGTTATCCTCCTTCCACCATGTCTCTGAGAGTGCAATCATATCTAACCTCTCATTTAATGCTATATATTCTAATTCTCCCATCTTATTGTTTAGACTTCTAGCATTGGCATACAAGCATTTTAGAGACTGCATTTTATTAATATTAATCTGGCTATTGGTAGGCATGGGTAATTGGGAATCTTTATGCTCTGTCTGCTCCTTACTCAAGGGCATTTGGGCTACTATACTCCCTTTTGGAACCTCACTGCTTTTGGTAGTATCCTTCAAGGATACCTTTGTCCGAACCGTGCGCTCCTGGGTGACTGTCGGCTTTCCCCTATTTTCTAGTTTAAAAGCTTCTCTATCTCTTTTTTAAAGGTTAATGCCAGCAGTCTGGTCCCATCCTGATTAAGGTGAAGCCCATCCCTTCGGAAGAGCCCCCCCTTTCCCCAGAATGTTCCCCAGTTCCTAACAAATCCAAAACCCTCATCCTTGCACCATTGTCTCATCCACGCATTGAGACTCCGGAGCTCTGCCTGTCTTTTGGGTCCTGCACGTGGAACAGGAAGCATTTCGGAGAACGCTATCCTGGAAGTTCTGGATTTCAACTTCCTACCTAAAAGCTTAAATTTAGCCTCCAGAACTTCCCTACCACATTTTCCTATGTCATTGGTACCAACATGTACCAAGACAGCAGACTCCCCCCCAGCACTATCTATGATCCTATCTAGGCGGTGCGTGAGATCTGCTACCTTCGCACCAGGCAGGCATGTTACCAGGCGATCCTCACGTCCACCAGCCACCCAGCTATCTACATTCCTAATGATTGAATCACCAACTATAACAGCTGTCCTGACCCTCCCCTCATGGGGACATGGCCCTGGAGAAACGTCCTCGGTGCGAGAGGGTTTTACATCACCTGGAGGACAGGTCCTAGTTACAGGATCACTTCCTGCCACACCAGGGTGATGCTCTCCTGTCACGTGACCTCTCTCCTCCATGGCAACAGGGATGCTGCCAGACTGGAGGTGGGACTTCAGGACTATATCCCTGTAGGTCTCGTCCATGTACTTCTCTGTCTTTCTTATGTCTTCCAGGTCTGCTACTCTAGCCTCTAGAGAACGGACTCGTTCCCTGAGAGCAAAGAGCTCCCTGCACTTAGTGCATATGTAGGACCTCTCACCAACTGGGAGATAATCATACATGTGACACTCGATGCAAAAGACTGGAGAACCCCCATCTCGTTGCTGGACCTCTGACTGCATCTTAGTTTAAAGCTTGTGTTTAGGTCTTTTAAATCGGTATATAATAAGGATTGGTGTAGATGCTTATACTAATAAAAGTGTATCTAATACCCCTAATACACCCTGTGTACCTGAAGCTAATTAATCACAGGTCCTCTGTGTATGACTGATTTGGATTAAGAGCTGCACCTGAGAGCAGCCCCTTTCCTCTAAGATGTCCAAGTACCTATAAAACTACAAATTCCCCAGGGGTGGGTGGGTGCTGGGGAGGGAGGGGGGGAGATAAGTCCTATTAAAGAGGGCAGTTACAAGGTACCCTGTCCTGAACCCTCAGCAGGGGGATGGGGGTACCACACAAGGCCCAGTTAATTGAGAGAGGCAAGGTAAGTACAGCTGAGAAGGCTGAAACTTGCACACCACTAAGACAAACACTAAATAATTAAACAAACAACAGTTAGACAAACAGTAAATAATTAAATAAACAGCTAGAACTCACAGTAAGATGTCCCAGGAGGCAAAAATCCACTCACTAGCAGAGCTCTGTAAAAGTTCAGCCTTTCTCTGATCAGAGAAAAGCAAACTAAAACAGCCTATGCACACGTGGAGAAAACAGGAACAAGGTTACAGGATACCTCAGGGGGAGGGGGTCAGGGGGAGGAGTCACTCAGGCAGGCAAGGACAGGAAAAAGCTTAACAACAGCAGGCTCTGGGGAGAGAGATTAATTCAAAATGGCTACCACACACACAGGGGGAGGAGTCACTCAGGCAGGCAAGGACAGGAAAAAGCTTAACAACAGCAGGCTCTGGGGAGAGAGATTAATTCAAAATGGCTACCACACAAGGCCCAGTTAATTGAGAGAGGCAAGGTAAGTACAGCTGAGAAGGCTGAAACTTGCACACCACTAAGACAAACACTAAATAATTAAACAAACAACAGTTAGACAAACAGTAAATAATTAAATAAACAGCTAGAACTCACAGTAAGATGTCCCAGGAGGCAAAAATCCACTCACTAGCAGAGCTCTGTAAAAGTTCAGCCTTTCTCTGATCAGAGAAAAGCAAACTCTCAGCCTTTCTCTGAAGAGCTGAATCCAAACGCGATTGAAAACCTGCCGTTAAATGCAGATTACAGGGGAGAGAAACCATTTCAGTGTCAGCAATGTACAGCCCAGGCAGGGAAACCAAAAAAAAAGTGATAAGTGTGATACATGTGCACAGAACAAAAGGGCACATAAACACTGAAAATGACACCAACAAACTGGAAAACAACCATAACCAAGCTGGCCAATAGTGGTATCAATGAGAAACATCAACCCCTCCCCCCCCCCCCCCGAGTAAGCTCCATAGAACAGATATAAATCGTGGAAGGGTCTATACTCCATCCCCATACAAGGTGAATGAGCCCACAGTGAAATAGCACTGCTCAGGGTTTTCCCCACCATCACACAGGGTTCCTATGGCATGCACATGTCCCGCAACATCAGGGCGGGCATGTCGGAACGGCAACTGGACAGATGCCGGAGAAGGGGATACAGAGGGCCGCAGGCGGTACATGCTGTGGTGGAGCTGGGCCACAGTGCGGACTAAGGTGATGCCTAGGTGGCCCATACGAATGCTGAAACAGCAGAGCAGCCAGACAGCAACTGCTGAAGGCCCAACATGGGCACGAGTGTGTTTCCCACAGTGTCACAGGGGATAGTACCCAACAGCTACCCCCAAAGGGCACGGAACATTGGCAGGCGGGGCTGGGGGGAGCGTGGACGTCTATGCAGGCACCCCTACCCCAGAACCCACACCATAGGCAGCCACCTACCTGCACACTGGATGGCCTGAGACTGTGCACCACCAGCACCACCAGCAGAAGGGCATGTCAGCATGGTGGCTGAGGGATACTGGTGGTGGAGGGGGCAGTGGCAGCTGCCCAGAGCAGACCGTGGCCTAGCCCTGTGTAGGTGGGTGCCGTGTACTGCAACAGACGGGCCCTGTCTGACGAACAGTCATGGTATCACCAAGGAATGTACTGACTCTGTGACAACAAGGTGGTGCAGTGCACAAAACCAGTGTATTCAGAAGCAGAGGGTCACAGGTTCAAGTCCCAGCTGTGGTTCCTGCCAACCCAGTCCCCATATTTTACCCACTACTACAACGTGCTAATACAGACAGCACCTTTATTGCAGATGATGTAAACATGCCCAAGACACCTACATTTTACCCTACAGAGCACGGACACCATAAACATGCACATTACCTAGAGCAGAGTCTCCCAAATGCAGTCCTGGAGGGCCAAACACCATTCCGGCTCCATGCTGCCTCTGATAAAGATGCCTGTGCTGCATTTATATGCGCCACCCCCATGGTATGCAGATGTATCTTATGCATATTCATGAGGGACAGCATGAAAACCCGAACAGTGTTTGGCACCGCAGGACTGGAGTTGGGAACCTCTGCCGTAAAGCAGCAGCCAACAGGGCAGATACACCCGCACCCACAGGCCCCATTATCCAAAGCCTCCTGGAGAGGCAGGACTTTGGGCTCTGCGTGCATCTCCCAATACTAGCACTTGCATACCTTAGTAATGCCACCCTAAACCTGGGAATATGGTACACATCTATCAAAGGGTTGCTATGATTACTGGCAGATAGCAATTCCTAGGTTACGTACACTTTACTGATTGAGCTGCATCATAGCAATCTTTCTGATGTCTGTGGAGTGTGCTACAGGTCTTGTGTCTGACAGTGTTTACCAACCTGGGGAGTGACTCCTACAGTATTGCGTACCATAGCCATGCCTGCACTGTGCCCAGGACTTGTGTGGTGGCCTGGACTGCCCAACACCTCTATAGTTGCACAATGCTGGCATAGGTGTGGGGAGTGTGTGTCTGTCTATCCAGTGTGTGGTGGCTGCCAACACCCTCCACAGCCCACACTGCTAGCACTGGTGCCAGTATTGGCCTGCCAATGTGCATAATGAGGAGCAAGGTACCGTGGGAATAGCCTGGATAGGGTGGCCTGGCCTGGATGCATCTGCACACGGCATAGGGCAACGGCTCGGACATTGTAGTGCCTGGCCACCACCTGCACGGACAGGGTGGCCATAGCATGTCCTGCTGGGAGGTCACTCTCACCCTGACTGAGCAGTGACCATGGCATGGCTAGGTTCCCCCATAGTGCTATATAGCATTTCTCTCATGTGATATTTATGGGTTTTCTTTTGGGGCCCAATCACTGACTTATCTGCTTGGTGTGTATGCTGACATCCCCGTTCTGGGTACATGCATCTCCTCCAGGACCATGCACTATGGACTAGCTGGCAGACTGTCTGCAGCTAGTATGTGTCTTGCTGGAACACCTTGCAGGTGCAGCGGCTGGAGGCTTGCTGCTGGAGAATGTCAGATAATGGTGGGGGGCAGCTGAGCATTTCCAGGCCTACCATCTGTCTGCTATTGCGTTATGGATGTGTACCGCTCTGTCTGTTCCCCAGAAGGACTGGGGTTGATGGTCCCCTCTACTGCTACCATTGCAGGGAGGTAGACTGTGGATCTATTGGTGGGTGATCCTGTTTCCCACCCTGAGCCCCAGAGGGTGGGTTGTGTGGTGGTACATGATCTGCCTATGGGTCCATACCCCCCCCCCCCTTCACCTACAGCAGGTAACCACGGCACCAACACAGGATATGCACTATTCTGGGTGCATCATCGCCCATATGGACTAGACATGACCAAGACATACAGCAGGACAGAGATGTATCCTAGGTGTGTCTAACGGAACTACCTATCACACACCGCTGGGGACCTGCAGCATGGCGTATTCCAGCCATGAAAGGTGCTGTGGACCTGGTGCTGGGCGCCCCACCGCAACCTCAGGGTGGGCACAGGACCCGCACAATGTGACTGTCTGTGGCTACTCTGTGGCAGTGCCACACACGGTCTGTTCCCCCCTACCAGGCCGAGGTGCTGTGGGGGTGCATACCCAATCTTGTGCCCATCTCTCGACTGCTGATTTGCATGTGCAGTGCATCATGGGTACGGGTGGGTTAACCCTATCCTGGTAACCACAGATGTTTGTGTGGTCATGTGCAGTCCTTCTGCAGCCAGCCAGGGCTTTGTACACAGCCTTATAAGGTGTCCTATAGGGGACATTATAGGGTGCCTTGGTGGACAGTACACTTTATAATGTGCCCTATGGAGTGCGTTATGGGGTGCCTTATGCGGCACCTTAGGTTATGCCACCGTGAGGGTGTGTTTGCTGGCAGCACTAATTAAAATACACATCAAATGCCTCAACAATCACTACTTAAATGTAAAGGGTGCTGCCTCAGCCAGCCTTATACATTTCGCCCACTGGGGAATCGAACCCATGACCCCTGTACCATCAGTCAGTGTTGTAACCATTGTGCTACAGCTCTGTTGCTGTGCTTGTATGCCTGCGCGCCTTCTTAAGATTAACGCGCGGTAACGTGCCCTATAGCGCTCGTTCATTTATGGCGCCTTGTAACGCGCATTCTCGGTAACGATGTATCGCCCATGTCCTTATTTAGGATTTCTGTCTCTACCACGGCTCCTAACGCGAATCACACTAACGCAGTTTAGTAAACATACCCCTTAGACTGTTAAACTTATACATGTATTTTATGTCAGAAAAATTATGGGAGTCGTTTACTAGGTTATTGCACCACGAGAGTCACTAACTCAACCCCATAGGTTAGAAAGATGTGCAGTGAATGATCAAAGTAATCTGCCCTTAATCCTGCAAACTGTGTTAAGCTGCTCCCCGGGAACATCGCATCACTAATGTGCAGCCTAATGTTTTCAGGGGGCCATCTTAATAGAGTCGGTGGTACAGTGACACGTGGCCGTCCCTGCGATTAGCCATCCCACCCCACAAAGGCATCTGCCAGTCCCCCCCCCCACCCCGTAAGATCCCCCACTGCCCCGGAAGGCATCCCCTCACCCCTAGAAGACATCCCTCCCCCAGGGCCGGCCCATCCACTAGGCGGCCACCTAGGGCAGCAGACCTCCGTGGGCAGCAGGCCATGTGCTTCAGCACACATGGCCTGCCTCCCCCCATCATGTGTTGACCTGCACTGTCGCTCCTCCCCACTGCCGCTGATTCTGACGGTGGTATCAGTGGGATTGGCTAAGATCAGCAGCAGTGGCCCACAGCAGGCTATGTGCTTTGGCACACCTGGCCTGTCACTTCTGACTTCTGAAGTTGTGTCAGAGAGGGGGTCAGAAGCAGCAGGCCATGTATAACGAAGCACATAGCCTGCCACCGAGCCGAGCAGCCCCCCCAACCCCACTGCCGGAATCAGCAGCAGTAGGGTCAGCAGTATGCTCAGCACAGAGGCGAAGGGTGGAATGGCTCAGCACGGGGGGGGGGGGCAGTGCTGGGGGGAGGGCGGCACAGCCAGGGCTTCTGCCTATGGCAGCAGAAACGCTTAGGCCAGCCTGCGTCTCACTCCCTAAAAGCATCCTACCATCCCTGAAATACATTCTCCCACTCTTGGAAGACATCCCCCCATGCCACCGAAAACATTCTTCCACTCTCAGAAGGTACCGCCAGAGGTATCCCAGACCCCCTTCAAAGGCTCTAACACAATGAAGACACCCCACTGGACCCCCAGCCCCCCATTCATTTGGGATCAAAGATACTGTACTCCAATGGTTCAGGTCCTATTTAACCAACCGACAGCAACTGATCCGCACCAAAACCTCCACCTCACCCCCCTTCCAGCAACATCAAGGAGTGCCTCAAGGATCCACACTATCAGCCATGCTTTTCAACATCTACCTCCATCCACTCTGCTCAGTCATACGCACTCACAATTTTTTGGCACTCTTTCACCCCACACCTAGCCTGGCCCACAATTATACAGATATTATCAGATGATTTAAATGGCCCACTACTACCCAAAAGACATGGCTGTCTGCAAACACATAAGTATCTTTGAATACCGGCCTGAAGAAGTATCAAACTAATGGAGCCTACTTCTTGGAATCCATGTGTACCTGCACAAAAATGCCTAAAGGAATCCAATAAAAAAAATAGATCCATATCTGATTCTTCTTGGACCATGGCTATCTCATAAAAAATTTGATGTGGAATGAATTCAAAATTCAAAAATTACTAAGTAGCATAATTGCACAGATATATTTATGGAATATATGGATCCCTCCCAAAAAATACTACCCCTCTTATGATCCTTGCAGACCCCCCTGTCTTCAAAATCTGGTATGGATCCGATGCAAAACCAAAAAGAAGTGGTGTAATTATGTGAATATAAAAAAAAATCTTCATACATCCCTTACATCTCCTGAGAATATGGTAGAAATTCGATATAGATCTCATAAGGACCTAGCAGTCAAAACAGAAATCTGTAACCTTGGAATCACCCTAGACTAGCGACTATCATTGCAACCACACATCAGCAAAACTACAAAACTCATATGCCACAAAATAAAAGCACTACAACATCTATGTATGTTACTCGATGCAAATAACTTCTGAACAATACTACAGGCCATGACAGCCCCTCACCTGGACTTTTGCAACATTATTTATCATGGATTATCAAATTACATCCTTCATCCACAACAAATAGCACACAGCTGCATGCATTCTACACAGAACAGCAAGATCGGATCATATAATGCTGAAATATCTTCACTGGCCACCGATAATAACTTGAATAAAATACAAAGCCCTTCTCACCATCTTCAAAATATTACACAACCTATCCTCTGACCACCTTCACACACAGGGCACAAAACAATCAAACCAGGAGGCCTAACGCACAACACACATTTACAATCCCAACACTAAAGGCAAAAAGCTCTCAAGTTGCATGCAAGAAAGCATTCTTTTTATATGCTCCATCTATCTGGAACACACTCCCAATAGATATATAAGAACCACAACAGAAATCAAAGAGGAATGTAGGGTGGAGTCCCGAGGCTTGACGGCAGTTTCTCTATCTCTCTTCTGCATCCTGAGATATTTACCCTGGAAAAATTTGGGCTGCTATTGCGAGTATGGGGGATACTTTGGTGTTTCAGTTTTTTATTTATTTATTGTAAAATTTTTATACCGCATTTTTTCCGGCAGATCTATGATTTTCTATGATTGCTCAGAAAGTACAATGTAACTCTGATAAAACTGAGCAGCAAGCCTCGTGTATTCTTGAGGTACAAAATTTCATGTCTGAGATAAAGGACAAAGTTGCTGTACTAGAGAGTCAATCACACTCTTTAATAAAGGATTCTATAAATATGAGGTTTAAATTAAAACAGCTTGAAAATGTAACCCGTATGACAAATCTAAGATTGGGAAAATTAATCAGAGTCCCCACTGTTAGTGCTAGAGATATGTTCTGAGAATACTAGAGAGATATTTTGGCTATCCCTAAAGAGTTTTTCCCTCCGATGGTAAAAGTATTTTACTTACCTGTTGGGAAAAAAATCATCATCTCCGGGGGGAATGGATATCATAGGAAAGGAAAAGAGGAATGGCAACGGTTGGAGTGGGTTTGCCCGAGCTTGCCGCCGCGGGTCTGTGCTCGTTCAGATGGTCTGCGTTCGTTCCGAAGGTCCGCGTTCATTCCGATGCATTCCTATAAGCAATAGATTTTAACTTTAGCCGGAATCGGGAGGGATCAGGGACTGGACTGTCGTTCCTTCAGGAACACTAATTAGCAGGTAAGATCTAATTACTATTTCCTTATCGTCACTCCAGTCCAGTCCCTTTACTACTGGGATGTACCCGAGCAGTTCACCCCTGGGTGGGTTCCGGCATACCGGAATGAAGAACCGCCAGGCCAAAACGAGCGTCCGCTGCACTCTGAACGTCTAACCTGTAATGCTTGGAGAAGGTATGGAGAGAGGACCAAGTCGCCGCCCTACATATGTCCAGGGGGGGAACTAGACTGAATTCCGCCCAAGAGGTAGCCTGCGCCCTAGTAGAATGTGCCCGCAGG
This sequence comes from Ichthyophis bannanicus, assembly GCA_033557465.1. Classification (NCBI taxonomy): domain Eukaryota; kingdom Metazoa; phylum Chordata; class Amphibia; order Gymnophiona; family Ichthyophiidae; genus Ichthyophis; species Ichthyophis bannanicus. The sequence continues at coordinate 1,582,738,488 of CM066031.1, forward strand.
CCCACGGGAACTTGTTTCCCCTTTAGGATATAGGCGGAGGCTATTGCCTCCCTGATCCATCTGGAGATAGAAGCCTTGGCCGCCGCCTCCCCTTTGTGTGGACCCTCTATCCGCTGGAGGACCTTTCCGATGAGAGCCCAAGGGGGGAAAACATAGAGGAGGCCCTCCGAAGGCCACTTTTGGGAGAGGGCGTCCAGGCCCTCTGACATTCTTTCCTTCCGGCGACTGAAGAATCTGTCCACCTTGGCTGACGAGAAGCGTGCCATGAGGTCCATGACTGGGACTCCCCAGCGAGCTATTATTTGGCTGAAGGTCTCCTGTTCCAGTTCCCACTCTCCGTGGTCTATCTTGCACCTGCTGAGGAAGTCGGCCGTGACGTTGTCCGCGCCCGCCACGTGTTGAGCAGAAAGTGCCTGCAGGTGGGCTTCCGCCCACTGGAAGAGGGTGTCCGCCTCCTTCTCGAGGCCGTGGCTGCTGGTGCCTCCCTTTTTCCTAAAGTATCCATGTAAATGCATGATAAAACTCCAATCTATTTCCTATGGTTTTATGAGCCCTCACAGTTGTTAGCTTTTCTGAATTCCCGGCGTCAGGATGCTTCTGCTCCATCTGACCTTGATGTGTGAGTCTTTTTATTTGTTAATATTGACTGTATAACCTTTTTTACTTCTTATATGGGGTCTCTTTGTTTTCCTGGTTGGATCTTCCTCAGTTGTGGGCTGGATTAGATGGGGTTCTGATATACCTTAGGGTTTGTCATCATGTTAATTTTCCTGTTTAAATTTTGATTGTATACCCTTCATTTTTCTGTAGAAGATGAATTTTATTTATTTATTTATTTAACAGCTTTTATATACCGCGCTATTCATCATCAGCACGGTTTACAATTTAACAACTTTATACTTAAAACATATAACATATGTCAAGTTTACAGATAACAGGGAATAAAACAGGGATAACTGGGGTAACAAATATTAACAACTATGTACAGTAAATTAGCATGTGTTTTGGGATCTATAGGCTAAGGATGAACGAGATTATAATTTGGAGCGAGCAATCCAGATTAGGGAATCATTGACTAACCATAGTCATTGGTTTGATGTGAAGGGGAGGGGATGGGGAGATATTGCCTTGGAAGAAGTGTTGCTGGAAGAGGTGTGTTTTTAGGGCTTTTCTGAATTGAGACAGGTCTTTTTGTGATCTGATGTTGGTTGGCAACATGTTCCAGCATCTGGGGGCGAGGAATGAAAATGCTCTTTTGGTAGTGGTCTGAGTAAGTTTTGGTAGGTCTTTTGGGGCCATTAATGTGTTTTCAGTTACAGATCGTCTAGATCTGGTGTCCTGTACATGGTAAAGGAGGTCAGTTAGCGAGGATGGTGATATTCGATGGAACGCTTTAAAGGTCAAGAGGAGGGCTTTGTATAGAATCCTACATGTTATCGGGAGCCAATGAAGATCGATCAGGATGGGAGTAATATGTTGACTTCTTGAGGCTCCATAAAGAACCCTGGCTGCTGTATTCATGGCCATTTGTAGTGGGTTCAGCGTGCTCTTGGGTAGGCCATGTAGTACAATATTTGCATAGTCGAAGTGTGGGGTGACTAGTGATTGGAAGGTTGTGCGGAAGTTATTTGGTTCCAGCATGGGTCTGAGATGGCGTAGCGTCCTGATCTTGTGATAGATGGATTTTACTGTACTTTTTATGTGCTCTTTGAATTCCAGGCGTTGGTCCAGTATGACACCTAGGTAACGTATCATGGTTTTAAAAGGTAAATCGGCATCTCTTGTTCTTAGCGATGGTGGGGGAGAGAAGTCTTTATTCCTTGTGACGATCAAGGCTTCTGTTTTTTTAAAATTTATTCGGAGGTTTTGTGTGAGCAGCCAATCAGAGATTGCATTGAAGCAGGTGGTTAAAGATGTGTAGTCGGGTTTTATAACATTGATTGGTGTGAATAGGAGAACATCGTCGGCATAGATGAGGCATGAAATTCCGAATGACCGAGAGATGTCACAGACTGGCTGCATGTAGATATTGAATAGCAAGGCCGAGAGGGAGGAACCCTGTGGTACTCCTTGCTTCTGTCGGAAAAGCTGGGATGTTATATCACCGATCCGGACCTGTTGCCAGCGATCTTCCAAGTAGGATTTGCACCAGTTCCATGCAGTTCCTTGTATCCCTTTATCATGGAGCCGGGCTAGAGGTTGGTCATGGTCTACTGAGTCAAAAGCTGAAGATATGTCTAGGAAAATCATTGCAACTCCGTTTCTGATATTGTCTGTTGTTTTAATGAGCGTGTTCATTAGGGAAACAAGAAGAGTTTCAACTCCGTGTGCTTCTCTGAACCCATGCTGGTTTGGATCTAGTGGTGCTTCAGAATCGATGTGTTGTTGAATCTGCCTTAGTGTGATCTTTTCAAGGATCTTGGCTAATAGTGGAATGCTGGAGATTGGACGGTAAGAATCCTCCTTCTTTGGGTCCAGTTTGTTGTTTTTCAGCAAGGGCCGAATGGAGGTCTGTTTGAGGGCTGTGGACAGTTGAGTGACAGAAGGGTGGGTGATGTTGAAAATTCCTTCCCTGCTATATAAGAAATAATTTTGAAACTGGCTTAAATATTTTGGAACTCTTTTGAGAAAACATATCTGGTATACTGTACAGTGCATACACCTAATAGGGATGTCGTAGTTCAGTTTACGTATATATATATTTTTTGCCACATGCCTGCTTTATTCTTTTATTCTATAGCTAAATGATTTCCTCTTTAAGCCATTAAGACTGATAAGACTGAACTTAAATATAGGCTAGTGTAATCCAGGTCCCTTTTTTATGATGCTGACTGAGAACAATAAACAGTCTTAAAAGCAAAGTATATGCAGTAGCACTAATAGTGGGGCTGGTATTAACTCTCAAACTGTGTGCATTACTGTTAGATATGTATTGCAAGCTGTTAATTTGGTATGTAAGAGTGTTTTGGGCATGTGGTATGTAATAATTTATACTACAATGTTACTTTTTTTTTTTTTATTTGCAGACTGGTTGAACAAAATTTGGGGTTTGGCAAAATTTCCAGCAGAAAGATATGTCTACTTAAATGCAATATAGGAGCCAGCCCATACACTTTGGTGTATGTTTACTAAGGGCCTTAGGGTTTTGCAGCCAACGCCGAGCATTAGTGCAAATAGCACTGTGCTAGCTGCAAAAGTCGCACATTATCTGTTGGGGCATGCACAACATTTCCCTAGCAGATAACACAGTGAAAATGCTGAGATTGTGGTGTGGCAGCATTATGAACATAGCTAACGCCAGCCATTGAGATGACATTAGCTGCAAAACATGTGGTTACTGTGTGCTGCCAATTCTTGCGGTAACCACTCATGGCAGGCATGCCCACATACTGTATGTTAGTAGTGTATGCAGATATCACAGGGAATTCCCTGTGCTATCTGCATTTCACCCGTGTTAGCTGCTACTGCAGTGCGCTTTTCCTGCGTTAACACCTAACATGCTTTAGCAATCATGCCCCATTGGAGCAGTGTCTGAGATCCCTTTTTTGCTTCTCACCCCCTCAACATTGTTTCCAGTGAAGTTTGAGTGGGAGAAGGCAATCCCCTCTGAAAGAAGCCCGCGTTTTGCGACTTGAAGGTAGATGATGCAGGGAGGCTCTGCCGGGCAGGGGGGGGGCCCCGCGGCAGAGCTCTTGAGGCTGCCGCGGCAGAGCTCTTGAGGCTGCCGCGGCAGAAGCAGCCGCTTTGTTTGGGTTTTTTTTTAATTTGGGATGATAGGGGGGAAGGGGGTTTAGGACTGGTAATGGGCTATGGTGGGGAGGCTAAGACTGGAAATGGGCTGATGGGGGGGGGGTTAGGACTGGTAATTGGCCATGGGGGGGGCTAAGACTGGAAAGGGGCTGATGGGGGGGGGTTAGGACTGGTAATTGGCCATGGGGGGGGGGCTAAGACTGGAAAGGGGCTGATGGGGGGGGTAGGACTGGTAATTGGCCGGGGGGGGGGGGTAGGACTGGTAATTGGCCGGGGGGGGGTTAGGACAGGTAATTGGCCAGGGGGGGGGGTTAGGACTGGAAAGGGGGTGTGGGGGGGGGGTATGACTGGGAAAAGGCCAGGGGGGGGGGTAGGACTGGTAATTGGCCAGGGGGGGGGGTTAGGACTGGTAATTGGCCGGGGTTAGGACTGGTAATTGGACATGGGGGGGGCTAAGACTGGAAATGGGCGGATGGGGGGGGTTTAGGAGTAGAAATGGGCCATGGGGGGTGCTAAGGCTGGAAGTGGTCTGGTGATGGTGATGGTGATGGTGATTTGGGGGGGGGTAGGACTAGTAATGGGCTATGGGGGGGGGCTAAGACTGGAAATGGGCTGATGGGGGGGTTAGGACTGGTAATGGGCTGATGGGGGGGTTAGGACTGGTAATGGGCTATGGGGGGGCTAAGACTGGAAATGGGCTGAGTGGAAGGAGGGCTTGAACTGCAAATAGCTGATGGGATTGGGGCTTGGAATGGAAATGGGTAGAGAGAGAGGATGATGCTGGGACGACCACCGCCGCAGCAGGGACCGTTGCAATGGTCGCATGTGGGCCCTGGCCCATGGTACTACCTCTATTGCCGCCGCCATTGTTCCCAGAAGCTGAAGATAGTGCCACGCCGAGGGGCTTCTTCTGGCCAGAAACTGAGCCACTAGAAGTCTTAGATCCCTTGACCTTGTTCGTGACAAGAACACTCTGCCACAGTTGGTGTCGAATCTTGCCCCCAGGTACTCGAGTTCCTGGGAGGGGGTCAGTCTGCTCTTCGCTCGGTTGATGACCCATCCCAAGTCCTCTAGGACCTGGATCACTCTGGCCGTTGCCGAAAGACTTTCTTCTTCGGACTTTGCCCGGATCAGCCAATCGTCTAAGTAAGGGTGAACTAGTATTCCCTCCTTCCGAAGGAAGGCCGCTACAACCACCATTACCTTGGTAAATGTTCTGGGAGCCGTAGCTAGGCCGAAGGGTAGGGCCTGGAATTGAAAGTGGCCTGCTGGGACGGCGAATCTCAGGAACTGTTGGTGAGACTTCCTGACCGGGATATGCAAGTAGGCTTCTGTCAAATCGAGGGATGTTAGAAACTCCCCTTCCCTGACGGCTGCTATGACAGAACGTAGAGTCTCCATCCGGAAGTGCGGCACTCTGAGGCAGCGATTGACCTGTTTTAGATCCAGGATCGGTCGCAAGGAGTCTTCCTTCTTTGGCACCACGAAATAGATAGAGTACCGACCTGAGCCGCGCTGGTTTGGCGGCACGGGGATCACGGCTCCGAGCGCTCTTAGGCGTGCGAGGGTTTCCTCTACCGCCGCCCTTTTTGCAGCGGATCCGCAGGGGGATCGGACAAAGGCCGGGGGTATTTGTTGTGCGAATTCGAGGGCATAGCCTTCTCTGATAACCTCTAGGACCCATTGATCGGACGTGACACGGGACCAGGCGGGAAGAAAGAGCGTCAGGCGACCGCCTATCAGGCGCCTTCCCTCCTGGACCCCCGTCATCTCATTGTTGTTTTCTGGAGCCCGAGAAGGAGGAAGAGGCTGCACCAAAGCCTCTGCCAGCTCCCCTGAACCCCCTGAAACCTTGACCTTTGGAGGGAAAACGGCCCTTGGAAAAGGGGGCTGGCCTAGTTGGTCGAAACCTCCGGGAGTCCCTCGGCTGGGTACGCACTGGGGGAAAGGAGCGCCCCTGTTTTTGTCTGTCTTCCGGAAGCCTGCCTCCCTTCGACTCTCCTAGGTCCTTGACTAACTTCTCTAAATCTTCACCGAACAACAGCTTCCCCTTAAAAGGAAGTCGGCTCAGGCGCGATTTTGAGGAGGCATCCGCTGCCCAATTTCTTAGCCAAAGATACCGCCTAGCCGCCACCACTGAGGCCATGTTCTTGGCCAAACTTCTGATGAGGTCATACTGACTATCTGCTAAATAGGCTGCTCCGGACTCCATCCTAGCCGAGTTGGCCTGTGTTTCGGCCGATGATCCCTCCGTTGTCTGGATCTGTTGAGCCCACCTTAAACAGGCCCGAGCCACCCAAGCTCCTGACACAGAGGCCTGCAAGGCGAGAGCGCTTATATCAAAGGCTTGTTTCAGGAGCGTATCCAACTTCCTGTCTTGAGCATCTCTTAAGGCCGTGGCGCCTTCCACTGGGATAGTGGTCTTTTTGGTGACTGCTGATACCGCTGCATCCACCCTGGGGGACTTCAGCAGTTCTTTGTCTGACTCTGGAAGAGGGTAGAGGCGAGCCATGGTTCGTACTCCTCTCAAGTTTGATTCTGGTTGATCCCACTCCTCCTGTATCATCTGACGTACCACCCTGTGGACAGGGAAAACTTTCTGGGATCGTCTGATGGCCTGAATCAAGGGATCTTCTAGTGCCTCGTCCTCTGCCGGGGAGTCAGAGGCTACGTTGAGGGCTTTTAGTGACTCATTGATTAATGAAGGGAGCTCTTCTCGGCGAAAAAACTCTAACAATGCGAGAATGGTCCTCCTCTGGGATCTCTCCTTCTTCCAGCTCCTCCTCCTCGTCCTCCAGCTCCCTTTCCGAGGCCTCTTCCTCTGTGGTGCCCTGCGAAAGGGGTGGGAGGATCTCTTCGCTGATTAGTCTGGAACGCTTGGAGGGTACCCCTGAATCAGGACCGCTCGCTCTCCTAGGTCTGGCTGGTCTGGTTTCTGTTGTGGGAGCTGTATCGCCTGGTCCAAGTCCCTGCTTGCGCATACAGTACGCCTGGTGTAGCAATAGGATAAAGTCAGGGGAGAAGAGATCTCCGACCCCCCCATCCGCCGTGGCCCGGGACGGAGGGGGTGCGAGAGCCTCTGAGCTAGCCGTCGGGGTTAATTGGGCCCCCACCTCCGCTTCCAGGGGGTCCCCGTGCATCTGAGGTCCTTGGGTCATGGGCAAGCTGAGTTCTTGCTCTACGGAGGTGGAGACTGCCGCACAAGCTCTACAGATGCCTGTCTCTGAGGATGTGCCCCTCCGTGTGCCACAGGATGGGCACTTTGACTTAGAGGCCATGCTTTCCAGGAGGCTCAATGGGGCGGAGCGTAAGTGACCCGGTCTAATCAATGCGCTGTAGGAGGAAGACCCCACAATCACCCCACAAGACAACCAAACTAAATTCCCCCAATAATGTGTAAAAAAAAAAAATGTTGCAGGTCCGCTCTCCCAGTGAAGTCCCCTCCCCCAAGTAATGTCAGCGTTTTCGCGGGCAATAGTATGGCCTTGGAGCTGCAGGAAAGGCAGGCTCACAGTAAATAAAATAAAGGGTAAAATCAATTAAAATCAATTAAAATCAAGTAAAATTTAAACATTAAAAAAGGAAATGCTGCCGATCCAGGCTAATACTTGCAGTTTGTAGTTTGTTCTGCAAGCGGGGCCCGCAGCGCGATTCCTCTCCGTCGGCTCAACACGTGCTAGGCCTCGGCCACGTGGAGTCCGGCACGGAGGATCGCGCGTCTGCCCACCGCTTAAGTTCGGGCCTTTACCGCTTGGAAGAGGGGGGCGGGCTCCGCGTCGCCACCGCTGTAGACGCCGCCGCTTGAGAGCCCTCCGAAACTGCCGGCTTTTTGATTCGGGGCTTCGGGAAGCTCGGCCGCACCCCGCTGCACCGGGGGGGGGGGGGGGCAAGCAGGTTCCCCTCGCGTCGCTGCCTCCAGCGCTCAGCCGCCTCGGGGGCTTCGGCGCGAGGCAGGTAGCTCCTGGAAATTAAATAACTCCGGCACAGAAGAGAGCCTTCTTCCCCCTGCAGCAGGCAGCTCAGGCAAGTCCTCCGATCTCCAGCCCGGGCCGTGGGGGGGGGGGGGGAGGGGAGAGAGAAGCAGGAAAAAATTAAAGGTACAGGATCAAATAAAAAGAAACAATTTCTTTAAGCAAAAAGAAGACAAGAAAACTAACTAAGACAAATTAGCTAACTTAGGATAAGGCAGGACTCCAGTAAGCCCTAGGCTTACGGAACCCTCCAGCTGCTTGGAGGCTGAGAATACTGGGAGTTAGGGGGTGGTCCCAGTGGTATTTATACCGCTCCATCCTCAAAAAGGTTGGGCTCAGCCTCCAAGCTGCTGGAAGGGTTGCGCAACCCAGTAGTAAAGGGACTGGACTGGAGTGACGATAAGGAATAGTGGAATGCTGGAGATTGGACGGTAAGAATCCTCCTTCTTTGGGTCCAGTTTGTTGTTTTTCAGCAAGGGCCGAATGGAGGTCTGTTTGAGGGCTGTTGGAAATATCCCTGTGCTGAGTGACTGGTCGGCAATGGCTGCGATGTACGGGCTAAGCTCTGTTCTCAGAGCTTTTATCCAGTGGGCTGGGCATGGGTCGTTAGGGGCAGTAGTGGTATTAATGGAGACTATAAGTTCTTCGATTGTCTTTGGAGTTGGAGATGAGAATTTATTAAGTATGGACTGAACATTGGAAGATTGTGTGGTTTGACTTGAGGTTGACTTTGTGATCTTGATCACCTTGGACTGAATATAGTCAGCATATAGTTGTGGTTGTATATGTTCCTGTTGTGGTGGAGTAGGTTCACTGGTCAGGGATTTTACTAATTGGAAGAGATCTTTTGGTTTGTTAAGAGACCGGTTAAGAAGTCTTGCATGAAATTCTTTTCTCTTATCCCAGGTTTGCTGACGGTGAGATTCCAAGTGAGATAAATAGGTGGCTTGGTCATTGGGATCTAGAGAGTGTCTCCATTTCCTCTCTAATTTCCTTAGTCGGTGTAATGAGGCTCGTAGTTCGGTGGAGAACCATGGTGCATTCTGTTTCTTAGGTGTGAGCGAGTTGATTGAAGTTCGGGTGTTTGTGGTGGGAATCAGGGCGGATAGTCCAAGAATACTGTTCCAATTCAATACAGTCTCATTGATGTTGTTGGGTATTTGGGAGAGTTTTGGGATGATTTGGGCAGTGATTGCATCTCTGTCAAATGGTTTAAATCAAGGGCGTCTTGATTGTGAGTAGGTATCTGATGGTTTGCTTGTAGGATCCTCAGATGGTATGATAAATGTTATAAGGTTGTGGTCGGACCAGGGGACGGGAATTGATGATGGTTCGAGTTGATCAAGCGAGTCAATGGATGAGGATGGGGCAAAGATGAGGTCCAGGAGATTACGTTGATTATGGGTGGGGGTTTTTACAATTTGTCTATAATGTAGGTTGACCATCGCGTCAAGGAAGGAGTTTGATATTGATGGCAGCGTGGATGCCAGATTGAAGTCTCCAAGGAGCCAGTTAAGTTTGTCAGGATATTTAGGGTTGATAGCAAGATCAATTATGTTCGAGAAATCATCAGCTGGAGCGTTTGGGGCTCTGTAGATTTATAGTATGGGCTTTATTGGCAATAGATAATGTATTTATATGGTTTGTGGTCTTGGTGGAAGTGATATGGTATTTCAAATCAGATCTTGCTATTATGCAGACTCCTCCTCTTTTTCTGTTCTCTCTGTTGCAAGTGTAAATAGAGAATTACTTGGTATATTGTTTTAAATTACATAAAGATAAAATAAAAAAAAAGAAATCAAAGACTTTTGAAGGAAGCTCCAAATGCAGCTGTTCAGAGAGTAGCAAACACAGAAATCAAAAAACAATGAACACTGAATACTATCATGTCCACGCTATGAACCTTAGACCCTCCTTGCAGAAGGGCTCTCCGATTCCAGTAATACCTGAGCACAATCTAAGATAAAGAGAGTTGTTGTTGTTGTTGTTAAGTGCCGTTGAGTCGGTGTCAACTCATGGCGACTCTCTGGATAGTTGTCCTAAATTGTTTTTGGTCTTCAGTCAGGTGGCTCATTGTTGACAAACTGGTACCCGTTGCTGCTGTTATTGTATTGATCCATCTCATTGCTGGCCTTCCTTTTTTGCGATGACCTTCTATCTTGCCAAGCATGATGTATTTCTCTAATGATCTCTCTCTTTGCATGATGTGTCCAAAGTATGAAAGTCAAAGTCTTGTCATCTGAGCTTCTAAAGAAAGCTTAGGTTTGATCTCCTCTAGTACTGACTGGTTTGTTCTTCGGGCAGTCCACGGTATACGCAGTATTCGTCGCCAGCACCATAATTCAAAGGCATCAATTTTCTTCCTGTCTATCTTTTTCACTGTCCAGCTTTCGAATCTGTATGATGTTATTGAAAATACCATGGCTTGAATGAGTCGAATCTTTGTATGGAGAGAGACATCTTGAGAATCCTGTCTAGGTCTTTCATAGCCATTCTGCCAAGAGCAATGCGTTGTTGGATTTCTTAACTGCTTGTTGCTTCTTTATTGATAGTTGATCCAAGTAGGTTAAAGTTGTCCACAATTTCAATTTCTTCACCTTCAATGATGAATTTATTGATTTTGCCAGCTGTCATGATCTTTGTCTTCTTTACATAAAGGTGCAGGCACATTTTAAGACTATGTTCCTTGATCGTGAGAAGCAAATGTTTCAGATCATCTTCACTTTCAACCAGTAATGTGGTATCATCAGCATAGAGAAGGTTGTTGATGAGTCTTCCACCAATCTTCACACCTCTGTCTTCATACAATCCTGCTTCTCTGATGATTTGTTCTGCATATAAATGAAACAAGTAGGGGGAAAGTATACAGCCTTGTCGAACATCTTTGCTTATTTTAAACCATTCTATTTCTCCTTGTTCCATTCAAACTGTTGCTTTTTGATCAATGTATAGACTGTGCAAGAGAACGATCAGATGTTCTGGTATACCATTAAATGACTGCTTAGCCTGTATACAGTTACTTAAACGAGTAGCCAAGCTACTGTGTAGCCTGTACATAGTTACCCCAGTTAGCCCAAGTTGCAAAACCTGTTCTTTGTAAGTACAGTATGGGCGCTGCCTGCACTGTACAAATTTGCTGTTGACTGTAAACCAAGCTGATTTTAAAGAGCGCGGTATAGAAAAGACTTTAAATAAATAAAATAAATACCCATACTTCTTAATGTGGCGCAGACTTTCTCATGGTTTACAGTCAAAAGCCTTGCTGTAGTCGATAAAACACATATAGATATCCTTTTGGTATTCCTTAGTCTTTTCAAGGATCCATCTCACATCCGCGATGATGTCTCTCATTCCTCACCCTTTCCTGAACCCTGCCTGCACTTCATGTAGTTCTTGTTCAAGGTATGGTTGTAGTCTCTGTTGAATAATCTTGAGTAGAATTTTGCTGGCATGTGGGATCAGAGCGATTGTGCGATAATTTCCAGTCAGTTGGATCACCTTTCTTTAGTATTGGTATAAAATGCAGATCTTTTCCAGTCGGCTGGCCATGATTTTGTATTCCAAATTTCCTGGCAGAGCCTTGTAAGTATGGTAACAGCTGCATCAGATTGCTGTAATACTTCTGTGGGAATTCCATCAATGCCTGGTGCTTTGTTCTTTGATAAGACTTTCAATGCTGCTTCGACTTCTTTCATCACCAATGGTTCCGGATCACATTGTCAATGTTCAATGTTTATGTTTAAATGTTTATAATTTCCTTTCAATATAAAATATACACATTGATTTTTCTGTAAACCACTTTGACTTAAGATAAAGTGGTATATAAAGAAAGTGAATAAATAAATAAAAAAAATAAAAGTTATCAGGTCGCATAACTGCCGCATGCATTTGTGGAATACATGGATTCAACAAATACTGTATACTACTTGTCATGATTCCTATGGACCTCCTGTCATATCCAAAAAATGTAGTGTGAAACGTGAACTGGGTGCAAAATCAGAAAGACATTGGGGGGGGGGGGGGAGAACAACTGTGCACATCTATTCATGGAATAGATAGATTAAGAAATGCCCTGTCAGAATCTTCATGTCCTCTGATATGACCTGAAAATCTGTGTGGAATATAAAAATGTTATTAGCTGCTGTAATTAGCAAAAAGTTATTAAGTGACAGATGAAATTTAATGTGGACAACTGCAAAGTTATGCACTTAGAGAAGAACAACTCAAACTATGGTTACGCTATGCAAGGTTCCACATTAGGAACCACCACTCAGGAAAAGGATTTAGGTGTCATCGTGGATAATGCATTGAAGCCCTCTGCCCAGTGTACAGTGGTGGCCAAGAAAGCACATAGAATGCTAGGAATCATAAGGACAGGAATGGAGAACAAAACTGAGGATATTATAATGCCTCTGTATCGTTCCATGGTGCGACCATGCCTTAAATATTGTGTGCAGTTCCTGTCGCCATATCTTAAAAATGATATAGCAGAATTAAAAACGTACAGAGAAGAGCCACCAAAATAGTAAATGGGATGGAGACTTAAAAGGTTAGGGCTCTTCAACTTCAAAAAGGCTGAGGGAAGATATGATAGAGGTCTATAAATTAATAAATGGAGTGGAACAGGTAAACGTAAATCGGTTGTTTACTCCTTCAAAAAGTAGAAAGACTAGAGGACACTCAATGAAGCTACAATGTAGCCCATTTAGGACTAATAAAAGAAAATATCTTTTCAATCAAAGAGTAATCAAACCCTGGAATTCGTTACTGGAGGATGTTGTAAATGCTGTTAGTGTAGCTAGGTTTAAAAAAGGTTTGGACAAGTTTCTAGAAAAAAAGTCCATAAACCATTACTAAAGAGGGCCCGGGAAATCCACTGCTTACTCCGTGCTATGCATTGTGGAATCTGTGTAACTTTTTAGGAACCTGACAGGTACTTGTGACCTGGATTGGCCACTATTAGAAACTGGATACTGGGCTTGATGGACCTTGGTCTGACCCAGTATGACATTTCTTATGTTCTTATGGCGTAATTGCACATGTAGTCATAGAATAAATGGATCCCAAAAAATAACCCTTCATAATTCTCGTAGACACCTTGAAATGTCATAAAAGTCTGGTGTGTCTCAAACGCAAAATGGATGCAAAACTTAAACAGCTAAGAGGACAAAAACTGTGTGAGCGTATTTATGAAAAACATGGATCTACAACTACTATTAATCATTTATATAGTGCCACAAGGCATACGCAGCACTGCACAGACACATATAAAAACGGTCCCTGCTCATCAGAGCTTACAATCTAATCAAGACAGACAAGACAACAGAAAAGAATAAGGATTGAATAGGGAAGTTAAGGAGACACAAGGGAAACATGGGATCAGGATCCAAAAGCAGCCTCAAAGAGGTAAGCCTTTTGCATGGATTTGAAAAGGGGCAGAGATGAAGCCTGACATACAGACTCAGGAAGTTTGTTCCAGGTATAAGGAGCAGCAAGGTGAAAGGATCGAAGTCTGGAGTTGGCAGTGGAAGAAAAGGGCAAAAGAGCATCAAGTCAGTAGAATATCTGAGTTCATGAGGAGGGGTGTAAGGAGAGAGGAAAGATAGAGAGAAACAGAAGAATGAATTCATTTATAGGTCAGGAGAAGTTTGAACTGGATATGGAAACGGAAGGGAAGCCAATGAAGTGATTGAAAAAGAGGGGTTATATTGGTATATCCAGGCTGGTGAAAGATAAGTCACACAGCAGAGTTCTGAACAGATTGAAGAGGAGAGAGATGGCTGAGAGGGGGACCAGCAAGAAGGAGGTTGCAATAGTCGAGAAGGAAAATAATTAGAGAGTGGACAAGTGTTTTAGTAGTATGTTCAGAAAGGAAGAGGCAAATTTTGTTAATGTTAAAGAGAAAGAAACCACAGATTTTAGCTGTTGGATACGTGAGAAGGACAGGGAGGAGTCAAAGATGACTCCAAGGTTACAGGCTGAGGAAACAGGAAGTAGAAGAGATACCTGTGTTAGAATCTTTGTATTTCCCCTATCCTTAATATTTGGTACAGACAGAGCACCTGATATGAACATCGCTAAAGGAGTACACACAGCCGTGAATTGCATAAGACTTCCTCCCTTCAATAGGAGAAAAAATAACGTGGCTTCCTTTACAACTGAATGTATGCATTTAAAGTTAGTTTGAAACCAGCTTCAAAACACATATGTGAAGCAAGTGAAGTGATGGAGAGTAAAACATTCCATCATGGTGATCGTTAATGGAAAGATTCATATTTTATCCAGACATGAATCTGCCGGGGAAAGCAAGCTAAAAGAGAATGCTCTCTATATATACATAACTGTCTAACTCCCAACTATGTACAGAACCACCATTAGAAACTGTAAGAGAAAAGAACAATACTTAGGCCACAGAAAACAGTAGATTTCCCTGCCATTCTATTCAGAACCAAACATGCCGGTTCTTAGTTATAAATAAAGCTAGATAAATAAATAGTATAAACAATTCCCTCATCTCCAAGCGATTGATCAACCAACAGGCCTCTTCCGCAGACCAGACTCCTTGGGTTACCTGCACCAAACAATGCGCTCCCCAGCCCGATAGGCTGGCATCCATGGTAAGTAACACCCACTCCGGTTGCACCAGTGGAACCCCTGCATGAACATGCCGCGGGTCCAGCCACCATTGGAGACTGATGGGCAAACCAGATTCTGAGTCAGAGACTGATGCTGTGGAGACCACCAGGATAGCAGCACCTGCTGAAGTTGATGCATATGAGCTCTGGCCCACAGAACCAAGTCCAAAGCCGCTGCCATGGACCCCAGCAGTTGTAGATATCTCCATGCCATAGGCGCCTGTAGCCTCAAAAAAGTCGCCACCCGCTTCCACAGCTTTTGTATCCTATCCTCGGGCAGAAAATCCGCTCCTTCCTTGATATCGAACAAAGCTCCGAGATACGTCAACCGCCTCACTGGAATCAACCGACTCTTGGACTGGTTTATCACCCAACCAAGTTGTTCCAGGAACTGAACCACCCGTGCGGTCGCCGTGATTGACTCGTCCTGAGATCTTGCCCGAATCAACCAATCGTCCAGATAAGGATGTACCTGAATTCCTTCTTTCCGCAACGCCGCTGCCACCACTACCATCACCTTCGTGAAAGTGCATGGAGCCGTAGCCAGACCAAACAGCAGAGCCCGGAATTGAAAATGACCCATGGGTATGGCAAACTGCAGGAATCTTTGATGATCCGGCCTGATTAGAATGTGCAGATAGGCCTCCGTTAGATCTATGGAGGTCAGAAACTCTCCCGGCTTTACCGCTTGGACTACAGACCGCAGAGTCTCCATGTAGAAATGCGGCACCCTCAAACAACGGTTTACGTGCTTGAGATCCAGAATGCGGCAAAAAGAGCCTTCCTTTTTGGGAACTACAAAATAAATTGAGTATCGACCTGAGCCGTATTGCTCTCGAGGGACCGGCACCACCGCTTGTAGTTGTATCAAACGCTGAAGCGTGCTGCTCACTGCCGTCCCCTTTGCCTGAGATCCGCAAGGAGAGATCAGAAATGCGTCTGCTAGCGGTTGAGCAAACTCCAGCGCATATCCCTCGTGGATGATCTCCAGGACCCATTGATCCATGGTAATGTCGGCCCAGACAGAGTAAAACTGCTGTAAGTGTCCCCCCTCTGGAGGCTCTGCCTGAGCCAGCCGCCCTTCATTGTGGCTTCTTAGGGGTATTCTGCTGGGAACTGAAATATCCCCTGCCGAACCCCCGTGCTCCTCGAAAGAACTGGCCCCGCGCAACAAAACGGCCTCTCTGATAAGGGGCAAATCGAAAACCTCGGAACATGCGAACGCCCCTACCTTGCCCTCTTGCTAGCGACACAGGTCTAGGACCCTTCGGGCGATCCTCCGGGAGCCGGCCTCCCTTGGAATCCCCAAAATCTTTTGCAATCTTTTCGAGGGCCTCCCCAAAGAGTAGCTTACCCTTATAGGGGAGTTTACTGTGTCGGGTCTTAGAGGATGCGTCCACTGCCCAATTCAGCAGCCAAAGAAACCTTCGAGCAGCAATCACCGAAGCCATGGACTTCGCCGCAATCCTGACCAGATCATAAAAGGTGTCCACCACATATGCCGATGCTGACTCTAACCGAGCTCCTTCTGAGGAAGAACTCCCTTCTTTATCGACAACCGAGTCCCCCTGGAGCCAGCGAATAGAAGCTCTAGAGACATATGCTCCACAAATGGATGCCTGTAGGGACAGCACAATCGAATCAAACACCTGCTTAAGTAGCGCCTCTAGTTTACGGTCTTGAATATCCTTCAGAGCCGCACCGCCTTCCACCAGAATCGTAGTCTTCCTTGTCACCGCTGCCACCAGCGCATCCACCTTAGGCATACGCAGGAACTCCTTGTCCTCTTGAGGAACAGGGTAAAGCCGCCCAATCGCCCAGCTACCTCTCAGGGAAGCCTTGGGACACTCCCATTCCGAATCAATCATTTGCCTAATAACCCTATGAACTGGAAAACACCGCTGCTCTGGTTTAAACCCTTGGAGTAAAGGATCTTCTAGCGGTTCCTCCTGTACTGTCGGTAGCGAAATGTTTAGAGCCCCTAGGGAATGGGAAATAAGAGCACCCAGCTCTTCCTTGCGAAAAACCCTGAAAATATTTGGATCTTCACCTGGCGCAATTTCTTCTTCCTCCAACTCACCAAGAACCCAGGAATCCAAAACCCCTTCCAAGAGAATTTCTCCCTCTTCTGTCCCTTGAGGCGCACAGAGCTGCGGCCCAAAGGCATCAAAGCCTGCTTCTGCACCCAGAGTCTTAAGGGAGGTACCCTCTCCGGGATCTGCCATAGAAATTTCCTCCTTAGGCATGCTACCCACGCCGGATGACTGAGGCTTGCTCAAGTTCTGTTCTACCTTCAATCAATAAGCTTTATGTCAGGATAGAATAAAATCAGCTGAGAACACTGATTCTAAAGGTCCCTGCAACTCAGGCAATAGCCCTTGCCCTTGACCTACCTCCAGAGAAGGCCTTTTTGCTTTTGTTTTCCTTTTCCCGGCTTTGCTGTGAAGCGCGGGAGGAATGGCTGACTCAGACAAAATGGCCGCCGTTCCCGCCTTCTCCTCTGAGCTTTGATTCTGCTCCGAACCCTCAGCCGACGCCGCTTTAGCCTCCATTACACCCCTGAAGAGCCTTTCTACACAACTCCCCGTGCGAAAACAAATACGGCAAATCCCTGGCCCCGAGAGACCCCTCCGACTCCTGCACTGTGCGCACGCTGCCGCTCCGGGCAGCATGCGCTTGAATCAAGCCAAATCAACTCTTCTCAGAGCTCTTCGACGGCCCACTTACCGTGGCACCGACCTACAGCTTCCCCGGATGTCCTACCTGCACAGCCGCTTCCTATACCCGAACTCTGCTCACATCCGCTGCCCACGGGTGAGACAGAAACCGGCACTGAGAACAGAGGACTGCAATCTGGGGCTCCCAGATCCTCCCTGTGCCTCTGGGGATGCCTGAAGGAGCTAATTGAGGCAGGCTCTACTTCTAGCGTCGGGCACTTCACTTTTTTTTTTTTATATGTAAAGGCAATACCCCGCTGCTCTGGATTTAATAGCCCTGCTAGGACCAACCAGTGAAAAAAACAACACTTTCCTGCGTCTACACTACACTAACACTGTATTCCTTTTCGTCTCTTAGGGAGCCTGTCAGCCACGTCCTATCCAGCTGCTGAGGACTGAAAGACTGAGTCTCTGACACCAGAGGGAGCTTGATGGGCTGTCAGCAAGACTTTGAGTTTTCAGTCCTCAGCTGCTGGAGGAGGTTGACTACCCTCACAGTTCCTGGACTGGCCCGGAGAGACGAAGAGGAAGAAGGTCCTAGAAATGTGCCTCTGGAAAGAAGAGTGAGTAGCAAGAGGAATGTGTGGTATCAGAGGCTGAAGAGCGCATTCTATAAAGCTGGAGGATATTTCAAGCTAGCAAAACCTGCATTCGTTGCTGGTACAGTCTGACAGGAAAGCGTCATCGTTCTAAACGTCCAGCAAGTCAAGATAAAATTAAGCAAACTCCAAACCGCACTTCATCGTACCATCTGTGGTTAAAGGCTGCCTCATTTTCATGCTTCCTTTGTCCTTCCTCCCCACATATAGGATGTTGTGAAATGACTTATCACTTGCTGAGTACATTCTTCTAAATAAAAAAAATTGAAGTTACAAAAATACCAACACTGCAGCACGCTGTGCATTTCAAGCTAAAGAAGGAATAATTAGACCTTACCTGCTAACTGTCTTTCCTTGAGTCCCTCCAGTCCAGTCCAGGTCCCGCCCGGTTCTTCTCAGCATATGCCTGGTTTCTATTGGTCTTGTTGTAGGGTCTAGACCAGTGATGGCTAACCTTTTTGAGCCCGAGTGCCCAAACTGCCGCACAAAACCAAAGAATTTCCTCAAAGTGCCAGCACGTCAATTAAACCTTAACAACAAGATTTTAGTATCTAAAAACTCTTTATAAAGTTGCCTGAACTATGTAACATCATTTGTAAAGGTTGGAATCTTTGTATTGTCAGAGAATCAATTTGATTCACAATCCTTTGGTTTTCATTTCAATTTATTGGCAATTTATAATGTTTTAATGATTTCATTCAATTTAATGAATTTAGGAAGAATTTGATTCAGTTACACAATATATTTTAAATGTATTATTCACATAACATGTCAAATGTATCCTGAGTAAAAAAAAGATAAACTTCTTAAAACTGTTAACTGTGTCAGGACTCGGTGTGTATTCCCAAAGAATCTATACATGAAAAAAATTAATGTGATGTTTGTTGTTGCATGCATGCTGATAACTTGTCAAAGAGATATCTTTCTACCTTTTGTGCATTTTTTTCCAGTTGCAATTGCTCCAGCCACTTTCTTCTGGTTTCTTCATGTTTTCTGCTAACTCTCCATCATCTGCTGTCCATTTGTCCTTTCTTCTCTCTTCTAGTTTTTTTTTCCATTCTCTCTCTCTGCATCCGCTTTAACATACTAATCTTTCTCCTTTTGCTCTTTCCTCATTCCTATTTCATCCACTCAAATTTTACCCCTCCATCCTCAATCCCCACTTACTCTCCCAATACCCGGCCAATTGTAGATTTTTTATCCCTCCCACACAAAATATTTTTCCCCTCTCCATTTTACTCTCCCAGCCCCATCCCATTCTAATCCTCCCCCAACATCAGCTCCCTTCTAGTTCCAGCCTCACCCAGCATCCATTCCCTTCTAGTCCCTGCCTCAGCCCATTTCCAGTCCTAGCCCCCCATCAGCCCATTTCCAGTCCTAGCAACCCCCCAACCCAATACCAGTCCTAGCCCCCCCATCAACCCACTTCCAGTCCTAACCCCATCAACCCATTTCCAGTCAGCCCCCCATAGCCCATTGCCAGTCCTAACCCCCCCATCAGCCCACAGCCCATTACCAGTCCTAACCCCATCAGCCCACCTCAAGTCCTAACCCCTCCCTATCAGCCCATTTCCTGTCCTAGCCCCCCCCATAGCCCATTATCAGTCCTAACCCCCAGCTATAGCCCATTACCAGATTGCCGCCATCAGCCAACAGACCATTTCCATTCTTAACCCCCATAGCCCATTTCCAGTTCTAACCCCCCCAACAGCCCACAGCCCATTACCAGTCCTAACCCCATCAACCCACCTCAAGTCCTAACCCCTCCCCATCAGCCCATTTCCTGTCCTAGCCCCCCCATAGCCCATCAGCACTCCTAACCCCCCCCAGCTCCCCCATAGCCCATCAGAACTCCTAACCCCCCCAGCCCCCCATAGCCCATCAGCACTCCTAACCCCCCCAGCCCATCAGCACTCCTAACCCCCCCCAGCCCCCCATAGCCCATCAGCACTCCTAACCCCCCCCAGCCCATCAGCACTCCTAACCCCCCCAGCCCATCAGCAATCCTAACCCCCCCCCAGCCCAGCCCAGCCCAGCCCATCAGCAATCCTAACCCCCCCCAGCCCAGCCCAGCCCAGCCGAGGGAATTTTTTTTTTTTTAAAGCTGTCTTCTCCCGCTGCCGGGGCCGCCGCGGCAGAATCGAGTGTGCCGCGGGGCCCCCCCTGCCCAGCACAGCCTGCCCTCCCCCTCTATCCGCTCTCTCGTCGCAGCTCACAGTGACACGTGCCGGCTTTCAGAGCGCGAAGGGATTAGTTTCCCTTTCGCGGCTCTGTTAAGCCCGCGGGGGCTGATGGGAACTTCCCATCAGCCCCCGCGGGCTTAACAGAGCAGCGAGGGAGAAACTCTTCCCTCGCTCTCTGAAAGCCGGCGCGTGTCACTGTGAGCTGCGACGAGAGAGCGGATAGAGGGGGAGGGCAGGCTGTGCTGGGCAGTGGGGGCCCCGCGGCACACTCGATTCTGCCGCGGCGGCCCCGGCAGCGGGAGAAGACAGCTTTTTTTTTTTTTTAAATTTTACTTGCGGACCTTCCCGCGTGCCAGCTGCAAGGCCTTCGCGTGCCACAGCTGGCACGCGTGCCATAGGTTCGCCATCGCTGGTCTAGACCATTGGGGGTGTCTGGCTTGAGGGGAAGATTCCCATAAGAATTTCAGCTGTTAAAGTAGGGGATCTTCATGGATTCCGTATGGGCAAATATGACCTTGATGTTATTTTTTTGTCCTGTTTCTGTTCCACTTGTTTATAGTTGGCATTCCTGGCCAAAATGATTTTAAAAAAAAAAAGTAAAAAAAATGTGGTTTGCTTTCATTGGTTCTGCTTTGCTACTCGGTTACTGACTCTTGGGCTCCAAAGGAGGAGCTATTCAACTGAGAGCAAGAAAGGGCATTGCCAGAAAATACAAGCAAATCGCAAACTGCTTTACAACAGTGGCCAGCGCATAGTACAGAACTCTATAGTCATGAACACAGTAAAGACAGTCAGTATTCACTCCCCTCCTCTACTGCGGTATATATTATTCAGGGGCCTGTTTGTTAAAATGCACTAAGTTAGTACACAGTGAGTCCACAAAATGAGCATGGGAGGTGTATAGATCTCGTGGAGGCATGCCCAGGATGTCACCCTGCAGTTACCGCGGGGAGACATATCTCACCACACTAAGGGGCCAGTACATCTAACATGAATAAACTTACCACCAGCCACTAAGGAGGTGCTAAGTGCACCCGCTCAATTGCAGTTAGCGCATGCCAATGACAGCTGCACTAAACTCAATGTACCATCAGTGCCCACGTTCTGCCCCTAGGCTGCTCAGTCACGCCCCTTCCCACGCTAACCTTTAGCATAGGAGTTTTACCACACAGCCCTATGCTGTTGGCCATTAGCACGGTTTAGTAAAGATGCCCTTCAATGCGGAAGATGTGAAGAAGGAGGCCACAATGGTAACAGAGACCAGAAGTTAAACATAAGAATACTTTGACACAGGCACAAAACTACATTTCACAGAGAACACCTCCATGGACCAGGCCACTGCATCAAAGCCGTAATAAACTCTGGAATTCATTACCGGAGATGTAGTAAAAGCTGTTAGTGTAGCTGGGTTTAAAAGAGGTTTGGACAAGTTCCTGGAGGAAAGGTCCATAAACCATTATTAAAGAGGACCCAGGAAATCCACTGCTTACCCCAGGGTGAACATTGTGGAATCTGGGTGCCTTTCCTTTTTGGGAACCTGCGAGGTACTTGCAACCTGAATTGGCCACTGTTGGAAAAAGGGATACTGAGCTTGATGGACCTTGATCTGACCCAGTATGGCATTTCTTCTGTTCTTAAGCTGAAGCAGTGGTAGTGAAAGCAAATACGGCCATCAGCTGTGGATTCTGGTGTGCCAAACGTAACAAACTGAGCAGACTACATGGGCCTTTATGACCATGGTCTGACACTGTTATCCACTTAGTGCTATTAGTGCAATCTCTAGCATCAGAACAGCAGCAGTTCCATTCACCTGAACTGGCATTAGCCTGCGGGATGAACCAAAGCAGCTTTCACACACTGGTAATGTTCAGGATGTGATTTCACCTATGGTCTTTCTCCCATTGCAATAAATCAGAAACATCCTATTTTCAAAATAGTCCTTTCTTATGGTCCCATTTTTAAGAGTTTGTCAAAAGGAATGAAAGGGAATAAACTTTCTGGAATACACATTTCTCCCAAGAAAACTAAACTAAAAAAGGGAAAATCAAATTAATTATTTATAAAAAAAAATGTGTTAACATTGCTGTTTGAAGTCTATCTTGAATAAATTATTATACTAGCTTGCTATGTCTAGCTCCATCTGCTGAAAAATAAACATATATGTAAAACCATCATATATGTAAAAGTGTGCAGTTATCAGCACTGGGAAGCTGGTGCCAAAATTCTGTACCGTGGGAACTCCACACACTGATTGCCAAATAAAAAATGAGGAACTGGTATGCTTTAGATTTATTATAGATTCATTTTTCTGTTTAGAAGCTATTTGCTTTCTAAATCAATATCAAATATAAATCAATGTCCCAGCCCTGCCATTGCAGCATATATGCAACAACTAAAACATTTTGCTAGTCAGGACAGTAGTAATTTTTCTCTGAATAGTGACTCATGTATGGGGTTTCATAAAAATCAGGTGAGATCTGCATTCAAATCAAAAACACAGAATTCAGAGCCCTGGTGAGTTACTGGAGACTTTCCTTCACCCTTTGATCCTATTTTGCATATTATTAACCCTGTCATATATCAAGATTCCCTAAGATCTTTTCTACAACAAAATACTATATTGATTAATTATTTTACCAAATGCTGAGCCTCAAAACTTTCCAAACACACAGCTAAATACATTCAGTATGCTCTCTCCTTAAACCCTACACCCTATATATTTTCCATTATAGTACCTTAACATACACCACTTATTTAGATCAGAAGTGCACAATGCTAAATGAAAAACAGATTATATCTAGTTGGATTTTCTTGAAAAACAGGATGACCAAAATGGACTGCTTGGGGGCTGTTTTCCCCCTTTTGAATCCACTCTGTCGTGGTTAGATCGAGGCGTCTGCGGAAGTAGCCCCTTCCTTGTTTGTGCTGAAGATGACAAGGAGGTGGGGGGGGGGGGAGAATAGCCCCAACTCCTTTGCTCCTTTCCTCTCTGCAAAGTGCACGCCGCAGAGACAGCTTCGCTCTGGGGTAGGATCGCATGTGCATAATGCTTCGACTTGCTTAGCTATAGCTGCGTTACTTGATCCGTTCACTTAACGGACGATGCTAAAACCCCGAGCCCGTAAGGCAAAACACGGCACCCCCCTTCCGCAACAGCAACCAGGTTCTACAAAAGCTCCAAATGGCTAACAACGTTTCCAAAAGCAGAAGAGACCATGCAGTAAATTATGATAAAAAGAAAATAAAAGAGGGAGAGAGAGAGAGATGCTCACCTGGTCCAGTCCTTTAAAAGGGTTGTGGTGTCGCCCGGGTAAAAAGCCTTCGAAGATATCAGAACAAGGAGGGCAGCGAGCAGTCGATGCTGGACCCGGCGGTGAAGCTGGGGGAGTGTGTGTACATCAGCATGCAGGATGCACGATCCGATTATCCACACCCCAGCCCCAATATGCACGATCCGATCACCCACACCCCGGCACCAGCATGCGCGATCTGATCATCCACCCAACAGCATGCATGCACGCGATCCGATCATCCACGCACCAGAACCAGCATGCGAGTTCAGATCCGCTATCCGCACAAAACCCCAGCAGAGCACAGAGCAGCTACTGCAGCGGGACGGATCCGGCCAGTGCGCTGAGAGCGAGCCACCAGACCAGACGTAACCGTATTTTTCTGCCCACTGCTTACGGCTACTCCTGCGGCTAACGCCACTCAACTGTTGTAATTTGCCTCCCTGCTTCTATCTTCACATGCTTGCTTTTTTTTTTTTTCAATAACTTTATTGAATGCTTGACTTAGGCACACGTTGGCGGACTATAACAGAGGAACCAAAAAGATTAAGGTAACAAGAAACTAAAAATAAATCTCAGTCTAAGAACTGGAGGCACAGACACGGTCACGATAAAAATCCATAGTTTTAAAAGCGCAATTGCTTTATTCAACTACACCGACCTCTTGCAGCTCTATACAATAGACATTTATGATGGAGAAAACAAACACTAGGAAAGAGCTGTTATTACATAGCATGCCAGATGTTAAACTGTTTATCATTTTGGGGGTAATTTTTTAAGGGATTTAGCATTGCAAAACAGCATTTCGAGGGTAATTTTATAAACTCCCATGTCAATAACGTGTTTTTATTCAGGTCATGTACATATGTACTTTATAAAATACTAGCATAAATGGCTAAAAACACATATTAAAGTATGACCGTTTACACCTATATTTGTAAGAAATGCACATTAATTATAGCATTTTATAATTTGTGTGCATAACCTTAGAGTGTGCCCATGCATTCCACCAAATCTGCCCACCTTAGAGTGTGCCCATGCATTCCACTAACTCTGCCCATTTGCATGCTCAGTGTGAGAGTACACAGAATTGAATGTGCATGCATACTTATAGAATCAGAACTGTGCCATTTACTAGCGTATATGAGCAAAATAGACAGATTTATATGCATTGCTCATGTTTAAATCTTGGCTTATTAGAAAATGATTGTGTTTAAGTACATGCCCTTATGTTGTTGTTGTTGTTAAGTGCTGTCGAGTCGGTGTCGACTCATAGAGACCCTCTGGATAGTTGTCCTAAATTGTGTTCAGTCTTCAGTCAGGCGGCTCATTGTTGACAGACTAAAGCGTTAGCTGCTGTTATTGTATCGATCCATATCATTGCTGGCCTTCTTCTTTTGTGTTGACCTTCTATCTTGCCAAGCATGTCTTTCTCTAATGATCTCTCTCTTCGCATGATGTGTCTAAAGTATGGAAGTCAAAGTCTTGTCATCTGAGCTTTTAAAGAAAGCTTAGCTTTGATCTCCTCTAGTACTGACTGGTTTATTCTTCGGGCAGTCCTTCGTATACGCAGTATTCGCTGCCAACACCATAATTCATAGGCATCAATTTTCTTCCTATCTTTTTCACTGTCCAGCTTTTGCATCCATGAAAATACCATGGCTTGAACAAGTTGAATCTTTGTATGGAGAGAGACATCTCTGCTCTTGAGAATCTTGTCTAGGTCTTTCATAGCCATTCTGCCAAGAGCAATGCGTCATTGGATTTCTTGACTGCTTGTTGCTTCTTTATTGATAGTTGATCCAAGTAGGTTAAAGTTGTCCACGATTTCAATTTCTTCTCCTTCAACGATGAATTTATTGACTTTGCCAGTTGTCATGATCTTTGTCTTCTTTACATTAAGGTGCAGGCCCATTTTAAGACTATGTTCTTTGATTGTGAGAAGCAAATGTTTCAGATCATTTTCACTTTCAGCCAATAATGTGGTATCATCAGCATAGCGAAGGTTGTTGATCTTCCACCAATCTCCACACCTCAGTTGTCTTCATACAATCTTGCTTCTCTGATGATTTCTTCTGCACATAAATTAAACAGATGGGGGAAAGTATGCAGCCTTGTCGTACACCTTTGCTTATTTTAAACCATTCTGTTTCTCCTTGTTCCGTTCAAACTGTTGCTTCTTCATCAATGTACAGATTGTGCAAGAGAATGATCAAGTGTTGTGGTATACCCATGCTTCTTAATGTGGCCCAGAGTTTCTCATCGTTTACACAGTCAAAGGCCTTGCTGTAGTCGATAAAGCACAAATAGATATCCTTTTGGTATTCTTTAGTCTTTTCAAGGATCCATCTCACATCCCCGATGATGTCTCGCGTTCCTTACCCTTTCCTGAACCCTGCTTGCACTTGTAGTCCTTGTTCCAGGTATGGTTGTAGCCTCTGTTGAATAATCTTCAGCAGGGGCGGCCCAAGGGGCCATGTGCGGAGACTCGGTGTGGGGTCTCATTTGCATAAGAGCCTCATTTGCATAAACATTTGCATAATGTTACCATATACTAACTTTTAGTAAACATGCTTCTTAATGAGTGTATGGATAATGAAAGACTAAAATATTTCTACATTACTATAATCTAGTGCCAAATGACAGACACATTAGGAGCTACTACGTACACTGCCCATTCAGAACCAATAGCAAACCCGCTGTATCCTAACAGCACTACCAGGACTCACAAGGCACCATACTCTATCTATCAAAAGGCAACACTGCAAATATTAAACCAATACATTTCAGAGAATAACAATACATGACCTACTGGGGAAAGAGAACAAGTGGTAATGTCAAATAGGAATTACATAAACAGAATACCTCAGCTCAGTTACACATGCAGAACATAGACCATCACCAAACAAGGAATCACAATTTAGAAACAGGAAGACAATAATTAAACTGGGAACCCCAAAAGCCAAACTTGGAATGTACAACAACACTGTACAAATACAACTATAAATTAATTTCCTTTTGTACTAAACAAAGCACAGACATTAATGATGCACATTTACCAGAGCTGACATATTCCAGTTAATAAATTCAAAATAAAGAGATATTTTTCTACCTTTTGTGCATTTTTTTTCAGTTGCAATTGCTCCAGCCACTTTCTTCTGGTTTCTTCATATCTTCTGCTAACTCTCCATCGTCTGCTGTCCATTTGTCCTTTCTTCTCTCTTCTAGTTTTTTTCCATTCTCTCTCTACATCTGCTTTAACATACTAATCTTTCTCCTTTTGCTCTTTCCTCATTCCTATTTCATCCACTCAAAGTTTACCCCTCCATCCTCAGTCCCCACTTACTTTCCCAATACCCGGCAATTGTAGGTTTGTCTTCCCTCCCACACAAAATATGTTTCCTCTCTCCATTTCACTCTCCCAGCTCCATCCCATTCTAATCCTCCCCCAACATCAGCTCCCTTCTAGTTCCAGCCCTACCCAGCATCCACTCCCTTCTAGTCCCCGCATCAGCCCATTTCCAGTCCTAGCCCCCCATCAGCCCATTTCCAATCCTATCCTAGCCACACCATCAGCCCATTTCCAGTCCTAGCTCCCCCATCCATTTCCAGTCCTATCTGAGTCCCTCCATCAGCTCATTTCCAACCCCAGCCCCCCATCAGCCCATTTCTAGTCCTTTCCTGGCCCCACCATTAGCCCATGTCAAATCCTAGCTCCCCTCCACACAGCCCATTTCCAATCCAAGCCCCCCATGAGCCTACTTCCAGTTCTAGCCCCTCCATGAGTCCATTTCAATCCAAGCCCCCACCACAGCCCATTTCCAATCTTAGCACCCCCCAATAGCCCATTTCCAGTCCTATCCTAGCCCCTCCATCAGCCCATTTCCTGTCCTAGCTCACCCCCCCCCCCCCCCACACACACACTCAGTCCATTTCCAGGCCTAGCTCCCTCCCCTCACAGCCCATTTCCATTCCAAGCTCCCCTCCCCATTAGCTATTTGGAGTTCAAGCCCCCCCCCTTCCACTCAGCCCATTTCCATTCCAAGCCCCCGTCCCCATCAGCTATTTGCAGTTCAAGCCCCCCCCTTCCACTCAGCCCATTTCTAGTTCTAGCAACCCCCAGCCCATTACCAGTCCTAGCCCCCATAGCCCATTACCAGTCCTAAGCCCCCCATCAGCCCACTTCCAGTCCTAACCCCTTCATCACCCCGTTTTCAGTCTTAGCCCCCCCATAGCCCATTACCAGTCCTAAGCCCCCATCAGCCCACTTCCAGTCCTAAGCCCCCCAAAGCTCATTACCAGTCCTAACCCCCCATCAGCCCACTTCCAGTCCTAACCCCCCCCCCCTCAGCCCATTTCCAGTCTTAGCCCCCCCATAGCCCATTACCAGTCCTTTCCCCCCCCCCCATCAGGCCACTTCCAGTCCTAACCCTCCCATCAGCCCATTTCCAGTTTTAGTCCCCCCCCCATACAACATTCTGCATCAGCCCATAGATTAAAAAAAACAAACTGGCTGCTGCCAACAAGATTCTACTGAAGATCAGGGCCAGCCCGTCCATTGAGCAAGAATGTTGTTTGCACAGAGCCCCATGTTTCAGGGGGCCCCACGCAAACAACATTCTGCATCAGTCCATAGATCAGCGATGGCGAACCTATGGCACGCGTGCCAGCTGTGGCACGCGAAGGCCTTGCAGCTGGCACGCGGGAAGGTCCGCATTCAAAAGGTCCCAAATTTAAAAAAAAAAAAAACCAAACAAAGCGGCTGCTTCTGCCGCGGCAGCCTCAAGAGCTCTGCCGCGGGGCCCCCCCCTGCCCGGCAGAGCCTCCCTGCATCATCTACCTTCAAGTCGCAAAACGCGGGCTTCTTTCAGAGCCGCGAGAGTTTCCTTTCTCGCGGCTCTCCCGCGAGAAAGGAAACTCTCGCGGCTCTGAAAGAAGCCCGCGTTTTGCGACTTGAAGGTAGATGATGCAGGGAGGCTCTGCCGGGCAGGGGGGGGGGCCCCGCGGCAGAGCTCTTGTGGCTGCCGCGGCAGAGCTCTTGAGGCTGCCGCGGCAGAAGCAGCCGCTTTGTTTGGGTTTTTTTTTTTTAATTTGGGATGATAGGGGGGAAGGGGGTTTAGGACTGGTAATGGGCTATGGTGGGGAGGCTAAGACTGGAAATGGGCTGATGGGGGGGGGGTTAGGAATGGAAATTGGCCATGGGGGGCTAAGACTGGAAAGGGGCTGATGGGGGGGGGGTTAGGACTGGTAATTGGCCATGGGGGGGGGGCTAAGACTGGAAAGGGGCTGATGGGGGGGTTAGGACTGGTAATTGGCCGGGGGGGGGGGTAGGACTGGTAAATGGCCGGGGGGGGGGTTTGGGAGGGTTAATGGCCCGGGGGGGGGGGTAGGACTGGAAAGGGGCTGATGGGGGGGTTAGGACTGGTAATTGGCCAGGGGGGGGGGTAGGACAGGTAATTGGCCAGGGGGGGGGGTTAGTAATGGTAATTGGCCGGGGGTAGGACTGGTAATTGGCCATGGGGGGGGCTAAGACTGGAAAGGGGCTGATGGGGGGGGGTTAGGACTAGTAATTGGCCATGGGGGGTGCAAATGCAGGAAGTGGGCTTGTGATGGTGATTGTGATGGTTATGGTGATTTTGGGGGGGTTAGGACTAGTAATGGGCTATTGGGGGGGGAAAAGACTGGAAATGGGCTGATGGGGGGGTTAGGACTGGTAATGGGCTGATGGGGGGGTTAGGACTGGTAATGGGCTATGGGGGGGCTAAGACTGGAAATGGGCTGAGTGGAAGGAGGGCTTGAACTGCAAATAGCTGATGGGATTGGGGCTTGGAATGGAAATGGGTTGTGAGGGGGAGGGAGCTAGGACTGGAAATGGGTGAGGGGGGGCTAGGACAGGAAATGGGCTGATGGAGGGGCTAGAATAGGACTGGAAATTGACTGTTGGGGGGGTGCTAAGATTGGAAATGGGCTGTGGTGGGGGTTTGGATTGAAATGGACTCATGAAGGGGCTAGAACTGGAAGTAGGCTCATGGGGGGCTTGGATTGGAAATGGGCTGAGTGGAGGGGAGCTAGGATTTGACATGGGCTGATGGTGGGGCTAGGAAAGGACTAGAAATGGGCTCATGGGGGGCTGGGTTTGGAAATGAGCTGATGGAGGGACTCGGATGGGACTGCAAATAGATGGGGGAGCTAGGACTGGAAATGGGCTTATGGGGGGTTAGGACTGGAAGTGGGTTGATGAGGGGGGGCTAGGACTGGTATTGGGTTGGGAGGTTGCTAGGACTGGAAATGGGTTGGGGGGCTGCTAGGACTGGAAATGGGCTGATGCAGGGACTAGAAGGGAATGGATGCTGGGTGAGGCTGGAACTAGAAGGGAGCTGGTGTTGGGGGAGGATTAGAATGGGATGGGGCTGGGAGAGTAAAATGGAGAGGGGAAAAATATTTTGTGTGGGAGGGATAAAAAATCTACAATTGGCCGGGTATTGGGAGAATAAGTGGGGATTGAGGATGGAGGGGTAAATTTTGAGTAGATGAAATAGGAATGAGGAAAGAGCAAAAGGAGAAAGATTAGTATGTTAAAGCAGATGTAGAGAGAGAATGGAAAAAAAAAAACCAAGAAGACAGAAGAAAGGACAAATGGACAGCAGATGGAGAGTTAGGAGAAGACACGAAGAAACCAGAAGAAAGTGGCTGGAGCAATTGCAACTGAAAAAAAATGCACAAAAGGTAGAAAAATATCTCTTTATTTTGAATTTATTAACTGGAATATGTCAGCTCTGGGAAATGTGCATCATTAATTTTTGCGCTTTGTTTAGTACAAGAGGAAATTAATTTATAGTTTTATTTCTACAGTGTTGTTGTATATTCCAAGTTTGGCTTTTGGGGTTCCCAGTTTAATTATTGTCTTCCTGTTTTTAAATTGTGATTCCTTGTTTGGTGATGGTCTGTTCTGCATGTGTAACTGAGCTGAGGTATTCTGTTTATATAATTCCTATTTGACATTGCCACTTGTTCTTTCCCCAGTAGGTCATGTATTGTTGTTCTCTGAAATGTATTGGTTTAATATTTGCAGTGTTGCCTTTTGATAGTTAGGGTATGGTGCTTTGTGAGTCCTGGTAGTACTGTTAGGATACGGCGGGTTTGCTATGGGTTCTAAATGGGCAGCGTTTGTAGTAGTTCCTAATGTGCCTGGCGGTTGGTACTGGATTATAGTAATGTAGAAACCTTTTAGTCTTTCTTTATCCATATACTCATTAAGAGGCATGTTTACTAAAAGTTAGTGTATGGTAACATTATGCAAATATTTATGCAAATGAGGCACCTTATGCAAATGAGGCTTTAATGGACGTGCTGGCACTTTGAGGAAATTCTTTGGTTTTGTGCGGCAGTTTGGGCACTCGGGCTCAAAAAGGTTAGCCATCACTGCCATAGATTAAAAAAAAATCAAGCGTCCCGCGGGCCCCCCCGCCCCCAGCCTGACAGAGCCCTCCCAGCATTAGCTCTATCAGCAGTGGCTTTCAGAGCCTGTCATAGAGCGGATGCTAATGAAAGTGAAGACTTAGAAAAAAACGCTGTCTTTCACAAAACAAATGATGTGCAGAAGATGCAATTGCCCTGCAGCGCAGCTAGAGGGAGCAGGCAAAAACTTACAGAGGCTGAGTTAACACACCCGGCTGATGATTCTGCAGAAGTTAATCAGCTGCACCTGAAAAGTAGCCCGGGGAACTCAAACGTAGAATGCCTTTATAAGCAGAAGCCTAGTGCAGGAGCAGAGAGAAGGAGGAGAAGGGGAGCTGAGACAGCCAGGAACAGCAGCCCAGCCAGGTCAAGCAGTGCAGCCAAGACAAGCAGCACAACAAGGACAGCAGGAGCTGGAAGAGGAGCAGGAAGAGCCAGAGAGAAAAACGGGCCGTGGAGAGTCAGTCCGGAGAGAGACGTGGTAGCAGGAGACCTCAGAGGTAAAGAGCTCAGAAGGAGAGAGCCATACCTGGAGAGAGGCCTACGCTCATCAGAAGACTCTGGAACAGGATTGAAAGGCTCCAGAAGGAAAGGTACTGATAGCAGAGTTACCTATACCAGGAAGCAAGGAAGTCTGGGTTCCTCACCAGGTTTTCCTAGGCTACAGAAAGGTCAAGCGGTGCCTAGCAGCTTCCAAGAGAAAGTCTGCCAATGAGACTGTGTCCTGAGAGAAGTGCCTGAGAAGGAAAACTCCAGTTATACCGGCTACAGGAAGCCACGGTATGGTGACACTTTATTCATAAAGAGAAGCTCAGCTCCTAGAAGCTCTTGCAAAGCAGATATCCAGTTTGAAAGGAAAAGAAGCAGGCCAGAGTTTTATAAACCAGGACGTAAGGGCATAGCAACAAGCCATGCTTATCTGAGAGCCCTAGAACAGCCTTACTGGAAACAAGGGAACAGAAACAGTGACTGGCAAACTATAGCGGCCGGGGAAAGCTCCAAGTCAGAGGGAGATAACAATGACCCATAGCCCATGCAGATAGCGCTTGAGGACCCTATTCCCTTATCTCAAGACGAATTAATGGATTGCTCCATTTGTATTGCAGGCAGTTTTGAATCACTCCCTGAACTGTGAGTTATACAGACATTGCTTTGAGAATACTCATGTTTGTGTTGAATGAAAGAGGAATGTTCACTCCTTTGTTTTGCTCTAAAGTTTGAAAGAATCCTGGGTTAAATCCTACAAGCAACTGTGAAGTTTGTAACAGTTTACCTCTTTACTTATGTTGTGGTGGAAGCCTGAAGAGAAGGACTTTCTGTATTTCTGTATCTCAGCGAACCTTTTGCGTTAAAAGGGAAATAAAAGCCTTATTTACCTTCTACTTGGCATACACAATTTATTCACATAAGGAGCAGGACTACAAAGACCAAGATACCCTTGGCCTTAAAAGAGCCCTCTACTCCCAGAAAATAATAATATGCACAACCTACCCTTACAGTCACTGGCCACTAGGGGGGTTGATGACAAGCCGCAAATACAGAGTTTCCCTTTCTCGCTGCTCTGTTATGCCCGCCGGGGCTGATGGGAAATAGGAAGTCCCATCAGCCCCGGTGGGCTTAACAGAGCCGCGAGAGAGAAACTCTCTCTTCACGGCTCTGAAAGCCGCCGCTGATAGAGCTGATGCCGGGAGGGCTCTGCTGGGCAGGGGGGCCCTGCGGGACGCTTGATTCTGCTGCTGCCACGACAGCAGCGGCAGCAGCAACCAGTTTCTTTTTTTAATCTATGGGCTGATGCAGAATGTTGTTTGCACGGGGCCCCCTGAAACGTGGTGCCCTGTGCAAACAACATTCTTGCTCAATGGACGGGCTGGCCCTGATCTTCAGTAGAATCTTGCTGGCATGTGGGATCAGAGCGATTGTGCAATAATTTCCACAGTCACTTGGATCACCTTTCTTTAGTATTGGTATAAACACAGATCTTTTCCAGTCAGTTGGCCATGATGTTGTCTTCCAAATATTTTGGCAGAGTCTTGTAAGTATGGTAACAGCTGCATCAGAATGGTAATACTTCTATGGGAAAGCCATCAATGCCTGGTTCTTTATTTTTTGATAAAGCTTTCAATGCTGCTTCAACTTCTTCTTTCATTACCAATGGTTCCGGATCATAAGGTACAGGTTGAAACAGCTGTTGGTCCACTTGGTCTTTATCATATAAAAACTCTGTATATTTTTTCTACCTTTTCTTGATCTTCTCAGCATCATTCAACATAGAACCTTGAGCATCTTGTAGCATTCCAATTCGAGGCTGGAATGTTTTCTTTAACTCTCGTAGCTTTACTTCCTGCTTCTATTTCCTTGTATGTGTCATTGTAGTTCTTTTCCTTGTCCTGTCTTGCTGCACGTTGGAAATCTCTGTTGAGTTCTGCGATTTATCTTTCTTTCTCCTCTGGCTTTAGCTTCTCTGCGTTTCTGGGCAATTTTCAGAGTTTCTTCCATCATCCATTTTGGCCTTTTTGCTTTTTCACCTTTTGTAGAGACATTTCGCTTTCTTCCAACACAACCTTCTTGATGTCATTCCATAACTCTTCTGGAGCTCTGTCATTTGTATCTAAAGCAGCAAATCGATTTTGCAGGCAGTCTTTAAATTCCAGTGGTATATTCTCAAGGTCATATTTTGCTACATTCATGAATGGCTTACTCTTTTTCAGCTTTAGCTTGAGTTTGCATACCAGTAGTTGGTGGTCTGTTCCACAGTCAGTGCCAGGTTTTGTCTTTTTTAATGTTATAGAGCTTTTCCATCATTGACTTCCACAGATGTAGTCAATTTGATTTTTGTACAATCCATTGGGTGAAGTCCATGTGTACAGTCGCCGCTTGTGTTGCTGGAAGAAGGTGTTTGAGATGAATAGATCGTTGGTCTTGCAGAATTCTATCAGTCTTTCTCCAGCTTTATTTCTGTTGCCAAGTCCATATTTTCCAACCACTTTGCCTTCTTTTTTGTTGCCAACTTTTGCGTTCCATTCACCCATGGCTATCAAGATATCCTGTTTGCATGTTCTGTCAATTTCAGCTTGTACTTGTTCATAGAACTCATCAATTTCATCCTCTTCTGCAGCTGTTGTTGAGGCATATACTGGAATTATAGTTGTATTGATAGGCATTCCTCGTAGATGAATAGAGATTAAGCATTCACTGACTGCATTGTCCGTTCTTACAAGTTTCTTCTTTATTATAAATGCAACAGCATTTCTTCTTTGTCTTTCATTTCCAGCATAATAGACCATGTGATCATCTGATGCAAAGTGCCCAATGCTAGTCCATTTCAATTCGCTGAAACCCAACAGATCATGCCCTTATAGGCTCTTGTAAAAATTGCCCTCAGTTATATGCATGTAAAAGGTAGGTGCACAGAAACAGAGCACCTGATTTTATGCATAGGTGATTCTGGGGGAGGAAAATGCTTGGAGTGAGGGTGGTTTGGACAAATGCGGGCAACTATTTTCTCTGGGGTAATTTCAAAGAAGTACATAGGCCCTTTGTCACCTTTATAAAACAATTCCATACAACTGTCACATAGACAATTATTAGGTGCAAAATAGAAACAGAAACATAGAAACATGATGACAGAAAAAGACCACATGGCCTTTCTTGTCTGCCCTTCCATATCAACCACTACAACAGTCCCCTTTTTTCCTTTAGAGATCCTCTGTGTTTGTCCCATGATTCTTTCAATTCAGATACTGTCCTCATCTCTACTACCTCCACTGGGAGACTATTTCACAGATCCACTACTCTGTCTGTAAAGAAATATTTCCGCATATCACTCCTGAATCTATCCCCTTTCACCCTCATCCAATGTCCCCTCATAGCAGAGCTTGCTTTCAATTGAAAGAGGCTCTCCTCCTACACATTTATGCTACGGAAGTATTTAAACGTCTCAGTCATACCACATCTATCCTGCCTTTCCTCTAAGGAGTACATATTAAGATCCTTAAGTCTATCCTCATATGCTTTATAATGAAGACCACTAACCATTTTTGTAGCCATCCTCTGTATCGACTCCAGCCTGCTTATATCCTTTTGAAGGTGCAGTCTCCAGAATTGCACACAATGCTCCAAATGAGGTTGCACCAAAGACTTATACAGAGGCACTATCACCTCCTTTCTTCTGCTGGCCATTCCTCTCCCTATTCACCCAAGCTTTTGCTGTCGCCTCTTCTATCTGTTTAGCTACTTTAAGATCATCAGACACAATCATGCCTAGGTCCCGTTCTTCTTTAGTGGACAAAAGTACTTCACCCCCTATACTATATCGCTCCCTTGGATTGCTGCAGCACAAATGCATGACCTTGCATTTTTTAACATTAAGGGGCATGTTTACTAAACTGCGTTAACGTAGCAGCGGCTACATTAAGGCGCATTATGTAACGTTAAGGCGCCTTAACGGCATGTTACGTTACGTTAACGTGCTTTAACGTTACATAACACGCCTTAACTTTCCCGGACACGGTAAGTCCCGCAGAGGGTGGAGAGAGGGCGGAGAGAAGGGGTCAATGTGCGGGGAGTGGGCAGGGAAAGGCCCCTTCCACACTAACATGGGGAAATGAAGGGCTGAATCCTAACGCAACTGAAAACCTGGCATTAGCACACATGTGCAAGAGAGAGAAACCAGTTCTGTGTCAGCAAAGTACAGCATAGGCAGGGAGCCCCAGAAAAGTGATAGTAGTGCTACATTTGCATCAACAACATAGTGGCCAAGTATGAAAGGCCACTATGGTGACAGTGTGAATGGGGCATAGGGTGCTGCAGGCAGGACATGTAGTGGGGGCAGCTGTGGCACAGAGCTGACCAGATGGAAGCCTAGGTGACACATAGGAACACAGACATGAGAAATCAGCAAGACAGACACTGACCAAAGCAAAACACAAGCCACAAATACCCTGACCACCCTAGCCAATAGTTGCCAGGGCACACACCGGACATCCTCCCAGCCACCCGTCCCCCATGTGGAAGGGGCAAAATTTTGGTAGGCCGTGATGGGGGAGGGGGGGGCGTGTGGAAGGCCATGTAGGCCCCTCACCCCGGACACTGCAACCCAGGCACCCGCCTACCCGTGCAGTGTATGACCTGTGATGGCGCACCAACAACATATGCCCATGTCAGCACGACAGAGGGGGGCTGTGTGTGTCCATGCTGGAGGGAGCAGTGGCATCTGCCTGCAGTGGCCCCAGGCCATGCCCTGCACCAGTACGTGGTGTGCAGTGCAACATAAACGTTCCGGCTGAGGAGATGTACAGCTAGCCCAAGGGACCATTGTGACCCTGTGGCAACAATGTGGTGCAATACACACAGCCAGTGTGCTCGTAAACAGAGGATTACAGGTTCAGGTCCCAACTGCAGGCCCAGCACAGCAAATCCCAATATTTTACCCCACTATGTAGATCAAACAGAAACCAGAGAAAGTCTTGCTGAGGAGAAGGAAAGGTACATCCCAATAATTTTCCCCACCATGTATAGAGACCAGAAAAAAAGAAAAGGTCGGGCTGAGGAGAAGGAAATGTCCATCCCAATAATATACCCCACCACATAGATAGAACAGAAAACCAGAAATGGTCTGGCTGAGGAGATGTAAAGGGACATCACGATAATCTACCCCACCATGTAAATAAAACACAACACCAGAAAAGGTCTGGCTGAGGAGACATACAGGTAGCCCCAGGTCCCATTGTAACACTGTGGCAACACTGTGGTACAGCACACACAGCCAGTGTGTCCTGGAGTTGAGAATCACAGGTTCAAGTCCCAACTGCAGGCCCAACACAGCACGACCAAATATTTTACCCCATGATGTAGATACACCATCAAAACGTGCAATCCCCATGGCAGCGGCCAACAGGGGTACAAACACCCACTCATCCAGGCTCCACTATCCAAATCCTCATGTAGAGTCAGGCTGTTGGCCCCAGCACGGAGCTGCAGGTAGCATCCCAGAACTACCACCACCTCATGCACAGGCCAGAAACGTCAGCACTGTGAGCAGGGCAGGGTGGCAGGCAGGTTTGCCAAACACCCCTATCAGTGCCCAGTGACGTGGTAGGAGTGTGTGTGTGTGTATGTCTATCCATTGTATTGTGGCTGCCCACCTTGCTCTGGGCCTCCAATGTGCAGATGTTAACAGCGTTACAATGCAAATTTGCATAATGAGGAGCAAGGTTTTGTGGGTATGGCCAGGACAGGGCATATTGGGCAGGCATCATCTGCACAGGGAGTAGGGCAATGGCCCGGTCATTGTAGTGGCAGAACACCACCTGCATGGCAGGGGGTGCCAAAGCATGTCCTGATGTGAGGCCAGTCCACCCTGATTGTGCAGTGACCATAGTATGTCTAGGTTCCCCCACAGTGCTCTATATCATCTGTCACCAGTGATGTGAGTGTGATCCTACTTCTGGGGGACAATCACTGACATGCCTGCCTGGTGTGTGTGTTCCATGTACCATGTCTGGGTGCACATGTGTTCTCTGTGAGTCTGCACCAGGGACTGGCGAATGGACTGTCTGCAGTTAGTTTGTGCATGGTTAGAACACCCTGTATGCTGCTGCAGGTGTAGTCCAAAAGGCCTGTCTGATGGTGAATGGTAGATGGTGGTATGTGGCAAGGGAGGATGCACAGGCCCACCACCACATCATGGCTGGTCTGCCACTGCTGCAGTCACATGTATGGGTCCTGTGCACCAGCCCTTGAGAGCTGTCTATCATCATCAGGACCGAGGTCACTGGTGCCACATCCAATCTCCAGGCACCTGTTACTCCATGGCCTGCCTGACAATATGGGTGAGCGTGGGTCCTTGGGGGCACATAGTGTAGACCACTCTGACTGGTAGGGTAAGTGCTACATATCCCCATATGATTCTAAACACCCCTACACCCCCACTAACAGGTGTCCATGGCATCCAGATCCCAATACTGGGTACACAGTGACATGGGTGAAATCTGGTCCCAGCGAACCACCTGTGACTACAGAACACAGATGGGCACAGAGCTACTATCAGATGCACTGTTATGAACACCTGTCACACACTGGTAGGGATGGGGATGTGCAGCAGGACCTATCTCTAGCACCACGTGTACTGCGTACCCAGTGCTGTTCGCCCACCTGTACCATCAGGGTGAGCACAGAACCTGCCGAATGGCAGGGTCTGTAGCTACTCTGTGGCAGTATCATGCCCTGGCAGGCCGTTATACCAAGCTGCAGTAACAGAGAGGTGCAGACCCCATGTGGAGATCAGCTGTATAGCGCTGTTCTGCATGTGCAATGCATCATGGGTGTTGGTGCAGC
This sequence comes from Ichthyophis bannanicus, assembly GCA_033557465.1. Classification (NCBI taxonomy): domain Eukaryota; kingdom Metazoa; phylum Chordata; class Amphibia; order Gymnophiona; family Ichthyophiidae; genus Ichthyophis; species Ichthyophis bannanicus. The sequence goes on from CM066031.1 coordinate 1,582,776,426, forward strand.
TACCCTATCCTGGCGCACACAGCTGATGGCCGTGTGCTGACCTGCAGTCCCCCTGTACCCAGCCATTGCTGTACAAAAGGGCAGCGAGGTAAAGCACACTGGCTAGTACAATGAAGTTACAAACAGTGGTCATGGGTCGGATTCCCCGTTGTTACCTCCCCTAATGCCATGGCAACCAAGATAATTTCCATGCCGCCAACAGTCGTACCCTCACAGATCAGTACTGCCAGCCCCAAACAGCCACACCACAGATGAAAAACAGTCCCACTGTCCATCCATCTGCGTGTGTCAGCTGTACATAGTCCTGTCTGCCTGTGCAGGCTGCCACTCCATATCATGCGCTGGTACCCTGTCCTGCATTGTGCCTCTGTGTGCTTCCCTCCTGTACCTGATCTGCATGACACCACCACTCTGCTGTCGACCCACCATTGTAACTATCATGCCATCACCACCCCCACCGGAAGAAATGTACACCCATCAACTGCCACCCACTGTCTCACAAGCATGTTACATTGCCAGAGCCCTGTGCCGTGGCACAGTCGCCCACAATATGTTTGTCAACAGTACTGACAGCCACATGGACTGCCCGCAGATATGGCACATTCAGGCCCCGCCCATGCCTCCCTCCGTCAATCAGCTGTGCAGTGCTGCACCCCCGTGCCCACCCAGTGCCAGGGTGACATCTGTCCCAATGCCCCTAGGTGATGCATGTCAAGCTGAGGCACCTTGCAGCCCATAGGGCACACTAACCAAGGGCACCCTAACATTGTCAGCACACTGTAACCATTAGCGCCATATCCCCGAGAGCCCCCGAAGGTGACCTGTCCATGGGTGCTGTCATGATTCGGGCACTGATAAAGTTGGTTTAAAGAAAAGAAATCCTGTTTCTTTTGAGGAACTAGGGGTGCAATTACCCCCAGGCACAGCTAGAGGGAGCAGGAACAGACATTTGGGAGTTAATGAGCCTAGGAACTCTGATGACTTGCAGCTGGAAGGGAATCAGGAAGTCATCCAAAACAGTTTGCTTTATAAGTCAGAGCAGAATGCTTCCAGAGTGAGAAGGAAGGCTGTGAGCCAAACAGAGAAGGCTGAGAGCCAAGAGGACAAGCCTGGGAGCTACCGAGGAGACAAGCCTGAGGGCTGTGAAGGAAGCAAGGCTGGGAGCCATCAAGAAAGGACTGAGAAGAACTTGAGGAGAAACAGACTTCACAAGGTGGGGAGCCAGAAGGCCCAAACTGACCCTGTTGCACAAGGGGAGTTTGGTAGAGCTTGCCCTAAGGTGAGAGTGTCTGCCACGCCTAGTTCTTATACTCTGCCTGGATATAGAACAGAGAGACGGAAGCCAAGAACCAGGGAGAAGGGTTCTGAGAAGAACTTACTATCTCTGGAGGATTATTGCCAAGTTTTACCAGGTCAGAGAGAAAAGCACTTTTATAATCAACAGGAGTTTTTACCCAGAGTGAGAGGAGAATCCAGGATAAGTTTTATTCCACTGCCTAGAAGCACAGCTGTATCCCACGCTGGCAGGCAGAAGTTCAGCTACCAAGGGAGAGGGGCTGGAAGAGAAAACACTGTGGATTTCAACTCAGCTAAACCAAGGTATGAGTCATTAACCATTGACTGTAATTATTGTGCTCCTAAAGGCTCTGCTAAAACAAGTGTTCCTTCTGTGAGAAAAAAGAAACCAGATTGGTTTAGTAAAATACCAGCAGCCTTGAGAATCCCTGGCTATGGGAAGCCAGACTCCCGAGTTTTAAATTACAAAGCTGAGATAGACAGGGACAGTGAATACTCCTCAACTGAGTACAGTGAAGGAGAGTCCATGGAAATAGATTATCCAAACACTGTTCCCTCACCTATGCCCGATCTCATGGAATGTGATTGGTGCACTGCCTCAGCTCCAGACTCTGTATGTTCCATATAACACAGAAGAATGACTGAAATGTAAATAATGTTTCTTGCACTGAATTCTACTATATGAAAGCCTGCCTTAACTGTGAAGCAACAGTTAAGCATTCATTATAAATATTGGTACCTTTTGACACAAAGGACTTTCTGTTTCTTAATTTATCTCTTATGTTGGACCTTTGCATTAACCAGGGAATAAAAGCCTTTATTTCCCTCCACCTGGTCTCTTTAATCAATAACGTCGTGACATAATGGCGTAATCTTTATTGTCCGGGAACACCCCGTGACAGTGCCCAGTCCTGCACCATGCCTAGAGACCCTGAGAAGGTGCCCTGTACGGCACCTCACAAAGCACCTGAGGAGCAATACGGCACCATACAATATGGCGTCCACCAAGGCGCATACTAAGGCACCATGTAAGGCGCAGAAACCACAAGAGCCCTAGAACGCGCCATGTTCTGGAGCGTGGTTCAGGGCACCGTATGACATGTCTCTGCCTTAAGGAGACCCATGACACCCTGCATAGTGTATCGATGGCAAGTCGCGCTGAAAGGCGCTGTAATCAAAGTACGCCTAAAGCGCGCATGAGGCCAAGCCTGACACGCTGTAATGCAAAGCGGCAATGCCCACAAGATCATAGTCAGTCGGAGAAGCATAATGGTGTGTGTGTAGCGCAGTGGGAGGCAAAATGTCTCATAGCAATGTACTGGGGGTTCAAATCCCAGTAGAGGGGAACACATGTCCAAACGGATAGGAATATGGCAGAGCACATCGAGAATTAACACATAAACCGAGCAAGGAAGGTGCGTGACAAGGCGCGTAGCAACGCCCGCACTGCTCATGCACGTTTTTACTGCATCATGTGAGAACTGACCACATGCAGCATACAAGATGGCTGCCAGGTCAAGGAAGTCAGCCTTTTCCCATGCTGATCTCTACCTCCTAGCGGAGCAAATATGCAGCCGCCAGGGGCGCCTGTTCCCAGGCTCCTCCCACCGGCAGGACCTCAGCAGGGTGAGGAGGGCCTGGGTGTGCCTCACAAGGCACTACAATATGGTGGAAGACTACCCACGAAAGGTAAGTGCATGGGGACAGGCACACCAACCCAGGATTGCAACACAGTAGCCAGCAACCAACTCAAATTTCAAACACGCACAACAAGGGAAAAGGACATTTTTGTGGGTAAAACCAGGGACAATGAAGGCCACACAGCTGATGTTTGCAGGTCTGCCCTACCCCCAGGATGCTCCAGGCCTCATTACAGAGGTGTGTTAACCATCCTGGTGTTATGGTGGTGGCACCTGTTGCAGTTACATAGCTCTACCCTACGCCCAGGATGCTCCAGGCCTCCTTATAGAGGAGTGTTATCCATCCTGGTGTTATGGTGGTGGCACCTGTTACAGTTACATAGCTCTACCCTACCCCAGGATGCTCCAGGCCTCCTTATAGAGGAGTGTTATCCATCCTGGTGTTATGGTGGTGGCACCTGTTGCAGTTACATAGCTCTGCTCTACCCCCAGGATGTTCCAGGCCTCCTTATAGAGGTGTGTTATCCATCCTGGTGTTATGGTGGTGGCACCTGTTGCAGTTACATAGCTCTGCCCCACCCCCAGGATGCTCCAGGCCTCAACATAGAGGAGTGTTAGCCATCCTGGTGTTATGGTGGTGGCTCCTGTTGCAGTTACATAGCTCTGCCCTACCCCCAGGATGCTCCAGGCCTCCTTATAGAGGTGGTTATCCATCCTGGTGTTATGGTGGTGGCCTCTGTTGCAGTTACATAGCTCTGCCCTACCCCCAGGATGCTCCAGGCCTCCTTATAGAGGTGTGTTATCCATCCTGGTGTTATGGTGGTGGCACCTGTTGCAGTTACATAGCCCTGCCCTACCCCCAGAATGCTCCAGGCCTCCTTATAGAGGAGTGTTATCCATCCTGGTGTTATTGCGGCTGCAGCTGCCGATGTGTGCAGACTTGCACTGTCTGCATGTGGACCCTGGACCCCAGACGGCATGTTGTGGCACATCCCCGTGCCACACCCTGATGTGTCTGCCGCTGTGGCCAGGGCATAATGGTGGGACACATGAACCATGCCCCCGCCACTGCGCACAATGGCACATGCCTATGCAGTCTCTGAATGTGTAGGACACGTGTCGCAGCCAGGCCCCTGGCTGCAGGTGACAGATCGACACAGTGCATATGTGCGGGCTGGGGCACATGCCCAGCCCCCCCCCCAGTGCCCTGTGCACAAGGCACACCATCATGCAGCCCCCCTGGCATGCCGCCCATGGCACATGGCGTGACTATGGCATGTATGGCATGGTGGTGCATGCCCACGCATGGGGAGGCTGCTGCTTGGGAAAGGGGGGCAGGAGGTGTCCACCCACGGTGCATAGGGTGAAGGACAGATATGCGCAGCAGCACCCGCACACATGCAGGTGGCAGAGGCAACAGGAAGTGGGGGACAGATAGCACACAGCAGAGTCAGCCAGCTGCTGCACCCAGATATGTGTGATGAGCAGAAGCAGATGGCCAGGGATGCGTGTCCCCTAATGCTCCCGCCCATTTCTGTACCCACAGGTGGAGGACCTTCGTAAAAAGGGCGGGAGCTGAGGCTACGAGACCCCCGATTCCTGGTGCGGGTGCTACGCAATCAATGGCGACAACATGATGGTGAGTGGCACAGGCCGTGCCATGCGCCATGGCATGCTCCGGTGGGCCAGCAGCTATTGTGGCCACAGGACATGTGTGCATGGTGTGCCAGATGCATGACCATGGTACTAATGTATGTCTTACCCCCACAGTGGGCGCAGCTGAAGACCCGTCACCAGCAGGGCTGGACGCTGGAGACGGCCAGCCAGCGCTGGAGGAGGGACAGCAGATGAGCCCTGAGGAGGCAGATGGTGGGGCCGAAGAGGAGGGAGGGTGTAGCAGTAGGGAGGGGGAGGGGGAGGGGAGCGGGGATGGGGGAGCAGGGAAGTGGAGCGGGGAGGGGGAGGTGTGGTGTGGGGCGAGGGGGAGGGGGGTAAGGCGGGGGTGGGGGGGGTGTGAGGGTGGGGAGGGGGGCGGGGAGGAGGAGGGGACGGGGTGGGGGTGGGCATGGAGGCATGGCCAGCCCAGAGCTGCACAGGCCATCATAGGGCACTGGGGGCCCATGCCATCTGCCCCACAGTGCCGGTGATGTACCCCGTCTGGGCGCAGGGCCTGCGCACATCAGCACAGGACAGCAGGCCACACATGCAGCTACACAGACAAGGGGCGACGTGTGTCTGTGCAGGTGCAGGTGCGGCCTCCGCAAGGCTGCGGCAATGCGGGCACAGGCATATGCCCTGCGGGAGCAGAGCCAAGCTGTGGGGCAGATGGCAGTGACCATGGGCGTGGTGGCTGACCAGATGCACATGCTGTGTGACATACTCACAGCAGGCACAGCTGACCAGCCACCCGGCCAGGGCACCCTCCAGGGGTTGTGAGTGCCAGCTGGACCCACGTCACCCCTGCCCTCTGGTGTCCTGTGCCCCAGGTCTGACAACACCAGCGGGGTTGGGGGCGGCAGGGCCAGGGCCCTCGGAAGCACACAGTATGCATATTTAAACCTCCCAAATAGTAATAAAAACCTGTTGTTGCCATGATCACTGCGTCCCTGTGTCTCATTTTGCAACATGGCAGTGGGGTGCAATTGCCAGGTGTGGGCATGTCCCTGTGTCCCCCCCCCCCGAGGGGGAGCGATACCAGGGGGTATCCCGGCGGTGAGGGTGGAACGGATGCTGGTGATGGGGCCAGGGGACGGCACAATCATCAGTGGGCGGGGATAGGGACAGCGGTGTGGGTGGACCTGTGGGTGGGGGCACAGACCCCAGAGGGCATAGATGGGGACGCGACCTGGGGTGGACCAATGATGGGTGTGGGATGGGGGGGCAGGGAGAGGAGTGGGGGCTGGCGGGGAGGGCATGAGGGGGTGGCATGAGGAGGAGGGGGGCAATGGCAGGGGACCCGTCTACAGTATGGTATGCCATCGGCACTGGGGCAGAGATGGAGGTTGAGGATGGGGGTGGCTGGGATGACTGTGGGGCAGGGACAGATCAGTAGGCAGGGTGTAATGTGAATGGGGTGCCAGCAGCAGAGGTGCCACAGTAAGGACACAGGTTCTGCTCAGTAGGGTGCATTCAGAAATGGGAGTGACGGTGGTACAGACGGGTATAGAGCGGATCGGACTGACAGGGACGGCGCCGCCATAGATGCCCTGCCTGGCGGTGGTATCTATGGCAACAGACTGGGCCAGGACAAACCCAGGGGTGATGGGTATGGTGGGGGTGGTGGTGAGGGTGAGGGTGGGTGGTGCTGTGGTGCCAGGGGGTGGGGGCTGTGCCATGGCCCAGTTACGTTGCCAATGGTGGGGGACGTGAATACACGTGAGCGGGTCACAGGGTATCTGGGGTGGGGACCTGTGTGCAGGTTGTTGTTGTTGTTAAGTGCCGTCGAGTCGGAGTCGACTCATGGCGACCCTCTGGATAGCTATCCTAAATTGTGTTCGATCTTCAGTCAGGCGGCTCATTGTTGACAGACTGGTACCCGTAGCTGCTGTTATTGTATCGATCCATCTCATTGCTGGCCTTCCTCTTTTGCGTTGACCTTCTATCTTGCCAAGCATGATGTCTTTCTCTAATGATCTCTCTCTCCGCATGATGTGTCCAAAGTATGAAAGTCGAAGTCTTGTCATCTGAGCTTCTAAAGAAAGCTTAGGTTTGATCTCCTCTAGTACAGACTGGTTTGTTCTTCGGGCAGTCCATGGTATACACAGTATTCGCCGCCAGCACCATAATTCAAAGGCATCAATTTTCTTCCTGTCTATCTTTTTCACTGTCCAGCTTTCACATCCATATGATGTTATTGAAAATACCATGGCTTGAACAAGTCGAATCTTTGTATGGAGAGAGACATCTCTGCTCTTGAGAATCTTATCTAGGTCTTTCATAGCCATTCTGCCAAGAGCAATGCGTCGTCTGATTTCTTGACTACTTGTTGCTTCATTATTGATAGTTGATCCAAGTAGGTTAAAGTTATTCACGATTTCAATTTCTTCTCCTTCGACGATGAACCTGTTGATTATGCCAGTTGTCATGATCTTTGTCTTCTTTACATTAAGGTGCAGGCCCATTTTGAGACTATGTTCTTTGATTGTGAGAAGCAAATGTTTCAGATCATCTTCACTTTCCGCCAGTAAGTGGTATCATCAGCATAGCGAAGGTTGTTGATGAGTCTTCCACCAATCTTCACACCTCTGTTGTCTTCATACAATCCTGCTTCTCTGATGATTTGTTCTGCATATAAATTAAACAGGTAGGGGGAAAGTATGCAGCCTTGTCTTACACCTTTGCTTACTTTAAACCATTCTGTTTCTCCTTGTTCCGTTCGAACTGTTGCTTCTTCATCAATGTACAGATTGTGCAAGAGAACGATCAGGTGTTCTGGTATACCCATGCTTCTTAATGTGGCCCAGAGTTTCTCATGGTTTACACAGTCAAAAGCTTTGCTATAGTCGATAAAGCACAAATAGATATCCTTTTATTTATTTATTTATTTAACAGTTGCTTATATACCGCTACCTTCCACAGATCAGGTGCGGTTTACAGTGAACAAGGAATGAACAGATTTACAAGTCTGTTTTACATGGAACATTAATTAACTAGGTACAATTTTGCTAAATACATTAAACATGAATGGATTAAATATGGTAAATAATTTGTTAAATAACAATCGAACTATTTACATATTTTGAACTATTACATATATCTATTTACAAGATTTACAAGTAGTTATTTAATCGACTTTAATTGTAGTTAGGTAGGAGAATTGGAGTTGGTGTACCCTAGGTCGCTATTAACCATTACCTGTTAGAGGTAAGGTATTTTCAAGTGTGCCAAAATGGGAGATGAATAGATATGTTTTTAATTTCTTGCGGAGTTCCTTTGCATCATTTAATGCCCTTATTTCTTCGGGGAGGGAGTTCCATAGGGTGGGAGCTGCATGTGAAACGCTTTTTTATTAGTAGTTTTTTTAGTAGTTGTGAAATCTTTCGGGATCCTAATTTTATTCGTGTGGCCTCTCCGTAGCGTAGTTTGGGATGTGTCTTTAGTGATAAGTTTTGTTAAGGGGACTGGGGCCATTGTATTTAGTGTCTTAAATGTAGTGATAATCAATTTGTGATTTATTCTGGATTGAATTGGGAGCCAGTGAAGGTTTGCTAGTATAGGGGTAATGTGTTCAAATGGTGGAACCTTCATTACAATTCTTGCTGCTGCATTTTGGGCAAGTTGGAGTCTTTTAATGTTTTGTTTTGTTGTTCCTAGTAGGGTGAGATTTGCGAAATCAAAGTGTGGTGTGATGATGGCCTGGACAATGCTCAGAAAATCATGTAGAAGTACAATAGGACGTAATTGTTTTAAAATTTTGAGTTTAAAGTAGATTTTCTTAGTGATGTTTCTAATATGTGTGTCCATACTAAGGTGTGAGTCAAGGGTGACACCTAGGTATTTCACTTCATTTTTTATAGTAATGTTGTGATTTTGGAGAGTGATGTGTGTTGGAGGTATGTAGGATTGATTTTTAGTTACTATTAATATATCCGTTTTAGAATGATTGATATGGAGATTGTGTTCCTTTAGCCAGATTGTTAATTCAGAGAAGCATTCTGTTAACAGTTGTAGTGGGAGTGTTGGGATTGTGAATGGTATGTACATCATCATGTCGTCTGCGTATATGTGATAGTGGACTTTAAATTTCTTGAAAATGTCACAGACTGGTTGAATATATATATTAAATAGGAGGGCAGAGAGGGCGGAGCCTTGTGGGAGACCAATTTCCTGTTTGTATGTTTTAGATGTTTCTGTGTTAGTTCGGACGGTTTGGGTTCGATCAGTTAGATATGAGGTGAACCAATTTTGTACAGTTGAGTGGGTTCCTATTTGTTTTAGTCTGTTAAGCATTAGAGCATGGTGTACACTGTCAAATGCTGCAGAGATGTCTAGAAAGAGGAGAATGAAAGCTTGTTTAGGGTTATCAATACCTCGTATTAATGTATCGAGGAGTACTGTTAATAGAGTGTCTACACCATGGTAGGGGCGAAAGCCATATTGTTGGTCATCAAGTGGGGCTGAGGTTTCTATATGATCTTGTGTTTGAGTTTGGACGACTTTTTCAATCAGTTTAGCCATAAATGGAATGCTAGAGATAGGTCTGTAGGAGTTGGGTGATGTTTTGTCAAGGGTGTTATTTTTAATTATTGGTCGGATTTGTGCATGTTTGAGGGAAGGTGGTAAGTATCCTTGGCGCAGCGACAGGTTGACTATGGGAAGGATAAAGGGGGATAGTGTAGTGAGGGTATGCTTGATCCAGTTTACCGGACATGGATCAAGTTGAGAGGTCGTAGTGTTCAGGTTTGAAATAGTAGTCTTAATAGTGTCTTTGGTTATAGGGTGGAAGTCGGACCATTTTTCTAATTGATGTTGGTGGGAAAGGGATAGAGGATTTGGTGTGAATGCAAATGATTTTGCTTTATTCATATAGTGGTTTGCTAGAGTCTGGGCAGAGATATCGATAGTATCGTTGCTGGTCCCATATGAGTTATTAGTTAAGTTTTGGACGATACTAAAAAGTTCTCTTGGTCTATTAATGGATTTGTTTAGTATGGTTGAGTGGTAATTTTTCTTTGCGCCGTCTGAAGCTTCTTTGTACATTTTAAGGTGGCTGTGATACGCATCGTAATAAGGGATGGATTTGGTTTTGCGCCATTTAGATTCAATATTTCTCAATTCTCTCTTCATACGTCTTAAGGTGCTGTTGAACCAGGGGGCATCTCCTATTCTAGAGTAGCTTTTCTTCTTAATGGATTGTTTATAAGCAGCTGCATTGTTAATTGTTTTGTGCCAAGTTGCGACAGCTTCATCTAGGTCAGTTGGTACAAGGGTGAGATAGGGAATAGTTAGATTGATAAATTCATCAGCGTTAAATTTTGTGAATCTAGGTGGAGGGGTAATTTGTAGGTTATTTTTGTTGTTTCTTCCAGTGTAGGCTAAGGTGAATTTGATCAGGTGGTGGTCTGACCAAGGAACTGGTATACACTCAAGCGATGACTGGTTGAAATGTTTTTGGAAAGCTTCTGGTAGAAAGACTAGATCAAGGGTTCCACCTTTCTTATGAGTCTTTGTATTGATTATTTGGAGGAAACCCATATCTGCTATTGATTCCAAGAAAAGGGCTGAGTGTGAAGGTGGCAGGGATGGGAGGTTAAAATCTCCTAGTGATATTATAGGGTTGGAGACTGTGGATGAGCTGAGGAGTTCTATTAGGGCATCTAAGTTTTCAGATTTTTGATCCGGTGGCCTGTATAATAAGCAAATTTTGAAATGATCTATTTTTAAGATGAGGGTGTCAATGTTATTTGGGAGATCAGATGGATGTGGTTTAGCCTTTAGTTCTTTTTTGTCATTATAAGGACACCACCTCCTTTTTTAGAGTTTCTGTGTGTATGAGATATGTCATAGTTGTTCGTGTTGAGTTGGTTCAGGTAAACAACATCAGAGTCGGTTAGCCAAGTTTCAGTAACACATAGGATGTCTGGCTTTTGATCATTTAGTAAGTCAGTGAAGATAGGTAGTTTATTTTTCATAGATCTTGCATTTATTAATATACAGGACAAAGTTTGAATGGTTGTTGGTTGAGTGTGTAGATGGGCGAATGTAGTAGGTTTTATATGTATTAGTCTGTGGTGATTTATTTTTATATTGATGCCAATATGCATTTGAGATGAAGGGGGATCTGGGCGGATGCTTCTCTGAATTATTGGGATTGGTTTGTAAATATTGTTGTTTTGACTGTTTGTCAGTGTGATAAGTGTCAAAGTTATTAAACAGCTGCATATTAGTTTTAGCCAGAAGGTATTTGAGCAAGACATTTTGGCAACAGTATATCAACAGTATATCTTTTTCTACTGGCAACAGTATATCCTTTTCTACTGGCAACAGTATATCCTTTTCTACTGGCAACAGTAATTGCTATGTAATTACAGTTTTCAAGTTAGTTGAATACTGGCAACAGTAATTGTAGGGCATTTATTACAGACAACAGTGACTAAAGGTCATTGAGTATTGGCAACAGCGTCAGCTATGTTAGTTTGCTAGCTGCAGGTAGCTCACTTTAGTAAGGTAAGGATAGTTTTAGGCTAGCCGGCTAAGTGGACAGAACTAGATTCTAACAGATATAGCTAAATTAGGTAGGCTATTAGCTATTGGTATTCTTTAGTCTTTTCAAGGATCCATCTCACATCCACAATGATGTCTCTCGTTCCTCGCCCTTTTCTGAACCCTGCTTGCACTTCAGGTAGTTCTCGTTCCAGGTATGATTGTAGTCTTTTTTGAATAATCTTCAGTAGAATTTTGCTGGCATGTGGGATCAGAGCGATTGTGCGATAATTTCCACAGTCAGTTGGATCACCTTTCTTTTGTACTGGTATAAACACAGATCTTTTCCAGTCAGTTGGCCATGATGCTGTCTTCCATATTTCTTGGCAGAGCCTTGTAAGTAAGGTAACAGCTGCATCAGATTGCTGTAATACTTCTACGGGAATGCAATCAATGCCTGGTGCTTTGTTCTTTGATAAGGCTTTCAATGCTGCTTCAACTTCTTCTTTCATCACCAATGGTTCCAGATCATAAGGTACAGGTTGAAACGGCTGTTGGTCCACTTGATCTTTATCATATAAAAACTCTGTATATTCCTTCCATCTTTTCTTGATCTTCTCAGCATCATTCAACATAGAACCTTGAGCATCTTGTAACATTCCAATTCGAGGCTGGCTGGAACTTTTTCTTTAACTCTCATAGCTTTAGGAAAGCTGATCTTGTTCTTCCTCTAATAGTTTCTGCTTCTATTTCCTTGCATGCGTCATTGTAGTACTTTTCCTTGTCCTATCTTGCTGCACGTTGGAAATCTCTGTTGAGTTTTGTGATTGTCTTTCTTTCTCCTCTGGCTTTAGCTTCTCTGCGTTTCTGGGCAATTTTCAGAGCTTCTTCCGTCATCCATTTTGGCCGTTTTTTCTTCTTTTACCTTTTGTAGAGACTTCTCGCTTTCTTCCAACACAACCTTCTTGATGTCATTCCATAACTCTTCTGGAACTCTATCATTTCTATCTAAAGCAGCAAATCGATTTTGCAGGCAGTCTTTAAATTCCAGTGGTATATTCTCAAGGTCATATTTTGCTGCATTCATGAGTGGTTTGCTCTTTTTCAGCTTTAGCTTGAGTTTGCATACTAGTAGTTGATGATCTGTACCACAGTCAGCTCCAGGTTTTGTCTTTGTTGATGTTATAGAGCTTTTCCATCGTTGACTTCCACAGATGTAGTCAATTTGATTTTTATACAATCCATTGGGTGAAGTCCATGTGTACAGTCGCCGCTTGTGTTGCTGGAAGAAGGTGTTCGAGATGAATAGATCGTTGGTCTTGCAGAATTCTATCAGTCTTTCTCCAGCTTCATTTCTGTTGCCAAGTCCATATTTTCCAACTACTTTGTTTTCTTCTTTGTTGCCAACCTTTGCGTTCCAATCACCCATGACTATCAGGATATCCTGTTTGCATGTTCTGTCAATTTCAGCTTGTACTTGTTCATAGAACTCTTCAATTTCATTCTCTTCTGCAGCTGTTGTTGGGGCATATACTTGAATTATAGTTGTGTTGATAGGCATTCCTCGTAGACGAATAGAGATTAAGCGTTCGCTGACTGCATTGTATTTCATTACAGTTCTTGCAAGTTTCTTCTTTATTATAAATGCAACAGCATTTCTTCTTTGTCTTTCATTTCCAGCATAGTAGACCATGTGATCATCTGATGCAAAGTGCCCGATGCCAGTCCATTTCAGTTCGCTGACACCCAACAGATCAAGTTGTACACGTTCCATTTCATTCTTGACCACCTCCAACTTCCCTTGGTTCATGCTTCGTACGTTCCATGTTCCAATGTGTAAGACATCTTTACAGCTTCTGACTCTCATTTCATGCGCAGCTACATCATCAGTCAGACGTCCCGAGGGCTTTGATCCAACCACATCATAAATGCTGGCTTTACTCTGAAACGTCTTCAGCTCTTCCCCAGTAGCTAGTTGAGTGCCTTCCAACCTGTGGGTCTCATCTTCCAGCACTACAGCACAATTTGTTTTGTTGTAACTATTGTGACGCTCGCGCCCCTACCAGGCGGCTGCCTAGTAGGGACGGGTGATCACCTCTTCTATTTCCTAGGGTTGTAGTTGTGTAAGGAATGATGAGGCCGAGTGGTTTATAAAGCGCACAGGAATTTATTCAGCTTCCTTGCAGGTAAGTGGATACAATTTCTCCCAAACACATGTACTCTCCAGACAAAAGAAAATAGTGGATACTTCTCCAGTAACAAATGTCCAAAACAAAACAACAGTGAATTCAAATCAAGTGTTTCTGGCTCACACTAATTTACCTTAGTGCAGGCATCGCATTCCATCTCTGAGACATTTGAATTTACCTCAGCCTCCTTGGCTTCAATGTCCATACTCTCTGCTGAGCTGTAGCAGGGTTCTGCTAGGTACCGCTCAGGAACTTTCTGCTTTAGACTTTTTAACAGGTTAAACAACCTCTCCCACTTTCTTGCCTTCCCTGCTCTAGGCAGGTCTCCTATGGGTTGCTCTTGCTTAACCTTCCTGGTACAACATTTCTTTTTGTGCTGTGTTATCTGTGGCATAACAGTTTCATCAGAGTCAGAAGAATAAACATACTTAGAAGGCCTTGCTGCCTCCCTTCTCCTACCTTGGGCTTCTTTTGCAGTATCCTCCTGGTTAGAGCTTTGGCCAGTCAGGACTCCCTCTGCCTCAGCGTAGGGCAGAGACCTGTGGTAACACTTTCCCACTCTCTTGCTAGGGTAGGTGGTTCTCCCCCTGGAACCTTCCCTATATCCTCGGTGGCTACTGCGCTGAGTATGGTGGCTTCCTTTGTACCTTCTCTGGCTGTCTTTATAGCGGTTCCTTTTTCTGCTGCTCCTTTTGGCTACAGGGCTGTTCCCTCTGTACCTTCTGGAACCAGGACTGGAACCTGAGCTGCAACTCCCACTTAGGCCTGGACTGCAACTCCGACCACAACTGCCACTGCAACTGGAACTGTATCTCCAATCATGCTTTTCACCATGCTTCCAACCAGCACTTGAACCAACTCCTGAATCAGCTCTCCTACCATGCTTCCAACCGCACTCTGAACCACCTCTTGAACCAGCCCTCCAACCAACTCTCCAACCAACTCTCCCTCTAGTGTTTGTTTGCTCCCTTTCAAACACTGAGCAGGGCAACTCCCTTCCTGGCTCCGCCCTTCTGTACCTCCCACTCCTGTCTGTGGCTGACCTGGAGTGTGGGCGTGACTTCCAGCTAGGTCTGCCCTCCAGGTTTCTCTCCAGGTTCCTGCTGTGGACTATGTGATCCTGTGTGCCCATCCCCCGCAAAGAGGAAAAATTCTTCCTTTTTTCACTTTTCCCTGGCTGGGCTGCATTCTCCTTATCACATATTCCCCCCCTTAGACTATTACGGGCTGGCGCTATAACCCGCGAACAGCACGTAATACAAGATAAGGCCTGAGAACTATCACCTGCTTTTTGGGCTAGCTGGCCATCCCCTACACGCTCGTGCCATTGCCTCAATAGATTAACGTGGTATACTTGCTGTTTCCCTCGTCCAGTATCCACCGCATAAGATACCGGTCCGAGCTGCTTTGCTGCTCTGTAGGGACCTTTCCATGAATTCTCGAACTTGGAATTCGCTGCGGCTATCAGTACCATGACCTTATCTCCGACCTTTACAACCCGAGGCCTTGCCCCCCGGTCGTGATAGGTTTTCTGTTTATGTTGACTCTTTTTTAAATTTTCCTCCGCTACCATGGCTATACGCTGTAACCGATTCTTTAAATCCGTTAAAAACCTGGGAACCTCTTGTACATCATCAACTGGTGCTACCCGTTGTTCCCTTAATATATCTAACACGCCGCACGGAGTCCTCCCATACATAAGCTCGTATGGCGATGTGCCTGTGGAGGTTTGTCTCCTCTCTCTGCAAGCATACAACACAAAAGGCAACATCGTATCCCATTCACTAAACCTACCCTCCAAACCTCTCCTCAACAAGTTCTTTAAGGTTTGATTAAACCTTTCTACTAACCCATTGGTTTGGGGATGGTAAGCTGCTGTGCGGATATGCCTAATTCCAAAAGCGTCCCATACCTGGGCCAGATGTTGGGACATAAAATTTGTTCCCCGGTCTGTTAAGACCTCACGAGGGAACCCTATTTCGCAGAACAAGCGTACTAGTTCCACAGCTATTACTCGGGCAGAGGTGTTCCTTAACGGAATAGCCCAGGGAAAACGAGTGGCATGGTCCATTACGACCAAAATATATTGGTGACCTCTGGGGGTTTTAAGCAAGGGCCCCACTATATCCACCCCCAACCTCTGCACTGGCTTATTTATGACTGGTAGGGGAACCAAAGGTACTTCCGGCGGATGGTTATTAGAGACCCTTTGACAAGCCGGGCAGGAGGCACAGAACCTCGCTGTCTCTGCATACACGCCTGGCCAATAGAACTTGTCAAGGATTTGATCCAGGGTACTCTGTACCCCCTTGTGTCCCCCTACTGGGTGATCGTGGGCCAATCTTAAAATAATATTCTTAAAGGAGGAAGGTATTACCAGTTGCCTCCTCGGATCCCCCGTCCGTGGGTCTATACTCTCCCTGTACAATAAGTTATTATCCCATAGAAATCTTGGTAGGGTCTCAGACCCTTCCCGGGCGAACTCACCCGCCCCCCTCAAGGCAGGATCTGCCTTCTGCTCCTCCGGAAATGAGGGAAACTTTCCTATTATCTCTTCAGGAACCCATGACAGCTCCTGGCCTGATAGCAATTGACTCCTATTCCTAGCCCTGATGCTCCTCTCTCGCCGCTTTTCGGCCTTTCCCTTCCTGGGGACATCCTTGGCTGGGGTTATTAGGTCATCATGAAAAGAGGTCCCTGGGACTGACTCTTCCTGGGAATCTTCTCCCGCTTCTGAGGGCCTAGAGCCTGAACGTGTGGTAACCAAGCTTGTTCTTGCTTTCAACTTTTCCTCCACCCCTTTCCTAAACTGGGACCAGTCCCGGCCCAGTATTATATCATTTATTTTATTTATTTTTATTTATTTATTTTACATTTCTTATATACCGCACTATTTGCGATCAGCGCGGTTTACATAAAACAAACAGTATCCGACAATAAACAAGAGTCAGGTCATTACAATGAACAGGAGCAATCAACTTGGATAACGGGGGAAACTATATACATACACATCATGGGGGAGTCTAGGTATTACTGCCACGGCTACAGCCCCTCCACCACCTAAACCCTTTATCTTAATCTTTTGAAGCGGATAGGTGGAGGTAGCCCCATGAACACACCTAATTTTAACGTGTCCCCTTGAGGACTCTTGGGAGTGCTGCCTCTGGGCTTCTGTCTCTCTCCATAATTTGTTGGAAATCATGGGCTGACTAGCCCCTGAGTCTAGAAGTGCCTCTGCAGGTATCCCTTCCACCTCTACTGATAGGAGGAATCCCTCACCTATCTCTTTGGGATTTGCTGCTACAAAAGCCTTCTTTATTCTGCAGTTTTTCTTGAGGTGACCTGGCTCACCACAGGAAAAACACTTTCTCTGGAGGTTAAATCTTTCCTCCATGGGCCTATTTTTCTTATCTGCCTGATGTCTGATAAAGGCTGAATTCTCTGCCTGTAATCCTGTCCTCCTAAAAACGCCCTCTTTCTTTAGGCTCAACTTCTGGGCCTCCAGAAAGCACTCTGCCAACGCAATGGCTTCTTGGGTGTTTTTATAGTTTTGCATCACTAGGAAACTTTGCATTTCTGTAGGGACAGCTTCAGTAAACTGTTCCAGAATGATCAAATCAATAATGGAATCTACCTTATTCTTTTCAGGTACCAGCCACTTACAGACCAAGCTCCTTATTCTATGATACAAAGCTTGGGGTGTTTCACCCTCTTTCAGTGTACACGCCCTTAGAGACCTTCTATAGACCGAGGGACTTAACCCTACTCGATCCTTTATGGCCTTCTTCACCTGCTCATAATCATCAATCAGTGTTACAGGCATTTCCCTATAGGCTGCTAATGCCTCACCGCTAAGGGTAGTAGCAAACCTCATAGCTAGTTGCTCTTTTGGCCACTGAGCCAACCCAGCTATCCTTTCAAATGCCTCTATGTGGTCATCAAGGTTATCCTACTTAGTTAAATGTCCACATGAAAAAGGTACAAAACCCAGTCCTTCCCAACCTGTACCAACAGGCTGTGTCCTCGGAACAGTCTGTGCTGCCTTGGTTGCCTCCTCCTGGGTCCGGATCCACCGTGCCATCATCTCCAGCAGGGGTTGCTGCTGAGCCCGAAGCATGGCAGCTGCTTGTTCCTGGCTCACCGCTGCCATCTCCCTCTGCTTGGCGAACTGGTCGGCCACCCACGACAACACATCCGCGGTCTCCATCTTGGACTGCGGTCTCTGCAACACAAACAAAAAAAAAACACACCCAAAGTGCAGCACTTTTTTTTTTTTCTCCTTCCCATTTCTAGTGGATACCTGGTGGCCCTCCCTTACACCAGAATCCAGGCCTACCCCTTCTAGCCTACGGGTTACCTGATTCTGATGCAGGTCTCAGCTTTACCACCAGTCACAGCGCTCCCGATCCGACTCCACTCCAGACTTTTCTTCCGTCTTCCTTGGTCGGTCAGCATCCTTCCGGGGTGTTTCCGTCCAAAGGTACGGCTTGGAGATGCTCCGCTTGACCACTGGAATGCTGGATCCTGCCAACTACGCCACCTGTGACGCTCGCGCCCTACCAGGCGGCCGCCTAGTAGGGACGGGTGATCACCTCTTCTATTTCCTAGGGTTGTAGTTGTGTAAGGAATGATGAGGCCGAGTGGTTTATAAAGCGCACAGGAATTTATTCAGCTTCCTTGCAGGTAAGTGGATACAATTTCTCCCAAACACATGTACTCTCCAGACAAAAGAAAATAGTGGATACTTCTCCAGTAACAAATGTCCAAAACAAAACAACAGTGAATTCAAATCAAGTGTTTCTGGCTCACACTAATTTACCTTAGTGCAGGCATCGCATTCCATCTCTGAGACATTTGAATTTACCTCAGCCTCCTTGGCTTCAATGTCCATACTCTCTGCTGAGCTGTAGCAGGGTTCTGCTAGGTACCGCTCAGGAACTTTCTGCTTTAGACTTTTTAACAGGTTAAACAACCTCTCCCACTTTCTTGCCTTCCCTGCTCTAGGCAGGTCTCCTATGGGTTGCTCTTGCTTAACCTTCCTGGTACAACATTTCTTTTTGTGCTGTGTTATCTGTGGCATAACAGTTTCATCAGAGTCAGAAGAATAAACATACTTAGAAGGCCTTGCTGCCTCCCTTCTCCTACCTTGGGCTTCTTTTGCAGTATCCTCCTGGTTAGAGCTTTGGCCAGTCAGGACTCCCTCTGCCTCAGCGTAGGGCAGAGACCTGTGGTAACACTTTCCCACTCTCTTGCTAGGGTAGGTGGTTCTCCCCCTGGAACCTTCCCTATATCCTCGGTGGCTACTGCGCTGAGTATGGTGGCTTCCTTTGTACCTTCTCTGGCTGTCTTTATAGCGGTTCCTTTTTCTGCTGCTCCTTTTGGCTACAGGGCTGTTCCCTCTGTACCTTCTGGAACCAGGACTGGAACCTGAGCTGCAACTCCCACTTAGGCCTGGACTGCAACTCTGACCACAACTGCCACTGCAACTGGAACTGTATCTCCAATCATGCTTTTCACCATGCTTCCAACCAGCACTTGAACCAACTCCTGAATCAGCTCTCCAACCATGCTTCCAACCGCATTCTGAACCACCTCTTGAACCAGCCCTCCAACCAACTCTCCAACCAACTCTCCCTCTAGTGTTTGTTTGCTCCCTTTCAAACACTGAGCAGGGCAACTCCCTTCCTGGCTCCGCCCTTCTGTACCTCCCACTCCTGTCTGTGGCTGACCTGGAGTGTGGGCGTGACTTCCAGCTAGGTCTGCCCTCCAGGTTTCTCTCCAGGTTCTTGCTGTGGACTATGTGATCCTGTGTGCCCATCCCCCGCAAAGAGGAAACATTCTTCCTTTTTTCACTTTTCCCTGGCTGGGCTGCATTCTCCTTATCACACTATCCATTGGGTTTTCAAGGCAAGATACAGAAGTAGATTGCCGGGCCTTTCTTCCGCGCAGTTTAAGTTTGGTGTTGTTGCCGTTGTCACAGAAATGTGATCCTCCGCCGTCAACACTATCCCATTCTGCTGCTGCCGAGATGGGTGGTTTGTCTTGGTCTGGCATCTCAGCTGAGACCTGTCCATCTTGGGAGACCCTGCCAGTAGTTAAACTACTGATAGTTTAGCTCTCAGCATCACTGATGCACACAAGCAGGTAGTAGCACTGATATGGTGGGGGAGGGTGGGATGTGCATGACAGGACTGTGTCCCAGGGGAGGGGACCAGGGGAGGGCAGGCACGGGAGGGTGGGGTGGCAGAAATAGCCATTCTGGGTGACGGATATGGGTGCGGGGGGGCAGGGGAGACCCAGGTCATGACCAGCAGGAATTCTTAGGGGAGGGGGCACCCTGCGCAAGGAAGGGCGAGGGGCATATGCCCAGAGTGACCACATGTGTGACAGAGGGGACATGGTGCAGTCAGCTGGAAGAATGGACACATGGCCACAGGGTACACCAGTGAAAACACTCTTTATTGTGCACACCACACCGCCCGCACCTACACCCTTCTCCTGTGTCCTCTGCCACGCCGGCCACATCCCCACGCACCCCATGGGGTGGGTGCTGCTGCTTCCACAGGCGCTGCTACCACTGGCTGGCCCATGCGTGCCAACATGACCTCATGCACTGCCACCATCCTGGGCATGCTGCCTGCCATCGACCCTGCTGTCTTGTTCAGGGCCCACACCTCACGGAGGAGGCCGCCCAGCACCAGCCGTTGCCTTCGCGCCTCACGCTGCAGGCAATGCTGTTACACTGCCACCTCGCACAATGCCATCTGTATGCCTGTGGGTGAGACACAGTGAGAGCCGTGAGACATGGGTTGCACATTCCACCTGTACACATGCAACAGCTAGCCAGATAGGTCGGACATTCACCCTCTGCGTCCACATACGCTGCCTCAGAGTGGGAACGCATCTCCTCGATGACCTGGTGGATGGCTGCCTGTGCGGGCCGTAGTGCTGGACCCAGGGATGGTGGTCCGGCTACGCCACCAGCTGCAGCCTCCGCCGTGCCATCGCCGTCACCTGCCTCATCAGCCGCCCCACCGTCATCTGAAAGATGGTGTGCTGCTGCTTCCCCCTCCGCCTCCAGCGCTGAATCGTCCTCTTCGGGCACCTCCACATCTGTACCCACCGCGGATGGGGGACACAGTCGGACCCTGGGGGCTCCACCCCCGCAGCCGCCTCCATGGCATGTATGTCACCTGTGGGGGGTAAGGGTGCACAGCTCATTGTGCCATACCTGGCCAGCCACGTACATGTACCTGTCCCATCATGGCCTGCCAGGCAGTGTGGGCTGTGGGATACGTAGGACAATTGGGGCAGTCCCCAGCTGTGTACATGTGGCCAGGGACTGTCCTGGTGCAGGGACGTGTGGTGCACCATCGGTTGTATGTGTCCCCGGTGTCAGCGGCGCCTCACTGGTGGCTGTGTATGCGTGCAACTGAGTATGGGCCACATCAACGGGTGGGACTGCTGGGGGTGCTGCTGCGGTTGGTGGGCCATTGTTGCCTGGGACAGGTGTGCCCTGTGGTGGCAGGGATCCGTGCACTGGGGTGCATGCCCCGGGGTGGTGTGGGGCCCTGATAGCGCCACCGCCTTTCGACATTGGTTGGCTGTGCAGTGCAGGTGCATGGATGTGTGTGTGCCACATGGGTATGCCCTGGCCGTGCCAGCCTCCCCACCCATGCCACCCCCTGCAATGTGGTGTGCCCTGTGTCCCACATCCGGGGATGCCCCAGCATCCCCCTCGCCCCCCCCCCACCTACTGTGACCCCCTATTAATGCCCCCAGCGAAGGCATGTAGGGCTTAAGGGGTTTGTTTCCTTCTTGAACAGGTATTCCACTATTTCCTGAGGCAAAGCCCTTTGGGAAATGTAGTTCTCTTTTACTGTCCAATAAAGGGTAGTGTGACTCAAAAGTGATCAAAGCAACAAGGATTTATTCCCCTCACGGGGTGGATTTCAACAAGGAAAATAAGGTACAAAAACCAGGTGCTTCTGGCAGAAGGACAAAATAAAACTTTCAAACTCAAACAGCTTACTTCAGCACAAAAACATGGCTTCCAGCAATCAAGGTAAACAGTTCTGTTTTCTTCACAGCTTTGTACTTTTAAATCCCAACAATTCTGTATTTTTCTTCAAAGCATTAATTCAACGCAGGGATAATATATCATTAGCTAATGTAATTGTACAGTCCATCAATTCCTCCGGAGTATTTACAAACTCTGGCTCTGTCTCCATTAATTCCTCTTGTGAGGCAGGAAATGTTTGCAACGTTAAATCTTGTGCCATGCCTTTCCTCACTGCTTTAGGCTTCTGGCTATACTCTTGAATCAGGTACTGTTTTAAACAAGCATTCTCATCACAGTCATTTTCCTCACAGCCCCAACTCTCCTGGTAGATAAAATCACAGTGATTATTAAAACCCCAGCCTTTAGGCTTACCTCTAAACCTGGCTGACAAAGGTTTACTCTGAGACGTGGGAATGGCTGTAGGTTCCAAACCTGACTTGTGCACAGAAGGTTTAAACTGCCTTCCTGGCTTTCTCTCCTTTCTGTAATCCTCAGGACACTGCAGATAACCTGGTCTGCTTCTGTTGTATCTTTCTCTTGGAGACTCTGTCCTCTCTCTGACTGGAAGCTTGGTTCCTCCCTTCCACTGAGACTCTGTCCTTCTCCTCCCTGGGATAACCTTGCTTGCTCCGTTCTCCTCGATACCTTCCAAACCTTTGATACCTTCCTCCACTCCTTCCTCAACTCCTTCCATTTCCTCTACTGGGACCTCTTTATGAGTCTGAATTCTAGGATAGTGCTTAACTCCACCCCCTAACAGGTGTTCTGAATTAGCTCGTGACTCCCTATCTAATTGGCAGCACGGGTGTGTTTCTTTCCTTTGTGCTTGGTTTCCATGGCCACCATTAGCCATGTGCTTTTGTTCATGCCTCAGCACTGCTCCTGTTTCCTGCTTTTTAGCTCTTTCTGAAGGGCTGGAGGGACCCACTATGTCACACTATCCACCTCGGGACACCTACCCCATTGATTACCGTTGCACATTGCTGCCATCCCACCACCACCACCCACCGCGCACATGGGTGCAGGGGGACACCGTTGCCCCCACACTCTACATCACCGGGCACTATGCTGCCCTCCCAACCCCTCCACCGTGGCTCCACTCCGCATAGGTGGCCAATTATCCCTGCCCCTGCCTGTCCCCCTCTGCACCTGCAGCCTCACACCCACCCACCCTCACCCATGTGCACCATCGTCACGTCACCCTCCCATGGCCCCCTGGTTCCAGTGGAGCCCAGCATGTGCCAGCCACCCTCAGCTGCTGCATTGCTGTCACAGGTCTCCGGTGAGCTGTCTCTGACGTGCCACATGGGTCTTCCCTGTCCCCATCACCCATAGCCTCTCTGCTGCTCCTGTCACTGTTGGCCACATTATGCCCCTTGGTACCCTGTCTGTGCTTGATCCTATGACTCTGACCTGTCCCCGGCCTCCCCCCAACCCCCGTGTGTTGGCTCACCCTAGCACACATTCCTCTGTCCCACCTGCACATGGGTCCGCCATATCTAGCTCGGGCGGCAGGCCGTGGAGGTAGATGGGCCCCAGTCTGTTGGCCAGTTGCTGCTCCAGCGGTGACAGTGTGGCTCAGTGTGGTGCACCCCCTCCTGTCGCATGGGCGTGGTGTCTCTCAGCAATGGCGCAAGCCCAGACTGAGTGCTTGATGTCGCGGAAGCACTTTCGTATGCTCTTGGTATCGCGGCTGGGTCTCCCTGCTGTAGCCGCCACTGTTGTCACCTTCTCCCATGCGAGGTTTCATTGGCCAATGATTGTGGTGCCACTGAGCCGCCCAAATAGGACCACGTACCGCTCCAGGATGGCTGCTAGGAGGAGGTCATTCTCCTCCTGGGTGTAGCGGGCTGCCTTCCTCCTGGTGTCCTCAGGCACTGGCCTGCAGTGGTGCCTGCCACCTGCCACACCTCTGCACTGTTGCTTCACCCCCTGGCTGTGGCTGGATGGGCCTGCCTCGCTCCCCTCAGGCTTCTCCTCTGAAGGGGACACTGCTGCCTGCTGGCTGATTGTGTCACCCATGGCCATCTCACGTGCTCCACTCTGTGCCATCGTGTGCCACCCTTGCCATTGCTGTCCTGGTGTGCCCCTTTAAATATGCAGGGCGTGGTTCATCAGATGTTCAGACTGCACAACGCATGTTCCTACGCATGTGCAGCACGTGTTGCCACTACCCAGGGTGCGGTTCCTACATGCACAGCCGTGCGTAGCCTCTGTGCCACCTACAGGGGGTGGCGTACATCACATGCTCCATATGCGCACGGGGACCCGGCTTGTGCATGTGTCCCGGTGTGCTGTATGAGCCCTGCCCCCTTCAGCATTGCTCTGCGCTATACACACACTCAATGTGCGTGTTGAGCGTAATGCTCGTTCCGACGCGCTACGCCATTATGTACTTGTGCGCTTAACGTTCTCTACGTTCGGACCTCCTCATTGTCTGCCCCTACATCCACAGGTGCTGTGTCCTCTTCCGTATTTGGTGCCACACATCTGCCGTTTCTGGTATGTAGTTTTACTCTGTGTGCTAGGCCGTAGCTACGGCGCTCTCTGCAGCATGTAGGTACACCATGCATTGCATCTATGCATATGTTGTGCATGCGCACGTTACGCAATCTCTACACGCCATCTCTACGTGCTTGGGGACATGCCGCATGCCCCTCCCCTTCCTATGCGCTTTCTGCAGACACAATCGTGAGGTGCACCTGTGTGTGTTGTGGTACGCGTGCTACTGCGCGCACTACGGTGTTCCGCTTCCGTACACACTGTGCGGTTTTCAAAACTGTTGCTGGTATGCGTTGCAGCATCTGCAGCTGTGTTATGTTGGTTCTTATTAGTTGCCATGCCCCACAATGTATTTAGCTCCCTAAATCGCTCAGGCCTCTATCCATGATGGCTCAGACTGACCATGCGGGTTGTGCAGTGGTGGCGTTTCTGGAATTCGAGGAGCTGAGGTTGCCTGATGAGGGAGATGGTGTCCTTGGGGCTGTGGCACTGGGCATGGGTGCAGTCCCGCTGCAACACAGACATGCAGCTGTGGAGGCTCCACAGGCCAAGGTATGTCCAGCATGGAGGCACGCCCTCGCCTGCCTCGCCTCTACAGGCCCAGGCCCAGGCTCCAGGACATGCGTGAGGACCAGGTCATCTCCCTCTACTGTCTGAGTAAGGGGGCTGTTAGAGAGCTCTATGAGGATCTAAGACCTGACCTCGAGCCCCTGACTGCCTGGTCACATGCCATACCGGGATTGGTCAAGCTCCTGACTGCCCTACATTTCTTTGCCTCTGGCTGTTTCCAATCCTCAGTGGCTGCAGTGGGGGGATGAGCAGGCCCACCTTCTCACGCTGTCTCCATCAGGTACTGCGGGCCATGGTCAGTCGGGTTAGGAATTACATTACGATTCCTAACAGTGGGCAACAATGGGGGGCCCTGGGCCAGGCACTCCAGTGGATTGTGGGGATACCACACGTGATGGGAGCTATAGATTGCATACATGTTGCCCTGGTCCCACCCAGAGACAGGGAGGTGGTGTTCTGCAACCGCAAACACTACCATTCACTGAATGTTCAGGTTGTTTGTGATGCAACTACGTGTATTCTGAATGTGGTTCCTCGGTTTCCAGGGTCCGCCCATGACTCCCATATCCTGCATCACTTGGCACTATTCAGACAATTTGAGACCGGACAATATGGGGACTGTGTCCTGCTGGGTGGGTATTAACCATCTCTAACATGCACATGTTGTCTCTGTGTCCTGGAGGTACTGCATCTCTCACAGGTGGGACAGGGTCACCTTCGGTGTTAGATTCGGGCCTTCTGACTGCATATCCCCTGCGACACACATGACATGGCATGCTGCATCTCAGACGTCTTTTCAGAACACATTACGGACACAGTCCGTCACGCTGTGGCATATCACTGTCCATCCAATGTCTGTTATAAGTGGTCCCATTGCTGACTATGACTCCTGCATGTCTCTCCCTGCATTGTGGTTGTGCATGCAGCACTGACATTGTGTAGGGAGGTGTCCTCCAGCATGCCATGTCACTGTCACAGGGGACATGGACACATATGTTTGTTTGTTTCTAGACTTAACTATGTCTGCCATATATGCATCATTGCTCGTTTGTGTGTCCCAGTACACGTGCAGGTAACACTGTTTCCAGGTTCCACTGCTGTACTGCACATGTCTTTTGGTGTGTTCCTCCATGGTGGTGTGTGACACGGATTGTTTGCCATCACCTTCTGTGCACGGCCTCGGCTCACACACATACACAAATGTACATGTGTCTGTCTGAGTTGTGTGTTCCTAGTTGACTCTGTTTGCAAAGTGTGTGTGTGTGCTACTGGGGGAGGGGCCTGGGCTGGCTCACATATTTGTTTTCCTGCTGTGCTGTATGTTGGGGGGCCATTCTCCGCTGACCTCATCTGTAACATCATGTGGCTGGCATTGTGGTGCCACGTTGCATCCCACATGTCTGTTTTATATTGGGCAGCGTTGGTGTGTAGTTTCAGACATCTTGGCTACACCCCTACTGTATATGTTACTGTGACAGCATGTGTGTGTGCACTGTACTTGGCCATCACATTATTGCATGCATGCAGATCTCTGCCCCATTCCTGGTTCACTGCCATGTGTCTGCCTGCTGTGTTCAGGGATACCACTCATGGGTGTTTGCTACAGGTGGTTGGTGATGTGATTGGTCTGGTTACTGTTGATGTGTGCTGGCCTCATTGCCCCTCCCTGGTGTCCTGTATCTCACACCCCCAAATGCTGGTGCACAGCTGCCGTGTGCCATTATGTGACATCATCTTTGTATGTCATCGTGTATCTGTTGACCTTTCGCACGTAGCTTCTTGTGCGCATTTGTTTGACCACCAGCTCATGATTGACCTTACCACATCTCTGTCTGCAGGTGATGCGGGATATGACTGTCGTGCCTGGTTGCTGACCCCTGTGCGTCTTCCACGGACATGTACAGAGAGGAGGTACAATGAGGCCCATGCCTCCAGCCGCTCAGTCATCAAGCGCACCTTTGGCGTTCTGAAGAGTTGCTTCAGGTGTCTGGATAAGACCGGTGGGGCCTTACAATACAAACCCATGACTGGCACAGATCATTCTGGCCTGTTGCATCCTACACCACATTGCACTCAGGCACAATATCTGGGTCAACATTAATGAGGATCTTGAGGAGGATCTGCTGTGCCCTCCTGTACGTGGCCGTGGTGACACATGTGCGGGGACGGCAGTCAGGCAACGTCTGATTGAGGAGCTGTTCTCATGTAAGTACTGCATATGTGGTGATATGCATATTTGTCTACATGTACATGCTGCCGTGTCTGTTTCTGGGCTCTCTCTGGACATATGTATGTTTCCCTTCTGTGTTTACATCTCCAGGAGTGGCCTATGTTCCTGGCCATTGCTGCAGTGCAGTGGTACCTGTGTGTATGTCATTCAACCTGCAGATGACTGTGTTGGGTGAACATAGCGGTACCTGTACTGTGGGGGCACTGTGGCATAGCACATTTCTGTTGTTCTCTGTCCACTGCACAGATGCTGTTGTGCACCTCTTTGGCCTGCGCCTCCCTACACCACATGTTCCGTTTGGCAACCATATGGCCATTAGTTCTGGTCACGTTCTGGATTTTCAAAACTGTATTTGTGGCACCTGTGACAGAGCTGTGTGTGTCTGCAGGCACAGAGTGTGGTGGTGGCAGTCGGCACATATACCCTTCCCTAGCTTTGTGCCATTATACAACATCTGTGTCTCCTTGCATGGACTGTGATGCATGCCTCCACTGGTCTCAGCTTAGGCTCACAGGGGCCGTATGCTACTGGCGGCATGCTCTCCCCATCTCACTGTGTATGTGTGTCTTTGTTTTTGGGATGTGTCTATGTGACGGCACACTCTGTTACCCTTGAGCGTTGTCTGGTGATGGGATGTGCCTGGACACTTGTGCGGTGGTGCTCACTGCTCTATCTCTAACCCTGTGCTGGTGCCCTTGTGTACATTGTGCGCACGTATTTATGCATGTCTTCTGTGTTTTCTACTGACCTGTCTCCTGTTTGCTGCCAGTCCACTATGCATCAACGGTTCCGTTTCACACATCTGGCCAGACCTTGAACATGTGGCATTGACGGCTCGACATGCAGCCACGGTGATTCCACGCATTCCAGTGACATACTCTACCTTTACTGTGACCTCTTGTGGCCTTTTCCTGCCTCAGACATGTGTGGTTTCAAATGACATTTTCACTGTGGACAATGTGTACTGGTCTGTACATGTACAGCAGGATGTCACATACTCGCTGTATATTGTGCATCTATCTGACAATGTGTTGATGTGTGTGGGCCATGTGTGTGACCTGCAGTACAGCATATACACATATGTTTGGGTGAACAGTTGCATGCAGCCACATGTGTGCCACAGGGGGGACATCCTGTAGGCCCTGTTTCTATGTCTGGCTACCTTGTACATGGACATGACAAACTGTTTGCCACCATACCACTGTGATGCGTGCCACCATCTGTGATTGCTCTTTGACCCTCGCAGGGGGTGTTACAATTCATCTGGGGCTGCACTCTGTCATGATTCAATGTACACGGTGCATGTGCATCTGCCTGATTCCAGGTTTGCAATGGTGCATGTGCCTATGTGGATTCTGTGTGGGTTAGTGCACCATTGTTGTCCTTTCGTTCTACCTCCACATATATGTTATTATGTGTGATTCCTCTACAGATGTGCCGCTGTACATTGATTTACCTACCAATCAATGCATGTGTGCCCAAACCTCCGTATGACATGGCATTGTGCCACTCACATTGCACCATTACCTTAGCTGTGGGGCGGGGGGTGTCTCTTTTTTCTGACTTAAGTTGTGCATTCCCTGTTCATTGGCATATACGTGATGCTTCTGTATCCACAACACCCATTGCAGCAGGCCTTCTGCATGGTGCTACCTCTATGTCTGTGAGGTTCGGCTTTGTTTGTTCTTTGGCAACATGTGCATCTCCTACCTGTTTCCATGTCCTCATTTGGCCTTGTGTAACTGTTTTTGCTCCCATTTGGGCATTAAAGGTGTTTCTGTACATGCGTAACTGATGTCTGCTGATTCTCAGGCACATCACAGACTTCTGACTGGCCATCTACACTGCTGTATGACCCATTGATACACACACATATGGTCTACACAGTTGAGGGGTGGTGCTGGGGCATTGAGACATGACAGTTTGTTAATATTTCTGCATTTACCTGTGCACTGCAGATCTACATTACTGTATGGCAGCATGGCATTACATCTAGGTATCCTCCGTTCTGACCCTATCGCCTTCTGGTTGTGTGGGCAGCTTGGTGCACCTGCCTGGACCGTGCCCCCTATTAGTTGTGTGTTCCTGTGCTATTCCCATGATGATGCAGACAACTTATATCACTGCCATCTGGTTCACTCACTCACACTTGCCCAATGTGCGTGTTCTATCATACACAACATGTGTATGGTGTATTGGATGTTGTGCTGCTGCATTCCTGCACACAGATAGTTTCACTGCTGGCCACATACATATTCCATTTTAACACAGGTACCTTCATCATTCCCATGTGCCTGTACAGTTGGATGTTGTCTATCTTGGAGCATTGTGGCTTCTTGTGGGTGAGCATCTCTACTACTTGGGCACATGTATGCCCAGGCTAGTGCCTCTACATCCCCCCATGGGATGTGTGTGTCGGACATAGCTGGCATTCGTGTTCATTGGCACTGGTGCTGGCGGTGGCTATGGGACGGATTGGATATGCGCTTGCCTCCTTTTCTACACATCATCCACTGCAGAGATGTTTATGTCTTGGTGTGGCAGTATGGTTTTCACACTGGTCTGGGTACCTGGAGACCAGGATTCAATTCCCCATGTAGCATTTGTCAGGCCACATTCCCTGCATTGCTCTGACGGGGTCCAGTTAATCATTGTCACCGTTTGATGTACATTATGAGGTTTATGTTGCCATGTACACTGTTTTGCTCGATATCATAGCCACTCTCTGACACCCATTACATATTGTGATGCACCTCCACGTCCCTATTAGGCAGCAGTAATCCTCCTCCAGCTCTTTGGCACAGTTACTCTGCTGTGTTCCCACTGTATTCCTGCTGTCTTCTTCTCCAGGAATCATCCTAAAAACTACGCCATTTGTGATGCACCTCCACGTTCCTATTAGGCAGCCGCCTAGGGCCGTGAGGCGCGAGTTGCCTTTTCATGTAAGAACAGTCTGTAGTCGAGTGTTATAGGCAAAAATAAATACAGGGCTTTATTCCCCTTCCCTTAAAGACTTCCTTTTTAACAGCAACAGAGGATAAACAAAACAACTGTTTCTTCACAGCAAAATAAACTCTTTTCTCCAAGTAATTATCACAGTGCTTCAGCTTGCTTGTTTAACATAAAGATTCAATCTCATCTTAGAAACATAGTGTGCAATCCATGGGACTGGATTCCAAATCACAGCTAGTGTTTTCCCACTGCATTGGCTCACAGTCTGGGTTTTCAGGTGGGTAACAATCCTTACAGCTGGTATTATCCCAACTCCCTCCTTGTGAGACACTGGTTATTCTAGCAGGAAACTGCTCTATATAGACAGGGTTCTGGGCACCTGTACCTTGGGCAGTTTCTCCTGGGAATTCTCTCTCCTTCCAGTAATGAGGATTTTCCTCTAAGCTTCTAGCCTTTGCTTTACTGGCTGTGCCCACCTCTTGCCCTCTAGGGAAAATAGAGTATTTAGCTTTTCCTCCGTGGCAGTTAGCTTCCCCTCTTCCCTCTGTTATCCGGGCTTCTCTCTTTGGGCTGTGGAGTGCTCTTTCTCGGGACCTCCAGCCACCAGTATTCTGGGCAGTTCTATAGCCACATTCTGGAGAGACTTTTTTCCTGCTGCTCCTTGCTACTGGGACACACCCACTGCTTCCTGGATCCAGCAAGCTCTCCTGTCTGTGACGTCTGCTTTCCACCGGGTTTCTCACTCCTCCCCGGACGCTGCCCTCTCTGGCCTGAAAGACTCCTGCACTCGTCTCAGAGACTCCTGTTCTGCCACCTCCCCCTGCTGGGATTTCCCAGCAACTTTTATCTTCCTGTTTCTTGCACGCTGTACGTGCTTCCCTCAACAGGTGCTCCTGATTAGCTTTTTGGTTTTCTGCTGCGTCATGACTAGTGTGTGGAAACTTTGCTCCACTACTCTTTTGCTCCTTGTAATCTGAATATGCTTGCTGCCTATGCGATTCCAAGGTAAGCTCTTCTTTTTCTCCTATTACCATAGGTTCTGTACCGGTCACTGCATCACATATCCCCTCCCTTAAGCTATTACGGGCTGGAGGACTTACGTTCTCACAGCACGTAATTACTGAACGGCCCGGGAGCTTTACTTTGAACCAGCTAAAAGCCACTGTCCGCTCCTGCCAGGGTTTTAGGACATTAATATGATACACTTGACACCGCCCTCTGTCGTTTTCCACTACATACGAGACCGGTCCCTTACGCTCCACGACGGTATAGGGACCCTTCCACTGGGCCTCAAACTTCGGCCCAGGGTCTGTCACCAATACCACGACTCTCTCACCTATGGCCAATTGACGGGGTTTCTTCCCCCGGTCATAGTATCGCTTCTGATGCTGCTGACTGTCTTGTAAGTGACGTTGGGCGGCTTGCGAAGCCCTCTGTAATTGCAACCTTAATTCGTGAAGAAACTGAGGTACTCCTACTTCTTCCCCTTTTGGCTCTGCCCATTGTTCCCTTAAAATGTCCAGAACTCCCCTTGGCACACGGCCGAACATTAGCTCGTAAGGAGAAGCTCCTAGTGAGGCTTGTGTGCGCTCCCTACTGGCATGCAAAACGAACGGGAGCATGAGGTCCCAGTCAGCCATTTTCCTGTCCAGCCCCCGTCTTAACATTTGCTTGAGGGTCTGGTTAAAGCGTTCCACAAGTCCATTAGACTGTGGGTGATAAGCTGCGGTCTTTATATGCTGTATTCCGAAAGCGTCCCATACCTGCGCTAGGTATTGTGACAGGAAATTGCTTCCCCGGTCCATCAGCATTTCCCTCAGAAAACCAACTTCACAAAATAACCTAATTAATTCCCCCGCTATGGTTTTGGCAGAAATGTTTCTTAGAGGTACCGCCCATGGAAATCGGGTGGCCTGATCCATTATTACTAATATGTATCGGAATCCCCTAAGGGTCTTTACTAGGGGACCGACTATATCCATCGCCATCCGGCGCACTGGTTCGGATATGGTAGGGGTAGGTATCATAGGAACCGCTTTGGGTTTTGCGGCCGTGACCCTCTGGCAAGAACGGCAGGCCTCGCAGAAACGTTTTGTCTCCTTAAACACTCCTGGCCAGTAAAAACGGGCCAGGATCTGCTCTAGAGTACCTAGAACCCCTTTATACCCACCCACCGGGTGATCATGGGCTAATCTCAGGACGACCGCCTTAAAGGTAGTTGGCACCACTAATTGTTTCCTGACAGCCCCCGTTTGAAGATCATTACTTTCCCTATACAATACGTCTCCTTCCATCAGGAATCTGGGAAGAATGTCCCTGTCTGACTGGGCGTACTCAAAGGCATGTTTCAAAGCTGGATCCGCCTTCTGCTTTTGGACTAGATCAGCAGGCACCCATGGAAAACCTAGCCCGTCCCCTACTCCTGCCCTCAATTGAGCTCTGTGGTGTCGCTCCCGGCGCTTTCCCCCCTTGCTCTTCTTACCGCTTTTTGAAGGTGGATTGACCAAATCTTCATGTTGTGGCAGCTCTCCTAAGGTTTCATCTATGGGCCTATCCTCCCCCTCTAGGGATTCTGCTTCCTCCTCTAAAGGGTTAAAATTCTCCTCCGGGAGTTCCGCTTGCCCCAGCGAGCCTCGGGCCTCCGCCCTTGTAGACACCATCCCCTTCTTCCCCTGTATGCCTTCTCCTATTCCCTTATAGAATGGGGGCCAGTCTCGGCCTAGCACTATATCGTAGGGCAACCTGGGTATCACTGCCACTAGGACCTTCCTCCGGGTCCCCAAACCTTTTACCGTCACCCTATAGAGAGGGTAATAGGTAGATGACCCGTGTACGCAGCGTATCTTAGTCTTACCCTCTGGTTGGTTTGGTGTGGACTCACTACTGGCTTGTAGGATTCGCCAGAACTTCTTTGAAACCATGGTTTGGTCCGCCCCCGAGTCAAGCAGGGCCCTTGCTACCACACCTTGCACTTCCACAGTTATTCGAAAACCTTCCTGCCTATAATTTTCAGCACTAGTTATTAGGGCTATTCGCCCGACACAGTCACTCTTCCTATGACCTCGCTTCCCACATTTAAAACATTTTAGGAGTGTATCCTTAACCTCACCTTTAGGCATACATTTCATTACATCTGTGCCCACCTCTTGCCCTCTAGGGAAAATAGAGTACTTAGCTTTTCCTCCGTGGCAGTTAGCTTCCCCTCTTCCCTCTGTTATCCGGGCTTCTCTCTTTGGGCTGTGGAGTGCTCTTTCTTGGGACCTCCAGCCATCAGTATTCTGGGCAGTTCTATAGCCACGTTCTGGAGAGACTTTTTTCCTGCTGCTCCTTGCTACCGGGACACACCCACTGCTTCCTGGATCCAGCAAGCTCTCCTGTCTGTGACGTCTGCTTTCCACCGGGTTTCTCACTCCTCCCCGGACGCTGCCCTCTCTGGCCTGAGAGACTCCTGCACTCGTCTCAGAGACTCCTGTTCTTCTACCTCCCCCTGCTGGGATTTCCCAGCAGCTTTTATCTTCCTGTTTCTTGCACGCTGTACGTGCTTCCCTCAACAGGTGCTCCTGATTAGCTTTTTGGTTTTCTGCTGCGTCATGACTAGTGTGTGGAAACCTTGCTCCACTACTCTTTTGCTCCTTGTAATCTGAATATGCTTGCTGCCTATGCGATTCCAAGGTAAGCTCTTCTTTTTCCCCTGTTACCATAGGTTCTGTACCGGTCACTGCATCACAATATATATGTGTGTAGACTAGCAG
This sequence comes from Ichthyophis bannanicus, assembly GCA_033557465.1. Classification (NCBI taxonomy): domain Eukaryota; kingdom Metazoa; phylum Chordata; class Amphibia; order Gymnophiona; family Ichthyophiidae; genus Ichthyophis; species Ichthyophis bannanicus. Next base: position 1,582,809,761 of record CM066031.1, read on the forward strand.
ACATCTAGCTGTATATGCTTTTCCTGGATTGTGTGTCCTGTATTGCCAGGCACGCATGCCTTTGTGGACATTTCATGACTCCTGTGTGTTTGGTCCTCCATATGCAGCACCCACTGTGTACATGTGCACACCATGCATCTCCTGGAAATGATCTGTCCTGTTCGTCATCTGTTGACGGACCAGTGGCTTTGGTGTGACATGTTGTAGAGACATTTGTCTGTGCTGCTGCATCACCACACTGACCATCCTAGACCACTGGCAGTTGACTGTGTGCCAGCCGTCTGCCGCCTCACACAGTGCTATGACTTTCCATACACACATTCCATTTGGTAGTACATATTAGCATTGTAGTTGCTGTGGTTGTTTGGGATAGTGGTTAGAGACATGCATTAGGCCACCATAGGTTGTGGGTTTGATCCCAGCATGTTCCATTCCTCTTCTTTTCTTGTGTTCTGCTAACTTTACCATGCAACGGCTGCAACTTCGTCACCTCTCCGCACACCCTCCCTTCTCTTCACTGTGCACCCCGATGTGCTCTCTATGCAGCCTATCTGTCACATATTAGCTGTTACATATGGTCCTTATCATTATGTTGTCCAAGTGAGCAGTTGGCTTGGAGGATTGGTAGCACTGTTTTGATGCTGGTGTTGGACACGTTGTTGTGCAGGTTCAATTCTCATGTGCTCCTTTTTGGTTCTGCTCCCCGTTTTGCCCTGGTCCACTGACCATGCACACGGCTGTCCCCTCTGCAGGCCCCTGCCACCCTTTCTATTTTGGCTCTTCGCTCCTTGGCATGCTATGTTCACGGCATTCCATTTCATGGTGTGTGTGCATATGTTTATCTGTGTCTCTTGTCCAACTTACAGACTGCGATATCAGCTGTGGACATCTGTTCTGCATTTGTGTTGCATCATGGGTACTGGTGGGGTTGCCCTATCCTGGCACACAACAGGCATTTTGTGTGGTGTCCTTCAGTGTTCTTGTATGCAGACATTACTGTGGAACTCAACATGGTGGTGTAGCCTGCTGGTTTGTGCAGACATTCTGCCCACTGGTCATGGGTTCGATTTCTGTTTGTTCTCGTTTTTTATGCCTGTCCTTTACAACTACTTGTCATTCCTTTGGACAGTCATATCTCTGCGGATCTGTGCTGCCAGCCCATGGTACCCTCATCACAGTTGCCAACCATCCTTCTGTCTGTCTGTCTGTGTGTATCAGCTGTGTGGCGTCCTGTCTTCATGTGCAGGCTGCTACCCCATGTCCTGCACTGTTACCCTTTTCTGCATTGCGGCTCTTCATGCTTGCCTCTCCTGTGTCTGCTCTGCATAGCACTACTACTTCTCTGTCCTCCTATCATTGCACTTGTCTTGCCACCTCTACCTCCACTGGTGGACACATATCTCCATCCTCTGCCACCCACTGTCATTGTGACAGTTTACATTGCAAGCACCCTGTGCATCTGTACAACTGCCTCCGATATGTTTGTCCACTTTACTGGCTGCCACATAGGCTGCACGCAGACTGGGCGGGTCCATAACCTCTCCTTCCTGCCATCACTTGTCCATTGCCTTTGCTTGGTGCTCGGTGCAGTGTTAGGGTTACATCTGTGTTTCAGCCTTACATTTCATGCTTGTCAACTTGGGCCACCTTACTGCCCCTACGGCATCATATCTTTGGTCACTTTTGCATAATCATTGTAGCACCTGGACCTGGGGCACCTTAGGTTTCGGCACTTTGTAGGGCGCCTTACGCTAGGTACCTTGTGTGGTGCTTTGTAACGCGCCTTAGCTCAGGGCGCCCTGTACCGCGCGTTGTCTCATGCAGCTTGCCATGATGATGCACCGCCCACGCCTTTATATGGGCATCTGTACCTTTACCGCGGAACCTAATGCGAATGACATTACCGCAGTTTAGTAAACATGCCCCTTAATTTCAGCTGCCAAATTCTAGACCATTCTTCAAGCTTAGTTAGGTCCCTCCTCATGTTATCTACATCTTCCTGGGTGTCTACTCTATTGCAGATTTTGGTATCATCAACAAAGGGGCTAACCTTACCCGACAGCCCTTCCGCTATATCACTAAAAAAGATGTTAAAATAATCAGACCAAGGACATATCCCTGGGGCACAACATTGGTAACCTCCTTCTCCTCAGAGTGAACTCCATTTACCTGTACCCTTTGTTGCCTCCCACTCAACTAATTTCTAAACCAAGCAGTTTGTTTATAAGTCACCTGTGTCAAACCACATCCTTACTTCCGCTTTTGTGTAAAGGGTCCATATGTGCCTCTCTCCAGTCCTTTGGCACCACTCCTGACTCCACCGAGGCATTGAAAAGATCAGTCAGTGGAGGTGCTAGAACATCCACAAATTCCCTCAGTATTCTAGAGTGTATCCCATCCAGTCCCATCGCTTTGTCTACTTTAAGTTGAGCTAGTTTCTCATGAACACAGTCTTCTGAAAATTGTTCAAGATGCCCCTCGCTTCTGTTCCTGTTTGTGGGTGTTTTCTGAGGTCCTGCTCCTGGTTCTTCATCTGTGAACACAGAAAAGAAATATTTGTTAAGCAATTCCGCTTTATCCTCATCAGCTTCTACATATTCCTCCCCTTCACTCTTGAGTCTGACAATACCACTTTTGCCCTTCCTCTTCTCACTAACATATCTGAAAAATGACTTATCCCCCCCCCCCCTCCCCATTTTATTGAATTGGCTATTTCATCCTCTTTTTTAATTTTTGCTTTCCTGACTACTTTGCTAGCTTCTCTAAGTTTTTCCCAAATATAGATGCCTGTCTTCCTCTCTCTATGATCTCTTATATTTCATGAAGGCCTCCCTCTTTTTCTTCACCTTTTCAGCTACTTCTTTCGAAAACCATAAGTCTCCTTTTCCTTTTACCTTTATTTACAGTTTTAACAAAAAAGTTGGTTGCCCTTAAAATATCCCCTTTCAGTTTTGCCCACTGTCTTTCTACATCCCCCAGCTGTTCCCATCCCACTAACAACTCCCTGAGGTATTGGCCCATCTTGGCAAAGTTAGTTTTCCTAAAATCTAAGACCCTTGCTTTTCAATGGATTTTAACAGCCCTAGTCCTAATACTGAACCACACCATCTGCTGATCACTGGATGCAAGATGATCTCCTACTATATAACATCAGAAACACTTTCACCATTGGTAAGCACCAATTCCAGTATGGTCCCTTCATGGTAGGTTCTGTTATCAGTTGCCTGAATAGTTCTCCCTGTAGAGAATCCAGGGTCTCCTTACTTCTAGATGATACTGCAGCAGGAATGTGTCAGTCAGCATCTGGCATATTGAAATCCCCTATCAGTAGCATTTCCCCTTTCCTGGCAATGCTGTGTATGTCTTCAATTAACTCTTCATTCACCTCTTCCTCCTGTGAGGGAGGTCTGTGCATCACACCAATGCAAATAGATTTCTCTTTCCCTCTTTCTAGTTTAACCCACAGTGCCTCCTCTCTCGCTTTTTAGCTCTGTAGTTCCAAAGCTTTAATATTATTTTTTACATATAGTGCCACTCCTCCTCCTTTTCTTTCTATCTTTCACAACGTCTTCAAAAAATCATATTTTTTATAAAGTTTTTCTAATACCTTAATAAAATTCAGAATTTTTTATACATTTTTGGATATCATATTCAGGGTTATACAGAGCCTATATTTATAAACAACTCTTAACCAGTTCAAACCATTTAATCATCGGTTCAGTGGCTAAGGGGTATGTTTACTAAACCATCTTAACGTAGCAATGGTGATGTTATCGCGTGATACGTAACATTATCGCGGGATAATCATCGCGCGATAATATCACATATCGCGCAATAACATCTCCGGCGGTGGAGAGATGCGCAGAGGGAGGAGAAAGGCACCCGAGAGGGTGGAGTGAGGCTCCCCAGGGGCAGAGAGAAGGGGTCAATGGGTGGAGAGTAGGCGGGGAGTGGATTCATGCACACTAACGCCGTGAAATAAAGCTCTGAAAATTAGCGCCAGTGAAAACCTCACGCTAGGCACATTTGCAGGGCAGAGAAACCATTTCAGTCAGCAATGTACAGCAAAGGCAAGGAAACCCCGAAAAGTGATAGTAGTGATACATGTGCAGGTACCTAAAAGGCAAATAAACATATAAAATGACCTGAACCACATTTGAAATCCCAATAACCAAGCTGGCCAATAGTGATATTAATGATAAACATAAAGCAACACTACTGACAAAGCATCAAAAAGGAAGATATCATGTTTGGAAGGGTCTGTGCTCTGTCCCCCTACAAAGTGAATGATCCCACATTGAAATAGCGGTGATCAGGGTTGTTGTCGTTTATATTGGGCAGGTTTGTTATGGCTTGCACATGTGCAGCAACAGCAGAGTGGGCATGTAGGAAACAGAAACTGTACTGATGCTGTAAATGGGATACAGGGGGCTGCAGGAGGCACATGCAGTGGTCCAGCTGGGGCACAGTGTGGACTAGGCAGACGCCTAAGTGGCACATAGGAATGCCGAAACTGTAAAGCAGCAAGACAGGAACTGATGAGGGTCCAACATGGGCACAAGTATGTGTCCCACAGTGTCACAGGGGATATTACCCAGCAGGTACCCCCAAGGGCACATAACACTGGCAGGCGGTGCCAGGGGGAAGCTCCCATGTCCATGTAGGCACCCCTACCCGACAACCCACACCATAGGCAGCTGCCTACCAGCCCACTGGATGGCCTGGGACTGCGCATCACCAGCACCACCGGCATAAGGGCATGTCAGCATGGTGGCAGAGGGGGGCAGTGGCATCTGCCCACACCAGACCACGGCCAAGCCTTGTTTAGGTGGGTGCCGTGCACTGCAACAGACAAGGTCTGCCTGACGAACAGTCATGGTATCCCCAGGGAATGACCTGCCCCTGTGGCAACAGTTTGGTGCAGTACACACAGCCAGTGTGTTCAGGGGCAGAAGGTCACAGGCTCAAGTCCCAGCTGTGGCTCCTACCAACCTTGTCCCCATATTTTACCCAGTGCTAAACCATGGTAATAAAGACGGAACCTTTATTGCAGATAAAATAAACATGCCTGAAACGCCTATATTTTACCCTACAGAGCACAGACACCATAAACATGTGCAATCCCTAGAGCAGAGTTTCCGAACTCCAGTCCTGGAGGGCCAAACACCATTCAGGTTTCATGCTGTCCCTAATAAATATGCCTGTGCTGCATTCGTATGCACCGCCCCCATTGTATGCAAATGTATCTCATGCATATTCATTAGGGACAGCATGAAAACCTGAACACTGTTTGGCCCACCAGGACCAGAGTTGGGAGCCTCTGCCCTAGAGCAGTGGCCAACAGGCTCCACTATCCAAAGCTTCATGGAGAGTCAGGCTGTTGGGCCCTGTGCAGAGCAGCATCTCCCAATACTGGCACCTGCATACCTTAGCAAGGCCGTCCTAAACTTGGGAACACATTCCACATATATCAAAAGGTTGCTATGATTAATGGCAAATAACAAATCCTAAGTTAAACATGATTTGTCGATAGAGATTTATCATAGCAAACGTTCGGATATCTGTGGAGTGTGTTTCAGTTATTGCCTCTGACAGTGTTTACCACCCCAGGGAGTGACCCCCAACAGTATTGCGTACCATAGCAATGCCCGCACTGTGCCCAGGACTGGTGTGGCAGCCAGGGCTGCCACAAACTTCCATATTTGCACAATGCTGGCATAGGTGTGGGAGTGTGTGTACGTCTATCCAGTGTGTTATGTCTGCCTACACCTTACTGAGCCCACACTGCTTGCACTGTTTCCAGTGTTAGCCTGTCAATATGCATAATGAGGAGCAAGGTATTGTGGGTATGGCCCGGATAGGGTGGCCTGGGCAGGATGCATCTGCACAGGGTATAGGGCAATGGCTGGGACATTGTAGTGCTCGACCACCACTTGCACGGACAGGGTGGCCACAGCATGTCATGCTGGGAGGTCACTCTCACCCTGACTGAGCAGTGACCACGGCATGGCTAGGTTCCCCCATAGTGCTATGCAGTATTGGCTAGGTTCCCCCATAGTGCTATGCAGTATTTCTCTCAAGTGATGTTTATGGGTTTTCTTTTTTGGGGCCCAATACCTGCTTGGTGTGTGTGCTCACATCCCATACTGTCTGCAGTTAGCATGTGTATGGCTGGAACACCTTGCAGGGTGGAGGCTGACTGTGCCCTCTGCTGGTGAATGTCAGATAGTGGTGGGGGGCAGCTGAGCTTCTCCAGCGTTCTGCCTGTCTGCCATTGCCTTATGTGATGTGTACAGATCTGCATGGACTGCCCTGTAGGGCGCCTGTTCCCCAGCAGGACTGGGGTTGATGGTCCTCTCTACTGCTACCATTACAGAGATGTACAATGTGGATCTGTTGGTGGGAGATCCTGTCCCTCCCACCCAGAGCCACAGAGGGCAGGTTGAGTGGTGCTACATTGTCCGCTTTTGTGTTCAAACACCCCCCCCTTCACTTATAACATGTGACCATGGCACTCACACAGGATACGCACTATTCTGGGTGCATCATAGTCCACAAGGGCTAGACATGACTAGGAAATACAGATGGACACAGGTGGATCCTAGGTGTGTCTGCAAGGACTACCTATCACACACTGGCACTGATTGGGACCTGCAGCATAGCCTATCTCAGCCAAGCCAGGTGCTGCGTACCTGGTGCTGGGTGCCCCACCTCACCCTCAGGGTGAGCACAGGACCCACACAATGTCACGGTCTGTAGCTACTCTGTGCCAGTAACACACACGGTCAGTTCCCCCTACCAGGCCTAGGTGCTGTGGGGGTGCATACCCCATTATGTGATCAGCTGTAGACTGCTGATCTACATGTGCAGTGCATCATGGGTAAGGGTGGGTTTACCCTATCCTGGTAACCACAGCAGACAGTTTGTGTGGTGACCTGCAGTCTTTCTATAGCCAGCCAGCAGTATGGTAACAGCTGTAGAGATATAGCCTACTGGTTACTTCAGTGATTGTGGAGGCAGACGTCATGGGTTTGATTCCACAGTGGGGTTATTTAGGAATGCTGTCTGAGGCTTTTCCTTTTCATTGCAATCAGTGCTGCCAGCAGAAACACCCTCACAGTGCTGTAGCCTAAGGTGCCTCATAGGCGCCCTATAAGGTGCCTTATACAGCGCTCTATAGGGCACATTATAGGGTGCCTTGGCAGACAGTGCACTTTATAATGTGACCTATTGGGCGCCGTATGAGGCACCTTAGGTTACGGCACTGTGAGGGTGTTTTTTCTGGCAGCACTGATTTAAATTAAAAGAAAATGCCTCAGACAGCCTTTTTAGATTATACCACTGCAGGATCAAACCCATGACCTCTGTCTCCACAGTCATTGCAGTAACCAGTGGGCTACATCACTATAGCTTCTAATAGTGCGCAAGCATGTACTTAGGGTTAATGCGCATTAATGTGCCAGGGCGCCCACTATCGCGCGATACAAATTCTTGCTACCTTAGGACTGGAACGCCCACTCCTTGTATGGCATTCTTCACATTATCGCTGCAACTAACGCTGGTAACATTAAGACGGTTTAGTAAACATACCCCTAAGAGCTATTTATGAAAATAGGATCTGTGTAGTTCTCAATATGATGGAACAATCATTTATAAAAATGTTCTTTAATATTTATTAAGGCCGAAGAACAACCAGTCAGTACTAGAGGAGATGAAATCTAAGCTTTCTTTAGAGGCTCGGATGACAAGACTTTGACTTTCATACTTTGGACACATCATGCGAAGAGAGAGATTATTAGAGAAAGACATCATGCTTGGCAAGGTAGAAGGTCAATGCAAAAGAGGAAGGCTAGCAATGAGATGGATCGATACAATAATAGCAGCTATGGGTTCCACTCTATCAACAATGAAAAGCCTGATTGAAGACCGAACACAGTTTAGAACAACTATCCAGAGGGTCGCCATGAGTCAACACTGACTCAACAGCACTTACAACAAAAAAGATATCAGAAAAGCTTTGTAAAAATATATCATTTTTTGAAGAAGATGGGAAAGATATTTTGCACCTAATAGTTGCCCGTGTGACAGTTGTATGGAACTATTTTGAATTCATGGGTTTGATTCTTATTTTGTACATTTTGCCATTATAAAACAGACACAAAATATGCACTACATGTCTTTCTTGCTTAGATGCCCTGTTGTAAAATTGCATCTTTCCAGATAATTTTACATTGGAGCAGCTAACATAGTGGTCATTCTGAACCACATGGGATGTCCATCCCCGCTATTCGTGGCGGCTGCAGGCCCCGACTACCTTTCCTGCCGGTTGTGCGGGGAAGTTAGTCGGGGACGGGGAAGAGGCGGAGAGTGGGCAAGCAGTGGGCAGTCGCTGGCCCTGGATGTACAGGGCCGATTCTAATGTTGGCCCTGTACATCCAAGGCCGGCGAAATAGCCGGGGAAGTCGTTTGTTTTCCTCATCGGGGCATAGATGGGGCTGGGGGGGCCAGAGTTAATTCACCGCAGCCTGACCCTGGCCTTAGGAGGCTGGATCGGGGGTCGGGCTACAAGGGGCTTTTCATGTATGTACAGGCTGGGACAGAATCAAAGTCCTGGCCTGCACATACATGCCTGTTTGCGATTCTGATACCGCGGGGCTAGATGTGCCCCGTGGGATCAGAATTGCGATCTCCTTTGTACGTCCAGCTCAGCCCGAACATACAAAGGAGATTTACGTCCGGGACACAATCGGGCCCATAATGTATGACGGTAGATAAAACCCAGTATGATCCATCTAGTCTGCCCAGTAAAATGTCTAGAGCAGGTGTAACCGCCACTCCATGCAGGTCACCCTCTCTATTTGTTGAAGTATAAAGATTTCATCCTTTTGCTATAAAGGGAGTCACTGTATCTGTCCATTGCAATTTTGACTTCCGTCACTGTACTTGCCCCACTACCTCCAAGCATCCACCACCAAGCATCCACCACCCTTTCAGTGAATAAGTATTTCCTGACGTTGATTTTAAGTTTACCTCCTTGCAGCTTCATGTGGGAAGTCCATAAACTATTATTAAAGAGGACCCGGGAAATCCACTGCTTGCCCCAATACAAGCATTGTGAAACCTGGGTGTCTTTTGGGGAAACTGCTAGGTACTCGTGACCTATATTGGCCACAGTTGGAAACAGGATATTGGGCTTGATGAACCTTGGTCTGACCCAGTATGGCATATCTTATGTTCTTAAAGTCCAAAACACCTTTTTAATAAAGGCTTTAATTTGAACCTGGTCTTACTGTATAATCATTTTTCCATATTTTCTCCTACATATATAGACTGCCCTTTTTATAATATTACACTGTCATTCATTTACAAATAAATATTTTAGATCATCATAGAAGGAGTTACCTGATTTGATTTGTTTACATCCCTTACAGTTTAGACATTGGTCCTTTGTTTCTTAGTCCAGAGCCCATTTATTTGATCTTCGCCCTTTACACAAAAGCGGAAGTAAAGATGTGGTTAAAAACTACAGGCCGGTTAGTTTAACCTCAGTGGTGAGTAACTTATTGGAAGCGCTGCTGAAAGAGAAAATAGTGAGGTTTCGGGAGTCCAGGATCCGAGGCAGCATGGATTCACCAGAGGCAGGTCTTGTCAGACAAATCTAATTGATTTCTTTGACTGGGTGACCAGGGCGTTGGACAGAGGGAGAGCCCTATATGTGGTATATTTATATTTCAGTAAAGCCTTTGACATCGTTTCACTCAGGCAACTTATAAACAAACTGAGCACCCTAGGGATGGACCCTAAAGTTACTGCTTGGGTTAGAAATTGGTTGAATGGGAGGCGACAAAGGGTACAGGTAAATGGAGCTTACTCTGAGGAGAAAGAGGTTACCAGTGGTGTGCCCCAGGGATCTGTCCTTGGTCCAACTCTTTTTAACATCTTTGTTAGTGATATAGCGGAAGGGCTGTTGGGTAAGGTTTGCATCTTTGCGGATGATACCAAAATTTGCAATAGAGTAGACACCCAGGAAGGTGCAGATAACATAAGGAGGGATCTAGCTAAGCTTGAAGAATGGTCTAGAAATTGGCAGCTGAGATTTAATGTTAAAAAATGCAAGGGCATGCATTTGGACTGCAGCAATACAAGGGAGTGATATAGTATGGGGGGGGGGGGGGGTGAAGTACTTCTATCCACAAAAGAAGAGTAGGGCCTAGGCGTGATTGTGTCTGATGATCTTAAAGTAGCTAAACAGGTAGAAAAGGCGACAGCAAAAGCTTGGGTGCATAGGGAGAGGAATGGCCAGCAGAAGAAAGGAGTTGATGGTGCCTTTATATAAGTCTTTGCTGAGACCTTATTTGGAGTATACTGTGCAATTCTGGAGACCGCACCTTCAAAAGGACATAAACAGGTTGGAGTCGGTACAGAGGATGACTACTAAAATGGTTAGTGATCTTTGTTATAAAGCATATGAGGATAGACTTAAGGATCTTAATATGTATACTTTAGAGGAAAGGCAGGATAGAGGTGATATGATTGAGACATTTACATACCTCCATGGCATAAATGCACAGGAGGAGAGCCTCTTTCGATTGAAGGCAAGCTCTGCTGAGGGAACATCGGATGAGAATGAAAGAGAATACACTCAGGAGTAATATGAGGAAATATTTCTTTACATAAAGAGTGGTAGATGCGTGGAATGGTCTCCCTGTGGAGGTGGTAGAGATGAAGACAGTGTCTGAATTAAATAACGCATGGGACAAACACAGAGGATCTCTAAAGCCCTAAACGGGACTGTTGTAGTTGTTGATATGGAAGGACAGACTAGATAGGCCACGTGATCTTTTTCTGCCGTCATGTTTCTATAAAATCTGCAAATTTTAGCCAAATATTGAAACTTCCAATATTCAAGATCCCAACATGAATTCATGTTTCGAATCAGCTGTTCTGCAACAGGGGACAGGACAGTCAGAAGTTCACTTTCAACCTCTTGTCTCTGAAATTATGACGCAAAATGACATCAGCATCTTTTCAGCTATATCATGTCATAAATTACAGCTATGAATTCATGTCAGGATGTAGAATGCTTGATATTTAAATATTTGGCTGAAATCTGTTGGGCTTCATTTTAAACAAGGTAATTTTGTGATTTTTATTACAAGTCCTCTGCCTGAGATCAGGCAAGGTATCCTCAGTGTCCATCATGGAGGACAAGTATATAATCCTCCCTCAACCTGAGACACCCAGGGTACCTATTCATCTAGGCTGCAAGGCCTATGGTGTAGGGGGGAGATTCTCCCTCTCAATAATTCCACTGATATGGCTTGGATAGCACCATAGCCATTGTGGAGCGTGCCCTCCATTTGGGGGGAAAGTGGTTGCCAGAACTAGGACATCTTGGGGCCATGCAGAATCAGCAATTCTACCACATGGGGTCCATATGGTCAAGGAGCACCCCCATGACCCACCATATAGAACCGCCTTTGGCCTGACAGATTCAATTTGGGAGGGATGTACAAGGCCATCCACCCACAGAGGGCCCCCATGCTCCTCTTCTCAGGAGGAGCTCTAGGAGAACACCAACCAGGCTGAGTCCCCCAGCTGTCAGGGAAGCGAGGCCCACCAAACCAGGGAAGATCACAAGAGCGCCCAAGTCCATGGAGTTTCTCAGACCCTGGACAAGGCAACCAGAGAGGTGGCACTGATCAGTGAGCTCTAACACAGGAGGCCCATGTTGCATGCTAGAATTCTTAAACAGCTGCTCAGAGCTGGTAGGCATAAGCCACGTCTTCCCTTGATCAGGGTGAGGGGCCATCTGTCCACAGGGACATGGCCCATGGCTGAAGCACAAAGCACAGGCCCTATGTCCTGATATTTCCACAGCACACAATATGAGCAGCCCTCTGACAACTTTCTAGTCCATATGCAGATGTGAACAGCAGTCCATCAGTACAACTGTTGATGTGTCTGTGAATGTTTGCCCACTGTCCCAGCAGGGTCACTCCTGACCTGCACGCCCTGGTTTTGTGGCTGTCAGGCTGCTGTGGTGTACTGCCATGGCAGCTTCACCATGTGGTCCCTCCTCCCTGGTGGACTAGGCAGGTGCCTAGATATTCTGCTCTCTTTCCTGTTGCCTTTCATTCTTCCAGTGGAGTTGCTCTGTTTCTGCCCTTCCTAACAATCACTTATGAAATGCGTGTTTATGATGAGCAAGCAAGACGGATGCAACTACTGCATGGTCAGAGGTAGGTGTTAGTTGCGCTTACATTAGCGATGTGTTTGTGCAGCTAGCACATAACTAGCACACCTATCCCAGCGGCGCACCACTTCTCCTTCCTTTCTCTGCCCACTCTCCGCTTTAACCCACCTATTCATGCACTGCTCAGGTAGCACAGCATTTTTAGCATGGTGACCTTTGGGCTGCACGCTCCTTGCCACCCCACAGTCAAAATGCTCATTAGCCCCATGCTTAACCTTGCACTATGGGCTACTATGCTTTAGTAAACATGCCCCTTTGTTAGATAACATTTTTTGTTGCTTAAGTTACAGGTTTATTTTTTGTAGCTGTTTGCAGAACAGGATTTTTCTGTTTTAGGAAAGGCTTTTTTGCTGCTGTCTTCTTAAATTTCCTCTAGCCTTCAAGTTCAAAGAGAAGGAAAGAGAGCAAATACTCTATAAAACCACTGTGCTTCTGGGGATTAGACCCCTCCATTCCACCCCAGCTCTTGCTCACCCCTGTGCTAAATCTTTCTAAATAGACTAGATCCCCCAATTAAAGGGCTAGATTAGATCATTTTATTTTAGGGTAGGCAAGTTATGGGGTCAAGGATATAGGCCAAATTTAGGTTCTCTGTGGAAATAAAACAGTATATTTCCACAGAGAACCTAAGTATATTTCAAGAGCCTCCAAGGTATATTTCAAGAGCCTCTAAAGTTTATTTCAAGAGCCTTTGATTAGTTATATTTAATAAATCCTTGAGGTAATTCTACAAAGGGAGTACACTATACTACACACCCTAGATAAATAAACATATTTTGTAGTATGAAGAGATAAGGAAACTACTGCAGACACCAGGTCCAGCTTAAGAGGTGCACCAAAGTAGGGGCGCAGGAAGCCTGCCTCAGTGGCTTGCTCCTAGTGTTTCACCTGCCCCAGCTGCTATGGCTGTATCAATGTTTAACATAGCCACAGGAGCATTTGCTTCTGCTCCCGTGACTGTATAAATGTTTAATAGAGCCATGGGAGCATTTGTCTTTCCTCCCACGGATGTGTTATACTCAAGCCACCAGCATCATGGCACCAGCATCATGGGCCGGAAGGACTGGGGTTACTAGTCCCACAGATGCTCCTTGTGGTCTTGGGCAAGCCACTTAACCCTCCATTGCCCATGTTCCCTGTAAGTATTAGTGTATGTGTCTCATATCCCCTTGTGTTAAATGTATCCCCCAATTGTGTCTAAATAAACTGTCTAAATAAATAAATAAATAAATTCTTATAATGCAAATATGCTAAAAATGCCATGGTGCCGACAGATGGAGTATAGCATAGCCACGGGATGAAAAACAAATGCTCCTGCAGCTTTTACTGGGACCTGGGACGGTATGGCTCAGACTGGAAATGGGCTGATACTGGGGCTGGAGGGGACTGGAAATGGGCTGATACTAGTGTAGGGGTTAAGGGACTACATAGGGAGCTGGGACTAGAAAAGGGCTGGGACTGGCAGGGGATTAATTCTAGGTCTGGGGACCTGGGACTGAAAGAGGGCTGATGCTAACAAATGCTGGGGTCAGGATGGGAAAAAACAGGGAAATGTTGGGGGGGGGGAGAAGGGAGAGGAGGACAGATACTGTGGGGAGTGGGGAAGATGCAAAGTCATAACCAGGGGAAGGTTGAGAGTGTGAGGGGGGGGGGGTAATAAGAATGCATGCTGTGGGTAAGGATGTGGAAAGACAAGGTTAATGACAATTGGAGAAGGAAGTAGATGGGTAGGTATTGGGGAAGGAGTGTAGGAGGCAGGAGGGCAGGCCCTGGTAACTTTGAGATGTGGAAAAGTCTGGACTCTGACAGGTGGAGACTCTAAAATTGGGTGAGAAAACAGAAAAAAGACTGGTTATTAGGAGTGTAAGTGGGGACTTGGGACTTGGATAGGATTGTGAGTGGGGATTTGGGGTTGCCTGGGGATAGTGGGGACTAATAAATTGACCAGAGATTAGGAGGACAATGGAGACAAAGTGATTGAGTGAGGGGTATGAGCAGGGCTGTGAGACCAAATGCAGAAATATGGAGATGGGGAAAAGCTTGAAGGACCTGGGTGAAGTGAAAGGGGAATGGAAACCTGGATAGAGGGTAAGACATAAGAAAGGGCATGGAGGCGGAGAGAGGATGAGTGATAGGGAATGAGCTGGGACTGATAAGAGGATGAGATGCAGAGGGTGCTAGATGAGGCTGGGGGAGAGGATGAGTACAGAGGGAGGAAATAGGGGACTAGAAAGTGGGTGAAAGAGGAATACGATGTTGGTAAAGGAATGAGACAGATTTAGAATGGAAGGACTAGGACTACATTAGGAAACAATGCTGGTAAGTAGGTGAATGGTGAAAAGAGAAAGACTGAAGATTGAAGGAGGAAGAAAGAAGAATGGAATGAAGCTATAGTTCTTAGGTAAAAGGCAAGTAAGAGAAATAAAGAAAACAAGATGTAACTGAAGGATCAATGTCAGAGAGATATGTAGGGAAAGAAAGAAAAAGACAGAGAGTGTAAACAAATAGAAAATGGAAATGAGATCCTGGGAAAGGACTTAACAAGAACCCTAATAAGAGGAAATAGACAAAAGAGACCAGGACTAACCCAACTGCAAAAATAAAATGATCAGACAAGAAAGGTACAAAAGAGTGTCAGTTGTTAGAGAAAGCGTAGTTACTCACCTGTAACAAGTGATCTCCGGGAACAGCAGGAATTTAGTCTTCACATATGGGTGTCATCGGTACTGATGGAGGTTGCGCGGGAACGCTCCCCAGCGTCCAATAGGAACGCTTTTTGGAGCATCCCACAGCGCATGCGTGTTGCCTTCCTGCCTCTGTACCTCTCTCACTTCAGTTGAGTTTATAGCTGAGACCAAAGGAGAGAAGTAGAGAAAGAGATAGATAGAGACAACTCCTAGGGGAGGTGGGTGGGTTGTGAAGACTAAATTCCTGCTGTTCCCGGAGATCACCTGTTACAGGTGAGTAACTACGCTATCTCCAGGAACAAGCAGGAATGTAGTCTTCACATATGGGGACTCCCCAGCTGAAAGATGTCAAGGGGTGACCCCAGCAAGCTGTGAACCCAGGTGAGATGGGTCATGCTTCCTGCCATGGACCTCTGGCATCCAAATCGTGGGCAGTGGGTAGGAGTTGTATTAAGTATGGAAGAGATGCTGGAGAACAGCCTGGCCAAATGAGGCATCCCGACGGGAGTCCTTGTCTAAGCAGTAGTGGGCTGTGAAGGTGTGTACCAAAGCCCAAGTGGCTGCTTTGCAGATGTCATCAATAGACACAGAACGAAGGTTAGCCGTTGAGGCTGCCATTGCTCTCACATTGTGAGCTGTGACATGGCCCTTGAAAGAAAGTCCTTTACTCTGAATCTGCAATCCAATTTGACAGAGTTTTTTGGAAACTGGAAGTCCCAAATAACTAGAGTCAAAAGCCACAAAAAGCTGAGAATATATTCTATGTGGCTTAGTTCTTTGGAGTTAAAAGGCTAAGGCTCTTTTACAATCCAATGTGTGAAGATTCCTTTCCGCACTAGAGGCATGAGGCCTGGGGAAGAATATAGGAAGATAAACTGACTGGTTTAAATGGAAAGGCGAAACCACCTTTGGCATAAAGTGAGGATGAGTCCTGAGGACTACTTTATCATGGTGGAACATTGTATAAGGAGGGTCAGCTACTAACGCCTGTAGTTCACTAATGCGTCTTGCAGAAGTGATGGCATTTAGGAAAATAACTTTCCATGAAAGAAACTTTAGGTCTGAAGTGGCTAAAGGTTCAAAGGGCCGTTTCATAAGCTGACCAAGAACAAGATTCAGATCCCATGCCACCAGTGATGGTTTAATGGAAGGTTTTGTTAAGAGTAGGCCTCTCATAAATCTTGATACAAGTGAATGAGAGGAAATAGGTTGTCAATCGAAAGGTTTATGAAAAGCAGCAATAGCACTAAGATGGACTCTTACTGAATTGGTCTTCAGACCAGAAGTTGATAATTGGAGGAGATACTCTAGTAGCGACTGTACAGGTACCAAAAGGGGGTTAAGTCCCTTTTGTGAACACCAGACAGAGAACCTTTTCCACTTAAAAGCATAGGAACATTTTGTGAAAGGTTTTCTGGAAGCCAGAAGGATATCCTTTACTTGTTGAGAAAGATTAATATCCTGGAATTCTAGACTTTCAGTAACCAGGCCCTGAGATGTAGGGACTGGGGATTGGGATGCAGTAAGCATCCGTCCTGCTGAGACAGAAGATCTGGAGCATTCCCCAACTCCAGAGGAGTGGTTTGAGAGAGATGCAGAAGAGGATACCACTTTGTCGTGGCCACCGTGGAGCTATGAGTATCATACGACCTCTGTCTCTCTGAAATTTGAATAAAGTTTTGGGAATGAGGGGATTGGGTGGGAAGGCATAGAGGAAGTCCTGACCCCAGTGGAGTAGGAAAGCATCTCTTGCCTGACAGTTGTGAGCCGGGATTCTGGAACAGAATTGGGGAAGTTTGGCATTCTGTGGACTTGCAAAGAGGTCTATATCTGGTGTTCCCCAGATTTGAAATACTCGAGCAAGCTGGTATGAGTGGAGGGACCACTCATGTGGCAGCAGTATTCGACTGAGTCTGTCTGCCCATAGCATTTGAATGCCCGGAAGGTATACCGCAAACAGGTGAATTTGTAATTCTCTGGCGAGGGCCCATAGTCACAAAGCTTCGTTGCATAGTGACAGAGAGCCTGTTCCGCCTTGCTTGTTCACATAGAACATAGCTACCTGATTGTCGGTTTGGACCAGAACTGTTTTGTTGCTGAGATGGGTCTGAAAGACTTGAATAGCATTGAAAATGGCTCTCAGCTCTAGGAGGCTTATGTGAAGGGAAACCTCCTGTGAGGTCCAAAGACCCTGAGTGGAGAGATCATGCAAGTGGGCCCCCAAACCCATCTTGGACACATCTGTTGTTAGGGTGGCCTGATATAGAGGCTGCTGGAAAGGAAAGCCTACGAGGTGGTTTTCTAGAGATTGCCACCATTGCAGGAACGAAATCAGACGTGTGGTGTTTCTGATCTTGTCCATTAGCTGATCCGAGGCCTGTGACCATTGAGAGGATAGGGTCCACTGGGCTGCTTGCATGTGGAGGTGAGCATAGGGAACTACATTGACAGTGGATGCCCTGTGTCCCAGAAGTTGAAGCATCTCCCGAGCAGTAAGGAATACCTTCATAGATGCTTGAGATGCCAGTTGTATTATACATAGACAGCGTGGCTGGGGTAGGAAAGCCCTTGACTGCCATGTGTCTAGACGAGCCCCTATGAATTCTAGAGATTGAGAGGGGGTGAGATGAGATTTTGGGAGGTTTATGACCAGTCCCAAGTATTGAAGAATTCTCATTGCTCGAGAAAGAGCGAAGCTGGCCTCTGGAGCTGTCGATGCTCAAATGAGCCAATCGTCTAAGTAAGGGAAGACGAATATTCCCAGAGTCCTCATAAATGCTTCTACCACTGCCATGCATTTTGTGAAGACTCTTGGAGCAGAGGCCAGTCCGAAAGGAAGAACTCTGTACTGGAAGTGTCTTCCTTGGACCAGGAATCGAAGGAACTTCCTGTGATCTGAGTGGATGAGAATATGTGTGTACGCATCTCTTAGATCTAGAGAACATAGCCAGTCCTGACTTTGAAGGTATGGTAGGAGTGTCCCGAGGGAGATCATTTTGAACTTTTCTCGGAACAAATATTTGTTTAATTCTCTGAGGTCTAGTATAGGCCTGTGTCCCCCTGTCTTCTTTGGAATAAGAAAATAGGGGGAGCAAAACCCTGAACCCTGTTGAGGTATGGGTACTTCTTCAATTGCTCCTTGAGCAAGAAGTGATGTGACCTCCTGCCACAAGAGGATGGTGGCAGGGGCCTGAGAATTTAACTGTTTTATTATTGTAGGTGGGGGCAAGTTGAGAAAATGAAGCTTGTACCCTAGTCGTACAATGGACAGAGTCCAGTTTTCTGATGTTATTTCTTGCCATCTTTTGGCAAAATAGCATAGTCTTCCTGGAATGGTTAAAGGTTCTGGACCTTTCAGGG
The DNA here is from genome assembly GCA_033557465.1 of Ichthyophis bannanicus. NCBI lineage: Eukaryota > Metazoa > Chordata > Amphibia > Gymnophiona > Ichthyophiidae > Ichthyophis > Ichthyophis bannanicus. The sequence goes on from CM066031.1 coordinate 1,582,828,064, forward strand.
GCAGAATGACTAAGTTCTCTAGGTAGAAGTCAAAGACCCTGAGGGGGCTGGGTCTGTTGCGCCGGTTGAGCTCTTTGAGCTTGCGGCTTTCTTTGCTGTCTGTTCTGTTGTTGCCCCTTCTGGGGAACATGAAGCGAACAGTGGCTTTGATGGGTGTAAGATGGGTAAAACTGCTTTTTCTTATTGAAAAATGTTTTTTTTAAATGTTTTCTTCTTTGCTAGGTTGGCTGTGGACTTTGACAATCTGTTCAAAGTAGTATTATCAGATTCAATCTGATTAGCCTTGTTTTGCCAGTCCTTGCCAAAGAGATTTTCTCCTGTACAAGGAATGTTTCCCAGCTTTTCTTGCACACACTGTTCTAAGTCTGATGCTTGAAGCCAAGCAATACGATGTGCTCCTATGGATATAGCAGAGGTTCTGCTAATACATTCAAAGCAATCAAAGGTAGCACGGTTCATGAATTTAGAGACATTCTGGGCATGCTTGACCAGAGTAAGGTAGTCTGCTCTTTTTTCCTCAGAGACACAAGGGCTAATGAGCTCTAAGTCTTTTGTGACTTCTTCCAGGAACATTCCCATGTAAGGAATGTAGGAACTGATCCTGGCTGATAGCATGGAGGATTGAAAGCATCGATGCCCAAAGGCATCGAGTGTCCTGGATTCACAGCCTGGAGGATTAGAAGAATGTGTTTTAGCACTCTTGATTCTTTGCATGGCCGATTCCACTACCATTGAATGGTGTGGTAACTGAGTTTTTTGAAAACCAGGACAACTTGGCTCTCGGTACATAGTGTCAAGGCATCAGGAATGTGAAGATACCGTTAAAGGAGTTTCCCACATTCTCAGCATCAGATCATATAAGATCTTATGAATGGGAAGCAGAGCTGCCTCCTTGGGAGCCATAGGGTATTGTAGAATTCTTAATTCTTCTGCCCTAGGTTCCTTTTCTGGAATCACAGTGATTGCAAGACCCTTTGCCAAATCACATATGAAATCCTGGAAGGACATATCTTCTGGAGGAGACATTCTGCATTGAGGAGAAGGAGTTTTAATCCTCTAGTAGGTTCGCTCTGGTACCGGTAGAATCGTCAGAGTCATCGGAATCGGAAGACTCAAGGGCATTCTGTACCGGGTGCTCCTGTAACGCATGGTATCGGTACCACTCAAAGTCGGTACTGAAATGTCTCGGTTCCTGATCCCCGATCCCCGAGATAGACTCAAGACTCGGCATGGGGGGAAGCAGTCCTGTCGAAGCAGGTACTATTGGTACCGGTACCGATGTCGGTACCGATACCTGTTGAACCATCTGTAGCAGCCTTAGCAGTACTGAAGCTGCTAAGAGGGATGCTAGACTGCGTTCAATAGCAAGGATTCTCTTATCCATCACTCCTGCTGATGCCTGGGTGTCAGTACCGGTGGAAGCGGCTACGACCCTAGAACATGGCACCAGTAGTTCTGCAGAGGTGGAAGCCTCTGGAAGATCCTGGAGCCTGAAGACTCCCACTGGGGCTGTTTTGCCGGTGAACTATCCTCAAGGGCAATGCCAGAGGCATCTCGATACTTTGAAGGAGATCTATCCTTCGAGGACCGGCCAGTCTTAGAAGACTTAAGTTTAGTTACCTGAGATCCATGGGAGGAAGATGAAGCCCTGGAAGATGTCGATGCAACTGACATCGTATCCGCGGCAAAAAGGGTACCGAGTTTTGCAGCTCTATTCTGCAGGCCCCTTTTGGTCATCCTCGTGCAGGAGAGACACTCCGTTGGACAATGTTCAGGACCTAAACATTTTAGACACCAATAATGGGTGTCGGTGACAGAAATGGTACCACCACACTTTGAGCATTTTTTGAAACCACTAGCTGGTTTCTCCATGCCTGAAGAAAAGTGGGCCTAGTGCCCAAAATGGCGCCTAGCACCAGAAACAGGGGAAAGACCCCTGAAGAAATACAAGTTGTTGGGGTTTTTTTTAAAAAGAAAGAAGAAGAACCGGCGGTACCGGTAGGCGTCGAATGAAGGCAGACGCGACCACAAAAAAACAAAAAAATAAAAGGAAATTTTCTGCAGTGACAGGGTACACGTCCTGTCGGCTTCGCGGAAAATGAAGAACTGAAGTGAGAGAGATACAGAGGCGGGAAGGCAGCACACATACGCTGTGGGATGCTCCCAAAAGCATTCCTATTGGACGCTGGGGAGCATTCCCGCGCGGGCTCCGTCGGTACTGACGATACCCATATGTGAAGACTACGTTCCTGCTTGTTCCTGGAGATTGTAATACATCAGATTTGAAAATGTGCATTTCTTATAGTTAATTACAGGAGGAAATTTCTCTTTCTTCAATGTTTGGGGAGTTTTCCCAAAATGATTCAGAGAGTGGCACTATTCAGCCACTCTTCAGATATGTTATACATTTAGTTTAGGCCTGCGGAATAACAGATAACACAATGATGATGCCAGCACTCTCTGTATATTCAATTCACTATCCGTATATATACTGCCACAGAATATACAGATTAAGTTAAATGGGGGTGCTGGCATTTAAAAAGCCAGTGGGCTGAAAATGTATTCCTCTTTGCACAGCTTGCATGCAAGATCAGACCCAAGAAGGGGGGGGGAGGCGTACGCAAAAGCAAAAGTTGGTGCAGGGTGCTCCAATCCCTTGAGCCAACCGTGGCAGACACCAAGACAGTAATAAGTAAGCAAACTGAATTGTGCTGCAGAAAGAGAAATAGAGAGACAGACAATGGGTTCAGAAAGAAGTGCAAAAATAGAGATGCCACCTCAACTAGAGCTCTTAGATGAGCAACAAAGGATGTATCTGAGGAAGATGAAAACATCAAACAGAATGGACAGACTGGCATGAGGTAAAATGAGGAGGAAACGCAGGATGGTCCAGTGGGTGGAGAAGGAGTTGGAGAGGACTTGAATAATGTGGCACAAGTCAGGGGACAAAAAGAAGACGAGAGCCAGGAGAGAGATTTAGAGATTGAAGAGTTGATAGTGGACCACGTGCCCTGATATGCTGGGGCTTAAAAGAGAGATCAATTGTTAAATATTAAACCTTACATCTAAGGCAAAACGCATGATAAGTAAACTTAATAAGGCCATAATTCACATTAAGAAATCGTCAATGGATATTAAAGAGATAAATCGGATTCAGTTACCATGCAGCAAAAATTGTTACTGAGATAATTCTGTGAAAAAAGACATAGGACCAGAAGAAAAGGAGAACAATAACAACTTCTCTTTGGAAAAACATATTGAAGAAAAAATAAAATCACTGCGTGCCGAGGTGTTCCTGATAGATGGGTATCTCAAAGGATCAGTGAAGTTTCAACGATACTGGGCGCCCAAAGCGGACACTCCTCCCGGGATGACGCCCCTCAGCCTTGATGATAGCCTCCCCCCACAATGATGTTCACACCCCCACCTCCCACCAGGCCCTCATAGAGGAGGCACATGCAGCTGTTGGGTCTGGAAAGGCTTGCAGCACGTTCCAGGCCCAACAGCTGTTCCCTCTTGGTGAAGTCTCGCAAGAATAGCTGCACCGTGAGACTTTGCTGGGAGGGAAAAGCCACTGAACCTGGAGAAGAGGCAAGATGACAAGACAGCAAATGTATGCTTGCCATGCATGCCTTCTCCGTGAGGGTCCAGACGTGGCACTCCCCTCCTGGCTGGCACCCAGGATGGGCCACACCCACTGCCCCGCCCTTGGTACACCACTGCAAAGAATCATGATTACAAAAATAATAAGAAAGATCCAAAACATCAAAATGAAACATGCTGCATTAACAGAAGAAGACCTTAAATTCATATGCTCCAGTAACACATGGAAAGTAACAGCAGAAGCACAAATATTTGGGAGATATCTTTCTTTTCTGTTTTTGTCATATCAACAAAAGCTATTTAGAGAGAATCCAAAAAGGTTCTACAGGGAACTGGGAAAGAGAATCAGTGAAGTAAAATACCACCAACTAAGATTGACACAGAAAAATGTTGAAGAAATTTATATGAGAACCCTGTAGAACATAACCAAGAAACAGAACCCAGTATTCAAGGGAATTTGGAAAAGATGAGCATCAAAGCTATAGGTAGGCCTGAAGCTGACAGAATATATGACCATTTGAACCTATCAAGCAAAACACTACCTCTACAGAAAAATCAACATAACTTTTACCTCTTTTATACTCCTCCCATATCACACTGGCCAGCCAAAATCTCCCTCTATGATGGTCCAAAATATTTTATTTTTAAATGAATAACAGTATAATATTATAAAAGGGTAGTTATATACTGTATGGAGATAATGATTATACAGTAGGATCAGGTTTTAAGTAATGGTTTGACTAATATTACAGAGGGATTTACATTTATATTTTATAAAGGCAACACAGGTGCCTGGATACCTTTATAGAATAGCCACCTAGAACTATTATCTCCAACAGCTCTGAGGCAGGTACATTTGGGTGCCTAAAAATGTAAAGTGTGTGCAGATTGTTTGTACACATGTATGCCTACAAATTAATGCAGATACAATTGATTAGCACACTTTAAAAAGTTTTAGTGTGCAAATAATGCATGTGCAAAAAAAAAAGGTAAAATTAAAATGCCCTAAAACTGCAAAAAATGTATTCAAAATGAGCACAACGTAAGAACATAAGCTATGCCATACTGGGTCAGACCAAGGTCCATCAAGCCCAGTGTCCTGTTTCCAAAAGTTGCCAATCTAGGTCATACGTACCTAGCAGTTTCCCCAAAAGACACAGGTTCCACAATGCTTGTATTGGGTCAAGCATTGATATTCTGGGTCCCTTCTTTATAATGGTTTATGGACCTTTCCTCCAGCAACTTGTCCAAATCACACTTTTTTGTCCAAACTTGTCCAAACCATACTTTTTTTGCCCGTGTAAATGTGTGCATGTATTCCCAGGAATACTGTCAGTGTGCATACTGTGCAATTTTATAAAAGCTGTTTTCTGTGGGTAACAAAGGTATTACATGCAGAATAACCTTGTATATTTATCCCATTCGCCTTTATCTACGTCATACAGTGGAGGAGGTGCATGCAAATCTATTTCATGGGTGAAATTTCTCCAAATAGATTAGTTTTGCATATACCATGAGAGTAATGAACCCCACTCCTAAGCTAGATTATGTGGAGTATGATATCAGTCTCTCAAATTTACTGCTAATGCTCAGCATAGTACTTGCATTGTACCAAAGAGAGCCAACTTCTGGAGTTCATAAGATGTGACATGTATGGGTAACTTGTCAGGATGTGCTTGGAAATTCCTCCTAATCAAGCCTGTGGTACCCGACATGATGGGCGATATCTCTTTATCTTTCTGCCACATTCTCTTGGTCTCTGACTGCATTTCTTGGTACTTAAGCATCTTCTTTCTCTCAATGCGATTCACAGGATAATCATTTGGAACTGACACCGTATTATTGATGCCATTTAGTGTTTTTCTCCTTTACCACTATATCTGGCTTCCTTTCATCCACTTTTTTATTGGTTGGAATGGGGGTATCCCAGGTGATCATAACTTCTTCAGTCTCCTTAATTCTCTTAAGGTTGTGGTCCCAGTGCTTTATCAGTTCAGCAATGTGATTATGTTTATAGAATTTCCAATGAGACGTGCCCTTCTTTGCAGAAAGTTTCTGCCATCAGAACTTTGCAGCCAGCTACCAGATGACTAACCTTTTCCAGTTCTTTCTTACATAATCTGCATATGTCTCTTTTGCCAGTTTTTTTTCTATGCTTGCTATGAACCATCTCATCTATAATCTACTATCCTGCAACTATCAATCTCTCATCCTTCGATTTTAGTTCACCTCTCCTTTACTATTCATGTGTCTGGTTTTCATCAGCAAAGGGTTCCTGGAGTAACACTTTGTATTTCCCACTGTATTTGTGCATTTGCCACTTGTTTTTCCATTGTGGGTATCCAAACAATCTAACTGACTGTGGAGCCCCCAGGATACATCTGGGAAGCCCTGAAGTATAATGATTTTGCTATTTCTAGCTCCATACAACAGGCTGCATTGCTGTTTCATATTGTAGATGCAGCTGAAATATCCTGTGATCTGGCAAACACTCCTGATGTAGCCCCTTTATGACAGACAAATGTTAGGGGAACCGAGGATGGAGTAAAAGTTTTAAAATATTTTTTATCCTTGATCCACTGGGTTTTTTCACATGGGTTCCACTAGCAAAATGTTTTCATGTTCACTACATACAAGTGGGTTTTTTTTAAATCCTAAGGGGGTCATTCTGATCCCTGTTTAGTGAGTCTGGATGTCCGATCCAGATGTCCAAACCTGCTAAAAGTCTGGATTGTGCTGCTGGAGACAGAGCTCCCTGCATGTATAGTTGAGTTGTGTGGGGAGCTCTATTCGTGGGTGGGAGGGGGTGGGCCATGGGAGGAGCTAGGGAGGGCAGTGGGTGGCAACTGACCCTGGATGAACAGGGCCAATTCAGAAGTCGATCCTGAATGTCTGGGGTCTGCAATGTAGACGGGGACCTATTTCACCTCAAAGGTGGAATAAGTCCCTCTTGATGGCGGGGGATTGCGGCGCAGGACCCGAGGGACAGGTTGAGAGGGCGCAGGGAATTCCCTGCAGCCCGACCCTGGCCTTGGAAGGCCCAATAGGGGGTTCGACTAGGGTGAAACACATGTTTTTCCGTTGGCCAGTGATCACAGCTCCTGAATGGATGCAATGCCATCGCCGCTCCATTCAGGAGCCTCGCTGGGCTAGCCAGGGATCTGTTGGGCATCTAACCTGACAGAATCGAGGCCCAGCCTGCATGTTCAGGCCAGTAGATCCTATTCTGATCCTATGGGTACATATAGCCCCCGCGGGATCAGAATTGAGTGCTACCGCTTCACGACCTGATTCTGACAGGCCGTACAGGGGCAGGACGTGCAGAATAGAATTGGCCTCCACATGAATAATTCAGTATTAATAGGGAATTCTTACACTTGTAGTTTTTACAGCAGGTCCTTTAGCTGTGTTCAGTAAATGGAGAGCAAATGTTTCCAATATTCTCCAGAGATAGGTGGTTAGGTTTGATATGTACACTGTAATTAAGTAGGTTATTAATTTTGTATTTGCTATATATATTCATATGGTATGAATCTGAGGAGATCAAACCTAAGCTTTCTTTAGAAGATCAGATGACAAGACTTCGACTTTCATACTTTGGACACATCATGCGAAGAGAGAGATCATTAGAGAAAGACATTATGCTTGGCAAGATAGAAGGTCAACGCAAAAGAGGAAGGCCAGCAATGAGATGGATCGATACAATAACAGCAGCTACGGGTACCAGTCTGTCAACAATGAGCCGCCTGACTGAAGACCGAACACAATTTAGGATAGCTATCCAGAGGGTCGCCATGAGTCGACTCCGACTCGACGGCACTTAACAACAACAACATGAATCTGTATGTAGAATAATATGATCCTATATAAGGTTTGATTTTTATTTGGGTTGCTGCAGTAATGCTGCTAAGTGTGAATTGGCTTTAATGATTAGCTCCTGCAACGTTTTATCTTAGTCTCATTCATTGACTTTGGCTGGACTGTATTACTAATGCTTTTTAAGCACCTGTTGTGGATGGGGGCAGCTGTGTTCTTCTGCACCTTTAGAGAAAGTGTTGTAGTGTAATGCACATTGGCATTCAGATCTTCCCAGTCCACTGGCCAAGTTGTCATGAGCTCGGTAGTACCACAAAAAAAATGTTTTTACTTTACTTGGCTATTGTAATATGTTTCTTTTTTTATTCATTCCAAACAAACGGAGTGTTCGAAAGAACCGTGGGGAGGAGCCAAGTCTGGCAGTAAGCAACCCTAAACGTGCCCCTATTTTTTTGCACCCTGTGTTGCTGCACCGCTCGCACAGGCCTAGGTACAACTGATTCTGACTCCCTTGGACTCAACCCCCTCTCCCTTCTTAGATATCACCATGCTTTCTGGAACACAGCAAGCAGCACATTTTGTCTTCTCCGCAAAGGAAGATGGCCACCCTTCTGGTGCAATAGATATACAAATGATAGTGGACTGGTCAACCCTTCCACAAATACCAGCTTGGTCAGCAGCTCCTCTCTACTAATCTACTCCCATGTAAATTATAATTGTCATTCCAAATTATGAAGATGGATATTGGGCATCTTTATCCCTCCTTATTCTCTATTTAACATTAGTTTTACCCAACTAATTCATGCCGGTTTCCCCCTCCAAATAAATTTCAAAATGGCTGCCTTTAACATGTCAGTATGTTTTTTGAGCATCCAATAGACCAGTACCTGACATTTATAGATAATTTTGGGCAATAAGACCATTATCAACAGTGCATTTCTACACTTCATTGAAAGGGGAAGTTCCTTCCACAGTTCCAACTGCTGCTCTGTCTGTCCTGCATTGCTCTTTATATTGAAACTATAAGGTTGCCGTTTAACAGTCAACCCCCATGATGTGCGACACAATAGGTCCATCTTCTCCACTCTTTCCAACCACTTTCTTGACAATCAAGTAAGGTAAGATGAAGCTACAGGAGTCCTATCACAGGATTCAAGTCTCAAAATATCACTTTTGCAGGTTTTTAGGAAAATATAGTATCTGTGGGAACAACACTATCACACATCCACTAAGATGTCCTCCATCACATGATCTGCTCAATCAGTTTCAAACCCATTTAGCCAGCTTAAGACCCATACCAAGGGCACTTTATTTATTAATCACCTATGCAGAACTGTGCAAAAATCCAAGTATACACATCTAGCTCTTTCCGCTGATCCATCAGGTCACCTAGACAAAGAAACTGATCAATCTTGTCTGACGACCTATTCTGGTAAACACATATCACCTTGGATCCTGTAATCCACTGAATTCGAAAAACTGTACTGTCCTCTATTTCAAAACTGTACTGTCCTCTATTTCAACCCCCTCCCCGTACTAGAATGGCAAACCACCATACAGGCTTTCCAACCTTAACTCAGCCTATCTCCGATCCGAATTAAACATGACGCCTATATGTACATATATGTATATAGTTCCCCTGTTAGTCAAGTTATAGTACCCATATCCTGTAAACACAGAGCGGCTCGCCGCCTTGCTGTAAGTTTTGTTCTATTTAAACTGCGCTGATGCCGAATAGCGCGGTATATAAGAAACTGAAAATAAATAAATAAGCAATGACTATTAATTTACTCAATGTCGATATCAGATTAACAGGCCTTTCCAGCCTCCTCCTTACTTTCATTCCTGTCCTTTGTAATTACTCCTGACTCTAAGAAAGCATTGAAAAGCACCAACAATGGAGTCACGAGAACCTCCCTTATTATCCTGAAATGTATCCCATCTGGCCTCATCACATTGCCTACTTTTAGATTAGTTAATGCCTCATCAACCTAGTCTTCTGAAATTGACTCAAGATCTACCTCACTCTCATTCCTGTTTAGGCCCATTTTTTGAGGTCCTACTCCTGGCCCTGCCTCAGTGAACACCCAACAGAAATATTTGTTAAGCAGTTCTGCTGTTTCCTAATTAGCCTCTATATATTTCTCCATTTATGCCACTTTTGAATTTCCTCCTAGGGATGGCAAAACGTTTTGGTTCTTTTGGCTTTTTTTCCATAATTTTTGGATGGTTTCTGGTCATTTCACACATTCGCTTTAATAAAATTTTTCATGCACGTTAGAACTTTTTAATGCATGCTATGGGGTAATTTTATAAGTTGTACCTAGATTTACATGCATATTTACACACATAAAACTAGAACTTTTAGTCATACACACGCATAAATAGGCACTTATGTGCTTATGTGGTTTTCTGATACAATCACTATTCTGAAAGTACATGTGTAAGGTTGATTGTGTATACTTTCAGTGTTGGGGGTGTATGGGGTATAGTGGAGTGCAAAGTTACACACGTAAATTCTAAAATACTACAATTTATGTACATTCTTGAAAAAAGTATGTGTGGGCATCTACATCAACCAAAGGGCTGGCATTAGTGTTCATGGTTTAAATGAATGCATGTACTTTGGCACATATTGTGGTAAGGCAGGTGCAGCACAGACACAGGAAAGAGAAAAAAAAGAGACTTTTTCTGCTGAGAGGGGGATGGGCTCACCTAAGCACAGGTCCCAAAATGAAAGTAATACTGAAACACACACTTGCAAGGCTAGCCTGAAGCCACACCCAGTCTCCAGGGCAACAGCAGGGAGAGATAGGGTGGGGCCAGAAAGGGAAGCAGGCTGGCAAACATTTAAACACAGTCAGTCAGCAAGTGAGAGAGGAAGCCGAAGGAACGGGCGGGAGGAGAGACAGAACTGCCAGAACGAGTGGCAGGGCCAGAGAGGAGCAGGAAGACGCTTGAGAGAGTTAAAGGATTATAGTTCTAACTCAGAAACAAGCAGCTCAGACTCTGAGCAAGAAACAGAGCCTTTTAAAAAGCCTGACAGGAAGAAGGTTTCTACAAACAAGGTAAAACCGACAGTACCTTTAAGTGCCTCACTAAAGGGAAGGAAATCTAGGAGCACTGACATTATTCCAGGGGGAAGAGGGAACGTTCACTGGGAGAAAAACTTTTAAAACTGTTAAGAAAAGTGAAACTTGAAATCCCTGAACGTATCCAGGTCCCTGAGTCTTGCAGTACAGAGGAAGAGATGGAAGTGGAACTCTATAATGAGGATTCAGATTCCACAGAGGTTCCAATGGAATGTTCATTATGCCTGAGAAGTGATTAGGTAGTCATGAAAGAGATATTATGGAGAAAGCCCAAGAAATAGTATTCTGAGTAATTGTTACTGAGAAAGGCTGGAAAGACAGAAGTCTCATCTTTTAAAGATGCAATAGTACTTGTGCTAGGGAAGTGTTTTAAACGGTAGTTTAATTCCCATGCTAAAAAGCAGAGAATGTTTTAAGCTTACCTGAAACAGCTGGAAGAAGCTAACAAGGTTAGCTGGACTTTGTTCATAACAGTGACTTTCAACTGTGTTTTGTTTGACTGAAAAGGAAACTTATTTTGGTTACAAAGACTGAAAGAAACTTCTTTGTCATAGCACTGCTGAAATACCCTTATAAAGAAGCATTTTTGTTGGAGAAAATATCCTCACTTTCTGTTCATGGTTTGGAACCTTCTGCCAAGGTCCAATTGCAAAGCTTGATGATTAAAACAAAATTTAAAAATAAAATTTCCTGTGTCGGCCTATTTCCACTTGGGCTGCTTTAACTGCCCCACAACTACACAATTAAGGGCCTCAGCTACCAGGCTGAAGCAAGACACAAGTTAATATGGCCCGCCGCCCCTACTAGGCAACCGCCTAGTATGGGTGCTGGCCCACAGGTGGCGTAGTTCTTGAAGTTTCATCAAGTTTTTGCACTCCTAAAATAAGATCCTGACCTCAGAAGGAGGAGAGGACCCCCAGAGAAGCTGCCGTCAACACACGCGCTATCTGCTAAGCGGAGATCCGGAGTGGCAGTGGAACCGGAGTCGATATCCACGTGGTTGACAAGGCGAGACTGTGCACCAGGGCCAGGTAACCCATAGGCTAGAGGGGTTATCGGCAGATTCTGGTGTCAGAGGGAGGCTATAGGGGAGTGCTCACTAGGGAAAAAGGGGAGCATAAGAAAGTACCGCACTTGGTGTTTGTTTCTCTTTGTTTTGTTCACAGCACTACTACAACAATGGAGAGTAGTGACATCCTGTCCTGGGTGGCTGAACAGTTTGCCAAGCAGAGGGAGATGTCGGCACAGAGCCTGGAACAGGCGAAGACCATGCTCCAGGCCCAGCAAAAATCTTTACTGGAGATGATGTCCAGATGGCTTGCAGCGCAGGAGAAAGCTGCCGAAGCTGCCAGGACAGTGCCAGGTTCACGGGGAGATTTCCATGGGGGGAACCTATTAGGCACTGAGACTTTCTCTTGTGGACGTCTTACTACTGACGATTATATTGAGGCATTTGAGAGAATAGATCTCCTGGCCAGATGGCCAAAGGAACAGTGGGCGCTAAGATTTGCCACGTCTCTCACAGGCGAAGCTTTGGCGGCCTATAGGGCCATGCCTGCCAGTTTAGTCACAGATTATAAGGAGGTGAAGCGAGCTATTAAGGATCGGATGGGATTAAACCTCACCGTCTATCGCCGGCTTCTACGTTCCTGTAAATTGAAGTTAGGTGAGACACCTCAAGCTCTCTATTATAGAGTGAAGAGCTTAGTTTATAAATGGCTTACACCCGAGACTAAAGATTTAGAATCCATATTAGACACTGTGATTCTAGAACAGTTTATGGAAGCTGTACCAAGCAATATGCAAACTTTCCTAGTCCTCCAAGATTGCAAAAACACTCAGGAAGCCATTGCGCTGGCTGACCGCTTTCTAGAGGCTAACAGATTAAGCCCTGAGAAAGAAGGTGTTTTTAAGAATGCAAGTGTGGAGTTACTAGAAAGGAAGGCAAAGCTTGCAAACTTTAGGAAAGAAAGTATGTCTTTGGATAAAAGATTTGATGCACAGAAAAAAATGTTTTATGTGTGGAGAATTGGGGCATCTTAAAAGGGATTGCAAAGCTAGGAAAACTTTTGTAATTACCCATCATATAGATTGTGACATGGTGAATTCCTCCAGCCCTGTAGAAACAGCCAAAGAGGAGAAATCTGAGGCAGTGCTGGAGTATAAACAAAAGCACATGGCTGGTAGTTACCAGGGAAACCGAGCACAGGAGAAAGAAACACGCCCTTGCTACCGGTTAGCTCAGGACTCAAGAGCTAATTCAGAGCACCTGCTAGGGGGAGGAGTCAGGCACTACCCTAAAGGGCAGATACAAAAAGAGGCCTCAGGGAGAAAAAGAACAGATCCATTAGAAGCTGGAAGGAGAGGTTCAGTAGAAGCCGGAGGAGAAGATCCGTTAGAAGCTGGAAGGGAGTGTCCATTGGAAGTTCCAGAGAAAGTTCCAGCACAGGCTCAGCTAGGAGGTTACTTACAAGGCCAGCTGAGGGTTCCAGAGAGAGGCCAGCTAACAACCCAGGAGGAGAACCAGGGAAGAGTCCAGGTTCCAAGCCCAGGGCCAGAGCTGAGTTCAAAGGTAAAAGGAGAACCTTTTACAAAGCTTTATTCAAGAAAAGGATACGGCAGAAGCAAGCCAGGCTGTCTGCAATATCCTGGGGATTACCAAGAGGAGAGAAAGCCAGGAAGACAGTTTCAACACTCATTGCACAAAGTAGGTGGAGATTCCACTACCGGGTCCAAAGCCCAGAGAAAACCATTTGCAGCCAAGCACAGAGGTAAGCCCAAAGGCTGGGATTTTTATAATCAAGGTGATTCTACTTACCCAGAAGGTTGGGGCATTGATTATAATGACTGCAATGAAAAGTACTGTTTTAAGCAATACATGATTCAAGAATATAATACAAAGCTTAAAGCAGGGAGGAAGGGCGGAGCCCAAGAAACCACGATACAAACATTTCCTACCTCTCAGGAGGACTTAATGGAAATAGAGCCAGGTTTTGAAAGTGTCTCTGAAGATATGATGGACTGTACGTTTACAATATCTGATGAAGTATTATCCCTGCGCTGAATGTATGCCTTGCAGAGAAGTACAGAGGTATTGAGATAAAAAGTACAGAGCTGGGAAAACAGAGCTGTTTCATTCTGTTTGCTGAGAAGCAATTGTTTTGTGCTGAAGGGAGCTGTTTATGTTGGAAACTTTACTTTGTCCTTTTGCCAGTGGTGTCTGGTTTTGTTACCTTTATTTCCTTGTTGAAAATCCGCCCCGGGAGGGGAAATAAATCCTTGTTGCTTTAACCACTTTTTGAAGTCACACTACTCTTCCTTGGACAGTGACCGAAACTACATATCCCAAGAGGCTTTGCTTTAGGAACTTGTAGAATAGCTGTTCAGGAAGAAAACAACCCGCTTAAACCCTACCTGCTCTTGCTGGAGGGCGCTAAAGAAGCGGGGTCACAAGATGCAGGAGAAGGGTTCCTGTTAACAGTGGAGGTGGAAGGGATCCCAACAGAGGCATTATTGGACTCAGGCGCAGACCAATCTATGATATCTCAGAGGCTGTGGAAGAAAATTGAGGCAAAAGATAAACCCTCACCAGAGACCTCTGGAAATCATATTAAGATTCGCTGTATCCGGCGGAGCTTGATGCCGAGCGGATCAGTCGCATAGTGTGGTGGCTCCCGGGAGACCCGGCAAGAATCCGGCAACTACTGCATAAATACTGGCGACTCAAACCTGTTTTGGTGGCAGCATTAAGATCCCAGATGGCGGGACAAAAGCCGACCCGGCTAGACTATTCAGGAGCGGTGAATAGTAACGCGAAACGTACCAAAACAGAGCCCGTCTCCCCACACAAAATGGCGCCGATACGTGAGGGGCTTGACTCCTTGCAGGAGCTCCTCGCTGAGATCAAAGGGGTAAAAGAGTTAGTCAAAGCCAACGGCGCCTCATTAAATACTGTGCATGACGAAATTAATGCGCTAAACAACAAAATAGAAGGCATTTCATTGCGCCAGGAAAAAGTGGAAGGTGTTCTTGCTGCGCATGAGGTTCGCCTAGGAAAAGTGGACAAACTCGAGAGACAGCTTCGGGCGCTCCAAAAAGAAGTGGAGGACGGCAACAACCGAGCCAGACGGAACAACATTCGTATAGTGGGGATTGCCGAAGGCGCAGAAGGCACCGATATGCGGGCCTTTCTGGCAAAACTGCTCCCCACCGTCCTTAAACTTACTTTTGAGAAGGAGCTCGAGATTGACAGGGCCCATCGCGTCCCCTCGCACATGGCGTCGCACAACACGCAGCCGAGGCCCATCATCTTTCGAGTCTTGCGTTTTCAGCAGGTGGCGCAAATAATGGATGCGGCGCGGGTACGCGCCCCTCTAGAATATGAGGGCCGCAAGATTTTCATTTATCCAGATCTGGCTAAAGCCACCGTGGATAGGCGGAAAAAACTGCTGGCACTGAGACCCCGTTTACAACACCTGCAGGCACGCTATGGGCTGATGTATCCTGCAAAAATGCGGGTCACCCTCCACAACCAAACTCGTACATTTGACGAGCCGGATGCTCTGATGGCGTACCTCGAAGAAAAAGAAGCGGCACAAATGCATTGATGAGGCGAACGGACGGTTCAGGTCCCCTGGTTGTGAGTGCATATTCGAGACGGGCGATCCCTGGCCCAGCGTGGTGGGATTTTAGTGCACAAGCTGGTGAGGCCGAATTGCGAGTGACTTCAACTGCATTATCCCTCTTTTATCCAGTTACATAGTGTTATTGGTTGCTGGACTCTGTGTGTTGGGGGTGGGGGGGATGGGCACAGATATGTGTATGTGGTGTTCATTTGGTTGTCATGATGATATGCTGTGAAGTGTGTAATTTTGAGGGCTATGGGTCTCCCGAGCCAGACCCGCTGTCGCAAGCTCACCGATACTACTTTCTGTGGGTGGGGATACTCCTCTAGAGCACACACTAATGTATACTTACTATGGCCTTCACAGGCATGGGAGAGACGGGAGCAGTTACGGGATGGGAGTTCCCCCGTGCTTCCCTGACGGGTGGTGGTATCATCAGTCATCCTTCATTGGGCCAATGGGGCAATACTTAAATAAATATGGCCATGGCCCCTTGTAATATCTTGTCGCTTAATGTTAAAGGGATCAATAATCCGATTAAGCGAAAAAAGATCATAGATTATGCACGCCATGAGAAGGCGGATATATTATTACTCCAGGAAACGCATTTGAATAGCAATGAATCACTCAAGCTAAGTATAAAACCCTACTTAGTAGTAGCGTACTCAGCGGCTTGTAAGAAAAGAAATGGAGTAGCCATTTTAGTCAGAAACTCTTTGAATGCCACACTGATGCGCTGCCAATCAGATGTAGAAGGAAGGTGGTCTAAGGCCCTGCTGAAAATTGGGGGCTTGGAGATCTGTATCCTGTGTCTTTATGCCCCAAATAATGATCAACCAGAATTTTTTGCCACCTTAGCGAAAGAAATTCACCTGGAGGCAGATAAGCCGTTAATCATTGGGGGGGACTTCAATCAAACGCTAGACTCTTTAGTAGACAGACAACCTCCTCGAACTTCGAAACCTTCCAAAGGGCAGCTAATGCTTACTTCCCTCATTAGGGAGATGGCGCTGGTGGATATATGGCGGCTATTTCATCCTACGGAGCGGGAGTTCACCTATTTTTCCCCTCCACATTTGTCGCAGTCTAGAATTGACCTTTTCTTAGTGTCTAAAACGCTCGCTCCCTATATTTTGGGCGCGTGTATCCACCCCGCACATGTATCCGACCATGCGGCCATCTCCCTGACACTCCTGGATACTTCACTGGAAAAGGACTCAACTGACTGGGGCTTTGATAGAAACCTTTTACATAATCCGGAATTTTGTATAGCGATAAAAGGGGCTATTGCAGATTATTTCCACTTCAACTCCCCTCAGGCCACAGCGGGGTGGGCCTGGTGGGAGGGTTTTAAAGCGGCAATAAGAGCAGTCATAACTAGCTTTAGCATATCTCTGGCAAAACAGCGGAAACAGCAATTGATAATGCTTGAGCAGCAAATTAAAATTGGCGAAAGAGTGCTAACTCGGCGCTCTGATCCCTGCGTTTTGCTCAGGCTCCAGCGGTTGCGGTTTCAATATAATACAATACTCACCGCTGAAGCCTCACGCAGCATCAAAGTTCAACAAGGAAATTATTATCGGGAGGGGAATAAGGCGGGAAGAATGCTAGCTAATGCTCTCAAAGGTAGGCGGGAGGCCAAAAGAGTTGCCGCTCTGCGGAAACCGGGGGGACAGGGAGTTGTTGTCACGGACTCCGAGATCGCGGATATTTTCAGTGCCTTTTACAAACGTTTGTATGCTTCTGAAGCTGAGTTTTCCCAAGATGGTTTCAATCAGCTAGTTGCGGGAGTACAACGGCCGGTCTTAGATGAGCAGACCAGAGAGGAGCTGGATAAGCCCTTCTCTGAGGAGGAGATTCGATCTGCGATAGCCTCTGTAGCTTCCGGCAAGGCAGTGGGACCGGACGGATTGCCGGCTGAATTCTTTAAATCTTTCGCGGCGGAACTGGTACCCCGACTGGCACAGTATTATAGTATGCTCCGGGAGCAAGAGCAGCAAGCAGGAGCTTTTACATTGGCTAACTTAGTGGTGTTTGAAAAGCCGGGTAGAGATCCATTGTCTGTAGCCAATTACCGACCTATCTCGTTGTTAAACGTGGATTACAAGATCTATGCGTCAGTGTTAGCTGCTCGGCTTGCTGGGCATCTCCCTGTTTTGATTCACCCTGACCAATGTGGCTTCACGGGAGGTAGATCCACTGCTGACAATGCGCGCCTATTATGCCACGTACTGGTAGGTGCGGAACGGATCGCGACACCCTTAGTAGGGCTCTCCTTAGATGCCGAAAAGGCTTTTGATCGGCTGGAATGGCCCTTCCTTCTTGCCGCCCTTCGATGGTTTGGCATCGGGGATGGCTTTCTTCGCGCTTTAGAAGTCCTGTATACTCGCCCGGAAGCCCGAGTTTGTATAAATGGGGTTAGATCCTGCCCTTTTGGTTTTAAAACGAGGGACTCGACAAGGCTGTCCTTTGTCGCCTTTGTTATTTAACTTGGCACTCGAACCTTTAAATCTGCTTCTTCGGCAATGCGCCGGAATCCGTGGGGTTGTAGTTGCGGATCTGGAAATTAAACTCTCAGCTTATGCGGATGATCTTCTTTTGTTTACTGCGCCGGAGTCGGTTCCGGAGATATTGCAGCAAATCGAGCGATATTCGGCGATCTCCGGATATAAAATTAATTGGTCCAAATCGGTAGCATTTCCCTTAAACAATCTGGTACACAAGGCGGATATAAGCGCATATCCGTTTGTATGGGAGACCGGTATGGTGAAGTACCTGGGTGTCCACTATAAGTATCCCCTCGAAGAAACGATTCACTGGAATGCTGACACGGTGGTTAACATGGTACGGGAATTAGTGCTGAAGTGGTCCCCCTTAGTCTTGTCCTGGTGGGGAAGGTTGGAGACTATTAAGATGATGATGATCCCTAAGGTGAACTATGTCCTAGAAATGCTCCCATGCTTATTTCCTGTGTCAGTGTATCAGCGGATTGAACGGTTGCTGACTCAATTTTTATGGAAGGGCAGAACTCCGCGAATTGCGAAACAGAAGCTAAAGCTTAGTCGGGAACAAGGTGGCGTTAATTTCCCTGATTTTCTATTATATCATAAGGCCTTCCTTCTTAAACAAGGATCCCGATGGCTCAATGATCACGGGGACGGTAGGCCCATCTGGGTGATGGTAGAAGAACGGCTGTTAGCCCCACTCCCCTTGGAACACGTGTATGGGATGCAACTGGCGCAAGGAGCGCAGTGTCCCCGGATGATAGTAGATACATTACAGGCTTTTGTAACTCTAATCAAGGCCTGTGGGCCGGACCTCTGCATGTCGACCCGACTGCCCATATGGAATAATCCCTTGTTTAAAATCCAGAAGCAACCTGTGACCTGGAAGCCTTGGTATATCAGAGGAGTTTGGACGGCCTCGCAGCTCATCGCAGCTAACAGGTGGAAGGACTTCAGGGAATTGCAACTAGAGTTTGGCCTCCCGTCTAAATGTTACTTCCAATGGCTGCAACTTCGACATTGTTTGGAGTCTGCCAAGATTGATCCCAAAATCAGGACAGGGACAGCTGGGGTGGTTGAGATAGTACAAGAAGTGGTACAAGCAAAGGGTATTGCATCGAGCTTCTATAAGAAATTAAATTGTGCCCCGGGCCTGCAGATGCATAAAACGCAAAATAACTGGGAACGAGAAACGGGAATAACCCTCACGGCGCAGGAGTGGAGGAGATTCTGGTGCAAACAAGTGAGAGTCTCGAGATCGGCCTCGGTAACCCAGACTCTTTTCTTTTTTGCGCATAGATGCTTTTATACTCCTGCCAGAGTGGCGCGGTGGGACAAGAACTGTAGTCCTCTTTGCTGGACTTGTGGTGGAGCAGTTGGTACACTGATCCATGTGATGTATGAATGTCCGGGGGTACAGGCCTTTTGGAAATGGGTCTGGGCACGAATGCATCTCATTCTCCTTTTTAAAGAACCCTTATCCTGGCAACTCATCAGCTTACGGTCTGGGGTGCGGCTGCCTTCTCTACCCAAAGAGGGAGCCTTTCTGTTTGACTTTATGATGGGATTAGCGATACATTTACTTATCAGTAATTGGAAGTGTACTATCAATGCTTGCCCTCAGGAGTGGTGGAATCGATTATGTTTGTATAGTCAATACGAACAAATCTTTCAGCGGAGGTGTCCGCAACCAGGCCACCTAAAGTGGCAACTGCTAACTGATTTTGTGGAAGCCGCTAAGATAGACAGGGGAGTGACGCGCTAGCTCTTCTAACCTTCCATCCCGGATGGATATATTATCAATGTTCCTGTCAGGGGGCTGACGGGGTTTGCTGTAACTTTGATTGCTCATCATGGGTGACCGTGCTTGCTTCCTTCGCTCTCTTTATTGACGATGCTCTAGAGGAGGGGGGTGGGTGAGGGGGGGTGGGGGGGATTTGCTGTTTGTTTGTGCTGTTTTTTCGATTTTGATTGTATTTGTTTTTATTGTTTAGGTGTTTTGTATCAGAAAATTTAAATAAAGACTTTAAAAAAAAAAAAAAAAAAGATTCGCTGTATCCATGGGGCCGCCTCTACCTATCCCATACATCCCGTTGAAATAAAAGTATTGGGTATGAAAAAGCAAATAGAAGTGGCTATAGTACCGAGACTCCCCCATGACATAGTACTAGGCCGAGATTGGCCACAGTTCAGGAAAGGCTTAGCTGAGGAGTTGCAGGGCAACGCAAGTCCAACAGCTACCCTTTCTCAGAAAGATGACTTAGCAAGGGAAAAAGCCTTACCCAAGGTAGGAAAGGTTGCTGACCCCAAGCTAGGAGAAGACAAGGCCGGTATGATAACTACCTGCACAGGCATTAAGCCTTCAGAAAAGGAAAATGATCCTCGGGAAGACCCTATACCAGCGATATCCTTTCATGAGGAATTGATTACTCCCCCAAAAGACATCCAAAGGAAGGGAAAGGCCGAAAAGCGGCGGGAAAGGCAAACCAGGACAAAGAATAGGTCTGAGTTGATAGCTGGACAGGAATTACCCTGGGTTCCTGCAGAGTTAAAGGAAAAATTTCCCTCATTTCCTAGGGAACAAATGGCAGATCCTGCATTGGTCCGAGCTTTTGAATATGCCAGGAAAGGATCTGAGACCCTGCCCAGATTTCTTTTGGTGGATAACCTGCTATATTGGGAGAGTTCAGACCCAAGAACAGGTGATACAAGGAAACAGTTAGTGATACCTCACTCCTTTAGAAACATAATCCTGAGATTAGCTCATGATCACCCGGTGGGGGGACACAAAGGGGCACAAGGCACATTGGATCAGGTACTAGCTAGATTTTATTGGCCCGGAGTTTTCAGAGCGACGTCACGATTTTGTGCAGCTTGCCTGTCCTGTCAGAGGGTCACGGCGAATCATCCGCCGGAGGTGCCTTTGATTCCGATGCCAGTTATAACCAAACCAGTACACAGGTTGGCAGTTGATATAGTGGGACCATTGTTAAAAACACCCCAGGGCTACCGATACATACTGGTCATAATTGATCACACCACTAGATTTCCCTGGGCAGTCCCCTTACGAAATACGTCCGCACGTATCGTAGCCATGGAATTGGTAAAGTTATTTTGTGAAGTTGGGTTCCCTCGGGAAGTTTTAACAGATAGGGGGAGCAACTTCATGTCCCGATACCTTGCTCAGCTATGGGATGCCTTTGGTATCCATCATGTCCGCACAGCAGCGTATCACCCAGAAACTAATGGCCTGGTAGAAAGGTTCAATCAGACCTTAAAGAGCATGTTGAGGAGAACCCTTGACGGTAACATGGGGGAATGGGATACCATGCTCCCATTCGTGCTATACGCATGTAGGGAGAGAAAGCAGACCTCTACAGGCGTTTCCCCATACGAACTCATGTATGGACGTGCTCCGCGGGGAGTACTGGATATACTGAGGGAACAGTGGATAGCACCCATTGAGTTCAAACAAGAGGTACCCAGGTTCCTGACAGATTTGAAAGGTCGCTTGCAGCGAATGGCTACAGCGGCAGAAGGGAACTTGAAAGCGAGTCAGGCCCATCAAAAGTCTTATCATGACCGACGAGCGAGACCACGTATCCTGAAGGTTGGGGATAAGGTACTTGTAATGGTCGCAGCTGCTAGCTCCAAGTTTGAGAATACCTGGAAAGGGCCTAACAGAGTTTTAAAACAAGTAGGTCCTGTAACTTATGCATTGGAGACCGGAAAAGGGAGGCAGCAAGTATACCATATTAATATACTATGCCCATGGCACGAGCGAACAGCCAAATTGGCCCTAAGAGAGAACAGTAACCCACAGGCCCTACCAAGGATTACAGGCTGTGCGCGGGTTGGGGCGCCAGCTTGTAATAGCTTAAGGGGGGGGGGGGGAATATGTGGTAAGGCAGGTGTAGCACAGACCCGGGAAAGAGAAAAAAAGAGACTTTTTCTGCTGAGAGGGGGATGGGCTCACCTAAGCACAGGTCCCAAAATGAAAGTAATACTGAAACACACACTTGCAAGGCTAGCCTGAAGCCACACCCAGTCTCCAGGGCAACAGCAGGGAGAGATAGGGTGGGGCCAGAAAGGGAAGCAGGCTGGCAAACATTTAAACACAGTCAGTCAGCAAGTGAGAGAGGAAGCCGAAGGAACGGGCGGGAGGAGAGACAGAACTGCCAGAACGAGTGGCAGGGCCAGAGAGGAGCAGGAAGACGCTTGAGAGAGTTAAAGGATTATAGTTCTAACTCAGAAACAAGCAGCTCAGACTCTGAGCAAGAAACAGAGCCTTTTAAAAAGCCTGACAGGAAGAAGGTTTCTACAAACAAGGTAAAACCGACAGTACCTTTAAGTGCCTCACTAAAGGGAAGGAAGTCTAGGAGCACTGACATTATTCCAGGGGGAAGAGGGAACGTTCACTGGGAGAAACTTTTTAAACTGTTAAGAAAAGTGAAACTTGAAATCCCTGAACGTATCCAGGTCCCTGAGTCTTGCAGTACAGAGGAAGAGATGGAAGTGGAACTCTATAATGAGGATTCGGATTCCACAGAGGTTCCAATGGAATGTTCATTATGCCTGAGAAGTGATTAGGTAGTCATGAAAGAGATATTATGGAGAAAGCCCAAGAAATAGTATTCTGAGTAATTGTTACTGAGAGGCTGGAAAGACAGAAGTCTCATCTTTTAAAGATGCAATAGTACTTGTGCTAGGGAAGTGTTTTAAACGGCAGTTTAATTCCCATGCTAAAAAGCAGAGAATGTTTTAAGCTTACCTGAAACAGCTGGAAGAAGCTAACAAGGTTAGCTGGACTTTGTTCATAACAGTGACTTTCAACTGTGTTTTGTTTGACTGAAAAGGAAACTTATTTTGGTTACAAAGACTGAAAGAAACTTCTTTGTCATAGCACTGCTGAAATACCTTTATAAAGAAGCATTTTTGTTGGAGAAAATATCCTCACTTTCTGTTCATGGTTTGGAACCTTCTGCCAAGGTCCAATTGCAAAGCTTGATGAGTAAAACAAAATTTAAAAATACATTTTCCTGTGTCGGCCTATTTCCACTTGGACTGCTTTAACTGCCCCACAACTACACAATTAAGGGCCTCAGCTACCAGGCTGAAGCAAGACACAAGTTAATATTGTCCGCCGCCCCTACTAGGCAACCGCCTAGTGTGGGTGCCAGCCCACAATATGCATACTATATACATATTTATTGATTTATTGATTTAAACAGTTTTTCTATATTTGACATTATCTTTATTATGCGCTTGATATACTGCCCTAGCGGCTTTTGCATCAGAGCAGTTTACAATAATAATAAAACAAAATAAAGGCATGAGAGAATGAAAAAGAACACCATAGTTATGACAGGACAGCAAAGAGAATAGAGAACAGAAGAAGGAACAGGAAGTAACAGAGATGTCTCAGGATTGGGAAGGAATGGACAAGTTGGAGGTTTCTTGCTGAGAGTTATTATGAGGGAGGTCAAAGGCAGTATAGAAGAGATGTGTTTTTAGCAGTGCTTTAAATTTGGTAAATGAAGTTTCGGAGCTTAGAGCAGGTGGCAGGGAATTCCGCAGTGCAGGACCTAGGTAGAAGAGAGCTGATTTCCGGAGTGGCTGCGGGGAGGATTAGGCGTTTGACATAAAGAGCTCTGAGGAGACTGTGAGGGGTATGAAACTGGAGCAGATTAGAGAGATACTGTGGAGTCATGATGTACAAAGTTTTGTGAACAAGGGTAATAATTTTGTAGTCAATATGAGATTTGAGAGGGAGCCAGTGCAGGCGGATGAGTAGTGATGTAATGTGATTGCGCCATGAAGAGTGAGTGAGGATGCATGCAGCGGTATAGCTGGAGTCAATGGAGCTGGTAACGAGGAAGTCCTGCGAGTGCAACTTTGCAATAATCTAACCTAGATATGACCAGTGAAAGGATAAGAGTCATGAGGGAGGGCACTGTAAGAAAAGGGCAGACTGCACGAACCTGACGAAGAAAGAAGAAAGAGCGCTGAACCAGAGATGACACGTGTTTGTGGAAAGAGAGGGAAGAGTCAAGTAAGACCCCCAGATACTGAAGAGGGACAGGGTTATTAGCAATCTGGGGAGCAAGTGATGGGCATAGCATGTGGAAGCTAAATCAAATGGCAGCAGATTTGGATGGGTTGAAGTGTAGAAGGTTTGTGGACAGCCAGGTGTGAATAGGCAGGAGTTAATAGGAGAGAGATCAAGGAAATGGGAACTGATATGGTGTAGCAATACGATGTCATCTGCGAAGAAGCAATGCAAGTGGTGCCAAGAAGATATTAAAGAGCAATGGGGCCAGCACCGAACCCTGGGGGACACCACAGGTGAGAGGGAAAGTGGAGGAAGTGGACAACCTGCAGGAAATGGAAAAAGAGCGAAGAGAAAGATATGACTTCAACCAGTTTAACACAGTACCCTGAATCCCGTGATCATGAAGGCAGGAAATCAGTACAGCGTGATCAACCAAATCAAAGGCTGCAGAGAGGGCCAGCGAGATAGCAAGAGAGATGTCATCCCAGTTGTGTGCTACATGTGTTTCGTTAAGCAGTGCAAGAAGGATGGTCTCCATGCTATGTCCTGTTCTGAAACTTGATTGCTGGGGGTGGAGGGTGTGGGTGGATTCCAAATGGGCTGATAGCTACGCAAAGACAAGTTTCTCTAATACTTTAGAGAGAAAGGGTAAATTGGATACAGGGCGCCAGTTAGCAAGGATGGTGGGGTCTAAACTGGGTTTCTTCAGTATGGGCCGGATAGTGGCATGCTTCCATAAGGAAGGAAAGCTGACAGATGAAAGACTGCAGTTAAACATAATTAATACGAATGGAAGTAGTGCAAGGGAGGGTTCCATAAGCCAATGAGGGGGGATAGGGTCAATAGATTAGATTAGATTAGATCATATAACAGGCGTAAAATACACATGTGAAAACAAATATAAATGTTGCCAATCCTCATAAAATTACTGTCTAATTGATTTAACATGTATTAATTCACTGATTCTTGTTGTTAAGTGCTGTCTAATCGGTTCAGACTCATGGTGACCTTCTGGGTAGTTGTCCTAAACTGTGTTTGGTCTTTAGTCAGGCGGCTAATTGATGATAAAGTGGATTCCATTGCTGCTGTTATTGTATCAATCCATCTCATTTCTAGCCTTCCTCTTTTGCATTGACCTTGTGGGACCCTAGCCTGGGCCTAAGGCTTACAGCTATGGGCTGCCTTTCGTCTGTCCTTAAATGTCACCAGCAATGCACCCTGGGACTTGTAGTAGATAATTCACACTCAAAGACAAACTGTAGTTGTGCAACCGTTGGTTGAGGCAAACAAGAATATTTATTTTGTGGATTTCCAAACGCATTAAAGTTCAGGCACACAAACACAATGGATACTTCTCCAATAACACAAAAGTAAAGTAAGGAAACTGGAACTGAAGGTAAACTGAGCACAAGTCTCTTTAACAAAAACTGTTATCTTCAATAAAGCAAAACACAGCACAGCCTTGTAAGCAATTTCAGCAAAGGTAATTTTCTTCTTTTCAAACCCTTCTTTTAACCCTGATTACAGGTTTTTCAAGCTTCTTTAAAGCAAAGAGAGCAATCCATTAGAGAGTCCTCTGGAATGGATTGTGACTCACAGCAATCAATCTGCATGGGTTCTGGTACTACGGCTGGCTTATCTTTGGTCTCAACAGCTTCTTCAAACTTTCTGGCTTGTAGGAATTCATAAAACTCATTCCATAACTTCTGTTTCTGATCATGAACATTTACATTCGAGGAGTGAGCTTTCCCTCCCTCTAATGCTTGCTTTAAAGACTCTAGTGTGTCCACATTTACTGCACTGCTTGTGGCTGGGTTACGGTTCTTTCCCCAAAGGAACGTATTCACCCACCTTCTAGCAGTTGGACCTTTCAGCATAGGGTCTTGAATACTGGACAGAGGTACCTGTTCCAGCTGGTTTGTAGCCTTTCCAACTAACCGTCTGCTGGCTTTAGGTCTGGGAGTTTTTCTCAGATATGGAGTGCTTCCTTCTCTGCTTTCAGCCTTCAGCAACTGGAAGTCAGCCTCCTCGTGGCTCTCAGCTCTCCTAACTCTCTGAGCTCTTTCCTCCTGGGAACTTTCTTCCCCCTGGGAACTCTCTTCCCCCTGGGAACTCCTCCGTGCACGCTGAGAACTCCTCTGTGAGCTCTGTAAGCTCCGTGTGCTCTCTCTCTCTTCTTCTCCCTCCTTGTGCTCTGTTTGGAGACGGGTTTAAAAACCTGTTTCTTTCCTGCCACACCTTTTCCTTTGCACGTGTGCTCATAATTAGTAAGCAAGCCTGCCTCCTCGTCAGAGCTAGGGCGTGGCTTGGCTTGACTTTTTTTCAAAGTAGTTTTTCTACCTCTGTGCAAAGCTTGGCTGTCAGTAGTTTTAAAGGCACAAGTACCATTTTCCTCTATTTCCATTCTTTCCCAATCACTCTCATCACCACAACCTTCAATTTTGCCAAGCATGATGTCTGTTTCTAATGATCTCTCTCTTTGCATGATGTGTCCAAAGTATGAAAGCTGAAGTCTCGTCATCTGAGCTTCTAAAGAAAACTTAGGTTTGATCTCCTCTAGTACTGACTGGTTTGTTCTTAGGGTAGTCCATGGTATATACATTATTCTTCACCAGCACCATAATGTGAAGGCATTGATTTTCTTCCTCTATATCTTTTTCACTGTCCAACTTTTGCATCCATATGGCGTTATTGAAAATACCATGGCTTGGACAAGTCAAATGTATTTATTTATTTTATTTTATTTTTATTAGCATTTACTCAATATACATCCAGATATAGAAACATGAATAAAAAAGAAAATGGTTCAAGAAAAATTACAAGGAAATATGAAAACAACCAAGCAATATAACAAACACCATTATCACATTAGTCCACCATAATGCGGAAACTAAAGGGGGCTATAGGAAAAACATATAAAGTAAAGGCACTCCTAGGGATGTCCTAACTATCCAGCCCTACTCAAACAGCAGGCAGGGACATACATGCCAACCGTATGGGAATCTATAGCAACTTCAACTTCAGACTCTTTTCTAGCTATCAAGAATTCCAAAAGTGTTTTGGATCAAAGAAAATAAATGATTTCTCTTTATAGGGGCAAAAACATCTAGAAGGAAATTTCAAAATAAACACAGCCCCATGGGAAAGGACTCTGGGTCTATAGCTCAGAAACTCCCTCTTCCTCAATTGGGTGACACAAGACAAATCAGGAAACATTCTAATTTGAGAGCCCAAGAAATTTTCATGGAAATTCTTGAAAAATGCCTGAAGAATTAACATTTTATCAGATTCAAGGGCTAATATGACCAACAGGGTAGTTTTCATGGTAATGCCTCCAAGGAGTCCTCAAGGAACCCCGTAAGGTCCCCCGACTCCAAGGAGGCGGCCTCGCCAGGGCAACTCTGGTCACTAGGGTCCAGAGACAAGTATTGCACCCAGGTGATGGGAGGAAGACACTCCAAGGGGATTTTTAATACCTCCCTGAAGTATCTTCTAACCATCTCCACTGGAGACAGAACTGGAGACCTAGGAAAGTTAAGCAGTCTCAGATTGTTCTAACAAATTTGGTTTTCCAGAAATTTCATTTTCCGTGACAACAAAACCTTGTTCTTAATCTGGGCAGCTTGCAACTTGTGGAGCTGCCGCAGTTCTTCTTCCAAATGACAAATCCTCCACATATAGTCCAGCTGCATCCTTGCAACTTCTTGAAGATCATGCTTTACTTGAACTAACGCAGTACTTACCGTTCTGACTACAGCAGTAAAAGAAGAGTTTAAAGCAGCCAAAGTGTCCCATAGTGCTTCTAAAGTAATAATTGCAGGCTTTACCAATACCAAACCTCCAGGAAGCTGCAAACCAACAACCTCCAGGAAGCGTGACTCCAAAAAAGGAGAAGACGGCTCTACACCACCAGCCATTCACTGCTCCAGGCCAGGAGGAATTGCAGATGCCACCAAAGTGCCCTCTTCAATTCCCTGCTCCAGTGTGTTCGATGGCAAATCAGCGGGAAGCACTACTCCAGCTTGCGCCAAACCTTCGGGTCACAGTGGAGGGGTACGCTGCTCCAGAGACAACCATATCTCCAATGCGCTCAGGGCAAAATGCGATTCATCACCCTGCCCTGCTAAGGACGCCGCTCCGGTACCCTGTGCAAACAACCCACAAGAATTCTATGTCCGCAGCAATGCCAAGATGGGAACAACCGAGCCCGAGGGTAAGTTTGCTTGCTTCCGCTTTCTATGACCCATATTCCGGAGTGCAGATCTGGAGTGGCTTGCAGAGGAGAGGATCTAAGCAGCTCTCACACCAAGGCACCTTCCTGCCACCATCTTGCCCCCATCATGCTCTGTGAAATTTTTGTATGGAGAGATACATCTCTGCTCTTGATAATCTTGTCTAGGTCCTTCATTGCCATTTTTCCAAGAGCAATGTGTTGTTAAATTTCTTGACTCCTTGTCATTTCTTTATTGATTACACAGGTACACTAAAAAAAAATTTTTTTAAACTGCCTCTAATGTTTCGATTGAATTTTACGTTTTTTGGTGCTCTGAATCCAAATCTGGTAACCAATTTCCTCCATCACGTACAGATTTTTTGCTACATTGGGTTAGCAGTTTGAGGTGAACGTTTCAGATTGAGTGCGATCGAGATAAAAGTTTCTTGGATGAATTCTTTATACTAATTGTTTAGTAGTTATTCAAATAAGAATAAAGAAAATTGTAACAAGGCAGCACATAAGAATAGAGTAATGTCAACAAAACACACTGTGATGGTAGCAAAATTGTCTGCACTTAAAACAGCCACATACATGTGCACAAACATTGAGCATATAAGAGCGAGGTTAGACACACAAAGCAAAGCAAAGAAATGTGCAAAAAATGCTGTACAGGTATGTATGTAAGAATAGAAAACACAAACCGCACCATTGCAATACATGAAGACAAACACCCGATGGTGTGAAAATAAAATTCTAATAAATGAGATCCGACACTGTGGTAATAACTAGCAAATTTTTATTTCAAAGTTTAGTAAAAACACGATATTTGTCAACACAGTTTAGATTTTAAAGTCATTCTTGGGTCAATCAATCTCCTGGTGGGCCTGTTTCTTCTTCCCCCGAATGCTTCTCTTGGTGCGCTGCTTGGCGTATTTTTCATCTGGGGTTTCCCGCAGCAGCAACCAGCAGAAATCAGCCATCATAGTGGTGTTCCATCTTCCTTGGTACCTTCTCTCTGCGTCCTTGATGTCCTGGTGAAACCTTTCACCTTGTTCTTCACTGTACGCCCCCATGTTTTCGGGAAAGTAGTTCACATGGGAGTGCAAGAAATGGACTTTCAGGCTCATGTTACAGCCTTGTTCTTTGAAGGCATTGAGCATCCTGGCAACAATATCCTTATAGTTCTCATCCCGCCTGTTCCCCAAGAATTTGAGAACAACATCCTAGAAGGAATCCCAGGCTTCTTTTTCCTTCTCAGACATCGTTTCAGCGAATGCTCCATCTGAAATGAGTTTCCTTATATCAGGGCCAACAAACACTCCTTCCTTTAGCTTTGCTTCAGAAAGTCGGGGGAACTTTGAGCAAAGGTACCGAAAGCACTCACCATCTTTTGGAAGGGACTTGATGAATTGCTTAATGAGACCCAACTTAATGTGGAGAGGTGGTAATAGAATTTTATCACGAGGTACCAAGCTCTCATGAAGAACATTTTTCTCACCGGGTCTCAAATACTCCCGAATTGGCCAGTCTTTTTTCCCCCAGTGTAGGTCGCGGGCCCGGCTATCCCACAAGCAAATGAAGCAGGGATATTTGGTGAAACCGGATTGCTGCCCTAATAGCATGGATAGAATTTTAAAGTCTCCACAAATCATCCACTTATGCTCATCATAACGAATCTTCTGAAGAATCAGGGCCAAATTCTCGTATTTTTCTTGGAGAATAACAGAGTGAGCAATAGGAACTGAAGTGAATGTGTTGCCATTATGAAGAAGAACACCTTTTATGCTGTCTTTTGACGAATCAATGAACAGCCGCCATTCAGCAGGATCATACTTGAGTTTAAACTTTTCCATCACTCCGTATATATCGTTGCAAAATACCAAATCTTCCTCTTTGCTGAAATACTTCAAAAATTGTGTCTCGCGGTTGCGGTACCAATAAAAAGCTGTTCCTGGTGACAATAGATTTTTCTGTTTAAGCCGAGAACCTAGCAGTTGGGCAGCATCTTTTGGGAGTCCTAAATCCCGGACTAAATCATTCAATTCAGCTTGAGAGAAAAGTTCAGGTTTCGGATCTGGTTCAGTTTCAAACTCGGAAGTACTGGACTCATCGGGAAAAGCCATCTGATGAGTCTCATCATGATCAGAACCGTCCACACAAATATGATCCAAAGATTTTGGTGGTTCAGGCACAGGTACTTCGTTGCTATGAGGCATAGGCCTAATTGCTGAGGGAAGGTTGGGGTAACTTATTACGTTCTTATTTTTTAAGTTGTATCCCTTCACAATGCAAGAGCAAAAATAGCAGTCACTGCTGTGGTCTCTTTGTTCACGCCACATCATAGGTATTCCGAAACGAAATGCTTGTTTTTTACTTTTCATCCATAAGCGTTGATCTTCCTCACATGTCTTGCACACTTTGTGAGGAGCCCACGGTTTGTCTTGATCGCCTAACTTCAAACCGAAATAGGCGAAATATACTTTTTTAATAAATGCAGAAATGTTCCTCTACCGCTTTTTCACGGTATATTCCCCACAAATAAAACAAAAACTGTCCGGAGAGTTGACGCAACCTCTGGCTCTGTGAGCCATCACAAATACACAGCACTGCAAACTACAACTGTAGTGAACCACTTC
The DNA here is from genome assembly GCA_033557465.1 of Ichthyophis bannanicus. Classification (NCBI taxonomy): domain Eukaryota; kingdom Metazoa; phylum Chordata; class Amphibia; order Gymnophiona; family Ichthyophiidae; genus Ichthyophis; species Ichthyophis bannanicus. Next base: position 1,582,858,608 of record CM066031.1, read on the forward strand.
GGAATAAAGCTGGATTACGACTGAGCAAACAAAAGGTAATAATGAACTTGCAAGAAACTGAAATTTGACAGGAACGTTAATGTCGCAACCACCGTGTTTGAGCGAGCGAACGAGGCGAGGCGAACAGGAAAGAACATGCGCCAGCGCAAGTACTGGATTTAGCCCCCCGCCTCCCAATTGTCCTGTTAATGTATAAAATGAATACAAAACACTCTAAAATATCATGAGGGAGTGTTTCTAGTTAGTTAACCATTACAACCTCTATTTTGGGCCAAGAAAATAAACTGCAGTCGGCTAAAAAGAAATGATGTGAACATTCCTTATATGGGTAAGAAATCTAATTTTGCAAGAAAACGTGACGTGATGGAACATTTTGGCTATTTTTCCTGGATTCAGCACCCCAAAATCTATAGGAATCAGTTGCAAAACTGGAGGCAGTTTTTTGGTAGTGTACCTGTGTTATTGATCTAACAGGTGTCACCCGCAGCCCCCCCTAGTGGCGGCGTAGTTTTCCACAGAAGGGCTGGGGGACACAAGATTGTGATGATTGGGGTTGGACAGGTGCGAGGGTCAAGGGTGGCAGTCCCTTGTGCCGGCCTCGTAACCAACTTCCCAAAGAGCAACAAGTCCGCACGAAAATGGAGGGAAAATGAAAAGGCTTTATTTCCCCTTTTTGCACAAATGGTTCAAAACAGGATAAACGGATTGGATGGTATCCCAACTGAACAAGTCCTTGCATCAGGTTTAAATCATAAATGAAAAAGATCAAAATAATGACTGTTAACTTCACAGTAGCTTAAGGCAACACAATATACTGCATTCATTTATTCATTCATAGAGCTAAGGATAGACTCCAGGTTCTCTGCTGTACAGTATGTGCATTCCATCGGCTGGTCAGACTCTTCGCCTGCAGATTCCACTTGCATGAATTCTACCTCTGACAGTTCTGAATCCGATGTCTCCACACAACTATGCTCTGTTTTTTTAAAAGCTTGCTGTACTGTTTTCCAGTGTCTGGCAGATAGCTTAGGGCGTCGGTTTCTGGCCACTGGATAAAACAAAGGCTCCTCTTCAGTTAGAGTTTTAAAAGCCTGTTCAGCGCAATGCTTAGCATTTACAGTCCTCTTTTTAGCCCAACTGTTTTCAAGCTTTTGCTTATAAGTATCTCGGTTACAAGGAGAAGCTTCCTTCCACTGTCCTTCTCTTATGTTAGGATTATGCAGATAATTACAAGTAATAAAAGTTTTACCTTTAAGTTTTCTCCTTTCCTTCTCTGAGAAGGCTTGAGGCCTTCCCCAGTCGGCTTCTAGCTTAGCATGGTCCAGGTTCTCCAAGGGTATCTCTCCTTCCTTAGTATAGGGAAGAATCTCTCTGTTCCAAGGCTGCGGCTGTTGCCATCTGCCAGATATTTGCTTACAGTTTGTTTCTCTGCCTCTGCCCTTGCCTGGTAGCCCAGCTCCTTCAGTTTTTCTGTGCACACCCGTTCTTTGTGTTCTCCACTTGTCTTCAAGGCCAGCACTCTCTTTGCCTCTCAGGCCCACTTTCTCTCTGCCTTTCGAGTCTGCTCTTTATTTGGCTTTTGGGTCTCCTTTCTCTTCTGACTCAGACCTGTCTCTGTTTAAATCCAAACTGACTGGGCCTAAGTCCTGCCCATAGAGGCGTGGTTCTTCAGACTCTGTACTGACTCTCGTGCTCCCTCTAGGTGGATCCTCAGGACATTGCAGGCTATACCTGTCTTTTCCTGGATTTAAAACTTTTTTTCTCTCTGCAAGAGGGTCCGCCGCATCACACAGGTTAAAGATGTCCACTATTTCTATTTCTTCTCCATCAGTAGTGAACTTATTGATTTTACCAGTTGTCAGGATCTTTGTCTTCTCCACATTAAGGTGCAGGCCCATTTTAAGATTATGTTCCTTGATCTTGAGAAACAAATGTTTCAGATCGTCTTCACTTTTAGCCAATAATGTGGTATCATCAGCAATAATGTAGCCATTGGTCCACATGATCTTTATGGTATAATGCCTCTGTGTATTCTTTCAACCTTATCTTGATCTTCACAGCATCATTCAACATAGATCATTGAAGATCAAACATAACTTAGCATCACCCACTACTGTGCCCCATATGTTTACACACCTTCACCTTCTATCTTGCCCACATAGAAAACTGGACAAGACAACTCCATCCCCAAAGTAATCAAACGAACTGCTAAATCAAAACATTACACCTTAGGCAACATTCTCCAAATTCCATGTAGCCACAGACACACAAGAATGTATCATAGTTAATTTCTAAAAATTAATACTTATTTTACCCCATTGTTAAATGTATCATTCCGTGTTAACATTCCCTGTTCTATGTATTTATTTATTTATTTATTTGCCATTTTTTTAATATACCAACTTTTAGTTTTATCAAAGCAGTTTACAATAAAACATAACAATGGTTTACATAGAACGGTACAGCAGCAACTATTTACATTTAACAATTGTCAATTCTCTTGTGTGGTACAACAATAATCTTGCAACATTTCTATAACTATTTACAGAAGCTTTGTTTAGTGTGGTTACTTGTTGTGGCTTGGGCTGCTGGTCGGAGATTTTATTGTTGATGTTGTGTGTTTTCTATGGTGTTGAAGTGCTCTGTAAAAAGGCATGTGTTTAGATACTTTCTGAAGTCAGCGATATCTGAAATTGCTGTCAGGTGATGTGGGAGTGAGTTCCGAAGTGATGGAGTATAATATTCAAATACTCTATGGAGCACTAATTGCATGTCAATATAAAAGCTGTTGAGAGAGTGTTCTGGTGTTGGAACCCTTTTGACTATCTCATTTAGACATTCGGCGGACTGGTTGTGTAGTATCTTGAATGCCATTGTTATAGCTTTGTATTTTATTTGTGAAAGAATGGGGAGCCAGTGAAGGGATTTTAAGATAGGGGTGATACGATCATGTTTTTTTGTTACGGTGATTAATCAGGCTGCTGTGTTTTGTGCCAGTTGTAGAGTTTGGATTGCACATTTGGGTAGACCTTGAAGAATTGTGTTGCAGTAATCTAACTGTGAAGTGATTATTGCCTGGCAGACTGAGCGGAAGTGGTTCTGGTCAAGTATGGGTCATAGGTTCTGCAGAATTGTTCTCTTTTGTTTCTTGTAAACTGCATTGACCTTTAGAATTGCGGTATATCAAATATGCTAAATAAATATTTGTTACTTCACAGAATACCACAGGGTTCAGTATAAATACTTATTTCACTGCTGGTTTGCTACTCCACAGGTTACCATGTAGTTCAGTATACAAACTTGGGTGCTGAAGTCATTTACTCCCTGACTAGCAAAGTTCCCCTGTACAGAGAAGGAATGAAGCAAGAAACTGGTCCAGGGGATTTTTTTTTCATACCAGCCCTTTGAGCCCAGCCCAACTCATCTCTCTCACTCATTTCTTCTCACCAACACCAGCGACATAAAGAATCCCTGTGCCACAGCATGCAAGTAGAAAAATAAGCATGCGGCCTTTGAGTCACCACAGGGTTTAAGACCCTGCTGCGCTCCCACCCTCTCCTTTGGCACAGACGTCCTGCATTAACAGGAAGGAGAATGGGAACATGGCAGGGCCGTGAGTCCTGTGGTGGCTCTGCATTTATTTTTACTTCCTCTTTGCTTCTTTGGCAGATAAGTAGCTGTTATATGCATGCAGCTGGTGCTCCCTGGTCTGTCCCTCAACAGCATAAGTACAGTAGAACAGAAGACTTGCCATATTGGGTCAGACCAGTGGTCTGTCAAACCCTGTATCTTCTTTCCAAAGATGGCCAATCCAAGTCACAAGTACTTGGTAGGATCCCAGAAGGTAGACAGATTCTATGCTGTTTATCCCAGGAATAATAAGTGGATTTCCTCCAGCTTACTTTAATAGTGGTTTATGGAGTTTTCCTCCATGAATTAGTCCAAACCTTTTTTAAACCCACCTACACTAGCAGCATTTACTGCATCCAGAGCTTAATTATGTGCTGAGTGAAAAAGTATTATTAGTGGGGACTTCCGGTTTGGCAATGAGCTGATCAGACGGGTTACGATCAGTTCCGGGTATCCTACCCCGCAAAACAGCGATAAATCTCCACATGGCGTGGAAACCCCCGCTAATATCCTTTTGCATGTGTTGAGGAAGCTGTCGGCCCTAGAAAGGAACAGATACAAAGCGGCAAATAACCCGATGGCATCGAAGACCCCACGGAGGGAGAAGCCGCGAGTCCCTGAGGCCAAGATGGCGGAGGGAGTGCCCAGTAGCCCTAACTCGGGTGGCACGCAAGGTCTGGTGGCCAATGTAACTGCGGCGGTGGTGCAAGCGCTAGAGGTCCGGTTCCAGGAATTGGTGGAGCAGATGCACAGTGTTGGCCAGCGCATTACCGACTTCGCAGGGCGGGTGGAGCAGGCGGAGACAGGCATCTCAGACGTGGAGGATACTCAGCACTCCTTGCAAGCCAAAGTGGAGGCCCTGGAGATCCTCGTAAAACAACAAGGTGAAAAAATTGATGACCTTGAAAACCGAGGGCGGCGTAAGAACCTTCGGTTTGTGGGGGTCCCGGAGAGCGTGGCAGATGGCGCCCTTTATGGTTTCTTGCTGGCCGGGATAGAAAAACTACTGAGCGGTAAGGGGGAAAGCCCAGTGAAGTTGGAGCATGTGCACAGGCTTGGCCCTAAGCGTGAACAGGCACGGAGACCGCGTGCGGTTATAGCACGCTTTTTGGACTACAGACAGAAAGAAGAAGTGCTAAGGGCTGCCCGGAGCCGTAAATTGCAAAAGCATGATTCGGAGCAAATACTAGTGTTCCAAGACTACTCTGCCTTAGTCAGCCAGCAACGTCGGGCCTATTCCACTGTGTGTGCACAACTACTGAATAAGGGGGTGCGTTTTTCATTATTATACCCTGCCCGACTGCGGGTGGACTTTCAGGGCCAGACACGCTACCTGTTATCACCAGGGGCGGCTGCTTCTTTTTTGGACACCTTGAATGCTCCGGCTGAATCGAACCCCTGAAGACTGCGATAGGAGCAACGATGGTGTCTTGCCTTTTGGACTGAGGGGGAAGGCTTAGCGGCCGAGCGCAGGTACAGGATGGCAGGATGGCTGAGGCTGTCCCCTGCTCCCCTGGAACTGAACTGGAACTGAAATTGCTGCTGGGGCTGCTTTTTGCTAGGTTTGGGGTGCCAAGTGCTTGGGGTCGAGTGGCTATGTGTGTGTTTGTTGGTAGATATAGATATCTGAGATGCTAGGCCTGATATAGCTACAACTTGTAACGTTTGGCAACTGTTTCCCTCACAGTATCAATGTGGCTTGCAGCGCCCTGGTTACAGTTTCTTTTTCTAAACTGTAGACGAAGGGATGCTGTGTTCAGCTGCTCAGGAAGGGGAAGGGGAAGGGGGGCGTTTTTTCTGTTCTACACTCCGTCCAGTTTTGTGTGGACTTCCAGGAACAGTCACGTTACCTATTGACGCTAGCGGAGGCCAGTTCTCTGTGGGTCACCTTGAGGGATCACCCGGACCCGGACTCAGGGACATTGTGATAGAAGCCTGGATGGAGTGTGGCACACCTGGCGGAGGGGGAAAAGCCAGGAGGCTGTAGCCTGCAAAACATACTGTGCCCTGCTTCTTTCGGGACTGTTAATGTAGAATGTGTTGAGGGTGGCTTGTTCTGGGGAAGGGAGATGGGTGGCTGAGCAGCTGTATGAGTGTTAGTTAGTGGGTAGGGATATGTGAAGTGTGTGATGTTTGTTACTGTTATACCTAGCAAATGTTTGCAACTGTTTTATTTATGGTATTAGTAGGGCATGTAATGTCCTGGTTTAGGCCTCCCCTTAAAGTATGGGTTAAGGGGTGTTAGGTTCCTTGATTAATAGGGCATAGGGAGGAGGGGCTAGGTCACTCACGAGGAGGTTACAGCCACAGTGTGCGCTGTTTAGGGGAGGGCTTAGTGACTCGGATTCCGAGGTCCCTGGGAGCTGGCATGGTGGGGGATGGGTAGGGTGGCCCAGGACAGGACTGGTAGTGGTAGATCTACACGGGGTCCCGGGAAGTTAGTTGAAGGTTGGAGGGTCTGGGATCTAGGGTCCTAGGGCGATAGTGATTAGGAATAAGGGGATCTTGGGAAAGGGGTAGGCCCGACTGCCATTGGAAGGTTGTCCGACCTGATGGGTGGACTAGAAGGATTAGGGGAGGGAGGGGAGAGAAGGGGGTGGGAGGGGGGGAAGTTAGGGGGAGGGATAGCTCACACTCCGGGGTTTTATAGCTGGCAGAGCCATATTCGCCTGATTGGAGATAGAGGGGGGTTCCAGGCTGGGGGAGCTCCTCTTGTGCGACTAGGAGTTGGTATCTGGATGAACCTTGACACTGCCCCGCAACTCTGAAGGTTATAACCTGGAATGTATGTGGATTTGGGAACCCTATTAAGCGATATAAAGTACTACAGGCACTAGCTCGACAGCAGTGTGATATTGCACTCCTACAAGAAACTCACCAGGAAACTATGTAGGAACTGGGTGGGGCAAGTGTGGGGTTCACCGACTAAGGGGGAAAAAAGGGGGAGTAGCTATCCTGGTCCACAAACGAGTCAGATTTGTGGTGGGAACTGCAATAGCGGATGAGGACGGGAGATCTCTTTTGTTATTTGGCCATTTGGAGGGGAAGCCAGTGATTGTTGGGAACCTTTATGGTCCTAACATGCTAGACTCCAGCTTTTATAATGGCCTGGCCTCCAAAATAGAGCACTTGCCAGATTGCCCCTTGCTTCTCGGTGGGGATTTTAATGGGGTCCTCGATGTGGACCTAGATACGTCTAGGGGGGGGGAGGCGAGGGAGAGGGCTTCGACGACTCGGATGTTGCAGCGCTTTCGTAAGAGATTGGGTCTGATAGATCCTTGGCGGCTGATACATCCCTTGGAGAAGGATTTTACCCATCAATCTCGGGCACACGGCACTAGTGCGCGTATTGACTACCTCTTGTTGTCGGGAGACTTGTTCGCTCATACGGGAGATGCCCAGATTGGTCCCCTGGAAAACTCGGACCATGCGATGGTCTGGACGGAGTTGCAGTGGGAGAGGGACTCTACACGGACACGGCTTTGGCGATTCCCCCTGGGGCTGTATCATGATGTGCAGTTCCATCACTTTATACGACAGCGGTGGAGGGAGTTTGCGAGCGATCATCAGTGTCATATGGAGGATCCAGAATTAGTCTGGGAGATGGCTAAAGTGGTGTTACGGGGTGATATTATAGGTTTTGCAGCCCGGAAACGCCGGCTGATCACGGAGCGAATAATTGTTCTCGAGCGACAGATTGCTAGACTACGGCGTATATGTGCTCATAGGCCGACGGCCGCGAATAAGAAAAAGTTATGGGAAGCTCAGGTGGACCTAAACAAACTCTTGCATCAGAGAGCCAAGAAGTCGGTTCTTTACTATTGATATCAATTGCACTGCTATGGGGATAAACCGGGGAAGTTGTTAGCTAGATGTTTGCGGGGCCAGCGGGGTTCATCTTTAGTGGCGGCACTCCGAGATGACAAGGGAAGAGTACACAAGGAGAGCGTGGAAATTGTCCAGGTCTTTTGCAAATTCTTCCAATCGTTATATGCGGCGGAGCCTGTGTCTGATACGGAGATGCATGAATACTTGAAAGACTTAGAATTGCCCCAGCTTACTGAGGAACAGAAGAGGTTGTTGGAACAACCTATAACCCCACAGGAGGTACAATCAGTAATCTCTACAGCCAGCTGCTACAAAACACCGGGACCGGATGGTCTGGGTGCAGAATTTTATAAACTCCTTAGTGAGTATGTAAGTCCAGTGCTGATGGAGGTCTTTAGTAGGCGAGCGGAACAAGGGGCCTTTCGATGGGGCAGAACCACGCGCATATAACACTGATTCCTAAGCCAGGCAAGGACCCGATGATGGCAGCCTCGTACCATCCCATCTTCCTGCTTAATTTTGACTTAAAACTGTTTGTGAAAATTCTGGCAGTGAGATTGGCGGAAGTGATAGGACACTTAGTGCATGACTCACAGGTGGGCTTTGTCAAGGGGCGCTATGCGGTTCAGAACCTCCGTAAAATTCTGGCGTCATTGGAGTGGGTGCATTCCCGACAGCTGCTTTCGCTGCTTGTCAGCTTTGATGCAGAAAAGGCCTTTGATAGGGTGAATTGGCAATATTTACGGTGTCTTCTGCCGCATTATGGCTTAGGTGCAGCTTTCTGCAAAATGGTGGAAAGTCTGTATGCACAACCGACGGCGGGAGTTCTGTGTAACGGGGTGCTTTCAGAGGCTTTTTCTTTGGAACGGGGTACGCGACAGGGCTGTCCTCTTTCTCCTCTATTGTTTGTTCTCTCACTTGACCCCCTGATATGGACCATTGAGGCCTCACGCGAGATTCAGGGAGTGAGGATGGGATTGCGGGAGTTTAAACTCTCAGCCTTCGCGGATGATCTTCTGGTGCACTTGGTTTCCCCGGTTCGTTCATTGCAGAGGCTGTTGGCAGAATTCACGCGATTTGGTAGTTTCGCAGGACTACGCATTAATAAAGACAAATCGGAGGCTTTGGATATTTCGGGGCACCTACGAGGATCTTGGGAGGGGGTTTTCCCTCTCAGATGGGCAGCCGAGGATTTTATCTATCTTGGCATAGTGTTGACTAGACAGCCTCATGCGATGTATGTGCGGAATCTGGAACGTACCTTACGTCACCTGCAAACTCAGTTGAAGGCGTGGGAGCCTCTCCCGCTATCCCTATCAGGAAGAGTAGCGGCAGTTAAAATGGTTATTCTGCCACGGATTTTGTATTGGTTACAGACCTTGCCGGTTTGGCTGTTATGTCGAGATATGCGTTGGTTGGAAGCTTCTCTTAAAACATTCTTGTGGAAGGGGAACAGGGCGCGTATTCCGTGGGTTCGGTTGTTGGGGGAATGGCGTGAGGGGGGGATGGGATTGCCAGATTTGAGGATGTATGCCCTGGCCTGTCAGGCTAGACACATCGGGGATTGGTTGGGAGGGACAGACATATACACGCCTAGGGCTTTGGAGGAGTGCCTAGTGGCCTCGCTAACGTTGCTAGGGGTTTTACATGGGGCGAACCGTGACCTTCCGAGTAATGTAGTGCATAGCGAGTTGATTGATTCGGCTAAGAGAACCTGGAAACAACTTAATACGTATTGGAACGAATCATGGAGTGTCTCTAGCTGGTTACCATTACAAGGGAATGTTAACTTCCTTCCTGGATCAGAGACGGCGACATTTCGGGATTGGAGGTTTTGCGGTATACGGAAGGTAGGGCATCTGGTGGACCCGTCAGGAAGATGCAAATCATTTCTGACATTAAGTTGGGAATTTGATTTGCCTGCTAGACATTGCTTTGCCTATATGCAGGTCTCTCCTTATGTGTCCTTGTCACGAGCGGCGTTGCAAATCGAATGGTCAGCACAGATATTGGAATTTTTTGGGTTAGGGGAAGACAGTCCACCATTGATTTCCGACTTGAAGCTTCGACTGGATCGCTTTCGGGCGGTTCATGACTATCGGGGGGTAGAGGCGGCCTGGGAAGTAGAATTGGGTGTTGAAGTGCTCCCGGGGTCGGTTTGTAAGGCCTTGCGACGGATAGTGAGAGTGGTGCAGGGGTCACGTTGGAGAGAGATTCAATTTAAATGCATAACTAGGGCCCATTTCTCGCCGCGGAGGGCACTGCGTAGTCGGTTAATGACTGATGGCCGCTGTCCGCGATGTTCGGAGCCTTTGACAACCTTGTTGCATATGTGGTGGGGATGTAGGGGATTGAGATCTTATTAGGCTAAGATATGTACCTTTCTCAGTGGATTGTTCCAGCAGAGACTGAGATGGTCTGGCTCCTTTGTGGTGTTAGATCGGATTGATCCCCCCTGCCCTGCAAAGACAGGGGAACGTTTGCTAATGCGGAAGGCCTGTCTGGTGGGGAAAGGGCTGATTCTCCATTTATGGAGAGAGCACCAGTCGCCTACCTTTGGCGAATGGCAGAATTGTTTTCATCAAATGATGTTAACAGAGAGATGGATAGCACGGGGCAGTGTCAAGCATTGGACAGCGTTTATGCTGGTATGGGAACCTTATATCCAACAGTTAGGGGCTCGTTGTCGTAATGAGATTCTACAAGTAGGTAGTTGAGTGTGGCGATGCCAGTGGGGGAGTATGGAGTAGAGTAGAAGTAGCTGCCGCTATATGATCTTATAGAATAGGTAGGGGAGGGTGAGGTGGGTGGGGGGTAGGAGGGTGGGAGGGTTGGGGGTGGGGGGACAGGACAAAATATTATAACCCACCTGTTTTCTTTCTCTTTGTGCTGGCTCTGGGAGGGGATAAGAGTACACCCCCCCCCCTTGGAGATGTTTGTTTAGTGTTTGTTGTTGTTTGTTGGTGGACTATAAATAAAGTATTTAAAAAAAAAGTATTATTACTGATTAGTGTCAGACGCTTGCTACCCTTGTCCTTATTAGGCAGTCGCCTAGGGCATGTGGTGCAAGCTGTCTTTGTAAAGAAAACTCTGTAGCCGTGTGTTTAAGGCAAAATTATAATGATGAGGTTTTATTCCCTTTCCCGTGTGGATTTCTGTTTTTCTCATACAGCAAACAAAGGATTAAACAAACTGTTTCTTCACAGCAAAATAACACAAATGCACCTTCTTTCAAAAACAGGTATAACAATGCTCTTGCTTCCTTGATCAACATAAAGAGGTAATCTCATCCGAGATACAGAGCGTGCAATCCATTGGGCTATAATCAATGTCCTGATTAGTGCTCTCCCATTGCATTTGCTCAGCATCTAAACTTGTAAGTGGGTAACACTTTCCACATCTATCATTCACAGAACTCTCTCGAGAGATAGCAGCTCTTGGGGCAAGGAACTGTTCTGTATAAGGGAAGTCCTGGGAACCTGTACTGGAGCCTAATTCTCTGAGGCTCCCCCTCTCCTTCCACCACGGGTTTCCCTTCCACCAATTAGCCTTTGCTTTTCTAGCTGAGCCCACCTCTTGCCCTCTGGAGAAATTGGTGTACTTAGCTTTGTTTCTTGGATAACCAGCTTCCACTCCTTCCTCTCTTAACCAGGCACCTTTACTTGGGCTGTAGCCTGCTTTGTCATGAGAGTTCCCCTCAGCAATTGTCTGGGCTGGTCTGGGCTGTGGTAACCTCCAGGAAAGGCTTTCCTTCTGCTGTTCCTTACTGCAAGGACACACCCGATGCTTCCTGGTCCCAGCAAGCTCTCCTGCTTGCGAACTCTGCCCTCCAGCTGCTTACTCACTCTCCTTGGGACAATACCCCCTCTGGCTTGGGAGACCTGTGCACGAGCACCTCCCTTGCCTTCCAATGCACCTCTCTTCACTGCTCCTCCCCCTACTGGGATTTCCCAGCCACCTTTATCCTCCTGGCTCCTGCACGTTGTACGTGCTTCCTGGCCCACGTGGACGTGATTAGCTTCCTGGCTTTCTACTGCATCACAGCCAGTGTAGGGAAAGTTTGTTCTACTCTTTTCTGGAACCTTACAACCTGAATATGCTTTCTGGCTTTCTGCTGTGTCACACCCAGTGCAGGGAAAGCTTGTTCCACCATTCTCTGGCTTCTCATAACCTGAACACGCTTTCTGCCCAGGTGACTGCAAGGTAAGCTCTTCCTTTTCTCCTATATCCATGGGTTCTGTGCTGGCCACTGTATCACATATCCCCCCCCCCTTAAGATATTACGGGCTGGGGGACTCATGTCCTTACAGCACGTAATAACCGAATGGGTCTGGAGCTTAACCTTTACCCGGCCAAAAGCCGCTGTCCTTTCTCGCCAGGGTTTCGAAACATTAATGTGGTACATCTGACAATGCCCCCTGTTGGTCTCTACCATGTAGGAGACCGGTCCCTTACGATCCACTATGGTGTAGGATCCCCTCCCCTGGGCTTCAAATTTTGGCCCAGGGTCTGCCACCATTACGACTACCCTTTGTCCTATGGCCAATTGACGGGGTTTCTTCCCCCAGTCATAGTATCGCTTCTGCTGCTGTTGACTGTCCTGTAAGTGACGCTCAGCGGCCTGCGAATCTCTTTGTAATCGGGACCTTAATTCTTGCAGAAACTGCGGTACTCCTACCTCTTCCCCTTTTGGCTCTCCCCACTGTTCCCTTAAAATATCCAGGACTCCTCTTGGGGCACGGCCAAACATTAACTCATAGGGAGAGGCTCCCAATGAGGCTTGTGTGCGCTCCCTATTGGCGTATAAAACGAATGGGAGCATTATGTCCCAGTCAGCCATTTTCCCATCCAGCCCCCTCCTCAACATTTGCTTGAGGGTCTGGTTGAAACGTTCTACCAACCCATTAGATTGTGGATGGTAAGCTGCTGTTTTTATGTGTTGTATTCCGAAGGCGTCCCATACCTGCGCCAAGTATCACGACAGGAAATTACTGCCTCTGTCTGTTAACATCTCCTTCGGAAACCCTATTTCACAAAACAATTTAATTAATTCCCCCGCTATGGTCTTGGCCGAAATGTTTCTTAGTGGCACTGCCCAGGGGAAACGGGTGGCCTGATCCATAATTACTAGGATGTACTGAAATCCCCTAGAGGTTTTCACTAGAGGACCTACTATATCCATCGCCATCCGGCACACTGGTTCCGCTATAGTAGGTGTAGGTATCATAGGGACACCTTTTGGTTTTGCGGCCGATACCCTCTGACACGCAGGGCAGGCCTCACAAAAGCGTTTGGTCTCTTTGAATACCCCGGGCCAGTAAAAGCGGGCCAATATCTGATCGAGGGTACCTAAAACACCCTTGTGCCCACCCAAAGGGTGATCGTGGGCCAGTCTCATAACCACGGCTTTAAAGGCCGTTGGTACCAATAGCTGCTTTCTAACAGCTCCTGTCTGGGGATCATTACTCTCCCGATATAAAATATCTCCCTCCATCAGGAATCTGGGGAGAATATCTGTATCCGACTGGGAGTATTCGAAGGCTCGCTTTAACGCGGAATCCGCCTTCTGTTCCTTTGGGAACGATGGGAATCTTTTGACTAGATCAGCCGGGACCCAGGGAAAACCTAACCCATCCTCGGCTCCAGCCCTCAACTGAGCCCTGTGGTGGCGTTCCCGTCGCTTTTCTCCCTTACTTTTCTTACAGCTTTTTGCAGGGGGACTGACCAAATCCTCGTGTTGGGGTAGCTCTCCTAAAGTTTTATCTAGGGGCCTATCCTCCCCTTCCAGGGATTCTGTCTCCACCTCTGCAGAGTGGGCAGTGTCCTCCGGGGGTTCCGTCCGCTCCCCCGAACCTTGGGCCTGGGACCTCGTGGAGACCATCCCCTTTTTCCCCTGTATGCCCTCTCCTAGGCTCTTATAGAAGAGCGGCCAATCTCGGCCTAAGACTAGGTCATAAGGCAACCTGGGTATCACTGCCACTAGGACCTTTCTCCGGGTTCCTAAACCTTTTATCATAACCCTATAGAGAGGGTAGTAGGTGGAGGACCCGTGCACACAGCGTATTCTAGACCTGCTCTCAGGTTGAGTCGGGGTGGACACATTCCTGGCCTGTAAGAGGCGCCAGAATTTCTTTGAAATCATTGTTTGGTCCGCCCCCGAATCAAGTAGGGCCTTGGCTACCACACCTTGGACTTCCACTTCTAGGCGAAAGCCTGCCTGCCTGTATTTTTCATTCTCACCCATCAAAGCTGTTTGCACAACACATTCATCCTTCCTGTGACCCCGCCTCCCACATTTAAAACATTTAATGTGTGCGTCCCTAACCTCATTTCTAGGCATAGTTCTCACAACAGCTGGTACACCAAACATAGGGTCTTTTTCTGCCTTTCCAAAATTGGCTACCCCACAAGTGTTGCCAGCACCTCTCGGCGGTTTATGGGCTAATCCCGCCTCCATGAACCTTTCCGTTAGGTGAGTTGCCTCGCTTGAGGTCTGACAATTTTGCAGAATCAAGAATGATTTTATCTTGGCTGAAACAGCCTCTGAAAATTGTTCTAAGACAAGCATATCAAATACACTTTCCATGGTTCTCCCCTCGAGAATGAGCCACTTCCAGACCAGGTTTTGGATCCTTTGACGAAGTGCCTTAGGGGTTTCACCTGGCTGGAGTTGGGTCGCTCGCAACATACGGCGGTATACTATAGGCGATAAGCCTAGTCTGTCCCGTATGGCTGCTCTGACTTCCTCATATTTTGTTGCCTGGGTGGCGGGCTTAGCCTTGTACGCCGCTAGGGCTTCTCCCGTCAGGGATGTGGCTGATCTAACCGCCCACTGCTCATAGGGCCAGCCGGCTCTATGGGCTACTCACTCGAAAGGAAGTCATCAATGTTATCATCTTTTGTCAATTGTCCAAGGATAATACCCTACATGTCTGTGGGCCTACCCCATAATAATGTCCCTCTGGTGTCTTTTCTGCCGCTCGCTCCGCCAGCAAAGTCTGAATTAGGTCAGTCAGCGGTTTTTGTTGAGCCTGCATGGCTGCCAATGCTTGCTCCTGGGCTAACTCGCGCTGTTTTTCAAATTGGAGACTTATGCATCGCAGTATCTCCTGTGGACTCTCCATCTCCGAACACTGAAACACAAACAGACAACACAAACACCAAGTGTGGCACTTTTTCCCAAAATGCAGTTATGCTCTGGCTCTGGTGCCTAGTATCCCTTCTCACCAGAATCCCCCCTGGCTGTGCCCAGATATTTATTACCTGAGTCAGGTGGTGATTCCGGCCTTGAGAAGGTACTCTTGCCTCTCTGGATTCTGGAATCCTCTGGGCGTGGTCAGCAACAAACCTGTGTCTTGCCCTCCGGCGCTGGTAATTCTGCTGGCTTCCGCTGTATTCTTTGTCCAGAAATCCGAAAAACTACGCCATTTGTCAGACGCTTGCTACCCTTGTCCTTATTAGGCGGTCGCCTAGGGCGTGTGGTGCAAGCTGTCTTTGTAAAGAAAACGCTGTAGCCGTGTGTTTAAGGCAAAATTATGATGAGGTTTTATTCCCTTTCCTGTGTGGATTTCTGTTTTTCTCATACAGCAAAGAAAGGATTAAACAAACTGTTTCTTCACAGCAAAATAACACAAATGCACCTTCTTTCAAAAACAGGTATAACAATGCTCTTGCTTCCTTGATCAACATAAAGAGGTAATCTCATCCGAGATACAGAGCGTGCAATCCATTGGGCTATAATCAGTGTCCTGATTAATGCTCTCCCATTGCATCTGCTCAGCGTCTAAACTTGTAAGTGGGTAACACTTTCCACATCTATCATTCACAGAACTCTCTCGAGAGATAGCAGCTCTTGGGGCAAGGAACCGTTCTGTATAAGGGAAGTCCTGGGGACCTGTACTGGAGCCTAATTCTCTGAGGCTCCCCCTCTCCTTCCACCATGGGTTTCCCTTCCACCAATTAGCCTTTGCTTTTCTAGCCGAGCCCACCTCTTGCCCTCTGGAGAAATTGGTGTACTTAGCTTTGTTTCTTGGATAACCAGCTTCCACTCCTTCCTCTCTTAACCAGGCACCTTTACTTGGGCTGTAGCCTGCTTTGTCATGAGAGTTCCCCTCAGCAATTGTCTGGTCTGGGCTGTGGTAACCTCCAGGAAAGGCTTCCCTTCTGCTGTTCCTTACTGCAGGGACACACCTGATGCTTCCTGGTCCCAGCAAGCTCTCCTGCTTGCGACCTCTGCCCTCCAGCTGCTTACTCACTCTCCTTGGTACGATGCCCCCCTCTGGCTTGGGAGACCTGTGCACGAGCACCTCCCTTGCCTTCCAATGCACCTCTCTTCACTGCTCCTCCCCCTACTGGGATTTCCCAGCCACTTTTATCCTCCTGGCTCCTACACGTTGTACGTGCTTCCTGGCCCACGTGGACGTGATTAGCTTCCTGGCTTTCTACTGCATCACAGCCAGTGTAGGGAAATTTTGTTCTACTCTTTTCTGGAACCTTACAACCTGAATATGCTTTCTGGCTTTCTGCTGCGTCACACCCAGTGCAGGGAAAGCTTATTCCACCATTCTCTGGCTTCTCATAACCTGAACACGCTTTCTGCCCAGGTGACTGCAAGATAAGCTCTTCCTTTTCTCCTATATCCATGGGTTCTGTGCTGGCCACTGTATCACATTAGTCTTAAATGCACTACTTTGCAGCTTCACTTCATGTTCCCATCTCTGTACGTTTTGAAAAAGTAAACAACTGATTCACATATATACATTGCATTCCACTCACTATTTTATAGACCTCAATCATATCTCTCTTCAGTCATCTCTTCTCCAAGCTGAAGAGCCCTAACCTTTTAAGCCATTCCTCATAGAGTTATCCTTCCATCCCCTTTAGCATTTCTGTTGCCCTTCTCTGAAGCTTTTCCAACTCCGCTGTACCTTGTTTTTTAGATATGGTGACCAGAACTACATACAATAATCAATGTGTGGTCGCACCATGGGCATGCCTAAATGCCCTCTAGGGCAATCTGCTCCTGCCCCATACCATACAGCTAGGTCATCATTTAATTTAAGAATTTATATTCCATCTTTGCAAGGTGAATACCAAGTTCAGTGTGAATCTCATACAAAAAATAATACATCACAAGAAAATAATACCACAAATAATACAAACATATAGAAATCTACAAAATATCTAATACATCACCAATTAGTCTAATAATAAAATACTAAACATAAAATTAAAATAAAATTCCAGCAGATAAATGTTAAACAAAACTACTTCAGCCTATTCATATCAGGCCTCAAGATAATGAGCAATTTCTATAACATGGGAGCCCTGCCCAGCAAAAGATCTTTTACAAGATGGCACCAACTGCCAAATGCAAATTCTTAGATGCGGGCAGATTTAGAAAGCAGGCTTAAACTAAACATAAACTATCCATATAGCAGTTGAATATCATCACTATATGTGTAGTTATGGGTTGCTAACTGGCTCCAACCCTTCTCTGCTTTTCTATTACATGGAGAGTGAAGGGGAAGTTAGAGCTATTTTCAGCTCGCTACTATCTGTAAAGGGGCCAAAAATCTACAATTAGCAGAATCATACAGTCACTTGCCACTGGTGGATAGTCACAACAAAACAACTTGCACTATAGTCCTGGAAACATAGAAACATAGAAATATGATGACAGAAAAAGACCACATGGCCTATCTAGTCTGTGATGAGATGATACCCCCAGGTTGGAAAATATGGACTTGGCAACAGAAATAAAGCTGGAGAAAGACTGATAGAATTCTGCAAGACCAACAATCTATTCATCTCAAACACCTTCTTCCAGCAACACAAGCACCAACTGTACATGTGGACTTCACCCAATGGACTGTGCAGTAATCAAATTGACTACATCTGTGGAAGTCAACGATGGAAAAGCTTTATAACATCAACAAAGACAAACCTGGAGCCGACTGTGGTACAGATCACCAACTACTAGTATGCAAACTCAAGCTAAAGTTGAAAAAGAGCAAGCCACTCATGATTGTAGCAAAATATGACCTTGAGAATATACCACTGGAATTTAAAGACTGCCTGAAAAGTCGATTTGCTGCTCTAGATACAAATGACAGAGCTCCAGAAGAGTTATGGAATGAAAAAAAAGAAGGTTGTGTTGGAAGAGAGCGAGAAGTCTATACAAAAGGTGAAAAAGCAAAAACAGCCAAAATGGATGACAGAAGAAACTCTGAAAACTGCCCAGAAACGCAGAGAAGCTAAAGCCAGAGGAGAAAGAAAGACAATTGCAGAACTCAACAGAGATTTCCAACGTGCAGCAAGACAGGACAAGGAAAAGTACTACAATGATACATGCAAGGAAATAGAAGCAGAAACTATTAGAGGAACAACAAGATTGGCTTTCCTAAAGCTACGAGAGTTAAATAAAAAAATCGAATTGGAATGTTACAAGATGCTCAAGGTTCTATGTTGAATGATGCTGAGAAGATCAAGAAAAGGTGAAAGAATATACAGAGTTTTTATATGATAAAGATCAAGTGGACCAACAGCCATTTCAAGCTGTACCTTATGATGTGGAACCATTGATGATGAAAGAAGAAGTCGAAGCAGCATTGACAGCCTTATCAAAAAACAAAGCACCAGGCATTGATGGCATTCCCATAGAAGTATTACAGCAATCTGATGCAGCTGTTACCATACTTACAAGGCTCTGCCAAGAAATTTGGAAGACAACATCATGGCCAACTGATTGGAAAAGATCTGTATTTATGTCAATACTAAAGAAAGGTGATCCAACTGACTGTATCGCACAATCACTGATCCAACTGACTGTATCGCACAATCACTCTGATCCCACATGCCAACAAGATTCTACTGAAGATAATTTGTAGAGACTACAACCATACCTGGAATGAGAACTACCTGAAGTGCAAGCAGGGTTCAGGAAAGGGTGAGGAATGAGAGACATCCCTGCAGATGTGAGATGGATCTTTGAAAAGACTAAAGAATACCAAAAAGATATCTATTTGTGCTTTATTGACTACAGCAAGGCTTTTGACTGTGTAAACCATGAGAAACTCTGGGCCACATTAAGAAGCATGGTTATACCAGAACACCTGATTGTTCTCTTGCACAACCTTTGCATTGATCAAGAAGCAAGAGTTCAAACAGAACAAGAAAAACAGAATAGTTTAAAATCAGCAAAGATGTATGACCAGGCTGCATACTTTCCCCTTACCTGTTTAATTTATATGCAGAACAAATCATCAGAGAAGCAGGACTGTATGAAGACAATCAAGGTGTGAAGATTGGTGGAAGACTCATCAACAATCTTCGCTATAGTGATGATATCACATTACTAGCTGAAAGTGAAGATGATCTGAAACATCTGCTTCTCAAGATCAAGGAACACAGTCTTAAAATGGGCCTGCACCTTCATGTAAAAAAGACAAATATAATGACAAGTAGCAAAATCATTGATGGAGAAGAAGTTGAAATAGTGGACAACTTTAACCTACTTGGATCAACTATCAATAAAGAAGCAACAAACAGTCAAGAAATCTGAAGCATTGCTCTTGGCAGAATGGCTATGAAGCACCTAGACAAGATTATCAAGATCAGAGATGTCTCTCTCCATACAAAGATTCGACTTATTCAAGCCATGGCATTTTCAATAACATTATATGGATGTGAAAGTTGGACAGTGAAAAAGATAGACAGGAAGAAAATTGATGCCTTTGAATTATGGTGCTGGCAACAAATACTATATGTACCATGGACTGCCCAAAGAACAAACCAGTCAGTACTAAAGGAGATCAAACCTAAGCTTTCTTTAGAAGTTCAGATGACAAGACTTTGACTTTCATACTTTGAATAAATCATGCAAAATGAGAGATCATTAGAGAAAGACATCATGCTTGACAAGGTAGAAGGTCAACGCAAATGAGGAAGGCCAGCAATGAGATGCATCGATACGATAACAGCAGCTATGGGTGCCAGTCTGTCAACAATGAGCCGCCTGACTGAAGACCGAACATAATTTAGGACAACTATCCAGAGGGTCGCCAGGAGTCTACACCGACTCAACGGCACTTAACGACATGTATAAGCCCCCTTTCCCTGAAAGAAGAGCCCAAAGATTGCAAAATGTTAAAGAGAATAGGTGAAAGAGGAGAAACTTGGGGTATACAACATGACTCCTGGGGGCCCAACTTTACACTCTAATCTTCCTGTCAAGAAGAATGCAAACCACATGAATACCATGTCCTTTGTCCCCAGATTACCTAGTTTGGTCAATAATAAAGGATGATCAACTAGATCAAATAGCAAGGCAAGACCCAGCTGTACAAGGAAGCCAGAACCTCCCCTGTCTAAGAAGAACTGCAAATCATCCAAAAGAGTAATCAGAACAAACTCATTGCGAAAATGTCTTCTAAAGCTGAGCTGGATCCAAATAATCATGTGTTACTTTAGTTACAAATGCCTGACTCAACTGTCTTCTCTGTCAAGTTTCTGTTCATCGCTAGAGACTTACCTATTCCCATTGTACTGATCAAGCTTGTTATCTGGTTCAGATTGTAAATATAGCCATGCCCTCAATAAAATAACCTTCCCCTGGAAAAATATGGCAAACTGCATACAAATAAGGCATGAATGCAAGGAAGCCAAGAAAGCCAAAAGACCCTTTAATAATAGAAAAGAGCTTTGCATATTTTTGTGTCATCTGGAAACTGATCAAGTCACTGTTTCCCAGATAGTTAATGAATATGTTAAATAACACTGGTTGTGGCACAGATCCCTGATGCACTTCAGTATTTACCTTTTACCACTTGGAAAACTAACCATTTAGTCCTATACTTTGCATCCTATCTTGTAACCAATTGCTGATCCAAAGTAAGACAATTGTATCCTATCCATGTTTTTAAATTTTATTTTCTAAGGAGTTTACCTTTATCCGCATGGTTATTCATCTTTCATATAGGTTTCATTTCATTTCATTTATTAATTTGATCTACTGCCCACTACTGAAGCATAATGTGTCATATAATAAAGTAATCATTTTAAAAACATAGTTAGGCATGACCTTCCGTTTCTATGTATAATTCTTTGGTGCGACCTCATTTGGAGTATTGTGTGCAATTCTGGAGACCGCACCTTCAAAAGGATATAAATAGGTTGGAGTCGGTACAGAAGGTGGCTACTAAAATAATTAGTTGTCTTCATTATAAAGCATATGAGGACAGACTTAAAGATCTTAATATATATATTTTAGAGGAAAGGTGGGATAGAGGTTATATGACTGAGACGTTTAAATACCTCCATGGCATAAATGCACAGGGCGAGAGCCTCTTTCGATCAAAAGCAAGCTCTGCTACGAGGCGACAAAGGATGAGGGTGAAAGGGATAGACTCAGGGGTAATATGCGGAAATATTTTTTTATGGAAAGAGTGGTAGAGCCATGGAATAGTCTCCAAGTGGAGATGGTAGAGAAGAGGACAGTGTCTGAATTCAAAAGGGCATGGGACAAACACAGAGGATCTCTAAAGGAAAAAAGGGGACTGTTTTAGTGGTTGATATGGAAGGGCAGACTAGAAAGGCCATGTGGACTTTTTCTGCCGTCATGTTTCTATGTTTCTATGCTGGCTCTTCCCCATTAAACCATATACAGGGTGGCCCAAAAAAAAGTGAGAACATCTCATAGCATATAAGTTATTTAAACATTCAAAAAGACAGATGTAAACTATTGACAAATTTTAAAAAAAAGATGGCGACTGGAAATTATCGAAATAAAGAAGTTATATAGCTAAAAAAGGTAAATAAGTAAACTATTTAAGCTTTTAATTTACGAGATGTTCTCACTTTTTTTGGGCCACCCTGTATATACATATGACCAATAATTTTGTTCTTAACAATAGCCTCCATTCTTTTGCCCATTACCATTGTTCTTCTAGTTTTCCTCAATGAGATTCACGTGGCACACAACCGTGGTGACTTTTCGGTGGCGGTATCTCTTGATCTTTCTGCTGCCTTTGACCTGGTGGACCACTCCCTTCTTTTGTCTTGTCTGCGGGAAGCTGGCATTCATGGGACAGTTTTTAGGTGGTTCCATTCCTGTCTCTTTGATCGGTCCTGTAATGTTCTCCCCTCCTCTTCCCTGGATACCCCTTCTGATCCCTCCCCCTGCACTATGGTGTCCCTCAGGAATCCGTATTAGCTCCTCTCCTGTTTAACATCTTTATGGCACCACTTGCACTACTGATCCAACAGTTCGGAATCTGCCTTTTACTAAGCTGACAATATCATTCTTCCTCACTTTGTCTGAACCTCTCCCCCCCGGATTCCTGTCTTTCCACTGTAGCTGACTGGCTGGTCAGTAACTGTCTCCACTTGAATGTCTCAAAGACACTTGCTATCTGGTTCACACATGGAAATCTCCCTCCTTCAATGGCACCTTCCTTTTCTGGTTCTCTCATTTCACTGGTGTCATCCTTCCATTATCTGGGTGTACACTTGGACTCTTCTCTTTCTTTCCACGATCATATCTTTCATGTTGTTAAGACCTCCTTCTTTTTCCTCTGACAAATTCACGCCATTCATCCTTTCTTAACACCTCAGGCCCTCACCACTCTCATGATGTCCTTGGTGATTTCATGTCTCGACTTTTGCAACTCTGTTCTTACCGGTGTTCCCCAATCCCACTTGCAACGGTTATTACAGCGCGTACAGAACACAACGGCACGCATCGTCTCTCACTCTGCACATTGGGATCATGTCACTCCTCTCCTTATAAACCTCCACTGGCTCCCTATGGTCTATCGCATTCAGTATAAACTTCTCACTTTGGTCCATCAGATCATTTATACGCATATCCTCCAGTACCTATCTGACCTCATTCAATCTCACATTCCCAGTCGATCTCTCCGGTTCCTACACATTGATCGTTTTCATCTTCCTTCTCCTGCACATACACACCTACAATCCACTCGTAACTCTGCTTTCTTCTTTGCTGGTCCTGTGCACTGGAATTCCTTACCCCTCACTCTTAGATTAGAACAGAACTATAGTACATTTAAAGCCCATCTGAAAACCTATCTTTTTTCCACCGCTTTTGACTTCTCCCCTCCAACCTCATAATTCTTTATTCTCCCCCTCTCAGCATTACCTCCACATGCATTGTCTATTGTGTATCATTGTTTTATGTTTGTCCTGTCATGTTTTGTAACCTCTCCTGTCTACACCTATCCTGGCATCCCTCTCTCTCCTGCTGTTGTGTTTTTTTCGTGTACTGTCTGGTAATGCCTGGCTTTTATCCTTTGCTGTCCTGTCTAAATATTGTAATTTCTTTTCTTTTTCGTGGCCAGTGGCCCTCTACTCTATTTGTGAATTGTAAACTGCCTTGATTGCTTGCTTGAAAGGCAGTATATTAAATGCAATAAACATAAACATTGTCAAACTCACTGGTCTGTAGTTATTTGGGTGACTCCTGGATCCCTTTTTGAAAACTGATTTTACATTGACTACACTCCATTCCTCAGCTATAAAGGCTGCTCTAGATGACAGGTTACAAGTTACTAGCAATAGGTCTACAATTTTGTAATTGATTTACCTTGGAACACTGGGGTAACTACCATCTCATCATAGTGATCAATACTCTCTCTAAGATGTGTAAGAGTCCACCATCCAAATCAGGGGTAGGGGAGAAATTTCATTTTCTCCAGGACCAAACGGGAAGTTAATCCTCACTTATGGGTGATGTCACTGATGGAGCCCGTGCGATCACTCTCCCCAGCTTTCAAAGAAAGCCTTTGGGAGATCCACTATGCATGTGTGGCACCTTCCTGCCCAAGGGAGCCATCTTACCTCATCTGCACCCTGGAAAAAAGTATTGTGGTAATCGGTTGTATTTTTGCCTTTTCTCTTTCTCTTTTTTTTGGTCACGTACCATTTGCCTTCCCATGAGCCTGGAACCGTTGGTGCCTTGGTGCCGCATTTTTTCAGGTCCTTTTTTTCCTTCTCTCTGTTTTCTTCAGTGTGCAGGGCTTTTCTCTCGCGTCCTTCTGATCGGGGCATTGGAGTTTGATCTCACTGTACTTGTTTTTCTGGCTATTTCCATGATCAGTGGTTTTAAGAAGTGCAGCAATTGTAGTAGAACCAACACAGACTGCCATAGTTGTTGCCTTCAGTGCTTCGGGGTCAACCACAATGCCTCTACTTGCCCACTCTGTCTCCAGATGACGAGCAAGGGGCTAAGAATCATGAAAGGCAGTGGGAGATGCTGTTTGGCCATAAGTCCTTGGTGTCAGTTCTGGCATCAGTGTCAGAATCGACGCTCTCAGAGGCCACCGCAGAGGCTTCGGCCTTGCACGGAAACAGGGTTCTCTCTGAGCCTTGGGGTCATGGAGACTTGGACTGGTGATTCTCCATCGAGGACCGTCCCTGGAATGGCCATACTCTGTCCCACCCATCGTTGGGGGGCGATGCTGGTCTCAGGGGCAAGTCTCACTGACATCGGCACTGCAATCCTCGATGTGAGGCCGAGGTCGATGGCCGGGAGCAGCCCTCGAAACTTCCTCAGTGGGAGGAGTCTTCCATGCCCTCAGAGAACTGGAGTCGAGCTCCCAAACCCATCACCATCCGGGAGTCTCTACTGGTGGAACCAGCATCAGGCCTGATTCCTTTGGTGCTGGCACTGGAGGCACCGGGGCCTTCTCTCCTGGAGGAGAAAATGGCCAGCCTAGAGCACAGCCTGGCTGCCTTCCTGGAGCAGCAGAAGGCCCCGGTTATGGGAACCTCTGGTTCCTCGGGGCCGGAGATGGCCATGTCCACCATGAGTGCCTCACCTTGAGCGACACACCCTCCAGGTAGATTCCAGGGTTTGCTCCTGGTCTCCATTGGGGCACCAGGTGTCTCCCCCGACTGCTTCAGGCTCAGAGCGCCAGACCCTGGACTCTGTTGACTCTGCCACCTGGGCATCGGCGCAATTCCAGTTGAGCCTTCAACTTCCTCTCCGAGTCAGACTTGGAGTGGGAGATGGATGACGAATCCCCAGATACAGTGCAGCACAGGGATTCCCCTTCAGACCCCTCGCCTCCACTGGAGCATAGACAGTCCCCTCCTGAGGACCTTTGTTTCCTTGATTTTGTACAGGACATGGCATAGGCGCTGTCCTTCACCATTATGGCAGAGGAGCCTCGGGCAGAGGACCTCAAGATCCTCCAATACCCCTCCCCTCCCAAGGAGCTGGTCACCGTCCTGGTGTCTCCTATCCTCGAGTGCCTCTTGTTCAGGATGTGGGAAGCCCTAGTTATGTGTCCATAGTGTGCCGGCGGCTCAATTTGGTGTATCGAATCCACAAGAGCCAAGGCTTTGAGAAGACACAGCTGCCACACAATTCCATGATGGTGGAATTGGCCATGCACTGCATTAAGAGTCAGAAGATGCACTCCTCGATGTGCCCAGGTAGGGAGACACGCACCATGGATGGCTTTGGTATGAAGTGTTACCAGGGTTCAATGCTTGTGGCCCATATCCAGTCTTATCAGCTGTACATGGGCATGTACCTGAGAGACCTGGCAGGGGAGCTTGCCAGGTTCTTGGCTGGGCTCTCTGGCAAACCTCTCCAGTGTTTCAAGACTCTTCAAGAAAGACATATAAACAACAATTAAAGTTAATATCAATGCTCTTATTCCATGAACAATGCATTTAGTCAATCTACATCAAGCAATATACATGTACAGACATAAATATTTTGTATATAGTTCCAATGCTACCTGGTATTTAGTCCCTGATCCCAATCAAATTAAGTATGTTTTGTTTATTAAGGTTCATACCTATTGTATATAGTTCACTGATGTTTCATGTAAAAAACAGACTCTTGCTCTATCTCTTAACTTGTTTTTTGTAAACCGCACCTGATCCATGGAAGGTGCGGTATATAAGTGATTGTTAAATAAATAAATAAATAAATAAGTAAATAAGACTCTGGTATCCATGGTGAAGGAGTGCTTCAAGTATGTTACTCGTGCAGCCTATGACAGTTTTGAGTTCTTGGCTCGGGTGGTTGCTGTGGGAATTAGTGCCCACCACCTGGCATGGCTACAGTCCTTGGACTTGGAGCAATGGGTTCAGGACAAGTTGGTCAATGTCCTCTGCTGGGGAGACAACCTCTTTGGCAAGTCCATGATGGAGAAGGCTGCTGAGCTGGAAACCGAGTTGCTCACCAGAACCAAACTCTCACAGAAGACCGCTGATCTTTCCTGATGGAAGGCTTTGGGGAAAAAGCCTTTCTATCCAAAAAAGAAGAAGGCCTACAGGGACTACCCCCAATATCAGGCCTACCAGGCACCCCCACAGGGGCAGCAGGCCAAAGGCCAGGGTCAGGGCCCTTGTGAGTCTAAGACCCCCAAGCCCCACCTAGCACTGCAGCTGCAACCTGGGGGGGGGGGGGGCTTTTGACTCCAGGACAATAGCCTGTCTTCCCCTGGATGGTCCCGCTCTGCAGCACATCGGAGGGCGGCTCACAGCTTTCATCCATTGCTGGCCCAACATCACCAGCAATGCCTAGGCCTGCAAGTTGTGAAGGAGGGCTACCTCCTTCACTTCAACAAACACCCCTCCATTCTTTCCAGGGGAGCTTCCTCTGGACCCCCGCCATTGAGAACTTCTTTGAGGAGAGCTCTGTGCTCTCCTCACGGAAAAGAAGGTGGAGTTGATCCCTCAGCCCCAGGAGGGCAGAGGGTTCTACTCTCTCTACTTTCTGGTTCCAAAGAAAACAGGTGGCTTTCACCTCAACCTGTCAGATCCGAACCGCTTCTTGGTGCGAGAAAAGTTCAAGATGGTTTCTTTTGGAAAGTTGCTGCCATACCTCCAGCGGGGAGACTGGCTGTTCTCCTTGAATCTCAAAGACGCCTATAACCATGTCTTGATCCACCCCTTGCACTGACAGTATCTCCAGTTTGTCATCAGAGGGTAACACTACCAGTACAGTGTGCTCCTCTTTGGCTTTGCATCCGCCCCCAGGGTCTTCACAAAATGCCTAGCAGTGGTAGCTGCCTTCTTGAGAATGTAAGGGGTTTTCATCTTCCCCTATCTGGACAACTGGCTGATCAGGGGAGGGTTGCCCAGCGAGTTTTGGCATGTTGCCCAACATATCCTCCAGGTGCTGGAGCAGCTCAGCTTCATCATCAGCTACCTGCAGCCCTCTCAGCATCTCAAGTTCATCGGGACCCTCCTGGATATGTCTTAGGCCAGGGCCTTCCTTCTGTCGGACCAGACTCAATGCCTGGCACCACTGGCCTGAGAAATCCAGGGCTGCTCGATGGTTTTGGCCCAGCATATGCTCCGCCTCTTGGGGCATATGACCTCAACGGTTCATGTCACACCCTGCGCCCATCTCCGAATGCGAGTGGACATTCTGTACCCAATTGAAGTAGGTGATGGGGTACCTAGTGGACAGGGTCCACGTGATCTCGCCCTTGACGAACTCCCTCGCCTAGTGGCAATGATCAGGAGAATCTCCTAGCTGGACTAC
Organism: Ichthyophis bannanicus; assembly: GCA_033557465.1. Classification (NCBI taxonomy): domain Eukaryota; kingdom Metazoa; phylum Chordata; class Amphibia; order Gymnophiona; family Ichthyophiidae; genus Ichthyophis; species Ichthyophis bannanicus. Next base: position 1,582,885,594 of record CM066031.1, read on the forward strand.
CCTTTCAGGCTCTGGTGCATCAGCAAGTCCTCACCACAGATGCCTCAAAGCTCAGCTGTGGAGCCCACCTCGGTGGCCTCTGAACCTAAGGTCTGTAGTCGAAGGAGGAGAGCCTCCATTAGATCAACTTCCTCAAACTCTGGGTGGTGTCCAACCCCTTCCGAGTCTTTCAGCGACAATTGTCCAATCAGGTCATCCTCATCCAGACATACAACCAGGTCGTGATGTTCTATATAAACAAGCAGAGTGGTAAGGGTTCGTACTTCCTTTGCTAGGAGGCAGTTTGGCTCTAGAGGTTCACCAGTGCTCGTGGCATGTTCCTCCGGGCAGTGTATCTCCCAGGACAGGACAACATCCCAGTGGACAAGCTCAGCAGAGTGCTACAGCCTTGTCCTAGTTATGGTGGGCCCTGAATCCTCAAGTGGCCTGCGATGTGTTTCAGAACTGGGGGATGCCAGCAGTGGATCTCTTTGCCAGCCCCTCCAACACCCAGCTGCTGCAGTTCTGCTCCAGGATTCCTTGCCACGCTCGACTTGTGACAGATGCCTTTCTCCTGAGTTGCAGCAAGGGTCTCCTCTATGCGTACCCTGCTACTCCCTTAGTGGTAAAGGCGCTCTTCAAGATCTAGCTGGACAGAGCCTCAGTGATCCTCACTGCCCCGTGTTGTCCCAGGCAACGTGGTTCCCCCTGCTGCTCCGTCTCTTGAAGGCACTCCTGCTTCCCCTCAGCTGCACCCCGGATTTGATCTCCCAGGAGGAGGGCACCATCCTGTATCCCAACCTCATGTCTCTGGCCCTCACGGTGTGGATGTTGAAAGGATAACGCTTTCCCAGTTCCACCTCCCCGGGAATGTGGAGGATGTTCTCCTCACTTCCTAAAAGGACTCCAAGAGGCGCAGATTCTCCATCTGGTGTGCGGATAGAGGATTCAATCCTTTCTCCTGCTCAATACAGATGATCCTTACCTACCTCCTGCACCTCTCTCATGCTGGTTTGAAGTCCAGTTCCATTAGAGTGCACCTGAGCACGCTAATGGCATACCATCATTAGAAAGACGGACGACCTCTGTCCGTTCATCCCCTCATAGGCTGCTTCATGAGGGGCCTTCTTCTCTCTCAGCCCCCAATTTGCCCACCTACGGCAGCTTGGGACCTCAATGTGGTCCTTGGGAAGCTCATCACTCCCCCCTTTCAGCCGCTCGCCACCCTCCCCCTCAGGTTCTCTCCTGGAAAGTCCTTTTCCTGGTGGCACTCATGTCAGCGCGCAGAGTCAGTGAACTGCAGGCACTAGTGGCACATGGTCCTTATACCAGGTTCCTCAGGAATAGAGTGGTTCTCTGCACTCACCCTAAGTTCCTTCCTAAGGTAGTCTCGCCTTTTCATCTCAACCAGTCGGTGATGCTTCCCACCTTCTTTCCCAGGCCTCATGCTAATAGGGTTGAGGCTTCTCTCCATACTTTGGATTGCCAGCAAGCGCTGGCCTTCTACCTTGAGCAGACCAAGGGCTATCGCCGTTCACCCGAGCTGTTCATTTCTTTTGACCCAAACAGGCTGGGACTGGCTGTCTCTAAGTACATACTTTCCACCTGGGTGGCTCACTGTATCTCCTTTGCCTATGACTAGGCTGGGCTGCCCTAGGAACGTCATGTTGTGGCTCACAATTTCCAGGTTATGGCAGCCTCTGTGGCTAACCAGCGCTCCATCACCTTACTGGAGATCTGCTGGGCTGCGACCTGGTCTTCGGTCGATACCTTTGCAGCTCACTCTGCCTGGAGGCATATTCCTAGTATGACAGTGCCTTCGGCTAGACTGTACCCCAGCATCTCTTTGGGGATTAGTGCAACTCCTTCTCTCTGGCCCTTCTGTTGGTCCAGACTACTGGAGAGTTGATTCCTTGGTTGGTGCCAGAGGCACTTGCTGACTCTTGGAACCTTTTAGCGCTGTTCCGCTGGCATTCACAGTTCGCCTTTTCAGGTTGCCCTTGGTTTTTACAGGTTTACGGTTGCATGTAGCTAGGGAAACCCATAAGTGAGGACTGACTTCCTGCTTGGTCCCAGAGAAATCTTGGTTACTCACCTGTAACAGGTGTTCTCTGGGAGCAACAGGAGTCAGTCCTCACTATTCTCACTCCTCCCAATGCAGTTGTTTTTTTCTTTTTGGGCTTGATTAAGCTATTTCAACATACTGAGGTAAGATAGCTCCCTTGGGTGGGAAGGTGACCACGCATGCGTGGTGGATCTCTCAAAGGCTTTCCTTGAAAGCTTGGGAGAGTTACTGCATGGGCTCTGTTGGTGACATCACCTATAATTGAGGACTGATTCCTGCTGTTCCCGGAGAACACCTCTAACAGGTGAGTTACCATGCTATCTCAGTCGTGTAGAGCAGGCAGATCCCCTAGGAGTCCTGCAGAATCTGCTTGCCTTGTGTGATTGAAAGTGAGATGCAGCAACATCCTTGAAGGTAAGAATATTGGTGATGGACCCTTGCACACTTTAAAGGGAGTGCTGCTGGTGATTTGCTACTATATAGTTTGCCAGTTTGCTCTAGGACTTCTTCCAGATTCACATGATTTGTTTCAGTTTCTGGCATGGATTTTACTCCAACATCCACCACTATAACGAGAGAAGCAAAGAATTCATTTAGGTTGGGTTTTTTTTAGAAGGACTGATTTACAAATGTATATATGAAGCAGTCTTCCTGGAAATACATTTCACACAGACAATGCCTCAGGGTAGCTTCTCTTTCCCTATGCTCCCTGGTGGCTAGTCGCTATACTTTATTAATTGATTTAAAGTATTTAATATTTGCTTTCTTACTCCTACAATTTCAGAGAAGGAACACACTCTACCTTTCAGCAAGGTTCCAAAGGGAGATGTATGGCTTCCTACCAAGGGCTCATTGCAATGATCACAGATGTGTGTATGTAACAGACTGCCAGTGGAGGAAGAAAGCAATATTGGAATTCAAAAGAACATGGAAATCAAGAAGGATTTGCAATATTGCAACAGGAAAGCAAACTGGACAGATTAGATGGTCCTTATGATCATTACATGGCTTTATATATATATATCTATATATATAGATATAGATATAGATATAGATATAGATAGATAGATAGATAGATATAAAATCAGGGCTTCTGATTTTAGGTTTTAATTAATAAACACCACAAAGCACCTATGGTGCAAACATACATATGTAAATAAATTAATAAAATAAACAGGAGCCCATATTACCCTCTTCTTGTCTGCCTCAGATCCTCTGATTTGTTTTTGTGCCATTTCCATGTTGACTCCTCAGCTGTACAAATATACATATTTGATTCCACCAGGAAAGATACTTAGCAATTGCACCCATGCTGCAAAAACACCGATAAATGCTGATTTCTTGTACTCTCAAAGAACCCCTAAATATCAGGAAAATAAACACCTAACTTCATGGAGGGGGGGGGGGGCAGTTTCAAAATGTGGTCACTGTGATATTCAGTGACACTAAGCTGTTAGTGCTGCAGAATACCCCTACAGACCACTGAAAAAGCTGAAAATTGGGGTGGTCAGTGGTTAGAGCAGGGGCAGCGACAGCCGCTATCCGGTTAGTGGCAATATTCAGACACTAACCAGATAGCTTCAGTGGTTAAAGTTAGGACAGGTTAATTGCAATCCTGTCTTTAGCCACTTAGCACTATCCAGTTAATGGCTGAATATAGCTGCTCACCTGATGGTGACATCAGTGGCTGGGCAAGCCAGCTATTCAGTGGTGGAAACAAGATATGTTCTGATGCTGAATATTTGGTGTAAATTAAAATGGTGTGGCTAGGCAGGGTTTGATTAGTCTAGCTGACGGTATTGAAAATGCCTGCCACAATTTATAAACATCTAAGAACAGAAGCCCTGTATATCAGTGGTTCTCAACCCAGTCCACTGGTACCCCCTAGGTCACTTGGGTTTTCAGGATATCTACAATGAACATGCATGAGATAGATTTGCATGCACTTCCTTCACTGTATGCAGATCTATCTCAATACATATTCATTTTGGTTATCCTGAAAATAGACTGGTCTAGGCGGTACCAGAGGACTGGGCTGAGCAAGTGAAAAAGAAAAATTGAAAGTGTGTGCTGTCGAGTCATTGCTGACTCCTAGGGATCCAGCCCCTGGGTTTTCTTTGCAAGATGCAAGCAGAAATAGACTGTCAAGCCTTTCTTCCACACAGTAAGTCTACAGCACTTGGCAGTGGCGTTCCTAGCCCCCTCGACACCTGCGATGGGTGCCCCTTCTGTGCTGTGGGTGCCCCACCGTGCCACGATGCACTCTCCCAACCCCGACCAGCTCCACGGAGGCAGCACAACAAACTTATTAAACATTGAGTTGGCTTGCAGCAGTATCTCGTGCTCCAGGAGCTGGTCGCTCATGTCTCCCTGCACAAGTTGCTATGAATAATGTCAGATAACAAATCCTAAGTTGAACACAATTTGTTGACAGGGATTCATCATATCAACCTTTCTGATATCTGTAGAGTGTGTTTCAGGTTTTGTTTCTGACAGTGTTTAACTCCCCCGGGGAGTGACCACAACAGTATTGAGTACCATAGCAATGCCTGCACTGTGCCCAGGAATGGTGTGGTGGCCAGGGCTGCCAACCAGCTCCATCTGTGCACAATGCTGAAATAGGTGTGGTAGTGTGCGTATGTCTATCCAGTGTTATGTGGCTGCCTACACCTTACTGAGCCCACAATGCTTACACTGTTTCCAGTGTTAGCCTGCCAATGTGCATAATGAGGAGCAAGGTACTGTGGGTATGGCCCGGACAGGGCAGCCTGGGTAGATTGCATCTGCACAGGGCATAGGGCAATGGCTGGGACATTGTAGTGCCCGGCCACCACCTGCACAGACAGGGTGGCCACAGCATGCCATGCTGGGAGGTCACTTTCACCCTGACTGAGCAGTGACCACGGCATGGCTAGGTTACCCCATTGTGCTATATAATATTTCTCTCATGTGATATCTCTGGGTTCTTTTTTCTGGGGCCCAATCACTGACACACCTGCTTGGTGTGTGTGTGTGCTCACATCCCATTTTTGGGTGCACATGGTTCCTCCCGGAACATGCACTATGTACTAGCTAGTGGACTGTCTGCAGTTAGCATGTGTATGGCTGGAACACCTTACAGAGTGCAATGGGTGGAGACTGACTGTGCCCTCTGCTGGTGAATGTCAGATAGGGGTGGGAGCAGCTGAGCTTTTTCAGGCCTACTGCCCTATGTGATACGTACAGATCTGCATTGACCTTGCTGTAGGGTGCCCATTCCCCTCTACTGCTACCATTGCAGAGATGTAGAATGTGGATCTGTTGGTGGGAGATCCTGTCCCTAACCCACAGGGGTGGGTTTGGTGGTGCTACATAATCCGCTTTGGGGTCCGAACACCACCCTTCACTTATAACATGTGACCATGGCACCCACACAGGATATGCACTACTCTGGGTGCATCATAGTCCACAAGGCCTAGACATGACTGGGAAATATAGATGGACACAGGTGTGTCTGCAGGAACTACCCATCACACACTGGCACTGATGGGGACCTGCAGCACAGCCTATCTCAGCCATGCCATGTGCTGCGGACCTGGTGCTGGGTCCCCCACTTCACCCTCAGGGTGAGCACAGGAACCGCACGATGTCACAGTCTGTAGCTACTCTGTGCCAGTAACACACCTGGTCTGTTCCCCCTACCAGGCCAGGGTGCTATAGAGGCGCATACCTCATCTTGTGATCAGATGTAGGCTGCTGATCTGCATGTGCAGTGCATCATGGGTATGGGTGGGTTTACCCTATCCTGGTAACCACAGCAGACAGTTTGTGTGGTGACCTGCAGTCTTTCTGTAGCCAGCCAGCAGTGTGCTAGACACTATAGAGATGTAGCCCACTGGTTACTTCGATGAGTGTCAAGGCAGAGGTCATGGGTTTGATCCCACAATGGTGTTTTTTGAGAATTCTGTCTGAGGCTTTTCCTTTTCATTTCAATCAGTGCTGCCAGCAGAAACACCCTCACAGTGCTGTAGCCTAAGGTGCCTCATAGGTGCCCTATAAGGTGCCCTGTAAAGCGCCCTATACAGCGCCCTATAGGGCACATTATAGGGTGCCTTGGCAGACAGGGCACTTTATAATGTGACCTATGGGGCACCTTATAGGGCGCCTCATGAGGCATCTTAGGTTACGGCACTGTGAGGGTGTTTTTGCTGGCAGCACTGATTTAAATTAAAAGGAAATGCCTCAGACAGCCTTTTTAGATTACACCACTGCAGGACTGAACCCAAGACCTCTGCCTCCACTGGTCATTGCAGTAACCAGTGGGCTACATCTTTATAGCTGCTAGCACTGCGCTGACATGTACTTAGGGTTAACGCGCGTTAACATGCCATGGCACCCACTATCGCGTGATACAGATTCTTGCTACCTTAGGACCGGAACGCCCATTCCTTATATGGCATTCTTCACATTATCGCTGCAACTAGCGCCGGTAACATTAAGACAGTTTAGTAAACATACCCCTAAGTATATCTTGGACTGCCCAAAGAACAAACCAAAAATATATGTCGGTCAAATCGTAGAGCAATCAAAAGTGATCCCAAATATAAATAATTACTCCATTAATAACATATCTTTTCCAAATGGCATGACCCTCCATCGTTGTAGTCACACAAAAATATATGTCGGTCAAATCGTAGAGCAATCAAAAGTGATCCCAAATATAAATAATTACTCCATTAATAACATATCATATGTTATTAATGGAGTAATTATTTATATCAAAGAACAAACCAGTCAGTAATAGAGGAGGTCAAACCTAAGCTTTCCTTAGAAGCTCAGATGACAAGACTTTGACTTTCATACTTTGGACACATCATGTGAAGAGAGAGATTATTGGAGAACGATCAAGGTCTCCCAAAGGTCTCCCAAAACATGCACTATATCTGCTACAGCTAGTACAAAATACTGCTGCTAGAATCCTAACAGCTAGTACAAATTGACAGCATATAGCATCAATACTAAAAAGTCTACACTGGCTTCCAGTCTCTCAACGAACAAAACACAAAGCCATCACAACCACATTCAAAAGCCTTCATAACCTCTCAGCTCCCTGCCTCACTGAACAGATCACAAAAGCATCCACAACGAGACCAAGAAGAACTGCAAACCAGAATCTCCTGATCATTCCTCCACCCAAGACCAAAACCACACAACAGACAAGTAACAGGGATTCTCACTTTGTGCCCCTACAATTTGGAACTCTTTGCCCGAAACCATCAGAGCTGCACAAACCACTAAAGGTATGAAAAAACTTCTCAAAACATCTTTTCAGAGAATACTATGGACCTAATGACAATACCCAACTATAAATGCAACATGCTATCCTGATCAGTTGATCATTTCAACCCCTCACACTTATCCCTTCTGTAATATAAATAATTCCTCTCCTTGTTCCTGATCCTCTGTTGAACTACTTTATGTATTCCTTTTCCCATAGTTTAACCCCATATATATCTCCAAGTTATCTAATCCTGTTTATTGTAAAACATATCTACTGAGATTATGCTATGTGGTTTTTGGTAAACTACTTTGGACAAAGGCGGTATAGAAGAACTGTTAAATAAATAAATAAATAAATAAATAAAATAATGCTTGGCAAGGTAGAAGGTCACCTTAAAAGAGAAAGGCCGGCAATGAGATGGATTGATACAATAACAGCAGCTTTGGATACCACTCTATCAACAATGAGCCGCTTGGCTGAAGACTGAACAAGTTTAGGTCAACTATCCAGAGGGTCACCAGGACTTGACACTGACTCGTTGACACTTAACAACAATAACATCTTGTAAACAAAGTGGTTTACATAAAACAAACCAATCTACATTAAACATGTTTCATTTAAACAGGGAGAAGATATTAAGGAATAACAAGTTAACAATTAACAACTAACAATTACATTTCAAATTTGTATTTTCCTACTAGTAACAAAGGAATGGATAGTGTATGATTATATATGAGGCATAAGATAATGGTGTTGTGGGTTAAGTATTTACAGTAGTACTGTATCTGTAATTGAAGAGAAGTGGGGCTCGAGCTGTGTCCTATGTAGGGTCTATATTTGTAGTAGGTGTATTGTTTCCAAAGTGTTCTGAAAGGTCAAGAGATCAGTTGTTTTCTGAAGGTCAAGGGATCAGTTGTAATTCTCATGATGCTTGGCAATGAGTTCCAAACTATAGGTACACAGAATGAGAACACTCTGCTTTCTTGAATTATGTGGAAATTATCAGAGTGTTTTGAGAGCAGGTTCTTCGTTGTCTTCTGTTGGGGAAAGTGCTAATTAGAGAGCTTAGGTATTGTAATGTAGAAGCCCCTACTGAGCCTATGGAGATAGGGATAGTAGAAGATTCCACCTTAGAATCTGACAGGCAGTCTGAGCACATGGCTCAATGTTTACAAGAAGAAAGTAAACAGAGAAAGTCAGGAGCCGAATGGACACGCCCAAGCTGTGACGTATCACCAAGCTTAGGGGTTAATGAGAAACACCTGTTCAGGGGAAGGGCAGAGCTAAGCCCTGAGAAACAGGACTATAATAATTGGTCATTAGCTTTAAAAGGGAGATGGAGAGAAACACAGAGGCAAGGAAGAGAGAGACCGGGTGAAGGTCCCAGTCAGAGACCAGGTCAAGAGAGAGCCATAGCAAGAGCCAAGGAAGCCAAAGCCCGAGAGCCTGAAGGAAGCAGAACAAGAGAGGTGCTGTTCAGGAAAGGCAGGAGAAAGGAGAGACCTCCTGTGAGGCAGGCTTGGAAAAGCTCGGAGGCTCCAGAGAGAGAGAGACAGTGGCAGGAAAATACTTATAGGTCTGAGGCAGAAGACAGCAAGCTAAGAGGAAAGAAAACACAGCCGGTGTTTGGAAACCTGCCTGAGCCAAGAGAGCAGAGAATTCCTCCCTCCTTAAAGCCAGAAGGTAGGCTTCAAAGTTTGCCCAGCTATGAATGTAGTTTAAAAGTATTTCCTTGTTGTTGCCAAGAAGTAGGAAACAGCCCAGGAAGCAACTCCAAAGTACAGGGTGGTTTCAAGCCCTGCTGTTTAGAATGGAATAAAGGGAAGATCCCTGAATGCCTAGAAGAAGGTTACTTTAAAACCCAAAATAGCAGCTTACAGCCACACCCAGCTAACGCAGAGCTGGAAGAGATGCAGATAGACTCTGATGTTTATGACGCAGCTGATATACAGATGGATTGCACCCTATGTATTGCTGACCATATTGAATCCCTGTGCTGAGCATTACTATAAGAGGGCTGATAAAGCGGCAAAGGAAAGGGGAACATTTTCCTTTGCTATCTGAAGCTGTTTTGTTTGCTTTTGTTTTTGTGACGAGCACTACACGTTTGGAAGCCTGAGAGTGAAGAGGCACATTTACCTTAGTTCTTGTATGTATTCCTCCTACCAAATATATGGAAAGTTGTCCTAATTTCATCTGCACTTAAGTTCTGTTGGGAGGGGAAATAAAATCCTTGTCATTTTTGCCTTTAACATTCGACTGCAACTCCTTCTTGAATCAGAGGGTAGAAAGAGAACTACCATTCCCACAAGGCATTGTAGAAGAAAATGCAGTGTCATACTCCTTGAAGATAGAATATCAAGGCAGACCAACCCTACTCGCCCTAGGCAGTAGGCTGGCCTGATGAGAAGTGGCGTAGTCTCTAGGATTTTTTTTGTGTGGAATATAAAGGACATTCCAACAGAGGAAAAGAAAAAAAAAAAAAAGAACATCGGGATATACCAGAGGTTTTTCCCATGAGAGCACCCGGGAAAACGCTGATGAGTTGTAGGCTGAAGAAGCTGTGAGAATTTCGCTGGCAAGTCGGCCAGGAGGACCAGAGTCCAGAGAGCAGACTCCTTTCTCAAGGCCGGAATCTCCACTGTGCTCAGGTAAAAGGTATATGGGCACGGGTGTGGGGGATTCGAAGTGAGAAAGAGAGTTCCTTTTGCTACAGATAAACCCCAGCTAGGTTTAGGGGGAGGTAGTTGTGTGTCACACTTGGTGGGCCTTTCTTTTTGTTTTCTCTTTGCAGAAGAAACAAAGCCATAAGGATGGAGCCACAGGATGTTCTGCGCTGGATGGCCAACCAATTTGAGAAGCAAATGGAGCTGGCTCAGCGCACCCAAGAGCAGACTTCTGCTGCCATGCACACACAGCATAAACCCCTTGTAGACTTGATAGAGGCTCTGCTTGCCGGCCAAAAGGCTACGGAACAATCAAGACCCTCGCCTGTTGGTGTGGTAGGACCACGAGACTGTGAAGCCTTAACTTTTGGACAGTTAACAGCAAATGACGACATAGATGATTTCATTGAGGCTTTTGAAAGGATTGCACTTGCTGTCAAGTGGCCGCTAGAGCAATGGGCAGTAAGGTTCGCCACGTCCCTAATGGGAGAGGCCTTAGCTGCCTATAAAGCCATGCCCGCTGCTCTTGCGACTAACTTTGAAGAAGTTAAGAAGGCGGTTAGAGATAGGTTAGGTTTGACGCCAATGCTCTACAGGAGAATGTTTAGGGAGGCTAGGCTAAAGCCTAACGAAACACCCAAAGCCTTGTTCCAAAGGATTAAGAGTTTAGCATGGAAATGGCTTGTTCCAGGAAAAAAAACGCTAGAATCTGTGATAGATACCATTGTTTTGGAACAGTTCATGGAGGCAGTTCCCCATGAAGTTAAATCATTCTTGATCTTGCAAAGTTGCCAGACGACAGCAGAGGCAGCCGTCCTTACAGAACGCTACTTTGAGGCAGAGTTGGCTCATAGGCCAAAAGGAGGCGCTCTGAAGGTATCTGAGGTGGCAAGCTTTGAAAAATCAGGAAAAGGTTTAAGAACCAATGTTTCAAGTGTGAATGCTGTTTTGCCAATGTCAAAAGGGAAATGTTATAAGTGTGGAAAAATAGGACATTTTCAAAGAAACTGTGTGATCCGTACAGCATTAATAACTGCCAAAGAAAAGAAGATGCAAGGAAGGTTTTCTGTTAAAAGTAGAAGTTCAGGGCATTTTAGCCAATGTGTTGCTCGACTCCGGTGCAGACCAGAGCATGGTCTCAAAAAAGCTCTGGCAGACCATAGAAGCTCAAATGGGGTCAGTACCGAGCCGACCAGAAGGCCAGGTGAAAATCCGCTGTATACATGGTGCATCCTCTTATTATCCAGTATATAGGCTCTCAGTAAAGGGATTAGGAACCCAAAAAGAGGTTATGGTGGCAGTTGTCTCACGACTTCCTCATGATATTGTGTTGGGGAGGGACTGGCCCCCGTTTTGTAGAGGGATGGAGAAGGGCCTAAATGCTAAGACAGGCATGGTCTCCACTAGGTCCCAAGCCGGAACCTCTAGAGTGAGGGTTGAACCCCCTGAGGAGAGAAAGGAACTTCCTGAAGAGAGAGATGAACTCCCCGAGGATAGGGAAGAACATCCAGAGGATGAGGATGAACCTGTAGAAGAGGTAGTAGAAAAGCTTCCTATACATGAGGACCTGATTAATGCCCCTTCCAAAAAAATTAGAAAAGGCAAGGCAGATAGACGCCGGGAGAGACAGCATAGGGCCCAAGGGAAGGCAGAACTGGAAGCTGGACAGGGGTTGCCCTGGGTTCCTGCTGATATTGTTAGAAAATTCCCTTCCTTCCCTAAGGAGCAACAAGCTGACCCCGCTTTAAGACGAGCATTTGAGTACGCTCAAACTGAGAGGGATATCCTTCCTAGGTTCCTCCTAGATAAGGAGATATTATATAGGGAGAGCAACGACCCGCAGACAGGAGCGGTGAGGAAACAATTAGTAGTACCAACTACATTCAAAGCAGTGGTTTTAAGGCTGGCCCACGACCACCCTGTAGGGGGCCATAAGGGGATTCAAGGGATGTTGGACCAGATTTTAGCCCGTTTTTATTGGCCGGGGATTTTTAAAGAGACCGCCCGCTTCTGTGAGTCATGTCCCACTTGTCAGCGAGTTACTTCTGCCAAGCCACGAGCTGTGCCCATGATATCCACGCCCACGATATCAACACCCATTCGCCGAATGGCAATGGATATCGTAGGACCTCTGATTAAGAACCAAGAGGGTTCCAATATATATTGGTGGTAATAGACCAGGCCACTCGATTCCCATGGGCCATGCCTTTGCGGAGTACCTCGGCTAAGACCATAGCCTTAGAACTAATTAAATTGTTTTGCGAGGTAGGGTTTCCCCAAGAGATGCTCACGGACCAGGGTAGTAATTTTATGTCAAAGTACCTGGCCCAAGTATGGGATGCGTTTGGGGTACACCATATAAAGACTGCGGCATACCACCCTCAGTCCAATGGACTGGTTGAAAGGTTAAATCAGACCATCAAACAAATGTTGAGACGTGGTCTGAACGGGAAAATGTCAGAATGGGATATTTTGCTCCCATTTGTGTTGTTCGCCTGTCGCGAGCGTACTCAAATGTCCTTAGGAGCATCACCTTATGAACTATTGTTCGGCCGTGCTCCCAGAGGGGTGCTAGACATTTTACGCGAGCAATGGGTGGAGCTGGAAATCGAAGATATAGGGATGCCTCATTTTCTAAAAGATCTGAGGAGTCGCCTTCAGAGAACTTCTGAAGCATCAATAGAAAACTTGCAGGCTAGTCAAAGACGACAGAAAAAATATTATGACCGGGGGACGAGGCCTCGACAGTTAGCAATAGGAGATAAGGTAGTGATTATGGTAGCAGACGCGGGACCAAAGTTCGAATCCCAATGGAGAGGCCCGTGTAAAGTAGTAGAACAAGTAGGTCCAGTTTCCTACGTGATAGAAAATGATAGAGGACGCAGTCAAGTCTACCATCTAAACATCCTGAAGCCCTGGCATGAGAGGTCAGTAACAGCGCGTCTGGCCAAAGTGGAAGAGCGTATTAGCGACCCATTAGTGATTCCGAGCTGTCCGAGAATGAGCTCGTCAGCCCGGAATATCTTAAGGGGGGGATATGTAATGTAGAAGCCCTTACTGAGCCTATGGAGATAGGGATAGTAGAAGATTTCACCTTAGAATCTGACAGGCAGTCTGAGCACATGGCTCAATGTTTACAAGAAGAAAATAAACAGAGAAAGTCAGGAGCCGAATGGACACGCCAAAGCTGTGAAGTATCACCAGGCTTAGGGGTTAATGAGAAACACCTGTTCAGGGGAAGGGCAGAGCTAAGCCCTGAGAAACAGGACTATAATAATTGGTCATTAGCTTTAAAAGGGAGACGGAGAAAAACACAGAGGCAAGGAAGAGAGAGACCGGGTGAAGGTCCCAGTCAGAGACCAGGTCAAGAGAGAGCCGTAGCAAGAGCCAAGGAAGCCAAAGCCTGAGAGCCTGAAGGAAGCAGCACAAGAGAGGTGCTGTTCAGGAAAGGCAGGAGAAAGGAGAGACCTCCTGTGAGGCAGGCTTGGAAAAGCTCAGAGGCTCCAGAGAGAGAGACAGTGGCAGGAAAATACTTATAGGTCTGAGGCAGAAGCCAGCAAGCTAAGAGGAAAGAAAACACAGCCGGTGTTTGGAAACCTGCCTGAGCCAAGAGAGCAGAGAATTCCTCCCTCCTTAAAGCCAGAAGGTAGGCTTCAAAGTTTGCCCAGCTATGAATGTAGTTTAAAAGTATTTCCTTGTTGTTGCCAAGAAGTAGGAAACAGCCCAGGAAGCAACTCCAAAGTACAGGGTGGTTTCAAGCCCTGCTGTTTAGAATGGAATAAAGGGAAGATCCCTGAATGCCTAGAAGAAGGTTACTTTAAAACCCAAGATAGCAGCTTACAGCCACACCCAGCTAACGCAGAGCTGGAAGAGATGCAGATAGACTCTGATGTTTATAACGCAGCTGATATACAGATGGATTGCACCCTATGTATAGCTGACCATATTGAATCCCTGTGCTGAGCATTACTATAAGAGGGCTGATAAAGCGGCAAAGGAAAGGGGAACATTTTCCTTTGCTATCAGAAGCTGTTTTGTTTGCTTTTGTTTTTGTGACGAGCACTGCACGTTTGGAAGCCTGAGAGTGAAGAGGCACATTTACCTTAGTTCTTGTATGTATTCCTCCTACCAAATATATGGAAAGTTGTCCTAATTTCATCTGCACTTAAGTTCTGTTGGGAGGGGAAATAAAATCCTTGTCATTTTTGCCTTTAACACTTGACTGCAACTCCTTCTTGAATCAGAGGGTAGAAAGGGAACTACCATTCCCACAAGGCATTGTAGGAGCAAATGCAGTGTCATACTCCCTAAAGATAGAATATCCAGGCAGACCAACACTACTCGCCCTAGGCAGTAGGCTGGCCTGATCACAGTATGGTGATGAGAGCTTCTATAGCACTTTAAATGTAGTCTAATGTAGATTTGTATTTGATACGACTCTCAATTGGTAACCAATGTAGCTGCTGTGGTATTGGGGTAATGTGAACGTATCTTGGGGCCTTCAGCAGAATCCATGCTGCAGTATGCTGAGCCATCTGAAGTTGGTGAAGTACGAGTTTGGGTACTCCTTGGAGGATGCCATTACAAAAGTCCAAGTGAGGGCCAATCATTGCCTGGAGAATTGTACGGAATTTCTTAGGTTCCAGGAGGGGTCTCAGAAATTGTATCATCTTCAACTTGTGGTATTAATGAACAAACAAACCTTTTTCAAAGAAGGGGAAGCTGTAAAACTAGAGGGCATAAAATGAACTTCAAGAGGGTATACTTAAAATCAATGTCAGGAAATACTTTTTCACTGAAAGGGCGGTGGATGCTTGGAATGCTCTCCTGATGGAGGTGATGGAGGCAGTACAGTGACGGAATTCAAACTGGCATGGGACAGACGCAATGGATCCTTTTATAGCAAGAGGATAAAATCAAAATAAACATAACTATACTTCAACAAATACAGAGGTGACCTACATGGAGTGGCAGGTACAGCCCTAAACAAAGACAAAGAAGGGGTGACCTGCACGGAGCGGCAGGTACACCTACTCTAGCCACCTTACTGGGCAAACTCGATGGACCATACTGGTCTTTATCTGCTATCATATACTACATTACTATGTATGTTACTGTACTATTGCTGCAAAAGAGCCTCTACCAGGTATTGAATCACAGGGTGTGAAAACATATGCAATCAAGACTTTTTGGTTTCTTTTTCTTAATTATTCTGAATATTTCTATAATCGTTCTTTTACATTGGAAATGTTCAGTGTGTTGTGCAGATCAGTGAAACAAACTTCTAATTTGCATTTTGATTTGCATGTTTTGAACAGCAGAATGAACAATGTATACTGACATGAAGACTTTTTCAAGGCACTGTTTATCCCTTCAGTTCACTTAGGGCCCGATTCTGTCCCACATGCACATTCCCTTTGTACGTCCGGTGTGAGCCGGACGTACAAAGGGGATCACGATTCTGATCCCGCAGGGCACGTCTAGCCCCGCGGAAACAGAATCGTGAACAGGCCTGAATGTGCAGGCCGGGACTGTGATTCAGTCCTGACCTGCATGTACAGGCACTGACCAGATAGCTCAGTCAGGCATTTAAATGGAGCCACGGCGCCATGGCGTCATGTTACCATGGCACTGAGGATCTATTTAAATGCCGCTATGCCTGCTGCCAAAACCTAAAGTTTATTCCCCGCAGCCTGACCCCCAATCTGGCCTCCTAAGGCCAGGGTCAGGCTGCGGGGAATAAACCCGGGCCCCCACAACCCCTTCTGCGCCCTGGGCCGCTAAAAAAAACACGACCAGGGAAGTTATTCCACCTCGGAGGAGGAAAAACTTCCCCGGCCATTTCACCGGCCCTGGACATACAGGGCTGATGTTGGAATTAGCCTGGTACATCCAGGGCCAGCGACCAACCACTGCCCACCCACTCTCCGCCCCCGGGATGTCTCTTCCCCACCCTGACTAACTTCTCCGCACAGCCAGCAGGGAAATTAGACGGGGGCTGCCGCCGGCACGAATAGTGGGGATGGACGTCCCAACTATTCGTGTCTCAGAATAACCCCCTTAGGTCTAGTCATGGCAGTGCATTCCTCAAATGGGGGCCCTGCACCACGGCTCCTTTCAGAAGTCGGTAAAACATGAGTCTTGAATCTGGCCACTAGGAGGGTAATTTTATAAGGTGCACCTAGCTTAAGGCATGTTTATTTTTCACATGTATTTTGCAACGATTTTATAAAGTGAAGTAGGCATGTATTTTGTTTTTATGTTTCTTATAGGACTCTACCCCTTTCAATGTTTGTTATTTATACTTATAAGTATACTTATTTATACTTATAAGTATCACAATCCTTACACTGATTAACCTAATAAACTCCATAGATAATAAGAATAATAGACCAATTCCCATAATACAAAGAATATCAAAACATGATAACTTAATACACCCATTCATAATAGGAACCAACCTTAGATCTAGACAATCTAGACTTTTATATATAACAACAACAAAAATAGGCAACACACCACACTCACCTCAGACACAGAAATACACAATTCTCACCTGCCAACTCATTAATGCAAGATCTATGAAAAACAAACTACCAATTTTTGTAGACATTATCAATGATGATAAACCTGATATCCTTTGTATAACAGAGACCTGGCTCAAAGATACTGACTCAGTATTCTTAAACCAATTAAAGACACCTGAATATGAGATCTTCCATACTCACAGAACACTAAAAAAAGGAGGAGGAGTACTTATAATAATAAAGAAAAACCTCAATGCAAAATTAATATCATCTAATAATATAGATAATGTTGACATACTCACCATAAAAATTAAAAACACAACTATATCATTAATATATCGACCGCCAGAATACAACATAGATAAAATTTACAATTTAATTGAATTACTAGCATCATCCACAGATACAAATCCTGTAATACTTATGGGAGACTTTAATCTTCCTTCAATACCCAACAATCACTCTAATCAATTCTTAGAAATGATAAATAATTTGGACTTTCACCAAATAATAACTGAACAAACACACAATAAAGGAAAAACTCTTGACATGGTCTTCCTACCAAACTCTCTACACAACCTATATAACTCTGAATCCCTCTCAAACATTCCAGTCCCCTGGTCTGACCACTATCTTCTAAAATTCAATATAACCATCACCTACAACAATCAAACTAAAAGACCACAACGTCCTCAAACTAATAGATTCAGAAAATTCAATGAAGAAGAATTTCTAGATCAAATAATACCACAACTAACACAAACACCCACAAATCTTGAAGAATCTATCAAAAACTGGAACAATATAATCTCTAAAGCAGCTGAAAGTAATCCAAAACAATCACACCAAAATATAAACAACAATAAAATTGAAAAAAGACATGCTCCATGGTTTAATATATCTATCAAAACATTAAAAAGACAACTAAGAAAAGAGGAAAGGAAATGGAGACAATCAAAATCATTAATAAATCATGAGAACTACACTAATACACTACAAATTTATAAACAAACAATAAACAACTCCAAACAAAATTATTATTCTAATATAATCTCAAGAGCCACTAATCGCCCAAGAGAACTATTCTGTATAGTACAAAAACTAACAAACAAAACACTAAATTCTGATGAAATATCAATTGATATCTCCCCACAAGAATTAGCTCAATACTATATCAATAAAACAAAGCTACAAATAACACCTCTACATATTACTCAACCACAAATTCAAACACAAACAAAGCAAGCTACATTTGATAACTGGACCAACTTCAACTTAATATCAAAATCTACTCTCAAAACTACAATAACTAACATTAATACAACAACCTCATACCTTGATCCATGCCCAGTTGATTGGATAAAGAAGACTTTCTCAATACTCTCTTCTTTCATTCTACCCTTAGTGAACCTATCCTTACAAAAAGGCTACTTACCACCATCTCTCAAACACGTTCAAATACGACCTATACTTAAAAATAACACATTAGATAAATTATCCCCAAAATCATACAGACCCATATCAAGTATTCCTTTTATGGCCAAACGTTTTGAAAAAATTGTACAAATTCAACTACAAGACTTTATTGACACATTAAACCTCCTTGATGAACATCAATATGGCTTTAGACCCTTCCATGGAGTAGAAACCTTGCTAACGATCCTTTATGACACAATATTAAGAGGTATTGATAATCCTAAACAAGCCTTTATTCTTGTTTTCCTTGACATATCAGCTGCATTTGACAGTGTTAATCACTTAACAATGTTAAACAGACTTCAACAAATTGGAATTACATCTACTGTTTATAATTGGTTCAAATCATATCTATCAAACAGAACTCAAACAGTAAGAATCCACACCCAAATTTCTAACACCTTCAAACAAACTCAGGGTCTCCCGCAGGGTTCTGCATTATCTGCGCTATTATTTAATATTTACTTACAACCAGTTTGTAACATCTTTAAACGTCACAATGTTTATTATCATATCTACGCTGATGATATAATGTTCTACCTCCCATTTGAAATCCCACACCCACCTCTTCAAAAAATAACAGAATGTTTCAATGAACTAACTGAATGGCTCAAAGAACAAAATCTACTTATCAACTTTACTAAAACTGATATATTATTCATCACTAAAAATCAAACATACATACCCCCAAACACGATCACACTAGATACTCATGAAATAAATACAAAAAAAGAAATAAAATATTTAGGTGTAATACTTGACAATAATCTAAATATGGATTCACATATAAAATATCTAACTAAAAAAATACATTACAAACTCAAAACACTAAAACAATTAAGACCATTGATTCATCTACAAGACTTTATTAATATAATTCATGCTATCATCACCCCACATTTTGATTATGCAAACACAATACTTAATGGCATTTCAAAACAAAATATTAAAAAGATACAAATAATTCAGAACATAGCTGCCAGGATGATTATGAATATAAGCCCACTTGAACATGTTACACCAATTTTGGCTGAACTTCATTGGCTACCTATTTACTCCCGAATCAAATATAAAATTCTTGTCACTACATTTAAACTTATAAATAATCTTGCACCATCGGCACTCAATACACTGATTAATATAGACATCGATAAACGATCCCAAAGAAGCAGAAACTTAAATACCTTAACAATACCAAAAGATTTCACAAAAGCCAGAAAACAAACAAATAAGAGAGCTTTCTCACACTCTGCTCCAATTCTTTGGAACAATCTACCTGACAACATTCGCCTGCTATCTGATATAAAGGAATTTAGAAAAAAATTAAAAACTCACTTATTCATATTACACTACAATACACCCTCAGAACAGAATACTCAAATAGATACAGGCTAACATTTATACATTATTATTACATACTCTATTTTCAAAATAAATATCACTAATACACTATTAACCATACCACACTCTCATTCACATGATGATTATAGATTTAAACTAACAATGTATATATGTTCTAATATGTTATACCTTTAATGTTACAACATTCCTTGTAAATTATAATTATCTGTTCTATGTAAACTGACTTGGTATATTACATACCAATTAACCTACTGTTCCATGTAAACCGCACTTGATACTAGGGAAAGAGCGGTATATAAATAACTGTTAAATAAATAAATAAATAAATAAATAAATTTATATTGTAAACCATTTTAATTAACTTTATTATAAAGATGGTATATAAAAACTTTTAAATAAATGTTTTAGTAATAATGTATCAGGAGGGGTGTATACTCTGAATCATTATCAAACCATAAAACACATGTATAAATCAATCAATAGTCCTATTAGCTGTAGATTAATAAATATATCCATGTTACAGCTGAAGGCCCAAGCCAACAGAATAGCACGTCTGTGGAAGATGAGTGGTATGGTTGGCAGTCAGGGGGGTATGTTTACTAAAGGGCATTAAGGTAGCAGGCGTAAATGGCAGCTATAAGGGGTTTTGCATGCGTTAAGGGCACTGAGTGGGTAGGAGGCATTCCGGCGGTAAGGATGCAATGGGCCAGTTAACGTGCATTAACAGGACATCGGGCGTTAAGGTGTCAAGCAGGCACCTTAACATCCAAAAATGGCTGTCACCCTAACTCTGGATAAGGAAGCACCAAGGAAAGTCAATGTAAAGGTGATGGATGGAAGGACAGGTAGGAGCTGATGGACCTGCAAAATCCATGGGCACACTACGTGGCAGCCAGTAATTTGGATGAGCATGTGGAAGGCATCTGTACCAATACAATGGAGGGTGCCAATGTAAAATGGTGCCATGTCAGTGTGTGGCATAGGATGAGGAAGACATATTCCCCAGCGGAGTCAGAAGTGGCAGGATGTCTGCAGTGAAAGGAGGATGGAACAGGAGTGGTGACGTGCAGATCAGGCACAGGAGAAATGTGTGTGAAGAGCCATAATGCAGGAAAGAGTATCTATGTAGGCCATGATGTAACAGCTTGCATGAGAAGACATGACTGCACACAGTCGACAGAGGCAGATGGATGGGCTGAAGGAAGGATGGCAGAAGAGGAGAGGGTGGTATGGGCAGGCAACATCGATATGCCATAGGTGCAATCCCCAATGTATTTGCACTGTGTGGGAAAATGTGTATCAGGCCTGATACCAGACATGTGGATCTCACACCTGTCCCAGCTACACAACCACCATACAACACCCAAGATAAATGTGCAGATAACAACTGGACAGGTGTCCTCCAAACTGGGCAAATGGGGCACGTACGGACATGGGGTGATACCTGCAGGTGGCTATTCAAAGGGTAGGATGTGTCCACATGTACTGCAGAGATATGATGGAGCCAAAGCTATACAATCAAGGTCATGATGTCATACATGACTCATGTCTCACTTGTAGGTTACAGCTGTATGCATATAACTGTCTGTAGTATACCGCTGTATCAGAACAGTCACGTCGGGGTACATCTTACCATCAATTGGTAATGTCTGATGATAAACAGGGATTGTACGGACCTGCAGTCAGCTGAGCCATTGTTGGGTTAAGTGAGCTGCTCAAGTTCACAAGGAGGTGTTGTCAGTCCATGAAGGTTGCGGCAGACATAAAATGCAAAAGTAACACATTCTGAAATGTCACATAAGGAGTACTAATGGGCCTCAAACCCTAGTATCTTGGTCTTCAAGCTATTGCCATGACCATTACGCAATACCTCTGAGCAGGTACCTAGCATCTGCAGGGTGAACATGTCTGACCCCTGCAATGGCCTGCAACAGAGCCAATAAAACCATGCTCTCAGAAGGACATGATGGGGAATAGCATGTTTGCTGACCCAAAGTGTGGCCAGAATGCATAACAAAGTAGAAGGATGTGTGTCTGCAAGTCACAGCAGAGCCTGACTGTTACAGATAGGGAAATGACCTGTGTAGCACACAGGCCCAAAAAGAACAAGTGGGAACCAACCCCTTGTCCCTTGCTTATGGAGACAATGCACTAACCAGTAGGCTACACCTCCAAACCTATCTACACATCAATGTCTGGATTCAAAGAGACTGTAGGTCACTGCCTAACATGTCTGCTGTGTGTGCCGGTATAGGTTAGGTAAACACTGCACATGTGGAACAGCAGTCTGCGGCTGATCACCAAATGCAGAATTCACTGATTCATCATATCAGCTCAGTAAGATGACCTGACAGTGTGTGCTACAAGCACATAGCAGCTACAAACTGTGCTACTGAGCAGATTCAGCGGTTACCCTGAGAGTGAGGATGGGCGCCCAGTACCTGGTCCCTAGAGATTGCACTGTTAGAGGTGGTCTCTGCCGGGCGTGCGGCAGATCTACTTCACTGTCAGCATGTTATGCTAGTCACCTTGTTTCCTGCACACCTGCAGTATGCCTTAGGTGGCTCTCACATCTGGGTCCTGCCCCTGTTGGACAGCGATCCTCCTAGAACAGTGCATGCTTTTTCATACTATGCACCCAGTCAATGGAACAATCTACCAACCAACCTAAGAGAGATTAAAGACCTCCTAACCTTCAGAAAAGAGCTTAAAACATACCTTTTCATCTGACATTTCAACAACATACAGCACACCACTGATCGGATATCACAAGAGCATGCTGATCATCGAACACAAGTTGACCCTACCTAATCTATGTATCATTTCCCTTACTCCAGCCTACTCGCTCCTGTAGGCCATACCATTTATTCACACAATTCACTTGAAATCAAAGTTATATATACACGATCTAATATGTAAACCTGCATAAAAATGATATATTCCTGATTGGTGGAAATAGTTATTATGCATTGTCACGCCCTTGCCCCTTACATCCAGTATGGAGGGGCGTGGTTATCATAGAAAGTTTCACCTTCTAGCCTTTTAACTGACTGGTTCTTTTGCAATGCCTCTTGGGAAAGATAGTTCAGTCACAATTCACTTGGCTTCTGGTAAAAAAAAAAAACACTTGTAGTTGGCTCGAATGATAAGGCAATGACAGAAATTTATTAACTCAACGCTAGGTTCACAAATATCACCTTTGGATTCTTTCTCCAGGATTCTTCCCAATACACATCAGGACACAAATAAACTCAAAGCAAAATTTCAGCTTATAATGTTCTTCAGCTCAAAGATAAAGTCCTTTAACAGCCAATGCTACCAGCCTTGGCTAGCATTGCTGGTTAAAGCAAACAAAAACAACTTTCCTTAAAGCAGATTTCTTTTCTTACATTCCCAACACTTCCAGGTTGTTTGTCTCCTTATAAATAAAGTAAAACTTTCACCAAGGATAAAACTTCTCATAACAAAACCATGCCCTATGCAAGGCTTTTGGAATATTCAAAAGCAAATCAGAGCTTTACTTCCTCTCTCCATTAGCTCGGCTTCGTGCCGGTGCACTGCTCTGGATAGCAGGTGTTTAACCAGCACAATTAGAGAGCATCAGCTTGCTCTTACTTTCTCAGCAAAAGTATTTCTTCTTTAACACAGGACAAGCACAAATTATCTACAGGCTTTCAAGGATACCTTGGTCTGAAGGTTTTCTCTTAATGGTTGGCTTTCTTTCAACTCCTCCGTAGTTAAGGACTGGCATAAAGAGCAATCCATGAAGGTCTCTCCTTCATTCAAAGCTACGTCTGGTTCACTTATTTGCATAGGTTCTATCTCTCCTTCTAGCATACAGGGCTCAGCTGACTGCCTCTCGTTAGAGCTGAGAGTATCTTTTGCAACTCTGCACTGCTCCGTGTTAGAGAAATTCTAAGGCTTCTACCTGGCTCTGGACTTGTGTCAGCTTCTCCTTTCTCATGCTCTGGCCACCATTCTCCTATACTTCCTCGTCCTGTCCTCCAGCTTGTGTTCCTTCTGCCTGTGTTCCAGCTTGGGTCTCTGCCTGGATCTCTCCCTGGATCTCTCAGTGGCAGTCTCTCTGGCACTCTCTGTGTGTCCTCTGGAACTCTCTGCGTGTCCCTCGGAACTCTCTGCGTGTCCCCTGGAACTCTCTGCGTGTCCCTTGGAACTCTCTGCGTGTCCCCTGGATAATCTATCCTGGACTTAAATTCCCAAGGCTTCAGCCCCACCTCTTCTCCCCTCAGGTGATGGAGATCAGCTTGCCTCCGTGCAGCTGAGTAATTAGGGAACTCGGTGACGTAAGGTTCTCTTACCTTGGGTCTGCATTCCCTCACCTTTACTCCACTAGGGGGACTCTGAAACCTATCCCCGCTGTGAATTTCCTGCTTTCTAGGTGTGATTGGGGTTCTGTTTCTCTGACCTTGTAAAATAGGTCCTTTTATAAGGGTGAATTCCTTTCCTTTTACCTTTTTCCTAAGTCATGATAAGCTTCCTTATCACATACCCCCCTGCCCAAGATATTACAGGCTGGCAGAGGTTGAGAGTGTCCCTCCGTCCAGTCCGTAATCCTTAAGAGGGCATCCTTGTCTTGATGCGGTTTTTAAGCCCTATGTTCTGTGCTGGGTAAACTATCTGTTGCAGATCTCTCTTGCCAGGACTTAAGCACATTTATAAGATAAATCTGCCTGCGTCCCTTATTACTTTCTACTTCATATGACACTGGGCCCACTTGTTTGACCACCTTCCATGGCCCTTTCCACTGAACCTCGAACTTGGGAGTGGCAGCTGCTACCTGTATCAGGACTTTTTCTCCTGGGGTTAACTGGCGAGGCTTGGCCCTTCGGTCATAGCGCTCTTTCTGGCGAACCTGACTGCCCTGTAAATTCTTTGCGGCAACCTATGAGGTCCTATTCAAACGTGCTCTTAAATCACGTAAAAAATGAGGGACTCCCTTGGCCTCCCTCTCTGGCTCTAACCACTGGTCTATCAATATGTCTAAACGTCCACGAGGGGCTCGACCGTACATCAACTCGTAGGGTGATACTCCCAGGGAAACTTGAATCCGTTCCCAGCAAGCATATAAAACAAAAGGTAGTAACATGTCCCATTCCTTCAAGTTTCTGGCTAACCCTCTTCTTAACATCTGCTTCAAGGTTTGATTTAGCCTCTCCACCAAGCCATTTGACTGGGGATGATACGCAGCCGTTTTCACATGATGAATTCCGAAGGCATCCCAAACCTGGGTCAAATACTTTGATACAAAGTTGGTCCCACGGTCTGTTAACACTTCTCTGAGGAAACCTATTTCGCAAAACAGCTTTATCAGCTCTAAGGCTATTGTTTTGCCCAAGATATTTCGTAAGGGAACCGCCCAGGGAAACCTCGTAGCCTGATCCACCATGACTAAGATGTACTGGAAACCTCGGGGTGTTTTAACGAGGGGTCCCATTATATCCATAGCAATACGCCCCACGGGATCTGATATGATGGGTGTTGGAATCAAAGGCACGACTGGGGGTCGTGCAGCTGTGACCCGCTGGCATGCCGGGCATGCGGCACAGAACCGAGCAGTTTCTTTAAAAACGCCAGGCCAATAAAAGCATATCAGAATCTGATCTAATGCCCCCTGTACCCCTTTATGGCCACCCACTGGATGATCATGGGCAAGTCTTAAAACCAACCCCTTAAAAGTTGTGGGCACCACCAGCTGTTTTCTGATTGTTCCTGTTCGGGGATCCTGACTTTCCCTATACAATATTCGTTGTCTAGAAGGAATCTGGGAAGGACATCTCGCACAACTCGGGCATACTCAAATGCTTGAGCGAGAGCCGGATCTGCTCGCTGTTCTTGGGGAAAAGTTGGAAACCTTTCAACTAATTCAGCTGGCACCCAGGGTAACCCTTGGCTAACCTCCATCTTAGCCTTTCCCAGTGCCCTACACCGCCTTTTATGACGCTTTAGCGCTTTCCCCTTCTTAATTTTAGCAGATGGGGAAACCACCAAGTCCAGTACTGGCTTTTGCTGTTCCCTCATTGCAGCAATTGCACTGTCCTGTGCCAGCTGCGTTAACTCCTGCTGACGTGTGAACTGGGTTGCATCCAATTCACCAGCTCCTTAGGATCCATCTCTTTTGGTTATCTGCAAGAAAAAAAGAGAGAGAGAAAAACCACCAAGGGCGGCACCCCACAACAGTTTGGTTTTTTTTCTTATATGTGCCCCCTTTAATGCACAAGCATTCACTTATCCCTCAATCCAGCACAGGCCACGCCTAGGTATCTTTTACCTTATATAGGCATTGACTCTCGCTCATACAGGGTGTCTTTTCCTGGCGCTGCAACTGGATCACTCCCTCTGTTCATCCAGACCGTCAGGGTAAATCCTGCTGCCACGTTCTTCAGGTTGAAAAAATCCTTGCAGCTGTATATCCTGAAGTGACCTCCTGGTATATCCTTAGGTGTAAAGATCCTAAAAACTATACCACTGTCATGCCCTTGCCCCTTACATCCAGTATGGAGGGGCGTGGTTATCATAGAAAGTTTCACCTAGCCTTTTAACTGACTGGTTCTTTTGCAATGCCTCTTGGAAAAGGTAGTTCAGTCACAATTCACTTGGCTTCAAGTAAAAAAAAAAAAAAAACACTTGTAGTTGGCTCAAATGATAAGGCAATGACAGAAATTTATTAACTCAACGCTAGGTTCACAAATATCTCCTTTGGATTCTTTCTCCAGGATTCTTCCCAATACACATCAAGACATAAATAAACTCAAAGCAAAATTTCAGCTTATAATGTTCTTCAGCTCAAAGATAAAGTCCTTTAACAGCCAATGCTACCAGCCTTGGCTAGCATTGCTGGTTAAAGCAAACAAAAACAACTTTCCTTAAAGCAGATTTCTTTTCTTACATTCCCAACACTTCCAGGTTGTTTGTCTCCTTATAAACAAAGTAAAACTTTCACCAAGGATAAAACTTCTCATAACAAAACCATGCCCTATGCAAGGCTTTTGGAATATTCAAAAGCAAATCAGAGCTTTACTTCCTCTCTCCGTTAGCTCGGCTTCTTGCCGGTGCACTGCTCTGGATAGCAGGTGTTTAACCAGAACAATTAGAGAGCTTCAGCTTGCTCTTACTTTCTCAGCAAACGTATTTCTTCTTTAACACAGGACATGCACAAATTATCTACAGGCTTTCAAGGGTACCTGGGTCTGAAGGTTTTCTCTTAATGGTTGGCTTTCTTTCAACTCCTCCATAGTTAAGGACTGGCATAAAGAGCAATCCATGAAGGTCTCTCCTTCATTCAAAGCTACGTCTGGTTCACCTATTTGCATAGGTTCTATCTCTCCTTCTAGCATACAGGGCTCAGCTGACTGCCTCTCGTTAGAGCTGAGAGTATCTCTTGCAACTCTGCACTGCTCTGTGTTAGAGAAACTTCTAAGGCTTCTACCTGGCTCTGGACTTGTGTCAGCTTCTCCTTTCTCATGCTCTGGCCACCATTCTCCTGTACTTCCTCATCCTGTCCTCCAGCTTGTGTTCCTTCTGCCTGTGTTCCAGCTTGGGTCTCTGCCTAGATCTCTCAGTGGGAGTCTCTCTGGCACTCTCTTTGTGTCCTCTGGAACTCTCTGTGTATCCCTCGGAACTCTCTGCGTGTCCCCTGGAACTGTCTGCGTGTCCCTTGGAACTCTCTGCGTGTCCCCTGGATAATCTATCCTGGACTTAAATTCCCAAGGCTTCAGCCCCACCTCTTCTCCCCTCAGATGACGGAGATCAGCTTGCCTCCGTGCAGCTGAGTAATTAGGGAACTCGGTGACGTAAGGTTCTCTTACCTTGGGTCTGCATTCCCTCACCTTTACTCCACTAGGGGGACTCTGAAACCTATCCCCGCTGTGAATTTCCTGCTTTCTAGGTGTGACCTTGTAAAATAGGTCCTTTTATAAGGGTGAATTCCTTTTCTTTTTCCCTTTTTCCTAAGTCATGATAAGCTTCCTTATCACAGTATTCATTGAATTATAAGTTTGGCCTGTTCATTGTAAGTAGTTAATATGTTCTCAAAATGTTCTATGTCATTGTTGTTATCTTGTTCTTTGTAAACCGCCCCTGATCTCTGGAAGGGGCGGTAAAGAAAAGTGCACAAATAAATAAATAAAATAAAATAAATGTCAGTGCCCAGAATTGCAGCTGCTGATACCATGGGTGCCAAATGCAGTGGGGAACTTCTAGGTTTGCATGAGACTGCTGCTACCATCCAGTCATGACTACAGTGAGCAGGCCTACTAATCCACCACAGCAAGCACAGTCAGACTACACCTGCTGCCTACCACAGAGTTGTTTCAGCCATGCACATATCAACTGTGGCCAGTCAACACACATTGCATGTGCACAGAGCAACCATGTACACCCTGGCTTGGGACAAACAGCATGGTCACCCAGCATTTGGCACAGTGATTGGGCTTCCAGGACAGGGACAGCACTCACATCACTGGAGCTAGACACTATATAGCACTATGTGGCTACATAACTGTGCCATGGTCACAATTTGGTCAGAGTGAGAGTGCCCTCGCAGCATGAACTGCATTGACCACCCAGGCCATGCATTGGCAGACGGGCACTACAAAGTCTCAACCATTGACTCTACCTCTGATGCAGACACATCCTGGGCAAACCGCTCTGTATGAGGTTATACTCACATTCCTCTGCTCCTCATCATGTACATTTGCAGACTAACACTGGGAACAGCCTAGGCAATGCGAGACACAGTGCAGTGCAGAAGGCCACAGAACCCCGGAGAGACATACACACACACACACATGTACATTGCTGTGCTGTGCTAAAGTCAGGGTGGTTGGCATTCCTGCCTGCCACTTTGATCTCCATATCAGCTCAAGCATTGTTAATGTTTGCTCATTGTGCAGGCACTAGTAGCACACTCTGACATTCATGTTAACGCCCGCTCAGTGTGCCGGTGCTATCAGCCTGCCTTTTCATCCAGCTGAGAATAGTTGACCTGTCTGTGTGGCTGATGGGTGTTTGTACCCTTGCTGGCCAAGTCATTGGGGGTTGCACATGCTGGTGCTATACCTGCAATATAGGCTAAAGATTACCCACGGAGACATGCAAGACAAAATCCACAGCCAGGTCTTGAACCTGTGATTCTCCACTCACATACAA
The DNA here is from genome assembly GCA_033557465.1 of Ichthyophis bannanicus. NCBI lineage: Eukaryota > Metazoa > Chordata > Amphibia > Gymnophiona > Ichthyophiidae > Ichthyophis > Ichthyophis bannanicus. The sequence goes on from CM066031.1 coordinate 1,582,914,097, forward strand.
ACTGGCTTTGCGTGTTGAGCCACAGAGCTGCCATATGGACACAGCAGTCCCTGGGGCTGACATATTTTTCATCAGACAGACTTTGGCACATGTTGAAATGCAAATGGAACACAGGACCAAGACATGGGTTTTGTCGGCTGAAGGCAGGTGCCGCTGCACCTGCCGCCAATACCCACACACCATGCTGACATGCCACCATGCTGTCAGTGGGGGTGGTGCGCAGTCTTGACACATCCATCTTGTGGCTTAGGCATACACCTAGGGTGCTAGTTCCAGATGGGGGGGGAATAGGCAAACATTGGCAGCCACATTGCTCTCCCCAAACAACTGCTGCCGGCATAACCCCATCCCTGCCAGCCACAGATATGTCTCAGGGAGAGGCAGACAGCTGCAGCAATGGTATTTCCCTGGGCAGCCCTTTAGAGCTTGTGTTGCCTAGAAAAGGTGTAAAATAAAGACTAACACACTAACACACTTTAGATTAGAGATAGTTTATTTATAAAATATCAAAAAATGGTAACTTGAAAGCAAGTAATTCACTTATCCACATATAATTAGTTAAGCTGTGCATAAAAGCAAGATACAAGAAGATGATACATCACCTACAGAGCTATGAACTTCATCTCATGCCAACACTTCGACTGAATAAGTCCTGGATTCAGCCAGGCAGGAGAGAGATTCTCAGTCAGGAAAACCCTAGGCAGTGCGTGCGTTCATTCCATAGGTGAGACTTCCTCTCTCTCTCTCTGACTGAAAAAGACACCTTCTTTATATTTTGTTGCAAGAGCAACCAGTAATTTTCCATCAGGTTGACACACACACATAGAATAGGATCAGCCATCTCCTAAACATAATCAAGATGCTGGCCAGACACCTGAGAATGCTCAAGGGAGGGGCATCTCCCATCCCATGGTTCAGTAACTTAGAACTCCATCGATAGATGGCCTTCAATATATTTTGTCTATGAGAAAAAGCACAGTTACTATGGGAAGAAGCTTTTCCTTATCTACATCCTTGTATCAGGACTCCCTCTCATACCTTTCACATGATGTAGTTATACAAGATGTTTTTCACAAAATTGCACAGGCATTTCTTTCCTACAAAACTGAGGTTTCATTTAACCTCTGATTTATTGCTAACGCATAATCAGTAGTCAATTTCAACTCACTTTCACCACAGAGCTACAGCTGCTGGCACTACAAGACTCTTCCTCTGGAACCAGCGGCAGTGGCAGCAGGGGGTGGGGGCTAGGGTGCCAGGGACCCTCGCACCGCTCTATGTTGTGCAGCACCTTTTCGCAGCAGCAGCATGTTTGTGTGCCGCCACTATCACTCTGGGATCATGGAGGACATCACAGATATGCAAACTGGGCAGCTGCCTGGTGTGCCTTGCACACCAACAACCCCTACTGCATGACTCTTGCCACCTTCTTTGCCCCATTAGTACCATCAACATAGTGCCCTTTCATACTGTTGTTGCTAATGGAGCACTACTATCAGTGTCTAGGGCTCTCCTGTGTGTGGATCACACTGCAGACCGTAAAATAGGCTCTCTCCCATCAAAATACACCTTTCCACTAGTTTTACTTGGGGCATGTTTACTAAACTGCAGTAACATAGCAACAGCTACGTTAAGGCATGTTATGTAACATTAACGCGTGTTAATGTTACATAACGCGCCTTAACGTTCCCGGCCACGGTAAGTCCCGAAGAGGGTGGAGAGAGGGCGGAGCGAAGGGGTCAATGGGCGGGGAGAGGCCCTTTCCACACTAACGTGGGGAAATGAAGAGCTGAATCCTAACGCAACTGAAAATCTGGCGTTAGCACACATTTGCAAGAGAGAGAAACCATTTCAGTGTCAGCAATGTACAGCATAGGCAGGGAGCCCAAGAAAGGTGATAGTAGTGCTCCATTTGCAGCAACAGCATAGTGCCCAGGAATGAAAGGCCACTATGGTGATGGCGCAAATGGGGCATGGGTGCTGCAGGCGGGACATGAAGTGGGGGCTACTGGGGCACAGGGTGGACTAGGCGGTTGCCGAGGTGGCACATAGGAAGGCAGAAAATGGAAACCAGCAAGACAGCAACTGACCAGGGTCAGACATGCCCATGAGTCTGTGTCCCACAGTGTCCCATCCAGGGGACATTACCCAGCAGGTACCCCAAGGGGCACATAACATTGACAGGCGGTGCCGGGGGAAGTGTGGACATCTATGTAGGCACCCCCTACCCCAGAACCCACACATTAGGCAGCCGCCTACCTGCCCCCTGGATGGCGCACCACCAGCACCAACAGCTTATGGTCATGGCGGCATGGCAGAGGGGGTGGGTGACTGTGCTGGAGGGAGCAGTGGCACCCACCTGCAGTGGACCTAGGCCATGCCCTGTACTAGTACATGGTGTGCAGTGCAACAGAAGAGGTCTGACTGGGAAACGTAAGGGTAGCCCCAGGGACCACTGTGCTGCTGTGGCAACAGTGTGGTGCAATGCACTCAGCCAGTATGTCCAAGAGCAAGAGGTCTCGCCGAGGAACGTAAGGGTAGCCCCAGGGACCACTACACTGCTGTGGCAACAGTGTGGTGCAGTACACTCAGCCAGTATGTCCAAAGGAAATAGTATAAAAACTGGGACATTGTCAGGACATGGTTATTGGCACCCTTATAAACAATTCAAATCAGTTTGAACAGAAGTACCACATTCCCACTGCAGTAAAACTAGACGCACCTGTGATCAATTGTCAGTACTTACATGACTTGACTCAACCAATGAATGATGGCTCTAATGTTGAAAATGGCCACATTCACTCCCTGTTCCATTTTCGCAATGGTGAAGACAAGAGAGCTGCATGAGACCGTCAGAAAAGTCATTATCACCAAACATCAAATTTCAGAGGGGTACAAGGCCATCTCCAAAGACCTTGGGATTCCTCTGTCTTCAGTTTGCAATGTTATTACGACGTTTTCTGCTCATGGAATTGTCAAGAAACTCCCAGGACATGGTCAGAAGAGGAAAAATAATCCAAGAAGTCTTCAAAGGTTAGTGCGAATTGTTAGAAAAATGCCACATACAACATCCAAAGAGCTTAAGGCTGACCTGGAGCAATCTGGAGTGGTGGTTTCAGTAAGGCCAAGAAGGACCCCACTGCTCAAAGACAGACATAAAAAGGCACGCCTGATCTTGCCCAAACCTACCTTGAGAAAACCACAATCCTTCTGAGAAAACCACAATCCTTCTGGGAAAACCACAATCCTTCTTGTAGAGAGATGAAATTTGAGCGCTTTGGCAATGCTGGCCAGTGATACATTTACAGGCAAAGAAATGAAGCTTATAAGGAAAAAAACACCCTCCCTGCAGTTAAATATGGTGGAGGTTCCATAATGTTGTGGGACTGTTTTGCTACCTCAGGAAATACCTGAAATGTATTAAAGGAATCATGAAGTCAGAGGACTACAAAATTATCTTGGAGCGAAATGTGCTACCTATATAATGTCAGAAAGCTAGGTCTGGGTGGAAGGTCATGGGTCCTCCAGCAGGACAATGACCCAAAACATACATCCAAAAGTACAAAAGAATGATTAAAAAGGAACAAATGGACTGTTTTAAACTGGCCAGCAATGAGTCCTGATCTTAATGCAATCGAGAAGCTTTGGAAAGAGATGAAATCTGCCATTGGTAAAAAGAATCCTGGAGACATTCATAAGCTGTAACAAATCACAGTTGAAGAGTGGGAGAAACTACCAGCAGACAGATATACGAAACTTATAGATGGCTACAGGAAACCTTTGGAGGCTGTCATCACTGCAAAGAGTAGGGCAACCAAATATTAGTGAAGGGTGCAATTAATCTTCTCCAGGTCATATTTTGTTTTTCTCTCAGAAATGACAAGTTGCACAGACATCTTTTTTTGCTGTATAGCTTTGAAAATACTATTACAATATTATGACGACATACAGTTGGAATATTTCCAATTATTTTTCAAGATATTGTACACAATGTACCTAAAATGCAAGGGTGCCAATAATGTTGACTACAACTGTAACTTAGGGGTATGTTTACTAAGCAGTCTTAATGTGCAGCCTGCGTTAGTGTGCAGGATGCCATATAAGGTAGTGGGCGTTCCAGTCTTAAGGTAGCATTTAGGGTTATCGTGTGATAAGGTACTTTTCGTGCGATAGAGGGAGCCGTAGCACGTTAATGCGCGTTAGCCTTAATTAGGTGCGCTGATCTACAAACACAGCAACAGAGGTGTAGCACAATGGTTAATACATTGACTGATGAAACAGGGATCATGAGTTTGATCCCCCAGTGGGCTTGATAAGTAAGGCTGTCTGAGGCATTACCCTTTACTTTAAATCAGTGCTGTCTGAGGCATTTTCTTTTTTAATTTAAATTAGTGCTGCCAGCAAACACACCCTCACAGTGCCGTAACCTAAGGTGCCGCATAAGGCGCCCTATAAGGCACTCCAGAGGGCACATTATAAAGTGCACTGTCTGCCAAGGCACCTTATAATGTTCCCTATAGGGCGCCTTATAAGGCACCTTATAGGGCGCTTTATAGGGTGCCTTATAGGGGGGGGAGGGGAGGGGGGTGGTGTTTGGACCCATAGGCAGATTATGTACCACCACCCAACCCACCCCACCCTCTGTGGCTCAGGGTGAGAAACAGGATCTCCCACCAACAGATCCACATTCTACCTCCCCGCAATGGTGGCAGTAGAGGGGACCATCTACCCAAGTCCTGCTGGGGAACAGACACCCTACAGGGCAGTCAATGCAGATCCATACACATCCATAAAGCAATAGCAGACAGACAGTAGGCCTGGAAATGCTCAGCTGCCCCCCACCACTATCTGACATTCTCCAGCAGCAAGCCTCCAGCCGCTGCACCCTGCAAGGTGTTCCAGCCAGACACATACTAGCTGCAGACAGTCTTCTAGCTAGTCCATACTGCATGTTCCTAGAGGAGATGCATGCACCCAGAACTGGGATGTCAGCATACACACCAAGCAGATAAGACAGTGATTGGGCCCCAAAAGAGAACCCATAAATATGACATTAAAAAAATGCTATACAGCACTATGGGAAACCTAGCCATGCCGTGGTCACTGCTCAGTCAGGGTGAGAGTGACCTCCCAGCAGGACATGCTGTGGCCACCCTGTCTGTGCAGGTGGTGGCCGGGCACTACAATGTCCGAGCCATTGCTCTATGCCCTGTGCAGATGCATCCTGGCCAGGCCACAAACTGTCCGGGCTATACCCATGGTACCTTGCTCCTCATTATGCACATTGGCAGGCTGACACTGGCAACAGCGCAAGCAGTGCGGGCTGAGAAAGGTGTTGGCAGCCACCACACACTGGGTAGACAGACACACACTCCCACACCTATGCCAGCATTGTGCAACTATAGAGGCTTTTGGCAGCCCTGGCCACCGCACCAGTCCTGGGCACAGTGCAGGCATGGCTATGGTACGCAATACTGTTGGGGTCACTCCCCAGGATGGTAAACACTGTCAGACACCAGACCTGAAACACACTCCACAGACATCAAAGAGGTTGCTATGATACAGCTCAATGAGCAGATTGTGCTTAACCTAGGGATTGCTATCTGCCAGTAATCATAGCAACCTTTTGATATATGTGTACCATATTCCCAGGTTTAGGGTGGCAGTGCTATGGTATGCAAGTGCTAGTATTGGGAGATGGTGCTGCACGCAGGGCCCAACATCCTGCCTCTCCAGGAGGCTTTGGATAATGGCGCCTGTGGGTGCAGGTGTTTCTGCCCCTGTTGGCCACTGCTCTAGGGCAGAGGTTCCCAACTCCAGTCCTGGTGGGCCAAACACTGTTCAGGTTTTCATGCTGTCCCTAATGAATATGCATGGATACATCTGCATACCATGAGGACGGCACATAGAAATGCAGCACAGGCATCTTTTTTTTTTTTTTTTAAAAGTCTGTTTATTGAAAGAACAGAAAAAGACAACCAATAACAACCACGTCACAGAAATTTCCTAGATACAACATAACTTCCTCCCGGTGGGGCTATCTCTTGTCCACCACTGCGGGAGCAAACAACAGTTCAAAGGAAAAAACAAATATACAATATCAGAATTAATTCCCCCTCCCCCTCCACCCTTCCCCCTCCCCCTCCCCCCACCCCCAACCCCCAAGCAGGAAGCACACATATCAAGAAAGTCATTGGAGCAGCACAACCGAAGCATGAGCAACCACTATCCGACCTTCAAGACCTCACTGCAGGCTTTAGGTCCCAAACTCTGAATGTAGGGCATCCAGATCAGCAAAAATATAGCCCATCGCCGAGGGTGTCCCAGCGCACTCCTCCGCTCCATAAGCAACAGCTGATGAAAGCTATTGCGCCACTCAGTAAAGGTAGGGACCTCTGGCTCCCTCCACCGGCGAAGAATAGGTCCCTTCCCCACCAGACAGGCCTTCCGCACCAGCAATTTCTCCCACCTCCCCTTAGGGCGGAGTGGTCCCAACTGATCAAACACCACTAATAGCCCCGTCCAACAAATTCGCTGCCCCAGCAACCCACCTAAGTACGCCTCAATGCGCAGCCAGTATCGGCGAATAGATGGGCAGCACCACCACATGTGGCCTAGATCCGCTAGGGGGGAGGAGCACTTGGGGCAGCTACCATCTGAAGTGAGGCGGCTACGAAACGCCCGCCTCGGCGAAAAGTAGGCTCGGTGAATACACTTAAATTGTATCTCGCGCCACCTGGCGCCCTCCACCAACTGCGCAATCCGACCCAGTGCCTCCCTGGCAGTGCCCGGGGCGATCTCACGGCCCAGTTCTCGAGCCCATCGGCTTTCCAACAGAGCATAGTCCGGGGGTGCCTCCAACCGATCCACCCTCTTCTTTAAATCCGCTATAGTCGGCGGAGCTTCTGCTCCCAGTGCCAAAAAATCAAGAATCCGCGCAGAATGCTCCGCGGTGAGCTCCCGCCGAGGCAGGGAACGAACATAGTGAACAACCTGCGCATATGCAAAGGCATAGCCCCCCGGGGATAACCCATATTCCGCACAAAGCGTCTCCAAGGTCTTACAACTCCCCTCGGGATTAAGGACATGCCCCAAATACCGTATACCCAACCGCTCCCACTTCCGAAACGGGACCGAGTCGGAACCGGGCAGGAAATGAATGTTGCCCCGTAAGGGCAGCCAACTTGAAACCGTAGAGTCACTGCCCCAATATTTATTGAGCTGTTGCCAGGCGCGTCGCGTCGCCTGTATTAGCACATTCCGCGTCAGACGGGTCGGCAGGTCCACCTGCAGAACCGCCTCCAGAGAGTGCGGGGCCACCACAGCCGCCTCCAACCCCCGAGGTGTGTAGACCTCTGTCCCCCCCAACCAGTCGCCAACATGCCGCGCCTGGCAGGCCAGCGCATACTTCCAAAGGTCCGGGACTCCAATCCCCCCTGACCGCCAACCCCCTTGCATTCTAACCAACGGTATACGGGCTCTGGTCCCCCTCCAAAGAAACCCGCGAAAGGCCCGTTCCATACGGAGTATGTCCCGGCGCAATAACCATACAGGGAGAGTCTGCATCCAATACAGTACTCTGGGCAGAATCACCATCCCCAATGCGGCCACTCTGCCCAACAGGGATAGTGGAAGTGGTGCCCACGCCCGCAACTGGGCCTGGACTTTAGAGAAAATCCGCTCAAAGTTCACACGGTATAACGATGCCGGTTGCTTGGTCAATAGGATGCCCAAATAGACAAAGGACTCATCGGCCCAGCGGAGCGGATATTCCCCAGGCCAACTCGCATGCAGGGTCCCCCCCACGTCTAGGGCCTCTGACTTATCCATGTTAATGCGCAACCCCGAGAACTTACCATAGAGAGAGAACTCCTCAAGTAAGCAAGCCAGAGACTGCGGGGGACACGTAAGATGGACAAGCAGGTCATCTGCAAAGGCCGCCACCTTGAACCCATAGGACCCCATCCGGACCCCGCAAATATCCACGGACGCCTCTATCCTCCGTATCAGCGGATCCAGGGTCAATACAAATAATAGAGGGGACAGCGGGCAACCCTGTCGGGTACCCCGTTCCAAGTTGAATTTATCGGAAAGCACACCATTACAGAGTATTCCAGCGGTGGGGTCCGAATAGAGTAGCTCCACCATCCGGCAGAATGGGTCCCCCAGTCCATAGTGAGGTAAAAGACACTTCAAATAATCCCATTGAACCTGATCAAATGCCTTCTCAGCATCGAAACTGATCAACAGTGACTGGAGGTCTCGCTCCCGAACCCACTCCAGGGACGCAAAAATCCTCCGCAAGTTCCGCACCGCATAACGCCCCTTAACGAACCCGACTTGCGATTCGTGCACCAACTCCCCCAAGACTGGTGCCAGGCGGTCGGCCAAGACTTTGGCCAGAATCTTCAAATCGAAATTCAATAGGGAAATAGGCCTGTAAGAGGCCGCCTTGGTAGGATCCTTTCCCGGTTTAGGTATGAGGGTTATATATGCATGATTAGTGCCCCAGCCAAACGTCCCCCGAGCCACGCGCCACTGATAGACCTCCGTTAAGGTCGAAGGCACCACGTCCCCCAAAAGCTTATAAAACTCAGCCCCAAACCCATCAGGGCCAGGTGCTTTACCGCAGCTAGCCTTCTGAATGACTCGGTGAATTTCCTCCGCCGTCACCGGGGCATCCAAGCCCGCCTGTTGGTCTACCGTTACCTTGGGCAACTGCACCGTCCCCAAGTAATTCAGCGCCTCGGAGGGAGCCCCGTCCCTCCTCGCGTAAAGTTGCTGAAAAAAGGAGCGAAGAAGCCGAGCTATGGCATCGCTTTCTTTATGTAAGTGACCCTGCTCGTCACGCAATGCCGCAATCAACCGAGAACCCCCACAGCCCCGCAGGCAACGCGCCAGAAGCCGCCCCGACTTGTCCCCGTATCGATACAGTTGGTACCGGTAGTACATGTGGGATTTCTTCGCCCGCTGGTGAAGCAGTTCGTTAAGAGAAGTTTGTAACTCCCAGAGTCTGCGTTTATTAGCAGCACTCGGGTCCCCGGCACACCTACGTCGGGTTCGCAACACCTGCTTCTCCAGTTGAACAATCTGCATCGCTATAAGTTTCCGCTTCCGCGCCACATAGGCAATGGTGTCCCCGCGCAGTACCACCTTAGCCGTTTCCCAGAGCAACGCCGGCTCCTCTCGGTGCCGTTCATGATGAGCCATAAAGTCTTGCCAACACTGCCTAAGGTGGCTACGGAAGCCTGCGTCGTAATAGAGCCCCGCGGGAAACCGCCAAATACGTGTTAGTAGCGCCGCCCTCCCCCATCCGAGCTCCACCCAGACTGGGGCATGATCTGACACCATGTTAGGGCCTATTTGTGCATCTCCCACCTGTGCAAAAAGCCTCTCCGTGAGCAGTACATAGTCAATTCGGGCACTAGACCCGTGAGCTCGCGACTGGTGGGTGAAATCCCTCTCAAAGGGATGCAGCAATCGCCAAGGATCAACGAGATGCAGTCGGGCGCACAATCCTCGCAACACTTTGGTGGTGGGAACTCGCCCACTCTCCACCCCACTACCAGATGTATCCATCTCTGCATCCAACACTCCGTTCAGGTCCCCAGCCAAGAGCAGCGGGACCTCAGGCAGTTGTTCCACTCTGGATGCCAAGCGAGCATAAAATGCCCTATCTAAAACATTAGGACTATACAGGTTACCTAGTATAACAGGTCTGCCCTCAAGGTTACCATACAGCAAGATATATCTACCTTCCGGATCTGAGTACTCCTTTTCTAGCTCGAATCGGAGCCGTTTGCTAATCAGTATGACCACTCCGCCCTTTTTCCCCTTAGCCGGGGCCCCCCAGCTCTGCCCCACCCAATCTCTTCGCAATTTCGCATGTTCTGGAGCCGTCTGGTGAGTTTCTTGTAGCATGGCGATATCGCAATGCAACCTGGCCAAAGCCCTCAGCACTTTGTAGCGTTTGATCGGGTTACCCACCCCGCACACATTCCAAGAAACAATCTTCAGGTCGGATAGTGGTTAAACAAGTCCAGTTCAACAGTTCTGCACCTAGTAACGGGGGGGACCCTCCCAGCCTGGAGTCCCACCCCACTCCTTAGAACGCTCCAACCATCCAAGCAGAGCTTGAGCCGATAGGGCCAGTGCGCTTCCTGCCAACCCCCCCTTTTCCCCCCCTCAGCTACCCCTCCTCTATAACCCAGATACCCAGAGCCCCACCCCCCTACCTTCTACCCCCCCTACCTCAAACATCCCCTATAACCGCCACCCCACTCCCATCAGGAGCCACTTGGGATGTGAGTAGGACCCCCCCCTTCCCTAAGGCTTCCTGTTCATGGTGTGTGGACCTAAAATAGCCACGCCCGGCAAGAAGGCCTAGCTACCGGGGGGTTACCAACCAACGCTACCTAGTGGGCAGCCTCCCAAGGGTTCCAACAGTCCCCCTTCCATATCTGCAGGTCCCACCACACTCTTTAAGAAACCCCTCCCAGCCCATAGACCCGGTACACCCCCCACGCCAACTCTTACCTCCAATTAGGATACCAGCGTAAGGCGCTTATTAAAGCTGCATATAAAGGGGGCAGGAGAGAGAAAGAAAACAGGCTCATCCAACCCTAACAGAGTATCCCCCACTCCACCCTGCCCCCACCCAACAGTGCACATTGCTAAAAGAGCTAAAGGCAACCTAGTGTATACAAATAGCAACCAGGTATATACCTAACAGAAACAGTATACAGTATCCTACAAAGGCTTAACAATGTATCAAGTCCGCTCTCCAGGTTACCTCTTGGCAGCCTAAGTATATCCAAGGCAAAGGCTGCAATCCCTGAATGCTCCCCAGTGCAAGCAGGCAGGCAAGGACAGAGTCCTGGCACCCAACCCCATAAGTCAGGCCGGTGCAGGCCGCCTCCCGCACCAGATAGACTATCCTCTCCGGTCCGGTTGCAGCTGCCCAACGGCAGTGGAAGCACCCACCATCTTAAAGCCGTTAGGCGGGCCCCCTTCGAAGGACTAACCTGCGCAGTGGGGCCTAAGTAGGATATCAAAGCAGCTCAACGTCCCAAACAGTCCAGCTCAGCTGAAGGTATCCTGGGTGTAACAGCTCGGGCTCAACGATAGTCCCCCAGGAGCCAGACAGTACTCGGCTGAAGCCAATCTCGAAGGTTGGGAATTAAAAGCACCCACCCGCTCTGCTGCCGGAGGCCAACCAGCACACCGCATGGAATCTGCGCCGAGTCCTCATTTCCCGGCGGGGCTCACCGCTGTCTGCACCAGCAACTGCTCCACATAGGTACCTGCCTCCGCCGCCGATTCAAACACGCGGTGGGTGTTCTGGTGTGAGATGTGGAGCCGGGCCGGGTACTGCACACTGAAACGGATCTGGGCTGCAATCAAACGCTGACAAATCGGGGCATAGGCTTTGCGGCGAGCACTTAATGCCGCCGAGTAGTCTTGGGTAATGCGAATCTTCGCCGTTTCCCACTCCACGATCCCTCTCTTCTTGGCCGCTCTCAACACCGCATCTTTCTGCACGTGGCAAAGGAATTTGGCCAGAACCACTCTAGGTCTGCGATCTCCCAATTGCTGCTTCGGCCCCAATCTGTGGGCCCTTTCCACTATAATGGGCCCGGTTGATTCAGCCTCCTCAAGCAGGTAAGCAGCCAAGTTTTCCACATGCTGCCGCAGCTCTTTATCTGGGATAGTTTCAGTAATTCCCAAGAAGCGCAGATTGTTGCGGCGCGATCTATTTTCAAGATCATCGAGTTTTGTGGTATGCTCCTTGGACTCCCTTTGCAGCGCGGCTAGCTCCCGCCGCAGTCCCTCCACTTCCTCTTCAGTGTGGGAGAGACGCGTTTCAGCCTCCTGCACCCGGGTACCTAAGAGCCCCAGAGAGCTCTGAAGGGTGTCCATCTTCGCATGCAGCGCTTCAAACTGCAGGGACATTGCATTGGTGACAGCGGCTGTGATTTCTTCCGCCATAGTGGAGGTAGCCGCGACCCCAGGCTTCGGGGGTGAGTCCACCATCTTGGAAGGGCCTGCCACCCGTTCCTTTTCTCTTCTCCCTGCCTTTGCCGCCATCGCCATCCCACTGTGTAAGCAACGCCGGGCAGTTCTCGATCCCCAGAAAGGCACTAGGTCCACAGCAACCCAGGATTCGTTTAGATCACGGCACTATAACCACTTTTAGGGGAGAGGGGTCCGGAGCTCGAGTAACTCACGTCCTCCCAAGCTCACCACATCACGTGACCACAGGCATCTTTATTAGGGACAGCATGACGCCTGAATGGAGTTTGTCCCTCCAGGACTGCATTTGGGAAACTCTGCTCTAGGTATTGCACATGTCTATGGTGTCTGTGCTCTGTAGGGTAAAATATAGGCATTTCAGGCATGTTTATGTTATCTGCAATAAAGGTTCCCTCTTTATTACAGGGTAAAATATGGGGACTGGGTTGGTGGGAGCCACAGCTGGGACTTGAACCTGTGACCTTCTGCTCCTGAACACACTGGCTGTGCATACTGCACCACACTGTTGCCACAGGGATAGCTCATTCCCTGGGGATACCATGACTGTTTGTTAGACAGGGCCTGCCTGTTGCAGTGCATGGCACCCACCTAAACAGGGCTAGGCCATGGTCTGCTGTGGGCAGCTGCCACTGCCCCCCTCCACCACCAGTACCCCTCTGTCGCCATGCTCACATCCCTTCTGCTGGTGGTGCGCAGTCTCAGGTCATCCAGTGTGCCGGTAGGCGGCTGCCTATGGTATGGGTTCTGGGGTAGGGGTGCCTGCATAGACGTCCACGCTTCCCCCCAGCACCGCCTGCCAATGTTCTGTGCCCTTGGGGGTACCTGCTGGGTACTATCCCCTGTGACACTGTGGGAAACACACTCGTGCCCATGTTGGGCCCTCATCAGTTGCTGTCTGGTGGCTCTACTGTTTCAGCATTCCTATGGGCCACCTAGGCATCACCCTAGTCCGCACTGTGGCCCAGCTGCACCACAGCATGTGCCGCCTGCAGCCCTCTGTATCCCCATATGTCCAGTTGCCCATACCGACATGCCCACCCAGCTGTTGCGGGACATGTGCACGCCATAGGAAACCTGTCCAATAGAAAGGGAAAACCCTGATCAGCGCTATTTCACTGTGGGATCATTCACCTTGTATGGGGACAGAGCATAGCCCCTTCCAAAATTGATATCCTTTTTTTGGAGCTTTCCTGGTAGTGTTGTTTGATGTTTCCCATTAATATCACTATTGCCCAGCTTGGTTATGTTTTTTTTCCAGTTTGTTCAGGTCATTTTCAATGTTTATTTGCCCTTTTGTTCCGTGCATATGTATCACACTTATCACTTTTTGTAGGTTTCCCTGGCTTTGCTGTACATTGCTGATGGAAATGGTTTCTCTTCCCTTTAAATCTGCTCTAATGCGAGGGTTTCACTCGAGTTAGTTTTCAGCCCAGGAATCCACAGCGTTAGTGTGCAGGGAGCCTCTCCCCTCCCACTCTCCACCCATTGACCCTCACTCTCCGCCCCTGGGGAGCTTTCCTCCACCCTCCGGGAGCCTTTCTCCGCCTTCAGCGCTCGTTTGCGCCGCTGCATGCGTTAATGCATGATAAGGCACCTTATCGCCCAGTAAAACACCATTATCGCACGATAAGGCGCCTTATCGTGCGATAACGTGACAGCAGCGCAAATAGCGCCCTTTAGTAAACATACCCCTTAGTACCGCAGGTTAACAACTCCCACAGTATATAAATAATGCAAATTGCAAACCTTCTCGCATGCTGTGGTATTCTCCTCCCTTGGATCCTTCTTAAAGGGGCTGGTTCAGTAGCAATTGATATGCAGAACCCCCCTCTCCCTCAGCAAAGATCCACCTCAGAAGACACCCCCCCACCCCTGAAGAGACCCCCCAGACCCTCAGTCCAAGCTCCTGTATCCCCCCAATACTTCCTGAGACAACCCCCACCCAAGTAAATATCCCTAGTGGTATGGGGCAGGAGCTATCCTCAGTTGCTCCTATCCCATTTGGTTCCATGTTCAAAAGGCACCCACTTGTGAGAGGTAAGTGAATATCCAGGAAAATGTCCACTAATATAAGCACTTTCCTGTGTGTTCCCATGTGTCTAATGTTGGGGTTCTCAACCCAGTCCTCATGACGCACCTAGCTAGTCAGGTTTTCAGGATAACCACAATGAATATACATGAGAGAGATTTGCATGCATTGCCTCTACTACATGCAAATCTCTCTCATGTATATACATTGTGATTAATCTGAAAACCTGACTGGTTAATTTTGTCTCAAAGACTGGCTTAAGAACCCCTTGTCTAATGAATGGCATGTTCTTTCCTGTTAAGATGATTAGTCTATGCTAAACAGCTCTAACACAGATTAAGGGGTATGTTTACTAAACAGCGCTAATGTCGCAGCGGTAACGTTATCGCGTGATAAGTGATGTTATCATGCGATAATGGCGCATTACCATGCGATAACGTCACGTATCGCGTGATAACATCTCCAGCGGCGTTAAGGTGCACAGAGGGTGGAGTAAGGCTTCCAGAGGGCGGAGATAAGGGGTCAATGAGCGGAGAGTGGGCGGGGAGAGGCCACAGGCAAACTAACACTATGAAATCAGGGTCTGAAAATTAACGCCAGTGAAAACCTTGCGTTAGAGGCACATTTGCAGGAGAGAGAAACCAGTTCAGTCAGCAATGTACAGCAAAGGCAGGGAGACACAGATAAGTGATAGTAGTGATACATGTGCAGTAACAAAACATGCAAAAAACAGAGAGATAATGACCAGAACCAAAATCAAAATACAAAACACCGAGCTGGCCAATAGAAAAAACAAGGATAAACGGTAATCAACACTACCCATAAAGAATAAAAAGGAAGATGTCACTTTTGGAAGGGTCAATTCTGATTCCCCCTACAAAGTGAATGTTCCAACATTGATAGTGATGATGAGGGTTTGCTGTGGTGTATATTGGGCAGCTTGCTTATGTGGCTTTCACATGTGCAGCAACAGCAGAGTGGCCACATAGGAAAGGGCACTATGGTGATGGTGTAAATGGGGCACAGGGGGCTGCAGGCGGAACATGCAGTGGGCCAGCTGGGGCACAGTGTGGACTAGGCAGATGCCTACCTGGCACACAGGAATGCAGAAACTGAAAAGCAGCAAGACAGCAACTGACCAGGGTCCAACATGGCCACGAGTGTGCATCCCACAGTGTCCCAGGGGACAGTACCCAGAAGGTACCCCCAAAGGCACAGAACGGTGACAGGCGGTGCCAGGGGGAAGTGCTAATGTCCATGTTAGCACCCCTACCCCATATCACGCACCGTAGGCAGCCACCTACTGGCACACTGGATGGCCTGGGACTGCGCACCACCAGCACCACTGGCATAAGGGCATGTCAGCATGGTGGCGGAGGGGTGCTGGTGGTGGAGGGGGCAGTGACATCTGCCCACAGCAGACCAAGGCCAAGCCCTGTTTACGTGGGTGCCGTGCACTGCAAAAGACAAGGTCTGTCTGACAAACAGTAATGGAATGACCTGGGAATGACCTGCCTCTGTGGCAACAGTTTGGTGCAGTACACACAGCCAGTGTGTTCAGGGGCAGAAGGTCACAGATTCAAGTCCCAGCTGTGGCTCCTGCAGACCATGTCCCTATATTTTACCCAGTACTAAACTGTGGTAATAAAGAAGGAACCTTTATTGCAGATAAAATAAACATGAATGAAACGCCTAGATTTTACCCTACAGAGCACAGACACCATAAACATGTGCAATCCCTAAAGCAGAGTTTCCCAACTCCAGTCCTGGAGGGCCAAACACCATTCAGGTTTCATGCTGTCCCTAATAAATATGCTTGAGATGCATTTGCATGCACCGCCCCCATTGTATGCAAATGTATCTCATGCATATTCATTAGGGACAGCATGAAAACCTGAACCATGTTTGGCCCACCAGGACCGGAGTTGGGAACCTCTGCCCTAGAGCAGAGGCCAACAGGGGCACAAACACCCACACCCACAGGCTCCACTATCCAACAGCTCATGGAGAGTCAGGCTGCTGGGCCTTGCGGAGAGCAGCATCTACTAATACTGGCACCTACATACCTTAGCAATGCCGTCTTAAACTTGTAAACATGTTCCACATATATCAAAAGGTTGCTATGATTAATGTCAGATAACAAATCCCAAGTTAAACACAGTTTGTTGACAGAGATTCATCATAGCAACCTTTCTGATATCTGTGGAGTGTGTTTCAGTTTTTGTTTCTGACAGTGTTTCCCACCCCGGGGAGTGACCCTAACAGTACTGAGTACCATAGCAATGCCTGCACTGTGCCCAGGACTGATGTGGCGGCCAGGGCTGCCAACCACCTCTCTCTTTGCACAATGCTGAAATAGGTGTGGGAGTGTGTGTATGTCTATCCAGTGTTATGTGGCTGCCTACACCTTACTGAGCCCACAATGCTTGCACTGTTTCCAGTGTTAGCCTGCCAATGTTCATAATGAGGAGCAAGGTACTGTGGGTATGGCCCGGACAGTGCGGACTGGGCAGGATGCATCTGCACAGGGCATAGGGCAATGGCTGGGATATTGTAGTACCCGATGACTACCTGCACGGACAGGGTGGCCACAGCATGTCATGCTGGGGGGTGGGGGGGTCACTCTCACCCTGACTGAGCAGTGACCATGACATGGCTAGGTTCCCCCATAGTGCTTTACAGTATTTTTCTCAAGTGATATTTATGAGTTTCCTTTTCTGGGGCTTAATCACTGATGTACCTGCTTGGTGTGTGTGCCTCACATCCCATTTGTGGGTGCATGCAGTTCCTCCAGGAACATGCACTATGTACTAGCTAGCAGACTGTCTGCAGTTAGCATGTGTATGACTGGAGCACCTTGTGGGGTGGAGACTGTGCTCTCTGCTGGTGAATGTCAGATTGGGGTGGGGGCAGCTGAGCTTTTTCCAGGCCTACTGCCTGTCTGCCAGTGCCCTATGTGATATGTACAGATCTGCACTGACTGCCCTGTAGGGTGCCTATTCCCCCAGCAGGACTGGGGTTGATAGTACCCTCTACTGCCACCATTGCAGAGATGTAGAATGTGGATCTGTTGGTGGGAGATCCTGTCCCCCACCCTGACCCACAGAGGGCGGGTTGGGTAGCGCTACATAATCCACATGTGGGTTCAAGCACTACCCTTTTTATTTATTTATATTCTCTTATATACTGCGCTATTCTGCATCAGTGCGGTTTACTTTGAACAAACTGAAATTACATTGAACAGGGCATTATAACTTGGAGATAACTATTTTACAGGGAACATGGGCTATGGAGGGTTAAGTGGCTTGTCCAAGACCACAAGGAGCACCTGTGGGACTAGAAACCCCAGTCCTTCCGGCCCAAGGTTGCTGTCCTCTAGTGGGATTTGAACCCCTGACCTTCTGGCCTGAAGTATCTTGCCCCAACCACTAGGCCACTCCTCCACTCCTTTTCTTGTAACATGTGACCATGGCAACCACACAGGATATGCACTATTCTGGGTGCATAATAGTCCACAAGGGCTAGACATAACTGGGAAATACAGATGGACACAGGTGTTTCCTAGGCATGTCTGCAAGGGCTACCTATCACACACTGGCACTGATGAGGACCTGCAGCACAGCCCATCTCAGCTAAGCCAGGTGCTGCGGACCTGGTGGTGGGCGCCCCACCTCACCCTCAGGGTGAGCACAGGAACCACACAATGTCACAGTCTGTAGCTACTCTGTGCCAGTAACACACACGGTCAGTTCCCCCTACCAGGCCAGGGTGCTATAGAGGTGTATACCCCATCTTGTGATCAGATGTAGGCTGCTGATCTGCATGTGCAGTGCATCATGGGTATGGGTGGGTTTACCCTATCCTGGTAACCACAGCAGACAGTTTGTGTGGTGACCTGCAGTCTTTCTGTAGCCAGCCAGCAGTGTGTTGGACACTATAGAGATGTAGCCCACTGGTTACTTCAAGGACTGTGAAGGCAGAGGTTATAGGTTTGATCCCACAGTGGTGTTACTTAATGAGGCTGTCTGAGGATTTTCCTTTTAATTTAAATCAGTGCTGCCAGCAGAAACACCTTCACAGTGCAGTAGCCTAAGGTGCCTCATAAAGCGCCCTATAGGGCACATTATAAGGTGCCTTGGCGGACAGGGCACTTTATAATGTGCCCTATGGAGTGCCTGTAGGGCGCCTTATGCGGCACCTTAGGTTACGGCACTGTGAGGGTGTTTTTGCTGGCAGCACTGATTTAAATTTATAAAGGAACTGCCTCAGACAGCCTTCTTACATAACACTACTGCAGGATTGAACCCATGACCTCTGCCTCCACAGTCATTGCAGTAACCAGTGGGCTATATCTTTATAGCTTCTAACACTGCGCTGGCATGAACTTAGGGTTAATGCGCATTAACATGCCACGGCACCCACTATCACGAGATACAGATTCTTGCTACCTTGCCGCCAGAACGCCCACTACCTTATATGGCATTCTTCACATTAACGCTGCAACTAGCGCCTGTAACATTAAGAAACATACCCCTAAGTCTTTTTCAAATGGGAATTACAAGCACACACAAAGACAAGGGCATTTTTTTCATAAGCAGGAACAGATAAAATCAACCCAAAATATCCGTGGCTGATTGAGATTCCCTTGATATTGCACATTACTGGAAGTGACTGTGGCTAATGCACATCTCAGAAAGGCAGTCGTCAAAAACTGTGAAGTGCTGCATCTGTCCCCAGCAAACATCCAAGTACATTACTGAAACGAAAGGAGCTATGTTATGTGCTTGAAATGTAATGGCAAGTTCTTCTTTTGACATTTTCCTGTTCTATTCTTTCAGGCCTTCCCATGCACCAAAGTGCTAAGAAAATAGCAATTTTTAGCTTGCTTTCACAAATATTTAGGTTTCAGCTTGTATTATTGTAAGCCATAATTTGAGGCTTTGCTGTGCTAATAATCAACTCCCCTGTTGTACAATGTCTCCTGTGGTTTCATAATTGAAGGTATAATGCCAAGGTAGCAGGCAAATGCAAAGCATCTACTCAGCTGATGCTTTTAAACTTCACTGTAGTAATTTGAACAGGATCAAAAGAACCATAAAACAATATTTTGACAATCATTTATGAACAAGGAAAATAAAAGTACAGTTTTGCAGAAATGTGTGCATTCAGCTAAGCCTATGGCTTCCAATTATAGCAACAAGTTAGACACATGGAATTTGGAGAGATGGTTGGGCATGGGAAGTTTAACAGGGAAGTGGTATGGTTTGTATTTATTAAGAAGAAGGGGCATGCAATCATTACTGTGCATTCAGGAACATGTTTAAAGTGCATTAACAGCATGAGGTTTACCATGTGCAAATCATTCTGTGCTGTCAGGAGTGGCCCAAGAGTGATGCATGTGCGAAGACTCGTTGTGGGGCCTCATTTGCATAAATATTTGCATATCCACTGGCATCATTTGCATAAAGTTAATATTTTTTTTTATTTGAAAATGTATATGTTGCCCATCTAAACTTTTAGGAAGCTTTCAAAGAAGCCCTTCACAAGCCTCTATTTTTGTACCAGATATGACTTAGGGGCAGGTTTACTAAACATTAATGTGCGTTAAGTGCCACTGCACCATAAGAAATAAATGGGTGCTACTGCACTTAGCACTCATTAACATTTCTGCATGCACATTAACTTTTTAGTAAACATGCCTCTTAATGAGTGTTTCAATGCTATTTGTATGGTAATGAGAATAAAGAAAGACTACTAGGTTTCAACATTACTGCCAGGCACATTAGGAAATGCTACAAAACCTTGTTTATTTAGAATCCATAGCAGCACTACCAGGACTCACACAGCACCAAACTCTGCCTATCAAAAGGCAACACTGCAAATATTAAACCAATACATCTGCTTCTGGGAAAAGAGAAAACGTAGGCCCATCACATAGAAACTACATGGACAGAATACCTCAGCTCGGTTATACATGCAGAACATAGACCATCACCAAATATAGAGCAAGGGATCATAATTTAGAAATATGAAGACAATAATTAAACTGGGAACCACGAAAGCCCAACTTGGAATGTACAATAACACTGAAGAAATAAAACTATAAATTAATTTCCTCTTGTACTAAACAAAATGTAAAGATGTTAGCAATGTGCACTTCCCAAAGCTGACATATTCCAGTTAATGAATTCAAAATAAAATAGTTTTTCAACCTTTTGCTGTTTGGGCATTTTATTTTTCAGTTGCAATTGCCCCAGTTGCTTTCTTCTGCTTTCTTCATGTCTTCTACTAACTCTCCATTATCTGCTGTCCATTTGTCCTTTCTTCTCTCTTTTATTTTTTTCCATTCTCTCTCTACATCTGCCTCTAACATACTGATCTTTCCCCTTTTGTTCTTTCTTCCATTTTTTCTTTACTTTTTCATCCGCTCAAATTTCACCCCTCCATCCTCAATCCCCTTTTAACTTTTCACCTATCAACTTTTCATCTACTCTTCTAACGTCCAGTCCAGCCCATTTCCCCAGTTATCCCATTTCCTATCTCACTCCTTCACTAGCCTTCTTTTCCCTTCTGGCTTTTATCCATGCCCTGTAATCACCATCCTCCTCTCACTCATCTCCTTGCCAACTTCCCATTGCCTCTTTCACATAGTTCCACCATGCCCACCATCCCCCCTCTCTCTCACCATCCCAATTCAGTATTTCCCAATCCCCTCACCCTTCCCCTTTAAGCCCACAAAATCTAGCCTCTCCCGCTTTCTCTTCCACTTCTCCAGCCCTTTGTCCCTTCCCCCAACTCATAGACCAGAAGCTTTCTATCCCCTTCCCTTTCTCCATCCTCCCCCTCCAGTAGTCCAGCATCTCTTCTATTTCCTCTCCCAGCCCAGCATCTTCTCTGTCTCTCCCCGCTCCCACCCTCATCCACAGTCCAATACATCCTCTCTCACTCTCTCTCTCTCTATATATATATCTACTGTATATATACCCCATTCAGCATATCCCCTCTCTCTTTTTCTCCTTCTCTTTCTCCCCCTTCCCCCCAATGCAAAAATATTGTGCGGCACCATCCCCAGTGTCTTCTTTATTTTCTCCAAATCAGTGGCAGAAAGATCGTGGTCTTGGTGGCTGCAAATTAGCACAGCTGCAGAAGCAAAGAAAAATACTCCCATGGCTGTGCAGATGTGAGCCATTGAGGCAGGCTTTGGGCCTCACTGGCTCACCTCTTAAATTGGCTGACACTGCGGGGCTCCTCAGGGCCGGCCCTGCCTAGGGAAGGTCCTGTGTGCTGTTACTGCATGGCAGCATGGCATAAACTCTACACTAATCACCTAGCACTCAATGGGTTGGTATCTGCATGGGTTATGGACAGAGTGTGGGTTTTAACGACACATTACAGTTAGCAGAGGCATCACTGACACACGCTAATCATGAATGTTGCCATCACGAGTGAATTCCCTCTTCAGCACCACCACCCCTGGACAGCACCCAACCCATTGGTGCTGCCATCTGAAGGGGTCCTGCCCCCTTTGCCTTTCCACCATTAAAAACAATCCCAGATAGCCAGTCGGGATATCCCTATAACAACCCTTTCCATGTTTAAAAAAATAATCCCAGCTAGGCAGTTGGGATATCCCTTGATGCTGGACCACCACGGATATTCAAGGAATGGGCCGGGGGGGGGGGGGGGGGGAGTGGTTAGGGGGTATCCTGACTGCCTTGCCAGGATTGATATTTTTTAAATGTGGAAGGGGCAAATGCAAAGTGATTTTAGAAGGCATATACACATGCCTGTCTTCAGAACCATGATTCCCACGGTTTTTGAGATGTTTTGACATGGATGTCCCAGATCGCACCCAGATGCCCTTTCTAAAATGTGCTTTCACCATATTTGCATGTTTTATTTCCCTGACCCAAACATGTCTGCAAGAACACTTCTTTTTAATGTAGCTAACGTATACCGATTGTGGAAGCTTATGCATATCATCAACAGGTCAGAGAAGATCAGTTTTCCAATAGGCCAATATATCCATGCAAATCACTATTTAACTGAAGGGGGCAGTTACTAAAGTGTGTTATGGGAATAACATATGATAATTGCAATTATTAGGAGGTAAAGGCAAAAATGTACATTATTTTACCATAGCTGGGGTTATTTTTCCTGGCTGGGAATATTGGACTGCTAACATAAGGCTCCATACTCCAGACTGCAATCTTAAGGGGCCTGGGATGCAAAACAAAAAAAATCTGCAATACAGGGTTCCTTTCCTCCCAGCACCAGAAAACAATCAGGGCCCCTTCCCCAAAAATACTCCTTTCCCCATATATACTGTAGCCCACCCAAGCCACAGAGTCCTCCTTAAGATCCCCACACACCCAGACCTTGATTCAACACCCCCTTGTCCTCTGAAGGCCTTTCATGGTCTACCTTTACTATCCCTGGTAGTCTAGTGGGACTCTGACAGAAGCGATGCCCACTCACTCCCATCCAGGCTGGCAGAGGGTTCAAAATGGTGCCAGCGACTTTGCTGTGTATCCTGAGGAGAATGGAGAGGCAGTCTCTGATCTACAGTGGGAGCTGGGTTGAGTGGACCCATCAGAGAATGTGGGAGCCACTGGAGGTTTACAGCATATTGGTTAAGTCTTTCATTTCAAAATGAAGTTTGCTCTTTCAGGGGTGGTTTACCTCCCTTAAGGTGTGGGTTGATCCCTCTTTTCCCCAAGAATTAGTTAATTCTTGGGGAAAAGAATGGATGGAGGCCTGTGCCTGTGCCTCTCCATCCAGTGAGGCACAGGCCTCACTGAGCCCTCTGCTGCCCCCGTCAAAACCATTCTCAGGCCCTCTGGCTATGCTCAGACACTGGGGGAGATGGTGGGGCATGATGGTTTTTCACCAGAGTTTGCGCTGTTTCTGCATAAGGTGTTCTGCATGCACCAGTGGGAGGGAAGCAGGAGACTCCGCAGGGCCGAATCAGAACAAAGAGGACGACGGAGTGCAAGGAGGGTGAGCAGGGTCCTACTAAGCGGGCTTGACCCTTGGAAGGGTGTCAGAGCCAGTCCCTACTGTCAGAAGGACCAGATGGCATTATCAGCAGGTGTTATCAGCAGCTCACGTAGTGGGAGTTGACAACGTGATAGCGGACTACCTCAGTCGAGTGCAGGTGGACCACAGAGTTGGACTTGGAAGGTGAAGAGCTGGAAGAAGGCGAGATCCCAGAATAGGAAGAACAGTCCAGGATTGTTCAGGTGTTCTGACGGGACGAATTGCCGGCGCTCATCATGGAATCTTTGAAGGCTCTTATCATGCCTTCTGCCCTGCCTGCGGAGGATGAGGCATTGGAAGATCTGCTGCTCCAGGCAGTCCGGAAAACACAGAAGATATTTCCACTACATAGGGTTGTTCGGTAGATGATTCAAGAGGAGTGGAATATGCCGGAGGCCGGTGAGCCATCTTCGCCCTCCGAGGAGAGCGATGTTACCGTATTGGGATCTCAATCTGGTTCTGACAGCACTGTCAGTGGAGCCCTTTGAGTCACTGAGTTGAGCTTCCCTGAAGGATTTGATGCTGAAGACGGTATTCTTAGTAGCAATACAAACATTGTGGAACCTGTGTCTTTTGGGGAAACTGCTAGGTACTTATGACCTAGATTGGCCACTGTTGGAAACAGGATACTGGGCTTGATGGACCTTGGTCTGACCCAGTATGGCATATCTTATATTCTTATATTCTTATAATAGCGGTTCATGTATAAGCTAATTTTAACCAATAACCAGTGAACTTTGCCATTTCATGTATCCAAAGATTAATTGAATTGAATTTATTTCGCTTTCATATGCCGTCATCTACTGTTCTATAGGGCTCCCAATTTAAACAACTATAAACAAAGAAACACAAACCAACATCACTGTCATTGCCATATTTTGTACTACCAGCAAATCGTGAGCTGCATTTTCTTGTTACTCCAGGTACAGTATAACATATTATAGTAATCCAACAAGGAGATCACATAATCCTGTATTATTACCCTAAACAGCTGTTGATTGTAGAAAGGCCTTAGATTATTCACCTTTCAGTTTCAAAAAAACTGTTATGAACCATAACAAAAAAACTTTTCTTTTGCTGTGTTCTTGTGCCATAAATTATGTGAAATCATGTCTTACTATTCTGTCAGAGCCATTTACCAAAACTAATCCAAATTCTGGTTATCAAATTAGTGAAGAACATGGTAAAAGAAAAGTCTTTGGAGTAAGCCTTTACAGCAAGAGTCAATAGATTCACAAGGCAAAGCAATCCAGGAAAGGTTTTGCACAGAATTCCAGACCAGACAACTTTGGGCCAATCAGCAAACAGGAACAAAGATTACCAGCCATACAAGACACAGGCTGGCTAGAATCAGTCCCCATGGGGGCCTGATATATCTTTGTGCAAGATTCCTGTCTTGTAACTCAATGGTTACTGGTTTAAGGCCATCCTGCCTGTGGCAATGCGGGGATTTAGGGGGGGGGGGGGGGGGACCAAACAGAATTCTGAATTTTTTAATAACATGTTCAGATTGATATTTCTTATGTTGTTTCAAACGAATGCACATCCCTATTTATTAATGTATATTTGAAGCCTTGGATTAATAATATAATCTATTTTTGGTCTTTCCAACCCAATGGAATGTTGAAAAGAAATCTATCCATTAACAGTATACATACATTTATTATATGATCTATATCATGATCTATATCCCTCCATAGAGATTGTTGTTCACTTATAAACTCTTGTATAAAAGTATACAAACAAATTTCTAAAGATGTTTTGCATATCCCCACCCACTCCAAGTTAACTATAACTCACGCCAAGTTGTTTTATGTTGTAGTCTATTTAGCCTGTTTATCATGCTAAAATGTTAATTTTGTTACTGTAACCAATTTTTCTTGTTAATTATGTCAATTCTGTTTTATGTAACTGTTACCAGTTTTGAGTTCCTTGTAAACTGCCTTGATTCACGAATGGCGGTAAATAAGCACTAATAAATAAATATGTAAAATTAAAAAATATATATATACATATATATATATATATATTAAAAAGATTTAAGAGGTCACGTGATGCGGGCAGGGTAGTGGTCGCATCCTGAGTGCGCTCCGTACCCCTTAGCCCAGGCCGGCGATATAGAACTGTGCAATCCCGCGGCAAATAGACGAGAGGGTGCCTAGAGTGTGTCGGTGTGCCTGCAGTATCATATAGTGCGGCTTCTGCCGACGAACGGCATGGCGGCAGTACCCAAAATGACTAGGAGAGACCGGGAGCGGGTGGCCGGCACGAGCAAGATGGCGGAGTCAGTCCCAGCGCCAAGCTCGCCCAGATCCCCTGCCTCGCTGGATGAGATGTCGGCGGCTGTAGCCGCGGCCCTGTCGCCACAATTTGAAGCGTTACATGAGAAGATGGACGGGCTGCGGGCCTCTGTCGATACCTTAGGGAATAGACTTCGTGAGGCTGAAGACCGTCTGGGGCAGGCGGAAGACAAAGTGGAGGTGTTGGAGACGGAGGTGGCTGGCCTAAAAAAACAACTCGGCTTGCAAGAGGCTAAGCTGGATGACCTGGAGAACCGGTCACGGCGAAACAACCTACGGTTTATGGGTATCCCAGAGACCGTCTTGGACAAGGACCTACGGGGCTATTTGGAGGCACTCGTCATGCAAATCTTAGATGGTGTTGAGCTTGGAGACCAGTTACGAATTGAAAGAGCGCATTGTGTCGGCAACAAGCAGACACGGGACACCCGTCCTCGAATCGTGCTAGCAAAGTTCTTATATTTCCCACAAAAAGAAAAGATCCTAAGAGCGGCTCGACAGAAGGGGGAAGTTACATATAACAACTCCAAAATCCGCGTTGCACAGGACTATTCTGCCGTGCTGAGTCGGAAATGCCGAGAGTATGCCCCCCTATGCGAAAAACTTATAGGTGCTGGGATCCGATTCTCTGTACAATACCCTGCTAAATTATATGTGATGAATGAAGGAGCTCATCATGTCTTTACAACGGCGGCAGAGGCAGAAGGCTATGTGACTCAACTTACTGCCAGGGGGCATGCAGCCTCGACGTCGCCGCATTGACATTTAATGGTGCTGATCATTTGGTGATGGCCCGGCTCCCTTTTTGGGAGCGAAGAATGTGGCAGCATGGTGTAAGGAAGGATACAGTACCTGCCAGACCATTATAATGTGAACTATGGCCTTGTTACATTGTGTTGTTTGAACTCCCTCTCCAGCTACAAACTTGCCTGGTTACGATCCTGCTACATTGTTTCAGATTTTGTCGGTCTAATTAGAAATATTTCTTACTGACTGTGTCTTAAACCTTGCCTTGCCCTTGTTCCTTTCTTTTCCTCTGTCGGGTCTTATTTTAAGCATTGTTCTGCCTAGGAGCTGGAGGGCGTCAGTGGCATGGAGTTTTTCTTATTCTCTCTTTTTTATTACCTATACAGTATTAGTTCTGTCCCAGGAAAGCAGGTTTTGCGAGCAGGCTGGCCACCTGTATCCCCGCAGTTGATTACGGATGGGGGGAGTGCTTGTGCCTTGCTGGGATTTTAAATGAAGGGCAGGGCAGGGCGCGGTGCCATGTCGCGATGCCTTCTGGGTGAGCAAGCTTAGGAAGCGGTCCCCCCCCCCCTTGCTCTCTATGTGCCTTACAGGGAGAGCCAGACTACAGGGGCCTTGCAGGGGGCATGGAGAGGTAGGAGTGATTATGGTTTGACCTCACGCTCCCTGTGTTTTGGGGGAGGGGGGCTGGGGTTTGACCTCTGGTGGTCTGGCATCCTTTAAATCCTCTGCGGGGTCGGAGCAATATGGCTGCCAGAGGATAGCGCAGCAGATTGCACACCCAGAAGGCAATCTTATCATCATTACTTGCACCGGAATGTTTATTGGGTGAGCCGGTTGCACTTGTCACTAATGGCCTTAACGATATCTGGTTTGTTTCTGACTGCTGCTAAGATGTTGATTGGTTACTTGTGTATTGTTATTTGCCTTGTGCTATTTCAGAGACTGCAACAGGACCCGTTCCCTGCCAAGGCCTATGTTTTAGTTTTCAGGTCTGGCAATGCGTGGGGCTTGATTCCAGGTTGTTTATGTGCCCTTCCACGGGGGGGTCCTGGGCCCTATGGGAGTTGGGTTGCCTGGGTAACTAGGGAACGCCGTATATGATAGCGGTAAACTGGGAGGCTGTAGAGTCTGATCCCGGGATTAACAATTTGTCTTCTAGTGGGTGATAGGGGACGGCCGCACTCAGAGGGGCCTCAGTTGGGCTTCTCTAGAGTGGGAAGGTGGCGAGGACCCAAGGGTTAGAGGAGTAGACCGGGGGGGGGGGGGGGGGAGATGGGGTTGGGTAAAGAATATGGGGGGGGGGTGGTTGGGGAGGGAAGTGGGAGTAGGTCGGGAAGGGGAGGGGGAGATGGGGGGATTAGAGGGAGAGAGGGGCCACGAGTGAGGTGGGACCACGGGACCATACGGGTTGGGACAGTTGAGACTCTGGGAGTGACTAGGGGTGGACCCCAGGCTGGGGGGGTTCATTCAGGAAACGTTGGCACAATGGTTTACTTGCGGTGGAATACTCTGCCTTAAGCTGAAGATCGTCTCTTGGAATGTGTGTGGGGTAGGCAACCCTGTTAAACAATACAAGGTGTTGCAGGCTTTGGCCAGGCTGCAGTGCAATATTGCTTTTTTGCAAGAAACTCACCAGACTGCTGAAGAGCATGCGAAATTGCAGAGGGCTTGGGTAGGGCAAAGTTGGGGCGCCCCAGCGCTCGGGAAAAAAGGTGGAGTGGTCCTAATGATTCATAAAAGGGTGCGCTTTGAACTCGAGCAGCAATATGCAGATCCTAAGGGTAGATACATCTTGTTGTATGGTAACTTGGAGGGAGGCAAGTGGTGCTGGGTAACCTGTATGCCCCAAACGTCTTGGATAAATCCTTGTATGCCTGTTTGGCCTCAAGGATTGAACAACTGCCGGATGCCCCTCTGATTCTGGCTGGAGATTGCAATGGGGTGTTGGACATCGATTTGGATACATCTGGAGGCGGGCGGGAGGGTTGGCGGGTCCCGGCTACCAGGGCGCTTCAGGACCTACGATGCTGATTGGGGTTGGTGGATCTGTGGCGTCTACTCCATCCTCTGGAACGGGATTTCACTCACCAATCGCAAGCCCATGATTCAAGTGCACGGATTGATTATGTCTTGATTTCGGAGCGGTTGTTTTCACAGGTCGGGGAAGCGGAGATTGGCCCAATTGTGATATCGGACCATGCGCCAGTTTGGGTGGAATTGCAGTGGGGGGAGGCCCTGCTCCCTCGCAGTGACTTTGGCAGTTCCCCCTGGGGCTGTACGCAGATGCTGAATTCCATAATTATCTGGAACAGCGATGGGGGGAATTTATGGACAACCATACGCAACATAAAGATGAGCCAGAGCTACTGTGGGAAATGGCAAAAGTGGTCCTGCGCGGAGACATTATTGCCTATGGGGCGCGGAAGCGAAAATTAATTGCGTCACGAATAGTTTAAATGGAAAGACAGGTCATAAAGGCCCGACGGCGGTGCGCGGGGAATCCCACAGCGGTCAATAAACGATTGCTTTGGGAGTTGCAGTCGTCCCTTAATGAGCTGCTTCATCAGAGAGCGAAGAAATCTTTGATGTATTATAGGTACCAACTCCACCATTTTGGGAACAAGCCGGGGGAAACCTTTGGCGCGGTGCCTACGGGGCAGTAGAGGGACCCGCTCCATAGTGGCGCTGCGTGATGATCAGGGCCAACTGCATAAAAACAGCCAGGCGATTGCCCAAGTGTTTCGTACTTTCTTTTGGAAGCTATATCAGGGAAGCACAGGGTCCATGACATTAATGGAAAGCTACCTTCAGGGGTTGCGGCTACCTCAGTTGACCGCAGCACAGCGCTCGGTGCTGGGTGCACCGGTAACAGAAGAGGAAGTCCATAAAGTTATCCTGGGGGCTAGCTGTTACAAATCCCCAGGTCTGGACGGTTTTGGGGCGGAGTTTTACAAGTTGCTATTTGGCCGGGTTGCCCCTGTTCTGACCGCGGTGTACCACCAGAGGGTGGAGCAGGGGAGGTTCGGTTGGGGAATGAACCACGCGTTTATTACTTTAATACCTAAGCCCGGTAAAGACCCTACGCAGGCGGCCTCCTATCGGCCTATCTCCTTATTGAATTTCGATTTGAAAGTGCTAGCGAAGGTCCTGGCTGACCGCTTGGCTGCCATCCTGGGGGGCTTGTTACATGAGTCGCAGGTGGGTTTTGTGCAAGGGCGGCATGCTGTGCGGAATCTGAGAAAGATATTAGCCTCTATGGAATGGGTGCGTGCGCGAGAGGTGCAATCATTATTGATCAGCTTCGACGCGGAGAAGGCGTTTGACCGGGTCAATTGGGACTACATGAAGTTTCTTTTGCCTCGGTACGGGCTGGGTGACCCATTTATTAGGATGGTGGAGTTACTGTATGCAAATCCTACAGCCAGTATTTTGTGTAATGGGGTGCTGTCAGATTCTTTTAGCCTCGAAAGGGGCACTCGTCAGGGCTGCCCGCTCTCCCCGCTATTGTTTGTGCTGACATTGGATCCGTTGTTGCGGAGTATAGCGGACTCTAAAGATATTCGGGGCGTTCATATTGGGTCCTGTGGTTTTAAAGTAGCCACTTTCGCGGATGACATTCTAGTCCATTTGTGCGACCCTCAACAATCGTTGCCGTGTTTACTGGCCAAATTTTCTCGTTATGGTGACTTCGCGGGGTTGCAGATTAATCGAGACAAATCGGAAGCCTTGGACATTGGGGGTCGGCTCCAGGGGTATTGGGGAGGGAGCTTCCCGTTGAGATGGGCCGGTGCCTCTTTTATCTATTTGGGGATCGAGCTCACTAAAGATACAATGGCGCTGTATAAGCGGAACTTTGAGCGTATCTGGTCTAGGGTTCGCTCACAGCTCCAGGCCTGGGCCCCTCTCCCCCTGTCCTTACTGGGCAGGGCGGCAGTTTTGGGGATGGTGATACTGCCACGGATCCTCTACTGGCTACAAACTTTGCCGGTGTGGCTGCTACGTCGTGACCTTCTGCGTATTGAACGGGAATTTCGTGGGTTTCTCTGGAGGGGAGCCAGAGCGCGTATACCGATGAGCCATTTGAGGGGGGGATGGAGATCTGGGGGAATCAGTGTGCCCGATCTCTGGGCCTACGCCTTGGCCTGCCAGGCTAGACACCTGGGGGACTGGTTTGGTAATACTGAGGTGTATACTCCGAGGGAGCTTGAGGAGGCCCTGGCAGCACCGCATTCGTTGCTGGCGGTTTTACACCTACCGCATGAGGCTTTGCCGGGTCGTGTAGTGAATAGTGTGCTGATACAGGCGGCGCGGCGTACCTGGCAGAGGCTAAGTTGTGGGGGAGTTCACCGGAGATTTCGAGTTGGTTGCCGTTGCAGGGTAATGCCCAGTTCCCCCCGGGATCGGACTCGGCCCCCTTCGGTCAATGGGCGAAGATCGGGAGACGGTTATTGGGGCATGTAGTTGACTTGGACGGGCGGTGTAAATCTTTGGCAGCGTTGTGTCGGGAATATGATTTGTGCCCTAAAGCTTCTTTGTTTGTGTACCTGCAGCTATCTCACTATGTGGGTTCAATCACGGGACGAGAATTGAGGAGCGACCATTCCGCACGGATCTTAGAATTCTTTGCCCTTGAGGCGGGGACCGCACTCACTATCACATACTTTAAAAAAGCATTGGAACCCTATGGGACGCCGGTAGACTACTCAGCAGAAGAGGCTTCCTGGGCGCGGGAATTGGGTTGTGAGGTGGCCCTGGGCTCTATTTGTGCTGCGCTGAGCCGGGTAGCCCGGCTGGCGGAAGGAGCTAGATGGCGGGAAATTCAATTTAAAAGTATTGTACGAGCCCATTTTTCCCCAAGGCGAGCACTGCGTAGTCGCCTCACTGACTATGGGGGATGCCCGAAATGTGCTCGTCCGTTAGCAGATTTGGGCCACATATGGTGGGACTGTCCGTACATCCGCCGCTACTGGTTTAGGATAGCAAATTTTTTAAGCAGCTTATTGCAACAGCAGGTCTGCTGGACAGGGCGGCTCGTAGCATTGGATCAGTTGGGACCACTCCACCCAAGGGGCAGATGGCAGAAACTGTTGATACGAAAAGCATGTCTGGTGGGGAAGAGTCCTGTGCTGCGGCGGTGGCTGGAGCCCGCGGCCCCCTCCTTTTGGGAGTGGTGCAATGGGTTCCATCAGTTTATGCTTTTGGAGCGGAGGAGTGCACAGAGACACCCCCGGAGCTGGGCCTCCTTTCTCATGGTATGGACACCATATATTCAAGTGCTGGGTCCTAAAGTTCGTAGTGAAATCTTGTGCTTGGGTTAGGCGCTGAGGGGGGTTCTCAGACGACTGTGGAGAGAAGACCCGACAGGTCCCTTAGGTCCTTTAGGTCCCGGGAGGGAGGAGTGGGTGGGGGGGGGGAGGGGGGAAGGGAGGGCTTAGGTAGGAAGTTGATAATTTGTTTTGCACCGTTGTAAAACCCCAGGGTGGTGGACAAGACACAGCCCTGCCCGGGGTATGTCGGTACTTGTTTTATGACTGTATATTGGAAAAGTGAAAGCAATTTTTGTTGTTCTGTACCGTATTATGTGCTTTCAATAAAAACTTTTTTGGAAAATAAAGATTTAAAAAATTATATATATATATATATATATATACTGTATATCCCCAAAAAATGTTTGTCTGAGGGCAAAGTCACTCTCCACAAATTTACCCAAATAGAACCAAATTTAGCATGAAGGATAAAACACTGAAAAGATATGTGGGGTTAATTTTATGAATATTATTTTGCATGTAAAGCCTGTTTAACATGTGAAAAAGGCTTTTATAAAATGTTGAGTATGTTCATGGAAAATGCTTGTCTACATTTAAGTAATCTGTATGTAGGATGTGGTTTGGGTAGAGTGAAGGTGGAGTTACGTTGTACATGTACATTTCATAAAATACACATGTATATCCATAGAGTACACACACAGATTTACACATTTTTTGGAGCAGGTGTAAATTTATGTATCAGCATTTGAATGCTGTTGGGGCTGGATCTTAGAGCTTACTTTATAAAGGCACACAGGGGCCTTTATTACCTTTATCAAATAGATTTAAAATAGGCACCTTTTCGGACTTCTCAGTATATGTGTCTCTCTCATAGCACTCCCCCCCTCCCAGCCATCACTCAGTGTGTGTGTGTGTATCTCTCATAGCCCCCCCAGCCATCACCCAGTGTCTCTCTCTCTCTCTCATAGCTCCCCCCCTCCCAGTCATCACCCAGAATGTGTGTCTCTCTCATAGCCTCTGCCGTAGACATCACCCCATGTCTCTCTCTCTCTCTCTCTCTCATTGCCTGCCCCCCCCATCACCATTCCAGTCACATTGCTGCACCAAAAGGCTGGGTTTCTTGCTCACTGCGATCAGCTCTCTACAAGGAGCTTGAGCCACGTGGTACAGAAAGTATGGCTAATCTCACGGTTTCAAATCTTGTGAGACTTAAAACGGTGAGATCAACCTAAACCTCCTCCACTGTGTGACTCAAGATCCTTGCAGAGGGCCAATTACAGTGGTGTGAAGCAGCACCACAGCATAAAAGAAACTTTCAATGCCTTGAAATCCCGGGTGCCATGGTACAATTTGTAGGCTCCATGTTGACCTGGTACCTGGGATTTATCGAGCGCTGGCCTATACATATAGTTATATGTGGATATTTAATGGTGCTCACTACACATTAGGCAGGCCCAGCTTCTGCCCGCCCCCCACCCCAGGGCAGCCCATGTCCTACCCTCCCGCCCCCAGCATCCATCACCTCACCTGGGAGAGGGGCAAAACAGTGACCTCTACACAGCGCTGTACCTATCCCTGTGTGAGCAGTGCAGCCGCACAGGGCACAAAGATATAGGGTCACATTTGGGGCTGCTGGCCTTAGCTCCCCCTCATGCTGCCTACCCTTGCCCAGACACTGTCACTTTTAGTGTTGCCTTGGTGGTGACGGTGGCAGTGGCAGCAACAAAATCCAATTTAAAAAACAAATCAAGGGTCTTTCTGACTCCGCGCTTGCATGTTGGTCTGATCCCTCTCTCCTTTGATGTATGCTCGCGTTAGAGAAGGGAGGGACTAGACCAGCCATTCAAGCACGGAGTTGCAAAGACCTGCATTTGAATGGCTGGTCTAGTCCCTCCCTCCTTTGACACAAGCATACGTCAGAGGAGGGAGGGAGGGATCAGATCTGCATGCAAGCACAGAGTTGGAAAGACCCGTGGTTTTTTTTCAATTGGATGTTGCTGCTGCCACTGCCACAGCAGTGCAGGGCACAGCCAGCTGGATATGGGGGGGTAAGATGGGAAAATGCATGGGGCAAATGACAAACCTGTGATTGGTGGGGGGGGGGGGGGTCAGATGTGCAAGTCACACAGGGCACATTTGTGGCTTGGTACAGCCCTGCCCCTACATCATTCTTGAAAGCAGCAACAGAGCAAACTGCTTCAGCACCACTGTGGGCCTAGAAGCACCCAAACACAAACATTCATGATATGCCACTTCTGCCCTCTCTGATTCAAACTCCCTGTCGGAGGAGGCAGAAGCGGCATGCCATAAGTGAGCACATGTGCACAGGTGCTTCAAGGCCTCACCATGGCGGTTTTGAAGCAGCTCGCTCTGTAGCTGCTTTTAAGAATAGAAGAGGGGTTGTGGTACTGCCCACCAGGGTCTGCCTCCCTAGGTGGCCACTTAGTCCAACTAGGGGTATGTTTACAAAGGCACGCTAATGTTACTGGCGTTAAGTGCAGTGGTAACATTAGCAACATCATATAAGGAAGTGGGCATACCGGCGTTAAGGTAGCAATGGCTGTTTAACGCGTGGTAAAGGGCACCTTGGCCAGTTATCACACGTTAACGGGACATTGCACGTTAAAGCTGAAAACAAGGCACGCTAAGGCTGACAAGGTGCCTTATAAGGTGCCGTAGATTAAGGCACCCTATAAGGCACCTTATAAGGTGCCTTATCGGGTGCTGTATAAGGTGCCCTAAGGATATTAAGGTGACCCAAGATATGGTGCCCTAAGGGCAGTAAGGTGCCCCAAGTTGACAAACATGAAATGTGAGGCCAAAAAACAGATGTAACCCTAACACTGTACAGAGCACCAAGGAAAGGCAATGGACAAGTGATGGAAGGAAGGAGAGGTGGGAG
The DNA here is from genome assembly GCA_033557465.1 of Ichthyophis bannanicus. Taxonomy (NCBI): domain Eukaryota; kingdom Metazoa; phylum Chordata; class Amphibia; order Gymnophiona; family Ichthyophiidae; genus Ichthyophis; species Ichthyophis bannanicus. The sequence goes on from CM066031.1 coordinate 1,582,948,417, forward strand.
TTGATGGACCTGCCAAATCTGCGTGCAGCTGATGTTGCAGCCGGTAAAATGGACAAACATATCGGAGGCAGCTGTACCCATGCACAGGGTGTTGGCAATGTAAAGTGCTACAATGACAGTGGGTGGAAGAGGATGGGAATACGTGTCCTCCAGTGGAGGTAGAGGTGGCAAGATATTTGCAATGATAGGAGGACAGAGGAGTAGTAGTGCCAGGCAGAGCAGACACAGGAGAGGGAAGCATGAAGAGCCGCAATGCAGAAAAGGGTACCAGTGCAGGACATGGGGTAGCAGCCTGCACATGAAGACAGGATGCTACACGGCTGACAGATGCAGATAGACGGACAGAAGGATGGCTGGCAACTGTGATAAGGGTATTATGTGCTGGCAGCACAGATCTGCAGAGATATGACTGTTACAGGAATGACAAGTAGTTGTGTAGGACAGGCATAAAAAAAGAGAACAAAGAGGTATTGAAACCATGACCTCTACCTAGGAAGTCATTGTATTAACCAGTGGGCTATAACTCTATGGCTTTTTGTCACAGCAGTGGCTGGCTACAGAAAGACTGCAGGTCACCGCACAAATGGTCTGCTGTGTTTACCAGGATAGGGTAAACCCACCAGTTCCCATGATGCAATGCACATGCAGAACAATAGTCTACATCTGATCACCAGATGGGGTATGCACCTCTCCAGCACCTCAGCTTGGTAGGAGGAACTGATCGTGTGTGATACTGGCACAGAGTAGCTACAGACCATGCCATTGTGCATGTTCTGTGCTGACCCTGAGGGTCAGGTGGGGCGCCCAGCACCAGGTCTGCAGTACCCGGGTTGGTTGAGATAGGCTTTGCTGTGGGTCCCCATTATTGCCAGTGTGTGACAGATATTCCATGCAGACACACCTAGGATAGTCCTGTGTCCATCTGTATTCCCCAGTTATGTCTAGCCCTTGTGGACCATGATGCACCCAGAATAGTGCATAGCCTGTGTGGTTGCCATAGTCACTTGTTACAAGAGCAGAGGGGGGAGTCTGGCTCACATGCGGATTATGTAGCGCCACCTACCAAACCGCCCTCTCTGGGTCAAGGTGGTGGATAGGATCTGCCCCCAACAGACCCACACCCTACATATTTGCAATAGAGGTAGTAGAGGGATATGATGAAGGGTTGTGGGACCAGCAACCCCAGTCCTGCTGGCGAAAGGGTGCTGTCCAGGGCAGTAGGCCTGGATAAGCTCAGCTGACCCCCCCACCATGATCTGACATTCACCAGCAGAGAGCACAGTCAGTCTAAATCTGCTGCACCCTGCAAGGTGTTCCAGCCATGCACATGTTAACTACAGACAGTCCGCTAGCCAGTCCATAGTGTATGCTTCCAGAAAAACTATGTGCACCCAGAAGTGGGATGTAAGCACAAACACCAAGCAGGTATCTCAGCGACTAGGCCCCAAAACAGGGAACACACAGATATCACTTGAGAGAAACATTGCATAGCACTATGTGGGAACCTAGACATGCCATGGTCACTGAACATAAGAACATAAGATATGCCATACTGGGTCAGACCAAGGTCCATCAAGCCCAGTATCCTGTTTCCAACAGTGGCCAATCTAGGTCATACGTACCTAGCAGTTTCCCCAAAAGACACAGGTTCCACAATGCTTGTACTGGGTCAAGCATTGATATCCTGGGTCCCTTCTTAATAATGCTTAATGGACCTTTCCTCCAGGAACTTGTACAAACCTTTTTTAAACCCAGCTACACTAACAGCCTTTACTACATCCTCCGGTAACAAATTCAAGAGTTTGATTACACGTTGAGTGAAGGTGAAATTAGTCTTACCTGCTAATTGTGGTTCCTGGAGTGGACCCAGTCTAGTCCCGAAACCTCTGGGTTCCTCATCTCATCTAGCAGCTTGGAGACTGAGAAACTCCTCCTTTTTGTGTCCTCACTGGTATATCCTCCTGGGATCCGCCTCGTGTCACCAGTTACCTATTGAAAAAGCAGACTCACCGGAGCAACAAGTAAGAATTAAGAACAAGTATAAACTAATGTTAACTAGCCCCCCAAAAGAGACATGAATCTGTGACTTCAAATCCAATCAGGCTACACCCCCATGTAAAGGGAAGGAAAGTGTACCCCCTAACTCGCAACATTACGCTGCCAAGAAAAAAAACACCTAGACATCAAGGTCCTGCAATGACTCTCAGGACTTACCTGTGAATTAGCTCTCCCGCTTCAGGCTGTGCAGAAGAAAAAGGGGGGGGGGGGGGGATACGGGACTAGACTGGGTCCACTCCAGAAACCACAATTAACAGGTAAGACTAATTTCACCTTCCTGATCATGTCCCCAGTCTAGTCCCGAAACCTCTGGGTCAGCACCAGAGCAGTGACAACAAAGACCTCAATCATGGGGGAGAATCTGAAGAACAGCCTGAAGCACCGCCGCTCCAAAACAGGCCTCCTCCGCCCTTTGTACGTCTAACCGATAGTGCTTCACAAAGGGATTCAGAGATGACCAGGTTGCCGCTTTACAAATGTCACCTGGAGACACCAACCTGTGCTCCGCCCAAGAGGCGGCTTGTGCCCTAGTGGAATGGGCTCGCAACCCTTCCGGTACCGGCTTTCCCTTCAAAACATACGCTGAGGCAACAGCTTCTTTAATCCACCTAGCAATAGACGCCTTCGAAGCTACCTCTCCCTTTCTCGGACCTGCGAAAAGAACAAACAGAATGTCCGATCTCCGAAATGGCTCCATCCGCCTGAGATACTTCTTCAAGGCCCTGCCGACATCCAACCGATGCAGCCTCCTAGACGCTGATCCTGGGACCCCGCTCGAGAACACCGGCAAGGAAACGTCCTGCCCCATATGAAACAGCGAGACTACCTTCGGCAGAAAAGCCGGCACCGTCCGCAAAACTACCTTGGACTCAAAAAAGGAGAGATAGGGCTCTCTACAGGACAACGCTTGCAGTTCTGAAATCCTTCTCGCTGAACAGATCGCCACCAGAAAAACCACCTTCAGTGTGAGATCCTTCAGGGTTGCCCGAGCCAATGGCTCAAACGGGTCGCGCTCCAGCGCGTCCAACACGAACGGTAGATGCCACTTAGGGATGATCTGCCTAGACGGAGGATGCATAAGGGAAACCGCCCTTAAAAAACGCTGACTGCCAATGGACTGACCCGCTACTCTGCCCCTGTAACAAGACACCGCGGCCACCTGCACCCGCAGAGACACGGCCGCCAAACCCTTGTCGAAACCGTCCTGCAAAAACCCCAACACCTGGGGAATGGTAGCCTTCAACGCCGTGCACCTTCTTTCCCTGCACCAGGCCTCAAAAACTCTCCATATGCGAACATATGCAAACGAGGTTGACTGTCGTCTGGCCTGCAGCAAGGTAGAAATGACCGCCGACGAATAACCCCGGGCCATCAAACGCGCCTTCTCAAGGGTCAAGCCGTAAGTGAGAACTGATCCACTTGGGGCATGAACAGGGGCCCCTGAGACAACAGATCCGCTCTTGGCGGGAGCCGCCACGGTCTGTCCACCAGTAACCTCATGAGGTCCCCATACCAGGGCCTGCGCAGCCAATCTGGGGCTATCAGGATTACCTGACCCCTGAACTTCTCTATCCGTTGAACCACTCTGCCGATTAACACCCACGGAGGAAACACGTAGAGCAGCTGCCCCACTGGCCAGTCTTGAATTAGCGCATCCAGGCCCTCCGACATTCTTTCGCGACGCCTGCTGAAAAAACGATTTGCCTTCGCCGAGTCAAAAGTCGCTATGAGGTCCATAACAGGCTCGCCCCACCTGCGAACAATCATCTGGAATACTTCGGGATGCAAGACCCACTCCCCGGGATCCACCCTTATCCGGCTGAGGAAGTCGGCCTGTACATTGTCCACTCCCCGCCACGTGTGCCACCGAGAGGTCCACCAGATTCACTTCTGCCCAGCTGCACAATGCCTCTGCTTCCGCCTCCAGCAGTATGCTGCTGGTTCCTCCTTGTTTGTTGATATAGGCGACCGCCGTCGCGTTGTCGGAAAACACTCGCACTGCCTTTCCTCCGAGGACCGTACGGAACTCCCGCAATGCCAGGGCCACTGCCCGCAGTTCCAACCTGATGATCGGCCACAACTTCTCCTGAGCATTCCACTGCCCCTGTGTGAACTGGCCCTGGCAGTGGGCTCCCCAGCCTAGCAGGGAGGCATCTGTCGTCAATGGCACCCAGGCCGGGGACTCCAGGGATTTGCCGCACTCCAGCGATTCGGGGCGTAACCACCACAGGAGGGCCTGCCATACCTCCTCTGGACAGAGTAATCTCTGGGACAGCGAGTCCTGCTGATGCGAACATCGGCGAATTAGCGCTCCCTGCAAGGGTCTCATGTGCGCCCTCGCCCACGGCACCGTCTCTATGGTCGCCGCCATGGTACCCAGGAGCTGCAGATAATGCCACGCCGTGGGTGCCCTGTACGTCAGAAACTGCCTGACCGAACGCCGCAGCGCCAGCGCCCGCTGACTCGTGAGAAAAACCTTCCCCACACTGGTATCGAATCGCACCCCCAGGTATTCCAGGTTCTGCGAGGGTACTAATTGACTCTTGGAAAAATTGACTATCCACCCGAGGCTTTCCAGAAAGGCCACCACTCGGGCCGTGGCCGTCACGCTCTCTGCTTGCGACTTTGCCCTGATCAGCCAATCGTCTAGATAGGGATGCACCAGGATACCCTCTTTGCGCAAGGCCACCGCCACCACCACCATGACTTTGGTGAAGACCCGCGGGGCTGTCGCCAGACCAAAAGGTAACGCGCGGAACTGAAAATGTCCGAACGGAACCGCGGACCTGAGGAACCTGTGATGATCCGGACGAATCGGAATGTGAAGATATGCCTCCGACAAATCCAGGGAAGGAACTCCCCTTTCTGAACTGCTACCGTGACTGACCGCAGCGTTTCCATGTGAAAATGGGACACCCGAAGACAGTGATTCACTCCCTTGAGATCTAAGATCGGGCGAGCCCCGCCGTCCTTTTTCGGAACAACGAAGTAGATGGAGTACCGACCGCCACCGCATTGGTCTGGTGGGACCCGGACTATCACTCTGAGGTCCAATAGCCTTTTAACTGTCACCTGCAAGGCCTTGCGTTTGGAGGCTGACCTTCCGGGGGACAGCACGAAAGACTCTCTCACTGGACACAGGAACTCCAACGGGTAGCCCTCTCGGATAACTTCCAAATCCCATTGATCTGACGTGATTTGGGCCCAGGCAGAATAAAACTCCTGCAGACGCCTCCCTACAGGAACTAAGGGCGACTGGGCCCCCCTTATCTCATTGGGTCTTTTTGGAAGAGAAGGAGGCCGAGGAAGAAGCCCCAAAACCCCTTCCCGCTCCGCGAAACCCCCAGAAACCCTGAGTCCGGCTGTGAAAACGTCCCCGTGGAAAAGAATTGAACCTCTGTGCCCGAAACCGGCGTGAGTCCCGCTGCTGACCTCTGCCCGCCGGGATTACCCGCCCCGGCTTAGGCTTGTCCTCAGGCAATCGGCCACCCTTGGATTCCCCTAAATCCTTAACCAGCTTCTCTAGATCCTCTCCAAACAAAAGTCGTCCTTTAAAGGGAAGCTTACTCAGTCGAGCCTTGGAGGAGGTATCTGCCGCCCAATTGCGCAGCCACAAGTAACGCCGCGCAGCTACGGCCGACACCATGCTCTTGGACAGCCCACACATCAAGTCATAATGAATATCCGCCAAGTAGGCCGCTCCCGACTCTAACCTGGCTGCTTCATCTGACAAGTCACTCACCTGTCCAGTGTGCACTCGCTGAGACCAGCGCAGACAGGCCCTGGCTACCCAAGCCCCGCAAATGGACGCCTGGAGCGACAGAGCATTCACATCAAACACCTGCCTTAAGAGCACATCCAACTTTCTATCTTGAGAGTCTTTCAGGGCCGCACTGCCTTCCACAGGAATCGTAGTCTTCTTAGTAACTGCAGAGACGGCGGCGTCCACTTTGGGAGATTTAAACACTTCCTTGTCTTGCTCCGACAAAGGATACAGGCAACCCATAACCCGCGAGCCTTTTAGCGGAGCCTCTGGGATATTCCACTCTTCCTGGATCATCTCGCAAAACACTCTGTGGACTGGGAAAACACTCTGACTCTTTCGGAACACCTGCAACAAGGGATCCTCCAGTGTCTCATCCTCTGTTGTCCCCTGGACGGGGATATTGAGCACTTTCAACGCCTCCGCGATGAGCGCTGGTAATTCTTCCTGTCTGAAGACCCTGACCACCCTGGCCTGGTCCTCTCTTTCGTCAATCTCACCTTCCTCTAGTTCTTCTTCTCCCCAATCCATGCTAAGGCCCTCTTCGTCCAACCCCGGGCCCTCTGAAGCCAATGAATGCTCTCCTAGGTCCCCCTCAGTACGAGACCTCTTTGCCCCACGTGGGAGGCCCTCAAGTGGACAGTGGGAGGTGGATCTCTTTACTGCGCCCCCTCCTGTAGGACCTGTCAGTTGCTGAGCACTACCTAACACTGATTGCCACAGCAAGGAAATAAAATCCTGTGAAAAAATGGAGGCTAGCTGTTTAGACCAAACCATTGAAGGAGAGGAGGGATCCGTGGCGGATGAGGGCCCTGCCACCGGGTCCTCCTGCTCCCCCATGGGAGACTGTAAGACCGAGGCCCCTGCATGGCCCCCCAGGTCTCCTCTTTGCCCTGCTCTGAAGCAGAAGCGTCCCTCATGCAAGCCTTGCAGACCCCTGCCTCCATGGACTTCTTGGCCCCACACACAACACAGAGTGGTTTGGAGGGCACTGCCACAGGACATAGTCCTCCCCGTCAGACTGCCGAGTTAGGAATTATGAAATAAAATGCCCCTAGGCACGGGGAGCGGCCCTGTCCAGAACCGCAAGCCGGTCTGAAAATCCAACGCTCTTTAACTATACCTTTATAACAAAAAAACACCAATTCATTGCCCCGAAAGCACAGCGCGCCGAGAAATATCACCCCGGAGGGACTCTGCCACCCCCCCCCCCCCCGAAGCTTCTCCCGCCCGCTTGCACGGTGTCCCGCTTCGCTGCCAGCGCCGGACGCACGTGGCCAGGCCGAAAACTGCTTTTGCGCCAAATTTGCGCCGCGGCCTTGGAACGCTGCAGCAGGCCTCCTTACCTTCTTCGGCGGCAGAATGAACAAGTCTGTGCTGGGAGGCTTACCTCGCCTGCCGCCCAACTCTGGACCACGATACTGCGCCGGGAGAGGCTGACTGAATGGCCCCCAGGGGACAGGCTTGGAGTCGCTGTGCGAGCGATGTGAGTCGGCCAGACGCGCTTACAGGCAAGACTTCTGCTTGGCGCTAGCTAGACCCTGGGGCAACGCTCCTTTGGGAGTCCAAAAAACAGACCCCCTCTCTCCCTCTGGAAGGGCTCAGGTCCCCCTCCTGAAGCTAAAACCCCGAAGGGAAATGAGGAGAAGCGTGGGAGAGGAGCCCCTGACAAAGTATAGACTTGACAAAATTTAAAGGCACAGACACCTTGATTCAAAGTCAGTCTTTTTTTTTTTTTTAATCACTTAAGACAAAACCCCTTTTTAACTAACTAACACTATCCCTAATTGTTTCTCCAGTGAGCCGGGCCACCGGGCTCACCATCCATCCAGTTGTTTGGAGACTGAGGTAACTGGCGACACGAGGCGGATCCCAGGAGGATATACCAGTGAGGTCACAAAAAGGAGGAGTTTCTCAGTCTCCAAGCTGCTAGATGAGATGGGGAACCCAGAGGTTTCGGGACTAGACTGGGGACACGATCAGGAAGAAATATTTTCTTTTATTAGTTTTAAATAGTTTACCCTGTAGCTTCATTGCATGTTCCCTAGTCTTTCTATATTCTGATAACGTAAACAATCGATCTACGTTTACCCGTTCCACTCTGTTCATTAATTTATAGACTTCTATCATATCTCCCCTCAGCCGTCTCTTTTCCAGGTTAAAGAGCCCTAACCTTTTTAGCCTTTCTTCATAGGAGTATCCTTCCATCCCCTTTACCATTTTGGTGGTTCTTCTCTGAACCTTTTCTAATAACGCTATATCCTTTTTAAGATACGGCGACCAGAATTGCACACAGTATTCAAGGTGCGGTCTCACCATGGAACAATATAGAGGCATTATAATATCTTTTGTTTTATTTTCCATTCCTTTCCTTATGATACCTAGCATTCTATTTGCTCTCTTGGCTGCTGCTGCACACTGGGCCGAGGGTTTTAACATGCTATCCACTGCTCAGTCAGAGTGAGAGTGACCTCCCAGCATGACATGCTGTGGCCACCCTGTCCATGCAGGTGGTGGTCGGGCACTACAGTGTCCCAGCCATTGCCCCACACCCTGTGCAGATGCATCCTGCTCAGTCCACCCTGTCCGGGTCATACCCACAATACCTTGCTCCTCATTATGCACATTGGTAGGCTAATGCTGGAAACAGTGTAAGCCAGGGGTGTCCAACCCTGTCCTGGAGGGCCACAATCCTGGCAGGTTTTTGGGATAACCTTAATGAATATGCATTAGATATATTTGCATTAGAGATATCTGATGACTTCCGCACCATCTTCTAAGCACTAGTTACACCGCATTTCGAATATGCTAACATAATACTGCACGGCCTCCCCAAGACTACCCTAAACCCTCTACAGTTAGCCATGAATGCAGCAGCCCGGGTCCTGTGCGGAGCCTCAAGGAGTGACCACATTACCCACATTCTAAAAGAACTCCATTGGCTTCCAATAAGCTGTAGAATCTTATATAAGGCCCTCCTCATTACCTTCAAGGCCTTCAACAAAATATCACCTTCTTCAATTTCTGACTTTCTTACTCATACCACGAACAACAGATCCAGGAGATCACTAGCCGCAAATATGCTACTAACACCAAGTGAATCTACAAAGCTTAACCATTCAACCATCAATAGGGGATTTGTTAACTATGCTCCCAGGTGCTGGAACAGACTCCCTCCCAGCATTAGAGAAATCAGGGACCTTATGCAGTTTAGAAAGGCCCTCAAACATCACCTGTTTCTCATGCACTTCACACAGCCCGATATACCCTCCCTTCACCCTCCCACATCCCCCCTCATCCTACAATCGCAAACCTGTGCTATCTGATAACATAGACATGCTAATCTCAAACTCTACGCAAATTCGACAGTTGTCACCTATAGCGAATTGAACACCAGCAAGTATATTGTTTAAAATGCAAATAGTTTCCCCCATTTACTTCCATGTTAAAGCCCTGTTATTTGTAAACGTTGGCCAGATTTGACTGACCAAGTGTTATTTTGTTTCAATGTAAACCGCACTGATGACAAAGAGCGCAGTATATAAGAACTGTTAAATAAATAAATAAAATATCCTGCCAACCTGATTGGTTTGTGACCCTCCAGGACTGGATTTGGAGACCCCTGCCTTACACCTCTGTCATTTAAGATTGTGAGTGGGCAAGGTACAGATGTCCTAGACATCAAAAGGGTAGATAGAATTTGTCACATTCCTCCTCGCTTCACACCACCACCAAAATGTTAACTTTTTGGTGGTGGTGAGAAGCGAGGAGGAATGTGGTCTCCAAATTCTGTCCTGGAGGGCCACAAACCAGTCAGGTTGGCAGGATATCTCTAATGCATGCATATCTCATGCATCTTCATTAGGGCTATTGCAAAAACCTGCCAGGCTTGTGGCCCTCCAGGACAGGGTTGGATACTCCTGCTCTAGGGAGTACACATGTTTATGCTGTATGTCAGAGCTACTCAAATCCAGTCCTGGAGGTCTGCAAACCAGTCAGTTTTTTGGAATATCCTTAATGAAGATGCATGAGATATCCTGCCAACCTGACTGGTTTGTGGCCCTCCAGGGCTGGATTTGGAGACCCCTGTCTTACACCTCTGTCATTTAAGATTGTGAGTGAGCAAGGTGCAGATGTCCAAGACATCAAAAAGGGTAGATAGAATGTGTCACATTCCTCCTCGCTTCTCACCACCACCAAAAGGTTATCTATTAGATATCTCATGCATATTCATTAGGGATATCCCAAAAACCTGACTGGTTTGCAGACCTCTAGGACTGGATTTGAGTAGCTCTGCTGTATGTGTTATGTAGGATAGAATGTAGGGACATGGTTTGCAGGAGCCACAACTGGGACCTGAACCTGTGACCTTCTGCCCCAGGACACACTGGCTGTGTGTACTGTACCATACTGTTGCCACAGAGGCAGGTCAGTCCCTGGGAATACCATGACTGTTCATCAGACAGACCTTGTTGCACTGCATGCCACCTGAACAGGGCTTGGCCTTGGTCTGCTGTGGGCAGATGCCACTGCCCCCTCCACCACCATCACCCCTCCCCCACCATGCTGACATGCCCATATACTGGTGGTGCACAGTCCCAGGCCATCCAGTATGCAGGTAGGTGGCTGCCTAGGGTCTGGGGTCTGGGGTAGGGGTGCCTACATAGACATCCACACTTCCCCCAGGCACTGCCTGCCAATATTATGTGCCTGCCATTCCGAGGGGAGACAGCTCGGGGGTGTCAGGTTGGTGATGTAGCAAATATTGTCTAGGGTGGACCTGGTAAATGTAGGTAGATTGTGTTATGCCAGCAGACTGTGGACAGGCTAGAGCATGCAACTCCGGTATGGTGTACCCGGTTTGGCCTACTGGGTGTAGATATGTTTCAGACAACGTGTAGTCAGACCCTGCAATGCCTTCCTATGGGCTGCAGCAGAGGGTGTTCATTTAGCTGGGTTTCCGACCTGTTTGGGACGCATCCTGGGGAAGGTCTGTAGACCATTGTTGTAGTGGTCCCCAGATGTGCACTGATTGCCCTATTATAGGCATTGTGGTACCTGTGTGACCTTTGGGCTACCTGCTGGGTACCGTCTCCTGGATTGGACACTGTGGGACACAGACTACTGGGCATGTTTGCCCTTGGTCAGATGCTGTCCTGCTGATTTCCAGTTTCTATCTTCCTATGTGCCACCTAGGCGATGGCCTAGTCCACCCTGTGCCCCAGCTGCCCCCACTGCATGTCCCGCCTGCAGCCCCCTATGCCCCATTTGCACCATCACCATAGTGGCCTTTCATACTTGGGCACTATACTGTTGCTTCAAATGGAGCACTACTATCACTTTTCTTGGGCTCCCTGCCTATGCTGTACATTGCTGACACTGAAATGGTTTCTCGCCCCTGCAAATGTGCATCTAACGACAGGTTTTCACTCACGATAATGTTCGGCCCTTCAGTTCCCCGCGTTAGTGTAGCAGGAGCCTCTCCTCACCCACTTTCCGCCTATTGACCCCTTCTTTCCGCCCTCTCTCCACCCTCTGCGGGACTTACCGCGGCTGGAGATGTTAACGCACGGTAACATTGCATCTGGTAACGTTAATGCGCGTTAACGTAGCCGCTGCTACATTACCGCGGTTTGGTAAACATACCCCTTGGTGAGCAGGCCAACCCTGGCACCACTGAATATGTACAACTCTCTGTATAGTGGGCTATTCCTAAATGTCTCCTTTAAATATTGATTGGGTAGCTGTTCCTGGGGGTTGGGGGGGTGTTAATGGGCAAGGCAGGATCAGTGAGGATTTTTTAAAATAAATAAATATATAGGCACTGATTTTTATTGGGATTTAAAACATGAAGATACTTCTGCCTTTAACAGTATACAATAGTGCATATGTGTCTTCCCTACCTAGACACCTGTTACAAAACTGATATCATTAAAGAGTAAATGGTAGGTGGTTTTTTTTTAAATTACACCTTTTATTGTGATCTATGCCACCTTCCAACTTTACCCCCAGGTTTAGATTTCAATCACTGGAGCAACTGCGTGGACTAGTCAACTGGAATCTTGCTTCTTAGCTTAATTTCCCTACTGAACTGACAGAAAATTTACTGATAGGATGGGAAAGCAATGGGGCTAGGGAAAAAGAAAAAAAGAACTGTTCAACTTTCAGATTTCATACGAAAATCACATACAAATCAGCTTAAGTGTTGTCTTTCTGACGTTTTCTATTTGATGCAGAGTTACATCTGTGCTATGTTCAACTAAAAGAGATAGGCAGACTTGGGGGTATGTTTACTAAACAGCTCTAACATCGCAGCAGCGACGTTATCGCATGATAATGGCGCATTACCGTGCGATAACATCACGTATCGCACGATAACGTCTCCGGCGGCGTTAAGGTGCACAGAGGGTGGAGTAAGGCTCCCCGGAGGGCGGAGATAAGGGGTCAATGGGCGGAGAGTGGGCGGGGAGAGGCTCCAGGCATACTAACGCTGTGAAATCAGAGTCTGAAAATTAACACCAGGGAAAACCTTGTGTTAGAGGCACATTTGCAGGAGAGAGAAACCATTTCAGTCAGCAATGTACAGCAAAGGCAGGGAGACCCAGATAAGTGATAGTAGTGATACATGTGCAGTAACAAAACATGAAAAAAACAGAGAGATAATGACCAGAACCAAAATCGAAATACAAAACATCGAGCTGGCCAACAGAAACAACAATGATAAATGGTAATCAACACTACCCATAAAGAATAAAAAGGAAGATGTCACTTTTGGAAGGGTCAGTTCCGATTCCCCCTACAAAGTGAATGTTCCAACATTGATAGTGTTGATAAGGGTTTACTGTGGTGTATATTGGGCAGCTTGCTTATGTGGCTTTCACATGTGCAGCAACAGCAGAGTGGCCACGTAGGAAAGGGCACTATGGTGATGGTGTAAATGGGGTACAGGGGGCTGCAGGCGGCACATGCAGTGAGCCAGCTGGGGCACAGTGTGGACTAGGCAGATGTCTACCTGGCACATAGGAATGCAGAAACTGGAAAGCAGCAAGACAGCAACTGACCAGGGTCCAACATGGCCATGAGTGTGCGTCCCACAGTGTCCCAGGGGACAGTACCCAGCAGGCACAGAACATTGGCAGGCGGTGCCAGGGGGAAGTGCTGATGTCCATGTCAGCACCCCTACCCCAGATCCCACACCATAGGCAGCCGCCTAGCAGCACACTGGATGTCATGGGACTGTGCACCACCGGCATAATGGCATGTCAGTATGGTGGTGGAGGGGTGCCGGTGGCAGAGGGGGAAGTGGCAGCTGCCCACAGCAGAGCAAGGCCAAGCCCTGTATAGTGGGTGGCGTGCAGTGCAACAGATAAGGTTTGTCTGAGGAACAGTCATGGGATCCCCAGGGAACGACCTGCCTCTCTGGCAACAGTTTGGTGCAGTACACACAGCCAGTATGCACAAAGGCAGAAGGTCACAAGTTCAAGTCCCAGCTGGTGCTCCTGCAGACCATGTCCCAATATTTTACCCTACAGAGCACATACATGTCCACTTCAAAGAGCAGAGGTTCCCAACTCCAGTCCTGGAGGGCCAAACACCATTCAGGTTGTCAGGATGTCCCTAATAAATATGCATGAGATGCATTTACATGCATTGCCCCCATTGTATGCAAATGTATCCATGCATATTCATTAGGGACAGCCAGGAAACCGGAATCGTGTCTGGCCCACCAGGACCGGAGTCTGGACCCTCTGCCCCAGAGCATCGGCCAACAGAGGCACAAACACCCACACCCATGGCCTCCACTACCTAAAGCCTCATGGAGAGTCAGGCTGTTGGGCCCTGCGCGGAGCAGCAGCAGCAGCTACCACTACTTGCACCTGTACACCTTAGCAATGCCGTCAGAACCATGGAAACACATTCCATATATCTATCAAAAGGTTGCTATGCTTAATGTGAGATCACAAATCCTAACTTAAACAAATTTGTTAAAAGAGATTCATCATAGCAACCTTTCTGATATATGTGGAGTGTGCTTCCATATGTGTTTACGACACTGTTTACCACTCCGGAGAGTGACCCTAACAGTATTGCATTCCTTTGCACTGCCTGCACTGTGCCCAGGACTGGTGTGGCGGCCAGGGCTGGCAGCCACCTCTATCATTGCACAATGCAGAAATAGGTGTTGGAGTGTGTTATGTCTATCCAGTGTTTTGTGGCTGCCTACACCTTTCTGAACCCACAATGCTTGCACAATTTCAAGCATTAGCCTGCCAATGTGCATAATAAGGGGCAAGGTATTTATTTTATTTTTTATTTACATTCTCTTATATACCGTGCTATTCTGTATCAGTGTGGTTTACATCGAACAAACTGAAATTACATTGAACAGGGCATTATAACTTGGAGATAACTATTTTACAGGGAACATGGGCTATGGAGGAGCACCTGTGGGACTAGAAACCCCAGTCCTTCCAGCCCAAGATTGCTGTCCTCTAGTGGGATTTGAACCCCTGACCTTCCGGCCTGAAGTACCTTGCCCCAACCACTAGGCCACTCCTCCACTCCATACCAAGGTATTGTGGGTATGGCCCAGACAGGGCGGTCTGGGCAGGATGCATCTGCACAGGGCATAGGGAAATGGCTGGGATATTGTAGTGTGTGTCCACCACCTGCAAGGATAAAGTGGCCACAGCATGTCATTTATTTATTTATTTATTTATTTAGTATACATTTGTATACCGCTACTTCCAGCGATCAGCAGCGGTTTTTGATTACAGATTGGAAATTGTCAAATCATGACAGGAAATTTTTGAGGTATAAACACATTGATTAGACAGGAAAGCACAGCACACAGAGAACTATTTTACAGGGAACATGGGCTATGGAGGGTTAAGTGGCTTGCCCAAGACCACAAGGAGCACCTGTGGGACTAGAAACCCCAGTCCTTCCGGCCCAAGGTTGCTGTCCTCTAGTGGGATTTGAACCCCCGACCTTCCGGCCTGAAGTACCTTGACCCAACCACTAGGCTACTCCTCCACTCCATGCTGGGAGGTAACTCTCACTCTGACTGAGCAGTGACCATGGCATGTCTAGGTTCCCACATAGTGCTATACAGTGCTTTTGTAAGTGATATTTGTGGGTTTCCATTTCCAGGGCCCAATCACTAATAAACCTGCTTGGTGTTTGTGCCAGATCCCATGTCTGGGTGCACATTGTTCCTCTCAGAACAAGCACTATGTATTTGCTAGCAGACTGTCTGCAGTTAGCATGTGTATGGCTGCAACACCTTGCAGGGTGCAGCAGGTGCCCTCTGCTGGTGAATGTCAGATCATAGTGGGGGGCAGCTGAACTGACCAGGTACACTAACTGTCTGCCAGTGGCCCTGTTCCATGTGTAGATCTGCCTCAGCTGTCCGTTTGCCAGTAGGATTGGGGTTACTGGTCCCACAGTCCATCATCATGTACCTCCACTGTCCCTATTGCAAACAGTGATAGTGTTTGTCTGTTGTTGGCAGATCATGTTCCCTACCCTCACCCAGAGAGGGCAGTTTGCTACATACATCTTCATCATTTGAGTCTACACACACCCCTGCTCCAAAAACAGGTGTCCATGGCAACCTCACTTGATAGACATTATGTTGTGTGCATCATGATTCACAAGGGCTACACATTACTGGCAAATAGAAATGGACATAGAAAAATCCTAAGCCTGTCTGCAAAGAATACCTCCCACACTAGCAGTGCTGGTGACCTGCAGCAAAGCCGGGTACTGTGGACCTGGTGCTGGCCACACCACTTTACCCTCAGGGTGATCACAGAACACGCACAATGGCCTGGTCAGTAGGTACTCTGTGCCAGTAACACGCACGGTCAGTCCCCCTTTCCCAGCTGACGTGCTGTAGAGGTGCAAACCCCAGCTGGTGAGCAGATGTAGACTGCTGTTTTGCAGGTGAATTGCATCATGGGCAGGGCCGGATTTACGTATACGCCATGTACGCCATGGCGTAGGGCCCCCAGCTGGGAAGGGCCCACAAAAAAGGAACAAGTTAGGCTTTTTTTTTAAAATAAAATTTAAAAAAAAACCTGCTGGCTGCCGCCGCGGGGCCCCCTCTGCTGCCGCGGCAGCATGGACTGACCCGCGGGGGCCCCCTCTGCGAGCTCGATCCCTCCGTGCCTCCCTCCCTCCCTCCGTGCAGGCTGTGAGAGACGCGAAGGCAGACTGTCTCCTTCGCGTCTCTGTTAAGCCCGCAGGGGCTGATGGGACATTTCCCATCAGCCCCTGCGGGCTTAACAGAGACGCGAGGGAGACAGTCTTCCTTCGCGCCTCTCACAGCCTGCACAGAGGGAGGCACGGAGGGATCGAGCTTGCAGAGGGGGCCCCCGCAGGTCAGTCCATGCTGCCGCGGCAGCAGAGGGGGCCCCGCGGCGGCAGCCAGCAGGTTTTTTTTTAAAATCAAATTATACTTTAGGCCGGTGGAGGGGGAGGGGGAGGGTAGGACTGGTAATGGGCTATTGGGGTGGCTGGGACTGGAAATGGGTTGGGGGATTAAGGCTGGAGGTGGGCTGATGAGGTTAGGACTGGTAATGGGCTGTGGGCTGTTGGGGGGGTTAGAACTGGTAATGGGCTTTGGGGGGGGTTAAGACTGGTAATGGGCTGTGGGCTGATGGGGCTGTCTGGTAATGGGCTATGGGGGGGCTAGGACTGGAAATGGGCTGGGGGGGTTAAGACTGGAGGTGGGCTGATGGGGTTAGGACTGATAATGGGCTGTTGGGGGGGTTTAGAACTGGTAATGGGCTTTGGGGGGTTAAGACTGGTAATGGGCTGTGGGCTGATGGGGGCTGTCTGGTAATGGGCTATGGGGGGGCTAGGACTGGAAATGGGCTGGGGGGTTAAGACTGGAGGTGGGCTGATGGGGTTAGGACTGGTAATGGGCTGTGGGCTGATGGGGGGGGTTAAGACTGGCAATGGGCTATGGGGGGCTGACTGGAAATGGGTTGATGGGGTTAGGACTGGAAGTGGGCTGATGGGGGGGTTAGGACTGGCAATGGGCTATGGGGGCTGACTGGAAATGGGTTGATGGGGTTAGGACTGGAAGTGGGCTGATGGGGGGGGGGGGGTTAGGACTGGCAATGGGCTATGGGGGGCTAACTGGAAATGGGTTGATGGGGTTAGGACTGGAAGTGGGCTGATGGGGGGTTAGGACTGGTAATGGGTTATAGGGGGGGCTTAAACTGAAAATGGGGTGATGGGGGGTTAGGACTGTAAGTGGGTTGATGGGGGGCTAGGACTGGTATTGGGTTGGGGGGTTGCTAGGACTGGAAATGGGCTGATGGGTGGCTAGGACTGGAAATGGGCTGATGCAGGGACTAGAAGGGAATGGATGCTGGGTGAGGCTGGAACTAGAAGGGAGCTGATGTTGGGGGAGGATTAGAATGGGATGGGGCTGGAAGAGTAAAATGGAAAAGGGAAAAATATTTTGTGTGGGAGGGATAAAAATCTACAATTGGCCGGGTATTGGGAGAGTAAGTGGGGATTGAGGATGGAGGGGTAAAATTTGAGTGGATAAAATAGGAATGAGGAAAGAGCAAAAGGAGAAAGATTAGTATGTTAAAGCAGATGTAGAGAGAGAATGGAAAAAAACTAGAAGAGAGAAGAAAGGACAAATGGACAGCAGACGATGGAGAGTTAGCAGAAGACACGAAGAAACCAGAAGAAAGTGGCTGGAGCAATTGCAGCTGAAAAAAATGCACAAAAGGTAGAAAAATATCTCTTTATTTTTAATTTATTAATTGGAATATGTCAGCTCTGGTAAATGTGCATCATTAACGTCTGCGCTTTGTTTAGTACAAGAGCAAATTAATGTATAGTTTTATTTCTACAGTGTTGTACATTCCAAGTTTGGCTTTTGGGATTCCCAGTTTAATTATTGTCTTCCTGTTTCTAAAATGTGATTACTTGTTTGGTGATGGTCTATGTTCTGCATATGTAACTGAGCTGAGGTGTTCTGTTTATATAATTCCTATTTGACATTGCCACTTGTTCTCTTTCCCCAGTAGGTCATGTATTGTTGTTCTCTGAAATGTATTGGTTTAATATTTGCAGTGTTGCCTTTTGATTGGTAGAGTATGGTGCTTTGTGAGTCCTGGTAGTGCTGTTAGGATACGGCGGGTTTGCTATGGGTTCTAAATGGGCAGTGTTTGTAGTAGTTCCTAATGTGTCTGGCAGTTGGCACTGGATTATAGTAATGTAGAAATCTTTTAGTCTTTCTTTATCCATACACTCATTAAGAGGCACGTTTACTAAAAGTTAGTATATGGTAACATTATGCAAATATTTATGCAAATGAGGCCCCTTATGCAAATGAGGCCCACACCCCCCTTGGGCCGCCCCTGCTGGGGGCCCACAATTTTTGTTGGCGTAGGGCCTCACTCAAGGTAAATCCGGCCCTGATCATGGGTACTCTTGGTGCCATCCTATCCTGGTAGCCACACCAGACAGTGGGTCTGGTGACTTGCACTTGTTCAGTAGGTAGCCATAGCTTAGTTCAAACCAATGTTGATGTAGCACAATGGTTAAGACAATAAGCTCAGTGGGAGCGGTCATAGGTTCAATCTCCCAGTGGGCCTCTTGATTTATTTATCTAGACGGATATAATATACCGCATTATCAATACATCAAAGCATTTTATCACATGAAAATAATTTTTAAAAGTGTGGTCAGTCGCATGCAGTGGGTATGTTGAAAAAGTGGTGTGGGATGCAGGTTGCTAGATTTGCTGGTGAGCTATATACAAATTGTGTCCTTTAGTGAATTAGCGAATATGACAATTAGCGAATATGACACACCAGCATGTATATAGTTTATTTTATTTCAACTCGTTTGGACTTATGTTATTCTGAAAATTCCCATGTTCCCCAAGTTCTATTCCCCGTTTTAATGTAAACCCAATCAGTCTTCGCTGATCTGAGTATTCTTTGTTATTTGTAAACTGCGCTGATAAAAATAGTGCGGTATATAAGAGCTGTTAAATAAATAAATAAAAATAAATTTAGTAAAACTGGCTACGGCCATATATGCCTGTAACAGTCAGACATAGAACTGAAATCAGTGTTTACACCCAAAAGCACCCTCAACTCAGTTGCCCAACCTAAGGTGACCTGTAAAGTGCCTTAGCTGTGGCCTTACACTATCCCGGTAAGCACAGCAGAAAGTATGTGCAGATGACCTGGTGTTGCTGTGTAGCCAACAATTGCTATGTTAAAAGGCATAGCACACTGGTTAATACAATGCCTTCTTAGCCAGTGGTGATGGGTTTGATACCCCAGAGCTCCAACACCAAGATAAGTGCCTAAGACAGGTGCATATTGTGGCAAGAATAGTCAGACACATCTCTGCAATGTGGAGCTACAGCACAAAACATTTTCACCATAGCCGTGTACCCCAAGGTGCCTCAGAGCATGGTGTGTTAGAAAGTGCGTCGTAAGGTGCCCTATGAAGCAGCCTGGCCAAACGGCAGAAAGCCTGCTATGCTGCGTATCTTAGTAGTGCCACCGTTGGTTGCTGTGTACTGGGTGTGGCACTGGCACATGCCTAGCATGTGTTGATGTGCGTGCATGTGTCATCAAGCCATGCACATCTGAGGGAGGAGTGGCCTAGTGGTTAGGACAAGGTACTTCAGGCCGGAGGGCCGGGGTTTCAAGTCCCACCTGGGGACAGCAATCTCAGGCCGGAGGGACTGGGATTTCTAGTCCTATAGGTACTCCTTGTGGTCTTTGGCAAGCCACTTAACCCTCCATTGCCCATGTTCCCTGTAAGTATTAGCGTATGTGTGTCATATCCCCTCATGTTAAATGTATCTCCCAATTGACCGCTTTGACCCGGTGAAAAGCGGGATATAAATACAGCTAAATAAATAAATAAAATGGAGAGGCATTCTCAGAAGCCAGCTTTTATGAGGCATGATCTGCGTGACCTTGCAGGACTGATGTGCGACAGGCAGATGCGCTTATTCCCTGGCTCCTCCAAAAGGCAGGACCTCGGCCACGTCAGAAGGGAGTGGGTGCGCCTGACGAGGCAGTTTAATCATCTTGCAGACTACCCACGTGAGGTAAGTGTATGGGGACAGGTCACAAAATGCAAGGTGTGCAACACAATATCCAGCAATCAACACACATCATGCATGTAATACATCGGAAAGATGTATTACAACTATTAGATAAACTGAAGAGTAGCAAATCACCTGGGCAGGATGGTATACAGTACATCCAAGGGTGTTGAAAGAACTGAAATATGAGATTGCAGACCTGCTATTAGTAATCTGTGAACTTTCATTAAAATCATCTGTAATACCTGAAGAATGGAGGATCGCCAATGTAATGCCAATTTTTAAAAAGGGTTCCAGGGGTGATCCGGGAAACTACAGACCGGTGAGCCTGACGTCAGTACCGGGAAAAATGGTAGAAACCATCTTAAAGAACAAAATTACTCAGTATGTAGATAGTCATGGCCTAATGGGAGACAGCCAACATGGCTTTAGACAAGGAAGATCTTGTCTTACTAATCTGTTGTTTTTTGAAGGTGTGAATAAACAGGTGGACAAAGGTGAGTCTGTTGATATATTTTTATTTTATTTTTATTTACATTCTCTTATATACCGCGCTATTCTGCATCAGTGCAGTTTACATTGAACAAACTGAAATTACATTGAACAGGGCATTATAACTTGGAGATAACTATTTTACAGGGAACATGGGCTATGGAGGGTTAAGTGGCTTGCCCAAGAGCACAAGCAGTACCTGTGGGACTAGAAACCCCAGTCCTTCCGGCCCAAGGTTGCTGTCCTCTAGTGGGATTTGAACCCCTGACCTTCCGGCCTGAAGTACCTTGCCCCAACCACTAGGCCACTCCTCCACTCCTCCACTCCATAGTGTATCTGGACTTTCAGAAAGCCTTTGACAAGGTCCCTCATCAAAGACTTTTGGCAAAACTAGAGTCATGGGATAGGAGGCAGTGTACTATTGTGGATCAGGAACCGGTTAAAAGATAGAAAGCAGAGGGTAGGGCTAAATGGCCTATTTTTCCAATGGAGAAAGGTGAATAGTGGTGTACCCCAGGGATCTGTGCTGGGTCCGCTGCTTTTTGACATATACATAAATGACCTGGAAAAGGGAATAACGAGTGAGGTTATCAAATTTGCAGATGACACAAAACAGTTTAAAGTTGTTAAAACCCAAGAGGATTGTGGAAAATTGCAAGAGGATCTTGATAAATGGGAAGACTGGGCATCAAAATGTCAGATGAAATTTAATGTGGAGAAGTGCAAAGTTATGCACCTAGGGAAGAACAACCCAAACTATGGTTACACGATGCAAGGTTCCGCATTAGGAACCACCACCCAGGAAAAAAATGTAGGCGTCATTGTGGATAACATGTTAAAACCCTTGGCCCAGTGTGCAGCGGCGGCCAAGAGGGCAAATAGAATGCTAGGTATCATAAGGAAAGGAATGGAAAATAAAACAAAAGATATTATAATACCTCTATATCATTCCATGGTGAGAACGCACCTTGAATATTGTGTGCAATTCTGGTCGCCGTCTCTTAAAAAGGATATAGCGTTATTAGAAAAGGTTCAGAGGAGAGCCACCAAAATGGTAAAGGGGATGGAAGGATACTCCTATGAAGAAAGGCTAAAAAGGTTAGGGCTCTTTAACCTGGAAAAGAGATGGCTGAGGGGAGATATGATAGAAGTCTATAAATTAATGAACGGAGTGGAACGGGTAAACGTAGATCGATTGTTTACGTTATCAGAATATAGAAAAACTAGGGGACATGCAATGAAGCTACAGGGTAAACTATTTAAGACTAATAAAAGAAAATATTTTTTCACTCAACGTGTAATCAAACTCTGGAATTTATTACCGGAGGATGTAGTAAAGGCTGTTACTGTAGCTGGGTTTAAAAAAGGTTTGGACAAGTTCCTGGAGGAAAGGTCCATAAACCATTATTAAGAAGGGACCCAGGATATCAATGCTTGACCCAGTACAAGCATTGTGGAACCTGTGTCTTTTGGGAAAACTGCTAGGTACCTATGACCTAGATTGGCCACTGTTGCAAACAGGATACTGGGCTTGATGGACCTTGGTCTGACCCAGTATGGCATATCTTATGTTCTTATGTGCAACATGGTAGAGACATCAGTCTGTGGGCCAACCAGTGATGAATGTAGTTGCGTATGCTGCTGTGTGCAAGTATGCCCTATCCCCAGGAGGCTGTGGACCTAATCACAGAGGTCTAGTTGTCATCCTGCTGTTATGGTACCTGCTGCTGTTCATGTGTTTAAATCCACCCTACCCCCAGGAGGCCTAAGACCTGACTAAAGAGGTCTGTTCAACATCCTGCTGTTATGGTAGTTGATGCAGTTGCAGGTTCACACATCTGCCCTATCCCCAGGAGGTCCAGACCTGATTACAAAGATCTGCTCTAAATTTATTTATTTATTTATTTAAAACGAATTTCTATACCGCCTTTTCCTACAATCAAGGCGGTCTACACGGCAAACAATCAACCAAGTGCTATGTCTAGTGTGTGCATGCAGTGAGCATTGAGTGCGTGTGTGTGTATATGGTTGTTGATTCTTGGTGAGCTATTTACAGTGTTTGCTATTTACAATCTTATGTGCACCAGGACCTTATTCAGTATCATAATCGTGACGAGAGGGGAGGGTGGTTGATCTGGGGGATTGTCTGTTGCACAGTTTAAGTGATGTCACCGTAGTGCTCTAAGAAGAGGGTTGTTTTTAGCAGCTTCCTAAAGTCCTTAATGTCCGTTGTTGACCGTAATTCATCAGGGAGGGCATTCCAAATTGTTGGAGCCGCCTTTGATAAGGCTCGTTTTTCAATGTCCTTACATACCTTGGTGATGTCTCTTGGAGGGTTGACACGGTTGGATGTGCCTCTTCTCCTCGGTCTTGTGCTGCTTTCTGGTTGTATGAGTGGGCGTAGGCTGAAAGCTGATGATTGTTGTTTGATTTTGTATATGTGTATGACTGTCTTGTATTTGATGCAGGATCCGATTGGTAGCCAGTGTAGCTCTTTTAGAGTGGGTATGATGTGTGCATGTCTTGAGGTAGCAGATATTATGCATGCTGCTGTGTTTTGCGCCAATTGCAGTGGCCTTATTGTTTGTTTTGATAGTCCAAGATAGCTGCAGAAGTCTAGGATTGGGGTTATTAGTGCCTGACAGACTGTGCAGAAGTGATCCTGAGAGAGGAGGGGCTTTAGGTGTCGGACTAGTCTCATCCTGTGGTATGCATTTTTGGTGGTTCTGCTGATGTGGGACTGAAGGTTCAGTTCTTTGTCCAGTGTCACTCCGAGGTATTTCACTTTTGGTTGTATGGGTATGGTTGTGTTGTCTATCTTGTTGTTGCGAGGAGGGATGAAGTCAGAGTTTCATGTGATGATTAGTGCCTCAGTCTTGTTGTAGTTTATGGTCAGGTTGTTGTCTTGAAACCAGCTGTTCATGTGCCTGAGACATTCTGTTATCTTGGAGTAGTCTGGGTTGTCGAGGGTGATTGGTGTGTATATCATTATGTCGTCCGCATAGATTGTGTATTTTATCCCGTGTTCTTTTATGATGCTGCATATTGGCTGGATAAAGAGGTTAAATAATAGTGCTGATAGTGCGGATCCTTGAGGTACTCCTTGCATGACCTTTATGGGTTGGGATGTGTTGGGACCGATCTTGACCTGTATCTGTCTGTCTGTTAAGTAGGAGTGGAACCACTTCAGAGTGGCTCTGTTTAGTCCGATGTTTTGTAGTCTTGTTAGTAGGGTTCCGTGATCCACTGTGTCAAATGCTGATGATATGTAGATGAAGATCATGAGTATTCCGTTCTTGCTGTTGTCTATGATGTGTAGTATGTTGTTAAATAGGTATAACAGGAGTGTTTCAACTCCGTGGTTGGGTCGGAAGCCGTGTTGGTTGAGGTCCAGTTGTGCGTGGTTGTCGATGTGGTCTTGTAGCTGATGTTGTACCGCTTTCTCAATGATCTTAGCCAGTAGAGGGATGCTTGAGATAGGCCTGTAGGCTGCTGGGTTGTTCTTGTCGAGTGGTGATTTCTTCGGGATTGGTCTTATTGTGGCGAGTTTTAGCTGGTCTGGCATGACTCCTTGTGTTAGTGAAATGTTACATAGTAACATAGTAAATGCCGGCAGATAAAGACCAGTATGGTCCATCTAGTCTGCCCAGTGCTGTCTTATTACTTAGGTGCTGTCTTATTATCCTCTTTCTAAGCAGACTAATGAAGAGCACAAGAATGGTCACTGGTACTTAGATCATTTCTCTGTTGCATCACAGGTTCTCCACTGAGTGGAATGCTTTCCATCCAGCTTTTTCCTTGATACATTATAGAAACATAGAAACATAGAAAAATGTTCACCATGTTGTGTATGGTGTGGATGAAGTTTGACTTTGTTGCTTTAATCCATGTAACTGGCCATGAGTCTGTTGGAGCCGTGCTTGTATTGAGTGTGGTGATGATGTGTGAGGGCAGCTCTGTGGATGGGGTGCTGAATCTGTCCCAGGTTTTTCTTGAGGGGGTAATTGGTTTGGTGCTTGTGTCTGATTTTCGTTGTGATGTAGAATGGAATTTTTCTTGGATGTGGTCTACGAATGCTTGAGGGTCTATTTGCACTTCGTTCTCGGTTTTCTGATCTTTGGTAAGGGTTTTCACAATTTCGAAGAGCTCTCTCTGTTTGTTGTTTGATTTGAGTATGATGTTAGTGTGGTATTCTTTCTTTGTTTGGTTGATCAGTTTGTTGTATTCTTTTTGCTTTGTTACGTATAGTGCCTGAGTGTTGGGTGACTTGGTGTGTCTCCATCGCCGTTCTAACTTCCTGAGTTCCCTCTTCTTGTTCTGTATGACTTTTGAGTACCAGGGTGTGTGATGTGCTTTGGTGCGTCGAGGCTTCTTGGTCTGTATTCGTTGGCTTTGGCAGCTGTGTTGATGATGCTGTTCCATTTTCTGATTTGTTCGTCTAGATCCCCTGCTTCTGTGCTCAGGTGTGGTAGTGTGTCCTTTAAAAATTGGTCCTTGTCGAAGCTTTTAAATCTTCTTTGTGGTGTTGGGTTGTCCAGATTTTTGTCATGGTTACGCCCCTGTGGTGTAATCTCTATTCTGATTATGTGATGGTCTGACCACGGTACAGGGGTGACATTGGGTGTTGATATGTTACTGCTGTCCAGTAGAAAGTTAGGCGCGAATATGAGGTCTGTTGAAGATCCGTGTCTGTGCATTGGGGTATTGATCAGTTGGGTGTATTGTAAGGCTCCCATGGCTCACAGAAAAGCTTCTGCATCCTGTGTGTTGGTGGATTTTAGGTTGAAGTCGCCTAGTAGTACGAGTAGCAAGGGTTTGTGATTTGTGTTGATAGCACAGACCTCTTCTAGAGTTGAGGCTAGTTCATCTGGAGGCGTATTCGGGGCTCTGTAGGTGAGGCATAGGGTCATCCATTTGTTTTCCACAGTGATGGTGTTGCATTGATTTGTCTTTGAGGCATTTTGGGGCTTGAATCTTAGGCTGTTCGTTGCGATGATCAAGACCCCTCCTCCTCTCCGTTGTGTGCGTGGGCAGTTGAATGCAGAGTAGGTGGATGGTACTAATTGATTAAGTAGTACGTTATCGGTGGGGGTGAGCCAGGTTTCTGTGATGCACAGTATGTCGGGACTCTGATCATCTATGTCAGTGGTCACCAACCTCCAGAGGGCCGCGGGCCGCACAGCCGTCTCCCGGGAGCCTCGCGGGCCGCACCCCCCTTCTCCCCCACCTCCGCGAAAAAAAAAACAATGCTTATAACCTATACCTTGCTGGAGACTTCCGGTGACGTCAGTGGCCCTTATGGCGGCGAGGTAATTGGGCTCCGCCGTCAAAGCCTGATAAATGGTGCTAAAAAAACCCTAAAAGCAGTGAGGCGGCGAGTTGTGCTGGTGTGGGGAGCCGCGAGGAGGACCGAGAGGCCCTGGTGACAAAGCACTCGGCAGGAGGACCGGCAGCAGCGTGCTCAAAACCTCGAAGTGAGGTAAATCACGGGAGCCGAAGTGAAGAAATCGCCTGAAATGAAGAAGAGGCAGGAGTGAGGTGTGGAGCCAGCAAATCCGGCAGGCGGAGAGTGCAGCCGCGTGATCGCACGGGAGAGCAGGTGGGGCAGGGAAGCATCGGCCCAAAACCAGCGGAGAGAGCGTGTTAGGCCCATCAGCCGGCAAAGTGCAGCAGCAGTGGAGGGGAGAATAACCTATACCTTGCTGAACCGCCGCATCTTCTCAGCTCCCGCTAACAGCGGGAGAGCGGAACGAAGGCACCTCGCTGCTTTGCTCAGCTGATGACGAGACCAGGAAGGTAATAAATCCTTGGCGGGCCGCACCGGGGTAGAGCCTCGCGGGCCGCACGAAGGGACCTCGCGGGCCGCAGGTTGGTGACCACTGATCTATGTGGTCTGCTATTGTGTTAATTTTGTTTCATATAGATCTGGCGTTGACGAACTTTATTGTGATTGTAGCTGGGGTGTTTAGTGGTCTCTGTGCTCCATTTATGTTTGTATGCGTGTTGGTCTTGTTCCTGTTTTGCCTCTTGTTTTTGGGAGTCTTGTGTGTGTTCCAATGTGGATACTGGGTGTGTGTGTAGAGCAGTGCTGGATGTCATGGAGTGCTTGTTAGTAGGTTGTGGTTGGTTGTCTGAGGTGGTAGGAGTTGGGTGAGGAGGAGGCTGATGGGCAGGATCAGGGTTGGGTACATGTTTTCTTCGTTGGACTTTAGTGGATGGCTGCACTTACTTTGATCTGTTAGTGTTGCTTTTCGTTGTCTTGATGGCTGTGGTCCTCTGCTGCTGGTGGTTTTGTTGCACTGTTGGCTGTGTTGCTTCTGTGGCTGCTTTTGAGGGCCACGGGGTTATGAAGCTTGTGTAGCTGTCCGTTTAGCCTTTCGGCTTTGTGTACGTCGAGGCTGTCTATTATGTAATCGCTACTGTGGGATCGTGGTTGTTTCTTTGGAGGTCTCCGCCTAAGGGCCACGCCAAAGGGCCCTCTGGCTAGGCCCTCAGGAGCGAGCCCGCAAAGCGCGGGCGTGCTGGTTGGAGGTGGTTCTTTATGCCTGCTCAGCTGCACCTCCCACTGCCCTGATTGGGCAGGAGCCTCCGAGTGGGAGAATCGGCTGCCTCTCCCATTCGGACGCTCTACCCCCAATCGGGGGAGCTGATGGCTAAAGGCTGCTGCTGGCTTTCGTTGGAGTTGGCTCTTTATGCCGGCTCAGCTGCACCTCCCACTGCCCCGATTGGGCAGGAGCCTCCGAGCAGGAGAATTGGCTGCCTCTCCCGTTCGGGCGCTCTACCCCCGATCGGGGGAGCTGCCGGCCAAGGGCTGCTGCTGGCTTTCATTGGAGCTGGCTCTTTATGCCGGCTCAGCTGCACCTCCCACTGCCCCGATTGGGCAGGAGCCTCCGAGCGGGAGAATCGGCTGCCTCTCCCGTTCGGGCGCTCTACCCCCGATTGGGGGAGCTGCTGGACAAAGGCTGCTGACAAAGGCTGCTGGACAAAGGCTACTGATTACAGAGGTCTGTTATAAATCCTGTTGGTATGGTAGTTGCTGCTGTTGATGTGTTCAAATCTACCCTACCCCCAAGAGGCCTGAGACCTGCCTAAGAGGTCTGTTAGTCATCCTGGTGTTATGGTAGTTGCTGCTGTTGCAAGGTTCACACTTCTGCCCTATCCCCAGGAGGCCCAGAC
Organism: Ichthyophis bannanicus; assembly: GCA_033557465.1. Taxonomy (NCBI): domain Eukaryota; kingdom Metazoa; phylum Chordata; class Amphibia; order Gymnophiona; family Ichthyophiidae; genus Ichthyophis; species Ichthyophis bannanicus. The sequence continues at coordinate 1,582,976,010 of CM066031.1, forward strand.
CTGATTACAGAGGTCTGTTATAAATCCTGTTGGTATGGTAGTTATAGTTGTTGATGTGTTCAAATCCACCCTACCCCCAGGAGGCCTGAGACCTGCCTAAGAGGTCTGTTAGTCATCCTGGTGTTATGGTAGTTGCTGCTGTTGCAAGGTTCACACTTCTGCCCTATCCCCAGGAGGCCCAGAACTGATTACAGAGGTCTATTATAAATCCTGTTGGTATGGTAGTTGCTGCTGTTGATGTGTTCAAATCCACCCTACCCCCAGGAGACCTGAGACCTGCCTAGGAGGTCTGTTAGTCATCCTGGTATTATGGTAGTTGCTGCTGTTGCAAGGTTTACACATCTGCCATATCCCCAGAAGGTCCAGACCTGATTACAGAGGTCTGTTATAAATCCTGTTAGTATGGTAGTTGCTGCTGTTGATGTGTTGAAATCCACCCTACCCCCAGAAGGCCTGAGACCTGCCTAAGAGGTCTGTTAGTCATCCTGGTGTTATGGAAGTTGCTGCTGCTGCAAGGTTCACACATCTGCCCTATCCCCAGGAGGCCCAGACCTGATTACAGAGGTCTCTTATAAATCCTACTGGTATGGTAGTTGCTGCTGTTGCAAGGTTCACGCATCTGCCCTATCCCCAGGAGGCCCTAGACCTGATTACAGAGGTCTATTATAGATCCTGGTGTCAGGGTACCTGCATCTGTTGGAGTTTCACAGCTGTGCCCTAACTCCAGGAGGCCCTGGACCTGATTACAGAGGTCTATTATAGATCCTGGTGTTAGGGTACCTGCATCTGTTTGATTTTCACAGCTCTGCCCCCCTAACTCCAGGAGGCCCTGGACCTGATTGTTGTTGTTAAGTGCCGTCGAGTCGAAGTCGACTCATGGCGACCCTCTGGATAGCTATCCTAAATTGTGTTCGGTCTTCAGTCAGGCGGCTCATTGTTGACAGACTGGTACCCGTAGCTGCTGTTATTGTATCGAGCCATCTCATTGCTGGCCTTCCTCTTTTGCGTTGACCTTTTATCTTGCCAAGCATGATGTCTTTCTCTAATGATCTCTCTCTTCGCATGATGTGTCCAAAGTATGAAAGTCGAAGTCTTGTCATCTGAGCTTCTAAAGAAAGCTTAGGTTTGATCTCCTCTAGTACTGACTGGTTTGTTCTTCGGGCAGTCCATGGGATACACAGTATTTGCTGCCAGCACCATAATTCAAAGGCATCAATTTTCTTCCTGTCTGTCTTTTTCACTGTCCAGTTTTCACATCCATATGATGTTATTGAAAATACCATGGCTTGAACAAGTCAAATCTTTGTATGGAGAGAGACATCTCTGCTCTTGAGAATCTTATCTAGGTCTTTCATAGCCATTCTGCCAAGAGCAATGCGTCGTTTGATTTCTTGACTGCTTGTTGCTTCTTTATTGATAGTTGATCCAAGTAGGTTAAAGTTGTTCACAATTTCAATTTCTTCTCCTTCAACGATGAACCTGTTGATTATGCCAGTTGTCATGATCTTTGTCTTCTTTACATTAAGGTGCAGGCCCATTTTGAGACTATGTTCTTTGATTGTGAGAAGCAAATGTTTCAGATCATCTTCACTTTCAGCCAGTAATGTGGTATCATCAGCATAGAGAAGGTTGTTGATGAGTCTTCCACCAATCTTCACACCTCTGTTGTCTTCATACAATCCTGCTTCTCTGATGATTTGTTCTGCATATAAATTAAACAGGTAGGGGGAAAGTATGCAGCCTTGTCTTACACCTTTGCTTATTTTAAACCATTCTGTTTCTCCTTGTTCCGTTCGAACTGTTGCTTCTTGATCAATGTACAGATTGCGCAAGAGAACGATCAGGTGTTCTGGTATACCCATGCTTCTTAATGTGGCCCAGAGTTTCTCATGGTTTACACAGTCAAAAGCCTTGCTATAGTCGATAAAGCACAAATAGATATCCTTTTGGTATTCTTTAGTCTTTGGTATTCTTTGGACCTGATTACAGAGGTCCATTATAGATCCTGGTGTTAGGGTACCTGCATCTGTTTGATTTTCACAGCTCTGCCCTAACTCCAGGAAGCCCTGGACCTGATTACAGAGGTCTATTATAGATCCTGGTGTCAGGGTACCTGCATCTGTTGGGGTTTCACAGCTCTGCCCTAACTCCAGGAGGCCCTGGACCTGATTACAGAGGTCTATTATAGATCCTGGTGTTAGGTTAATTGCATCTGTTTCATATTCACAGCTCTTCCCTAACCCCAGGAGGCCCTGGACCTAATTACAATGGTCTATAGCCCAGCTATGTGTGTTGGTGCATGCTCTTGTTGCATTCGCCCACAACTGCCCTATTCACAGGAGGCCTTAGTCCTGACCACAGAGGTATAGTAGACATCCTGGTGTTATGGTAGTGGCTCCTGGTGATGTGTTCAGGGACACCCAATCCCTGCGCGATACCAGAACACATCACACATGTTCCAATAAAGATATTATGGTGGCATGGCGGGTGTGTCTGCTGATGTGCATAGGTCAGGCAAAAACACAGGTGTGTGCCGGACCACACAGGGGGTTAAGAAACACCTCCCCTGGAGACCAGCATGCCTACCCCACACATGGCATGGTGCTGCCATGTCATGCAAGGAGAGCATAGGAACAGGGTAAGGGGGGTCCGGGGGGGTTGCTCACAGTACACGTAGGTGGCACCCCACAGATGGCCACACCCACAGCCACACATGCAGGCGGCGCTGGCAACAGGTAGTAGAGCACCCACTGGCCAGAGCAGCAGCAGCACCCTGCTGCTCGCAGTGATGTGTGATATGCATTGGGCACCCACCAGAGATATCTGGCCCCTAACGTTCCCACCCATTGCATTCCCCCCCAGGTGAAGGACCTACGGAAAAAGGGACGGGAGTTGCGGCTGCACTGCCCGGATGTCCTGGACCACCTCCAAAGGAGGGTGCTGCAGCAAAGTGGCGGTGAGTGTTGCAGCCTCTGCAGTGCAGTACAGCATGTCACAGTGGCCCAACAGCCTGTGGGAGGCCACACTATGTTTATGTGGTGTTGCAATTGCATGATGGTGTGCTAATGACTGTCTTCCCCCACAGAGGATGCTGCTGCTGGTGAGGGACCATCAACCTCATGGCCCCCCACAACATGCCTCACAGCTGCAGTCCAGCCAGTCGAGGAGGAGGAGGAGGCGGAGGAGGATGAGGCAGAGGCTGAAGGGGACATGGAGGGGGTGGAGGGTGGGGTGGGGCCGGCGGGAGGGAGGGGAGGGTGAGGGTGTGTGTGATGCATCGGGGGGTGAGGAGGAGGAGGAGGAGAGCAGGGAGGAGAGCGAGGGCGAGGGCAAGGGTGGGTAGGAGGTGTCAGGGGGGAGGAGGGGGTGTGGAGGGGAGGAGGGTGGGAGGGGAAACAGGACAGCACAGGGCACTGTGGGTCGCTGCCAACTGCCGCATGTGTGCAGCGATGGTGCCCGTCTGGGTGTAGCTACGCCACCCATTGCCACAAACAGGGCCCATGCACATGCCACCACACAGACACCGGGCACCTGGTGTGTATGTGGTGGCAGGTGCGTCCGGGACCTATCTGTGGCAGTGGCTGGTGTGCTGCAATGTCAGCGGGCCCAGGACTGCACCATCCGGTGGCTGGCAAGCGCCATTCAGTGGATGGCTGCTGAGATGCACATGCTGCATCTCGACAGCCATCCCCTGATGGGCGTCCCAGGAGCGTATGAGGGTCCCAGTGGTGCCCACACAAGTGCCCTGTGCTGTCCTGTTTCCTGGGACGCAACATGTGGGCTTCTGTATAAAGTATGTGTTTTAAATATTTCTTTAAATACAGTTGTGTTAATACATCACAATGGTCATGTGTCTCCCTTACAGGCAGTCTGTTGACGTTAGCATGGGACATGTGTGTAGATCTCTATGGTTATGTGTGGTAGACATAGGTAACATACATGGACCGTCTCCACACTCAGGTGTGGGGGCTGGCCATGTGCGTAGGTGTCTGTGTCCCCTGGTGCCCCTGTGATGTACCGATGTGCTGTGTGTCCCAGCAGCTATTGTCACATGCATGCTGCTTGTGATGTGTAGGCTGCATATCAGATGCACCATGCTTGGAGGGGAATGGAGGGAAAGGCCAGCAGCAGGTATATGGCAGGAAGGATAGGAGGGACTGCTGTACTCAGTAGCTGCACAGGGGGATAGCTGTTGAGGCCAAGACAGGTGGATGTTGGTCAGGAGGATAAGCGGCGGCTCACTGCAAGTGCTGGGGAAGAGTAAATAGCTGACTGTAGCTAGATACCTTTGTCTGCCTGTGCCTTGCGCAACCATATGTGGCTAAACAGCCACGTAGGTCCTGGTGTGGGCAGAGAGGATGGTCACACATGTGGGTAGACTAATGGAGACCATATGGGGTGTGAGAGAGTGACAGATCGGTAAAACATATATGTACCACCATAAACATATTGCTGGTCGCCAGGAGAGATAGGGTATACCCCCACGCATAGGTAGAAGGGTGCACACATGGCATGGTGCATGGCACACAGGGCATGGTATAACGTATGTGCGTTGATTGGTGACAGTGCAGACACCACACCCCTAAGGGAAATGGGGAGGCACATGTGGCCAGGTTGACAACATGGGGGGGCAGGGTACTTAGGGGAGCACAGTGGCACACACTGGAGACATACACATTGGTATAAATAGGTTTTGATGTCTTTATTGTCACAGATGTGGTGACCTGTTCCCCACGCTCACATCCTGCGTGGCCGCCCACGTCCACGGTGACCACGGCCCAACCCACCCCTCTGTGCCGGGTCTGCTGGTGCCACCTCTGGTGCTGGCTGCTGGGGACGGCGAGCCATGGCCTCCTGGGCGTCCGCAATACGCACTAGCGCCACTGCCATCATCTCAGCTGTGGCGCGCAGCTGGCTGACCTCCTCCCGAATGGCCATCAGAGCCTGACGAGTGGCTGTGAGTGAGACACAAGGTGATGTGTGAGACATGTCTTGCACCCCCCACCGTGACTCATGCACATGTGTGGCGTATCCCAACAGACCACTCCGCAGAGCAATCATGCACGTGACAACCAGCAACGCAGTACCAGGTTTACATCTGTGTTTCCCATGATCCATCCTCAGGCCAGGAAATGATGCTGATGAAGGGTCATTGGAATCACAGATATGATACATGGTAATGTGTCACAGTTCATTGTGTCAATGATTGATCTGCACACTGGTCGTATGAGATAGGCCGAATAACGTGGGGATTCATGGCACACAGATATATATCTCGGGGGCGCTGTTTTCTCTAAACCTGGCGCACAGTACTGATTACCCCGACTATCTATGCTAGGTACCATTACACAGAGAGAGGGGTCTGACGAGTAAGCTGTCTAGGTGATCTGTGATAGGTGGGTAACGCTGTACATCTCCTTGGGGTATATGCTGGTGACTAGTGGGCGGATGTATGAGCTCATTAAAATGATGACACCAGACAACCCATGCTACAAGAGGGGGGATCGCACATGGCACAGACCCCCATGAAAGATACGAAAGTACGTGCTATGGTGTCATCATATTGGGGAGCATATGGAATGTCATCGTGGATGTTACCTCAACCCCCAGGGGGCTTGTTGTTTATTCTGTTACCCACCTTCAGCATCGTGCCTTGATGAGGCAGTATGAGCCCGCAGCTCTGCCAGGATCACATCCATGCTGGTGGGTGGCGTGCCTGATGTCCCTGGCACTGTGTGCCGACTCCCCTCTGTCTCCGTGCCCTCCACAGCCAGTGTGCTGCGCCAGAGGTCCCCACTGGTGCGTGGACATCTGCTGCCCTGTCCTCTGCCTCGGGCACCACATTGTTTCCTGGGGTCTCCCTGCCAGTGCTGGCTGCGTCCTCGGACTCTGCGACCTCTGGCCCCTCAGCATCCTCTGGCTCTGGCACATCCTCCTCCTCATACGCCTCCATGGCCTGGATGTCACCTGGGGGGTGGAACAGGGTACACAGCAAAGATGAGTTTGGCCAGGACACATATGTACATCTGTGTAGTACATCCCTGCCAACAGCAATGTGTTGTCAGCCTGTACCTGCTGTCGCTGCGCCTACAATGGGGACACGCATATGTGCATACAGTGGGCTGTACCTGGCGGGGGAGGGGGGCGGAGCAGCCTCTTGCACTGGTGGAGCTGTGCCACATTCGATGTTGTGTTTGGGGGGTTGGGGTGGCGAGTGCTGGGCCCACTATATGCAGCACTAGGTATGCACTGTGCGTGTGACCTGGGATGTGGGCTCAGCGCTATATCTGCCCAGGGTACATGTGGGAGCTCTGAGTGGGATTGTGGCCTGTCATAGTGTGTTTGAGCGATATGTATGCATTGGCCTGAGTGGTATGCACGGTAGGTGTTGCAGCATGCGTCCGGGTCAGCCAGACGTGTGTGGGGACTGCCGCTTTGGTAGCCACTGTGCGGTGTGGGTGGACAGCTAAACCATACTCAGTGGGTGTGGTGGGTTGTTTCGGGGGATGGGTGGAGCGATGCTGGGCATAGGGTTGCACCATGGGTGGGGGTCATGGGAATGTGTCTGTGGCACTGCGGTACCTGTATAAGAGCTGACCCCAGGTGCTGTTGGGGTTGGGCTAGGTACAGTTGGTATGGCTGTGGCAATGTGCACCCCAATGTCTTCTGAGGGTGGGTGGGGGATCCCCACTGTATGTTGGCCAATGACAGAGTGGTATGTGTCTGATATCTGTGTGATGTGGTCATTGTAGTTTGTTTGCGTCTACCTCATCATCCAAGTGTGATAAGCCTTTCTCTGTCACTGGTCTGGGATATGTCCCTGGTCAAGTAATAGCAAACACACGTCATAGCTGTTATAGATGGTGGGTGTGGGTCCCCCAGGACAATGTGTTCTGGCCTAGTTGTATGTCCCTCCTGTTTGTTCCCCCCTGTCATATTGTGATGCGTGACTGGCTGTAGATGTATGATGATTTGGTGTGACCTATATGCCAGGTACGAATAGATGCTGCATGTGCTAGGTTCATGGGGTGGAAGGTGTTGGGTCCTCCCCGTATGTACGGTCCTCTTCCCCTCCCTTGCGCAGTGGAGGGGGGGTGGCACTCCGCCTGGCTGAGGGACTGCCCCCCCCCCCTGGTTCTGTACACCTGTGCAGTGCTCTCCTACGTCCAGGACTGTGGCTGTCGTGCACACAGCCTCAGGTACCTGTCATACCCACCCTGTATGTACCCTGCCAGGTGTTGCTGGTTTTGTGGCCCCCAGTTGCCTGTGTTAGGGCACACGTGTTCTCAGGACATAGGCCCCCACCATCCTGTCCATGGCCAGCATGTGCTGGGCTGTGAGCTGTACGTGTACTGCATTTTTCAGACCTACCTGCCTGTGGATGGGCTGTGTCCAGCATTTCTGGCAGTCCATGCAGGTAGATGGGGCCAAGACGGTCTGCGAGCTCTTGCTCCAGGGGTGTCAGGGTTGGGGCAAAGGGGGCACCCCCACCGGTGCCCATAGCATGTCACCTTCTCCACCACAATTTGTGCACGGACACCATGCTTGATGTCACTGAATCTTTTCCTCAGGCTGTCCAGGTCCCTGGTTGGTCTCCCTGCCTGGGCTATGGCCTTCTGTACCTCCTCCACACGTGTATGCGTGTGCCCACAGTAGTGCTGGAGCTCTGCCGGCCATAGAGCACCTCATAGCGCTCCAACACACTGGCCAGCAGGATGTGGTTCTCCTGCTGACTGAATCTAACAGCCCTCCTCCGTTCCTCAGCTGGCACCGGTATATGCCTCTGTTTGGCAGTGGGTGGCCCCTGGGTGGGCTGGGACACAGCTGATGGGCCTGCAGCCACCACCACAGGCCCACCTCTCCCTGCCGCCTCTGGGGCCCACTGTACAGGTGTCCCCCCCATCTCCCCTCCTGCCATGTCCTGTCGCTGCATCTCCCTACCCTCTGTGCCCTCTCCCTCCCTGTCACACATCCTCACCCCTCCTGTTCCTCGCCTAATACCCCCTCCCCTGCCCCTCGGCTCCTCTGCTCCACCTCACGCCTGCTCCTCGCCTCGCCTCCTCTCCCTCCCACCTGCTTCTCAGCTCACCTCCTCTCCCTCCCACCAGCTCAACTCACCTCCTCTCCCTTCCACCTGCTCCGCAACACACTTCTCTTCACCTGCTATAGTCCTGACCACACCCTCGCCGCGCCTGCTTCACATCTTGCCTTCTGTCTCCCTCGCCTACACAAACCCCTCAGCATGTATCATGTGTGCATGTCTATTTATACTTTTTTTGACGTCTGCGTGCAGTTGCGCGTGTTGCACATGCGCAGGGGAGATGCGCAGAATGGCGCTCATCCCATGTGCACATCTCGCGCTCACACACACATACAGCGCATGCACGTGGTGTCCCGCGCAAGCAGCTCATGCATCTCCCCTGCGCATGCGCAATGCACGCAGGCACCGTGTGTGCCACTGCGCATGTGCAACGCGCGCAATAGCGCACAGATGTTATAAAAAACATAAATAGACATGCACACATGGTACATGCTGAGGGGTTTGTGTAGGTGAGGGAGACAGAAGACGTGCGATGTTTATTGTTGGTGGAGCGAGGAGAGTGTCAGAGGCAGGTTAGGCGTCGAGAGTGTCTGGGTTGGTCAGTGTTGGGGGAGTTGAGTGCCAGGGTTGGTGAGTGGTGGGGGAGGTGAGTGGCTGGATTGGTGAGTGGTGGGGAGGTGAGTGGCTGGGTTTCTGAGTGGTAGGGGAGGTGAGTGGCAGGGTTTGTGTGAGGTAGAGGAGGTGAGGGGGTTGAGTTTATAGTGTCGATTATGGCGGGCTTTGTGGTTGCTGCATGTGCACTGGGAGGTGTGTAGGGGCTGCGGTTGCCTGACAGGGGTGATGGTGTCCATGGGGCTGGGGCACAGGGCATGGGTGCAGTCCCGCTGCAACACAGACCTGCAGCTATGGGGGCAGGCCAAGCAGGGGCTGTGCCGACACGGCGCAGGAGGCGTGCCGAGTTGCAGCCTCGCCTCTACAGACCCAGGGCCTAGCTCCATGCGTGAGGACAAGGTCATCTCCCTCTACCATCTGAGCACAGGGGCTATTAGGGAGCTCTATGAGGATCTAAGATCTGACCTCGAGCCCCTGACTGGTTGGCCACATGCCATACCGGGTTTGGTTAAGCTTCTTGGTGCCCTACATTTCTTTGCCTCTGGCTGTTTCCAGTCATCTGTGGCCGCAGTGGGTGGCATGAGCCACCCCACCTTCTCACGCTGTCTCCACCAGGTACTGAGTGCCATGATCAGCCGGGTGGGGAATTACATTGCAATTCCCAACACTAGGCAACAGTGGGGGACCCTCAACCAGGCCTTTGAGGCATTTGCCAGGATACCACACGTGATGGGAGCTATTGATTGCACACATGATGCCCTGGTCTCACCCAGAGACAGGGAGGCAGTGTTCTGCAACCACAAACACTACCATTCCCTGAATGTTCAGGTTGTATGTGATGCAAATATGCGCATTCTGAATGTGGTCCCTAGGTTTGCAGGATCCACCCATGACTCCTATATCCTGCATCACTCGGCACTATTCAGACAATTTGAGGCAGGACAGTATGAGGACTGTATACTGCTGGGTGGGTATTTCTCATCTCTGACATGCACATGGTGATCCTCTGACTAACCGTATGTGCACATATCTGTCTTTGAGGTGTTTCCCTAGTTGTGTGTGTGTCTCATCTGTTTGTGTGTGATCTAATGTTGGGGGGTGGGGGAAGAGTGCCCTCCAGCTCTTCCTTACTACATTGCCATGTGTTGATGGCAGAATGAACGCTAACATTTGTGACATTTTCACATTGTGCTTTTCTGTTGACACAGTACAACACACATATATGGTTCATGTATATCAACAGTGTGGTTCATGTATATCAAACTAGCCCAACTCCGCCCACCTGGAAGGAACGCGGTCGCGTGAACGCGGCTGCGGACTCCCAGGTCAGTCTGCTTACCGCTGCTATCCTTGCTGCTAACTCCGCCCACCAGGAAGGAACACGGTCGCGTGAACGTGGCCGCGGACTCCCAGGTCAGTCTGCTTGCCACTGCTATCCTTGCTGCTAACTCCGCCCACCCGGAAGGAACGCGGTCGCGTGAACGCGGCTGCGGACTCCCAGGTAGTCAGCTGATCCTTCCCGATTATTTAACGACGCTGCCTGCGGCCTAGTGCTTCATTGTACCTCCTCTCTATTGCTCCTATTGCTGTTGCTGCTTGCTATCTCCTGTTGCTGCCTCTGTTGCTTATTGTGCCTCTGTGTTGTATCCTCCAGGTCAGTCTGCTTGCCGCTGCTATCCTTGCTGCTAACTCCGCCCACCCGGAAGGAACGCGGTCACGTGAATGCGGCCGCGGACTCCCAGGTAGTCAGCTGATCCTTCCCGCTTATTTAACGACGCTGCCTGCGGCGTCCGTTGCCGCTGCGGCGCGCGACTTGGGCACGCACCGAAGGAGCACACCTAAGGAGCACGTGCTCCTTAGGTGCGCTCCTTGGGGTCGCTTTTGGGGTCTCATGACTTGCTCAACGATTTTTGCCTTCGTTTTGCAGTGTCTGGCACTTCTCTCTCGCACTCCACCCCTGACCTGCGCCTATCCTTCAACTCCGACTTCGATACGTTTCTGCGGTTCTTCCTCTTCCCTCCCCCATGTAGTCTTTTCCGCCCCTCTCTGTCCCGAAATACCGACAGCCCTCCCCATCTGTCCCACTTCGAGTTATATGTCTGCCATTCCTGTAGTTTGGGGGAATCGACCCTCGCACTCCTGTCGGCTCCCGCACTCGAGTGCACACAGACATCGTAATCTCTCTAACTTATGCCGTTGCTCTCCTTTGATCTCTTCCCTTACTTTCAGATCTTCCTCCCCTCCCTCCCTATCACTCTGCTCATTGCTGTTCAGTGCCCTGAACTGTCGCTCTCTACGCTCCAAATCCCTTCTGATTCAAGACCTAATCACACAGGACTCATTAGACCTTCTCTGTTTAACTGAGACCTGGGTTAAAGATGGGGAGCAACCCCTCATCACCAGATGCCTCCCACCTGATTTCTCTTCCATCTCTGTTCCCCGTATCGGTAGGACTGGTGGTGGGGTCGCTGTGCTCTACCGCTCCTCTCTTCCTATCGCGCATATGTCCTCCTCCCTCCTGCACTATCCTGAGTCCCTCTTCCTTCGCCTCCAGTCCTCCCCACCTATCCACTTTCTCCTTCTTTATGCTCCCCCTTCCCTTCCAACCCACCTTTGGGAAGCTCTCACCCTTACTATAGCCGATATTTCCCTGCAGTTTCCCAACCTAATTATCATCGGAGATTTGAATGTCCATTTTGATTCCCCTTCCTCTGCCAAGGATCTCTCCTTTGTCACCCTCCTTCAAGATCTTTCCCTCAAGCAACTTGTCCTCTCCCCAACCCATTCCGCCGGTCATATACTCGATCCCGTCATTACTCCCCTGTCACCTTCTTTTCATATCTCTCATCTTATGGTAAAACCCCTCCCCTGGTCTGATCACTTCTGTGTAACCTTTTCTTTGGACTATGCCGCTTTCTGCCATTCCACTCCCTCTAACCCCCCTCTTTCCCCTCTATCCTCCATCCCTCTGCGCCGTCGAATTACTCCCCTTACTTTACAACTCTTTCCATCAGCCTCCCAACTCCTACCCTCCGAATTCTCTGTTCTCTCCCCAAGCTCCCAGGTTACCGTCTTCAATTCCACACTCTCAGCAACTCTTGACACTCTTGCTCCCCTCCAGTCCACCCATCTGAAACGATCCTCCACTCGCCACCCATGGTTCCATGCAGGTCTTCACCTTCTGTGCTCCCATCTTCATAGATTGGAGCGCATCTGGCGTAAGCGTTGCACACCCCTTGCTCTCACTCAATTCCGTGATCTTCACCAGCATTACCGCTCCTCAGTCCATCAAGCCAAACTCTCCTTTTTCTCCAACTCTATTACTTCCGCCGCCAACCCATCTCGGTAACTTTTTTCTGTTCTCCGTTCCCTCACATCCATTCACTATGGTTCCTCCCCTGCTCCCCCTCCACCCATGCCATCTCCCACCCAACTAGCCCAACATTTCACTACAAAAATCCACGATCTCCGTGCTAGTCTTCCTTCCTGTCCCCCTCCTTTGTCCTCCCCTCCCCCACTTTCCCCTCCCTCTTCCTCCCCTTCTTCCCTGTCTACTTGTCACACTTGGTCTACTTTCTACCCTATTACCACCTCTGAGCTTGTCACCTCCCTCACCTCTGTTCGTAAGACCACTTGTCCTCTGGATCCCATCCCAACCAAATGGTTTCTGGAGCCCTCCCTAGCCCTAATACCCCACATTTGCACATTAATAAATTCCAGTCTCTCTAGTGGCACTTTCCCCTCCCCTTGGAAACATGCTCTTGTATGCCCCATCCTCAAAAAACCACTCCTCGATCCACTGGTTCCTGCTCACTACCGCCCAATTTCCAACCTCCCATTTCTCTCAAAATTACTGGAAAAATTTGTCTTTGATCAGCTATCCCAACATCTTCATTCTATTAATTATCTTCATCCCCAACAATCCGGCTTCCGTCAGGGCCATAGTGTGGAAACAACCTTAACTGCTTTTCTCAATGAATTACACACTTCACACGATCGTGGTGACATCACACTGGTGGTCTCCTTGGATCTCTCCTCTGCCTTTGACCTTGTAGATCACTCTCTTCTTCTCTCACGTCTACAGAATGCAGGCCTCCGAGGTGCTGTTCTTCACTGGTTCCATTCCTATCTCGCTTCTCGTTCTTTCTCCATAGCTCCCTCCACAGACCCACACTCCTTTTCCAAGGCTACCCCTCTTCCCTGTGGTGTTCCTCAAGGCGCTGTCTTGGCCCCCCTACTCTTTAATCTGTTCCTTGCACCATTGACCCTTTGCATTCAACAGACCGGTCTATCCACCTTCTTCTATGCAGACGATATAATCATCATCCACCACACTAGCCCAGCACACCCAGATGTCGCACCCTTGAATTCCTGTCTATCGCTTGTCTCCAACTGGCTTTCCTCAAACTGCCTTCACCTCAATGTCGCCAAAATTTCAGCCATCTGGTTCACCTTCGCTGGTCCCTGCCCTTCTCTTGCCCCCATTCTTGATCACTCTGTAATCCCCATTGCCTCCTCTTTTAAATACCTCGGTGTCCTTCATGACTCACACCTCACCCTTAAAGACCACATTTCGCATCTAGCCAAGACATCCTATTTCTTCCTTCGACAGATACGTTCCATATGTCCTTTTTTGTCCCCTTCAGCTTTAACTACACTCACATTATCCACTGTCCTATCACGACTAGACTACTGTAATTCTGTTTTCACTGGGATCACCAAAGTTCAACTCCGTCAGCTACAGTTTATTCAAAACACCACTGCCCACATTATCTCCCACTCTTCTCGCAATGACCACATTATCCCCCTATTGCTTCACCTACATTGGTTGCCAGTCGACCATCGTATCAAATTCAAAATACTAACTCTGGTTCACCGCGTCCTGCACACATAAACACCCCAGTACCTCACTGATCTTCTCCGCTTTCACATCCCTACACGTAGTCTTCGTTCTCTTCACATTAATCGACCTCACCTTCCCCCACCATCTCGCGCACATTTACAGTCTACCCGTCATTCTGCCTTTTTTTTCCTTGGTCCAGCTCTGTGGAACTCTCTGCCCACTCCGCTCCATCTGGAAGATAACTATACCACTTTCAGGTCCCTACTTAAATCCCATCTGTTCACCTCAGCATATAACCTCCCAGCCACACCCAGCTAACCTGGTTTATCTATGTCTGCACGTTTCTTTGTTTTTGTCCCCCCCCCGCTCTCAACCTCTTGACCTATTGCTTCCTATTCTCTTTGTTTCCTGTCTCAACGATGTAGTTCCTTTCTATATTTCCAGGCCTTGTGCCCCTCCCCCAATTTGCTACTGTATTGTAAACCGCCCTGCTGTAATGAAGGGCGGTATATCAAATTTTTAAATAAACATAAACATAAACATGTATATCAACAGTGTGGTGTTGTCTCTGCCATCCTGTCTGGCCAACTCAGGTACCTGTGCGTGTACCACCTGCTGTGTGTGTACACTATCATGACCCTCACATGCTTCCACATGTGTGCATCTCTGCCCTTGCCCAGGGGCCATTGCATGTGTATGGCTGATGTGTTCAGGGCTGGCACTACTACCTTTCGGCCTCAGGTGTCTGGCCATGTGTTTAGTGTCATTACAGATTATGTTGATTGCAATCCTTACACCTACCCCTTGTTTTGTGTCTCAGACCTTCAGACGCTGATGCATAGTTGTAGTGTACCATCATGTGATGTCATATGTTTGTGTCATAATTGTTTGTGCTGTTGTTTTGCATGTACATGCTTTTGGCCATGTGTGTGGACATCAGCTCCTGGTTTAACATTCCACATTTCTTTCTGCAGGTGATGCAGGGTATGGGTGTTGTCCCTGGTTGCTGACCCCAGTGCGTGAGCCACGGACACGTGCAGAGATGAGGTACAATGAGGTCCATGCCTCCTGTCGCTCCATCATAGAATGCACCTTTGGTGTTTTGAAGAGTCGTTTCAGGTGTCTGGATAGGATCGGCGGGGCCTTAAAATACAAAACCCAGACTGTGGCAGAGATCATTATAGCCTGTTTGCATCCTGCACAACATTGCTCTCAGGCGTGATATCCCTGTCCAAATTAATGAGGATCTGGAAGATGATCCTATGTGCCCTCCTGTACGTGGCCGTGGTGACACACGTGAGGGCACAGCAATCAGGCGGCAGGTGATTGAGGAGCTCTTCTCATGTAAGTACTGCATATTTTGGAACATACATTTGTTTAGATATATGTGTACTACTACTACTAGTGAGCATTTGTATCGCAATAGCAGTCAGACGCAACACTGCACTGACATATAAAAGACAATGCCTGGACATCAGAGCTTACAATCTAGTCATGACTCAAACACAGAAGATGTGAGCAGGGCACAACAGCAGGTGGAGCTGGATTATGTGTGTCAGGATTAGTAGGCTTGGGGAAGGTAGTAAGCTGTCACATGTGATTTGTAGCTGATTGGGAAGGGGGCTGCTGTACAGCCACAGGTAGTTAGTTCCATCCATTGGGTACAGGAAGGTGAAAGGCGTGTAGTCTGGGGTCAACAGTAGAGCAGGCCATAGATGGGACCAGTTGCCTAGATGTGTGTGGTTCACATTTGGTAATATGAGGTGATTGATTGGATTGTATGCTCTGATGAGCAGGGACTGTGTGTTACTTGTTTCCATATAGCACTGCATATGACAGGTAGCACTATATACATGCTTAGTTGTAGTTGTATTAGTGGTAGTTGAGATCATTAAGGAAAGTTACTGCAAAGCCACAGTATGACTGCATGTATAGGTCAGCAGGAGAGGCTTGACATGGATGCCAAGACGGATAGGGAGCCTGTGAGGTGTCCTGACAGGGGGAGTATTATTGCCATTATGCGTCTGGCGGTAGATTGGCCATGCAGTGCAGTGTTGCATATTTCAAGGCGGACAGAGATGATTCAAAGTCAGACCAGCAAGGTGTAGGTTACAGTAGGCAAGCCGGGAGGTGATTGAGGGGTACATTGGCGTTGTAGTTGTGTGTTCAGGGAGGACGGCCAAAATATAGCTTATGTCATCTAGAAAGAAACCGCAAGCCTCAGCTACAGGATGGGTATGTGTGGAAAGGAGGAAAGTGGAGTCCAAGACAACCCCTACATTGAGGACCCTGAGAAAGGAAGGTGTGCCAAACGACACACAGACGCTGTAATGGGAGGGGAGGGTTTAGGTGGAAATATGGGATATCCGTTCTTTGCCATTGTCAATTTCATGCAGTGGGGTGACATGCAACCAGCAATGTCAGGTGGCAAGCAGACATCGGGGTGTGGTTTGGCAGAAATAGTTCAGGTGTGGAGAGATATATTTGCAACTCAGCAGCACACAGTTGGTAATGTAAGTCAAGGGATGAGATAGCCACACCAGGGAACTGGATATGGAGAGAGGGAAAGGATGAAGCCCCTGGATATATCCCTGTGGTACAGTAACTGCCAGCAGGGTAGCAGAGGACATGTAGCCACCAGAACACACACTGAAGGGGCAGTGGGAGAGATATGGGGGGTGCAGGATAGTACAGAGACCTTAGAGCCACGCAAGGACAGGGTAGCGAGGAGACGGTTGTGTTCAACAGTTTTGGAGGCAGCAGAGAGGTCAGGAAGGGGATGGACAGAGTATGGGCCCTTGTGGTTTGCCACACACACTTCAGTGACAACTTTAGCATAAGGCGCGTCAGTACAGTGTGATGGAGAACAGCCAATCTGTAAAGGATCTTGGGGGGTATGAGAGCTGAGGACGTGAAGGTGGTGTGTGTGTTGCACAGCTCCAACATGACATATGTATGTTTCTCTTGTGTTTATCAATCCACAGGACATCCTTGGTGACCCTCCTGGTGCTGTGGTGCAGTGGCAGATGACTTACGTCATTCAACATGCAGTAGTCTGGGGTAGGTGGACCTACAGGTAATTTGTCTGTGAGGACAATCAGGAGGAGCACATGTCTGAAGTAATCTGTCATAGTGCACATATGTTGTTGTTCACCTCTTTGCCCTGCACCCCCATACCCCATATGTTACTTTTGGCACACATATCCACATTTGTTCCTGCCCAGTTTGTCTTCTCCAGCACTGTCTCTGGGACACATCCAACAGAGCTGCATGTGTCTGCAGGTCCTAGGTGTTCTGGTGGTGGGCTGCACATACACCCTTCCCTGACATTGTAGCATCAGCCAACAGCAGTGTATCATTGCATTTGACAAGCTTTTATCTCCACTAATCTCCAATTGTGCACATACAGGCCATATGCTACTGGTGGCATGCTCACCTTAGCATACTGTGTGGGTGTGGGTTTTTGGGTTGGCTGTGTGATGATACAGTGTGCAGGCATTTTGCATTATCATGTGGTGTGAGGGGTCTATACACCTGTGGACCAGTGGTGACTGTGCTCTCTCTACCTTACTGCTGTTGACCTTGTGAACATTGTGCGCATATGTTGTTTGTTGTGAGCTGACCTATATCTTGTGTGCTGACAGACCACTGCGCAACAGCATTTATGTATCACAGATGTCACCATAATTTTGAGATGCATCAACAGTGGCTGGACATGGGGACATGGTAATTCTACATATTTCGATGACATCTTCTGCCTTCACTGTGACGTGCTGTGGCCTTTGAGATGCATCAACAGTGGCTGGACATGGGGACATGGTAATTCTACATATTTCGATGACATCTTCTGCCTTCACTGTGACGTGCTGTGGCCTTTACTAGCCTCAGAGAATCCCGAGCAGACACTTGCTGCAGACACATGGTAGGTTGCACCTTGGGTCTTTTGGGAATGACATCAGCCTTTACATATTAGTGTTTTGCTGTTTGTTTCATGGACCTTTCCTGTTGGGTCTCTGTGCACCAACACTGATGGACATGGGGTGGCGCTATGAAACGCCTGTGTAACATGGGCATGGACATGATCATATCCATATGACACCCTCGTCTGTGGTTCCAATTCCAAATGTCCACAACATGCACTGTGTTCTGTGTTGTGATCATGTTATGTTTGCCTGTGTGACGTTTCATTACGTACATATTGATGTTTAACTCCCTGCAATGTGCCCTGATGTTGCGAGCAGCATACCAAGACATTGTTTCTCCTTCTTCTGACACAGGGCAGAGGACACACACAGCACATCTACCACAGTGCATCCGCGGTCACCATCACCCACCTGTTGGAGGACACAACAACACCATGCAACTATCCCTGGGAGATAGTGGCATAGGATGTTTGACATCTGCGAGTGGGACACATGCCTAGGATGGACATTATTGTTGGACAGCTACTTTGAGCATAACAGGCCTGTCCAAAACACTGTTGCTACCGTGCTCTGTCTGGGTGTCGTGTTCATCGCAGGAGACACACATGACCTTTCCAGTACTGTGGCATATTGAGATGTCACACTTGATTATGCATGACCAGGGTTTCAAGGACAGTCTTAACGGGACTTGTTGGGTTGCCGACACCCTTTGCACTGTGGACACTGTGTACTGGTCCCTACGTGTTCAGCGAGGACTGACATTGTCGCTGTATATTGTACATCAATCTGACATTGTGTTGGTGTGTGTTGCCCATGTGTGTGACCTGCACTGCAGGATAAGAACATAAGAACATAAGAAATGCCATACTGGGTCAGACCGAGGTCCATCAAGCCCAATATCCTGTTTCCAACAGTGGCCAATCTAGGTCATACGTACCTAGCAGTTTCCCCAAAAGACACAGGTTCTGCAGTGCTTGTACTAGGCCAAGCATTGATATCCTGGGTCCCTTTTTAATAGTGGTTTATGGACCTTTCCTCCAGGAACTTGTCCAAACCTTTTTTAAACCCAGCTATACTAACAGCCCTTACTACATCCTCCGGTAACAGATTCCAGAGTTTGATTACACGTTGAGTGAAGAAATATTTTCTCCTATTTGTCTTAAATAGTTTACCCTGTAGCTTCATTACATGTCCCCTAGTCCTTCTATATTCTGATAGCGTAAACAATTGATCCACGTTTATCCGTTCCACTCCATTCATTAATTTATACACCTCTATCATATCTCCCCTCAGCCGTCTCTTTTCTAGGTTAAAGAGCCCTAAACTTTTTAGCCTCTCTTCATAGGAGTAGCCTTCCATCCCCTTCACCAATTTGGTGGCTCTTCTCTGTACTTTTTCTAATAACTCTATGTCCTTTTTAAGATACGGTGACCAGAATTGCACACAATATTCAAGGTGCGGTCGTACCATGGAGCGATACAGAGGCATTATAATATCCTTTGTTTTATTCTCCATCCCTTTCCTTATGATACCTAGCATTCTATTTGCTTTCTTGGCCGCCGCTGCACACTGGGCGGAGGGTTTTAACATGTTATCCACGATGACTCCAAAATCTTTTTCCTGGGTGGTGGTTTCTAATGTGGAGCCTTGCATCGTGTAACTATAGTGTGGGTTGTTCTTTCCTAGGTGCATAACTTTGCACTTGTCCACATTAAATTTCATCTGCCATTTGGATGCCCAGTCTTCCAATTTATCCAGATCCTCCTGCAGTTTTCCACAATCCTCTTGGGTTTTAACAACTTTAAACAGTTTTGTGTCATCTGCAAATTTGATAACCTCACTAGTTATTCCCTTTTCCAGGTCATTTATGAATATGTCAAAAAGTAGCGGACCCAGTACAGATCCCTGGGGTACTCCACTATTCACCTTTTTCCATTGGGAATATTGGCCATTTAGCCCTACCCTCTGCTTTCTATCTTTTAACCAGTTCCCGATCCACAATAGTACACTGCCTCCTATCCCATGACTTTTTAGCTTCGCCAAAAGTCTCTGATGGGGGACCTTGTCAAAAGCTTTCTGAAAGTCCAGATACACTATATCAACCGACTCACCTTTGTCTACCTGTTTATGCACACCTTCAAAAAAACAGATCAGATTAGTAAGACAAGATCTTCCTTGTCTAAAGCCATGTTGGCTGTCTCCCATTAGGCCATGACTATCTACATGCTGTGTAATTTTGTTCTTTATGATGGTTTCTACCATTTTCCCTGGTACTGACGTCAGGCTCACCGGTCTGTAATTTCCCGGGTCACCCCTGGAACCCTTTTTAAAAATTGGTGTTACGTTGGCGACCCTCCAATCTTCAGGTATTACAGATGATTTAAATGAAAGTTCACAGATTACCAATAACAGGTCTGCAATCTCATATTTCAGTTCTTTCAACACTCTGGGATGTATACCATCCGGTCCAGGTGATTTGCTACTATTCAGTTTATCAAATAGTTGTAATATATCTTCCCGGTGTAGCGATATTTCTCTCAATTCCTCTGCAGTATCACCTTTAAATACCACTTCAGTCTTGGGTAACATCCCTACATCTTCCTCAGTAAAGACCGAAGCAAAGAATTCATTCAGTCTCTCTGCTATAGCCTTGTCTCCTCTTACTGCCCCTTTTACCCCTCTATCATCTAATGGTCCAATTGACTCTCTCACAGGCCTTTTGCTACGAATGTACTTGAAAAAGTCTTTATTTCGTGTTTTTGCTTCCATAGCAAGTTTCTTCTCAAATTCCCGCTTTGCCTGCCTTATCAATGCTTTGCATTTAACTTGCCAGTGCTTGTGCTGTTTCCAGTTTTCATCATTTGGCTCTTTTTTCCATTTCCTGAAGGTTGCTCTTTTGGCAGCAACAGCCTCTCTGACCTCACCTTTAAACCATGCTGGCAGTTTTTTGGACTTTCTTCCACTTTTCTTAATGCGTGGAATACAGCTGGTCTGGGCTTCGAGGATAGTATTTTTAAATAACACCCAAGCTTGCTGTAAGTCTTTAACCTTTGGAACCGCTCCTTTTAGTTTTTTCCGAACTATATTCCTCATTCTATCATAGTCTCCCTTTTGAAAGTTAAAAGGTAGTACTGTGGATTCCTTTACTATCTGTCCTCCACTGATTAAATCAAACATGATCATACTATGATCACTATTGCCAAGTGGTCCCAACACCCTTATTTCTTGCACCAGATCTGGCGTTCCACTAAGGACTAGGTCCAGTATGGCTTCCCCTCTGGTCGGTTCATGAATCAGCTGCTCCAAGAAGCAGTCATTTATTTCATCTAGAAACTTTATCTCTTTAGCTTGTCCTGCTGTGACACTGTCCCAGTCAATACCGGGGTAATTGAAATCACCCATTATTACTACTCTGTTGTGGCTTTTGTTAGCTTCCTTGATTTCTTTGAGCATTTCATCATCCATTTGTTCATTCTGGCCAGGTGGTCGATAGTATACTCCCACTGCCATCACCTTCCCCTTCATAAATGGAATTTCAATCCATAGAGATTCTACAGCAAATTTTGTTCCCTGCAAAACTTTAATCCTTTCTGACTCAATGCCCTCTCTAACATAGAGCGCAACCCCTCCACCAATTTGTTCAGCTCTATCATTACGATATAGTTTGTATCCAGGTATCACAGTGTCCCACTGGTTATCCTCCTTCCACCATGTCTCTGAGAGTGCAATCATATCTAACCTCTCATTTAGTGCTATATATTCTAATTCTCCCATCTTATTGTTTAGACTTCTAGCATTGGCATACAAGCATTTTAGAGACTGTATTTTATTAATATTAATCTGGCTATTGGTAGGCATGGGTAATTGGGAATCCTTATGCTCTGTCTGCTCCTTACTCAAGGGCATTTGGGCTACTATACTCCCTTTTGGAACCTCACTGCTTTTGGTAGTATCCTTCAAGGATACCTTTGTCCGAACCATGCGCTCCTGGGTGACTGTCGGCTTTCCCCTATTTTCTAGTTTAAAAGCTTCTCTATCTCCTTTTTAAAGGTTAATGCCAGCAGTCTGGTCCCATCCTGATTAAGGTGAAGCCCATCCCTTCGGAAGAGCCCCCCCTTTCCCCAGAATGTACCCCAGTTCCTAACAAATCCAAAACCCTCATCCTTGCACCATTGTCTCATCCACGCATTGAGACTCCGGAGCTCTGCCTGTCTTTTGGGTCCTGCACGTGGAACAGGAAGCATTTCGGAGAACACTATCCTGGAAGTTCTGGATTTCAACTTCCTACCTAAAAGCTTAAATTTAGCCTCCAGAACTTCCCTACCACATTTTCCTATGTCATTGGTACCAACATGTACCAAGACAGCAGACTCCCCCCCAGCACTATCTATGATCCTATCTAGGCGGTGCGTGAGATCTGCTACCTTCGCACCAGGCAGGCATGTTACCAGGCGATCCTCACATCCACCAGCCACCCAGCTATCTACATTCCTAATGATTGAATCACCAACTATAACAGCTGTCCTGACCCTCCCCTCATGGGGACATGGCCCTGGAGAAACGTCCTCGGTGCGAGAGGGTTTTACATCACCTGGAGGACAGGTCCTAGTTACAGGATCACTTCCTGCCACACCAGGGTGATGCTCTCCTGTCACGTGACCTCTCTCCTCCATGGCAACAGGGATGCTGCCAGATTGGAGGTGGGACTTCAGGACTATATCCCTGTAGGTCTCGTCCATGTACTTCTCTGTCTTTCTTATGTCTTCCAGGTCTGCTACTCTAGCCTCTAGAGAACGGACTCGTTCCCTGAGAGCAAAGAGCTCCCTGCACTTAGTGCATATGTAGGACCTCTCACCAACTGGGAGAAAATCATACATGTGACACTCAATGCAAAAGACTGGAGAACCCCCATCTCGTTGCTGGACCTCTGTCTGCATCTTAGTTTAAAGCTTGTGTTTAGGTCTTTTAAATTCGGTATATAATAAGGATTGGTGTAGATGCTTATACTAATAAAAGTGTATCTAATACCCCTAATACACCCTGTGTACCTGAAGCTTAATTAATCTCAGGTCCTCTGTGTATGACTGATTTGGATTAAGAGCTGCACCTGAGAGCAGCACCTTTCCTCTAAGATGTGCAAGTACCTATAAAACTACAATTACCCCAGGGGTGGGTGGGTGCTGGGGAGGGAGGGAGGGAGATAAGTCCTATTAAAGAGGGCAGTTACAAGGTACCCTGTCCTGAACCCTCAGCAGGGGGATGGGGGTACCACACAAAGCCCAGTTAGTTGAGAGAGGCAAGGTAAGTACAGCTGAGAAGGCTGAACTAGCACACCACTAAGACAAACAATAAATAATTAAACAAACAGTTAGACAAACAGTAAATAATTAAATAAACAGCTAGAACTCACAGTAAGATGTCCCAGGAGGCAAATATCCACTCACTAGCAGAGCTCTGTAAAAGTTCAGCCCTTCTCTGATCAGAGAAAAGCAAACTAAAACAGCCTATGCACACGTGGAGAAAACAGGAAGAAGGCTACACAATACCTCAGGGGGAGGGGGGGAGGGGGAGGATTCACTCAGGCAGGCAAGGACAGGAAAAAAGCTCAACAAACAGCAGGTTCTGGGGAGAGAGATTTAATATTCTCATCTGTTTAGTTCAAAAGGAGCATACAGCCATGCGTGTGGCACAGGGGGAACATTGTAGAGGTCCTCTTGTCCATGTCAGCCTACCCTCCACTTAGACATGACACAGTATTTGCTACCACACCACTTTACTGCACACAAAAATCTTGGATTGATGTTTGCCCTCACCAAGGGTGTTACAGTGCATGTGTGGCATCACTGTATCATGTTTCAACGTACACGGTGCATGTGCATGTGACTGAATATGTTGGTGCAACACAGCATGTGGCAGTAAGGCTTCTGTGTGGGTTACTGGACCATGTTTGACCTTTCTTTCAATCTCTATATACAGGTTATTGTGCTTGTTTACTGTTCAGACGTGTCACTCCACATTGATTTACAAACCTAGCATTGCATGTCTGCACAGTCCTATTTATCTACTGAGGTTGCGGCACTCACATTGCCCCATTATATTTGGAGTGTGGCAGTGTGGGTGTCCATTTTCTTCCTTCATATGTGCATTCCATGTACCATGATATATGTGTACAGACACTGTATCCACACCACCCATTGCAGGGGACCTTCTGCATAGTGCCATCTCTGCATGTTTCTGACGTTCATTTTATTTGAATTTTCTGTGTTCATGTGCCTCTTGTACCTGTTACCATATCCTCATTTTGCACTTGGCACGTGTTTTAGGTTACATTGGTGCCGCTTTGATTCCTATATCAGGCATTATGTGACAGCTGTAACATATATTTTGATATCTGTGTTTACCCTTGCTTACTTTTAACAACGTATGCTGTTTCATTTTTGTGCCTCCTGTATTGGCGGACAGATATGGTTTTGGGGACAAATCATGACTGATGTGTGTTGGGCCCTCATCATGCACTGCCTACTGTCTACATGCACACATATGTGACTAACATTTGGGGCGTACAGCAGCATGGGGAGGGGGGGCAATGCATACTGCACACCATGCACCTACTGCACATTATCTCTCCTGCGCATCATCTGTAGCCGGCGCAGTGACTTTTCTGTGACATGTGGGTTGCTGCCCTGCGAAATGTGTTTTCATTTTTTTTGCTGTTATCCAACCACCTTGATATTATGAAAGGCGGTATCTACACTATGTCTAATGATTAACCAAAATAAAAATATGTGTTAGACGTACATATGTCTGTGCTACTGCTTGACCACACTGACACACGCATTTAGTGATTTCCTGGTCATGTACATGGCCCACCTTTGCTCACATCCTTGTATGGTGCCAGCTGTCTATCTGCCAGCCGTCTGCCACATCACTGGGTGTTACGGGTTCCCTTACACACATTCCCTTTGAGGTAATATCTTTGTATTGTGCTTGCTGTGGTTGTTTGGGATAGTGGTTATGGACATGTGTTGGAACACCATAGGTTGCAGCTTTGATTCCCACATGGGTGGGTTTTTTTTGGGGGGGTTGTGCTAACCTGACCATGAACTGCTTGCAGGTTCATCACCTCTCCAAACACCCTTCCATCTTTTCACCGTACACCACAGTGTGCCCTCTGTGCTGCCTATCCATCACATATTAGCTGTTACATATGGCTCTTTCTTTGTACTGTCCATGTAGGCAGTCCACCTGGGGGATTGGTATTGCTGTTGTTCAGATGGTCTGGGCCACACCTGTTTGCAGGTTCAATTCTCACATGTTTCTGTTCTGTTCCCTATTTTGCCCTGCTCCACAGAGCATCCCCTGCCGCCCTTTGGGTTTAGGTTCTTTCCTCTTTTGCATGCTGTATCCACTGCATAACATTTCATTGTGTGTGTGCATGTAGTTATATATGGCTCTCGTCCCAAATACAGACTGTGATCTGAGCTGTAGACACCAGTTCTGCATGTACATTCCATCATGGTTACTGTTGGGGGTTGCCCTATCCTGGCAGACAGCAGGCTTTTTGTGTCGTGCCCTGCAGTGTTCTTGATGCAGCCTTTCCTATTGAACTCACATTGGTGGTGTAGCCTACTGGTTTGTGCATTGATATTTGTGCTAATGGTCATGGGTCTCATTTGTCTCTGTTCTCTTTAATTTGTATGCCTGTCCTACACAGCTACTTTTCATTCCTGTAACAGTCATATCTGTGCAGATCTGTGCTGTTGGCACATTATAACCTTATCACAATTACAAACATCCTTCTGTCCATCTGCCTTATATGATGCCTTGGGGGTTGCCAACCTTTCATCCCGCCCTCTAGGGCACATTATGACCCGCCATGGCTGATGTGGTGGTTTATGATGTGCCTTCTGGTGCGCCTTAAAAGGTGCTACACCTCTGTTCCTGTGATTGCAGGTCAGCGCGCGATGTTAAGGTTAAAGCACGATAACGTGCAAAGCTCCCTCTATCGCGCGATAACGGACAGGCACCCTCTATCGCGCGATAACCCGCCATTGCTACCTTATGACCGGAAAGCCCACTACCTTATATGGCATTCCTCACATTAACGCTGCAACAAAAGCCGGTAACATTAAGATGGTTTAGTAAACATACCCCTTGGTCTTGTTATGGGGATTTAGAAAGTCTCTTTCTGCTATCTGCTGGATTCTTGTAGATTCTTGCCTTCTGTCCGGGTGTTAGTCAGTATGCATTATTTCACAGATTCAAAATGGGAGAAACTCCCTAACAAGAAGTGTCTGCTTTTCCCATGTTTTTAGTTGTTTCAGAGTCCTATTTAGAAACACATTTTTAACTCTGTTTTGGCCTCAGTCGCACATGCTAAATTAGGGTTGCCAACTGGCCGGTTTTCAGCCGGCCTGGCCGGTTTTTCCACGGCCAGGCCGGCTGCCGGCGCAGAGGCAAAACCGGCCCTTTAAAAGCCGGTTTTTTTGCTCTGGCCGCAAGATCGGGAGCGGCCTGAGCAAAAAAACGGCTTTTCTCCGCTTCAGAGGGAGTCAGGGAACCCGCGCGAGGCCCCGGCTCCCTCTGACCAGCCACCCGCGTGAAGAGCCTTAACCCACCCGCTGGCGGCTGTTCCTTTGACGCCGCTATTGCTGGCAATGGTTAAAGGGCAACCTTTAACCTTTCCCAGCATTCGCGGCTTCACAGGAACAGACGCTGGTGGCTGTTCAGAAGGAGCCGGGGCCTCGCGCGGGCTTCCCCGGCTCCCTCTGAAGCCTCAGACAGCCGCGATGCTCGTCGGGGGGGGGGGCAAGGACTGCATGGGCTGTGATTGGGGGGGACTTGGACTGGAAAAGGGCGAAGGGGGGGGACTTGGACTGGAAAAGGGCAAAGGGGGGGGACTTGGACGGGAAAACGGCTCAGGGGGGGGGAAATGGACTGGAAAAGGGCTAAGGGGGGGACTTGGACTGGAAAAGGGCTAAAGGGGGGACTTGGACTGGAAAAGGGCTAAGGGGGTGGGGACTTGGACTGGAAAATGGCAAAGTGGGGGGACTTGGACTGGAAATAGGCTGTGATGGGGGGGGGGACCTGGACTGTAAAAGGGTTATGGGGGGGGGACATGGACTGGAAATGGGTTGTGATGGGGGTGGAGGGGACCTGGACCAGAAAAGGGCTATGGGGGGGGGGAAACTTGGACTGGAAATAGGCTGTGATGGGGGGGGGACCTGGACTGTAAAAGGGTTATTGGGGGGGGGGACATGGACTGGAAATGGGTTGTGATGGGGGTGGAGGGGACCTGGACTGGAAAAGGGCTATGGGGGGGGGGGGAACTTGGACTGGAAATGGGCTATGGTGGAGGAAGGGGGATCTTGGACTGGAAATAGGCTGTGATTAGGGGGGCTAGGACTGCAAATGGGCTGTGATGGTGCGGGGGGACTCGGACTGCAAATGGGATGTGATGGTGGGGGGGCCTAGGACTGGAAATAGGCTGTGATGGGGGACTTGGACTGGAAATGGGCTGTGATTGGGGGGGGGGTGAGCTAGGACTGGAAATGGCCTGTGATGTGAGGGCTAGCACTGGAAATGGGCTGATGAAGAGCTGGAATAGGACTGGAAATGGGCTGATGTGGGGCATGGGAGAATGGGACTAGAAGGGAGTGGATGCTGGGTGGGTCTAGAACTATAAGGGAATTGATTTGGGGGGAGGACTAGAATGGATGGGGAATGAGAATGGAGAGGGGAAAAAATATTTTGTGTGGAAGAAAAGTCTATGATGGGCCGGTATTGGGAGAGTAAGAGGGGCTTGAGAATGCAAGGGTGAAATTTAAACGGATGATAAAGGAATAAGGAAAGAATTGGGGGAAAGAGCAAAAGGGAAACAATCAGTATGTTAAAGCAGAAATAGAGAGAGAATGGAAAACATCTGAAAGAGAAGAAAGGACAAATGGATAGCTCGCAGAAGACACGAAGAAACCAGAAGAAAGTGACTGGAGCAATTGCAACTGAAAAATAAAACGCCCAAACAGAAGGTAGAAAAATACTTTTTATTTTGAATTTATTAACTGGAATATGTCTGGTCTGGGAAGTGTGTATTGCTAACATCTTTGCGTTTTTGTTTAGTGCAAGAGGAAATTACTTTATAGTTTTATTTCTCCAGTGTTGTACATTTCATGTTTGGATTTTGGGGTTCCCAGTTTAATTATTATCTGACCAAGGAAGTTAGCCTACACGTATCCTCGGTAATTTTTGTGGGTGGGGATGGGGGCGGGGCAGGGGTGGGACTAGGGGCGGAGAATGGGCGGAGCATGGCGAGCCACAGGTGTCGGGTTTTTCTCGGTGAAAAAGTTGGCAACCCTATGCTAAATGGAGATAGGCCCTGATCATGTACAGAATAAATTACCACAAACTAAAACCAGAAATATACAGGCAAAATTTGTACTAAAACCCCGGGAACCCAAACTCTGCAGAGAAATAGAAACAGAGATTAATTTCCCCCTATACTGTGCAAACATGAAGATAGCAAATGTAATTTCCAGAAACAGACACATCAAATCACTAAATTGAGAAATAAAATTATTTTTTCTAGCTTTATGTTCTGGTGATTTTATTATTATAATCATGTTGGTCTCAGTCTCTGGTCTTGCTTTTCTCTGACTGTCCTCTTAACTCTGTTTCGGTCTCTTCCTGTCTTCTACACTTCCTTCCCTACATCTATCTCTGACATTGATCTGTTCCTTCCAGCTTTCTTCCATTTATTTTTCTGCCTTTCTATCCACCTCGATTTCACCCCTTATTCGCACCACCCAGTCTTCAAGCTCTCCCTTTTTTACTGCATCTATCTATCTATAGCTTTCTATCTCCCCTCTCCCTTCCCCACACCCATGGCCCTCTATTTCCCCTTTCCCAAACCTATGGTCTACATATTCCGTCTCGTCCCTTCCTCACATCCAAGGAGAGCATGTATCCTCTCTATTCCTTTTCACCCCTTTCTCTCTTCCATGACCAGCATCCCCCCCATCTCTTCCCTTTCACTGCCAGAATATCATTATCTTGTCCCTTCTCCTGTGTTCAATGTCCACCTCCCCCTGTTCAGATCTGCAGCAAAACTAGAAACAGAAAAATGCAGCATGGAGCCTCAAATTCCAAGCACATGCTGATGTCAGATGGCCCCTCCCCCCATCCCCAATGCAGACTTCCTATGTCAAAGGTCAGAAAGGTTGGGATCGATAAACACCAAACCTATGCACAGACTCCACATACTGGCTGCATTTTTTTAAACTTTTGCTGCAGTTGTGACAGGGCTAGGAGGGGGGACAGTTAGAGGAGAGAACTGCTGTTAAAAGGCACATGAAGAGGACGCCTTGGTATGTGAGTTGGAGAGCTCTGCCAAATGCTTGTGTCACACATCTGATGCATATGAGTTGGTATGTATGCAATGCACTCTAGTCAAGAATGCCAGCTGGTGGTTCTTGGGAAAAAAATAAACAAAACTAAAATTATGGTGAAAGCCTTTACTCATGGAGCTGCTTTTCACTGTAATCTGCTGCCATCTTCAGTCAGTATTATTAGCAATTATCCTCCTATTCGACCTTTAATTAGGACCTATCTATGGGATTAAATAAATAGTATACAGTTGCTATTTTTAATAGTGCTCTACTAATTTATTTTAGAGACCCTTGTGGACTGAGTAGGAATTTCGATTTATGATGTGTATTTGACAGGTACTGCCAGGTTGAAAATATACAATTAAAATGTCATAACCAAATACTGTATTTGGAACATGGAATTGCGTGGATTTTCTATCAATATAGTTGAATATAGTTTTAATGTTGTGAGCCAACTTGTATTGCCTCTCAGTTCTCAGGTCTGAGGTAGAGAGGCTTGCATCCTGGAGATGAATGCTGGCAGATAAGTAAAACATTAAAAAACAATAGAGAAAAGAGAAAAAAGAGAAAAAAGGGCATCATCTGGAGAGCTATATATACGAATGCCCATACAATGCAAAATAAAGTTCCAGATTTAGAAGATGTAATGGAAGAGAATGACTTGGATATAGTGGCAGTCACAGAGACACAGTACACAGAAAACAATGACTGGCAAATGGTTATACAGTTGTGGTCAGCATTATCGGCACCCTTGCAGTTCAACCCCTTAATGTCCAATATCTTTGAAAAAAGTGACCAGTGAAATGGCTTTGGACTATACTGTATATGCAAACATATTTGTCACATACAAGTATCACATAAAACAAGACCAATTAAAAAGGAATTAGCCAATGAATGATGGATCTAATGTTTAAAATGGCCACATTCACTTCCTACTCCATTTTCATAATGATGAACACAAGAGAGCTGCCTGAGACCATCACAAAAGTCATTATCACCAAACATCAAAATTCAAAGGGGTATAAGACCATCTTCAAAGACCTTGGAATTCCTGTGTCTACAATTTGTAATGTTATTAAGAAGTTTTCTGTTCATGGAACTGCCAAGAACCTTCCAGGACATGGTGGGAAGAGGAAAAGTAATCCGTCTTTGAAGGTTAGTGTGAAGTGTTGGAAAAAAAATCACATACAACATCCAAAGAGCTTAAGGCTGACCTGGAGTGGTGGTTTTCATGCCAAACCATATGCCGCGCACTAAACAAAGAAGGACCTCATGGGCAAAGGCCAAGAAAGGCCCCACTGTTCAAAGACAGACATAAAAAGGCCTGCCTGATCTTTGCCCAAACCCATTTTGAGAAACCACAATCCTTCTGGGATAATGTTCTGTGAACAGATGAAACCAAATTTGAGCTCTTTGGCAATTCCAACCAGTGATACATTTACAGGTGAAGAAATGAAACTTATAAGGAAAAAAACACCCTTCCTACAGTTAAATATGGTGGCGGTTCCATAATGTCGTGGGGCTGTTTTGCTGCCTCAGGAACTGGAGGCATGAAGCATATTAAAAGAATCATGAAGTCAGGGGACTACCAAGGTATTTTGGAGCAGAATGTGTTTCCTAGTGTCAGAAAGCTAGGTCTGGATCAAAGGTCATGGGTCCTCCAGGAGAACAATGACCCAAAACATACATCCAAAAATACAAAATAATAGTTAAAAAGGAACAAATGGACTGTTTTAAACTGGTCAGCAATGAGTCCTGATCTCAATCCAATCCTTTGTGGAAAGAATTGAAATCTGCCATTGGTAAAAGGAATCCTGGAAACATTCATGAGCTGGAACAAATCACAGTTGAAGAGCAGGAGAAACTACCAGCCGACAGATGTACAAAACCTATAGATGGCTCCAAGAAACGTTTGGAGGCTGTCATCACTGCTAAGGGCTGCGCAACCAAATAGTTGTGAAAAGTGACATTAATCCTCTCCAGGTCATATTTTGTTTTTTTCTCAGAAATTACTAGGTCTAAGTTGCACAGACATTTTTTTTGTTGTATATCTTTGAACATACTATTAAAATATTACGATAACATACAGTTGATCAAGAAAAAGTGGAAATTATATACAGAGTCATTATACGATAAAGATCAAGTGGACCGACAGTCGTTTCAATCTGTACCTTATGATCAGGAACCATTGGTGATGAAAGAAGAAGTCAAAGCAGCATTGAAAGCCTTATCAAAGAACAAAGCACCTAGCATTGATGGCATTCCCACTGAAGTGTTACAGCAATCGGATGCAGCTGTTAACATACTTACAAGGCTCTGCCAGGAAATTTGGAAGACAATATCATGGCCAACTGACTGGAAAAATATGTGTTTATACTAATAAGAAAGAAAGGTGATCCAACTGACTGTGGAAATTATCGCAGAATTGCTCTGATCCCACATGCACCAAGATTCTACTCAAGATTATTCAGCAGAGAATACAACCATACCTGGAACGAGAACTGCCTGAAGTACAAGCAAGGTTCAGGAAAGGGCAAGGAATGAGAAACATCATTGCGAATGTGAGATGGATCCTTGAAAAGACTAAAGAATAACAAAAGGATATCTATATGTGTTTTATTGACTACAGCAAGGCTTTTGACTGTGTAACCCATGAGAAACTCTGGGCCACATTAAGAAGCATGGATATACCAAAACAGCTGATAGTTCTCTTGCACAACCTTTACAATGATCAAGAATCAACAGTGATAAGAGCCTGTTAAGCAGCCAGCAGTTGGAAGGATTTGGAAGGATCTGTAAGAGTGCAGTAGCCTTATACATCCTCAATGCCCCCTCCCTCCTCCTCTGTTCCCCTCTGCTCTCTCCTGAAGATTGCAGAAGGCTCTCATAGGGATCTGCCTGCCAGCCACTTAAACGCAGCGCTGCAAAGCCAATGAAAAAGTATCAGGGGAGTAGAAACCTGGTATGGATCCTCTGACTGCGGCTCTTAGGGGGTAAGTATCAAGGCTTGACTGCATCATTGTCCTTATTGGGGGCTCCTAATTCCATCTGTGTGGGACAATTCAGGGTAGACAGCTGACAACCATTGGCGCAGTATAGGGGTTTCCCGCCATTTTCTGTATGTGCTAGCATTTTCTCCTATTGTGCACCTAGAAGTTATGTGGTCTGTACATACTTCTGCCCAAGCAGCTCCAACATGCATTCTTACCCTAGTGCCTGCAATGCACATTTCAGTAAAAGTGCAATTTATGCACAGTGGGATAAAAGCGCAGTTTATGCGTGCCTTCAGGCTGCTGCGGCTTTAGCGTGCATTGTTGTGATACTTGCCTTAACTCCCTTACGTCGTCTTCCAAGAATCATTGTTTGGCCTGTGGCAAGCAAACCGCTTCATCTCTAGCTTCTGGACACTGCTCTTTTAGTATGGCAGCTCCTAAATTGTCCCTGAAGAATTGCCCCCTCTCTCTCTGCTGGGGGATGTGGCTAGTCTGGCCTTGCCTGCCTAAGGGCAGGAGGTGGTGGATGGCACGGTGGGTAAGGATAACCAGCCAGCTGGAGGTTCCGGTGACCGTGCTGTGCACTGCTCTCTGTCCTCTAGGGGACTGGATGGTTCCCCTGGTGTAGGGGGGGTTATTTTCATGAGGAGAGCTTCTGGAGTCCGGATTGTTTCCCCAGAATTATTTTTCTTTTACAAGAGGCCTGATCATTCTGGCATGGACATTCAGACTCTGCGGCCTCTGGGTTCCCCCGCGTGCAGTCTCATGAGGGACAGACTGAGCTGAGAGTGGAAGCCCTGTTCAATTGCCAATGGCTAAGCATCCCCAGCAAAAGGATGCCCCCTGGATAGGGGGTTCAGCGGGGATCTGGACTGTGGCTTGGATTCAGATGTCTGAGTGGATGAAGAAGTATTCTCGCCTTCAGAGGATTGTGAGGAGATTGATGTTATCCTTCTGTTCTGGAAGGAGGAACTGGAGGCGCTGCTTCCCAGGGTCTCATTCACCTTGAGCTTGGCGGTCGCTCCAGGCACGGAGCAGGAACTGAGGATGCATTCATTCCTGCAAGGTATGCGGAAATCCACTACTGTCTTCCCATTTCCAGAGGTGCTCCAGGGCCTGTTCCAGTTAGAGTGGGATTCCCCCAACTCCCCACTTCAAGGTCCAAAGGTGAATACTGTAAGAGAAGGAGTGTGTTGTATGGTTTGATGCTTCCAAAGTGGATTGGCCTTAAAGGCTGCTATTCTTCAGTTAGTGGCATGTGCAGGCTTGACATATCAAGCCCTGCTCCTGTGGATTCGGTCTCTTCCGTCAATTGATTCTACCCCTCTTTTGGAGTCAGCTATGGTCTTCTTTTCTAATGCCATGTACAGCCTGGTAAATCTAGTGGCCAGGGATTGTGCCCTGTTGACGGCGACACAGAATTGGCTTGGCTCAGACATGGGGCAGTGACTCATCTTCTAAGGCCTGGTTGCTCATCTGGCTTTAGAGGGATGCTTCTGTTGAGACTGATTTGGAGAAGCTGGTGAAGGATTTGGGTGAGACAAAATCTTATCACCTTCTGGAGAACAGGTCCAAGGA
The DNA here is from genome assembly GCA_033557465.1 of Ichthyophis bannanicus. NCBI lineage: Eukaryota > Metazoa > Chordata > Amphibia > Gymnophiona > Ichthyophiidae > Ichthyophis > Ichthyophis bannanicus. Next base: position 1,583,009,384 of record CM066031.1, read on the forward strand.
GCCTGTGAAGTGAGTAAGAGCCCATTTTCCATCAGCCTCCGCGTGCTCCTCGTGGGCACGCTGATCAGACTCCCGGGTGTGGGGGGGGGGGGGGGTTGTCTCAGGACTCCCGTTGCTACCAGCCTGGAAAACTTTTCTTCCTGTCTGCTTATGGACTTTGGGCTCATTCTCAATCCTTTCATAGAACGCTTGGGCCCATGGACCCAGTGCCATCCAGAGGAGGACCCTCCCAGGCTGCACACTGTAGGTTTGAGGGCCCATTCCTTGGTTCCTCCAGTTGGGAGCAGGCTTTTCCTATTCTTCAGGAATGGGCTGAGTCACCAAGGATTGCTGGGTGCTAGTCCCCATTCAGTATGGCTATGGCCTGGAATGCAAAGAGCCAATCCTGGCCACTTGCTTCTTCTTCCCTTGGACAAGTTGATGGCAGTAGTGCCAGTCTCCCTGTAAGATTGGGGCAGGGGCAGGTATTTTATTTGTTTTCGTGGTGGCTGACATAGAAGGAACATTCTGGCCCAGTCTAGACCTCAAGTGAGTCATGTGTTTCTGGATGGAAACTTTGTGATCTAGGATTCAAGCGGTGCGCAGAGAGGGTTCCCGGCATAGTATCTGTGTTTTGCCAAGCTTGGTTCTCACCTTCAGTTTGCTGCCCTTCCATTTCAACTCTCCACTGCCCGAAGGACGTTCTTCAAGGTCATGGCAGTGGTATCTGCAGTGCTGTGGAGCCAAGGGATTTGTGTGCACCAAAATCTGGACTACTGGCTCATCCAAGTCCATTCTCCTTCAGAGGCATCTCGTGTAGCTTCCCGAGTGGTGTCCTCTCTGATGAGCCTCAGCTGGGTGATCATTGGGGAAGGTTGTTGCATTCCCTGTCCCTGGAGTTCCTGGGAGCATGTTTTCGATACTCGAGTCTGCAGAGTCTTTCTGCCATTAGAGAATATCAAGGCAGTTGGATTGCCTAGTGCTATTCTGTTCACAGCAGGCTCCCAAAGTCAGGGTTGATCTTCATCAGCAGTTCAAACTCAGGCTTCCACTTGCAATGATAGCGAAGGCCAGTCTGCAGTGGGGGCAGCAGCCCAGTCTTCTAAGGAAGGGCTGGCTGCTGGACGATTGATCATGGATCCTTCTGGTGATAAATGCCAGTCTCTCAGGCTGGGGAGCCCATTGCTAAGGCCAAATGGCCTGGGACCTTTGGAACTGCAGTGTAGTCCATCAAATGCTCTGAAGTGAGGGCCATCTGGTTGGTTATTCTGCATCTCCGGCCCCCCGGTCAAGAGCCGGGCGGTTTATGTGTTCTCGGCAAGGCAGCACGAGGAGTGCCAGGGTATCCCTGGAGGAAGCTCTCCTGTTTTCCTGGGCAGTGAAGAGCCTCCTAGTTTGTCGGCTCTGCACATTGCCAGGGTGGATACTGTGGAAATGGATTTTCTCAGCCAGTACTCTCTGGTCCCAGGAGAGTGGGAGACAAGTCAGGGGCTGTTTTCAGTTGTTTATGAATTGTTGGGGTCACCCCAAGAGGGATCTGATGGTGACCCACTCCAATGCCAAGTGTGCTGAGTGGGTTCCGTTTACCATCACCTTCTGTCGTCTGTCAGTCAACCAATTTCTGATCCAATTCACCATCTTGGGACCCATCCCCAAGCTGTTGAGTTTATTGACAAGCCTCCTATGAGAAACAATATCAAAGGCTATGCTGAAATCTAGGTAGATCACATCCATCGCATGCCCTGGATCTAGTTCTCTAGCCACCCAGTCAAAGAACTCAATCAGATTTGTTTGGCAAGATCGTCCTTTGGAAAAAACATGTTGCCTCAGATCATGCAATCTGTTGGTTTTGAGGAAGTCCACTATTCACTCTTTCAGGAGCACCTCCATTACTTTTCCTGCCACCGAGGTAAGCTTACTCGTCTGTAGTTTGTCACTTCTTCCCTATTACCACTTTAGTGGAGAGGTACCACATCAGCCCTTCTCCAATCCTGTGGAACTTCTCCTGTCTCCAAGGATCTCTTAAAAACATCCTTTAACGGCCCTGAAAGAACCTCTCTGAGCTCTTTCAATTTCCTGGGATATATCCCATCAGATCCCATAGACTTCTCCACTTTCAGTTTTGCAAACTGTTCTAACACATCATCTTTTGTGAATGGTGTGTTATCTACTCCATTCCCATTTGTATATTTGTCAGTCGCAGGTGGTCTTTCTCCAGGATTTTCTCTAGTGAAAACAGAGCAGAAGTATTTGTTTAGCATTTTTGCTTTTTCAATGTCACTTTCCAAGAATCCGTTCCCAGCACTTTTGAATCCTGCAATTCCACCTCTGATTTTCCTCCTCTCCTGAATATACCTGAAAAAGTTTTGTTGCCACACTTCAAATCTTTAGCCATCTTTTCTTCTGTCTTTGATTTTGCTTTCCTTAATTCTCTTTTTGTCTCTTTTAGTTTGATCTTGTATTCTTTTCTGTGTTTCTCTGTTTGCAAGCATGTGAATTTTGTGAAAGCTGTGTTTTTTGCCTTTATTTGTGCAGCCACTTCTTTGGTGAACCAAATAGGTTTCCTTTTCCTCTTGTTTTTATTTACTTTCCTTACGTATGTATCTGTTGCACCTTTTATTGCCTCCTTTAGTTTAGTCCATTGCAATTCCACTTCCCTTATCCCCTCCCACCCTACCAACTCTTCCTTCAGGTACTTGGCCATTTTACTGAACATACATAGTAACATAGTAAGTGACGGCAGATAAAGACCAGCATGGTCCATCTAGTCTGCCCAGCAAGATGGCAAGAGTAGGTGCACCTGTCGCTCTGTGCAGGCCACCCCTCCCCATGTTTTTGTTTAGGGGTGAACCCACCACTCCATGTAGGACACCCCTATTTGTTGAGACGCTAGATAGTTCAGAAGTTAGATGGTACTGTTTATTTTGCTTTTATCCTGTTGCTGTAAAGGGATCCACTGTGTTTGTCCCATGCCGTTTTGAATTCCATCACCGTGTTTGCCCCCACCACTTCCATCGGGAGGGCATTCCAAGCATCCACCACCCTTTCAGTGAAGAAATATTTCCTGACATTGCCTTTCAATTTACCACCTTGCAGCTTCATGTTATGCCCTCTAGTTTTACAGCTTCCACGTCTTTGGAAGAGGTTTGTTTGTTCATCATTTCTCTTTAAGTATTTAAAGGTCTGAATCATATCTCCCCTGTCCCTCCTCTCCTCCAAAGTGTACATATTTAGGTCTTCAAGTCTCTTCTCATAAGGCTTCTGACGCAGGCAGGGCCGGATTTACCTTGAGTGAGGCCCTATGCCAACAAAAATTGTGGGCCCCCAGCAGGGGCGGCCCAAGGGGGGTGCGGACCTCATTTGCATAAGGGGCCTCATTTGCATAAATATTTGCATAATGTTACCATATACTAACTTTTAGTAAACGTGCCTCTTAATGAGTGTATGGATAAAGAAAGACTAAAAGATTTCTACATTACTATAATCCAGTGCCAACTGCCAGACACATTAGGAACTACTACAAACACTGCCCATAGTAAACCCGCCGTATCCTAACAGCACTACCAGGACTCACAAAGCACCATACTCTACCAATCAAAAGGCAACACTGCAAATATTAAACCAATACATTTCAGAGAACAACAATACATGACCTACTGGGGAAAGAGAACAAGTGGCAATGTCAAATAGGAATTATATAAACAGAACACCTCAGCTCAGTTACACATGCAGAACATAGACCATCACCAAACAAGTAATCACAATTTAGAAATAGGAAGACAATAATTAAACTGGGAATCCCAAAAGCCAAACTTGGAATGTACAACACTGTAGAAATAAAACTATACATTAATTTGCTCTTGTACTAAACAAAGCGCAGATGTTAATGATGCACATTTACCAGAGATGACATATTCCAATTAATAAATTCAAAATAAAGAGATATTTTTCTACCTTTTGTGCATTTTTTTCAGCTGCAATTGCTCCAGCCACTTTCTTCTGGTTTCTTCGTGTCTTCTGCTAACTCTCCATCGTCTGCTGTCCACTTGTCCTTTCTTCTCTCTTCTAGATTTTTTTCCATTCTCTCTCTACATCTGCTTTAACATACTAATCTTTCTCCTTTTGCTCTTTCCTCATTCCTATTTCATCCACTCAAATTTTACCCCTCCATCCTCAATCCCCACTTACTCTCCCAATACCCGGCCAATTGTAGATTTTTTATCCCTCCCACACAAAATATTTTTCCCTTCTCCATTTTACTCTTCCAGCCCCATCCCATTCTAATCCTCCCCCAACATCAGCTCCCTTCTAGTTCCAGCCTCACCCAGCATCCATTCCCTTCTAGTCCCTGCATCAGCCCATTTCCAGTCCTAGCCATCCATCAGCCCATTTCCAGTCCTAGCAACCCCCCAACCCAATACCAGTCCTAGCCCCCCCATCACCCCACTTACAGTCCTTAACCCCCCATCACCCCATTTTCAGTCCTTAACCCCCCATCACCCCATTTTCAGTTTAAGCCCCCCCTATAACCCATTACCAGTCCTAACCCCCCATCAGCCCACTTCCAGTCCTAACCCCATCAACCCATTTCCAGTCAGCCCCCCCTAGCCCATTGCCAGTCCTACCCCCCCCCCATCAGCCCACAGCCCATTACCAGTCCTAACCCCATCATCCCACCTCCAGTTTTAACCCCCCAGCCCATTTCCAGTCCTAGCCCCCCATAGCCCATTACCAGACAACCCCCATCAGCCCACAGCCCATTACCAGTCTTAACCCCCCCAAAGCCCATTACCAGTTCTAACCCCCCCCCCCAACAGCCCATTACCAGTCCTAACCCCATCAGCCCACCTCCAGTCTTAACCTCCCAGCCCATTTCCAGTCCTAGCCCCCCCCATAGCCCATTACCAGACAGCCCCCATCAGCCCACAGCCCATTACCAGTCTTAACCCCCCCAAAGCCCATTGCCAGTTCTAAGCCCCCCCAACAGCCCACAGTCCATTACCAGTCCTAACCCCATCAGCCCACCTCTAGCCTTAACCACCCCCAGCTCAGCCCAGCCCAGCCCAGCCAAGCCCTTTTCCAGCCCCAGCCCCCCAATAGCCCATTACCAGTCCTACCCCCCCCCATAGCCCATTACCAGCCCTACCCCCCCCCAGTCCATTTCCAGCCCCAGCCCCCCCAATAGCCCATTACCAGTCCTACCCCCCCCCCATAGCCCATTACCAGTCCTACCCCCCCATAGCCCATTACCAGTCCTACCCCCCCCCCATAGCCCATTACCAGCCCTACCCCCCCCCAGTCCATTTCCCGCCCCAGCCCCCCCAATAGCCCATTACCAGTCCTACCCCCCCCCCATAGCCCATTACCAGTCCTACCCCCCCCCCCGGCCTAAAGTAAAATTTAATTTAAAAAAAAAACCTGGTGGCTGCCGCCGCGGGCCCCCCTCTGCGGCCGCGGGGCCCCCTTCTACAACCTGACGCCGTCGGGTCCGGTCGGGTCGGTTTGGGTCGGGTCGGGTCTCTCTCCCTCCCTCCCTCCCTCGCTGCAGGCTGCAGGCTGCGAGAGACGCGAAGGGAGAGCGTCTCCTCGCGTCTGTGTTAAGCCCGCAGAGGCTGATGGGATTTCCCATCAGCCCCTGCGGGCTTAACACAGACGCGAGGAGACGCTCTATCTTCGCGTCTCTCGCAGCCTGCAGCGAGGGAGGGAGGGAGGGAGAGACCCGACCCGACCCGACCCGACGGGACGGCTTCAGCTTGTAGACGGGGCCCCCGCGGCAGCAGAGGGGGCCCCGCGGCGGCAGCCACCAGGTTTTTTTTTTTAATTGTGTTTAAAAAAAATTACCTGGTTCTTTTTCTGTGGGCCCCTGCCGGCTGTGGGCCCTACGCCATGGCGTACATGGCGTATAGGTAAATCCGGCCCTGGACGCAGGCTCCAAATCATTTTGGTCACCTTTCTCTGACCAGTTTCCAGTCTTTTTACATCTTTTGCAAGATATGGTCTTCAAAACTGAACACAGTATTCCAAGTGAGGCCTCACCAGTGACTTGTACAGTGGCATAAGTACCTCTTCCTTTCTGCTGGTAATCCCTCTTTGTATGCAGCCCAACATCCTCCTGGCTTTTGCCACCGCCTTGTCACACTGTTTTGCCACCTTGAGATCATCAGAGATAATCACACCAAGGTCTTTCTCCTGAACCATGCATACCAACCTCTCACCCCCTATCATGTACTTTTCCCTTGGATTTCTGCTACCCAAGTGCATGACACTGCACTTTTTCACATTAAATCGTAGTTGCCAAGCATTAGACCAGTCTTCCAGCTTTTGTAGATCTTTCCTCATGTTAACCACTCCCTCGGGGGAGTCCACTCTGTTGCAAATTTTTGTGTCATCTGCAAAAAGACAGACTTTTCCATTCAGTCCTTCAGCAATATCACTCACAAATATATTGAACAGTGCTGGGCCCAGGACCGAACCCTGAGGCACCCCGCTAATCACCTTCCTCTCATCCGAGTGAGCTCCATGTACCATCACCTTCTGTTGTCTGTCAGTCAACCAATTTCTAATCCAGTTTACTATCTTGGGACCCATCCCCAAGCTACTGAGTTTATTGACAAGCCTCCTATGAGGAACAGTATCAAAGGCTTTGCTGAAATCCAGATAGATGACATCCATTGCATGCCCCAGATCTAGTTCCTTGGTCACCCAATCAAAGAACTCAATCAGATTTGTTTGGCAAGACCGTCCTTTGGTAAAACCATGTTGCCTTGGATCTTGCAACCTGTTGGTTTTGAGAAAGTTCACTATTCGCTCTTTCAGGAGCTCCTCCATTACTTTTCATGCCACCGAGGTAAGGCTCACGGGCCTGTAGTTTGACACTTCTTCCCTGTCACCACTTTTGTGTAGAGGTACAACATTAGCCATTCTCCAATCCTGAGGAACCACTCCTGTTTCCAAGGATCTGTTGAAGACATCCTTTAAGTAAATCATTTTTATTCAGAGGAACAAACTGGCAAACACAAGAATACAGACACGCCCGTCATGGGCCAACCATAACAAATAACAACAGCCTCGGAGAGCAACATGAAGCAATAGAAAGAATAAAGTAAAACAAGTAATACAAACAATCCCACATGCCCCCACCCTCGCTCCCTAAAGGCCCCAGGCAAAGAGCCGCAGGGAAAAAAAAAATGTGCTGTACCAACAATCACAAAGTCCCCCTACAGATCCCCCCAGCCCCCACACCCCACCCACCCCCCCCCTAGTCCATCCCACCCTGCGCAGTCACAACAAGTCAACCATAGTGGCTCCATGACTCTTTCCCAACTCAGCTCACCCATCGCCCCCAGCCTCAGTGCTCAATGCTCTCAATGGGCCCCACACCCTTACAAACCGTTCCCATGCTCCTCCCACCAACAGCCTAGCCGTACGTTGCTCCATATCAAGCAGCTCTCGCATGGCCCGCTCCCACTCCACTACCCCCGGGACTGTGTCTCTCAGCCAGCATCGTAGTAGGCAAAGTTTAACCGTAATAAAACCTTTAGCACAAAGTTGGCGGGCTCCTTCCCCAAGGGGTTGCACTCCTTCATAAGAACCAAAAAGGCACCACTCGGGGGACAACTCGACAGGGGTCTGTAACCATCCCTCCAACACCCGTCCCACTCTGGACCAAAACCCTTGGACATGACTACAGGACCAAAAGCGGTGTGTGAAGCCACCCTTGTCCGTTTTGCAAAGTGGACAGAGATCTGATGGCGACAAGCCAGCCCTGGCAGCCCAAATATTATGAACATATGCTCGCCAAAGGAATTTATATTGAGTCTCCTGTATTTGAATCGATTCAGAAAGGGATTTAATTACTTGGAACGCCGCGCGCAAACGCTCCACCATAAGCTGAAGCATGCCGTCCCTCCGCCACCGCTCGACTAGACCACGCAGGCCATGCAGCGAAAACACTCTACGGAGAGACGCAATGGTGATCTTCCCCTCTAAGGAGCCAAACAGCGACAGCATCCCCTCGCCGTCCAGCACACCTACACGGGCCCCACGTAAAGCCGCCACATAATGCCGGGCCTGCAGATAAAAGAAAAAATCTCGGGGAACCAAGTCATAGCGCCCACACAAGGAAGCAAACGAGTCCACCCCGACACCACTCGGCATACGGAGGTGCCCCACCATGCGAACACCCCTAGAAGCCCAGGCGGAGGCCACCAGGGTCCCCCAGCCTGGCGAAAAGGCCGGATTCCCCCGCAGCGGGAGACAGTCCGTCTCGCGAGAAACCACCCCACGGCGGCGACAGAGAGCCCCCCATACCTTGCGCAAACCGGACCAGAAACCTGACTGCTTACAGCCCTCGGGGAGCTGTCCACCAGACGCATGTACTACAAACAAGCGATGCAATGGAGTCGCCATGGCATCAATAATAGGAAGAGGGACAACCGCACTCGTCCCATCGACAAGGTCCCGCAAAAGGCGTACCCAACACACTAAATTGTACCATCTGAGCGACAGCAAACCAGCTCCTCCATCTTCCCGAGGCAGCAATAAGGTGCGGAGCGCAATACGTGCCCTCCGCCCCCTCCACAAGAACCGCGCCAGGTGCCGACCTATCTGCTCAAGATCGCGGCGCGACAACCAGACGGGGAGGTGATGCAAAACATAGGCCCAGCGGGGAAACTCCACCATGTTAAACAAAGCTATCCTGCCCTGAAGCGACAATGGCAATTGTTTCCAAGACTGTAAACGCCGCACCATCCCGTCAATGAGAAGGGGGATATTCACCCTGTATAGTTGGTCTGGCCATGCAGGAAGCTGAATACCGAGGTAGCGGAGCTGCCCGTCCGCCCAGAGCAGGGGGAACCGGCCCACCCAACCCCGCCTAGAACACCCACCCACATCTAGCCCCAAAGATTTAGCCATGTTGATTTTCAGACCCGAAAAGGTACCAAAAAACTCAATCAACAGCAGGGCTCGCGGTAAAGACACCTGCGGATCCGTGAGGCAAAGCAACATATCATCCGCAAATGCACTAAGCTTAAACTCCCCGTCCGGCCAAGGTATCCCCGCCACAGCCCGCTCGCTCATTAACCACACCAACAGGGGCTCCAAATGTAAAATAAAGAGAAGGGGCGATAGGGGGCATCCCTGACGAGTCCCCCGCTGCAAAACAAACGGGTCGGAGCGGTCACCCCCCACCATGATGAACGCCCTCGGCTCTGCATACAAAGCGCGTATCCACCCCACAAACGGACCCTCAAAGCCAAATCGCTGTAGCGCCTCGAACATATAACTCCAAGAAACTCGATCAAAAGCCTTCTCGGCATCGAGACTGGCCAGTAATAGGGGGCAGCGTTGTTGAAAGCATCGCTCCATACTCAGCAGCACCTGCAATATGTTTTTAGCAGCTACCCTCCCACTGACAAAGCCCGTCTGATAGGGCCCAATCAATCGTGAAAGAACCTCCTGCGCTCTTGCAGCCAGTACTGCCGCGAGAATCTTCAGATCAACATTGATAAGCGAAATAGGTCTATATGAAGCCGGCTCCTCGGGGTCCTTCCCAGCCTTGGGGAGCAGCGTGATGGAGGCCGTCCTCATATCCCTTGGGAATTGGCCCGTCTCCAGCACTTCCGCGTAAACCGCTCCCAGCGTGGGCACCACCTGCATCTCCACAATTTTGTAAAACTCCATGCCGTACCCATCAGGTCCCGGCGCCCGATGCAGTTTTCCCCCCCGTATCAATTTCTGAATTTCAGGCCCCGAAAGCGGCTGATTCAACATCTCCCTCTCTTACGAAGTCACTTGAGTCAACGACACACCATTCCAAAATGCCTGCCTATTCTGCTGGTCTTCCCCCTCCGAGGAGTACAGACGACTATAAAAGCGCCGAAACACCTCAACAATCTCCGCAGGCTCCGTTCGCAATCTGCCCTGCTCATCCCTTAGCCGCGCCACCAAATGACTCCCCCGTCGCCCTCGCGCCAGTCGTGCAAGCAACTTCCCGGAGCGATTACCAAAACGAAACAGCTGATGCCGATAATACTGTTGGTCAAAGACCGCTCGGTCCTGCAGAAGAGCATTCACCTGTCGCTGCGTCTCAAGGTAGGCCTGGTACGCCCCGCCACTCCCTGTACATCGCAACGCAGCTCGCTTCTGTGCTCGCAGAACCTGTGTAAGCTGTACCAATTCAGCATTCACCTGTTTCTGGGCCCTAGCTACATAAGCCATCACATGTCCATGAATCACCGCTTTCCCCGCCTCCCACAATGTGGTTACTGAGGCGACACTGCCCTCGTTAAGCTCCAAGAATTCTTGCCAGTGAGCTCTGACATAGTCCTGAAAATCCTTTCGAAGCCAAAGGTGGCCAGGGAAAGACCATCGGCCCCCCACTCTACGGCAGCCAGTCCAATCCATCGTCACCATCGCATGGTCCGACACTACAATAGGACAAATGTCCGTCTTCCGAACTCTTCCGAGATCCATTCGCCGTACCAAGATATAGTCTATACGGGACCACGTCTGGTGTGCACGAGATAGGTGGGTGTAGTCCCGTTCACTCCCATGTAGCAGCCGCCAAACATCGAGCAAATCGCTAACCTGACACAAATAGTTCACCCCTCTAGTAGACCACCTACCCACTTTCTCTCCGGTAGAAGACTTATCCAGTGTAGGATCGTTGGGGCAATTGAAATCACCTGCCAAAACCAGGGGCACATTAGGCAAACCCCCGATCTTACGAGTAATCTGCTCAAAAAAACCATGGGTATATTGATTGGGGGCATAGATATTGCCCAAAATCAATTCCTCCCCATTAAGTTTCACATGTACCCACAAATAGCGCCCAAGGGGGTCTGGATCTTCACTAATAATTTCAACCATAAGGCTCTTATGGAAGAGGAGTGCAACCCCCTTTTTCCGACCTACAGTTGTCTCTGCCGCACAAACATGCCCCACCCATTTTTGTTGCAACTTGGCATGCTCCCTAGCAGTTAAGTGTGTTTCCTGAAGAAAAACCACATGGGCTCTTGCTCTTTGCAGCGCTTGAAGCGCCTTAGTACGTTTTATCGGGGAATTTAAACCCCCCACATTCCACGACACAAATCGCAGATCAGCGCCCATTAACCCCCATTACCCTGCTGTGCACAGACCCAGTGCCATGATTGCAACCAACGAACTGAGCGCCGCCCAGCCTCAGCGCCCAGCATCCCATTCCAGCTCCACTTCCCAGAGGGCCCTACCCTTAAGCCACTAAGCCCCTTCTCCCAAACAGTAAGACTGCGCTCCCTACCCTCCCCCCCCTAAAGATCCCCACCCTTACCGGCCAGCTCACCCCCTCCCCCAACCCCCCCACCCCCCTGCCCCACCCCCTCTGCCCCTTGCCCATACGCTCCACTACCCCCCTCCCCCGCCCCATAAAAACACCCTGTGTGTAACTCCTGGCCCACCCTGCCAGGCCTGAGACCTATCACCGTGCGCTGCGGGGCCGTCCTGCCCAGAAGCACTCAAGTCCCCGCTGAGGGGACAGGGCCAAAATCCCCATACCATAAAGCAGCATGAAACCCGGGGAGAATCTGAGCTTCCCCGACTCACTCCCACCATGAAAACAAACCCCCATCCCACCTGCAACAACACTCACACCAGGGACCCCCAGGCACTCCGGGGTCATACAACACTCAACCCAGGAAAAAGAAAAAAAAAGAAAACCCCCTACCAACTCAGCCAACACAAACACCCTCATGGAGCTCCCCAGCAATGGAGTACCCCCCAACGTTAAACATGCACACACTCACTCAAATATTCCAACCACCCGCCATTCTGCCCCGGACTCCAAAACATTCTCTCCGGGCCACCCTTAGGCATAAACATTAAGCTCAAAAGAAACAGTAATGCAACAGTTCACTGTTTAAACGGCGAGGCCAGGCCAAATCGCCAGCAATTCTCAGATAAGTTCTCCAGCAGCTGGGCAGAATCAAATCTCATTCCCCGTGGCTGCCGTCAGTAGCTTGGCACCCTGTTATCTGCTCTGCTCCAGTTCGACAAGAAACTGCTTCGCCTCTGCGGCAGTAGCCAACACCCGCTGCTTCCCCTCATGCTGCACTCTTAGGGTCGCCGGGAAGGCAAGACTGAAGCGGACATGTTTGCTGAAAAGCGCTGCGCACACTGGTGAGAACTCTTTCCTTTTTGCCGCTACCGAGGCAGAATAGTCTTGAAAAATCAACACCGAGGTATTGTCCAAACGCAGGTCGCGCTTCCTGCGAAACGCCTGCATCAGCTGCCACTTATGCTGAAAATTTAAGATCTTTGCGATCACTACTCTGGGACGTTGTCGAAGCTCCGTTTTAGGCCCCAACCGGTGGGCACGTTCCACCTGCATGTGCCCCACCAGGTCCGTGAGGCCTAGTTCACGCGAAAGCCAGGTCTCCACTAAGTCCAGCAGCATCGCATCTGTATAAGACTCAGGTATGCCCACCAGTCTGATGTTATTTCTTCTGGACCGATTTTCTAAATCGTCAACTTTTTCCAGCAGCGCATCCACGTGCTTCTGCAGCTTGCTCTCATCTCGTGCACGCTTGCCTTCTTCTTCTTCTAAAATCGACACCCTGTGCTCCAGCTCCTCCACCCGGTGCGTGCATTCGGTGAGCACTTCGGACACCATTTCCAGCTTACTTAAGATTAAGTCAAATTTAGGTTCCAGCAGCCGAGCCACCTCCCGTGCCAGCTCTTCCGGGCCTGAGTCCACGCTCTCACTCCCCGGGGATCTAGGCGCCACCACCATAGTAGCTGGTCCAGCAGCCGTGGAGGCCCCAGCCCGCGGTACCTTCTCTTTGTCTTTCCGCACTGTAGGAGGCATTTATACAACGTGCGTTGCCACTCGGGGAAGCCCGCAGGTAGTCTCCGGCGTCTCCCAGTGATTTTGCCCAAAACTCTTGGGGTAGGTAGAGAAAATATGCCGATTAATCACAGGACGGCCCCGGAGCGAGCAGAGAGACCTCTCACTCGCTCATGCGTCACGTGGTCTCCCCCGAAGACATCCTTTAACGGTCCTGCAAGAACCTCTCTGAGCTCTTTCAGTATCCTGGGATGTATCCCATCCGGTCCTCTGGCTTTGTCCACTTTCAGTTTAGCAAGTTGTTCTAACACCTCATCTTTTGTGAATGGTGTGGTATCTACTTCATTGCTATTTTTATATTTGGGAGTCACAGCTGTTCCATCTCCATTAGTAAAAAGAATTAGTAAAAGAATTAGTAAAAACAGAGCAAAAGTATTTGTTTAGCAATTTTGCTTTTTAAGTGTCACTTTCCACGAGTCCTTTCCCAGCACTTCTGAGTCCTGCAATTCCAACTCTGATCTTCTTCCTTTCCCGAATATACCTGAAGAAAGTTTTATCGCCACTTTTAACATCTTTAGCCATCTTTTCCTCTGCCTTTGATTTTGCTATCCTTATTTCTCTTTTAGACTCTTTGAGCTTGATCCTGTATTCATTTCTGTGTTCTTCTGTTTGCAAGCTTTTGAATTTTGCGAAAGCTGTGTTTTTTTGCCTTTGAGCAGCCACCTCTTTGGAAAACCAAATAGGTTTCCTTCTCCTCTTGTTTTTATTTACTTTTCTTACATATTTATCTGTTGCTCCTTTCATTGCTGCCTTTAGCTTAGTCCATTGCAATTCCACTTCCCTTATCTCCTTCCACCCCGTTATCTCCTCCTTTAAGTACTCGGCCATTTTATTGAAGTCAGCGTTTTTGTAGTTTAGGACTTTGAGCTTGCTATGATTGGCCTGTATCATGGCTTTTATCTCAAACCACACCGTGTGATGGTCACTGTTGCTCACAGGGGCACTCATGCAGACATTCAACACGTTATCACTGTTGGTGAGCACTACATCCAGCGTTGAGCTTTCCCTGGTTGGTTCCATCACCATTTGTCTAAGCAATGCATCTTGGAGAGCATCCACAATTCTTTTGCTTCTTTCCAGATGTGCAGAAGGAGTAATCCAATCCACATCAGGTAGATTAAAGTCACCCAATATGATCGCTTCCCCCTTTGTTGCTATCTTGGCAATATCTATAATCAATTCGTTATCTCTCTCTTCAATTTGAGTCGGAGGTCTGTAGACTACAGCAATATGGATGACAGTGCCATCTCCTCTTTCCAACGCAATCCAGAGCGCTTCTTCTTTTCCCCATGTTCCATGCATTTCAGTAGCTTTAATACTGCTTTTGACATACAAGGCTACTCCTCCTCCTTTTCCATTTTATCTGTCTCTTCTGAATAGATTATAGCCAGCTATGGCTATATCCCAATCATGCGATTCATTAAACCATGTTTCTGTAATGGCCACGATGTCCAAATCCGTTTCCACCATTAGGGCTTCCAGGTCTGGAATTTTTTTGGCTAAGCTTCGAGCATTTGTGCTCATTGCTTTCCAGCATTTACCTGGCTTGTGTGTATTTTGCATTGATTTTATTCTACCCACTTCTTCCCACTTGTTTTTGATGTGCGGTTTAAGAGTGTGGCTGTTTCTGAAGTTGTTCTGCTTTTGCAGGGGGTGGCATGCAGATGTTGATCTTCCACAACCGTCACCCCCTTTTCCTAGTTTAAATGCATATCCACATACTGCCTGAATTTTTCACTTAGGTTTCTTTTTCCTGCGACAGAGAGATGTAGTCCATCAGCACAGTATAGTCTCTTGTTGGTCCATCTGTTGCCCCAGTTGCCAATAAATCTGAATCCTTCTTGTTTGCACCAGGTCTGGAGCCATGTATTAAAGCTGTTAATGCGATGCAGCCTTTTTGTCCCCTTACCAAGAACAGGTAGAACTTCTGAGAATACAACAGTGTTAACAATGGGCTTTAGTTTCTCTCCCAGAGATTGGAAGTCCTTTTGGGCTGTAGAGGCACTGTTTCTAGCCAGGTCATTTGTGCTCAAGTGCATAATAACATCAGGTTTGGAGTGCTCACTTTTTATTTATTTATTTATTTATTTAATACACACTTATATACCGCTGCTTCCAGCGATCAGCAGCGGTTCGATTCTTCTTCTGGGGATGTCAATCAGGACAGGGAGGGGACAGTAATTATATAGATCTGAGGGTAGGTCACAGCACACAGGGTTAGTGTCATGGGGGACTTCGTTATACATATTTACATTTATACATAATTATTTACAATTGTACAATTACCCTTCTTTTTGAATTACACCTTTTCCATAATTTATATATTCGGAATTATCCTTGTATTATACATCTTCACATATTCCTACATAAAGTGGTATCTAACGCACTTGAGAGTCATGGCTGATTATAATAGCATTTGAATAGGTGAGTTTTTAACTCTTTCCTGAAGATTGCAATGTCCGTGATTAAGCGCAGTTCAAAAGGGAGTTGATTCCATATTGTTGGTGCAGAGAATGAGAATGCTCTTCGAGATGTACTTGTTTTTACTGTTCTGATGGTGGTGGGGACCTGTAGGGTGCCCAAGTTGGTATTTCTTCTGTCTCTATTTGCAGGTTGTGTGCTGATAAGGGTGGTCAGGAATGAGGGGGCTATGTTATTGATAAGTTTGAATGCGGTTACTAGCATCTTGTACTGTATCCTTGCTGCAATTGGAAGCCAATGTAGGTTTATTAGTATGGGGGTGATGTGTTCTGCAATGCTTGTTCCCATTATGATCCTGGCAGTTACGTTTTGGGCCAACTGAAGGATATTTATTGATTTCTTGGGCAGACCTTGAAGGATGGCATTACAGTAGTCCAGATGTGGCATAATGAGCGCTTGCGCCACTGATCGGAAGTCACATGGATCTATTATTTTTCTTAGCGGTTGTATCACTCTAAGTTTATGGAAGATGGCTTTGTTTGTTTTACGTAGGTGGGTCCTCCATTTTTAGGTTGCAGTCGAGTGTGACACCTAGGTATTTGATCTCATCCTTCGCCTTGTACGTGTTATTGCACAGGGTGATTGTATCAGGGGGCTTGAAGTTCGGTTTGCTGGATATATACATGACCTCGGTTTTTTTGTGGTTTATCGTCATGTTATTTTTCTGTAGCCATTGCAACATTTCATCCAGGCAGTTTTCGAGCTGTGTATAATTGGGGTCCGTGGCGTCCAGTTGTGTGTATAACATGATATCATCTGCATAGATGTGGTAGCTGATGTCATGTCTTTCAAAGATTTTGCATAGGGGTTGCATGTAAATGTTGAACAGTAGAGCCGAGAGGGCTGATCCCTGTGGAATGCCCTGTGTTTGAGAGAACGGTTCAGCTTGTTTGCCATTGAATTGTACTTGAGGCCTTCTATTCGATATGTATTTCAACAACTTGGTTTGTATTCCTGCTGGCTGAAGAGCCTGATAGGCACATGACTATCTTCTCTCCTTTGAACTGAAAGTCAGCGTTTTTAAAGTTTAGAACTTTGAGCTTGCTGTGATTGAATTCCACCTTGGCTTTTATCTCAAACCACACTGTGTGATGATCGCTGCTGCTCACATGGTACCCATCTGGATATTCGACACGCTATCTCCGTTAGTGAGCACTAAATCCAGCATGGAGCTCTCCCTGGTCGGTTCCATCACTATTTGTTTAAGTGACGCATCTTGGAAGGCATCCACAATTTTTTTACTTCTTTCCAGGTTTGCAGAAGGAACACTCCAATCCACATCGGGTAGATTAAAGCCACACAATATGATCACTCCCCCCCCCTTCATGGCTATCTTTGCAACATCAACAATCAATTTGCTATCCATTTCATTGTTTTGAGTTGGAAGCCTTTAGACCACATCAGTATGGATGACAGTGCCATCTCCTCTTTCCAACACAATCCAGAGCGCTTCTTCTTTTCCCCATGTCCCCTGCATTTCAGCAGCTTTAATATTGCTTTTGACATAAAGGACTACTCCTCCTCCTTTTCTACGTTCTCTGTCTCTTCTAAATAGATTATAGCCAGCTATGGCTATATCCCATTAATGTGACTTGTTAAACCATGTTTCTGTAATGGCCACAATATACTAGTCCATTTCCTCCATTAGGGCTTCCAGAGCAGGAACTCTGTTGACCAGGGTTCAAGCATTTGTACTCATCGCATATCAAAAGTGACTTCATGGCTCTGTGACAGAGGGTGAAGCTGTTAAGGGCACAGGTGGTGTTCTCTTCAATTCTCACTGTTGAGGGTAAAGGCCAAGACAGAGAAGCTTGCATCCTGGAGATGAATGCATGGCTGTGCGGATGGTGTCATCGAGAGTGTTTTGGTTTCCTGGACCATGGGATGCTGTTCCAAGGGTTGCAGAGCAGAGATGGCATCCATCTGTCCAAAAAAGGTTGACATTTATTTATTTATTTAACCAATTTTATATACCGTCTTTCTACCAATCAAGACGGTTTACATTAAACATTTAAAATAGTGTTTCCACTGTTTACATAGAACAAGTAACAAAATATAAATAGAATAACAATGAACTAATTATAAGAATAAAACAACTATTTACAAAGATATTTACCTAGATATCAGTTAGATATCAGTTGAAGACATGTCTTCAGTAGCAGACTGGCTAATCTACTGAAGAGGGTTTTAAACTAGATTTGTTGGGGATGGGCGAAGAAAGCCCCCAGGTAAGTGAAACATTAATTACCTTTATGGAAATGGGTAAAAGGAACAACATATGGAAAGCGGTGTGTATAAATGCCCGTAGAATGGGAAATGAGATCCCAGATGTTGAAGGTTTAATGGGAGAGGCTGACTTGGATTTAGTGGCAGTTACAGAAACATGATTCACAGAAAACCATAACTGGGATGTAACTATACCAGGCTATTCTTTATTCAGAAAGGACAGGGTAGGAAGAAGGGGAGGAGGAGTGGCACTATATGTAAAAAATAATATTAAAGCTTTGGAACTACAGAGCTTAAAAGGGAGAGAGGAGGCACTGTGGGTTAAACTAGAAAGAGGGAAAGAGATATCTATTTGAATTGGTGTGATATACAGACCCCCCTCACAGGAGAAAGAGGTGGATGGAGAGTTAATTGAAGACATACGCAGCATTGCTAGGAAAGGGGAAGGAGATTTCAATATGCCAGATACTGATTGGCACATTCCTGCTGCAGTTTCATCTAGAAGTAAGGAGATCCTGGACTCTCTACAGGGAGAACTGTTCAGGCAACTGGTAACAGAACCCACACATGAAGGGGCCATACTGGACTTGGTGCTTACCAATGATGAAAGTATTTCTGATGTTACAGTGGGAGATCATTTTGCATCCAGTGATCACCAGATGGTGTGGTTCAGTATTAGGACTAGGGCTGTTAAAATCCATTCAAAAGCAAGGGTCTTAGACTTTAGGAAAACTAACTTTCCCAAGATGGGCCAATATCTCAGGGAGTCGTTAGCAGGATGGGAACAGCTGGGGGATGTAGAAAAACAGTGGGCAAAACTGAAAGGGGATATTTTAAGGGCAACCAACCTTTTTGTTAAAATGGTAAATAAAGGTAAAAGGAAAAGGAGACCGCAGTGGTTTTCAAAAGAAGTAGCTGAAAAAGTGAAGAAAAAGAGGGAGGCCTTCATAAAATATAAAAGATCACAGAGAGAGGAAGACAGACATCTATATTTGGAAAAACTTACAGAAGCTAGCAAAGTAGTCAGGAAAGCAAAGATTCAAAAAAAGGAGGAAATAGCCAATGCAGTTAAATGGGGGGATAATACATTTTCAGATATGTTAGTGAGAAGAAGAAGGGCAAAAGTGGTTGTCAGCATACATTTCATGCAGCTATGGACTCTGTTTAATTCAGTCTAAACTCTGACCCCTGGGTGACGTCAGTCTCTAGGACCTGGCTGCAGCCCCTCCTTGCTAAATCAAGAATAGCAGACCTTAAAGGGAGTGGCCAAAGACAATAGCAGACCTCAAGGGGAACTGCTGGAGAGGCACTATAAAGGACAGACACACTTCCTGTCTCTCTCTCTCTCCCTCCTTCATCGGACAGGTTTGGACACTACCATGAGGCTCTGATGATCAACTCCCTTCACCCCTCCCCCTCTCTCTCTCTCTCTCTACCCACATGTTCTGGCCTACCATGCGGCTCTGACCCACATGTTCTGGCCTCTATCTCTCTCACACTTCACACATGCACACACACAGATTCAGTGATGCACACTGAAACAGCTCTGTAACAATCACTATATACCTCTGTTCAATACCTATGTATTAAGCCTATTTTTACATAAAAACCTTTCTCCAAGCCACACCTGTTTGCTTGTCTTATTACAATACCCTCCTGCGTCTGTGAAGTGAAATGAACCCAGGACCAAGCGGAGACTAGACCAGAGATTACATATTCAGAAGATTACATATTGGGGGCTCGTCCGGGATTTCACAGCAGACCTCCAGTTGGGTAAGTAATAATTTTGTATAATACATTAAGTAGATTTCAGACAGAGTGAGACAGGAAAATCAATAGCCCTTGTGACCATTTACAATTTTGTTTTGTGGGTTAGACAAGGTGAGACTTTTAGTGTCAAAAGGCTCTGTAAGAATCTAGAATTTTAAGGACATTACACAGAGTGGCTTGCAATTGTCTTATTTTTATGTATAGGCTTGCTACAGATTTTATATAGTATTTGAACTGCTAAGAAAATACAGAGTTACACAGTTAAATATTCCTCATAGAGTACAATATACATCTTTCCTGGTAACACTAATGTACCCTCCTGTCTATTTGACTTTTATTCTCTCTCTTGTCAGTATATATCTTGGTGTGAGCAGGAATATCTGACAATGTTAATCTTTCTCCCTTTTAACTTCTATTTCTCTGTCTCCTGTCAGTAACTATCTTACTGAGAGCAGGCTTGCAGCTGGCTGCAACTGATACAATTCTGTTAATCTACTCCACCCAGTTAAATAGGTGTGAAATACCTTTTAAGTTAGCATTCCTCCTTCTAAGGTTACACAGTTGAGATAGTCCAACTACAGCCTTTCTGCAGTATCAAATATGGCAGCATTTGATTTTAAAGAACTTACAGAAATTCTAATTTCATATTGTAAGAGAAAAGGAGGTCCATATGAAGGGGAATTCCCTGACTCATGGTATAATATTCAAAAACGAATGTTAAGCCATGATCATGAATTCAAAAAGAAAACAAATAAAAGAAAATGCCTTTTCATCCAAGGCATGGCCAGGGGCCTAATTAGCATGAAAAAAGAAAACTCTGAACTGACTTCTCAGTGTAGCCAATTGATCAAAGAACTGGAGGAGGCACAAAGTTGTATTTCTATTCAGAGAACTCAAGTGATTCAAGCCACAAATTCTTTTATAACTGTTAGTGAACAATTAGAAGCACTTAAACTTGAATTGAGGCACTTTAAAGATCAAGTGGCCTCTGCAAGAAAGTCAACACCTACCCCTCCCTCAGCACCATATGCCTATGAGCCATGCATACCAGCTAGAGAGAAACAAAAGAACAAAGATACACCCATTCCCTATGCCTATGACACACCTGATCAGCAACAAAAGAATTCTAAAGTATGCATAGTTGAACTTAGGAATGGAAAGAATACAGCTGAATCAGAACAAAATTCTGATAGTTTATCTCAGCCAGAACCCAGCAATCTCTGTCAGGAAAATAATTCTGATGACTTAGACATGACACCCAGTAATGAACTTAAATTAATGTTCCAGGAAAATTTAAAAGATAGAGATATAGAAAAAATAGTTGAGAAAATTGGTACTATGCCTCTTAATGTAAATCAGTGGGTTAAATGGGCGATTGATATTCTGATTCACTGGGGTCTAGGGAAATACAGAAGAAAACAATCAGACTTTGATAGACTTATGCATCTGGCTCTAGGGCCACACTATTACAGGGTTGGCTCTCTCACTCACCCATACCAGTTGGTTAAAAGGGGTACTGAGAAACTATTTCACTGTTCCCCAATGCAAGTATTTAAAATTATTTCACCTTTACCAGATGATACACTGGAACAGTTTGCATATAGAGCCTGGATTTTAAAAGCAGTTCTTAATGAGCAGGAGTCCTGGCCCAAAGCAGAAGATTATGGGGAGAGCATGCATAAGGAATTTTTATTAGAATTGCTATCCCCTGAGATTACAAAACACCTTCTGTTATTTTCTGAAGACCCTGAAGCAACCCCTTTTGATACTCTAATGCTCAGAATTGGGTCTGTTTGGAAGACCCAGCCCTCGCAGGTCATTACAGTATCAGAGGCACGGAAGTGGCAGGCCAATGAATCCTCTCAGTACATAAGAAACACAGACAGAGGACACACCCCTAAGTGGCAAGCTGAAGGATCCTCTCAGTACACAAGAAACACCGACAGAGGCCACGCCCCTTGGAGAGCACACGGCAGAGGTACTTTTAGAAACTCCTCAGGTTACATCCCCTTTCAAGAGCTCAAAGCACAGAGAGATGGGCTAGAAAAGGAAAAAACTAAATGGGAACAAGATAAACATACACTGCAGATAGAAATAGATAAATTAAAACAGGATTTACAAGCAGCTCAGGACAAACACAAGGCTAGGGCATAGGGATGTCCTGACCTCTTGAGTTCAGATATCAAAATGTCTCAAGCCTTCATAGCCCAGCCTGCCTCCTTTATCTCAGCAGAGGACTCAATTCCAGAGCCTCTGGGTGATGAAATGGATACAGGCCCAGGACACAATTTAAGGCTTGTAACACCCTTGATACTGGACTCTTGTGCACGCCCCAATGTTATCAGTAGAGTAGGGGGTCAGGATAAATTAGCTTTGATTGACACAGGGGCTGGAATTAGTTTTACAAACAGAGCTTCTCCCACTGCACATCAGAAAAATATGGAAATTTATGAAATTCAAGGAATTAATGACACAGCTTCCAAATGTGTGGCTATCCCAGTTAAATGGGGTATCCCTGTGCACAGTGAACAAAACAAGGAAATGTTAGAAACCACTGCCTCCACTATAGTGAACACACCAAAAGAAATAATTGGAATTGATGTTCTCAACCAGTTAAATTTGGTGGTGGATATGGCTAATCTTAAATTGTGGCAGTATTCAGGAACTTCAAGTGCTTCTAAAACTTTAGTGCATGAAGTCATTCCCATGCAGTTAGCAACTCAGTGCACTAAGGCAGCTCAACAGTATGATCTGTGTGTAATTCCCTCAGAAGTGGCTGATATTCCAGTCTGGGCTCAAGACAAGTTAGATTGTGGGAAAATGCACACAGAAATACTGTTGGAAGGTGAGGATCCTCCACCACAGAAGCAATACCCAGTACCTCATCAGGCTATAGAACCAGTGACTAAAATTGTGAAGATACTGGAGGAGAGGGGTCTGATTAGACCTATTTCTTCCACATGCAATTCACCAGCCTGGCCGATAGTTAAACCAGGGGGTTCCTTCAGGCTCACTATGGACTTCCGTGCCCTGAATCAAGTTTCAAAATCTGTAGTGCCCGTGGTAGCCTCATACCCTGAAATGATCTCCAAAATGAATCCCAAATGTAAAATTTTCTCTGTTTTGGACATATCTAATGGGTTTTGGAGTCTGCCACTGGCCCTTGAATGCCAGTACAAAACAGCCTTTCAGTGGCTGAATAAACAATATGCATGGACTGTGCTTCCACAGGGATATAAGGATTCCCCCTCAATATTTCATAAATACATGCAGGAAGCCCTATCACTATTGTCTTGCAGAGATAATATAATTCAGTATGTAGATGACATTCTGATTCAGTCTGAGAATGAAGCCGTACACTGGAATCATGTAAGAGAAGTTTTAAAAGCCCTCTTACAAGCTGGTCTTAAAGTCAATCCTGCCAAGGCTCAACTGTGCAAATCACAGGTTTCCTTTTTAGGGGTTACTATTGGCCAGGATGGTAAATCTGTAGATTCTCAGAGGATAGAGCTGATACAGAAACTTCCACTTCCTACAGATCAGAAATCACTCCAGTCATTTCTAGGGCTCACTGGTTTCTGTCGTGACTTCATGCACAATTATGCTGAAGTGGCAGCTCCACTTTACTCCCTGCTAAAAAGTAAAAGTTATGTCTGGGAGGAAGAACATACCGAAGCTATAACTAAATTAAAACACATTCTGACTTCTGCTCCTGTTCTTGCACACCCAGATCACACACAACATTTTTTCCTGTACCCTGTAGTTGGAGAGAACAGTATAGGTGCAGCTCTAACACAACGCTTAGGAGGAGTAGATCGCCCTATCGCTTTCTGTTCCAGAGTCCTCACTTCTCCTGAACTCAAAATGGGAAACTGTGAAAAACATGTACTGGCTTCCTATGCTGCTATGCAGAAATTCACATACATCATTGGTGCTCAAACCACATACATATGCAGCCCACACACCCCCCTCAAATTCATTGTAGAAGGAAAGTTAGCATGTAGCAAGATTAGGACTGAGAGAATAGTCCAGTGGACTCTCATGCTGCAAGCACAGAATGTAAAGTTTGAATTGTTGAAAGAACCTAACGTGCAAGTGGCTGGAATCTTGCTGGAGGGGCAACCTCATGACTGTCAGTCCTCACCCAGTGCCCCTAATCACATGGTCTTTAGGGAACTAGGACTAGACAAAATTTCACCTTTCCTTCCTACAGTATATATTGATGGTAGTAGCCAATGTGAAGGAGGCAGGCGACTAGCAGGTTTTGCAATTGTACAATTGGACCCAAATAACCAAGTGGTACTGCAAAGACAGTATTCCTGTGGGTCAGCGTCAGCACAGTACTGTGAGCTGGCTGCTTTTGTAGCTTGTATGCAACAATATCAGGATTCACACCCAGAGATACAAATCATTTTAGATTCTGATTATGTCTTTAAAAGTGCCATTGCCCTGTTACCCTGGTGGCTGGCAAATGAATTTAAATCTACAGATGGGTCCACAGTGAAAAATTCATCACTGTGGACTATGGCACAAGAACTGAGTGAGAAGTTTCAGAGAGTACATTTAGTTAAAGTAAAGGCACATAGGAAGAAAGGCCCTTTAGTGAAAGGGAACACA
This sequence comes from Ichthyophis bannanicus, assembly GCA_033557465.1. Classification (NCBI taxonomy): domain Eukaryota; kingdom Metazoa; phylum Chordata; class Amphibia; order Gymnophiona; family Ichthyophiidae; genus Ichthyophis; species Ichthyophis bannanicus. The sequence continues at coordinate 1,583,033,340 of CM066031.1, forward strand.
TTAGCAGACTCACTAGCCAAGGAAGCATGCCATGTAGGCCTCATATGGCCCTGGTATGAGCAGACACGCATGGTTGCTATTGCTACACGTTCCACAGATTACGATCAGATAATACCACCAGATTACTTTGTAGCACTGCAGACAAAGGACCCTGAGCTTTCCAATTTAAGGAAGCTTGTGCAGGATGCCCCAGATAACCTATATCAGCACACACCCTTTCTCACACTAGCTATAGAGAAAGACATTCTATGTGCAAAAAGAGAGGAAGGCTTGGTTATAGCTATCCCTAGAGCTCGAGGTAAAGAATGGATGCATTGGGTTCATGGTGCAGGTCCTATGGGACACCCTAAAGCAGAAGAAATGCAGACTATCCTCAATAGGTTGGTATGGTGGCCAGAAATGAAACATGATATACAGGATCATGTTTCCTCCTGTGTAATCTGTGCTTCATTTGGGAGACAACCGAAAAAGAGAAGGGGACAGTTAATGAGAGCACCTCCCCGTGGCCCATTTGAGAGATTGCAAATAGATCATGTGGGCCCTCTCCCATTGACTGCTAGGAAGAATAGATTTTTACTGACTGTTGTTGATTCCTTTTCTCATTGGGTAGAAGCATTCCCTGTCCCAGATCAAACTGCTAGAACCACTGCAGAAGTCCTAACTATGCAATTTTTTACACGCTGGGGCATTCCTAAAACAATTGATTCTGATAATGGTCCTGCATTTGTTTCTCATGTGATCAAGGAATTGTTTGATTTTCTAGGCATAGAACAACAACTCCACATTCCGTACCATCCACAGGCAGCAGGGCAGGTAGAAAGGATGAATCAAACAATTAAGGCCCACCTCAGCCCTATGCTTAATCTGACCGGGAAAAATTGGGATCTGGTGCTCCCTTTAGTCCTTATGCGTATCAGAGCTAATGTCTGTAAATCCACAGGTTTTGCACCCTATGAAGCCTTAATGGGAAGGCCAATGCAACGGTGGGAAAATATGCTGAGTCCTTTTCTTCCAGAGGACCAGACCATAATTCTCACCAATGAGTGGATGAAATCCCTGCAAGAACATCTAAAAGAAATTCAGACCTCTGTGCTAGCTAACACAGAAAAAGCTAGAGATTATTTGCAGGAGGTACATGCAAAAGGTTCTGATTTAAGGCCCCTCAAGGTTGGGAGTAAAGTGATGATTCTGAGACCTAGACCAAACCTCCCCTTTGGAACTGCAAAGTGGGAGGGACCATACTTAGGCCCAAGCCTATCCTAATGCACGATAACCAGCAGTACTGGAAACACATCACCCAGTTAAAACCATATGGGTAATATATGTTTTATCAGTCTTTGTTTTCAGCTACCACCTGAAGACAGCACGGACAGCTGCTTTATGAAGACAGCACGGACAGCTGCTTTCTGAACAGAAATCGCTTGAGGACGGTAACTATTTACTCCTGCTGTATAGTTGACATGTGTTTAATAGTTATGTAAATAAATAGTTAGTTATGTAAATAAGTAGTAGAAATTATTAATTTTGTTTGTTTGTTTTGTTGTTACATAGTATAAGTGGGGAGCATTAGTTTACTCCCTAGTAGAGTGAAACAAGTTTGCTTTTATTATGTCTCGGTTTGCTGTTGTTCTTGTATCTGCTCTCTTCTACTCAAGTCTCATTACAGGAACTATCATCCGAATATGCACGATTGGCTGGGCTAACTCCACAAGTGGGGTATATCGCTATCAAGAAATACCCCCACTGTTCCCGGAAGGAAAGGATCTGGTCATCCTGAGTTTCTGTTCGGTACAGGACAAGCCAGTGTTCTATTCATTAAACATCACTCAAGTACAGTGGGAGCCACCAGTTTCCACTTCTCTGGAAAGGACACAAGAATTGAGGGCACGCCCCGGAACGTTACTTTCTAGGTCCTCCTGCTTTGATTTTGTACAATATTTCCTGTCAGGACAGAGGTACCTGGAAAATAACTTATACATGGGTTGTGAATGATCAACAGCACATCACTGAGACTTCATTCCTTTTGGATGTATCTTGTTTACCTACCACCCCTCATCCCACCCCTCCCACCACTTCTGTCCTCCTGTACTCTACCTTTCTGATATCCACCCATTTCAGGAAGGACATCCCTTTCAGATTAAATATGATGCACCACACGATGTTTTATATGATGTGGAATACCATTTTCTTACTTGGCATCTATTTCCCAAATTGTTTCTAGTTACTCACAAATATCCAAATTGCTCTCAGTTTGTTGCCAACCACATACAAATGCTCAATACTTGGTTTGATATGCAGTCAGTAACACCCAGAGCTAAGCAATTTTGACACAAGCGTGAATTAATTGATACAATTTTAGGTGGCACAGGGACTGCACTGGGTGCCCTTAATATAATTGATATAGAGGTGCTCCGTAATAAAATGGGATCCACCGCTCAGCATGCTGCTGATGGTTTTACCTCACAACATATTATTAATGAAGCTTCCTCTAAACTGTCCATGTAGTTGTAGATACCTTTGCTCTTATATCTCCCATTATAGAACTGAAAATTGTTACCTTAGCACATGCAGAATATAGATTGGGAAAGAATATTTCCTGGGCTCTTGCCTGTGATCAAGTACAGATCGAGCTTATTACTATACTAAAGGAAATTCTGATCACTGCTAAGTTAGGACACTGGCCACCATCTCTCACTCATATGGCTAGTACCAAAATACCAGAATTTGCTATAGCTCACCTTGATTGGTGGACAGTTAGTGTTCCCATTTGTTCACCACAAGGCTGCTCTATCTGTACTTTGATCCCATGGTCAGGACAACACACAGTTATTTATCCTGTTGTTAATATTGGGGTGCAGTTTGATAATATGCTTATGTATCCTGTGGACCATCTCACATGGGTACAGCCACTGGACGACACCTGGACTTCATTCAAGCCGATGGACCCCAGTTTGTGTGAGCAGACTACATTTCAGTTCAAGTGTCAACCTCACCAGTTTAAAGAGGCTGACACCTCCTGCTGGAACAATTCTTCCTCTTGCTCCCTGACTGTTAAGCTCTCATATCCCCTGACTACCTTGGAGCTGGACACTTTTGTTTTCATCTGTTCTTTCCCCAGAAAGTTTATTTTTCGATTGCTCCCAGAATGCATGACATTCGCCTTCCCAAGAACACTTTGTTGTACAGTTCAAACTATTTACCAAACAATACCTGGTGCAGTCATACACCACTGGTCTCCCTCACCATTAATGGGACAACTTATTCCACACCGCTGGTTACCAATGACTCTATGGACATTCCAGACTTTATCTCATATGCTGTGCATCCATTACCACTTGGCATGGGAGAAGAGACACTACATAAACTGCTCAACTTTACAGAACTCCATGCCTATATTGATCACCTTAAAACAACATCCACTGAAGTGAATCACACCATCGCCTATGAGAATGGACACATTCAACAAATTGTTGGACACTTGCTACAAGATGCTCATGTGTCTGTGTGGGAATTGTTATTTGGTTACTCACCTACTGCTGATGATGTCTTTAATGTTTTTATTCACCCTATTATTATTTTAACTGCTGTACAAATATTGCTATGCATTATTGTAATTTTCTTGTGCTGTAAGATGAAAAAAAATGTACATTTCCTTGCAGCGCATGTCATACAGAACAACAACATTTTAAGGTAGTTACACTGAACCTCTCCAGCATCCACCCCTACATCCAGGCTAACTTGGCCTGCTAATTTGGCTAATTCGGTATTTCCTATTACACTGAATACCAGAGTCAGCTGCAGTCTAGTATTGCTTCCTATCCTCACTCATAGCATCCTGGTACCGTTTGGTTTTAGCCTCCTTAAAAATTCCTGCAGACCTTATGCACTGTTCACTCTCTCTAAGACGGGTATGTAAGTGGCATATTGGGTTCCCCCCCAGTAGTGGCTGCTCAACCTAAGACACGAGGTTTGGACTCATAAGGAGACTTGTTTATCTCTAGAACACTAGAGACAGTACTAGAGACAGTACTGTGCAGGACAGGGGACCTGCTAGACATAGCAAGGTATTTAATACAGGAGGTATTCGACGAGCTGCCTACTATCAGGTAATGGCAGCTGGGACAGGTACCACAGGTTTGCTTCCACCAATTCCAGGCACAAATAATAAATAAAAATAAAAAAGGTGTGGGAGATGTCAGCATACATTTCATGCAGCTATGGACTCTGTTTAATTCAGTCTAAACTCTGACCCCTGGGTGACGTCAGTCTCTAGGACCTGGCTGCAGCCCCTCCTTGCTAAATCAAGAATAGCAGACCTTAAAGGGAGTGGCCAAAGACAATAGCAGACCTCAAGGGGAACTGCTGGAGAGGCACTATAAAGGACAGACACACTTCCTGTCTCTCTCTCTCTCTCCCTCCTTCATCGGACAGGTTTGGACACTACCATGAGGCTCTGATGATCAACTCCCTTCACCCCTCCCCCTCTCTCTCTCTCTCTCTACCCACATGTTCTGGCCTACCATGCGGCTCTGACCCACATGTTCTGGCCTCTATCTCTCTCACACTTCACACATGCACACACACAGATTCAGTGATGCACACTGAAACAGCTCTGTAACAATCACTATATACCTCTGTTCAATACCTATGTATTAAGCCTATTTTTACATAAAAACCTTTCTCCAAGCCACACCTGTTTGCTTGTCTTATTACAATACCCTCCTGCGTCTGTGAAGTGAAATGAACCCAGGACCAAGCGGAGACTAGACCAGAGATTACATATTCAGAAGATTACAGTGGTATTGTCAAACTCAAGGGTGAAGGGGAGGAATATGTAGAAGCTGATGAAGATAAAGTGGAATTGCTTAACAAATATTTCTGTTTTGTGTTCACAGATGAAGAACCAGGAGCAGGACCTCAGAAAACACCACAAACAGGAACAGAAGCGAGGGGCATCTTGAACAATTTTCAGAAGACTGTGTTCATGAGAAACTAGCTCAACTTAAAGTAGACAAAGTGATGGGATCGGATGGGATATATCCTAGAATACTGAGGGAACTTGGGGACGTTCTAGCAGCTCCACTGACTGATCTTTTCAATGCCTCTTTGGAGATGGGAGTGATGCCAAAGGACTGGAGAGAGGCACATGTGGTCCCTTTACACAAAAGCGGAAGTAAGGATGTAGTTGAAAACTACAGGCCGATTAGTTTAACTTTGGTGGTGAGTAAATTATTGGAAGCCATGCTGAAAGAGAAAATAGTGAGGTTTCTGGAGTCCAGCGGATTACAGGATCAGAGGAAGCATGGATTCACCAGATGCAAGGTTTTGTCAGACAAATCTGATTGATTTCTTTGACTGGGTGACCATGGAGTTGGACAGACGGAAAGTCCTAGATGTGATGTATTTAGATTTCAGTAAAGCCTTTGACACCATTCCTCACAGGCAACTTATAAACAAACTGAGCACCCTTGGGATGGAGTCTAATGTTACTGCTTGGGTTAGAAATTGGTTGAGTGGGAGATGACAAAGGGTACAGGTAAATGGAGCTCACTCTGAGGAGAAGGAGGTTAACAGTTTAATGCCCCAGGGATGTATCCTTGGTCCGATTCTTTTTAACATATTTGTTAGTGATAATAGCAGAAGGGCTATCGTGTAAGGTTTGTCTCTTTGTGGATGATACTAAAATCTGCAATAGAGTAGACACCCAGGAAGGTATAGATAACATGAGAAGGGATCTAGCTAAGCTTGAAGAATGGTCTAGAATTTGGCAGCTGAGATTTAATATTAAAAAATGCAAGATCATGCATTTGGGCTGCAGCAATCCAAGGGAGCAATATAGTATAGGGGGTGAAGTACTTTTGTCCACTAAAGAAGAGTGGGACCTAGGTGTGGTTGTATCTGATGATCTTAAAGTAGCTAAACAGGTAGAAAAGGTGACAGCAAAAGCTAGAAGGATGCTTGGGTGCATATGGAGAGGAATGGCTAGCAGAAAAAAGGAGACGATAATGCCTCTGTATAAGTCTTTGGTGCGACCTCATTTGGAGTATTGTGTGCAATTCTGGAGACTGCACCTTCAAAAGGATATAAACAGGCTGGAGTTCATACAGAGGGTGGTTACTAAAATGTTTAGTGGTCTTCATTATAAAGCATATGAGGACAGACTTAAGGATCTTAATATGTACACCTTAGAGGAAAGGCAGGATAGAGGTAATATGATTGAGATGTTTAAATACCTCCAAGGCATAAATGCACAGGAGGAGAGTCTCTCTCGATTGAAAGTAAGCTCTGCTACAAGAGGACGGGATGAGGGTGAAAGGGGATAGATTCAGGAGTGATATGTGGAAATATTTATTTTTGGAAAGAGTGGTGGATTCATGGAATAGTCTTCCAGTGGAGGTGGTTGAGATGAGGACAGTATCTGAATTCAAAGAAGCATGGGACAAACACAGAGGATCTCTAAAGGAAATAAGGGGAATGTTATAGTGGTTGATATGGAAGGACAGACTAGATAGGCCATGTGGTCTTTTCTGTTGTCATGTTTCTATGTTCAGTTTGTACCCTAGAGGAGGTGTGTTTAATTGCAGCTAATTCTTCTCTTAGTAGAGTCAATTCTTTATGCATAGTAGCTAACTTGAGGCATATAGGGCAAGCTCTTAGGTTCCAAATGATTCTTCTCATAATGAAAGCACATATGGGCTACTGTCTGGCAGTGGTGTTTCACTCTGCTCAGAGCCTAGTGGAGGTCTACCAACCTGCCATAAGTGAGAGTTTGGTGGCTTGAGTACTGGTGCGGCACACGGCAGCTGGCTCTTGGGGAAGCCAAGATGCTGTTTCTGACTTTTTTTCAGGACAGTCTGAATAAGAGCCTTCTTCCTATGAGCTCCCTGAAGGTTCAGTTGGCAGCTTTGGCCTGTTTTAGAGGGCTGATAAGTCTCTAGCCATACCCTTGGATGTTTCGTGCCTTTTTCAGAGTGGTTTGCCAACCTCCCCTACAGTCTGTAGTCCTTTCTTGGAATATGTTTCTGATGCTCGGAGACCTGATGTCAGAGCCCTTTGAGCCATTGGAGTGCGCTACTCTGCAGGACTTTACGCTCAAGCTAGTCTTCTTGGTTGCAATGGTTCCGCAAGGCAGTTTTCCGAGCCACAGGCTCTGTCTTGCCGAGATCCTTCTCTATCCTTTTTTCTGAGGAGACCATTTCCAATCGGCCTGTGTTTCCCTTCTTCCCTGAAATGGTTTCTCCCTTTCATGTGAACCAGGCTGTTTGCCTGCCCTCCTTCTCTAAGGAGCAGTGTCGGGGGAATGCTAAGAATCTTTGCCTTGTGGATGTCCGGAGGGTGCTTCTCTAGGTCTTGGAGGTTATGAATTCCTTTTGTAAGTCAGACCATCTTTTGTGCTGTTTGCTGGCCTGTGTAAGGTGATGCAATGGCTCAGTCTGCATTGGTATGCTGGGTTAAGGAAGCCATTGCCTCGACGGATCTGTGGCAGATCCAACTGGTTCTGGAGGTTTTGGACACTCATTCTGCCCGAGCGCAAGCATCGTCATGGGCTGAGTGGAGCTCAGTAGCCCCTGCAGACATTTGTTGGGCAGAAACATGGACGTTACTCCACTTTTGTCAAGCATTTCCACTTGGATGTCCATGCTCAGGCTGACACAGCCTGTGGTTCTAAGGTTTTGTGAGTTACTGTGTTTTCTTCCTGCCCAGTGGAAAGAGAAAATTAGTCTTACCTGCTAATTGTAGTTCCTGGAGTGTAGACAGTCTAATCCCGGACCTCTGGGTTGTCCATCTCATCTAGCAGCTTGGAGACTGAGGAACTCCTTCTTTTGTGATGTCACAGGTATAACTACTCGGGAGCCTCCTCCTACCACCAGTTCCTATTGACAAAGCAGACTCACCGGAGCAACAAGTAAGAATAACACATATATAAAAGTAACCTTAGTAAACAGCGTGGACAATAATGCTAACTTGAGAAGAGACACCCCTCCCCTCAACTGAACTGCCAACTGACAGAGGCACTCCCACAGCTGCAAAGGGAGAGGAGTCCCTAGCTCAGAAATACTGCTCCCCCGGTTCGTAAAAAACTTCTCCCCCAGGCCACCTTAGACCCGCAAATAAATATACTTCTTACCTGACCAGCAGCAGTACAGCAGGCTTTCCGGTCCAAAATGGCCAGTTCGGGGAGGGATACGGGACTAGACTGTCTACACTCCAGGAACTACAATTAGCAGGTAAGACTAATTTTCTCTTCCTGAGCGTGTATCCAGTCTAGTCCCGGACCTCTGGGTATGTGCCAGAGCAGTGCCTAAAAAGAAATTCAAGCACGGGAGGGACCCGAAAGCCCAGCCTGAAGCACTGCAGTCCCAAAGACAGTGTCTTCCCTCGACTGCACATCCAGACGGTAGTGTTTGATAAACGAATTCAGAGAAGACCAAGTCGCCGCTCTACAGATGTCCACCGGCGACACCAGTCGAAAATCTGCCCACGATGTCGCTTGAGCTCTGGTAAAGTGGGCTCTAAGCCCAACTGGCACCGGCCGCCCCTTTAATACGTAGGCCGACGCTATGGCCTCCCTAATCCATCATGCAATGGAAGCCTTTGACGCCACTTGGCCCTTTCTCGGCCCGGCGAAAAGTAGAAATAGCCTATCTGACTTCCGAAACTCCTCTGTACGCCGCAGGTACTTCTTCAACGCTCGACGCACATCCAACAGGTGCAGACTCCTCTCCGTAGAATTCCCTGCGCGGTTTTGGAATCCTGGTAAGGAAATTTCCTGATTCACGTGGAACGCCGAAACGACTTTGGGCAAAAAGGCTGGTACCGGCCGCAGGACCACTCTCGAGGCCTCCAGGGAAAGGTAAGGAGCTCGGCAACTGAGCGCCTGGAGCTCCGAGACCCTTCTCGCCGAACAAATCGCCACCAGAAAAACTACCTTCAACGTGAGATCCTTAAGGGACGCCCACGATAATGGCTCAAAAGGCTCCTTTACCAAAGCTTCCAGGATGGATGGCAGGTGCCAATTCGGGACCCGCTGATGACATGGCGGCCTAAGCAGAGACACCGCTCTCAAAAAACATTTGACATCACCCTGGCTACCCAGCATCCGGCCGCCTATCTTCCCCCTATAGCATGCCAAAGCTGTGACCTGAACTCGCAGGGAAGAAGCCACAAGACCCTTAACGAACCCCTCTTGGAGGAACTCTAAGATCTGGGGAATGGAGGATTTCAACGGAACTAACCCCTTGTCTGAACACCAGGCCTCGAACAATCTCCAAATATGAATATACGCCAGCGTGGTGGATCTCCTCCTGGCTTTCAGCAACATGGAGACCACCCCCACGGAATATCCCCTCACAGTCAGCCGCGCCCTTTCAAGAGCCAGGCCGTAAGCGAGAATTGATCCACGTGGGGCATAAGGAGCGGCCCCTGCGATAGTAGATCCGGCCAAGGAGGGAGCCGCCATGGCTTTGCCGCTAACAGTCTGATCAGGTCTCCATACCAAGGACGGCGCGGCCAGTCCGGAGCTACAAGAATAACCTGGCCTCTGTAGTGCTCTATCCGCTAGAGCACCCTGCCTATCAACGCTCAAGGCGGGAAGACGTACAGCAGCTGCCCCTCCGGCCAGCTTTGAATGAGCGCATCCAGGCCTTCTGCCATTCTTTCCTTCCGCCGGCTGTAGAAGCGGTCGACCTTCGCCGAGGCGAAAGTGGCCATGAGATCCATGACAGGTAAACCCCACCGGCGCACCACCATTGCGAATACCTCCGGGTGCAGAATCCATTCCCTGGGATCCACTTTCACCCTGCTGAGAAAATCGGCCTCGACGTTCTCCACTCCGGCCACATGCGCCGCTGACAGATCCAGGAGATTCACTTCTACCCAGTCGAACAGGGCTTCGGCTTCTTCTTCCAAGGAGATGCTGCTGGTTCCCCCTTGTCTGTTGACATAGGCCACCGCCGTCGCATTGTCGGAGAATACCCGGACTGACTTTCCTCCGAGTACCGGTCGAAACTCCCGCAGAGCCAAGGCAATCGCTCTCAGTTCCAGACGGTTGATCGACCAAGTTTGCTTCTGGACATTCCACTGATCTTGCGTGAAACCTCTCCGGCAGTGAGCTCCCCAGCCCAGCAGGCTGGCATCCATGGTCAGAGGAATCCAGTCTGGAATTTCCAACCCTTTTCCGATCCTCAACGACTCGGGAAGTAGCCACCACCGCAGGGCGTGGCGGGTGTCCTCCGGGCAAGGAAGTCTCCGAGACAACGGGTCCTGCTGATGGGACCAGCGGCAAAGCAATGCCCTTTGTAAGTGCCTCATGTGAGCCCGTGCCCACGGCACCGTTTCGATCGCCGCCGCCATGGTGCCCAATAGTTGCAGATAATGTCAGGCCGACGGTCGCTTGAATCGTAGAAAGTTCTGGACCAGGTGGCACAGATCCTTTGCCCTCTGCTCCATCAGAAATACCTTCCCGCTGGCCGTGTCGAACCGAGCTCCCAGGTATTCCAGGCACTGGGACAGCACCATGTGACTTTTTGACCGGTTGACCACCCAACCGAGACTTTCCAGAAATGATACCACCCTGGCTGTCGCTTTCTCGCTCTCCTCTCTGGACTTCGCCCGGATCAACCAATCGTCCAGATATTCCTTTCGTAATGCCGCCGCAACCACCACTATAACCTTGGTGAAAGTCCGAGGCGCAGTTGCCAGACCAAACGGCAGCGCTCGAAACTGAAAATGACCGAATGGCACCGCGAATCTGAGGTACCTGTGATGATCCGGTCTGATGGGAATGTGAAGGTACGCTTCTGATAAATCGAGAGAGGTGAGGAACTCCCCTTTCTGCACCGCCACAATCACCGAGCGGAGCATCTCCATGTGAAAATGCGACATTCGGAGACACCGGTTCACGCCCTTGAGATCCAGAATAGGCCGAAAACCCCCGTCCTTCTTCGGAACAATGAAGTAAATGGAATATCGACCGGAGCCGCACTGGTCTGGTGGAACCGGCACAATGGCCTTGAGATCTAGTAGCCGTCGCACTGTCGCCCGCAGAGCCTCGTATTTGGCGGGAGACTTGCCGGGGGACAGAACAAAAGTGTTGTGCACGGGCCTCAAGAGTTCCAGTGCATAGCCCTCTCGAATGACTTCTAACACCCACTGATCTGATGTGATTTGGACCCAGGCAGAATAAAACTCCTGCAGCCGCCCCCCGATGGCGAGGATGGACTTCTGGGTCCCCCTGATCTCATTGGGGCTTTCAAGTGTTGAGGGAGGTCGAGGAGGAAGGACCGAAACCCCTTCCTGCCCCCCCGAAATCCCCGGAATCCCTGACTCCTACTAGGGAACCGACCTCTCTGACCCCCAGTGAATCTCAGGGAACGAAACCGCCGAAAATCGCGCTGCTGACCTCTACCTGCAGTAGAAGCACGTCCAGGCTTGGGCTTGTCCTCTGGTAATCTACCCCCTTTGGACTCACCCAAGTCTTTGACCAATTTCTCCAAATCCTCTCCGAAAAGCAGACGGCCCTTGAAGGGCAGCTTACTGAGCCTAGCTTTGGAGGAGTTATCCGCCGCCCAGTTGCGCAACCACAGATATCTCCGAGCCGCCACGGCGGTCGCCATACTCTTTGACAGCCCTCTCATAAGATCATAATGCACATCCGCCAGGTAGGCCGCCCCCGACTCCAACTTTGCCGCCTCTTCCGAGCGGTCACCCTCTGGACCTGCCGCCCTCTGGGACCAGCGGAGGCACACCCTAGCTACCCAGGCTCCACAGATGGCCGCCTGGAGTGAGAGAGTATTCACATCAAAGACTTGCTTAAGTAACATGTCCAGCTTCCTGTCCTGAGTATCCTTGAGCGCCGCGCTGCCTTCCACAGGAATGGTGGTCTTCTTAGTGACCGCTGATACAGCCGCATCCACCTTGGGCTGCTTGAACAACTCCTTGTCCTGATCCACCAACGGATATAAGCGACTCATTACTCTGGCCCCTTTCAGCGGAGCCTCTGGGATGTTCCATTCTTCCTGAATCATTTCTTGGAACACCCTGTGCACCGGGGACGCTCTCTGACCTTTCCGGAATACCTGCAACAAGGGATCCTCCAGCATCTCATCTTCCACCGATCCCGGAACCGGCATGTTCAGCACCTTCAAGGATTCTGTTATGAGGGCCCTGAAAACACGCACAACTCTAGGCTGATCTTCCCTTTCAGACAATTCTCCTTCCTCTAGTTCTTCCTCCAGGTCCACCCCGAGGCCCTCCTCCTCCGACAGAGGCACCTCCGAGACCACTGAGTGGGCACTGCTCGCCCTGTCCGTTCTGGGCTTCTTAGGTCCTTCCGGGGACTCATCCCCCTGCAGCGGTGGCGCAAGCCTCTTTGCTACCGCCGAGCCTGCTGAATTCCTGTGCTGCTGAGTGCTGCCTGCCACCGCCTGCTGCAGGAGACTCACAAACTCCTGTGAGAAGATGGACGCTAGGCCCAAAGGCCAGAGCGTCTGCCCCGGCGGAGCATCTGTGACTGAAGAGGGCCCAGCCACCGGTCCCTCCTGGACCCCTTCTACTGGCTGTTCGAACGATGCCCCAGCCTCGGCCCCCGGGCAGTCTATCTTTTCCTCTTGTGCCTGCTCCATCGAGGCCTCCCGTGTACAGGCCTTACAGACCCTGGAGGTACCTGAAGTCTTCACTCCACAAACCATGCAATGAGGTTTAGAGGGCATCCCTATCCCCCCTAACCCAGGACTGGATACCCCCTGAGAAACCAACTGCACTACCAACTTACCCCACTACGTGCTTTTAAAACTCTTGTCCAGCTCAGCAAAAACACCCCGTGGCAGGAACCGCGTCGCCTAAAGTCTGCCAGGGAGAACTTCCGCCTAAAAGGCAAGCACGGCAAAAAACCACCCGCTGGCGCGGCCTCTACGTGCTGCCGCCACGTGGCGGGGCCTGTCAGCAGGTTTCGCGCCCAAAAACACTGCCGCAACCAACTGCTGGAACCGCTTACCTCCAGGCGTTCCCGAGCGTGGTACAGCTCCGCTTACACTTTCTGGGGCAGTCGGCGCTCTTAACGTATGGCACTGACAGAGTGCAGCCTGAGCTTAGCGGGCCATTGTAAAGCCACCGCTCTCGGCCGCCACCGCCGAACGGACACAGCGCACAGCAGGCAGTACTTCTGACTAGACGCTGGTCAAAATGGCGCTCCGGGTTAACTCTCTCCTCCAGACAAATCCCGGAGCGCTTCTCCTCTGCAGACACCCTGCTAGTGCCCCAGACCCCGGGTTCTAAGGCAGATCGGGGTTAAGGAGGGGGGAGACACAGCTGAAGGAAAGCCTCCTGCCAGTTAAACCAAATGTAATTGGTCAAATTCTCAGAGTGAAAAACTATCATAAAACAAAAAAATCAATCCATCATACACCCATGTGTTTCCGCTTGCTTATCACTTGCTTGTCACTTGAAAATCACAAAGGCCCACCGAGTCTCAGCATACAAGGGCATACGGTGAGAAAACAGCCCAACCCAAGATCAGGCAGTCTACACCAATATCAGGCCCGATAACATCAATGACCCGGTGGCCGGTGGCTGGCGAAACCCATACCTAGCTTCTTCAGTAGAAACAAAAACAGTACTTAACTTAACAGCCAGGTAGGGAAAACAAAACACGCCAACCACTTCCCCAACGTTATCACACGAAAGAGCCCATTCAAACGTTTCGCGGGACTACCCGCTGCTTCAGGGGAATCTGCCAGCTAACCTTCAACTGCGCCGAGCACTGTGTTTTAAAATGCCACTAGTGCTGTAGCAGACTAAATTAACCTACTTCCCTATCTACCAATTTAAATGAATCCTAATTGTTCCTCCAGTGAGCCCGGAACTCCGAGCTCACCATCCACCTAGCTGCTTGGAGACTGAGGTAACTGGTGGCAGGAGGAGGCTCCCGAGTAGTTATACCTGTGACATCACAAAAGAAGGAGTTCCTCACTCTCCAAGCTGTTAGATGAGATGGACAACCCAGAGGTCCAGGACTAGACTGGATACATGCTCAGGAACATAGCTTTGGCACGTCCCACTTATCTGGACTGATGTAGCAGGATGATATGGAAGGTGAATTTTACTTACCAGATAAGGAAAGGACATTATCTGGCAAGTCTGGGTCCCCCGACACTGTTAGACTAGTCCAGGGCCCACCCCTGTGACTGTTTGCTATGTTCTTCTGAGGCAGTACCCTTGAGTCCGCTATAATTTCTATGTTTGCATCTGCAGGTTCATCTTCTATGAACAACCTTCTCTTTATGTTTTGCTGTACATAGTTCTCTACTGTTTGATTGCTCACTGTTGCCCACGTTGAGGTCATGTGAGACCTGTCATGTTCTCTCATATGCTTTGGGACAGATAGTGAAAAGACCTCTAGTAGCTGAGGTGTGAGGAGTGATGTCATTGAAACCTGGGCTTTTCATTGGTTCTTTTTCTCCACCAGTCTGCTGGTAGGTGACACAATCCACTCATCTGGACTATACTAGCAGGTCTCAAGGAAATGACATTATCTGGTGAGTAAAATGTCACCTTCTATCAGTAAAGTAGGAAGTAAACCATTTTAATACCTTACCTGTAATGCCAATTTCCTGCAAGCACTGTAGTATAATTTGATGCACTACACTATCAAATAGAAACATAGAAACATGACAACAGAAAAAGAGCATATGGCCTATCTAGTCTGCCCTTCCATATCAACTACTATAGTCCCCTTTTTTCCTTTAGAGATCTTCTGTATTCATCCCATACTTTCTTGAATTCAAATACTGTCATCGTCTCTACTACTGAAACAGAAAAGAGCAGGTGGCACACCACACTGTGGAACTTTCGTGTTAGAGTTTATTAGAGTGTCTAGAAGTCTGTCCCTACACGTCCATGTTTTAGCACAAGGCCTTCATAAGGGGCTCAGGACCTCAATCAAAACATAACACATATATTACATTCAAGGATACAAAACATGTAGACCTAATGATCCTTAAAAAAACATAAATAGAAAAATGAGGTCATGCATGCCATTCATACCAATTAAAATCATAGAAAACCACAGAAAACATAAAAGCATTTAGAGTATAAAGAATATGCTGTTATGTGTACAGGCTAGTACAAAGAAAATTATAATATTAGATAAAACAAACAGAATGCAAAACATAATCTAAAATAATAAATGCAATAAATAAGCGAGCCAACCTTGTTAAAAGAGAGAGTATAAGCATATGTGTGATAAAACCATACAAATATAAATATGTGAAATCAAACCTATACTACCAAGGGACATAACAGAACCACATTGTGCAGTAATAAAAAGGTAGTGGTAGTCGGGCTAGTTCGGTATCAGTCCCCTACATAATACAAAAAGCCACTTACTTGTAGATAAGAGACACTCTGTAAAAGACAATTACTCTATATAGAGAAATAAGAGGGAGAAGTAAACACAAGGCGGAATGATCTTGTAAGACATTATTGGCAGCCTGTCTAAAGTTGATCTATTAGTGGGGGGGGGGGGGGGGGGGAAGGGGAGAACTAACATAAAAACTTAAAGTGATTTTTAAAAAATTGTCTATAAAGCCCATATGTAAAAACCCATGTATATCAAAAAGGGGGCCCATATATATAAAAAGAGAATAAGAGAATGATGACCTGGGGTTTGCAGAACAGAGGCACCTCACAGACCCCTATTGAGAATCGGATGTACATCAGAGGGATATGGAGTTGTAGTGTCAAGTCAGTAGAAACCCTGCATATCCATCCGGGGGTGCAGAAAAGTACTGCAGGGTATAACAACCCATATGGGACAGGGGGTGGGCATGCCTGATGCAGTTGTGAAAGACCAAGTGCATACTAAAAGAATGGCACCTCTGTGCCAATAGGCAGAGAGTAATAAATAAAATGTATAGGCAACAATAAATAGTTGTGTATTAAAACTAGTATAAAAATATGGGGGAACAATTAGAAGGTACTTGTGTGCAGTGTAAAGTGTTGTAGTACGCTGTATTATGGGCTGTCGCACATCGGCATGGAATAATATGGAGGGTATGCAAGTACAAAGTGAAAGTAAAAGACAAATGGTGCAAGCATTCAAAATAAAACAGAACCTAGAGGATGAGCACGCAAAAACAAAATCATACCTGTTGTAATCTGGCACCCTGGACCTAAGCAGTGCATCAATACAACTGGTTGCAAAGTAACTGTGCAGCGAAATGAACGAGCTCAGAGGCAGGAGGCCATTCAAAAGCCGTGTATTCTCACCAAAAACAAAAGCATCTGGTTTTTATAGCAACTCCAGTAAGACAACAGTATTGCATATACTAGCGTACCTAAGAGGGGTAAAAACAAATGATATTAAAAAACACTAAAAAATAGTGATAGTATCCATAAAAGGGAGCTAAAAACCACAACTAAAATGGTGAACTATATATAAAATAAATGTGCAACAAAAACATACAGGAAATGAAAGGATAAAAAAAGAGGGGAACCCTTACATGTCCCGCTATGGGGATCATTCCAGAACACGAATAAGGAGTTTGCCTGTGTGAGGGGATGTGTATGTGTTGATAACATCCACGACCGTATTTTAAAACACTGCTGACATGAATGTCCATGGCACTAGCATGGGGATCTTAGAACATGGCCAGAAGGGGAGGAACAGGGGTGTGATCAGACGTGGAGACATATAAAGCATATTCAGGGAAGGCCCTTGTACATATTAAGTGCTTCCTGAAAACATCCACATTAGTCCTGCAGAGGGAGGAGTGGCCTAGTGGTTGAGACAAGTTACCTCAGACTAAAAAAGCCAAGGGTTCAAATCCCATTAGAGGACAGCAACCTTGGGCCTGAAAGACTGGGGTTTCTAGCCCTACAGATGCTCCTTGGACAAGCCACATAGTAAATGATGGCAGATAAAAACCAGTATGGTCCATCTAGTCTGCCCAGTAAGATGGCAAGAGTAGGTGCAGCTGCTGCTCCAGGCAGGTCACCCCTCCCCATGTCTTTGTTTAGGCACATAACCCTCTATTGCCTCAGGTACAAAAACAGATTGTAAGCCCTTCAGGGACAAAGGAAATATATACAGTACCTAAATGTATGCCACTTTGCACTTATAGAAAAGCAGTATAATGTATAAGCCTAGCTAAATAAATAAATGTGGAATAAGGCCAGGACTTAGAAATAATTCTGCTCTTCTCTGCAATGCATCCTATATTGAAGAATGGTTGTGAAAGTATGTTTTGAACTAGTGTAACTGCAGTCTGGAAAAACACAAGATGCACTTGTAAGGTACAGACAGCAGAGGTGAAGGAATGTTGGCAGGTATGGATACATTAATAAACACCACTTACAGAAATATTAAGGAGAGCAATAGTGTTTATTCTGGCTATGCTCAAATGTGCTGTTTGTGCTAAAGGAGCCAATCTAGGGGATCCTAACATCAGCCAAAATGGAACTGCTGATGTAGGGATAGATGGTCATGAGCAGGGAAAGGATTCTTGTTTGAGTGAGAAACAGAGATCATAAGCCCGGCCAGTAACTGGATCGTATGGATGACTGCAGCATCACCAGGTGCCAGTGTGATCAAGCAGCCAAAATCAGAGAGCGTTCACTATAGCTAAGTGTCAAAACATATTCCTATCAATAATAAGGGACCCTCAAAACAAGGGCATTCAACAGTGAAAACAGCACTAATCCATGCCCATAATGCACATTTTGTGGGACCAATGGTGTTGCTTTTGGCATGTATTAGTGTTATTTGCACTGCTGAATGCTCTTATTCTGAGGGTCCCTTATTATTGACAGGGATATGTTTTGACATTTAGCCATAGGGAATCTAAGCTGATTTCTCCTGGATTATTTTTCATAGGGTATTCTAGTAAGATCTGATATTGTTGGCAGTGTGCTAGGGAAGCCATACATCCGCTGTGCCAGGCACTGGGAGAGATAACTGATGTTGTGCTAACATTCCACAGATTGTCCTATGAGGACTACATACCTACCCAGGACTGAATGAATGAGAGCTGCGAGAGTGTTGACATATCTGGAGCCTTGCTACTTGGTTTGATGGTACAGAGTTCTCCCCTCCCTTGCCCTCACAGGCCTGACCAGGGGAGCAGTGCCACAAAGCAGACTGTGGGAAGGCAGACAGAGTTGCCCCACAGATAGCGGATATATACAGACTAGGGTTGCCAACCAGATGGTTTTCAGCCGGCCTGGCCGGTTTTCCTGTGGTCGGGCCGGCTGCCGGCAGAGAACCGAAACCGGCCATTGAAAAGCCATTTTTTTGATCTGGCTGCGAGATTGGGAGCGGCCAGAGCAAAAAACCGGCTTTGCGCTTGCGATCGCGATCACAGTCCTGGCCCCCCCTTGCAACCGCTGCTGCTGCTTCTTACAGAGCAGCGGCTGCAATAAAGTTAATTTGAAAGTAAGGAATCCTGTGAGGGGCCTTACGGCCCTATGAAACTCCTTCTGCAGTGCCCGCCCCTCTGATGTCACTTCCTTTTCAGCCAGGGACCCTGCAGAAGGAGTTTCATAGGAGCTGAGGGTTTCTCACAGGTTTCCTTACTTTAAAATTAACTTTATTGCAGCTGCTGCTCAGTAAGAAGCAGGAGCAGCAGCTGCACGGGAGGGGGGGACTACAAATGGGCTGTGATGGGGGGGGACCTGTACTGGAAAAGGGCTATAGGGGGGGACTTGGACTGGAAATGGGTTGTGATGGGGGGGACCTGGACAGGAAATGGACTATGGGGGGGGGGGGGGGGAAGTGGACTGTAAATGGGCTGTGATGGGGGGGGGGGGACCTGGACTGTAAAAGGGCTATGGGGGGGACATGGACTGGAAATGGGTTGTGATGGGGGGGGGGGGACCTTGACTGGAAAAGGGCTATGGACTGGAAATGGGCTATGGTGGAGGGAGGGGGAACTTGGACTGGAAATAGGCTGTGATTAGGGGGGCTAGGACTGCAAATGGGCTGTGATGGTGGGGGGGGGGGCTAGGACTGCAAATGGGCTGTGATGGTGGGGGGCCTAGGACTGGAAATAGGATGTGATGGGGGACTTGGACTGTAAATGGGCTGTGATTGGGGGGCGGGGCTAGGACTGGAAATGGCCTGTGATGTGAGGGCTAGCACTGGAAATGGGCTTATGAAGAGTTGGAATAGGACTGGAAATGGGCTGATGTGCGGCATGGGAGAATAGGTCTAGAAGGGAGTGGATGCTGGGTGGGTCTAGAACTATAAGGGAACTGATTTTGGGGGAGGACTAGAATGGATGGGGAATGAGCATGGAGAGGGGAAAAAATATTTTATGTGGAAGAAAAGTCTATGATGGGTCGGGTATTGGGAGAGTAAGAGGGGCGACATTTAAATGGATGATAAAGGATAAGGAAAGAATTGGGGGAAAGAGCAAAAGGGAAACAATCAGTATGTTAAAGCAGATATAGAGAGAGAATGGAAAACATCTAAAAGAGAAGAAAGGACAAATGGATAACTCGCAGAAGACACGAAGAAACCAGAAGAAAGTGACTGGAGCAATTGCAACTGAAAAATGAAATGCCCAAACAGAAGGTAGAAAATACTTTTTATTTTGAATTTATTAACTGGAATATGTCTGGTCTGGGAAGTGTGTATTGCTAACATCTTTGCGTTTTTGTTTAGTGCAAGAGGAAATTACTTTATAGTTTTATTTCTCCAGTGTTGTACATTTCATGTTTGGATTTTGGGGTTCCCAGTTTAATTATTATCTGACCAAGGAAGTTAGCCTACACGTATCCTCGGTAATTTTTGTGGGTGGGGCTGGGGGCGGGGCAGGGGTGGGACTAGGGGAGGAGAATGGGTGGAGCATGGCGAGCCAAAGGTGTCGGGTTTTTCTCGGTGAAAAAGTTGGCAACCCTAATACAGACCGACATATGCCACAATGGGATAGGTGTAGCTGCTGAGAGAAATGCGAGTACCCAGACAGGTGGGGCTCAGATGCCATAGCCAGAAGGCTCTACTACTATTACTACTACTGATCATTTGTATAGCCCTACAAGGTGTACGCAGCGCTGCACAGACACATGTAAAAGATGGTCCCTTCTCAGTGGAGCTTACAATCTAATCAAGACAGACAACACAGAAACTGTGGACAGGATACATCCATGGGGAATGGTCAGGAAACACAAGGAAGCTTAAGCGGATCAGACCCAACAGCAGCAACGATGAGGTGAGCGCTCAGCCTGGATTTGAGAGGGGCCAGAGACAAAGCCCGATGTACAGACTAAGGTAGTTTGTTCCAAGCATAAGGAGCAGCAAGGTGAAAGGAGCGATGTCTGGATTTGGCAGTAGAAGGGCACAGATAGAAACAATGTGACAGAAGAGCAGAGTTCCCAGGGAAAGATAAGAAGGTAATGGTAGTGCAAAGCAGCAGAATGAGTACACTTATAGGCCATAGGCAAGAAAAAGGCATACATTTGTTGCTCAGCAATATTATGCATCCTTTGGGGAACTGCAAGGTTAGTTTGGGATTTTGTGCACTTGGTGAGGTCCATCCCTAGCAGTTTAAGGTGTGTTTGTAGAGGTGACCAGGGCAGGAATCACTGGGGCCAGTTCCTAATGCCATGTACCATTTGATGTAAGGTATGTTCTGACGTATATGTTCAAATTTGCATTCTCGTATATCATATCGTCCCAGGTTAAGCAGTGGATTTCCCAGGGCCTATTTAATAATGGTTTATGGACCTTTCCTGCAGGAACTTGTCAAAACCTTTTTTAAACCCAGCTACAGAAACACCCTCACAGTCCTGAAGCATAAGGTGCCTCATAGGCCCCCTTTAGGGGGCACTCTAAGGCTCCCTATACAGCACCCTATAGGGCACATTATAGGGTGCCTTGGCAGACAGGGCACTTTATAATGTGACCTATGGGGCACCTTATAGGGCGTCTTATGAGGCACCTTAGGTTATGGCACTGTGAGGGTGTTTTTGCTGGCAGCACTGATTTAAATTAAAAGAAAATGCCTCAGACAGCCTTTTTAGATTACACCACTGCAGGATTGAACCCATAACCTCTGCCTCTACAGTTATAGCTTCTAACACTGCACTGGCATGTACTTAGGGTTAACACATGTTAACGTGCCACGGCGCCCACTATCGCACAATACATATTCTTGCTACCTTAGGACTGGAATGCCCACTCCTTATATAGCATTCTTCACATTATCGCTGCAACTAGCGCCGCTAACATTAGGACGGTTTAGTAAACATACCCCTATAATCAACCAGCTCACTTTTGTCTACCTGTTTATTCACACCTTCAAAAAAATATAACAGATTAGTAAGACGAGATCTTTCTTGGCTAAATCCATGTTGGCTTTCTTCCATTAAATCACTTGAGCGTGTGAATCCCACTCATTCACCCAGGGGTCCTGACAAGTTGATGTAATAAAATTGTACAAAAATGATACGGGCAATAAAGACGGAAAGGAATGGGGAAATATCAGGCTGCACATAACACACGGAGATGTCTACAACAAGCCCATTGAAAGACTATAGGCTAGTATAAGCACTCCCAGAATGACAATGAACACATTATTATGTAGAAGAATTATTTAGCCACACGACATAGGAGGGGAAAGGGGAGGGGCACTAATGTCCAACACTGAAGCCATGAGAGAGCAAAAGGAGTGAATAATAAAACCCTTGATAAAAAACAATAAAATCACCACTTGGAAAGGTGAAAAAGCGGATGATTAGGAAAAATAAAAGTAGGACAAATAATTGCCCTAAAATATGACCGTCCCAAATAATAAAAAAATAATGCAAGACTATGTAGTCATGTAAAAGTTCTACATTAACCGTGGAGTCGTGATAGGGGTGACAATAACACCCATAGACATAGTAAAGCACTTGTAAAAATGATTACTACTACTACTACTATTCATCATTTATATAACCTACAAGGTGCACGCAACGCTGTACAGACACATATAAAAGACGGTCTCTGCTCGTCAGAGCTTACAATCCAATCAAGGCAGACAATACAATAGCTGAGAACAAGAGTACAAATAAAGGAAGGAAGGAAATCAAGGGATCAGGATCCAAAAGCAGCCTCAAAGAAGTGAGCCCTTAGCATGGATTTGAAAAGGGGCAGAGATGGAGCCTGATATGCAGACCCAGGTAGTTTATTTCAAGTGTATGGAGCAGCAAGGTGAAAGGAACGAAGTCTGGAGTAGGCAGAGGAAGAAAAGGGCAAAGAGAGAAGCAATCCAGTAGAAGAGCGGAGTTCATGAGGAGGGGTACAGGGAGAGAGGAAAGGTAATGAGGAGCAGTAGAATGAATGCAAGTCAGAAGGAGAAGTTTGAACTGGATATGGAAACAGAACGGGAGCTAATAAAGTGACTTGATAAGAGGGGTTATATGAGTATAACGGGGCCTGCGGAAGATTAGCCGCGCAGTGGAGTTCTGAACAGATTGAAGGGGAGAGAGATGACTCAGAGGGAGACCAGCAAGGAGGAGGTTGCAATAGTCTAGACGGGAGGTGACTAGGGAGTGGATGAGAGTTTTAGTAGAGTGCTCGGAAAGGAAGGGGTGAATTTTGTTGATGTTGTAGAAGAAGAAACTACAGGTTTTAGCAATTAATTAGATGTATGAGGAGAAAGAGAGGGAGGAGTCAAAAATCACCCCAAAGTTGCGGGCTGAGGAAACATGAAGTAAAGAGTGTTATTAACAGAGACAGAGAAAGGAGGAAGAGAGAGGAGGATTTAGGGGGAAAAATAAGTAGTTTGGTTTTGGCCATGTTCAATTTCAAACAGCAGTTTGACATCCAAGTAGTGATGCCAGATAGGCAGGCAGAGATTCAGGCCTGGACCTTCGGAGAAATATCAGGCATAGAGAGAGAGATCCAAGAGTCATCAGCATAAAAATGGTACTGAAAGCCATGGGAGGAGATAAGAGCACCAAGGGTCTGGGCATAAAGAGAGAAAAATAAAGGGCCCAGAACAGACCCCTGGAGTACACCAACTGAGAGTGGGATAGCAGTAGAAAAGAAACCACCAGAACAAACACTGAAATAACAATTAGAGAGATAAGAAGAGAACCAGGACAGCATACAGCCCACAAAACCAAGTGAGGACAAAGTGTCGAGGAGAAGGTGGTGGTCAACAGTATCATAATCAACAGAATGGTCAAGAAGAATGAGGACTGTGTAAAGGCCCTTGGATTTAGCCAGAAAAAACATCGCTGGAGACTTTCGCAAGAATGAAAGGGATGAAAGCCAGATTAGACTTCTAAAAGCTGAGGATAATAAAGAAGGAGCTAGAGGCATATGCACAATATCCAAATTGTATATGAACCATGATGGCAGAGGCACCAGGGTAGTCAATGAGCAAACATAAAAAGGTAAAAAAGAAAGTAAAAATGTGAAATAAGAAAGTAATCAAATAGTAAAAAAAAAGGAAGGTTGAAAAATAAAAAATAATTATAGGATGAGGGGAATGGATAAATAACTAGTAAAAATGATTAAAATGATAAAAATAAAAATGAACATAAAAATAAGAGTAAAGAATAAAAGGAAAAATAAGGGAAAAGGAGGGGAGAAGGGGAAGAAGAAAGAAGGGTGAGGGGGAGGGAAGAGAGGGGGAGGAAAAAGGGGGAAGGAAAGAATGGGGAGAGGGGAAGGGAAGAAGGGGAGGGAAAGGGAAGAAAGGTGTTTTACATATGGGTTTATACATATTTTTTAAAATTGCTTTATGTTTTTATGTTAGTTCTCCCCTTCTCCCTCGCCCACTGGTAGATCAGCTTAAACAGGCTGAACAATAAGATGGGAGAGTTAGAATATATAGCACTAAATGAGAGGTTAGATATAATTGCAATCTCAGAGTCATGGTGGAAGGAGGACAACCAGTGGGACACTGTGATACCTGGGTACAAACTATATCGTAATGAAAGAACTGATCAAATTGGAGAAGGGGTTGCGCTCTATGTTAGAGAGGGCATTGAGTCAGAAAGGATTAAAGTTTTATAGGAAACAAAATTTGCTGTAGAATCTCTATGGATTGAAATTCCATATATGAAGGGGAAGGTGATGGCAGTGGAGGTATACTATCGACCGCCTGGCCAGAATGAACAAATGGGTGATGAAATGCTTAAAGAGATCAAGGAAGCTAACAAAAGTTACAGCAGAGTAGTGATAATGGGCGATTTCAATTACCCTGGTATCGACTGGCTCAGTGTCACGGCAGGACATGCTAGGGAGATAAAGTTTCTAGATGAAATAGATGACTGCTTCTTGGAGCAGCTGGTTCATGAACCGACCAGAGGGGAAGCCATACTGGATCTAGTCCTTAGTGGAACACCAGATCTGGTGCAAGAAATAAGGGTGTTGGGTGTTGTTTCAAAATACTATCCTGGAAGCCAAGACCAGCTGTATTGCATGCATTAAGAAGAGTGGAAGAAAGTCCAAAAAACTGCCAGCATGGTTTAAAGGTGAGGTCAGAGAGGCTGTTGCTGCCAAAAAAGCATCTTTCAGGAAATGGAAAAAAGAGCCAAACGAAGAAAACTGGAAACAGCACAAGCACTGGCAAGTTAAATGCAAAGCATTGATAAGGCAGGCAAAGCGAGAATTTGAGAAGGAACTTGCTACGGAAGCAAAAACACGAAACAAAGACTTTTTCAAGTACATTCATAGCAAAAGGCCTGTGAGAGAGTCAATTGGACCATTAGATGACAGAGGGGTAAAAGGGGCAGTAAAAGGAGACAAGGCTATAGCAGAGAGACTGAATGAATTCTTTGCTTCGGTCTTTACTGAGGAAGATGTAGGGATGTTACCCAAGACCGAAGTGGTATTTAAAGGTGATACTGCAGAGGAATTGAGAGAAATATCACTACACCGGGAAGATGTATTACAACTATTTGATAAACTGAATAGTAGCAAATCACCTGGACTGCATGGTATACATCCAAGAGTGTTGAAAGAACTGAAATATGAGATTGCAGACCTGCTATTAGTAATCTGTGAACTTTCATTAAAATCATCTGTAATGCCTGAAGATTGGAAGATCGCTAATGTAACTACAATTTTTAAAAAGGGTTCCAGGGGTGATCCAGGAAATTACAGACCGGTGAGCCTGACATCAGTACCAGGGAAAATGGTAGAAACCATCATAAAGGACAAAATTACACAGCATGTGGATAGTCATGGCCTAATGGGAGATAGCCAACATGG
Organism: Ichthyophis bannanicus; assembly: GCA_033557465.1. Classification (NCBI taxonomy): domain Eukaryota; kingdom Metazoa; phylum Chordata; class Amphibia; order Gymnophiona; family Ichthyophiidae; genus Ichthyophis; species Ichthyophis bannanicus. Next base: position 1,583,058,544 of record CM066031.1, read on the forward strand.
CTTTAGACAAGGAAGATCTTGTCTTACTAATCTGATATGTTTTTTGAAGGTGTGAATAAACAGGTAGACAAAGGTGAGCCAGTTGATATAGTGTATCTGGACTTTCAGAAAGCCTTTGACAAGGTCCCTCATCAGAGACTTTTGGCAAAACTAAAAAGTCATGGGATAGGAGGCAGTGTACTATTGTGGCTCGGGAACTGGTTAAAAGATAGTAAGCAGAGGGTAGGGCTAAATGGCCAATTTTCCCAATGGAAAAAGGTGACTAGTGGAGTACCCCAGGGATCTGTACTGGGTCCGCTACTTTTTGACATATTCATAAATGACCTGGAAAAGGGAATAACGAGTGAGGTTATCAAATTTGCAGACGACACAAAACTGTTTAAAGTTGTTAAAACCCAAGAGGACTGTGGAAAACTGCAGGAGGATCTGGATAAATTGGAAGACTGGGCATCCAAATGGCAGATGAAATTTAATGTGGACAAGTGCAAAGTTATGCACCTAGGAAAGAACAACCCACACTATGGTTACACGATGCAAGGTTCCACATTGGGAACCACCACCCAGGAAAAAGATTTAGGAGTCATCGTGGATAACATGTTAAAACCCTCCGCCCAGTGTGCAGCGGCAGCCAAGAAAGCAAATAGAATGCTAGGTATCATAAGGAAAGGAATGGAAAATAAAACAAAGGATATTATAATGCCTCTGTATCGTTCCATGGTACGACCGCACCTTGAATATTGTGTGCAATTCTGGTCGCCGTATCTTAAAAAGGATATAGCGTTATTAGAAAAGGTACAGAAAAGAGACACCAAAATGGTAAAGGGGATGGAAGGCTACTCCTATGAAGAGAGGCTACAAAGGTTAGGGCTCTTCAACCTGGAAAAGAGACGGCTGAGGGGAGATATGATAGAGGTCTATAAATTAATGAATGTAGTGGAATGGGTAAACGTAGATCAATTGTTTACGCTATCAGAATATAGAAAGACTAAGGGACATGCAATGAAGCTACAGGGTAAACTATTTAAGACAAATAAGAGAAAATATTTTTTCACTCACCGTGTAATCAAACTCTGGAATTTGTTACCGGAGGATGTAGTAAGAGCTGTTAGTGTAGCTGGGTTTAAAAAAGGTTTGGACAAGTTCCTGGAGGAAAGGTCCATAAACCATTATTAAAAAGGGACCCAGGATATCAATGCTTGACCCAATACAAGCATTGTGGAACCTTTGTCTTTTGGGGATACTGCTAGGTACGTATGACCTAGATTTGCCACTGTTGGAAACAGGATACTGGGCTTGAAGGACCTTGGTCTGACTCAGTATGGCATGTCTTATGTTCTTATGTTCTTAGGCTGCCAATAATGTCTTACAGGATTATTAGTCCTTGTGTTTACTTCTTCCTCTTATTTCTCTATATAGAGTAATTATCTTTCTGGCGTCCTTATAGGCACATGGTGTCTTTTAAAGAGTGTCTCTTATCAACAAGTGGCTTTTTGTATTATGTAGGGGACTGATATCAAGCTAGCCCTACTACCACTATCTTTTTATTACTGCACAATGTGGTTCTGTTATATCCCTTGGTAGTATAACTTTGATTTAAACGTTTATATTTTTATGGTTTTATCACACATATACTTATACTCTCTCTTTTAACAATATTTTCTTGCTTATTTATTGTATTTATTATTTTAGATTATGTTTTGCATTCTTTTTCGTTTAGTCTAATATTATAATTTTCTTTTGTATTAGCCTGTGCACAAAAAGTATAATCTTTATTCTCTAAGGGGTAGATTCAGATCCCCAAATAGTGGGGTTGTACGTCTGGGACAGTATTCAGTGCCAGCTGCTCCCCACAAGTACAGAGCGTTTGAGCAGGGAGCACTGGATGGGAGGGGGCGGGACAGAGATGGAGAAGGGTCAGAGCGTGGGTGGGCCAGAGCACCCCGACGTACAAGGCCTATTCAGTTGAGGGCCCTGTACGTCCACCAGCAGCCACGAAGACCTCTGACCTATTCCACCTTGAAGGTAGAATAAGTGCCGGGCACGGGGGTGGGGGTGTGTGAGATCGGGCCCTGCAGCCCCTCCAAATACTTTGCGCTGCCACAGGAGATGCCCTGCTGCCCGATCCAGGCCCCAGATGCCTCTGCAGAGGGTCGGGCGGTGGGGACAAGGCATATTTGTGGGGTTGGTCATTGGGTGCTACATGTACAGTAGTTTGCTGTTGGTGCTGTGGAGAGCTATACATGCACCCTGCTGTTGGCACCTTGGACAGCTGTGACTGCAGCTGAACATGGCACTGATGACACAGGCTGGGGATCAATGGCCTAAGAAAAGTTGTCATGGAGGGCGCTTGATAACCGGGGGCCAAGTTCTCAACCATCTGCAAAGGCTGGTGATCCAAGGCAATGACCGTGTCACCATCTTCAGTGTTGCTTACCATTTGTCATGGCACAGTGATACCAACCACCAGCCCATCTCCTCCATGGTGGCTTGCTTGTGTGGGCATCAGAGCTGTTCGCCTGCTACCTCACTGGGGGAAGAGCTGGGAACTCAGCTTGGGAACTGGATTTCCTCTTTTCTATACTTTTCTTGCCACTGCTACTTGCAGTGCTGAATGGAGTGGACATTTCTGGGGCGATCACATCCATGTAATGCAAGGGCATGGCAGAGATGTGTCCAGGGCATTTGATAAAGTTAGACGTGCATGCCCGATTTCAGAAATGGTGAGCATGTCTCAACTCACCAGTGGTTATATCTGTGTCTATTCCTGCTTCAGGGGATGAATAGGCATCAGAAAAGCTCTCGCTCCATCACCAAAACACATGGCGGGAGTAGAAAAGGTCTATGATATCCCCAATACTTTCACGACCATAAAGAAAACTGAAGGGAAATTAGGACACTTGTTTTCTGGTCAGCATGCTGATGCACATCTCCGCTTGCAAAATAGCAGGCAGGGACATGTATCAGCATGGGATAGATGTCTCTATCCTAAAATTTTGTCATAGGGACATATGTATGGCTGTGGCTGCCACTGTTTATTTTGGGTACATGCAAATTTCTAAAACTGTGTCGAGACTTGCAGGTGGTCAGCCTTTTTTCCATATGTTTTGGCCTGGATATCCCAGATTGCACTAAAATGTCATTTCTAAGTTGTGCCTTCACGTGTCTAAACATGATTATATAAAATTTGAATGTACATCAGAACTCTACCCCAGCTCCACTCATAATATGCACCCCCAGAATGCCTATTTTCAAATCACATAAAAGCAGAAGCAATCTTGTGGTGTACCTACTTTTTACATGTGTATATCTACATGCAGTATTTTAAGAGCCAATTTCCATGCGTAAAATATGCTTTATACTGTGGAGAGTAGTTTTATAATAGGGCACCTAGGTTTAGGGGTAAGAATGTGCCTGTTTTGACCCAACTTTATAAAGACACATAGAAGACTATCGGGCATGTTTACTAAAGGCTGTGCTGGTAATGCGCAATTCTGTCGATACCAGCATGAAGCCCCATGCTAATGTTTGTGGGCATGTTCCTCTATCCTCCATGCCAATAGCATATTGCAATTGCATGGCATGTTCCTAACCGGCACACAAGCACTTAACGCTCCCGGTTGAGGTGGCATTAAGTGCATCTGTGCTAAATGGCAACAGTCTCCAATCCTTCCACCGTGGTGCTCCTTATACCTGGAACAAACTACCTAAGTCTGTACATCAGGCCTCATCTCTGCCCCTTTTCAAATCCATGCTAAAGGCTCACCTCTTTGAGGCTGCTTTTGGATCCTGATTCATTTGGATGGCCATTCTAAAAGGTTTAGTCATGGTTTGGACGTCTGCAGACATGCACTTGGACGTTGAAATCATAGACACGTCTCCGCAACCATTCCACAAATGCCATTTACAGACATCTTCAGTACGGGGACGTTCAAGTAGGCATAGGGGTGTGGTAGAGGCATGTCTGTGGAGGGGCAATGGAGCAAGCATGTCGCGTTAACAGCGCAGTAACAAATTGCTTACTTTGTATATAGTTACCCCCAGTTCTAAATCCAAGTTGCTATACCTGTTCAATGTTAAGTGCAAAGTAGGTCCTTCTGCTTTGTACAGAGAAATGTTCCTTGTAAACCACACTGATTTTAAATAGCGCTGTATAGAAACACTTTTAAATAGAGTGGAGGAGTGGCCTAGTGGTTGGGGCAAGGTACTTCAGGCTGGAAGATCAGGGATTCAAATCCCACTAGAGGACAGCAACCTTGAGCCGGAAGGACTGGGGTTTCTAGTCCCACAGGTGCTCCTTGTGGTCTTGGGCAGGCCACTTAGCCCTCCATTGCCCATGTTCCCTGTAAAACAGTTATCTCCAAGCTATAATGCCCTGTTCAATGTAATTTCAGTTTATTCAATGTAAAACCACACTGATGCAGAATAGCACAGTATATAAGAGAATGTAAATAAATAAATAAGATCCCAGAAGCAGTGGAGTAGTCTGCAGGCATGTCCATGTTTATTCTTGTTCCAGGCACAAATAGGCATCAGGAGAGTGTTTGTTTTCATCTTAAAACATCCAGAGAGTGTAGAATTAAGTGACTAGTTTAAATTATAAAGTCACACACTGAGATTTGAACCCTAGCCACTCATCTCTTAAGTCACTACTCTAACCATTATGCTATTGAAAGTCTTGGTTCTGAAATGCTATCCTGAGGACAAATATATAGACATTTGATACATGTGCATATTGGGCACATCCACGTTTCTGGAATTGTGCCTGAATTTGCACATACCTGCCTTTCTTTTCAGACATTCTGGCTTAGACATCCCAGATTGCGCTTTGACATCCCATTTGAAATGTGTCTCTTAGGGGTATGTTTACTAAACTGTGGTAATGTCACCCACGTTAGGTTCCGCGTTAAAGGTACAGATGGGGCGGTGCATCGTTACAGCAAGCCGTATCAGCTAACGCACGTTACAAGGCGCCTTAGACTAACACACGTTACAAGGTGCCTTATAATGCACCTTACGAGGCACCTTATAAGGCACCTAACGAGGCACCTTATAAGGCACCTAACAAGGCACCTTATAAGGCACCTTACAAGGCGCCTTGTAATGCGCGTTAGTCTGATACGGCTTGCTGTAATGATGCACCGCCCACGCCTTTATATGGGCATCTGTACCTTTACCACGGAACCTAACGCGGGTGACATTACCGCAGTTTAGTAAACATACCGCTTTGTCTCCTATGTGTCTCCTTACCTTTCCCTAGTTGTATCCTTGTCCTTAGCTGTTGTATTGTCTGTCTTAACTAGACTGTAAGCTCTGATGAGAAAGGACTGTCTTTTATATGTATTTGTGTACTCCTTGTAGCACTATATAAATGTTCTGTAGTAGTAGTACTATCAGCAGCCTCTCTAGTTCGAAAGGCTGTTTCTGCAAATGATGCAACATGCTCAGGATTAGCCCAAAGTTATCTGATGCCCTAGGCAAACCTTCATTCAGGCACGCCCATTTATTTATTTATTTAACATTTCTTATATACCGCGCTCTTTGTCATCAGTGCAGTTTACATTGAAACAATATCAAACTAGGTCAGTCAATTCTGGCCGTCGTTTACAAATAACAGGGCATTAGTGTGGAGGTAAAAAACTGGGGGAAACTATACACATTTTAGAAATTTACAAGTTGGTACTCCCTATGGGTTCTATGAGATCAGATAGGGGAGGTCTGAGGATGTGAGGGTGAGGAGGGGTGATAGTGGGGGGGGATATTTAGATGAGTAAAATGTGTGATAAAAAGGTGATGTTTGAGGGCCTTTCTGAACTGTCTAAGGTCCCTGATTGCTCTAATGCTGGGAGGAAGTTATTCCAACACCTGGGAGCGTAGTTCGCAAACGCCCTATTGATGGATGACTGGTTAATCTTTATGGATTCGCTTGGTATAAGTAGCATGTCTGCAGCAAGAGATCTCCTAGATCTGTTGTTTGCGGTGTGTGTGATAAGGTCGGAAATTGATGCGGGTGATATCTTGTTAAACGCCTTGAAAGTAATGAGGAGAGCCTTGTATAAGATTCTACAGCTTATTGGGAGCCAATGAAGATCTTTTAGAATGGGGGAGATGTGGTCGTTCCTTGAAGCTTGTCAGACGGCTGCCTGGGTGAGAATCTTCACAGTCTTGGCAAGTGCATATATCTATATGATTTGCAAGGTATTGTGGGCAATGTAGTTCATTCACACCAGACACAGCTGCTGACAATAATTTAGTTGTGCTCTTGGGTAAAGCCAATAAGATATTTATTTATGGGGTTATTTCTCCCAACACAGATATGCTTGGTAGCACATAAATAAATCAGGTTACTTGCTTTCAGTGTTAACTTGGAAAAACAAAGTCAAAATCAAAATCAGGAAAACAACCTTTAAACTTGTCAGGCAATTAGCTAATGTTTTCTTAGCAATGCAGTAAGCAACTAAATAAACCCACAAAGTAGGAAAACTGTTCTTTTCAGGTTAACTTCTGATTACTTCCCACATAGATTCAGAAGTGATTCTCTCCTAGCTCACAAGCAATTAGGTAAGGCTCAATTGCTATCAGTTATCCAGCTGAAACCCCTCAGCTGGCTTGCCTTCTACTGTGTGGGTCAAATCCTGCTTCAGGAGCTTTTCTGAGTAGAATAAAGAACAAGTTTATATTTCTTTGTGATGGTTGCTGTACTTTGTAACAGAAAGTTACCAAATGAGTTTGGACAGAGAGCAGTCCATATAAACACAATCTTCATCTGCTATTATTTCCCCATCTTCAATAAGCATAGGTTCAATATCATGGATTGGCACAGATGAATCTCTCAATGGAGCACTTTCAGGAGAATACTTGTTTCCCTGCTGTCTTTCAAGGTTATAGCTAGGGCATAGATTAGTGTTCATACCTGAGCTTCCATTGCTGTTAGAGTTCCTCTCTATATAGCCTGGCCAGTATGTAGTCCAGTTCTTATGTCCAGCCTTCCAATCCAGATCCCTGGACACTGGATCTCTCTTCACATACCTTCTGGCACGGGTCTTAGGGTCCCTTCCACGTGCAGCTGTCTCCCTCACAGGTAGCGTCTGGAGATTCCTAGCTCTGCAGCACCATTCCTCTGGCTTTCCCCAGTCCAATGGTATATGCTGGCCCTTGGAATACCTCCCAGTATACGCACTGCTTTGGACTCTTCTAGACCTCTCAAAGGCTTTTCTCCACTTTCTTCCAGAGGGTCTCTTTCCCTCTCTGTCTGTCCGGTTTGGCTTCTGCTTCTGATAATCCTTCAGATGAAACTGAGGATAATTCTCTGGATATCCAAGGTGATCATGAAGATGGTCATCTGTAGAATAAACTCTACTCTTATTCTGCTTAGATGAGTGCTTAGGGATTACCTCATAGCCCTCCTGATTGAACACACGTTTCCCCACTTCAGCTCCTCTAATGGCTGTTGGAAACCTGGTGCATTCTGGGACTGGTAGTCTTTTATGGGAAAATTCTGTTTTCCTATTTCTACCAGAACTGACAGGTTGCTCGTTCAGAGTCACTTCACCTTTTCTATAGCTCCTTCCTGAGCTATGATAAGCTTCCTTATCACAAGCTCCACAAAGGACACGGGCTGCTGCATTCATGGCTAACTGTAGAGGGTTGATGGTAGTCTTCGGGAAGCCATGCAGTATTATATTAGCATAATCGAAGTGCGGTGTAACTAGCGCTTGGAAGATGGTGCGGAAGTTGTCGGGCTCCATCATAGGTCTCAAGTGCCGCAGGGTTTTGATTTTAAAGTAGATAGTCTTAACGGTGCGTTTTATGTGTTCCTTGAAGTCCAACTGTTGATCCAGTATCACTCCAAGGTAGCGTATATTGGATTTGACTGGAAGTTCTGCATCTCTTACTTTTAGCGTTGGTGGAGGAGAGAAACATTTGTTTCTTGTGACTATTAGGACTTCTGTTTATTTTTAATTTATGCGTAGGTTTTGATTAAGTAGCCAATCAGTTATTGCATTGAAACAGTTGGTTAGCACTGTATAGTCTGGGCACGAGACAGATATGGGGGTAAACAACAGGACATCATCTGCGTACATGAGGCAGGAGATGCCAAAAGAGCGTGTGATGTCACAAATCGGCTGCATATAGATATTGAACAGCAGTGCAGATAGGGAAGAGCCTTGGGGTATGCCTTGTTTTTGCTGGAAGGGTTCGGATGTGGCACTACCGATACGGACTTGTTGCCATCTGCCTTCGAGGTAGGATTTGCACCAGTCCCATGCTCGGTCATGTATTCCTTTCTCATGAAGCCGCCTTAGGAGCTGTGTGTGGTCTACGGGGTCGAACGCTGCCGCTATATCAAGAAAGATTAGGGCGAATCCCTTCTTAAGGTTGTCTATGCCATTGATGACTGTGTTGGTTAGTGTTGTTAGGAGAGTTTCGACACCATGGGCTTCCCTGAAACCATGTTGACATGGGTCTAACGGAGAAGATGAGTCTATATGCTGCTGAATCTGTCTCTGGGTTAATTTCTTGAGGATTTTTGCTAGTAATGGGATACTAGAAATTGGTCAATAAGAATCCACTTTCTTTGGGTCAAGCTGGTTGTTTTTTAGTAGCGGGCGGATAGATGTTTGCTTGAGAGCATCTGGGAAGACTCCAGTTTCAAAGGACAGTTTTGCAACGTTGGATATGAATGGGCTGAGTTCTGCACGCATAGTCCTAACCCAGTGTGCTGGGCATGGGTCAATTGAGTGGAGTGGAGGAGTGGCCTAGTGGTTGGGGCAAGGTACTTCAGGCCGGAAGGTCGGGGGTTCAAATCCCACTAGAGGACAGCAACCTTGGGCCGGAAGGACTGGGGTTTCTAGTCCCACAGGTGCTCCTTGTGGTCTTGGGCAAGCCACTTAACCCTCCATAGCCCATGTTCCCTGTAAAATAGTTATCTCCAAGTTATAATGTCCTGTTCAATGTAATTTCAGTTTGTTCAATGTAAACCGCACTGATGCAGAATAGCGCGGTATATAAGAGAATAAAAATAAATAAAATAAATAAATTGGTGCAGTCATCGTGTTAATGGAGGCAATAACTTCATCAATGGTCTTTGCAGAGGGCGGTGAGAGTTTGGTGATTGGGAACTGAAGGTAGGAAGTCTGGGAAGGTTCTTGTGGTGTTGCAGTGGTTGTTTTTATTGTTTTGGATTGGATGTAATTGGCGTAGGCCTGGGGCTGAATCGTTTCTTGTTGTGGTGGGGACGGTTGGTTGGTTAAGGATTTTACTAAGTTGAATAGTTCCCTTGGCTTATTCAATGAGCGGTTGAGGATCTCAGCATGGAATTCCTTCATTTTGGCCAAAGTTGATTCCCTATGGTGTTTAAGATGTTCTAGATAAGTGACTTGGTCGGAGGAGTTACGGGTAGTTCTCCATTTTCTCTCCAGTTTTCGAAGCTGGAGTAGTGATTCACGTAGTTCAGGGGAAAACCATGGAGCAGACTGCTTTTTAGGAGTTCGGTTGTTAGGTGGTGTCTTTTTGACGATGACCGGCTGTTGAGCGTATAAGGAGAGGGTATCATTCCAGTTCTTCACCATTTCATTGAGGTTGGCTGTTGGTTGGGCGAGTTTCGGGAGTGCGTGGTTTGTTATCAACTCTCTGTTAAGTTGCTTGAAACGGGCGGGTCGTGAGCACTCTGTTGTGTTTAAACGGTAGCTGGTAGTTTGTTGTATTGGTATCTGAAAGGTTATCAGGTTATGGTCTGACCAGGGGACCGGAGTGATGGAGAGTTCGATTTGGTTCATCTTTATTGAGTCCAATTGCGGGATGAAGACTAGGTCCAAGAGGTTTCCACGTTGATGGGTAGGCTCTCGCACGACTTGCTTGTAGTTAAGGTTGGACATAGCTTCTAGGAAGGTTTTGGCTTGGGCAGGTTGAGAAGAAGCAAGATTACAGTCTCCCAGCAACCAGTTTGGTTTGGAGGGGTCTTCAGGGTTACAGGCTAAGTTAATGATGTCTGAGAGCTCCTCGGATTCAGCACATGGTGCCCTGTAGATGAGGTTAATAGAATTGAATTTGTTGGTAATAGTTAGCGTGTCCATGTGCTGAGAGCTCTTGGTTAAGTTTGTCCGATATTGTAGCGATGTTTTTGCAAGTACAAGAACACCTCCACCTCTTTTGTGTTCCCTGTTACAGGTATAGATTGAGAAGTTAGGTGGTGTAAGTTGGTTTACATGCATGCCTCCCACCATGGCTCCCCTGTCTTGTGCCCCCTCCCCCCACTATGTGTGCTATTTAAAACTGGCAACTATTAAAGAACAATTTGAATTCACACATCTCATCAAAATTGTTTTCTAGTACAAACACAGAAAAGCTTGCAGAATGCTAATACCATTTAAAAGTAACAAATTTAGACCTGATAACTGATGCTGCTCAATTCCCTGCAGTGCTGTACTGCCACCAACCTCCACATGGTCTGTCTTTCCACCTTCTGCCAACTTGCTGTGCCAATCTGTGCCTGCTCCAAAGTTGACTGCATAAAAGCCACCTAGGTTGCCTTGTGCTAAGACCAGCCTTGAGCTTGCCATTGTTTGAAAGATGCCCCTTAACTTTCTTCCCTAATGGCTTTCCCACAGTACATGCATTCTGCAGTACATGGAACCTCAAGCAGTTTAAAATCTCTCCACACCTTGGATGTTTTAGGAGCCTTTCTCTTTGCTTCCTTGGGGTCTGCCAGCTGCTGCTGTGTTGACTTTACTTGTTGTTGGTCTTCTCTGCCTCTGCCTTCCTTTGCTCCTTTGGGGAGATGGGAGTAGACAACTTGTCTTTCAATGAATTTAATGTATTTAATTTGATATACCGCCTCCCTTCGGAAGGCATCACTGCAGTTTACAATACATTCTATCAAAATACGCACATTCTAGAATATGTACATAAAACCTTCAAGAACCATAGTAAACTGAAAGCGTAAATAATTTGGCTCATTCCTAATTTCGATAGGGTGTTGTTAAGCAAGAATTCAAAATTTTCAAACGGGATAGATTGCTCATCTAACTGCATTGATAGATCTAGGACGGTACAATAAATAAACAAAAGTACCATTTATTTTTCATCGACATTGGTACTTCCCAAGCTGCCGCCCTAAGTATAGGATATTATGAGGGCCAAGGGATATTAAGATACAAGTTAGAATAATACAAATAGGGTTGAAGAGATGAACGATAGACATTTCCGGAATACGTAGCAGAGGCACGCAGACGCTTTCTCGAGAATTGGACTATAACTCCCATCGTCCCATGTGCGAATTATTGCTTTATTCACTAGGGTTTTGAGAGAAGGGTTTTATGGGGACTGTAGTTCTGGTGTCTCATTGGCCGCTAGGTGAAAAGGCGAAAGGTCAACGAACGGGAGAAGATGGCAGCGTCCAAGGCGGGAGTGGTGCTGAAATCAGTGAAGAGTATTTCAATCAGGTTCTGTCCCTTTGAGTCCAACGTGGCGGCCAGTCGGTAAGAAACAAAAGGATCAGGTGAACGACTTGAACGGCTGTAGATGCTGGTGTTCGAGCTGAGAAGGTCATACGAGGGACCCGATTTTGCTGTAATTTCCTGGACAGCACGCTCGACACTCTTATCTTTTATTTTGTATATCTCGCCTCCGAACTGTTGGCGGGATTCCCATCGCGGTTGGCTTTGTAGAAAACATGTTGCTTTGGGATAGGATCTGAGATAATAGAAAGGAAGGAGAATGTTTGAGTGTCATTGATAACCGGCCACCTCACATGTATGCTTGCTGTACGCAGAAAGTTGCGAAAACTATTTATCTTACGGTATTATTGTGCTTGCTTCTCGCCTCTGATTTGGATAATACGTCTTTAATTAGCCTAATACCGACTCGTAGCCTTAATAATTCACTTAAATTAAGTGGACTACCAGACAGATCTGCATGAACTACCATATACTGTTCAGCTATGGTAGTTAAGACAGTAGTCGTTCATGTGAAACTCAGTATTGTTTTATTTTTTTCTGTTCTGTACAGAGAGTTTCTTCATGCTATCAGTACTAAAAAAGCTCGTTCCAGCAACATAAATTGTACAGTGACAACAGATGTGAGGCATGACAAGTCTGAACCACTCATTGACATAATTTTTGGTAGGTTGGATGTGCCTGAAGGATCTATAAAACAATTTTCCTAGGGGGCAGCGGGTTGGTGAGTATAGTTTTGTAGAGGAGTTTGCTTATCATTGGAGGACATTAAAGGGATAATTGTATAAAGCATGTTCTGCTTTAAGAGTATGTGTTACATGCAGAAAATGGCTGTTATAAAATTGCATGTGGCTATACGCATATAAAAAAGTAAGCTTCTGAAAGCTTATGTTGCTTTTATGAAATCTGTGCTTATGTGTTTGTAGGGCGCTGGTACATTTTGCAGTATTATAAAGTATGCATGTACATACATTGAATAGATTTATAGCTTCCTCAGGGCAGGTGTAAATGCTACTTGAGTGTGGTTGTGGTGGGTTTTTTTTTTTTAAGGCATTTTATATACTGTCCATCTGCAATAACACGTTCTAGGGGGTTTACAGTCTGGTACTGTGTATATTCCCTCATCCCCAAAGGGCTCACAATCTACATGCGTACCTGAGGCAATGGAGGGTTAAGTGGCTTGCCCAAGGCCACAAGGAGCACATATAGAACTAGAGACCACAGTTCCTCTGGCCTGAGGTTGCTGTCCCTGAGCAAGAATCAAACCTCTGGCCCAAGGTAACTCGTCCCCACCACTAGGTCACTCCTTCCTCATTGTAGGCCCTAATTTATAAAAATGCACAGGTGCCTATGTTGCAGTTATAAAGTTCAACAAAATGATTACCTGAAATAGCAGTATATAAAACACACTAAATAAAATACGTAGGCTCATTAATCCTACTTTTTTAGAATTATTTTTATAAATTTATTATTTGGATCATTAAATCTATCTGGCACTTATATGGTATCAACCTTTAGTGAACTATTAAACTTCATCATTGGTTGATTGTGCCATTTAAAAATTCATCAGTGAATTTCATTTAATTTTCATTAATTCATTATTTCTTATAAAACATTTCCTCTTCACCGCCATAGCACTATGTTTTGAAAAGATCAGTACTTAGCTCTTCTGCATCAGGGAGTCCATTTACATTCTTCCCATACTAATTCATTCAACAATTTAGTTTCCATCTCCACATTGATGGTCCATTCCATGCCTCTTCTCTCTACCAGTGGTAGTGCCAGATGTTCATGCCTGCCTCTTCTGCTTTCAGCAATGTGATATCACTTGCAGTGCACGTGAGTTCAAGGCTTCGAGAAACTGAGATTTTATTTATTTATCCAGATTTATATACCACCTTTTCCTTCAATCAAAGTGGTTTACATTGGGAGTTATTTACAATTCTATAAGGGGGTAAATGAGAAAAAGGAGAGGTCATTGATGGTGGGTTATAATTACTGTGAGGGACCATAGTGATCCGCAAACAATAATGTTTTTATCATATGAAAGTCCTTAATGTCTCTTGTGGATCTCATGTGTTCAGGTAGAGAGTTGCATATGGCGGGCGCAGCAAGAGATAATTATCCTCCTCTTACCAGTATTTAGAAAATACTAAAAATTACCCATAACACTTAAAACAAGGGTAATAATTTTATTTTATGCTTTTTTAGTTTGTCCCGGCAACCTTTGATATTGCCAGTATTACTGGTAATAGTTGAGTGCATTCTTTGGAATTTTATGCATAGCCCAAATTTTGCTCCTTCTTACATCTTTCTATATATCTACCTTTTTACAGGGTTTCTAACCCCAAGCTACAGCTGGGAGCTCAAGTGTTTGTGTTGTAGCATTTGTCAGACTATTCATCTTTCAGCTCCCTCTGCTGATCCTTTTATGAGAGAAACTCCTTTTTATATCTATCTATATTATATCTTTATCTATTTTTGGTTTACATTTGATTTTATCTATCTTTTATTTTTATGACAGTTTTATTATAAACTACTAGAAGCAAATAATTCAGGTCAATGGCTTATAAAATTAGCATAAATAAATTCCAACATCAGAGTTGCTTAAATTGAAATATGGACCTTTGTTCCAAGATGGCCGCTTAGGCATCTGTGTCAATGGATGTGTTTTCCTCGCAATACCGAAAAGAAAGGGGAAACTTGGCAAGAAATCTCTCCAGCCTGTGATCCTTCTTAGCTTACCTCTTTAGCCGCTTTTGTGACCCGACCTGAGTGTTAGCAGGAGAATGCCAGTGTTTTCCCACTCCGGTCGACATTTGGGCAGGATAGCCCGGTGTCTTCCCCAGGAAACAAGCTGTCGCTGGGGCTGCATCTCCTTCCTAGACTAGTGGTCGGATCTTCTTGCCCTGGTGCCTTCGGGCTGGGTCTACTCATGCTGAGTTCAGGAGCCACCCCGGTTAGAGGGAGTGCATCTAGGTTAACACCAATGGATGAGCTCTTGCGTTCGGCGCTTGGAAGGAGCAGTTCGTGCAACCAACTTAAGACTGGTTAATTTTTCTCGCTCCTCTTTAACCTCAGCTCAGGATATATTTAAGTAGTATCTAGTGGAAATACTTGGAGTGCCTCCAGAATCACACCCTCCATTGTCTAAAGTGTATTATGTTCCTAATCACAGGAAAGCAGTTGTTGGCTTACAACAGTCTACTCCTACAGAGATGCAAACTATGGACATTTTAGATATGTTCTTGAATCTAGTACTGCTGAAACTATTATTGCTTCTACATTTGTTAACATTAGCTTTACCCTCTGATAGAGAATGGTTATTCTAGCTGTACTTCAGGAAGGCATCTGTGCCCTTTAAGGTTTACTTGTATGTATATACCCTGATCTGGCTCAAGAGACATAGAGGAGGCGTCATGAATTTCTTCTCCTTTAAGCCAGGGGTGATCCAGTTGGGGGGGACTGCTCTCTTTAACATTTCCATGTAAAAGCCTTGCAAGGCTGCATTCAGTTACGTGTTTTCTGACACCCCCCCCCCCCTTCCCAATTGGTAGCCTTCATTAACTCACAAAAAGAAGCTGCAAAGAGCAGAAGAGGATACCCAACAATATAAAAACTGCTCTCAATCCTAAACTCAAATACTCAAAGAATTTTTAAATACCAGTATCTATTCCAAAAAATCATTCCCAGGCAAAATGACCTCAGATGGCACAACCCCACATCTAGTGAAAAATCACCATAGGGTGTTGATAGACGCTCACATCACCGGTCAGAAGCCTCCTTCAAACTCTCCAACTTAATACACAAATAACTAAAGAATTCTTTAAACAACCACAAGCTTACCTCTGGGAAAAATCATTAATAATCTATAAACCACCAATTCACATCAAACATTGAAACGTACATATTAACATTCACACTCAATCATTCCAATCATAGAGAAAGCATCTGTGATATAAGCATATAATAGATGTCAACGGGGCTGAACGCAGCCAGGACAGCTAAGGATAACACCTATAAATAAATGTTTGGCGCTTTGCGATATGTGTTTAGTTTATGGGTTAAACACTGTGCAGTTTCAATGGATTGGATGTGTACTTAGAGTGAGTGTGTATAGCTTTTAGGTGACGTCATGGTTTTGGGGCATTTCTGATTGGTGGCTGATTCAGGATATTTGGTGCATCATACGCTGCTTTGGGGATAGCGGGATGATTTGAGTAGCCATTGTGGAGAAATTTTATCTGTACGGCATAGCCCCTGATGAAGCCGTCTAATGGCGAAATGAAAGCTTTTGTAGGGCTTGGTTTGTTTTGTTAATGAATGGTAGCAGTGTTTACTGATATCTTTTGTTTCCCACGTTGGAGGTCGAAGTTGACCTACTGTAATGAGCATCAATTTTGAGGGCTGAGGACCCAGCCGGCTGCAAGACTTCTATCAGAAGATAAGTCTTTAAAACACTACGTTGGTGTTGTTAAGTTGGTTATTTCATCTTCTGTTTTTTATTTATAGGTGTTATCCTTAGCTGTCCCGGCTGCATTCAGCCCCGTTGATATTATATGCTTATATCACAGACTCTTTCTCTATGATTGGAATGATTGAGTGTGAATGTTAGTATGTACGTTTCAGTGTTTGATGTGAATTGGTGGTTTATAGATTATTAATGATTTTTCCCCAGAGGGAAGCTTGTGGTTGTTTAATGAATTCTTTAGTTATTTGTGTATTAAGTTGGAGAGTTTGAAGGAGGCTTCTGACCGGTGATGTGAGCGTCTATCAACACCCTATGGTGATTTTTCACTAGATGTGGGGTTGTGCCATCTGAGGTCATTTTGCCTGGGAATGATTTTTTGGAATAGATACTGGTATTTAAAAATTCTTTGAGTATTTGAGTTTAGGATTGAGAGCAGTTTTTATATTGTTGAGCCTTCATTAACTGCCATCTTCCTAGTGTTCCCCAGGTTACTGATGAGTAACGTGCAGCCATAGATTGTGGATGCGCTGATTAGGCTGGCTGATTATGCTTTCTTTACACATTTGTAAGATATTATGTTTTCTTTTCCCTTCTTGGGGACCTCACTGTTGGGCTGGTGAGTTTTGCACATAAGTTGAAGTATATAACTCTTTTTGCTTCTTGAGTTTGATTATATTAAGATATTTTCCTAGCCCTTTCTCTTTTTTTGTACAACTATATTATGCTTGGAACATTGTGTAAACTGATAAATACAAAAAAAAAAAGAAATATGGACCTTTTTTGTTCTTTACCATTGACGAACAGGATTGAGTTAAGCACACAAGTGGATGATGTCAATTGCCATACTTTTGTCCTTCGATTCAGCTTTGAACGTTGTTAAACTGGTAGACATCTGATACAAATCTTGCAACAGGTGTCCCTGTGTTCCAATGCAATATTAATTAGTCCTTACCACAGATGTATCAAACTTAGGCTGTGATGCTCATGTTGATGCTTGCCAGAAGCGCAGAATGTGGTCGAACTCCAAGAGACTTCTTCATATCAACCTCTTAAAGCTCTGAGCAATCGACTTTGCCATTCGAGTCTCTCTTTTTTATTTCATTTGCTCAAAGGCACATCAGTTTTACTTCAAACACAAAACAAAGTGATGATGATTTATGTCAATAAGCAAAGAGGAATGGGATACCTTTTGTCTCTGGGGAGAAGCAGCAAAGATTTTGGAAATTTTGACTTAACCAAAAGCATCCAAATTCAAGCTGCTTATATACCTGGAGTTCAGAACCATATAGCCGACAAATCCAGCATAGTTGTCCTGCGTTACTAGCAATATTCCAGCTAAGCAGCTTCAAGATGCATGTGAGTCCTCCATTGTTTTACTGGTGGGGAATAGTGCAATGCAATCATGTTTGAATTGTGAGCAACAGGCAGGTGCTGTGGGTTAGGCAGGTTGGGATATTCTTCAAGACTTGCCTTCCCTTCACGATGCAAAGAGTGATTGCATTGCACTACCCTCCACTAGCAGAAATGATGGTGGAGGACTTCTGCCATCTCAAAGCTGTATAGCGGTAATGTTGCTCATGAGTAGTCCCTAGATGCAGCAACCCTGCAGACCATCTTCCAGGAGTGGGGAGCCTTTCAGGTCATCCTCTTTTCTATTGCTTCATTCTCCTATCCTCTGAATGCCTAGCCCCAGATGCACTGACAATTCCATGATTTGATCTCTTCAGTATGCATACCTTCCACCCCCCCCCCCGGTCCCATCCCCCTAAATTCCTCTTATAGCAAAAACTCTGCACAATTCGAACAGCGGCCAAGCACCAAAATTCTCATAATGTCATATTTAGCCTCAGCAGAACTGGTTTTCTCTTCACAAAAGACTGGCAGTTCTAACATCATACAAGGATTTCCAGCATTAATAACTCAACACGAGGGTCATCTCCTTCATTCCTAACACAGGTCTGTGACTAAAAAGCTGTTTGATTATTTTCATCTAATTTCCATGTATTTTGGTGTGCTGAAAACAAATAAAATATTGAAAAAACTCCTAGACATCATGATTTGCCACAACACGCAAAATTGTCTTCAAATTTATCAATTTTTTTCAAATTACTATTAATTAATTCACATAAATGCATTTAAGATATAAAATGCCAAAAAAACCTTAAAGGGGTTGTCCGAGTTATGTAAAAAAAAATATAGCACTGTAAATCTGATGGTCAGCAATATATACATAAGCTAAGCAAGTTCTAAGTCCGTGCTTCTAATGGTAGAAGGGGTTAATCTTTCCTGAAGAATCCAGTTGGAGGGAGACATAGGGGCAGATAGCAGCAGCTCCAGTCAGTGCAGGGGGGCGTGGCCAGCACTGTGACGTCTCGTGTACAGACACAGAGCTGCTCTCTCCTGCATGCCACACTTGTGCACGAATCATCATCAGGTTCTTGGTTCTAGGCTGCTCACACTTTTTCATCGCAATTTGTGTTAGCTCGTCATTCTTCAACGGTTATGTTATGGCTCCGCGAAAGTGTATTAATTCGCCAGACAGTTTGTTTCATCTGTGGTGAATATACAGTGTTGAAGCAACAGCAGAATATTACAGACTTTGTGAAAAAAGTATACTTTGCATACTTTGGACTAAAAATTGGAGATCAAGATAAAGTCTGAGCGCCTCATAAAGTGTGCAAACGGTGTGTTGAGGACCTCTGAAACTGGTTCAAGGGTAAGAAAAA
This sequence comes from Ichthyophis bannanicus, assembly GCA_033557465.1. Classification (NCBI taxonomy): domain Eukaryota; kingdom Metazoa; phylum Chordata; class Amphibia; order Gymnophiona; family Ichthyophiidae; genus Ichthyophis; species Ichthyophis bannanicus. The sequence continues at coordinate 1,583,077,194 of CM066031.1, forward strand.
ATCTTTCCGTTATGGGATTCCTATGGTATGGCGAGAGCAAAAGAACCAGTGACGACTGTTACTTTTGTTCATGCGATGTGAAAGGGTTTATTTCCAAATGGAAGCATTCCATTTCATACCCCAATCTTCACTTGGCAATTCGTCCCATCCCCCATGGCACAGATATACCAGTACCCAAGCCCCCTGCTACCTTGGAAGAGATACCTAGCTCTGATGAAGGTGAAGTCATACCTGAACCAGATGACGAATCAAGTTCTGACTTTGAAGATACAAGACCAAAACTGTTTTCTCAGGAGGAGATGAATGATTTGGTAAGAGACTTGAATCTTCCCAAAGATGCTGCTGAGTTACTCGGATCAAGGCTGAAAAGCAGGAATTTATTGTTGCCAGGAGTGTCATCTTCATGGTTCAGACATCGTGAAAAGGAGTTCGTTCCTTACTTCGCCCAGGAAGATAAGTTGGTTTATTGCATCGATGTCAAAGGTCTGATGGGTCAATTTAAAATCCAATATGATTCAGAGCAATGGCGTCTTTTTATAGATTCTTCAAAAAGAAGTCTCAAAGCAGTTTTACTCCGTTTTTTACACTTCCATACCTGTAGGTCATTCCGTACACTTGAAGGAAACCTACGAGAACTTGGAATTGGTTCTTCGTAAACTTAAATATGAAGACCATGGTTGGCAAGTGTGTGGGGACTTGAAGGTCTTGTGCATGCTGCTCGGGCAACAAGCTGGGTATACCAAATAGCCTTGTTTTCTGTGTCTATGGGACAGTCGAGACCGACAAAATCACTGGACTAAGAAGAGTTGGCAGCCAAGGGTGCTAACAGTCGGTGAAAAAAAATGTCCTCCGAGAAACTTTTTGGTACCTTCCCAAAAAGTTCTTCTACCACCTCTCCACATAAAATTGGGATTGATGAAGCAATTCGGAAAATCACTTCCAAGAGATGGAGAATGCTTCAAATACTTGATCACCAAGTTTCCAGGCCTGTTGGAGGCAAAATTGAAGGAAGGTGTGTTCGTCGGACCAGACATTATAAGGCTTATAGTTGATCAAGAGTTTGTCAATACCATGACGGATCCTCAAAAAGAAGGGTGGATTGCATTTAAAGAAGTTGCACAGAAATTTTTAGGCAATAACAAAGATCTTCACTACAAAAAGATCGTCGGACGAATGCTGAAAGTATTTCAATCTTTAGGATGCCTGATGAGTTTGAAAGTGCATTTCCTCCAGTCCCACCTTGACTACTTTCCTGAAAATTTGGGAGCTGTGAGTGAGGAACAAGGTGAACGATTCCACCAAGACATTAAAGAGATGGAAAGGAGATACCAGGGAAAATGAAGCATTACAATGATGGCTGACTACTGCTGGATGCTTCAGAGAGACATTCCAGATGCTACTCACAAGTGTAAATGCACCAAGAGGAGCCTCACAAGGAAGAAGAATCGAGTTTAGTGTGTGTGTAGGTGAGCTCATTTCAGTTCAAAAAAGGATTTTCATGAAAATATTGTAATAAAACTTTAATTTTATAAGTCTATTTCCATTTATTTTGAGGTATTGCCTTATTTAGCATAGTTACCTAAAATTGTCAGGAAACGTGATGTCCTATGACAAAATGGAGGTCATTTTCGGATTCAGCGCACCAAAAACCATAAAGATTACGTGGAATAACCAAAACAGCTCTTGAGAAAAAAAAATTTTTTGCAGACCTGTGAAGACCCTAGTCCTGATGGCATGGAAATTGAGCAGCATTTAGCCTCTGCTTTAGGACTGCCAGGACCTATTCAGGATATGTTTATTAGGTGTATATTCCACCTACCACCATAGTCCAAAACTTTTATGTCACTTTTATATTGTCTTAGGCTTCAGACTTCCTTGATCGGAGTGTATGTCAGTGTGCTTTCCGCCTATCATGCTTCATTTGATAGCTGTCTGGCTTCTCGGTGTCCTGTCATGTCACTTTACAAGAACCGAGTCAGACAGGATGTGTGTGCAGCTTTTTGTTTCCTTTGACCCCCAACAGAATGGGCATACCAGAAGCCAAAAGAACTCTAGCAACTTGGCTGGCATTCTGCATTCACTTCTGTTGTGAGCAAACAGGTAATCCTCTGAACACTAAAGTCTCACCAAATTAGAGCCACCACAGATACAAGGCTCTCCTAAAGTCTACTTCGCCAGATATGATCTGTGAAGCAGAGACATGGTCCTTGCTTCATACTTTTGCATTACTTCATTATCTAAGCCACAATAGAAGACAGTACCTTTTGGTCATGCTTTGTTTATCAATCTGTCTGATGTAGCAGTTCTCACATTTTTTTTTCTTTCAATGGAGGCTTCTTCTAAGTATAGGGCAGTGTAAAAAGTGAGCAGCTCTAAGCTTGGGGGGAGTCCTCTTGTGTGCCTTGCTGTTGATGGAAAAAGCATTGTTGCTCACTTGCAACAACTGTTTTCTTTTAGATAGCGGGATTGATAAGGTACACAGTTCCTGACACCTTTCTGAGAGTTGCCTAAAATTTTTGAGCTTTTGGAACTAACTGAGGAGCTGAGGGGACCACTGCATGTAGGAAGGGCTGCGCGTGTTCAGAGCTTTTACCCTAAGTTCTGGGAGAGCTGTTCCACCCCTGTAGCTCCACACAAGGACATCACTCACTTGTTTTGTCTTTGCCATTTGTGCTTCTCTCTGTACAGCCACTCCTCACTTAACGACCGCGTTCGGTTACAACGACCTGGTCGTTAAGCGAATTGGTCGTTAAGCGAGGAACTGCATGTACATAGTAAATATATGGTATATGACAATATAGACGATACAGACAATACAGTATTCTTACCAGGAAACCAGCAGTACCGGACCTCAGAATAGTGTACAATTTCAGCCATGAATGATGTATGACTTTGAGACGCAGCGCAACCACGTTTTAGCACGTACCGTCGGTGAGATGGTCGTAAGTGTGAGCGGTTGTAACGGTGAAGAGATGGTCGTAAGTGCGAGCGGTCACTAAACAGGTAGGTCGTTAAGCGAGGAGTGGCTGTACTTGTTTTGTCTTCCCCACCTAACAGATACATATGCAACTCATTTCTTTAAAAATAGCAAATGGGAGTGGCATAGTCGCTGGAAGGAGAAAGAAGCTAGAGAAAAGGAAGAAAAAGGACCAGAATGGGGGAAGATGGGGCTAGATCAGGGAACACAAGAACTTAAGAACTGCTATACTGGATCAGACCAAATGTCCATCAAGCATAATATCCTGTTTTCAACAGTAGTCACTCCAGGTCACAAGTACCTGGCATATTCCTATCCAGATTTTATGCTACTGTCCCCAGGCGCCCCTACTGGCGTAGGAAATAAGGGCGTCCGGTGACATTTAATTTATTTTAAGGAGTGGTTGAGCTGAAGGACCAGGAGGATTCTGGTCCTTGTAGTGCAGAATTTACAAAGAACAATCTACGCCAAAGTGTAGGGTAATAAGGCTTTATTTCCCCGGTCAACGCTTAGGTTCAATAAGACACAAAAGAAAATGAAGGTAATTCTTTCCTCTAACAAAAAGGTTCCACCGTTATATAAACAGTTAAGGGTTGTAGGCTTCACAATTAACTGTTTATCTGGGTTAAGGCTTCTTTCAAATCAATAGAAATTAACATCAGGAAAACAAATGGTTATCAACTTCACCATATGCAGAGTTCTCTTTCTCTATACAGCTAGCAAGGCAATCAAGCTAGTTCTTGAACAAAAGTTACATTCCATTGGTTCACTCTGAGGAATGGGAACACTGGTTTCACAATCACATTCCATTGATTCTGGGTCACTACCTTCTTCAATATCTGTTAACTCCTCACAGGGGTTCTTCCGTTTCTCATACAACTTCCTTATCACGCTGTTGGGAAGTACTTTTAAAAGGTTAGCTCTACTTCTTCTAACTTTCTGAGGCTTATCTATTTGCATAAGGTTTTCATCACTTAAACTTTCCCTTATAATGAAAGGCTTTTCATACCTTGGCTTCTGTAGGCTGCCACACCCAGGACTCAGCTTGCGATGTAGCTTCTCAGGCTGACAAGCTGTTCTGTGTGCTGCTCTACAATCAGAGTTACCAGGAAAACCTGACGTGGATTTCCACTCTCTGTGTTTCTTGGCATAAGTATCACTGTAGAAGGAATCTCCTTTCCTTGTGCCTTTCTGGTTTAGCATAGGAGACTTACTTGGGCTAGGAGAGTTGCTTTCATCAGGCAAGCTGCTTCTTTGGTTTGCTTGGCTTTGGACTCCGTTCCAATACCTTTGGCCTCTCTGGACTTTATCCCTTTGAGAATACCTCTTTTGGATTCTGTCTCCTTGAGTTGGCTGCACATGGAAGCCTTCCTCTTCCAGGCTTCTCTCACTGGTCCTGCTGCAAGTCCTTCTGACCTCGCTCTTGCCACTTTCCCAGCACTTGCTCTTGCCTCCTCCTGTTTCTCTCTCTGTTCCTCCTCCCTCACTGATCATCTGGTTTCCTTTATAAAGGGATTTCTGGTTTGCCCGTTCTGAGTTTGAGGACAGGTGAAACTGCTTGTTATTAATGTGCTCAGTGCTAGAGCACGTTGCTTCAGGTACTGTGTAATTGTTCATGCGCCCTCTGGCTGAGCTGCGCTGGAACTGCGCTCTCTGCCTTTTCTGAGTTCCATGAAAATCAGGAGTTTTTTTTCAACACTGTTTCTTTTCTAGCTCCAGCCTCATGACACTACTTATGTCCAGGAAAAAGCAGGGGTTTTCTCCCAGCCTGCCTTAACGGTTTATGGACTTTTCCCTTCAGGAATCTGTCCAAACCTACCTTAAATCCAGTTATGCTGTTTTCACCACGTTCTTTGGCAATGAGTTCCAAAGCTTAATTATGCATTGAGAGAAAATATTTTCTACTATTTCTTTTAAGTGTATTACAAAGTAACTTCATAGCGTGTCCCCTAGTCTTTGTAGTTTTTGAAAGAGTACACCACAGGGAAAAGGCAGTAAATAAACCTCACAAGGGATCTTCTATCAAGACACTTTATTGCAGGTCCAACTTGCCTAAGTTTCGGCAAACATGCCCAGGTTAGGGATCCAAAAAATAACCAACAAATTTAACAAAAAAATAATTAAAAAACATGCCAATCAAAATATATATAAATTTGATATGAATATATATCTAAAAATCAAAATATAGATATATCAAACATGCAGTATAAAGTACATAATAAAAATATAACATTAAAAGACTGATTTCTTTAACAGCCATAACAAAGGACTAGAGCAAAAAAAACCAAAGTGATAAAAATTGCATACCAGTAAAAATGTACTCATAAAATCAATGCTAATTTGGGACAATGAACCAGCAACATTAAAAGCCTGAAAGTAATAAATAGTGGATAATAGTCAAATACAAATATGTGCATTCAGTTATTCATACAAATACAAAAGTCAAAAAATGGATTTGGAAAAGGAGGGCAAATTATCAAGAACAAGATCATCTGTGCAAAAAAAATAAAATACCAATGGAAGTAAGAACAACATATTGAATGCAACATGCTATACATAATTCCAGGGGAAATTAAAACATATTGAATGAATAAGTGAGTAGACAAGTAAGTGCATACTATTGTATTGAAGGATGAGGGGAAGAGAAGAAGACAGATAATAAGTAATACTATATCACCCTAGGCTATATTACATGGATTTTATTTAATTTTTGTATACCTCTTTTCTTGGATTCAAAGTGGTTATGTATAATTATAACAGGTTACAGGTGCATTAAATTTGAACAGTGGTATCGCATAACATTCACAAAACCTAGAATATAACTAATATAACGAGGATAGTCATATGATATGGGGGGGTAGGGGTAATGGTGGTGAAGTGTTAAGGGAGTAAATGGGTAAATTAACATGATTGAAGTAGGGGATGAAGGTTACGCAATGTGTTGTTACATAGAACTGTACTGGCTAATGTATTAGGTTTATGTTACAATTTTTATTACAGATCCAAAGTGTTCCTGGAATAGGTGTGTGTTCAGTTCCTTATGGAAGGTGGTGAGTTCAATGCAGGCTCATATTTTGTGTGGGAGTGTGTTCCAGATGCTTGGAGCATATAGCGAGAATGCTCTAAAACGGGTTGGTTTTGGGAGTTGGTTTTTTTTTTTTTTCTGGCCCTTATGGCAGGGATTGTGAAGATGTTTTGAGTACTAATTCTTTTTGCCCTGTTGGGGATCGTGTATATGATGATTTGGAGATAGTTTGAGAGATTATGTGAGTTTTTTAAAATATGGTTGTTAGTACTTTGTATTTGATGCAATTGGGGCAATTTCTCCAAATGGGTTAGTTTTGTGCATTATATGACAGTTGTTTATCTGACGGGTAGCCAGTGAAGCTGTTTCAGAATGGGAGTCATATGCTCTGATATTGTGGCATTGTGAAGGATTCGGGTTGCTATGTTCTGGGCAGTTTTTAGTGTATAGTGATTGCTTTGGTAGGTCCTGGTAAATGATATTACAGTAGTTGAAGTATGGGAGAACCAAGGCCTGTCGAGCAGTGGGCGAAGTCTGTGGAGATTGTTTATTTTTTGGTATACCAAGGTTGTACTTTGATGTGTGATAGCACGGAGAGTCATTGATCAAAGGTGATTCCGAGATACTGGACCTCTGGTTTTACTTCTAAGGTTGCAATATTTGTTTCTTTGGTTTAAAGTGGAGTGAAGGTTGTATCTCTGCTTTCTTGTAGTTGACCGTTAGGTTGTTTTTATCTTTTTGACCGCCCGAGTAGTAGCGTCAGAGCGGTTTACAATAAATAGACTGCAGTTAGAACTTAGAAAGGAACACCAGTTTCTACAAGAAAGCAGAGAGGATAGAACACACAGGTAAGGACAGAGAAACAATCATAGGATGAAGAGCCCTGATAGGAGGGGCATGCAATCGGGTCAGAAGGAGAGAGGTCAAAAGCAAGTTGGAAAAGATGGGTTTTTAGCATGGTTTTGAATTTTGGGTAGGAATGTTCAGAGCAGAGTGGGGCTGGAAGTGAATTCCAGAGTGCCAATCCGAGGAAAAAGAATGCAGAGTGACGGGTTTGTTCAAGATGTACATGTGCAGGTGATGGAAGGGCCAGACGATCATTGCGGATCGCGCAGAGAACACAGGGAGGGGTGTGTATGCGAATGAGGTCAGCGAGGTATTGTGGAATGCCAGTTTGAATAATTCAGTGTACAGTGATAAGTATCTTGTAAGTGTACCAGAATTTGAGCGGAAGCCAATGTAAGCGAATAAGAAAAGGAATCACATGGTCTGTTCAAAAAGAATGGGTAAAGAGTAGAGCTGCTGTGTTTTGGATTAGTTGTAATCAATGAAGCTGATATAGTAGGCCTGCTAGTAAGATATTACAATAATCAAGACGGGACAGGAGAAGTGAAACTTTGAGTGTAGTTAGTGAGGATAGGGGGCGAAATGGACAGACTGCATGTAATTGATGGAGTGTGACAAAACAGCAGTGCACAAGTGACGTGAAGTGATATGCTGATGAAAGAAGAGGGCAGAATCAAGGGTGACACCAAGGTACCAAAAGGATGAGGTGAGAGGTATGCATGTTCCGGACAGAATGGGGCTATTGAGGGCAGGGGGCACCAAAAGTGAGCCATATGGCCGTGGATTTAGAAGGGTTAAGATGTAAATAGTTAGCGGACAACCATGAAGAGATGCGGGTGAGTCAGGAATTAAGGGGAGTGAGATCAAGAAGGGGACCAGTATGAAATAATATAATTTATTTATTTGTGAATTTTCTATACTGCTATTTCAGGTAATCATAGCGGTATATAAAATGTCATCAGCATAATACGCCGATATCCCAAACTGCTGAATAACCAAAGTGAGGGAGGGGCAAGGAAAAGGTTAAATAGAAGAGGAGCCAGTACAGAACCCTGGGGAATCCCACACGGAAGAAGTGGGAAGAGGAGGTGGAGGAACCCATTTGAACAGAGAAGAAATGAGAGGAGAGGAATGACCTGAACCAGTGGTGAACTGTCCCTTGTATCCCATAATCGTATAGGCGAGAAAGGAGCATGGGATGATCAACAAGGTCAAAGGCAGATGATAGGCCTAAAGATACTGCAAGGGAAAGGTCACCATGTTCATGAGCCAAATGGATCTCGTTTAAGAAATGGGGGTGGAGGGCAGAAGTAGAGTCAAGATGTGAAGATAGTTGTGTGAAAACCAGTTTCTCCAGAATCTTGATTAGAAAGGGAAGGTTAGATACAGGACACCAGTGAGCGAGGACAGAAGGATCCAGGGATGGTTTCTTAAGAATGGGATGGACAATCACATGCTTCCAGGAGGGGAAAGGAGGGATGGGGAGGAAGGAGTGGAAAGGAGGGATGGGGCCAGGGGAGGACAGGAAGAAAAGGTGAGACACACAAGGAGAGAACCTTTTCAGAGAAAAAGGTAGCGATGTGGGTAGGATCTAGCTGAGCAGAGGAGGAGGATACGGGGGCCAGAGAGGAGATGTGAGGCATGGAAATGGAATGGAGAGTCAGATACAGTTGCCGAGAAGAGTTGGAAGAGGAAGTGATATGGTTTGAGTAATAGGACTTCTTAGCGGGATGGATCATATCATGATAAAAACAATAGTTATGTCAAAGCGGAAAGAGTTGTCGACAAAAGGCACCTACGCTAATTATGTTCTGCATGACGGAGATGTGTTTGGAGGTATAGACCAGAGTGGTACCAAGGGTGATGAGAGAGAGGATAGGAAAGTGGAACAGAAATCTGAGGAGCGAGCTCATCAAGTGCAGCGGACAATGCAGAATTCCAGGTCTGGGCCTGAGCATCTGTCGAGAGTTAGGAAAAGTTAGAAGGGAGAAGGGCGTCAGCTGAGGGAAATGCCTGCAACTTGGATGGTGTGATACAGCGTGTCAAACGAGTGGGGCGGTGGGCTGAGGGGGGAGACCCATGCCAAGGAGGGAAGGGAGGGGTAGAGAGAAAGTTAGGCAGAGGTGGTCTGACCAGGGAAGAGGAAAAGCGGAGACGCAGGGGGTGCATATGGAGACTTTAGTGGAGTAAGAATTAGGTCCAAAGTGTGGCCAGCTGCATGAGTGGGGCAGCCTACATGCTGATGGAGAGCTAAATCCTCAAAGAGAATGAGAAGAACCTGATCGCGAGGATGTGGTGGGGAATCAAAGTGGGAGTTAAAATCTCCAAGGACTAGCAGATGGGGGGGGGGGGAGGCAAAGGATGTCTCTGAGAGGGTCAAAAAGAGAGCGTTCCAGAGATCAGGGCATAAAGAAGGTGGAGCATATACAAGAAGAAAACATATTGGTGGGGTAGTATCCAAGCAGAGCAGAAGGGACTCTGGGTAATGGAGAGGGGTGTGAACCTCAGAGAGAGGGAGGGATGAGCGATAGAGAATGGCCATGCTGCCCCTGCTCCGGCAGGGGTGGGATGTGTGGAAGGCAGAGAAGCCTGGGGGGAGACACTGATAGAGTAGAGCCTCCTCTCCATTCCAAAGCCAGGTTTCTGTTAGAAACAGGGCATCTAAGGAATGTTGAACGAGTAGGTCCTGAATGAGGGGAGCTTTGGAGCGAAGCGACCTACAGTTCAAAAGGGCCAGGCTGAGAAAGAGGTAGGAAAGGGCCATTGGAAGTTTGGGAGCCGGATTCAAACTAGGTAGACAGCGGAGAAGATTAGCTGGGGTACATGCCAAGTAACCTGGGATTGGGATCAGAAGAGACGACATGTGCCAGCCCTAGTGGAATGGAATGGCAGTCATTGTTAGAAGGAGGAAAGATGTTAGCAAGAGCAATATAGGGGTCTTACCCGACGGATTCAGCTGTTGTGCAGAGGGTGATAGCCCAATGCTAGGAGTCGTGGTGGTTCTGTGGATGTGCAGGACACTGTTGCCGCTAGAGCCACCCTGAGGAGCTTGTCCAAGGAGCAGGACCTGCTCCTTAGTGTGCTGCTGTAGCGCAGAACACTGCAGCAGAGATGTTTTTTAAAGGCTAGGACACCCTGAGAGAAACGTGGCTGCGTCACCTCCAGTGGGTGGGGCCAGCCACGGGAAGAGCAGAAGGCAGGATACAGGTAACTGTGGAGACAGCAAAAGTACAGTTGAGCACAGATTTTTTCAGGTAAAGCAGTGAGCAGTAGCTACCTGCTGTTGACATCCTGTCTGATATGATTTGAACCAGTCTGAGACTGTTTTGAATTTCTGTTGTCTGAAGACAAAATAAGAGGGGCTTAAGGCAGACAGAGTCAAATGTGGCTGCTATGTCCAGGAATATTAGCATAAAGTGTTGTCTTGGTTTATCTATGCCTTTGAGTGTATCTAACTGCGGTTCAGAGGTTCTATGGTGTTGTCTGAAGCCATGTTGTTGAGAGTTCAGTGGTGTGTGTGAATTGATTAGCCAAGAATGGTAGGCTGGATATAGGTCTATAGGAGCTCAGGCTCGTGGTGTCCAGTATGGGGTACATTGAAGCACTTTTGAGGGAGAAAGGAATGATGCCTTGAGTAAGTAAGAGGTGTGTGATTTTCGTTATGAGTGGACCTAGCTCAGCTTGAGCCATTTTGATCCAGGTTACAGGGCATGGATCTAACGTGGATGTGGTGGTGTTGAAATTTTGGATGGATGGTATCTATTTCTATAGCGGGTGTATAGAATGCCTTTAAGTTAGTGCTGATGTGGATGGTCTGTTGTGTTTCTCCATGTGCTGGGCTGACTTTTTTTTTTTTTTTTTTTTTTTCTGCTTTGGAGGAAGTCTGCAAAAGTTTGGGCAGGGGTGTTGATCTTTTTGTTGTCCATAGTGTCTTTCACTAGTGCTCTGACCATGCCATATGATTGGATGATTTAGTGAGCTCACTATGAGCTTTGTGTGGTAATGCTTTTTTGCTTCATCCACCATGTTGCAATAATATTCTGCCTTGGACATGTAGGTGCTTCTGATTTTTATCTCCTTAGTGCAACGGCATTTACTTCATAATCTTTTGAGTTGTTTCATGTCTCTTAGTTCTTTTGAGTACCATGTTGCTGTATTTTCTTCTTGTTATCCTAAGCATAGGTGGTGCCTGAGCAGCTTTATTTATAACTGTGTTCCAGGTATTTATGAGTGAGTCGATTGTGGGCTGATTCTCTGTTTAGCTCTGGTAGAATGCCGTTTAGGAATGCTTTTTTTTGTGTTGAAAATTTTATTGAGCAACCAGAAAAAACAGACATGAGCATATATAGACAATCCCGTACTTCCATTACATCTTGAGCTTCAATAACGTCCCTGGAATTAATATAGAATATAATGAGTGTTGTGTTATGTTTTGTTGTTAAGTTCTTTGTACAACCAGAACCACCAATAGGCGGTACTTACATATACAATGATAAGGTGGGAGGAGCATAACAGCAACCTTAATTCTTCACCCTCACACTACCAGTCTGTGCTTTACAATAACAGCCAAGTTATACAAGGTATTAACAGGCATTAACCTAACCAGCCCCCCTACCTCTCCCTATTAGTTCAAGGTTTGCACCACTACAATGAGTCGCCCGTTTAAAAGCACTTTATATTCTCACACCCCATTACCCCCTGACCTTTAGAACCTTTAAGCCCAAATTTATCCACTCCCCCATCTCATCCCTTACCCACCACCCCTCTCCCTAACCATTAGAAAGGTACAAAATAAAACAAAATACAAATACCAGACTAGTCAATTCTGAAATGGGTATACATGTATGTAATAAAAAAACCCTTTTAAGCATGACTGTATACTAAAAGTATGTATGCATCTAAATACAAAGAGTGATCTTCGTAGTAAAGAGCACAAACAAATCTCAACCAACTATGGTAGATCAAATCATTCATCCTCTAACCTTGCCTGAACTGCCGCCATCCCAAACTCCCTGAAGGACCCTGCCCCATATCTTCTCCCCCTCAAATGGACTTCTCTAACCGCAGCAGTTAGTTTCTCCATCTGATATCTCCCATACCTTGATCCACCATTCATCATGTGTGGGAGGACTAGTTCTTTTCCAGAAGCAGGCTGTTACTGAACGTACTGCTAACAGAGAAGCTGCAACACAAACTGCCCAACCGTGCTTCACTTTCACTGGCAGAAAACCCAGCACACACGATAGTATGCAAATGGAAACTCTGTTGCCTGTGTAGTGATTGTATAGACTGAGGACCAAAATCATTGAAGGCGTGGGCAAGCCCACCACTTACGTTCAGTCTCCTGTCCGCCCACAAAGCCTCCAGCACAATGAATCATCCACTCAGTGATAACGAAGGAGATCAACTGGTGTAATAGAAATGCGAAATAGAATCCTCAATTGCGTATTTACGAGAGTCAGAGAAACAAAGCATGAGTGAATGTACTGATAGACCTCTGTCCAAAACTCATCAGCATCTCTGTGTGAGCGACGTCCATTGCTCCCACAGGGTACGGGATCCTGAAGGGCAAGGGAGGTCAGGAGCCGTTGCTCTATATAACCGCGCCAAGAGCGATTGGGGGTGCTGAGAGTCAAAAAGAATCCTCTCCCATGGTTGATATGGTTGGGAAATCACCATTCGAAAGGCTGGCATATCAAAGCAGTGGGAAATTTGTAAGTATTGAAAGCTAGACAGCGAGACTTCGCACTTTTGCTCAAAATGCTTTTTCGCGAGAAGTTTGGTATTATCAAAGATCTGAGATACGCATGTTCAATAGCCAAGTCAATATCATCTTCTTCCCAAAATCTCTAAAGGATAAGTAGAAATAAGCGTGAAGGGGGACAGCTGCGAGGGCATACCCAACTTAGAGCACATGTGTTTCCAAGCTCTCCAAAGCAGGTTCAGAAAGGGATGCTTCAGGATCTTCCTCACATCCTTAGGACAGTGTAGAAAAGGCACTGCTGCTATCCAGTCTTCTTCCAACCTTATCCACGCCATGTTTTTGGCTATCATCCACGGAGGAATGAATCTTTAAACAGGAGCATCTGTAGTATAACTCAGGATCTGGAAGACCCAAGCCTCCCCTGCAGTTTTGGTCGCATCAAGATTTCCCAACTCACACGTGGCCTATGTTTTTGCCAGAGAAAGCTGGTTATATGCTGTTGGAGCGTCTTGAAAAAAGCATGTGATATGGCTATTGGGAGCTGCATAACAGAAACAAAAGTTTAGGAAGAAGCAACATTTTAATTGTGTTGATTCTCCCAAACTAGGACACTGAGGCAGCCTGCCACGAGATCAAATCCAAACGAACTCTCTGTAGGAGGGGGCTGTAATTCAGTTAATATAACAGAAGTCCTGGGGGATATTGACCACTAAATACTTAAATTGCTGAACCGTTTGGAGACCATCACAAGAGAATGCTGTACTTAAATCATTTCGCGATTGGCAGGGCAGTAGCATGGACTTTTTTTGACGGTAAAATCTGAGAGACTAGAAAAGCACTTAATCTCTTTCAAGACCACTGGGATCATTCTCAGTGGGTCGCGAAGATAGAGTAGCGTGTCATCCGCATATAGTGATATTGTATGCCATTGGGAGGCCATAAAGATACCAATCTCCTCTTCCTTTTGCCAAATCCGTGCCACCAAGGGTTTAATGGCAAGGGCAAATAACGGGGAAGAGGGGGACATCCTTGCCTGGTCCCTCTACTAAGATGAAATGGAGCTGATAAGAATCCCTTTGTCATTACCGAAACTTGGGGGAATGCATACATAGCTCCTATCAAACTTACGACAGTGAAACCAAATACAAAGGACTGTAGGACTTCAAGCCAGTATGGCCACTCGACCTTATCAAAGGCCTTTTCTGCGTCTAATGATATAGCATATTTTTCATCTAGGCTACGGAGACTATGCATCACATCAATCAATCTCCAGACAATTTTGCAACCATATCAGTGCTTTATAAAGCGCCTTTGATTAGGGTGTGTCACTTCCTGCGTGACAGCATCCAAGCAGCTCGATAGTAGCTTAGAAAATATTTTATAATCCATGTTCAGAAGAGATATAGGCCGATAGTTGCTGCATACTAGCGGTTCTTTACCTTCCTTGAGGATTACTGTAATATGGGCTTGGTAGACTCTGGAAGATGCTTCTGAGGTAAGATATCATTGAAAACTCGCACCAGGACCGGAGCGAAGAGATTTGGCATTGTCTTATATATTTCTGCTGGGAGGAAGTCTGGGTCCACCGCTTTTGAAGCTTTCAGATTCCTCATGGCCAACGCACGTCTGCTAACTTGAAGGGATGTTACAATGTTTCTCTAAGCTCTGAGGACAGCTGAGGTAACTCTGCCTCCTTCAGCCAGTTATGTATAGATATGGCGTCTGCCATCAGTGTACTAGATTACAGATCCTCATAGAATTTTGCAAACAGAGTAGCCAACTCTTTTTGGAGTTTCTAGTAGGGAGTCCTCGTGACTCGGGTATAGCCGAAATACGCTTTTTTTGCCTTTTGCCTTTTCAGCTGCCATAATAACAGCTCGCCCACCTTGTTCCACTGCTTCGTCCGTAGCAGCAGCGATGCTACATGATCTGTATCTGTATCGCTCTGGAGGCCCTCATTTGAACAGGGAGTGCAACGGCAGCAGAAGCCATGATCGGGGAGTGTGTGCGGGAGCTTCTTCTCACCTCGACCTGCCAATCACCTGCCCTGCACAACAGCTTGAAAACTGCAGCTCCGGAGGCACGCCTGCGCCTGAGGGCCTTGCCAGAGGGCTCTTTGGTGTGAGTCCGTGGCGATTGATCAATCTCATACAACAAAAGCTGTGAGTGTATTGGTATATTGTGGTTGTAATCTGCTGTTTCCTTCCCTTTTACTTCATCTTTTCCTTTGACTATCACTGTGTCTCTTATTCTGTCCTATCTTATAAATGGCGTTCTTTCTTAATTTTCCATAATTTTTACTATTGTATTGTAAACCACTCTGATGTTTCGGCCTGAGCAGTATATCAAATGTAGTATTAAACATAAGGCAGCCAATTCCTCCTTGAAGCAAACTAATTGGCGCCAAACAAGCTTATGTCCTCCCTTTCTATGGCAGCGTTCAAGCTCCAGAATATTTCTTCTCAACTCCTCCTGTTTCCCCGCAGCCTTCTTCTTAAATGCACTACTTAACTATATCAGTTGCCCTCCTTGTAGTACTGCTTTGCCCGCTCCCCAAAGTAAAAAAGGAGAGAACCCCACTGTCATTGAGCACCAAATATTCCTCCCAGCTCCTCTTGACTGTCTCTACAAATTCTTTATTCTGCAGGAAGCCACACGAGAGAGACCATACCTGAGGGGGAATCTCCACATCCTCAACATTATAATAGTAGCATGGTTGGAGGGACCTATGGTGCCAGTTGAGTTCTGAGACAGAGGACAATAATGACTGTGAAGTGAGCCAGTAATCTAATCACCTTCCACGTTCAATTTAATCTTTTCCTAGCACAGTCATGGGCACCTGCCCTTAATCGCTCTTCTCATCCATTTGCCCAAACCTGGGGGGGGTCCCGATGGCAGACGGTGAGCGACTCCGCGGCTGTTCTTCCTGTGCTATGTTCTTTTTCCTTCTTTTTCTTTTTTTTTTGTGCCGGATCCAGCAGAAAGGGAGCTAACGCCGTAGCTGATTTAATTGGCACAGCCTCTTGCATACAGTGATCCTGTCCAGTCAGCTAACACGCACCGGAGATGCTTGGAGAGCAGAAGAAACTCCCGGCATATCAGCAGAGAGCAGCAGATCTTAATTTTGCCATGATGGGGGCACTGCAAGTTATCTGGTTCATCTCATAAGCATCAGCTTCTCATTTTTGGGTTTGTTCTGCCACTGATAACATTAATAATCTGGTGAATGGCCCTAAATCACGTAAGGGGGTTAGACACTCAACCAATCTGTGGCCATCTTCTTCGGGCTCATGAGTGCCCCTGTCCCCCCAGGAATGCTTCTTTGAAGTGTTGAAGTCTATGATTCCTTTGTGTTTGAGAATCTTCATTTGGGTTTAGCTTGTGTGGTAGATGGAGTGTGATGGTGTAATGGTCAGACCATGGCACTGGGATGGGGTGGTTGAGTTGTGTGAATAGTTCCTTGTGGGAGAAAAAGTAAGGTCTAGTACACTTCCCTTTTCATGGGTGAGGTTTTTTTTTTGTGTGTAGTCGAGTGATTGTGTGATAGAAAGGATTTGGAGGTAGCAAGGGAAGATTGAAGTCACCCATGAGTCTAGTTTTGTGTTGTGTGTTCTCACATTGATTCAAGAATTGTTGGTAGGTTATCTGTATTGGATGATGGTGATCTGTATATTAGACATATTGTTAGAGTTTTTTGTTTGATATTATGTCAAGCCCGTGTGTGCTGTCTACCTTTAATGTTCTTGAAATTTTGGTTGCTTTTTGCTAAGATAAGGACCCCCTCCACTACTTATGGTTGGTTCTTAGGCAAATGAAGATGTTGTAGTTGCTAGTTGGTTTGTTAGAACTATGTCTGTATCAGCGAGCCATGATTCCATGACATATCTGTTATGTTGCTTGACATAATCTGCTAACAGTGGTATTTTGTTAATGTGCAGAGTGAACATTGAGTGTGCATTTTAACATAGTAACAGTATATGATGGCAGATAAAGACCAGTATGGTCCATTTGCTTCTCACAATCAAAGAACATAGTCTCAAAATGGGCCTGCACCTTAATGTAAAGAAGACAAAGATCATGACAACTGGCATAATCAACAGGTTCATCGTCGAAGGAGAAGAAATTGAAATTGTGAATAACTTTAACCTACTTGGATCAACTATCAATAAAGAAGCAACAAGCAGTCAAGAAATCAGACGACGCATTGCTCTTTGCAGAATGGCTATGAAAGACCTAGATAAGATTCTCAAGAGGAGAGATGTCTCTCTCCATACAAAAATTCGACTTGTTCAAGTCATGGTATTTTCAATAACATCATATGGATGTGAAAGCTGGACAGTGAAAAAGATAGACAGGAAGAAAATTGATGCCTTTGAATTATGGTGCTGGCGGCGAATATTGTGTATACCATGGACTGCCCGAAGAACAAACCAGTCTGTACTAGAGGAGATCAAACCTAAGCTTTCTTTAGAAGCTCAGATGACAAGACTTCGACTTTCATACTTTGGACACATCATGCGGAGAGAGAGATCATTAGAGAAAGACATCATGCTTGGCAAGATAGAAGGTCAACGCAAAAGTGGAAGGCCAGCAATGAGATGGATCGATACAATAACAGCAGCTACGGGTACCAGTCTGTCAACAATAAGCCGCCTGACTGAAGACTGAACACAATTTAGGATAGCTATCCAGAGGGTCGCCATGAGTCGACTCCGACTCGACGGCACATAACAACATGGTCCATCTAGTCTGCCCATCAAGGCGGCAAGAGTAGGTGCACCTACTCCATGCAGGTCACCCCTCCCCATGCCTTTGTTTAGGGGTGTACCCACCGCTCCATGTAGGTCACCCCTATTTACTGTGATATGAGATGTTTGTTTTGATTTTTATCCTGTTGCTATACGGGGATCCACTGTGTCTGTCCATTTTAAGCTATTTGATGTTGTACTCTGTTTTGATTTATGTGTGGTTGGAGCTGTATGTGTATTAGAGTACTGGGCCCTCTATTGCATGCTTTAAATGTGGGGGTCCCCTGCCTTGTCGTAACCATTTAGTCCATGACCCTGAATGATAGGTATTAGACTGGGCTGTGTTAGGAAGGTGCGTGTGATGATACTGTATTTCTTTGTCTCCAGCAGATGGTGGATGGATTTTCTTCACTCTGAAGAAAATTTGAATAATTGAGAGTTAAAGATTTTGATTTAAATGTTTGAACAACCACCTTGAGGGTGAATCTCTCTCACTTGAGCATGACGTGGGAGGCTCCACTAGACTCTGGTCTTTTCAGTAACCATAGGAGGAGAGAATATTGGTTCAGCTTCACACTCTTATGATAAGAGCCTGTTGAGCAGCCAGAAAAATTGAAGGATTTGGAAGATTTCAGCAGCCTCAACACCCCTCCCCTCCCCTTCCTCCTTCTGTATCCCCCTCTGCTCTCTCCTGAAGATTGCAGAAGGCTCTTTGAGGAATTCGCCTGCCTGGCACCTTAAATACAGTGTCTGCAAAACAGAAGAAACAGTTTCAGGGGAGTAGAGCTGAACCTGGCACAGATTTCTGTCTGGGGCTCTCAGAGTGAGTACCAAGGCTTGACCTCATCATGGTTCTTGTTGGGGGCTTCCGATTCTGTTTGACTGCGGCACAATTAGCGGGTGGACTGCTGGTGACCATTGGCATGGTGTGGGAGGTTCCTGCTGTTTTCTGCATGCACTACTAACTTTTTTTTTTTTTTTATTTGTGCCTGGCAGTTGCGCAGTCATAGTGCGCATTCTGCCCGAGTAGATCCAATGCATGTTTCTACCCCAAGCACCTGTACATGTGTTGCTGTATAAGCGCTGTTAACACACGCCTTACAGCTACTGCTGTCTTAGCACAAGCTGCTATTGCACTTTCCTGGAAGAAGACATAAAGATTTAAGGCAACACTGTTTGACTTCTGGACTCTGCTCTTCTTGCATGGCAGCTTCTGAATCATCCCTGGGAGCCCATTTTCGTGCCCTCAGCAGGGGGATGCAGTTGAGCCAGCCTTGCCTGCCCCAGGGCAAGAGGTGGCGTATGGCACTGTGGATAAGGATGACCAGCCAGCCAGACATTTTGGCAACCAAATTGTTGACTGCTCCCTTCCTCTGAGTAGTGGCTGTATCCCTTGTTGAGGGGGTCAATTCTGAGAGGAAAGCTTGTGGAACCTGGATTGTCCTCCCCATAACTCTGTTCCTTCTGATTACAGGCCTGGTCTTTTTGTATGGAAATGTAGATGCTGTGCCCTCTGGGTGCCATCTCATGGGGGGCAAGCTGAGAGTAAAAGCCCTGTTTTCATTGCCTCTGGCTAAGGTCACCTCCTGGAGATGGGGAGCAGCTGAAGCCTGTCTGAGATCTGATCTGCAACTTGGACTCTGCTTTGGATGACGAAGTGCTCTCGCCTTCAGCGACTTATGAAAGGCTGGTGGTTTCTGCCTTTTTCAGAAGGGGGAACTAGCAGCATGATTACCAGGGTCTTATCCACTTTTAACTTGATAAATGCTCCAGACATGGAGCAAGGGCCGAAGGTTCATCCACTCCTGCAAGAAGTGAAAGATCCACTACATTGTTTCCACTCCTGGAGATCAAGGTATCCGGTCAGAGTGGAGTTCTCCCGACTCTCTGGTCTAAGAGACTGTGTGTATAAGCAGATACATGTTCTCCCAGAAAAGGAGTGTGTTGTGTGGTTTGATTAATCCCAAGGTAAATGTGCAGGCCAAGGTGGTTACCAGATGGACCACCACTCCCATGGAAGGCAGATTGACCTTAAAAAAAAAAAAAAAAATACTCTGGACCGAAGGGTGGATTTGGCTGTTCAGTTGGCTGTCTCTGCAGGCCTGACATCTCACTTCCTGCCACAGTAAATTCAGTCTCTCCCGCCGGGACCACTCAGGACTCAAAAGAAGCATTGAAAAGGTCAGTCAGTGGAGCTGCTAGAACATCCCCAAGTTTCTTCAATATTCTCAGATGTATTCCATCTGGCCCCTTCACTTAGTCTAATTTTAGTTGAGCTAGTTCCCCCATAACACAGTCTTCTGAAAATCGTTCAAGATCCTCTTCACGTCTGCACTTGTTTGTGGGATTATTCTGAGGTCCTGCTGCTGGCCTTTTATCTATGAATACAGAACAAAAATATTTGTTAAACAATTCTGCTTTTATCATCAGCTTCTGCATATTCCTCCCTTTCCCCCCTCTTGAGTCTGACAATGCCACTTTTGCACTTACTCCTCGCTAGCATATCTGAAAAATGTCTTGTCCCCCATTTTATTGCATTGGCTATTTTTTCTTTTATATCTTTGCTTTCCTGACTACTTTCCTTGCTTCTCAGAATTTTTCTAAATATTGATGCTTCTTCTCTCTGTGATCTCTTGTATTTTATGAAGGCCGCCTTCTTTTTCTTCTGTTACCAGTTGCCAAAATAATTCTCCCTGTAGAGAATTCAGGATCTCCTTACTTTTAGATGACACCGCAGCAGGGATGTATGTGCCAGTCAACATCCGGCATATTGAAATCACCTATCAGTAGCACTTCTCCTTTCATGGCAATACTGTGTATGTCTTCTATTAAATCTCTGTCCACCACTTCTCCCTTTGAATAAGATCTGTTTATCACACCAATGCAAATGGATTTCCCATTTCCTCTCTCTAGTTTAGTCCACAGTGCCTCCTTGCTCCCTTTTAAGCCCTGTAATTCTGTAGCTTTAATATTATTTTTTACATATGGTGCCACTCCTCCTCCCCTTATTCCTCCCCCGTCCTTCCTGAATAAAGTATAGCCCATTATAATTGCATCCCAGTCATGGTTGTCTGTGAAACATGTCTCTAACTGCCATTAAATCCAAGTCGGCCTCTTCCATTAAAGCCTCAAATCAGGGATCTTATTTCCCATACTACGGGCATTTATGCACACCGCTTTCCAGATGTTGCCTCTTACCCATTTCAACAGAGGTATTTAATATTTTACTTATCTGAGGGTTTTCACTTACCCAGGGGCTTTCTTTACCCATCCTCAACGAACCTAGTTTAAAGCCCTCTTCAGTAGGTTAGCCAGTGTGCTATGGAAGACATTTTGACCCTTTGTGGATAGGTGGACACTATCTCTGCTCTGCAGCCCTTGGAAAATCATCCCATGGTTCAGGAAACCAAAACGCTCTCGGATGACACCATGCACGCAGTCATGCATTTTTCTCCAGGATGCTTGCTTCTCTGCCTTACCCTTTACCTGCAACAGGGAGGATTGAAGAGAACACCTCCTGTACACCTATCTGCTTCACCCTCTGTCCAAGAGCCATGAAGTTACTTTTGATACACTCGGAGTGATACCTAGCAGTTTCATTTGTGCCGACATGGATGAGCAACATTGGATAATAGTCAATAGGCTTGATGAGTCTCTGCAAACTCTCCGTAACAACTTGGACTGTGGCACCTGGCAGACAGCACACCTCCCTGGACATTGGATCTGGTTGGCAGATGGATGCCTCAGTACCCCTCAGAAGAGATTCACCATCCATCACTACCCTTTGCTTCCTTGTGGTACCTGAGTCTGCAACTTTGGGTTGCTTTCACCTCCTTCGCTTCCAGGACTGCATACTGGTTCTTCATCTGGCATTGGGCTGTTTATCTGGACAGAAGCAGAAACTGTAATGGGGCAACAGCTTTGGCAATATGATTTTTTCCAGCCATCGTTCAGTTGGTGGAGCTTTGGTACCTGTTGAAGGAGAGAGATCTATCAAAGTTCCTAACTTTTCCTCAGCTGTCCTTTTAAGAGAGAGAGCAGCTAACCTCTTAATGTGTTTTCTAACAATGCTGTTCTATGTCCCTTTGTGTAGTCCTGCTTCCTTTCTAGACAGTTGACACCACTAATAAATTTTGATGATATATGTGAAGTACTAAGTATATAGATTAATGTGTTCCCTTTGTAAAATTATTTAATCAAAGTCCCTTGAAGAATGGAAAATTGTTTGTTAGCAAGCTAATTGGGGAGTTGCCCTATATAGCAAGAATTCTCATATGGGGTCGGTAGGAGCTGGGGTGGGAAGGGAGGTGTCTAACACCTGATGAGGTCAGTGACTTCAAAGAGCTTGCTTACCCCTTTGAACTTGAAGGCTAGAGCTCTAACAGCAGAAAAATAACAATCCAAAACACAAACAATTCCCCTTTGCAATTCAGCAACAAATGATTTAGCTGTTATAAATAAAGAACAAAACCCCTTTAAAGCTCTCAGGCGGAGAGCTTGAATTCGGAGCCAGACAGTATTACCTTGCTTGCAATGGAGACACTTTAGGAATGTAAACAAAATAGAACCCAATCGGATCAAACAAACACACCAAAAAGAGAATCCGAACAATCAAAGTGATTCCCAACACTACAGAATAAGATTTTTTTGTCGGAGCTTTATCAGCCCAGTGCTAGGGACTTTTCCCAAAGCACCACTGTGACCGCTCCCTTTTAATAAAGATATATTTGAAAACTAAAAGTCCAAACTTAGCTGTTGCAGTGCCAGTGCCAAAACGCTGAGACCACATATGACGACGTGGCTCCACGTTTCGGGTTTGCCACCATCCAGTGTAGAAAACCCTGCTTCAGGTCCAAAGAATAAGCAAATGGTGATTCTTTGGACCTGAAGCAGGGTTTCTACACTGGATGGTGGCAAACCCGAAACGTGGAGCCACGTCGTCATATGTAGTCTCAGCGTTTTGGCACTGGCACTGCAACAGCTAAGTTTGGACTTTTAGTTTTCAAATATATCTTTATTAAAAGGGAGCGGTCACAGTGGTGCTTTGGGAAAAGTCCCTAGCACTGGGCTGATAAAGCTCCGACAAAAAAATCTTATTCTGTAGTGTTGGGAATCACTTTGATTGTTCGGATTCTCTTTTTGGTGGGGGACACTTTAGGAATGGCAGTGCTTGCAAGGTAACATAGACCTTTATACAGCACTCAGCTGCCTAGCTCCTATTCAAGCTAATTAAGACCACTAACACCTGATGAGGTCAGTGACTTAAGAAAACTTGCTTACCCCTTTGAACATGAAGGCTGTCCTTTGTGTCCTCCTAGACCAGTTTGGGGCCTGCCCCTGGAACTGTTTTCTCTGTGATTCTGCGGCAGTACCTTCATGTCCACTATGAATTATATACTTTGGATATGTGGGTCCATATTCTACAGACAGTCTTCTGTTTGACCTCTCTTTGTTGCCCATATTGAGGTTGTGTGAGGCTTGCATGTTCTCCCATATGCTTTGAGATGGATACTGAAGAGCCCTCTGGTGGCTGAGGCGGATAGAGGCATGGGAATGATGTCACTGAAACCTGGGCTTTTCATTGGTTCTTTGTCTCCACCTGCCTGTTTGGTAGGGGAACACAACCCACTTGTCTGGACTGGTCTAGCAGATCGCAAGGAAAGGACATTACCAGATGATGTCACCTTGTTCCACAATAAAAGAATAGATTGAGACACAAATCCTTTCCTGAGGGGAGAGCCAACATCCATTCTAATTGAAAACACAGCTGATGAGTAGGGACATATATGAGCAATTTCTTCAACAGGTAACCTGGTGCATTACCATGAAAAACCTTGAAGATCAGAACCAGTAGCTTAAAATGCTGTTTTGAAATAGGAAGCTAGTGCAAAGATGTAAGTATTTGTGAAATGTGGGCCCTTGAATCAGCATGGCTATGGACAAATGTCCATTTCTGCTTTAGAGTGAGCAATTTGTCAATAGCCTTGCAGCCACGTTCTGTTCACGTTGCAGTCTCTGATGGCTTTTCACAGGGAGCCTCTGAAATAGGGTATTACTATAAATCTATGTAAGAGATAATAAGTGCATGGAATAGTTGAGCAAGATCTGTTTATACAAACATGAAAACAAACCACCTGGAGCTGACACAAATCTTATTGCTTTTACTAATTCAGATGAGAGAAAATACCTACTCGTCTTCAGTAGCCAATGAAAAGGCATGCCTTATATATTGTGCTGATTTATATTTGATAATCAAATGGTATTCTGGAATCTAACTTTACCTCTAAACTTCACACATGGTCACAAGCTACCAACAATAGCTCACCTAAAGCAGAGATGAACATGGACCTTTGTAGAGTGCACGTGTAATCTATTCACTAGAGTCCATCTCTTAATAGCCTCTAGACAGTCTTGAATTTTTTCAGTTGCTCCTCCTGATTGACTCAAAGGAATAGACAGTTGAATGAATGTCATCAGCAAATGATGAACGTGGTCTCCAAAACTATTCACTATTTTCATAATCAGGGCCAGTTTGATATTGAAGAGCTGAATTGCTTTTGATGACTTTCTATCTAAAACTGTCTGTTCCTTATCGGTCCTCCATTTCAGTCCTCCACCTCTGGGTAGTGTACCTCCTCCTGCAGCTTGGAGACTGGGCATTTCAAAACTGTTATATCACTGGATGTGCTCTGCTGGTCTCTACCATCAGCCCCAGTGTGTCCAGTCTCCATGCAGCAGGAGGATGTAGTGAGCATAGGTGCTGGGCTCATTTGAGGAACAGATAAGGAGCAGTTTAGTTAGATTAGCCATTAGAATTTATTTGGTCCCTATAACTTTAATTTTTTTTTCCTGGTAGCTGGTTGTTTTTTTTTTTGTTTTTTTTTTTAAAGAGATATTGCAGGGTTCAAACTGGCCTTCAGTCTGTGTTCTCTCTTTCCTCCTCTATCCAGGCCAGTTTCCCTCAGCAGCTCTCTTCCCCTGGGCTGTACGGGGAAGAGCTTTGCAGCTCGCAAACCCATCTGTCCTCCGGCTCCGGATCGCCGTGAGACGACGAGGCAGGCAGATCAGACAGAGAGACGCGTTCTCACCGTGGACGTTGCTCGCCTCAGCGCTGAGCGATGTCACTGATAGAGCTGAGCATCGCGCCGGTAAGAAAAGCATTCCTTTTTCAGTTTGTTTTTGCGGTGCAGGGGCCGGCTCCATGGCCACGCAGAGGGCAGGTAAAATTTTGGCAGCGGCATCGGGTTTTTGGCGCCAAACAGGGCCCGACAACATTCGTGGCCATTTTTCCCGTGCGTGCAAGTCGCGTGGCAGTTCTCAGTGGGACGGCTCGCGCCAGGGGGGAAGGCAGAGCAGGCTTTAATCGGCAGCAAATGCAGCTGTTAAGTTAGATTGGTCTAGTTTATTTTTTTCACAGATTTTGTGTAATTGGAGGGATTTTACACTATAAGCTGGATTTCCTTCTTCCTTAGGTTGAACTTTTTTTTTTTTTTTTTTTTAAATCATAATTAAGGGGGCAGTACTAGTTCATCCCTCTTTTTTTTTTTCTTTACTACACCAAGAGCCTTTTAGTGTTAATAGCTAATGCCTTCATGTCCCCAGTGTCTGATGTGTGTGGCACACGTAGAGGCACAGTCTCAGACGTCGGAATCTGCCGGGGCTGCGCTTCAACTTTATCCAGTATGGAACAGCAGATGGAAGATAAGGTTGCTCGGGATTCACACAGCTCTTCGGTAAGAGCCGAAGGGGAGTTACTGTTGGATGTTCAGTCATTGCCCTTGCTGGAGATGCCCGCGGGACCATCCAGTGCGGTACCTTCGACGGTTTCGGGGCCTCCTCTAGGAGATTTCTCTCCAGGCTTTGTCTTGATAATGCATCAAGTGTATTGCTTGCGGCAGCAGGGGAAGCCAATGCCACTTGTGACTCCGGTGAAACAGTCCGGGGCAAAAGAGGTCAGTAACAATCTGGTGAGACCCCTTAAGAGGGCACGGCTTCTAGATCATCCACCCACAGATACAGAGTGGCCTGAGCTGGAAGAGGCTGAGTTAGAACTTGAATCAAGAATGGAGGAACTTGAAGAAGGGTAAATCCTGGAGCCTGAGGATCAGGCGAGAATCATTTGGGTTTTCCGGAAGGACGAGCTTACGGCGCTCATTACAGAATCCCTTCAGGCGCTCAATTTAGCTGTGGTACAGCCAACGGAGGAAGAGGGTTTGGAAGACCCTCTCATTCAAGCGGTAAAAGAATCTCAGGTGGTGGTTCCTGTTCACTGGGTAGTTGACCGGATGATCCAAGATGAATAGGACCTACCAGAAGCGGGACTGAGGGGAGTCAGAACCATGAACAGACTCTATCCCTTAGCGGACAAGGAAAGGTTTCGTTCCCCACGGATAGATGCGGAAGTGTTAGCAGTCACAAAGAAGATGACTATTCCGGTAGAAGGCAGCGCGGCTTTGAAGGATGCACAAGATAGGAAAAGAGACGGTTTGTTGAAACAGGCCTTTGAGGCGAATGCTCTTTCATTGTAAGCTTCTATTTGTGGGGCTTGGGTGGCAAGAGTGTGTCTTCGGTGGTCCCAACACTTACAGCAATCCAATCAACTGGAACAAATGGAGATGACATAGCTGGAATCTGGTTCGGCATATTTAGCAGATGTCCACTACGATTTGATAAGAGCATTAGCGAATATGTCATCTCCAGGAACAAGCAGGGATGTAGTCTTCACATATGGGTATCGTTGGTACTGACGCAGCCTGTGCGGGAACGCTCCCCAGCATCCATTAGGAAAGCTTTTGGGAGCATCCCACAGCGCCTGCATGCTGCCTTTCCAACTGTCCCTCTCCAGCTCTTCATTTTCTGTGCAGCCGACAGGTCACTTACCCTGTGACTGCAGAAAAATTTAGTCTTTTATCATTGTTATTGTGGTCGCGTCTGCTTCCTTCGACGCCATACCGGTACTGCCGTTCTTTCTTCTTTCTTTAAGAAAAAAAAAAAACCCAAACAATATAGTTTCTGAGGTGTTTTACTTTAGAATCTTTTTTCCTTAGTGCTAGGCGCCATTTTGGGCACTAGGCCCAATTTTTTCCTTTAAAAATGAAAAAACACCTTCAGGTTTTAAGAAATGTTCTAAATGTGGCGGTACTATTTCCGTCACCGACACCCATGATTGGTGTCTCAAATGTTTAGGTCCTGATCACTCTATTTCAGAGTGCCACTCCTGTGGAATGATGTCAAAGGGGCCGGCAGAACTGAGCTGCTAAACCTAGCACCCTTTTTCCCTCAGACGTGGCGTCTGTTGCATCAACGTCCTCCAGGGCCTCATCTTCCTTCCATGGATCTCAGGTAAATAAACATAAATCTAGCTGGTCCTCAAAGGTTATATCTTCTAAGTATTGAGATGCCCCTGCCGTTGCCCTTGAGGAATTCTCACTGGCAAAACTGCCCCGGCGGGAGGCTTTGGCTTCCAAAGCACTAATGGGGCTCCAGGATGTTCTCGAGGCCTCAACCTTGGTAGAACTACTGGCGCCATGCTCTGGGGCTCCAGCCACTTCTACCGGTACTGACACCCAAGCATCAGCAGCATTGATAGACCAGAGATTCCTTGTTATCGAACGCAGTCTAGCGGCTCTTCTCACGGCTTCGGTACCATTGAAACTGCTTCAGACACCTCAACCGGTACTGACACCGGTACCGACTGCATTAGCATTGGCGGGTATGCCACCCATACCGAGTCATGCGTATGTCTCCGGCATCGACAGATCAGTACCGGAACGACCCAATACTGACTTTGATCGATACCAGGATCGGAGGTATTTTGAATCCTCTGAGTCTGAAGACTCAGACTCTGCTGATACAAGAGTACTTCTCCCCGAGGATTCCTCTTCTCCTCAGCGCAGAATGTCTCCGCCAGAGGATATGTCCTTTCAGGACTTTATCCGTGATGTGGCCCGAGGCCTTTCCATCACAGTAGCTCCTGAAAAAGAGCCTAGGGCAAAGGAATTGGAAATTCTCCAATACCCTAAGGCTCCCAAAGAGGCAGCTACTCTGCCTATTCATGAGATTTTACATGATCTTATGCCAAGGATGTGGGAAACACCTTTAACCACATCTCCTCATTCTCGAAGACTCGATACCATGTATCGAGTTCCACCTTGTCCTGGCTTTCAAAAAACTCGATTACCACACCATTCAATGGTGGTGGAATCAGCCATGAGAAGGTGAAAAGTGCAAAGAGACATGCATACAATCCTCCAGGTCATGAATATAGGACTCTCGATGCCTTTTGGCATTGATGCTTCCATGCTCTCAGCTAGGCTCAGTTCCTATATCTTGTATATGGGAATGTTCCTTAAAGAGGTCACAGGAGACTTGGAGCTTATGAGCCCCCTCCTTCCTGATGAAAGCAGGCAAGACTATCTTACTCTAGTCAAACATGCTCAGGATGTTTCCAAGTTTGTAAATTGTGCAGGCTTTGACTGTTTTGAGTGCTATTGCCATTGGTGCATGTCAGCCTGGCTTCAGGCATCTGACTTGGAAATTTGGGTACAGGATAAATTAGGAAACATTCCTTGCACAGGAGAAAATCTCTTTGGCAAGAATTGGCAGGAGAAGGCTAATGAGAGAGATGCTGACAATATCACCTTGGATAGATTGTCCAAATCTACAGCCGATCCTGCAAGTAAAAAATCCTCTAAGAAACCATTTTTCAATAAGAAAAAAGTTATCTCCAGGAACAAGCAGGAATCTAGTCATCACATATGGGTATCGTCGGTACCGATGGAGCCTGCGCGGGAACGCTCCCCAGCGTCCAATCAGAAAGCTTTTGGGAGCATCCCACAGCGCCTGCGTGCTGCCTTCCCGCCTTTCCCAACTGCCTCGCTCCAGTTCTTCTTTTTCCACGGAGCCAGCAGGTCGTGTTCCTGTCACCGCAGAAGAATTTCCTTATTTCTTTATTTCTTTTTGTGGTTGCGTCTGCCTTGCCCAACGCTCTACCGGTACCGCCGATCTTTCTTTTCTATTCTTATAAAAAAATATATATATGCATATCTGTTTTTCCTTTTCTTCAGGTGCACCCGCCTTTTTGGGCCTTAGGCCCAAAAATTTTCCTTAACATGGAAAAACCTGCCTCAGGTTTTAAAAAGTGCACAAAATGTGGCGGTACCATTTCCGCCGCCGACACCCATGAATGGTGTTTGAAATGTTTAGATCCTGACCACTCCATCACAGATTGTGTGTCCTGTGCTATGATGTCTAAAAGAGGTCGACAGAACCGAGCTGCTAAGTTCAGTACCCTGTTTCCCTCTGATGCGGCTTCGGTGGCATCGACGTCTTCCAGGGCTTCCTCTTCTTCCCGTGGATCTCAGGTAACTAAACATAAATCTAGCCGGTCCTCGAAGGGTAGATCTCCTTCTAAGCATCGAGATGCCTCTGGCGTTGCCCTCGAGGATTCTGCACCGGCAAAATTACCCCGGCGGAAGGCTTCGGCTTCCAAAGCACCATCATCGGGGTTCCAGGATGTTCTCGATGGCTCGGCCTCGACAGATCTCCTGGTGCCATGCTCTGGGGTACCTGCGGTTTCCACCGGTACCGACTTCCAGGCATTGGCAGCGTCTGTGGACCAGAGAATTCTGTCCATAGAACGCAGTCTAGCGGCTTTCCTTGTGGCATCGACGCCCTTGGTACCGCGACGGACAACTGCACCGGCATCTGCACCGGTACCGATAGCATTGACATTGGCATCGGTGTCTGCTATGCCGGTACCCTGTCCTCCGATGCCCGCCGGTACCGATTCCCTGGTACCGGTTATTCCCGATACCGATTTTGCTCGGTATCGGTGTCGGGCTCTGCAGGAGCATCCGGACAGACGATACTGCGATTCCTCAGAAGAATCTGAGGATTCTGAAAGTTCTGTCGATGCAGCAATGCTTCTTCCACAGTAGTCCTCCTCCCCTAAACGTAGGATGTCTTCTCCAGAGGACATGTCTTTCCAAGACTTCATTCGAGAGGTGGCCCGGGGCCTGTCTATCACTGTGGCCCCTGAGACAGAGCCAAGGGCCAAGGAGTTGGATATTTTACAATATCCCAAAACTCCTAAGGAGGCAGCTACCCTACCCATTCATGAGATTCTATATGATCTCATGTTGAGGATGTGGGAAACACCTCTTACCACCTCTCCTCATTCTCGTAGGTTAGATACTATGTATCGTGTACCTTCTTGTCCTGGTTTCCATAAAACTCAGCTTCCTCACCACTCTATTGTGGTGGAATCTGCTACGAGAAGGATTAGAAGTGCAAAAAGACATGCCTCTAATCCTCCAGGACGTGAATGCAGAACTCTGGATGGTTTTGGACGTAGAGTCTTTCAAGCTTCCATGCTTGCTGCAAGAATCAGTTCCTGTAGTCTCTACATGGGAATGTTCCTAAAGGAAGTTACTGATCATCTACAGACTTTAAGTCCTTTCATCTCTGAGGATAAAAAGCAGGAATTTCTCACTTGGCTCAAACATGCCCAAGATGTCTCTAAATTCTCCAACCGTGCAGCCTTCGACTGCTTTGAATGTATAAGCCGAACCTCGGCTATTGCCATAGGTGCACGTAGAATTGCTTGGCTCCAAGCATCTGATTTAGAGCTCTGGGTACAAGATAAATTGGGAAATATCCCTTGTACTGGTGAGAACCTGTTTGTTAAAGATTGGCAAGAAAAAGCCAATGAAATGGATGCTGAAAATTCCACTTTGGATAGACTATCCAAGTCTACTGCTGATCCTGTTAGGAAAAAGTTGTTCAAGAAAACACCTTTTTCTAAAAATAAAAGATTTTATCCTGCTTATGGTCAGCAGGCATCTTCTACAGGTCAGTTTTCAACCAAACATCAGCAACCACCCAAACAGAAGAAAGCAAAGGCTGCTAGGCCTCAACCGGCCCAGCAGCCTCAGCCTCCTCCAGGGCCTTTGACTTTCAGCTAGTGAACTTAGCCTTTCTGGCTCTGGAAGGACCAGAACCATCCACCATTCCAGGAAGGTTATGTCATTTTGCTCCCAGATGGGGGAAAATAACAGCAGAGCGTTGGACACTCTCCATCATAAAAGAGGGGTACAGACTTCATTTTTCAAGCATGCCCCCTCCCACGATAGTGAAGCAGTTCAATTCACCGACCTCTCTCATCGACCTGTTAGGTCAGGAGGTTACCATCCTTCTTGCCCAAGGGGCAATAGAAGAAGTGCCTCCTCATCAACAGGGCACAGGTTTCTATTCCCCTTATTTTCTTATCCCAAAGAAAACGGGGGGGATACAGACCTATCCTAGATCTCAGAGAATTGAACAAATTCCTTGTCAAAGAAGTTCAAAATGGTTTCTCTCGGAGCTCTGCTTCCATATCTTCAGAGTCAGGATTGGCTTTGTTCTGTAGATCTCAAGGATGCGTACACCCATATTCTCATCCATCCAACCCACAGAAGTTTCCATCGGTTCCTGTTTCAAGGAAAGCACTACCAATACAGGGTGCTTCCTTTTGGTCTGGCCTCTGCACCAAGGGTGTTCACGAAATGCATGGCTGTGGTAGCAGCATTTCTACGCACTCTGGGAATATTCGTCTTCCCTTACTTGGACGACTGCCTCATTCAAGCTCCAACAAAATCAGAGGTCAAGACCCCTCTATCCTGCACAATGCGTATCCTTCAGTATTTAGGGCTGGTAATAAACATCCCAAAATCCAGTCTAACTCCTACACATTCTCTAGAGTTCATAGGAGCCTTGCTGGATACCACAAAGGCAAAGGCCTATCTTCCCCAGGCCCGTTGTCTTCGCTTGGTGCAATTAGTTTCTCAAGCAGTGCT
This sequence comes from Ichthyophis bannanicus, assembly GCA_033557465.1. NCBI lineage: Eukaryota > Metazoa > Chordata > Amphibia > Gymnophiona > Ichthyophiidae > Ichthyophis > Ichthyophis bannanicus. Next base: position 1,583,108,329 of record CM066031.1, read on the forward strand.
AAAACCCTTTCTAACTGCTCGAGATATGTTAGTTACTAGGCCACATGGCATCCACCGTGCATGTGGTACCATATGCTCGCCTTCACATGAGGCAGCTCAGTGGACTTTATCCACCCAATGGACCCAGGCATCAGGTTGCCTGTCAGACAAAATAGCAAACACAAGTCGCTTCATTTTGTCTCTCCAGTGGTGGAAGTCCACTCAAAACCTGTTGCTGGGGTCCCCCTTTCAGCAACCCCTGCCCCAAGCAACTCTTACAACAGATGCTTCTCCAATGGGTTGGGGAGCTCATCTGCAAGACCTCTCCACCCAAGGCACCTGGACTCCACAAGAGTTGTCTACATATCAATCTCTTGGAGCTCAGAGCAATCTTCCTTGCTCTGCGAGTGTTCCACACCCTGCTCAGCCACAAGACAGTCCTTATTCATACAGACAATCAAGTAGCCATGTTCTACGTGAACAAGCAGGGGGGAACAGGCTCTCTGTCGCTTTGCAACAAAGCTTTGTGACTGTGGGCCCTCGCCAGAGAGCATCAGATTCATCTTCTGGCAGTATATCTTCCAGGCGTTTAGAACTCTTGGGCAGACAGACTCCGTCGAGTTCTCCTTCCACACGAGTGGTCTCTGCATGCAGATCAGGTGGTCAGGATTTTTCAACTTTGGGGAACCTCGGACATAGACCTCTTTGCAAGTCCGTGGAATGCCAAACTTCCCCGGTTCTGTTCCAGAACTCCGGCTCAGGGAGCTCATTCAAAGGATGCTTTCCTCCTTCACTGGGGTCAAGACTTCCTGTATTTATTTTATTTATTATTATTTAGCAAGCATTTGTATACCGCTCCTTCCAGCGATCAGAAGCGGGTAAGATTTACATGGAAAAAGCTGTCGAATCAAGACAGAGTAATTTTGATTTGTACATAAAGATTCGAAAGGTTAGCACGTCACGCAGAAAATTATCTACTTCTAAGCTAAGGGGATAATAATTTACATATATACATTTATACATTACAGGTTTTCTGGGGTGCTGTGGGGGAGTTGCCCCTCATGCGAGTTTAGTACAGGTTGAAATGACTTTGAAATAGGTGGGTTTTGAGTTTCTTTCTAAAGTCGGCTAGATCACTGCTGGCTCGTAGGTCGGGAGGGAGTTGGTTCCATAGTGTCGGTGCTGTGTATGAGAAAGCCCTGTTACTAGTGATTTTTTTTGACTGATCTGATATCTGTTGGAGTGTGAAGGGTGTTGGAATTGATGGTTCTCCTGTTTCCACCCATTCCCCTAATTCCCAAAACCCTTTTCAAGCTTCAGAGAGACAGAGGCCACATGATTCTCATAGCACCACATTGGCCACAGCAATTGTGGTACCCTCTGCTTCTACATCTCTCTCAAGCTCCCTTTCTGGAGTTAGGGTCTGCTCCAGATCTCCTATCTCAGGAGAACAGAATGTTATGGCATCCCATTCCCCAGTCTCTGCATCTCAGGGCTTGGTTGTTGAAGGCCTAGATCTCCAAGATCTTCATCTTTCTCAACAAGTGAAAGATGTTCTTTATGCTTCCAGAAAACCTTCCACTAGACGTTCTTATGCTTTCAAGTGGAAGAGGTTTACTATTTGGCGTTCTGAAAAGGGTCTTAACCCTCTTGCCATACCTCTGGAATCTTTGCTGGAGTATCTCCTCCATTTGTTTAATGCAGGCCTTAAAACAAATTCAGTAAGAGTCCATTTGAGTGCTATTGCAGCTTCCCTTAAGCCTCTAAATGGACAACCTATTTCCTCTCATCCTCTTATAGCAAGATTTGAGAGGCCTCCTTCTAACTAAGCCTCCCATTAGACCGCCTCCGGTGGCATGGGACTTGAACCTGGTTCTTGATCAGCTCATGAAGCCACCCTTTGAACCTTTGGCTACCACCTCCTTGAAATTTCTTTCTTGGAAGGTTATCTTTCTCATTGCAATCACATCAGCACGCCACATTAGTGAATTGCAAGCACTAGTAGCTAATCCACCTTATACAAGGTTCCATCATGACAAGGTAGTCTTTAGGACTCATCCACATTTTATGCCTAAAGTGGTCTCGCCTTTTCACCTCAACCAAGAGGTCTACCTACCTGTCTTTTTTTTTCCAGGACCTCATGCATCAAATGCAGAGAGGAATCTTCATACCTTGGATTGTAAAAGAGCTCTAGCTTTTTACTTACAAAGAACACGGCAGCATGGAAAGTCCTCTCAACTCTTTGTTGCTTTTGATCCTTCTCATTTGGGACTTCCAGTCTTCAAGAGAACACTATCTAACTGGATTGCTCAGTGTATTTCTTTCGCCTATCAGAGTAAGAACCTTTCTCTGGAGGGCCATGTCACAGCTCACAATGTGAGAGCCATGGCAGCCTCAATGGCTCATCTAAACTCTGTGTCTATTGACAACATTTGTCGAGCAGCCACTTTGGTCTCGGTTCATACCTTCACAGCCTATTACTGCTTGGACAAGGACTCCCGCCGGGATGCCCTGTTTGGTCAGGCTGTTCTCAAACACCTGTTCCATACCTAATCAACTCCTACCCACCATCCCTGGTAGGATGCCAGAGATCCATGGGGAGAAGTGGAGCCCTTCTCAGGGACACAACTTCTGGGGTCTCTCCCTGGCACCTAAAGCTGGGAGTCCCCATATGTGATGACTAGATTCCTGCTTGTTCCTGGAGATAGCATAGTTACTCACCTGTAACAGGTGATCTCCGGGAACAGCAGGAATTTAGTCCTCACAACCCACCCACCTCCCCTAGGAGTTGTATCGCCCTCTCTCCCTCTCCCCCTCTCTCCTTAAAAGTCAACTGGGGAAAGGCGGGAAGGCAGCACGCAGGCGCTATGGGATGCTCCCAAAAGCTTTCTGATTGGACGCTGGGGAGCGTTCCCACGCAGGCTCCATCGGTACCGACGATACCCATATGTGAGGACTAAATTCCTGCTGTTCCCGGAGATCACCTGTTACAGGTGAGTAACTATGCTTTATCCTTCCTATACCCAACAGGGACACCATCCAGGTCAGACTGCCCAAAAGGGACAACAGCAACAACGTATTCAACAAAAGAAGCCAAAAGCTGCAAAGGCTCAGCCTCCTCAGGGGCTTTGACTCCTCCCTAGAGAACTTTGCCCTCCTGCCTCTGAACGGTCCAGAACCCTCGACCATCCCAGGCATGTTATGTCATTTTGCCCACAGATGGTGCCAAATAACAGCAGAAAATCGGACTCTGTCCATTGTACGAGAGGGGTACAAGCTTCATTTTCACAGCATGCCCCCTTCTACAATTGTAAGACAGTTCAATTCTCAGACCTCTCTCGATAGTCTCTTAGGTCAAGAAGTCACAATGCTCCTTGCTCAAGGAGCAATAGAGGAAGTACCCATTCCCCATCAGGGTACAGGGTTCTACTCCCCCCTATTTCCTTATTCCAAAGAAAACAGGGGGATACAGACCCATTTTAGACCTCAGAGAACCGAACAAATATTTGTTCCGAGAGAAGTTCAAAATGGTCTCTCTAGGAACTCTGCTGCCATACCTTCAAAGTCAGGTTTGGCTTTGTTCTCTAGATATCAAGGATGTGTATACTCGTTCTCATCCATCCAAATCACAGGAGATTCCTCCGATTCCTGTTTCAAGGAAAGCACTACCAATACAAGGTTCTTCCTTTGGCCTGGCTTCTGCACCAAGAGTGTTCACAAAATGCATGGCTGTGGTAGCAGCATTTCTCTGCACTCTGGGAATATTCGTTTTCCCTTACTTAGACGACTGGCTCATTCGAGCCCCTACAGTTCCAGAAGCCAGCTCTGCTCTGTTTCGCACAAAGCGAATCCTTCAGCATTTGGGAGTGGTCATAAACCTCCCAAAATCCAATCTTGCTCCCACTCAGTCCCTAGAGTTCATAGGAGCTCATCTGGATACCAGGCAGACAAGGGCTTTCCTTCCGCAGCCCCGCTGTCTTCGCATAGTACAACTAGCTACAATTGCTAGGCCACATGGCATCCACCGTGCATGTGGTTCTTATGCTCGCCTCCATATGCAAGCAGCCCAGTGGACTTTATCCACTCAGTGGACACAGGCCTCAGGCTGCCTGTCGGACAAATTAACAAACTCAAATCGTCTTATTTCATCCCTCCAGTGGTGGCAATCACCCAGAAACCCTCTGGTGGGGTCTCCTTTACAGCAACCCCTATCCCAAGCCACCCTAACAGATACATCACAGGTGGGATGGGGAGCCCACCTGCATGATCTCTCTACCCAGGGTACCTGGAATCCACATGAGGCCTGTTTTCACATCAACCTCCTGGAGCTCAGAGCAATCTTTGCTCTTCGAGTATTTCACGCCCAGCTCAGCTACAAGACAGTCCTAGTTCAAACAGAACATAGCTACCTGATTGTCTATGTGAACAAGCAGGGCGGAACAGGCTCTCTGTCGCTATGCAACAAAGCTTTGCAACTATGGGCCCTCGCCAGAGCATCAGATTCATTTCCTTGGTGTATCTTCCAGGCATCCAAAACTCTTGGGCAGACAAACTCAGTCGAGTTCGGCTTCCACCCGAATGGTCTCTCCACCCAGACCAGGTTGCCCAAATATTTCAGATTTGGGGAACCCCGGACATAGACCTCTTTGCAAGTCCGCTGAATACCAAACTTCCCCGGTTCTGTTCCTGAATTCCGGCTCCATGTTGTCAGGCAAGGGACGCCTTCCTCCTCCACTGGGATCAGGACTTCCTATATGCCTTCCCACCCATTCCCCTCATCCCCAAAACCCTATTGAAGCTTCAGAGAGACAGAGGTCATATGATCTCATAGCCCCACGTTGGCCAGGGCTAACGTGGTACCCTCTGCTCCTACATCTCTCTCAAGCTCTGTCTCTGGAGTTGGGATCCGCTCCAGATCTTCTCTCCCAAGAGGACGGGATGCTCTGGCATCCGAATCCCCAGTCTCTGCATCTCAGGGCCTGGTTGCTGAAAGCTTAGAACTTCAGGATCTTAACCTTTCCCAACAAGTAAAGGATATCCTTCATGCTTCTAGGAAACCCTCCACAAGACACTTGTATGCCTTTAAGTGAAAAAGGTTTACCATATGGTGCTCGCAGAAGGGTCTTAACCCTCTTGCGATATCTCTAGAATCGATACTGGAGTATCTTTCATTTTGTCAAATGCGGGTCTCAAGACAAATTCGGGAAGAGTCCATCTTAGGGCTATTGCAGCTTCTTACAAACCTCTAAGTGGAAAACCTATTTCCTCTCATCCTCTCATAGTGAGATTTATGAGAGGCCTTCTTTTAACAAAGCCTCCCATTAAGCCACCACTGATGGCATGGGACTTAAATCTCGTGCTCAGGCAGCTCATGAAACCTCCCTTTGAACCATTAGCCACTACATCTCTGAAATTCCTTTCTTGGAAAGTCATCTTCCTCATTGCAATCACATCAGCACGTCGCATCAGTGAATTGTAAGCGTTAGTGGCTGATCCTCCTTTATACAAGGTTCCACACCTTATGCCAAAGGTGGTTTCGCCTTTATATTTAAACCAAGCGGTTTACTTTCCTGTATTCTTTCCAAGGCCTCATGCCTCCAGTGCAGAAAGGAACCTTCATACCTTGGACTGTAAAAGAGCTTTGGCCTTTTACTTGCAAAGGACACAGCAACATAGAAAATCTTCTCAACTCTTTGTTGCTTTTGATCCTAGTCATTTGGGATTTCCAGTTTCCAAAAGAACTCTATCTAACTGGATTGTTCATTGCATATCCTTTGCCTATGAGAGTAGGAACCCTTCCTCTTGAAGGCCATGTCACAGCTCACAATGTGAGAGCCATAGCAGCCTCAATGGCTCATCTTCACTCTGTCTATCGACGACATCTGTCGAGCAGCTACTTGGGCTTCGGTATATACTTTCACAGCCCACTACTGCTTAGACAAGGATTCCCACCGGAATGCCTTGTTTGGCCAGGCTGTTCTTCAACACCTTTTTCAGACTTAATCAACTCCTACCCACCGTCCCTGGTAGGATGCCAGAGATCCATGGGGAGAGGTATGGCCCTTTCACAAGGCCTAACAACTTCCTGGGGCCATCTCCCTGGCATCTGCAGCTAGGGAGTCCCCATATGTGAAGACTACATTCCTGCTTGTTCCTGGAGATAGCGTAGTTACTCACCTGTAACAGGTGATCTCCGGGAACAGCAGGAATTTACTCTTCACAACCCGCCCACCTCACCTAGGAGTTCTCTCCCTCTCTTTTGTCTCAGCTATAAACTCAACTGGAGAGGGAAAGGCGGGAAGGCAGCACACAGATGCTTTGGGATGCTCCCAAAAGCTTTCCTATTGGACGCTGGGGAGCGTTCCTGCACAGTCTCCGTCGGTACTGACGATACCCATATGTGAAGACTAAATTTCTGCTGTTCCCGGAGATCGCCTGTTACAGGTGAGTAGTAACTACGCTTTCTTTGGTAGCTGCTCGCCGTTATCTGTGGCTCAAATTGGGCGGTAGATGGTTCTTCCAAGTCGCGTCTCAGTAAGGTGCCCTTTAAAGACAAGTTATTGTCTGGAGACCTAGACAAATTGCTTAAGGATTTGGCAGAGTCCAAAGGTGGATGGCTTCTGGAAGACGAGCCTAAGCAGGGGAAGTCCCTGCCGGCCACGTGGGGCCAGTTTAGGGATTTCAGGAGATTTCGTACTTTGCGATTAGGAGGCTTCCAAAGAGCAAGATTTGCTTCTAGAACCCAGGGGTTTCCTGGGTTTCGGGGAGCAGGTAGAGGTTTCGCAGCTGTCTCTGCTGCGTCGAGTCGAAAACCACAATAAAGCGAGGTGGGCCCGGGTAGGAAGTCAACCAATTGGAGGGCGACTTCAGGAATTTCTTCCTGTCTAGGTCCACATAACTTCTGACCAATGGGTGTTGGAGATAATACACAAAGGTTATGCACTAGAATTGGCTTGTCCAGTCCTGGATTCGTTTGTGCTTTCGCCTTGCAGATGCCGGCAGAAAACGTTGGCTGTACAGCAAACATTGGATCTGCTCTTGCAAATGGGAGCAGTAGCGCCCGTTCTGTTAACAGCCTACGGCGAAGGTCGTTACTCCATTTATTTTGTGGTGCCAAAGAAAGATGGGTCGCTAGGCCTATCCTGGATCTAAAAGGGGTAAATCGCTGTCTTTGAGTCCCTCATTTCAGAATGGAAACATTGCGTTCGGTAATCGTCAAGGAGAGTTATTTACACATTCCAATCAGAGCAGCTCATCAAAAGTTCCTAAGGTTCGCTCTCCCGTGGGGACATTACCAGTTCCAAGCATTACCCTTCGCTTTAGTGACGGCTCCGCGCACCTTCACCAAGGTCATGGCGGCGGTGGTGGTGGCGGCGGCAGCATTGCGAAAGGAAGGTATTTTAGTTCACCCTTACCTTGACGATTGGTTGATTCGGGCAAAGTCCAAGGCCGAGAGCGTGAAGGTTATGGACAAAGTGGTAACGTTCCTGCAGGGTCTCAACTGGGTGGTCAATTCTGCCAAGAGTCGGTTAGTCTCGTCCCAGGTGCTAGAGTACTTGGTGGTACGCTTCGACAACGGAGAGAAGCTGTATTTTTGCCGGATCGACGGGCTCAAGCCCTGCGGCAGCTAGTCCGCAAGTTCAGGTCAACTCCGGCGCCATCGGCGTGGAGCTATCTTTGCGTGTTAGGGACAATGGTGGCGACCCTGGAGGTAGTCCCGTGGGCCAGAGCTCACGTGCGACCGTTGCAGAGGGCTTTGCTCCAACGATGGTCACGCCAGAACGATTCCACAAATAGATGGCTTCCGTGTCTGCTTCGTGTCAGGCGGTCCCTTCAGTGGTGGTTTTGTCCAAGAAATCTGGCGCGGGCTTACCGCTGGAACAGCTGCAGTGGCTTCCTCTGATAGACATGAGTCTCGCGGGGTGGGGAGCACATTGCAGGGATCTCTTTGCGCAAGGTACTTGGAGCAACCAGGAGGCCCAATGGTCAATCAACCGGCTTGAACTGCGAGCAGTACTGCTAGCATTATGGACGTTCAAAGCCGCTGTGAAAGGCCGGGTGGTACAAGTACTTTCAGACAATTCCACGATAGTGGCTTACATCAATCGGCAAGATGGGACAGGAAGTGCGGCCATGGAAGAGGAAGCAGGGGCGTTGTTCATCTAGGTAGAACCTCGGCTAGAAGCGATCTCGGCGGCGCACATTGCGGGAAAGGACAATGTGATGGCAGATTTTCACAGCAGGGTCTAGGTGGATACCAGGGAATGGGTGCTCCATCCGGAAGTGTTTGCTCAAATAGTCCACAGATGGGGGTTGCCGATTTATGGATCTCATGGCGACCTTTCAGTCTGCAAAGACAAGTCGCTTTTTAGCAGGAGACGAGAGAGGGTGTCGGAAGGAAGCGATGCCCTGATACAGCAGTGGCCATTGTCGGGTCTCCTCTGTCTTTCCCCCGTGGGCACTCATAGGGCGAGTGGTTCAGTGCATCGAGGCTCATCAAGGAAGAGTGCTGTTGGTGGCTCCGGATTGGCCGAGATACCTGTGGTATGCCAACCTGGCCTGGCTTTTCGACGGGGATCCTTGGAGATTACCGATTTATGGAGAATCTGTTGCTTCAGGGGCCACTTCGAATGCCTCAGGTGGATCGGTTCTCACTTACGGCTTGGCCATTGAAAGTGCAAGGTTAAGGGAAAAAGGTTATTCTGGAGCGGTCATCACAACTTTACTCTGGGCCAGAAAGAGGTTCACATCCCTCGCATATGTGCGAATATGGCATATTTTCGATTACTGGTCTTCACGGCGACAGGTCCGTGCTTCCACGGTATCCGTACCCCTGGTGTTAAGTTTCCTACAAGATGGTTTTGATAAGGGTTTGGCAGCCAGCTCGTTAAGAGTCCAGCTGGCAGCTCTGCCTTGCTATAGAAGTAAAGTCCAGGGAGTGGCCTTGGGCTCTCACGTCGATTGTGGTGCATTTTTTTTAAAGCGGTATCTAGACTTCGGCCCTCTCGTAGAATAATGGTGCCGCCGTGGGATCTCAACATGGTTTTAGGGGCATTGTCTAAGGAACCATTTGAGCCCTTACACCAAGCTTCTGTTAAGGATTTAACCTTAAAGACAGTATTTTTTGTGGCCATTTGTTCGGTGCGGTGAGTTTTGGAACTGCAGGTGTTGTCCTGTCGAGAGCCGTTTTTGTCCTCCTTTAGGGAAAAGGTGGTGTTGCAACCAGTACCTTCGTTTTTGCCAAAGGTGGTTTCACTTGAATCAATCGATCTCCCTGCCAGTATTAGGTGCTGGGGAGGGGAACGCCTCAGACCGTAGTCTACGCCGCATGGACATAAAGAGATGCTGCGGCAATACTTAAAGGTTTCAGAGTCTTTTCGCAGGTCGGAACATCTATTCGTTCTGTTTGGAGGTCCCCGTAAAGGGGAGGCGGCCGCTAAAGCTTCAGTTTCCAGATGGGTCCGAGAAGCGATTGTGTCAGCATATATTTTGCAAGGTCGTCAGGTGCCAGTGGGGTTACGGGCTCACTCTACTAGAGTGCAAGCAACGTCCTGGGATGAGCACAGTCTGGTTCCGCCAGTGGAGATTTGCAGAGCGGCCACTTGGTCGTCTCGTCATACCTTCATTAAGCACTACCACCTGGATGTTCTGGCAGCGAACGATGCCTGTTTCGGGTCGGCGGTGTTGTGATCTGGGTGGAAAGGTCCCTTCCAGTGATTATTGCTGTGTTACATCCCAGAGGTGGAGGACTGAACTGGAGGAGAACTTTCTGGTTACATTTCATACCCAGCAGAGAACTTGTAGTTTAAATTTAATAGTCACTCAGGGCCTAGCATCAGCAAAGTAGTTTAAGCTTAAATTTAAAACACAGAAGAGAGCTTTCTGGTTAAATTTAGAACCCAGCAGAGAGCTTGTAGTTTAAATTTCATAAGAAGTTAGAGCCTAGCAGCAGCTAAGAGCTATAATTTTAAATCAAATCAGAATATAGCTTACCTCAGCAGCACAAGATAGGGTACTGTGTAGCAGCCCTCTTTTAATAAGTGTTATTTCCCTCCCTCCCTCCCCACACCCACCCACCCCTTGGATAATCGTAGCTTTATAGGTACTTACACATCTTAAAAGACAGGAGGTGCTCTCAGGTGAAGCTCATTACCCAAATCAGTCATACACTAAGGACCTGAGATTAGTTAAGCTTCAGGTGAACAAGGTATATTACACGTATTAGGATCAGTTTTATTAGTATAAATATCCATAGCAACCCTTAGTAAGTAAAGAACTTAGATCTAAACACAAACTTAAAACTAAGATGCAGACAGCAGTCCAGCAGCGGGATGGGGGCTTTCCAGTCTTTTGCATTGAGTGTCACATGTATGATTTTCTCCCAGTTGGTGAGAGGTCTTACGTGTGCACTAGGTGCAAGGAGCTCTTTGCTCTCAGGGAACGAGTCCGTTCTCTAGAGGCTAAAGTAGCAGACTTGGAAAGCATAAGACAGACAGGTACATAGACGAGACCTACAGTGATATAGTCCTGAAGTCCCACCTCCAGTCTGGCAGCATCCCTCTTGCCATGGAGGAGAGAGGTCACGTGACAGGAGAGCATCACCCTGGTGTGGCAGGAAGTGATCCTGTAACTAGGACCTGTCCTCCAAGTGATGTAAAACCCTCTCACACCGAGGACATTTCTCCAGGGCCATGTGCCCATGAGGGAAGGGTTAGGACAGCTGTTATAGTTGGTGATTTGATCATTAGGCATGTAGATAGCTGGGTGGCTGGTGGACGTGAGGATCACCTGGTAACATGCCTGCCTGGTGCGAAGGTAGAGGACCTCACGCGCCACCTAGATAAGGTCTTAGATAGTGTTGGGGAGGAGTCTGCTGTCTTGGTACATGTCGGTACCAATGACATAGGAAAATGTGGTAGGGAGGTTCTGGAGGCTAAATTTAGGCTTTTAGGTAGGAAGTTGAAATCCAGGACTTCCAGGGTAGCATTCTCCGAAATGCTTCCTGTTCCACGCGCAGGACCCAAAAGGAAGGCAGAGCTCCGGAGTCTCAATGCATGGATGAGACAATGGTGCAGAGATGAGGGGTTTGGATTTGTTAGGAACTGGGGAACATTCTGGGGAAAGGAGGGGCCCTTCCGAAGGGATGGGCTTCACCTTAACTGGGATGGAACCAGGCTGCTGGCATTAACCTTTAAAAAGGGGAGAGAGCAGCTTTTAAACTAGATATTAGGGGAAAGCCAAGCCGACAGTCACCCAAGAGCGGATGGTTCGGAAGAATGTATCTTTGAAGGATACTACCAAAAGCAGAAGTTCCACAAAAGAGTAAAGTAGCCCAAATGCCCTCAAGTATGGAGCAAACACAGTCCAAGACGTGAGGGTAGTGGAAGACAATTTTATTTACTCACAAACCTAGGCAGCCCTAAGGGTTGCCTAGGTTTGTGAGTAAATAAAATTGTCTTCCGGGTTGCCTAGGTTTGTGAGTAAATAAAATTGTCTTCCAGGGTTGCCTAGGTTTGTGAGTAAATAAAATTGTCTTCCAGGGTTGCCTAGGTTTGTGAGTAAATAAAATTGTCTTCCGGGTTGCCTAGGTTTGTGAGTAAATAAAATTGTCTTCCGGGTTGCCTAGGTTTGTGAGTAAATAAAATTGTCTTCCACTACCCTCACGTCTTGGACTGTGTTTGTACTGTTAACGTGAGTACTGCCTACTTCTTGGACACTCAAGTATGGAGCAGACAGAGCTTAAAGATCCCAAATTATCCATGTCTAACAATAGCCAAATTAATATGAATAAAATACATTCTCTAAAATGCTTGTATGCAAATGCTAGAAGTCTAAAAAATAAGATGGGAGAGTTAGAAAATATAGCACTAAATGAAAGGTTAGATATGATTGGAATATCAGAGACATGGTGAAAGGAGGACAACCAGTGGGACACTGTGATACCTGGGTACAAACTATATCGAAATGATAGAGCTGATCAAATTGGTGGAGGGGTTGCTCTCTTTTAGAGAGAGCACTGAGTAAGAAAGGATTAAAGTTTTGCAGGAAGCAAAATCTGCTGTAGAATCTATATGGATTGAAATTCCAAGTAAAAGGGGGAAGGCAATGGCAGTGGGGGTGTACTATCGAGCGCCTGGCCAGAATGACCAAATGGATGATGAAATGCTCAAAGAAATCAAGGAAGCTAACAAAAGTTACAGCATAGTAATAATAATGGGTGATTTCAACTACCCTGGTATCGACTGGGTCAGTGTCACGGCAGGACATGCTAGGAAGATAAAGTTCCTAGATGAAGTAAATGACTGCTTCTTGGAGCAGCTGGTTCATGAACCGACCAGAGGGGAAGCCATATTAGACCTAGTCCTTAGTGGAACACCAGATCTAGTGCAAGAGATAAGGTTGTTGGGGCCACTTGGCAATAGTGATCATAGCATGATCGCCTTTGATTTAATTAGTGGAGGAGGGATAGTAAGGAAATCCACAGTACTACCTTTTAACTTTCGAAAGGGAGACTATGATAAAATGAGGAAAACAGTTAAGAAAAAAAACTAAAAGGAGCAGTTGCAAAGGTTAAAGACGTACATCAGGCTTGGCTGTTGAAAAATACTATCTTGGAAGCCCAGACCAGCTGTATTCCATGCTTTAGGAAAAGTGGAAGGAAGTCCAAAAAACTGCCAGCATGGTTTAAAGGTGAGGTCAGAGAGGCTGTTGCCAAAAAAACATCTTTCAGGAAATGGAAAAAAGAGCCAAATGACGAAACCTGGAAACAGCACAAGCACTGGCAAGTCAAATGCAAGGCATTGATAAGGCAGGCAAAGGGAGAATTTGAGAAGAAGCTTGCTGCGGAAGCAAAAACGCGAAGTAAAGACCTTTTCAAGTACATTCGTAGCAAAAAACATGTGAGAGAGTCAGTTGGTCCATTAGATGATAAAGGGGTTAAAGGAGCACTAAGAGGCGACAAGGCGATAGCGGAGAGACTGAATGAATTCTTTACTTCAGTTTTTATTGAGGAAGATGTAGGGATGTCACCTATGACTGAAGTGGTATTTAAAGGTGCGGAAGAATTGAAGGAAATATCGATACATCGGGAAGATGTATTACAACTATTAGATAAACTGAAGAGTAGCAAATCACCTGGGCCGGATGATATACATCCAAGGGTGTTGAAAGAACTGAAATATGAGATTGCAGACCTGCTATTAGTAATCTGTGAACTATCATTAAAATCATCTGTAATACCTGAAGATTGTAGGATGGCCAATGTAACACCAATTTTTAAAAAGGGTTCCAGGGGTGATCCGGGAAACTACAGACCGGTGAGCCTGACATCAGTACCGGGAAAAATGGTAGAAACCATCATAAAGAATAAAATTACTCAGCATGTAGATAGTCATGACCTAATGGGAGACAGCCAACATGGCTTTAGACAAGGAAGATCTTGTCTTACTAATCTGTTATGTTTTTTGAAGGAGTGAATAATCAGGTGGACAAAGGTGAGTCGGTTGATATTGTGTATCTGGACTTTAGGAAAGCCTTTGACAAGGTCCCTCATAAGAGACGTTTGGCAAAACTAAAGAGTCATGGGATAGGAGGCAGTGTACTATTGTGGATCAGGAACTGGTTAAAATATAGAAAGCAGAGGGTAGGGCTAAATGGCCAATTTTCCCAATGGAGAAAGGTGAATAGTGGTGTACCCCAGGGATCTGTGCTGGGTCCGCTGCTTTTCGACAAATGACCTGGAAAGTGGAATAACGAGTGAAGTTATCAAATTTGCAGACGACACAAAACTATTTAAAGTTGTTAAAACCCATGAGGATTGTGGAAAATTGCAAGAGGATCTTGATAAATTGGAAGACTGGGCATCAAAATGGCAGATGAAATTTAATGTGGACAAGTGCAAGGTTATGCACCTACGGAAGAACAACCCAAACTATTGTTACACGATGCAAGGTTCCACATTAGGAACCACCACCCAGGAAAAAGATTTAGGCGTCATTGTGGATACCATGTTAAAACCCTCGGCCCAGTGTGCAGCGGCGGCCAAGAGAGCAAATAGAATGCTAGGTATGATAAGGAAAGGAATGGAAAATAAAACAAGATATTATAATGCCTCTATATCGTTTCATGGTGAGACCGCACCTTGAATATTGTGTGCAGTTCTGGTCGCCGTATCTTAAAAAGGATATAGCGATTTTTAGAAAAGGCTCAGAGAAGAGCCACCAAAATGGTAAAGGGGATGGAAGGATATTCCTATGAAGAAAGGCTAAAAAGGTTAGGGCTCTTTAACCTGGAAAAGAGACGGCTGAGGGGAGATATGACAGAAGTCTATAAATTAATGAACGGAGTGGAACGGGTAAACGTAGATTGATTGTTTACCTTATCAGAATATAGAAAGACTAGGGGACATGCAATGAAGCTACAGGGTAAACTATTTAAGACTAATAAAAGAAAATATTTTTTCACTCAACGTGTAATCAGACTCTGGAATTTGTTACCGGCGGATGTAGTAAAGGCTGTTAGTGTAGCTGGGTTTAAAAAAGGTTTGGACAAGTTCCTGGAGGAAAGGTCCGTAAACCATTATTAAGAAGGGACCCAGGATATCAATGCTTGACCCAATACAAGAATTGTGGAACTCGTGTCCCTTGGGGAAACTGCTAGGTACATATGACCTAGATTGGCCACTGTTGGAAACAGAATACTGGGCTTGATGGACCTTGGTCTGACCCAGTATGGCATATCTTATGTTCTTAGGACCGATAAGGAAAGAGAAATTAGACTTACCTGCTAATTGTTGGTCCTTGAGGAACTCCAGTTCAGTCCTCATTCCCGCCCAGGGATGATTTCTTCAGAGGTTGTTTATCAGTTCGGATGGAGTACCTGCCACTGCGGGAGTAAAAGCCTTAATAGTCTCGGGATTGCTGTGATTCTTTTTCTCTGATTTCTCTTTGCCTTCTTTTTCTCTTACTCGGCTCAGGGAGGGGAAGGGAAAGGGCATGAAGAAGTTCCCTTCTTATTTGAGGGGCTGTTAGTTCAAGTTAATGTTGAGTTTAATGTTGAAATTTAATATGATAGCTACTTATTTGTTGCTCCTTTGAATCTGCTTTGTCAGTAGTTCACTGGGCTGATGAGAGAGACCAGCAGAGTACATCCAGTGATGTCAGTTTTGACATGCCTAGTCTCCAAGCTGCAGGAGGAGGTACACTACCCAGAGGTGGAGGACTGATCTGGAGTTCCTCAAGGAACAACAATTAGCAGGTAAGTCTAATTTCTCTTTTTGAATCAAGTTTATTTAAAATAAGAATAAATATGGAAAATAGAGATGTTTTGTGTGCAGAGAAATGCAGAAAACCCAGATGGAAAAGCAAAGTTAAATACTAGAATATTTGTTTCGTGCATACCTTTTCATCACTTACTGAAGGTGAGTCACATTCAGGTATAGTAGCTAGTTCCTGAAGAGCATACTTAACTCTCTCCTCACCAGTAACCTCACTGGGTTCTTGAAGCTACAAATAACTACATTCAAAAGCAATGGGAAGGTTATCAAGACAGCAATAAATACAACACAGTTCTATAGAAAAATACACCAAAGCTTTGTGGAGAGAAACTGAGAGAAGCACGTTCTCCCTGTTTACTCTAACTTCTTAGCCATGGTTCACTTTATTTATAAGGCTTCTGTAGATGATACAGCATAATTTCACTTTATCATTATACGTCATGTATGTATCATATTGTAGGTCAACTTATTCAGTGTGGGTCAATGTGGAGCCATAAATGGAGTCCAAGACATAATTATTTACTGTTACATGGCCATTATAAGGAGACATACAGGAATCCAAGATATAGAATGACCTAATTGACATAATTGTTTACTGCTAATACCTCTTGATATCTACTAATTACTAACCCTGAGAGTATTTTAGTTAATAACTCTGAGACTGCTATCTGGTATCCCTGAGTCAGAGAGGCTGGGGTACAACCTGCCCTTTCTTTATTTATGTAAACCTTCACCTAGTAAGCTAATATATGAAGTTTTATTTCCAAGCAAGGTTCTGAACAGAATTAACTCTTTCTCAGTTTTAGTTAGTCTAATAGTGTATGGTACCCTTTACTAATATACATGCTTTCAGTCCCTCCTCTGATTCTGGAAAGAATCATTTCTAAAATAAGGAAACTCATATATTGCCATTGAAGTGGAAATACAACTTGATTCTGGGCCTATCCATAACATTATTGCAGGGGTCAGTGATCCTACTGATTTCTGATTTAGAAAGCTGTGAAAGGTGAAGAGGTGGAATGAAACCAGTGCTGACATAGAGAAACAACTGTCAGTACATAGAGGAGTAATACTTCTAAAATGAAACATACCAAAATACCAAATAAAAATGCTAACAGGCCTTGCAAAGGCCTGAATACTGAATTCCAGAATGAAGGACCAAGAATTAGTGAGAGCTGAAAAGGAAATTTACATAGCTCTCACTTGAACTAAAATACGATTACTAACTTTATCTAATAGGCCTTTCACTATTTTTCCATTTAGTATCAAGCATACTACAACAAAATCAACTAGTACTCTGCATACAGCATTTTCCTTTGCTAGGAGAAATTACTAAAAACCTTTCCGTTCCTGACTGCATAAGCTGACACTATGTTTGCTGGACCTTGCAATACACACTAATTGCCTAAAAAGGAAACAGAGCAGTCACTATGACTGCATCCTGAGGGGAAACATCCCTTTTTCTTCTTAGATTTGTGCAGGATTGATAACAAATTAATATATTTCAATTCACTATGGGGTATCCACAATGGCTATATAGCAAGCACCTAACCAACCTCTGAGAAACTCTGCACTATAAAAATACTAACCGAAACATCAATTCTCAAATCGGAGATTACAAAAACAGCACAACAAAAATAAAATACCAAAAGACTATGTTTCACAGTATACCAAACAGTAAACCAGTGTTTGGAAAGGTTAAGAAAGAGAATCAGAAGTGCAGAGAAAAATGTTCACAGTTTTGTGAAAACGTGCAAGAACCTCAAAGTATTTGTGATCATTCTGCACATAAAAAAACCCAAAATGCACAGTCCAAAATTAACAATGCAAAAACAACTTGGACAACTTGAAGAAACATCTGTAGCCCTTCTTGCAATTAGAAAAAGAAACATGGCTGCCGTGGGGCGAGCCTACAAGAACTACAGCAGGTGAACAGAAGATTGAAGGAGCTGAACAGACATGCAAAAGATGCTCTACTTTTGCCAAACCACAAAAAACTAAATTACCAAGCAGACAATATTGAAGAGAGGCAGATAACAGCAATGTCTGGCTTGCAAAGCAAATACAATGAGCCGCAGCAAAAATGCTGAACCGCTAAGATGTGAGATTCAGACACTCACTGAGGACAGGATATATTCTGCATACAATTACCCAATTACTCAAAACTCTCTGAGGCATGTCCATTAAATTATTTCACTTTAACTCTGGTTAAGTATGCCTAGGTCTGAACTAGAGGCATCCAAAAAGGGTAGCTAGAACTACACACTTGGTTCCCATTAACTGACATTACTTGTAAATTACTGAAATATAGAAACTTGTACATAGGATCTTCATACCTATATCTTTAATTATTCTAGGTTCTGTGTTTGTGTTTGTATTTGTGTTTGTATATGACTATATGTCACAAAACTCCTCAAAGGTCCTAGGCCTAACTCTTGGTAAACTTCCATGCTGAGGAGCTGTCACTGTTGGAAGACAAGCAACAAACTTTGATAATTTACAATGTTTTTCCCATCAGGTGTAAGTGTGCCTCAAAAATATTTGGATATTCCTTCTAACATCCTCATGATTCTGAATACAATACTGCTTCACTAAGAAATTGCCACAGCACATCTAGGACCAGATTAGGAAATATGCATAGCAATAAAAATATTCTCAAAAATATTCTAAGACAAACTAAAAATATACCTACTCTTCTTAATACTCTTCTTAAGATGATGAGGAGATATACTATTGCTATACTGGCCCTCTAAATCACAATTACTTTATTAAGTAGAGGTTCAGTACCTAAAGGTAATTACATACATATCAGGAAAATACTAATCTAAACTATCCTCATCTCTCTAAGTCTTACTATAAATACATAAAAACATTTTACATGCTATATAAAAGTATTTTTTTTTCTTTTTTTACATGAATGGTCCATAAAGAATTTACTTAATACAATAATCTCTTTGTAATGTCACTGTTGTTCTTTCAGAAAATACTTTGAATCATAAAAGTCCTTTTCTTCAATAACTATTTGTCCAATAAAACTCTGCGTTGCAACTCTTGATTCACCGACACAGGAAGCCACTTTCTGGACTTGTGAGGGGGCCACCGTATAAGATGCATTCGTTGAGAATGTCTTCTCACTTTACAAGCTGAATATCCCACCAGGAACACACGACATGGACCAGGAACTCCGGAGCTGGGAGTGTCTTCGGATGCAACTTTAAGCAGGACCCAATCTGGTGACTTTACTTCTGCTAAAATAATTCTGCGGATCCCAGATATAAAGTACTTGTCATCTCGTTAAGGAGAATCTCTTGCAATAAAAGGAAAACAAATAGGGCTGAGTGCAACCGTACACAATAAGTTAAGATAGCGCTGCGCAACACCGGGTGTCTGGGATAACTGCCAAGGCATTCATTAATTATTTCAAATAGTGTCCGGGGAAACACACACCGCCATAAGGGCTAAAAAGGAAAAGCTTTTATTCAATCGGAAGCTGTATCAGAGTGCAGAGCACCTCCCTCCTCTGATATAGAGCATATACCAAAACAGGGTGCAAAATCAAAATAAAATAAAATGAATTCAGCAGGCAGGAGTCTTAATATCTTTCCCTAAACTATCCCTACAGTACCAGTCCTGAAACAGTTTAAACAGATTACTTTTGTACCAAAAAACAATAACCAAAAGACAAATTGCATAACCACAGCAGTAAAACGTCTCCTGCAAAAACAAGGCAAATAAAAAACAAAAGATGAGCAGGGCAAATAAACAGATGGTCCGTTTCCCAGCTGCCCGAAACGTCACGAAGTCCAAAACTGGGTTTCGAAAGAAATATCTTCAAAAGGAGATAAAAGAGAAAATAGTCATCTTAACCAGTGCTAAATACTGCAAGTCAGTAACACTAATGCTTGAACAACAGCTTGCCGGCTTTCTTTTCATGTGTCTGCAAAACGGTTGTCCATTTGCAAGTTCGTCTGCTAGCCGTTGCTGCAGAACCAGAAACCAGGAAGTTTCAATTGTAAAAAAAAAAATATTGCTATTAAACAATGTAGACATTACGGGAGTCCCAAAGTTATTTCATTAGTTTGCTCTGGTTTACAACCAGTCGGGAAGACTTAAAAAGCACACAGATAACAGAAACATCAGAAAGAGCTACAAACCATTTGAATAGTTTACAATAATCATGGCACTCTTCCCAGTACATGTTTACATTTAAAAAATGGCGCATTTCCCAGTACATTGTAGCATTCAAAAACAAACCTCCTACTGCGATAAGGTGGAAGCTAAACAATAACATATTAAAAAAAAGACAAAATGCAGTTGAGACAGCTTTAACCCTCAAACCTAACTTAACAGTATAAACTAATAAAAGGCACAAATCTGACCAATGACATAAGTAATTCAGTTTACATTAAAAACAAATCATTCACATAAGAAAATTAAAAAGGGATGGTTGAGTTTCTCATCAGATAACGCAGTTTCTAGGGCCTTTGCAAATATGCATGACTAACCTTCAAAAAGAGCAGATAAAATCAAAACTGCATTTTTCTTTTCCAAGTCATAAGCAAATCGCAAATCCACAACAAAAGTCCAGGGAGAAATTGGCAAAATCACATTATGTACTGCACAAGTCTATGTCTTACCGTACTTTCACAGACAGTCTCGCTTTCGACACAGAAAGAGTTGAAGTGACACATACTGAAGTGACACTGTATGGCTGGAGATAACTTCTTCACCAGCGACTACTGGCAATGGACACAGCTGACAGTCTAAGAAACGAAACTTCAGGTCTCACGGCGACCCTTACAGGCGAGATGAAAGGCATCCGATATCTGATCCCAGCACTGTAGATGAAAGTTTTCCAAGATAACGATGCTTGCATCTGCAGGAAAACAGCACTTCATCTGCAGAAAACGGCACTTCAGAGGAAAGAAACACAACTGACAATGTGTGACATTTTATCCTGGGGCAGCCCACAGAGCAGATAGAAGTCTTCCAGGATCAGGGTAAATAGTTGTGACATCTGCAAAGAATAGCAGGGAAAGCATCTCTTCTGACCATCCCCCCCGCTCTGATTCCAGAGACAGTTTTTGCTTGCAAAAGCTCAATGACAAGCTTATCTGAACTATCTCGCTGAAGATTCCTATGACTTTCTCGTGCTCCAATCTTACCCCTCCCCTTGCTCTTGGGAGCAATCGTCAGCTTGAGCAACTCAGTCATTTCACATCAAATGTCAGCTCACTGCACCAGGCACTTTTCAGACTTATATCAGTACTTTTTCAGACTTACATCAGCTGTCCTAGCTGGTCAATCTATTATTAAAGTTGTAAAAAAATACCTTTACTCACGGATTAAACATTTATAAAAACAATTAATGAATCCTGCCTTAAAGATGCTTAATCTCAACCAGTCCTTTTCACAGGTTTGCTATAAGTGTCCACTGTTAGTGATTTTAACAGAAAATCATCTTTTAACCACTAAAACAAAATTATCTCTTCGAGTTTTCTCTTGAAAATCTATCACAAGGTATGTCACAAACTGAATAAAAATCATCTGGGTTATAAAATGCAGTTCTAAGCAAATTATCTAAAGCAGCCCAAGTAGGACATGAACTATTATACCGACACAACACAGTTTGAAAAAAAAAAAACTTATAGCACTATGTAGTTGAATACATTTCTCTCTATAGGTCATAAAATGCTTATTCAGACCCTTTTCAATATCATCAACAAGTTTACTAGAAATACCTAATTCCTTTGTAGCAGAAATATTATTTCTTAATGTTTCCTCTAAGGAATCTATAATACGTACAGTACATTTTGTTTCACGACTAAGAAGATCATTCATTTCTCTGAGTTGGGACACATTGCAAGTCCCAAAATTCGTGATCTGTGTATTTCCCAATATTCTTTGCTTATCTCTTATCTCATATCTTAATTTCGCTAAACGAGTGACTATCTTCCCTTCAGAAACTACATAATTCTCAGAACACACAGGGGAAGACGACGGAAATACACCTGGAACATCTTCAAATGCAGCCACCTCTGCTTTCTCCAGTGGTTCACTCGTTGTATCAACATTCACTAATACAAACAATTCATTTTTCAATTTATGTGCCATTCGCTGCCACCAACTAAACACTAGCCCTTCATGAGCATCGCATATTCTGTGTCTAGTCTGCAAAGCACATTTCAGATAACAAAGCTTATCTACAGAAAATGTTCCTTCCAAAGGAAATTGTAACAGCACATTATTAATAGTTACTGCATGCCAGTGCACAACATAAGTGGTAGCCCTATCTCCATATTTGTCACGCATACAACAAGAAGGGCTACCTTTCTGGAGAGCTAAACGCATAGCCTCAACATGCCATTCACACAATTGAGTCAACTCCTGTTCACCTAACAGATTGCTCATTGCTGGCACCATAAAATACTCAAACACCTTCCCTCCTTGCCAGGAATGTTGAAATCTGTAGATGAGTCACGGCACCAACTGAAGAGCTTACTTAACTCTCTCCTCACCAGTAACCTCACTGGGTTCTTGAAGCTACAAATAGCTACATTCAAAAGCAATGGGAAGGTTATCAAGACAGCAATAAATACAACACAGTTCTATAGAAAAATACACCAAAGCTTTGTGGAGAGAAACTGAGAGAAGCACGTTCTCCCTGTTTACTCTAACTTCTTAGCCATGGTTCACTTTATTTATAAGGCTTTTGTAGATGATACAGCATAATTTCACTTTATCATTATACGTCATGTATGTATCATATTGTAGGTCAACTTATTCAGTGTGGGTCAATGTGGAGCCATAAATGGAGTCTAAGACATAATTATTTACTGTTACATGGCCATTATAAGGAGACATACAGGAATCCAAGATATAGAATGACCTAATTGACATAATTGTTTACTGCTAATACCTCTTGATATCTACTAATTACTAACCCTGAGAGTATTTTAGTTAATAACTCTGAGACTGCTATCTGGTATCCCTGAGTCAGAGAGGCTGGGGTACAACCTGCCCTTTCTTTATTTATGTAAACCTTCACCTAGTAAGCTAATATATGAAGTTTTATTTCTAAGCAAGGTTCTGAACAGAATTAACTCTTTCTCAGTTTTAGTTAGTCTAATAGTGTATGGTACCCTGTACTAATATACATGCTTTCAGTTCCCTGTCCCCAGAGAGCTTACAATCTAAAGGGAAGCCTTGACAAATTTTCTTGAATGTGTGTTGTCTGCCTGCGGGTGATGGGATCCCCATGGGCAGCCAGTGTTTGTCTCTGCTGCTAGCGGTGCCAGAATGCCGTTTTCTTTGGGGGATCCAGGCCTGCCCATCCATGTGCGGCTGCGATTGCCAGTCTCTTCCCTCCAGTCTACCCATGGGGATCTGATCTCCCATGGGCACACAGGAGGGGAAGGCTGGTGATTGCAGCACTCTTCAGCCCTGGAGGATGTGATCCCCAATGGCAGCCTGCTGCCTGCTGTGTTGTGGTCTTCTCCACCTGCAAGAGATCACAATCCCCATGGGCAGAAGTAGGGGAAGGCCACAATTGTAGCAGCAATATTATGGTGGGGCCTGGGCCATTGTGGCCCACCCCTTTCTGATACCTCTGTATGCTGCTATTGTGGCTTTTCTCAGCACTTCTACCTGTGAGGGATGGGGTGCCCGTGGGCAGCCTGCTTCAGTGTTGGCTGCAATTCTGCAGCAATTTGGGGTCTCCATGTTGCTGCGCAAGTACTTTGAGCCCCAGGCACCAGGTCTGAAAATTTATTTTTGTTGTTGCTGTTTTTTAGTCACCATGGCAACTTGGTGCTTGGGCTTTGTTCAGCCCTGATCTAAGGGCCTTATTTATTAAGCATTTTCCCAGACATACAATGGGAGAAAATCTTTAACCAGACCCCTATGTTTTGTACCTCTGACCACAGAATAACTTGCCCAAGCTCACGAGGACCATCTATCCTATTGGCACTCTTTGAACTTTTGGCTCTCTTGATATCTTTTGACTGCTGTGTCATCTTCTTTGATGGGTTCTCTTCCTCCATGATCACTTTCATAAGGTGCATGCTGCTTAACCCACTATTCTTTCTCCAGTCAGCTCTTTCCCCTTGCACAACTTATATCTTCTTTAACTCTTGTATCTATGCAAATAGCACTTTATTTTTCCATAGTAAAATCTAAGAACCATACTTGAGGGAGAAAAAAAAATCTAGTTATTAGAATAGTAGATTGAAAACCAGAGAAGCCAGGTTTCAAATCCCACTGATAACTTTGTTTTAAAGGTAGCACTGAGATCAAGAATAGCATCAATTCCATCTTTGCAGCCAGTTCATGGAGACAGTACAAAACAATTTATTTTGCATTTCTTGAAATGTTATCAAATTTCTTGGGCAGCTTCAGAAGAGCTAATAGATGCTTCTTTTATAGGTGATGGAGAGAGACTGTTGATGAAAGGAGCCCACCTGACCACCAGAGAAATGCTGTTTGCATTCAGTTCCAGATGCTTTGCCAAAGACCAGCAGGCAAAGGAAAGCACCAAAAAATAACTTGCAAGGTGGAGGGACAGTCCTGTGTCGCATACATTCATGTATTCTTCAGAACCCATCCGCTGAGATACACATGTGGTACTCTGGATAAGCGACAGTGGGTGCACATCTTAAATGTGCTGCTCTGCTGCTAAGGATTTAGATTCAAGTATCTTTTGTCAGAAGAGACACCATCTATCAAGAAGCAGCTACTTGTTGTTCACCATTGTGGTTGGCGCTGCATTGGGCTATAGACAGTTGTCTAGGGTGTCAAATTTTGAAGGTACCTAATAACTGGCTAAATGAGAGGATTGTTGATTTGGCTTGCTGTAGGTCTGTATTTTCTGATCTCTGCTAGAGAAATCTCCCCTTCCCATTGCGTCCTGTCTGATGGTACTAGCATCTTAAATGTGTCCCTGGTTGTGGTCTAGGGTTCTAGATACTTTCTTTAAGAAAGGAAGTTGTGTGCTGGTACTCAGTGGCATATCTCTACAAAATGAATAATTTTTGTAAATTTAAAAATCATAAAATAATAAAAGTGGTGGATACTTGACTAAATAATATGCACATGAATGTCTGCCTTTTCCCCCCTGGGATTTGAAATTGGCTGTGGGGCTTTTTATTTATTTATAACCATTAAAAATCCTACAGCTTTTTTCACTGTAGGGTTTTGATCAAAAATTATGTGTTTGTGCCTTTTACCTGTTGATTTTTGGGCATGTCTACTAAAGTGCGAGAGTAACATGTGTTTTTACCACAGTGGCACCTCTTTGTCATGGTAGATGCAGGGGTGTGGTCATACTAGGAATGTTCCGCCTCACTAGGCGCATCAGTACCCTGGTAGTTGTGAACTCCTGGCCATAGCTCATGTCCATAGTGAATGCATTTGCAATGTGTACCCTGCATTTGTAAACCACAAATACGTTATTAGGGTGGCAGTAATCTACAGAACACTGCAGACAGTAATAAAAGGCTCCAACCCCATGTACAGAACTGTGGTAACGACCAGTGCAGAATGGAGAGGGATGACCCAAGAATAGGCACAACCGGCTGTCCACTTTAACAGCAATGAGGCTGCTTTTTTGATCCCTTGTTTTCTTTTGTGTCTCCTTACCTGTCCATATTTGCACCCTTATTCTCATCGGTTGTACTGTTTGTCTCAATTAGATTGTAAGCTCTGATGAGCAGGGACAGTCTTATGTATGTCTGTATAGCACTATGTATGCCTTTTTGTGCTATATAAATTGATAGTAATAGTAGAATACAAGAGGCCGGAGCATACAAATCAGAAAAGCAAACATATGCAGCGAGTCTGTGCTGTGCCCCAAACGGTGGGAAATAAGATGTAAATGTGTCTTCTGACGATGCAGGTTCCTTGTATGGGATCAGGCAGGGTGTCTTCATTGCCCATCATGGGGGGACAGTTATGCGAACCTCCTCACCCCGAGTTGTCCTGAGTGCCTGTTCACCTAGGCTGCAGGAAACATAGTATAAGGCCTCTGGGGTGGAAAATGAGTGCCCCTCTCAGTCACTCCCCTTATGGAGTGGAGGAGTGGCCTAGTGGTTGGGGCAAGGTACTTCAGGCCGGAAGGTCGGGGGTTCAAATCCCACTAGAGGACAGCAACCTTGGGCCGGAAGGACTGGGGTTTCTAGTTCCACAGGTGCTCCTTGTGGTCTTGGGCAAGCCACTTAACCCTCCATAGCCCATGTTCCCTGTAAAATAGTTATCTCCAAGTTATAATGCCCTGTTCAATGTAATTTCGGTTGTTCAATGTAAACCGCACTGATGCAGAATAGCGCGGTATATAAGAGAATGTAAATAAATAAATAAAAAAATAAAAAATGTGCTTTGGACAACAGCATAGCCATTGTGGAGTATATCCCTCATGTGGGATATACTCCACAATGAAGGGTATATTCAGGGAGGCATTAGAGCCAGGGGGACTGGAGGCCATGCACAAACAGCACCCATACTCTGGGCTGCCAGCATTTCTACTACATGGGATCCATAGGGTCAAGAGGCACTCCAATGGCCCACCATATAGGACACTCGTGCCTGTGGCCTGACATCTACAATGGGAGGTACAAGGAATAATAAGCATCCATGATACCCTGCCTCTGGGAAGGGCTCTGTTGGAACACTGCAATGCAATCCACATACCCCCCATGGAGGTGGTCAAACCCAGGCCAAGCACCCCAGCTTTTGGGGAAGCAGAGGCCCACAGGACTTTGCAAGGCTACAAGAGCTCCTTAGTTTCATGGAATGCCTCAACTTCTGGGCATGGGGACTAGGGAGGGGACATTGATCAGTGAGCTCTAATACAGAAAGCCCATGTTGAGTACTATAAGTATTAAGTAGCTGCTCAGAACTGGTAGGCATCATCCACATCTTCCACTTATGCACTGCTGCATGCCCACCCATGCAGGAGAGTTAGGGGCGTACAGCACTTTTTGATGCCACAGCATCATGTTGCAAGTATGTGAAATGCCTCATTTGCATGCCCTGCCCATCCCCCGTGTACACTCCTGGCTCCAGCTGTAGCTTATGTGGCCAGTACTGGCTGAAGCACAAAGCACAGGCCCTATCTTCCAACACTGACAAAGCACATAACACCACAGTGCATATGCAGACATGAACAGAAGTCAGACAAGACAGCTGTTGATGTTTCTGTGGTGGTTTGCCCATTATCTCAACAGGGTCATGCCTGACCTGCAGGCCCTGGTTTTGTGGTTGTCAGGCTGTTGCAGCATAAAATACCTGCTTCCATATAGTCCTGCTAGACCAGTCCAGACAAGTGAGTTGTGTTCCCCTACCAGCAGATTGGTGGAGAAAAAGAACCAATAAAAAGCTGAGGTTTCAATGACATCAGTCCCATGCCTCTATTCTCCTCAGCTAACAGAGGTCACTTCAGTATTTCTTTGTTTCCAGCAGATGGTGGATGAATTATCTGGACTGGTCTAGTAGGACTCAAGGAAAGGACATTAACTGGTAAGTAAAATGTCACTTTTTCTTTGGTATTCCTGAAAAGATGTAAAAGTAGGGTTACCAGATGTCCCTGATTTCCGTGGATTGGATTGTCACCAATTTCAGGGCTCTTTCCCTGACTCCTTCCACTTTGGCAGCCTCTTGCCTCCAATTTCAGTAGTGAGAACAGATGTGCCTTGCAGGTCTGTGGCAGCAGTATCACCTTACTATCATGGGCACAGTGGGACCCCTGCCCCCCACAGCCATCACACAATCTCTCCTTGTCCCCCAGCCATCACTGATCAGTTCTTGGTATCAGTGTAGTTTGCCTTCTTACTTTGGGCAAAGAGTAAAGAAGCTATGTTGGCAGTGACGGCAGGAGAACCAGTTCACCATTAGTGCCTGCAACATTTGGAGGGGGGTGGTGCACTGATCCCCATGCCCTCTGCAAACTACACCTATAGTTCTTGGTGGAGAGGAAGTTGAAACAGCATTGGTCTTTGAAGCCCATATGCGCTGTGCACGTCAGACATGCAGATACAGAGCCCCATGCTGTTTCAACTTCCTCTCCACCAAGAGCTGATCAGTAATTGCTGTGGGGGGAGGGGAGGGGGAGGCATGGGCAAGGAGGGGAAAGGGAGAGAAATCGGAGAGGGAGGGGCAAGGAGAGAAATTAGGTGATGACTGTGGGGAGCAATGAGAGAGAGACATCCAGTAGTAGCTGCAGGAGGGGGGCAATGAGAGACATCAGGTAGCAGTGGGGGGAGGGCAAGGAGAGAGAGATAGGCATCTGGTGGTAGCTGCAGGAGGGGACAAGGAGGGAGAAAGAATTGTTGGGTGGTAGCTGGAGGGGGGAGCAAGAAGAGAGACACTGAGTGATGGGGGGGCAGGGACCTTGAGAGACAGACAGTAGGTGAAGGGTGGGCTATGAGAGAGAGATACTGGGTGGGGCTGAGACTCTGGGTGACAGCTGGCTGGCCCTAAAACCTAAATAATTAACTGCAAAACACCTTTTTTGGGAGGGGGTACGGGTGGGGGGGGGGCAATATGACCTAGGTTTCGGTGGCCAGCTCTTAAATATTTAGACTGGCTTCTAGTTTTCAAAAATTTGTCAAGGCCTGGCTTACACTACAGTTCATTGCTACTGTTGATATTGAGCGAGGCAGTAGCAGAAAGAGTGGGGAGTGGTAGGAAGATGCTGACTATGGAGTAGGGGAGGTGGAAGACAGTGAACATGGGATGGAGGGCAGATGCTAGGCTGAAGACAGGGGCATGCTGGGAATAGGAGGAGGGAGATCGAGAGAGAGGGGAGATGCTGGACACCTGGGTTAGGAGATGCTGGATACCTGGGGGGTGGATAGTGATGGGAAAGGGAGATGGGGGGGGGGGGGATAAGGAAGGGAAGATGCTAGACACCTGGAGGAGGGGCTAAGGAGAAATGCTGGACTGGGAGGGTGGGAAAGGGAAGAGAAGGTGAAATACTAGATAGGGAACAGACTGAAGGGAAAAAGGAAAATGCTGGACATCAAGCAGGGAAAGTGGATATGGAGAGAAGAGGGAGTTAGAGGGTGGGGAAGGAGGGAGAGAGATGGGGGAATGGAAGGACTAGGGTTAAAGGAGATGAAAACTAGATAGATTCATTTAAAAAGGAAGAGAAAGGAGGAGGAGTGAAATAATGGAGAGCAAAACACAAATAAATGGAAGAAAGCTGAAAGATCAATATCAAAGACTGATGTAGGAGAGGAAATGAAGAGGTGAGAAAAAAAATAAATGGCAGGTCACCCTTGAAATAGCATTAAGAGAAGACAGACAGACAGACAAAAGCAAAAAACAGAGACTAGAAGCAAGATGAAGTAAAAATGGCCAGACAGGTAGAAAAACAATTTTATTTTAAATATAAGGATTAAAATATGTTTGTTAGTTTTAGGAATTTACATCTGCAATTTTTATATTTTGCATATTACAGTGGGGAAATGCATCACTGGTTCTATTTCTTTGGTGATTTGTTTGCTTTGAAGTGATACTGTTGCTGTCTTCTCTCCCCCCATTGCACAATCAGGTATGCCAGATATTGATTGGGGCATCACTGCTGTGGTGTGTTATAGAAGTAGGGAGATCCTGGCTTCTTTCAGAGAGAACTATTCCGGCAACTGGTAACACAGCCCACGTGTGAGAAGAGCATACTAGACCTGGTGCTAACAAATGGGGAGAGTGTTTCTGATGTTATAGTGGGTGATCATCTCGCATCTATTGATCATCGAATGGTGTGGTTCAGTACTAACACTAGGGCTGATAAAGTCCAGTCAAAAGTGAGGGTCCTAGACTTTAGGAAAGCTAATTTTGCCAAGATGGGACAATACTTCAAGCAGTCATTAGTGGGATGGGAATAGCTGGAAGATGTAGTAAAGCAGTGGGCAAAACTGAAAGGATATTTTAAGGGTGAGAAACCTTTTCATTATGAAGGTAAGTAAATGTAAAAAGAAAAGGAGGTCACTATGGTTCTCAGAAGAAGTAGCTGAAAAGGTTAAGAAAAAGAGGGTGGCCTTCATAAAATACAAGAGATCACAGAAAGAGGAAGACAAGCATCAATATTCAGAAAGGTTTAGAGAAGCTAGGAACGTAGTCAGGAAAGCAGAGATACAAATGGAAGAAAAAAGAGCTAACAAAATGGGGGAACAAAACATTTTTCAGATATGTTAGTGAGAGGGAGGTAGTACAAAAGTGGTATTATCAGGGTGAAGGGAAGGAATATGTAGAAGCTGATGCAGATAAAGCAGAACTGCTTAACAAATATTTTAGTTTTGTGTTCACAGATGAAGGGCTAGGAGCAGGACCTCAGAAAACACCAACAAATAGGAACAGAAGTCAAATGGATCTTGAATGATTTTTGGAAGACTGTTCATGAGGAGCTAGCTAAACTAAAAGTAAACAAAGCAATTGGGCTGGATGGGATATATGTGAGAATGCTGAAGGAACTTAGGGACGTTCAGTTGCTCCACGGTCTGATCTTTTTTAATGCTTCTTTAAGAGTCTGGCCTGGTCCCAGAAGATTGGAGAAAGGCGCATGTGGTCACTTTACACAAAAGCGGAACTAAGAAAGAGATTGGGAATTACAGGGCGGTTAGTCTGACCTCTGTGGTAAGTAAACTAATGGAAAGGTGGTTTTAAAATACAGGATAGTGAGGTTTCTGGAATCCAATGGACTTCAGGATTCAAGGCAGCATGGTTTTACGAGAAGCAGGTCTTGTCAAACAAATCTCATTAATTTCTTTGACGGGGTATTCAGAGAGTTGGACTGAGGGGGAGCCCTAGATGTGGGGTACTTAGCTTACAGTAAAACCGTTGATACTGTTCTGCACAGGCGACTTATAAATAAATTGAATGCCCTAGGGATATACCCTAAAGTGACTGACTCGGTTAGAAATTGGTTGAGTGGTAGGTGACAAAGGGTACAAATAAATGGTGCTTATTCTGAGGAGAAGGATGTTGCCAATGGTGTGCTGCAGGGCTCTGTTCTTGCTCTGATTCTTTTTAACATTTTTGTTAAGTGATACTGTGGAAGGGCTATTGGGTACGGTTCCCCCCTCCCCCCCCCCCTTTCTACAGATGATACCAAAATCTGCAATATAGTAGACACCCTGGAAGGTGTAGATAATGAGGAGGGATTTAGTGAAGCTTGAAGACTGGTCGAGATTTTGACAGCTGGGATTTGATGCTAAAAAATGCAGGGTCATGCATTTGGGCTGCAAAAATCCAAGGGAGCTGGTACAGTATAGGGGATGAAGTACTTCTATCCACGAAAGAAGAGTGGGACCTAGGGGTGATTGATTTTTTTTCTGATAATTTTAAGGTGGCCAAACAGGTAGAAAAGGCAGTGATGAAAGCTAGAAGGATGCTTGGGTGCATAGGGAGAGGAAAGGCCAGCAGGTAAAAGGAGGTGATAGTGCCTCTGTGTAAGTCTTTGGTGAGGCCTAATTTAGAGTATTGTGTGCAATTCTGGAGACCTCCCCTTCAAAAGGATATAAACAGAATGGAGTTGGTGCAGAAGATGGCTACAACAGTGGTCATTGGTCTTTGCCATAAGACATATGGGTACAGTTGTAAAGATATCAATATGTATACTTTGGAAGAGAGAGGGGTGATACAATAGAGATATTTAAATACCTCTGTGGCATAAATGCACAGGAGGAGAGCCTCTTTCAACTGAAAGAAAGCTCTGCTAAGAAGGGCATCGGATGAAGGTGAAAGGAGATAGACTCAGGAGTAATTTGCGGAAATATTTCTTTATGGAAAGAATGGTAGATGTGCAGAATAGTCTCTCAGTGTTGGAAGCAGAATACTGGGCTTGATGGATCTTTGGTTTGATCCAGTATGGTGTACCTTATGTTCTTATATTAGTGAAGGTAGTAGAGACAAAAACTGTAGCTGAATTCAAGAAAGTATGGGCCAAATGCAGAGGATATCTGAAGGAAAGAAGGGACTATAGAGCTTAATGGTTTGTATGGAAGGGCAGACTGGATAGGCTGTGTGGTCTTTATTTGACATCATGTTTCTATGTCTTCTAAGCTCCCCTCCCCCCTGCTGATGTTGGGTGAGTGTCCCAGATTTGCCTCCAAAACATCTGGTAACCTTATAGATGGGGTGGAAGCAGCATGAGACAATTTTCAAATAAATGTGCCCTGGGTAATTAAACAGTAACCTTAGTAACTTCTCCAAGTTAAAAACTGCCCTCTAGTCAGGGGCTAAAACTATGTGCACAGGTTTTGCATCACAGGTACTTGTAAGTGTGGGGAAAAGGGATGGGGCAAAGGGAGATATAGTACACAGAAAGGTGTGCCCAGAGTTCTTCCTACTGGAAGAGCCACTTGGCTTTTCTTTTCCTAGGCTTGCCTCATGAATGCAGTGATTGGGATCAGTGCATTGCCACTGAGGTTCTGATGAATGAGAGTAGGAGAGCCTTCAAATGAATGTGACATACTCCTAATGAGTGAGATGTGTTTATCTGAAGTCAGTGGCAAAAGTTCCAATGAGGGGTCCCCTGTTGTCCTGGTGGCATCCCCCCCCCCCAGGTGCCATAGCAGTGGTGGCAGTCTTGATTCTCTTTGCTGCGCTGCCCCCACTTTTGCAGGTTTTGCCGCAGGCCCAGCGGATGTTCCCTGCCAGGCCGAAGTCTTGTGGTGTGGCTGTTCTCACAAAACTTTGGCACAGTGGAGAACAGCTGCCAGGCACACCGTGAACCAGTGGTTCCTAAACTTGGGTTTGGGACCTAAATGGGGTCACATCATCAGTGGTGGGGTCATGGAAGCATGGCCATTTTCCCTTTTCTCTGGACTTTCATTAGTAACTGCTACCACTTGGCATGGGTCACAATCGGCATGTAGCTTGTGAGCAGATGAACATTCATAGGCCCTTTTCCCCTACTGGGTAAGCTTCAGTTAGGCTGGAAACCCCTGCTGAGTACTGGGATCTGGCACACTGCACTCTGTGCTGACTGTTGCTGTGCTGCAACTACTGTTGCTGTTGCCTTCCTGCTTTAGATGAGTAGAGGGAGCGAAAGGAGGCTGGAGACCTGCTTTGGTTTCATCATCACCTGGGGTCACATGGATGTTAAAAATGGGGTCATATTGAAGCAGCGAAGTGTATGCAATGAATAAAACCAGGAGTCAATGGCAGGTTCCAAGCCAATTTATTGTGCACAAGGCTCAGACAGGAAAGCATCCAAAAGTGACTAAGTAATGGAGAACAGAAGCACATTCCTTATATACAATTTTCACAGTTTGATACAGGCAAACTTTCTATTGGTCCCAATGCCCCCTGCACCTGTCCAATCGGGGACCCTCTCTGGGCCTAGCACCCTGTTCCCCCTTCTCAGGCTGTTCTAACAAAGGCACAGTTTTTAGACATAGATACATTTCTACTGCAAGGTCATTTCTAGCTCAGAGAATGCAGGACACTGGAACATATCTATCAGCATGGAAGAATTTAATAAAGGATTCATACAAACTTACCAAAAAGCAGTTTAAGGCAGATTCTCAGACTTTCACTGACTTTGGTCTTTCTCAGCACTATTAGTCTCAGGTGGGGGTAGGGACTCAGGCCTAGCTTACAGGCCTCCCATAGGTTCACAGGCTATTGTAGGCCTTAGCCTGCCACATTCCCCCCTTTGATTATTCTCACCCGCAAGTGAGAAAGGGTGAGAATTAAATCACATATTATACTCGCGTCACAGCATCATGTTGGGGTATAGGGTGATATTGCCACATAGCTAATACTTTAGTAGCTGTTTTCTGTTCTACAGTGCTATCAATAATTGAGGTTATCATGCATAAGCAAAGGGGTAGGAAACATGGGAGAAACAAGCATGCAGCCAATATTAATAATACAATGAATACAAGTGTTTTCAGGCCGCCCAACCCTGAAAACATAGAACCAAATCATCAAGTTTCAAGCCATGCCAGGTCTGGACTGGTACATAGGCTTGCTTCCTCATTTGGTTAGCTATATCCTCTACAACCTGACCTTCATTATCAATTTGCAAACAGTTAGTTAAATTCAACTTTCCACACACTCCACCTTCAGCTGCTAGCAAATAATCCAGTGCTAAGCGATTCTGATAAATAGCTGTACGCATTTGTGTACTCTGTTTAGCCAAAAGGGGTTAGAGCTTTACTAGTTTCATTTGTTATTATTTCAACAACAGCTTGTAAGCGTATAATACAATTTATCATGTACACAGGTGTGCGGTATCCCCAGGTCCCATCTTGTGTCCACGTGGCGGGTTCATAGTATGAAATGATTCTCTCAGGTGGCCATTCCTCATCATCCCATTTATCCCATTGGCCTATTTTTAAAGCCTCTCGCTTCTGTCGACTTTTATATACCGGAAAACCTAATTGTTCCCCGTGGGAGATAGGCAAAAGAAAGAAGGAAGGCCGTATAGTCCCCAATACACATGCACCTCCCCAGTTATTAGGGAGCTTAGCATATGCTCGGGTTCCACAAATCCAATATAGTCCAGGTGGGGCTTGCCAGGTATTGTAAGAAACCAAATTAGTCCATAGCTTAGCAAGATTAGGAAAGATAACTAGAGGGTTGGAAGGTTCTGAAGTGTTTACACCCGACCACCAGGACGTCTTCTTAGTGGTGGCATTGTAAAACCTCTGGTTTAGACAGACCAGCTGTCCGACTAGCATAGTAAACTCTGGTCCTGTGCGAGCAAAACATAAGTTACCAACAATAGGGTTAGCTAAGACCCATTCACTAGTGGCTTTATGCAGATCGGTTTGGTTATATGGGATAGAATAGTTCAATTTTTGTGCCTCCTAAGGCCATTAGTCTCCCATCTTAGTTCCACCACAGAAGAAACAATCAGAAATGTGAAGACTGGACATTACAGCTCCAGCTAGCTCAATGAACAAGTTCTGGGAGGTGTGAGGAATTTCAAACTCTGCCTTCATAGCCTCATAAAAGGTGTGATGTATTCGATAAGGTGAAGAAATATGGGTCTTAGTGTTAAGCTGTATATATAAAAAGGTTCCAGGGTCGGTTCCTCCCCCTGCTGTACGTAAACCAAATCTGAACCTCTGCTTCCACTGGCTAGGGTCAAGTAGGAGGAGCCATAGGGGATTACAAGCACCTGTCTTACACTTCTGAGGCTCAAGCAAGGGTAGTCTTTCTAAATTGGCTTTATGATTATCCCCATCTTGTCCAGTAGGGCTACCCGACCAAGTAGCATAATACACACATTCCCACTTTGGACAGAAATATGCATCTTTAGATGGCTTACTATAGGTGGATGGGGAATATTTCCCAGTACATTTTCTCCATCTGTATGCTCCTTCAGGACACATATATTTATTGTCATAATAGTAGGCTTGCTCCCAAGACCCACATTTGTAATAGTCATTTCTATTTATAAGATCACAAGCATCGAAGTATAGGGGTACGGGTCTTGTGGGATCAGGAAGTTGGCATGTGGCATTTATGAGGGCCCTATCATCATTCCATCGCAACTCTAAAACATAAGAAGAAGGGTCTGACGAGGACTAAAGCAAGTTTTTCTTTTTCATTTTGTACAGATATTTAACTCTGTACCATTATACACGCACCGGCTAACTATACCAGTACAAGTGTAGTAAGAATGATAAAGTTTGAGTAACCTTTATCCCAGTTCGGATAGTAGTTATACAGGCTGCACAAGGGGGTAGGGCAAAGGTGGTCCCAAGGGACCCTAGGGCTACCGCAAAAATGAAACAATAATAGGAAAGCATCATAATCACAGTCTCTGGATGGATTGAAACGTTGAGAACTCTGAACTTGAAGGCTTCTTTTCCCAGCTTCCACCATACATAGACTTGTCAGCTTCCGTGCCGTGTGACAGGAGTAGGGTTGTAGATCCTCAAGCTTCTGCTGTACGTAGACCTGCCAGCTTCCACGCCGTGTGACAGGAGTAGGGCTACAGTTTCTAAAGACTTTCACAGTGGTGGCTGCCATCGCAGCGTGAGCCGCAATGGGGTCGCAGGGTCATTTACTGAAGTCCAATGACCAAGTTCAGAAGTGGCTGCTGGCTTTACTCGACTGTGATGGATCCAGGGTTCGAGTTCGGCAACTTTGACTGCTGTTGGAGTTGATAAGATAACAACATAAGGTCCCTTCCAATGTGGTGCCAACGGTGTCTTTCTCCACTCTTTGATCCACACCGAGACTCCAGGCTTGAAAGAATGCAGTGGTTCTGTCAGATTGATGGGCAGTTGATCCTGTACCCACGTATGAAGATTCTGCAAAACAGAACTTAAAGCCAATAGTTCTTGTCTAGTAATTTCAGATCCAATCTGTTGCATATCTCCTTTTATTCCTTGTACAATAGGCGGGGGTCGCCCATACAGAATCTGAAAAGGGGAAACTCCTAGTGACTTAGTAGGGGCTGAGTGACTAAGAAGGGCTATAGGAAGAACCTGGGGCCACTTCAGGTGAACTTCTTGACAAAGTTTAGATAACGGATTTCAGGGTTCTATTCATACGCTCTACTTTTCCTGAACTCTGAGGTCTGTAAGTAGTATGCAATTTCCACTGCACTTGCAGAGCTTGTGCTAACTGCTGAGTCACCTGAGATACAAATGAGGGCCCATTATCAGACCTCATAGTCAACGGTATCCCGAATCGGGGAATAATCTCATGAAGCAGAATTTTAGTGACTTCTCTGGCTTTCTCAGTTCTGGTGGGGAAGGCTTCTACCCACCCAGAGAAGGTACAGACTAAGACCAACAGGTAATGATATCCATTTGCTCGTGGCATTTCAGTAAAATCCACCTGGATATTACTCATGGGGGTAACACCTACTGACTAAACTCTTGGGGGTGGACCAGGACCTTGCTTGGCATTATTTTTAGCACATGTTAAACATTGTCGAGCCACTGAGGCAGACAGGGGTCCTAATAATGGAATACAGAAATGTAGTTTGAAAGCTTTTTCCATCACAGTCTTCCCATAATGTGTGGCCTGATGAAATGCATGAACAAAGGCTGGACCTAACGCTTCAGGAATTACTTTGGGCCCTGGAGGTGAGCCACCCTCTGGAGGTGGCAACACTATCCAGCCACCCCCTTCTCGCAGAAATAGTCTAACTCTCTCGTGGTGTATCGGGGGGCCCATGAGCTAAGGGGCACAGGGAATAAGGCTGCCTGTACTGAGGTATCTTGGGTCAAAACTTGTCCAATTGTGGCTGCTTTTCGAGCAGTGGCATCGGCAAACCTGTTCCCTTGTGTAATTTCTCCTCCTGCAACTTGCTTGGGGGCCCACACAGCATCTAACAATGTCAATATCTCTGGGCCATATTTAATGGACTTGCCTCCTGAAGTTATCAACCCTCGTTCTTTGTACAGGGCCCCATGTGTGTGCAAAGTTTGTAAAGGCATACTTGGAATCTGTGTACACGTTTTAAATGGAGCCCTTTTCCTAGTATCGGCGCCCTGGTGAGGGCTATCAGTTCAGCTTTCTGTGCTGAAGTCCCCGGGGCCAGAGCCGAGGACTCAACCACCAGATCAAGGGTCACCACTGCATACCCGGCACAACGATGTCCATTGATGACGAGACTACTTCCATCCACAAAAAACGTCTGTTCAGGGTTCTCTAAAGGGACATCAGTCAGATCCGGGCGACTTGAGAATACAGTGTCCATAATTTCTAAACAGTCATGATCAGGGGGGCCAGGACCAATTGGGAGCAACGTAGCAGGATTCAAAGCTTGACTGACCATCAATTGCAATCGTGGATTCTCACACATTCTGATACTTCAACATTAGCGAATTTGTGAGCCAGAAGTTCCCTTTGTGCTCCATAAGGATCAAGACAGAGTAGGGTACGATGACTTAAAGATTCTGTCCCAAAGTGAGCTTGTCAGCTTTGCTCACTAAGAGGGCTGTGGCTGCTACGGCTCTTCAACAAGGGGGCCAGCCTTTTGCAACTGTATCCAACTGTTTTGATAAATAGGCCACTGGCCGTTGCCAAGATCCGAGAGATTGAGTCAACACTCCTAAAGCATTTCCTTGTGACTCATAGACATGGAGACGGAAAGGTTTCTGGACATCCGGTAGACCCAGAGCTTGTGGTGACATCAGAACGGCTTTTAAAGATCGAAATGCTGCATCCTGTTCAGGTCCCCTTTCCAATGGCAACCTCTCCATTCCTTTGGTGACTTGATACAATGGCTTTGCCAACAGAACGAAGTTGGGTATCCATATACGACAATAACCTGCAGCCCCCAAGAAGGCTCTCACTTGCCTCCTGGTGGTTGGAGTAGGAATACTGCATACAGCTTCTTTTCGTTCCGGTCCCAGGTATTGGATTCCGCTGGACAATTGGAATCCTAAATATTTAACTTCAGTTTGGCATAGCTGTGCTTTGGCACTTGAGACCTTGTATCCAGCTTCATTCAGGAGGTTCAAGAGCTCACTGGTGGCTTGTAAACATTCACTTTTGGAGTTGGTGGCTATTAGCAGGTCATCCACATATTGGAGAAGGACCCTTTTCCCTGGGTCCACGGGGTAACTTGAGAGATCTTGATTTAGAGCAGCACTGAAGAGAGTAGGTGAATTCTTGAATCCTTGGGGTAATCGAGTCCAGGTAAGTTGACCCCGCCTTCCTGTTGTGGGGTCTTGCCATTCAAAAGCGAACAAAAGTTGACACGGGGGGGGGGGGGGGCGAGAGGCGTATGCAGAAGAAGGCATCTTTCAGGTCCAGGACGGTGAAATGAGTAGCCTCAGTGGGGATCAGTCCCAAGAGAGTATAAGGATTTGGTACCACTGGATGTATAGTTTCAGCTGCATCATTCACTCGCCTCAGATCTTGTACTGGGAGGTAATCTCCCGTCCCAGGTTTCTTGACTGGGAGAAGGGGGGTATTCCAAGATGACTGGCACTCCTTGAGAAGTCCATACTTCAGCAGTTTCATCAGATGGCAGTGGATACCTTCAATGGTTGGTCGAGGAAGAGGATACTGCTTCACATGCACTGGTTCCGCTCCTGGCTTGAGGGTGATAATGATGGGGGCTATGTTCTTCGCTAGGCCAGGTGGATTATCTTCTGCCCATACTTCAGGCGGGGCTAAAAGGTTGGTGGGTATACAGGAACTAGCTGACTTGTTTGGAGCTACACTGTAGAACCACCATTCTTCTTCTCGGGGGACAGTCAGCACCATCAGTCCAGCAGGTTTTGGATTCACAGTCATCTGCATCTCTCCTCCTTCAGCAAAGGATATTTGCGCCTGGAGCTTGGCGAGCATATCTCGGCCCAAGAGTGGAATAGGGCATTCCGGCATATATAGAAACTGGTGCGTTATTTTCTGCCCCTCTAGTTCACACATGCGGTTCTGCAGAAAAGGCTTAGTGGCCCTAGCCCCAGTAGCTCCGACAATGGTGATGCATCGAGAAGACAAAGGGGCTACTGGCTTTGCCACCACTGAGTGTTCTGCTCCTGTATCCACCATAAAGTCCATATATTGGTCCCCTATTTTCAAAATGACCATAGGCTCCTGGGGACCCAGGGTAAACTTGGAGCCCGGTCTGGCCTAGTCTTCATCCATGTCATAGCCCTCTGCAACTGAACATAAGATATGCCATACTGGGTCAGACCAAGGTCCATCAAGCCCAGTATTCTGTTTCCAACAGTGGCCAATCTAGGTCATATGTACCTAGCAGTTTCCCAAGGGACACAGGTTCCACAATGCTTGTATTGGTTCAAGCATTGATATCCTGGGTCCCTTCTTAATAATTTATTTATTTCTCTTATATACCGCGCTCTTCAACATCAGCGCGGTTTACATGGAACATTTAGGTTTTACGGTGGGGTTACACCGTAAATTACAGATAACAGGTAGCTCAACTTGGATAACCGTAATTAACTATTTACACATATTTGAACACATAGTAGTATTTACATATTATACAATATTTGAGGGATGATTACAGTGGACATGAAGCTTATTTGCGGGTAGGTCGAGATGGTGCATCTTCATTTGGGTAACATTCGAGAAAAAGGTGGTGCTTCAATGCCCTATTGAATTTAGTTAGTTCTGGGATTGCTCGTATGTTGGGAGGCAGGGCATTCCAGTATCTGGGAGCGCTGATACTAAAGGCCCTGCTTGCTGTTGCCTGTGTACACTGGGTCAATGTTTTGGGGATTGCCAAGGTGTTCATTGCTGTGGTTCGTCTGGCCCTATTGGGGGGAGTTATGTGTGTGAGGCAAGCGAGTGACGGGGGAGAGAGCCCATTTATGGCCTTGAATGTTAGTAGTAATGTTTTGAAGATGATCCTACAGTGGATAGGGAGCCAATGGAGACTTTTGAGGATGGGTGTTATATGGTCCCGCCGTGAGGCCCCATTCAGAACTCTGGTTGCAGTGTTCATGACAAGCTGGAGCGGGCTCAGGGTTGATTTTGGGAGCCCTTGGAGGATCGCTTTGGCGTAGTCAAGGTGTGGAATGGTCAGAGCCTGGAAGATAGTTCTGAAGTCGTCTGGTTGTAGAAAGGGGCGTAGGTGTTTGAGTGTCCTGATTTTGTGATAGGTTGATTTGACCATGTTGCCAATGTGTGTCTTCATGTCAAGTTTCTGGTCTAGAGTAACACCCAGGTAACGGATTGTGGGCTTGGTTTGCAGCTCTACTTCGCCGACTTTTAGGTGGGTTGGTGGGGAGAAGTTAGAGTTTCTGGTGATGAACAGCACTTCAGTCTTTTTGTGCTGTATTCAAAGATTCTGATTTTGGAGCCACCTTTCTACTGCGCTGAAACATTCCGTTAGGGGCGAGAGGTCAGTTTGGTCAGTCTTGAATGGCATGTAGAGCAGGACATTGTCTGCATATATCATGCATTTGATGTCGAATGAGCGAACAAGGTCGCAGACGGGCTGCATGTAGATATTAAACAGGGCTGAAAGGGAGGATCCTTGCGGGACACCTTGTTTCTGATGGAATGGTTTGGATGTGGAGGTTTCGGTTCTCACATGCTGCCACCTATCGGCTAGGTATGACTTGCACCAAGTTAGTGCTAAGCCGCCGATGCCCTTCTCTTTGAGCCGTTTCAGGAGGGTTTGGTGACATACTGAGTCGAATGCTGTGGCTATGTCTAGGAATATCAGGGCAACTCCCCGATGGATGTTATCTATTGTGGTGAGTATGTTGTTGAAAAGGGTGGTAAGTAGAGTCTCCACACCATGAGCTTCTCTAAAGCCGTGTTGGCAGTGGTCAAGTGGTGCAGCGTTGTCGATGTGTTGTTGGAGCTGACCTTGGACCTCCTTTTCGATTATTTTGGCCAGTAGTGGAATGCTGGCAATTGGCCTATATGACTCCACTTTCTGGGGGTTGAGCTTGGAGTTTTTTAGCAGAGGTCTAATGGATGTGTGTTTGAGACTTAGGGGGAATGAGCCTGAAGAGAACGATGTGTTAAAGAGTTTAGCTATGAAAGGGCTAAACTCTGTCCGTAGTTCTTTTCTCCAAAAAGCCGGGCAGGGGTCGGTCTGGGCAGTGGTCATGTTGATTGTTGAGATTAAGTCTATGATTTGCTTAGTGGAGGGGGTGGTAAAGGTTGTTAGCTTCGTTATGCATGCTGGTTTATTGGTGTAGGTAAGGTCGGTCTTGTCGGTTTGGAGTAATTTTGATTGAAGGAAGTCGGCATAGTCGTGGGCGTGAATCTCTGTTTTTTGCTCTGGTCCTGGTTCCTTCGTTAGGTTTTTGACGAGGGTGAATAGGTTGTGTGGTTTATTTAGCGATCACATTAGAGTGTTAGTGTGTGCTTGCCTCATTTTCTCGGATATTGTGGTTCGGTGAATTGTGAGTTGTAGGTTGTAAGCTTCCTGATCTTCAGTGGATCGTGAGCGCCTCCATCGCCTTTCGAGTTTCCTAAGTTTGAGAAGAGAGGTCCTCAGTTCGTTGGAGAACCAGGGCGCCGTGGGTCTTTTCCTTGGGGTTTTGTTGAGTACTGTGCGTTGCGCGATAGTACTGAGACTGTCGTTCCAGCTGGATACTAATCTGTTGGGGTCTGTTGTTGTCAGGTTTAGGAGGGGTTGCGTGTGGTTTATGATGGACTCCTTGTTGAATGGTTGGAAGCTTTGTGAGGGCGGTCTCGTGGGGTTCGTCTTACTCTCAGGAGGCTTCATGGACTTGTTATCCAAAGGAATTTGGAACAGGATTAACTTATGGTCTGACCACGGTACTTCGGTGTAGGATGGTGCGGTGAAGTTGGCAGTGCTGCAGGTAGATAGTGGGGCAAAGATCAAGTCCAATATGTTTCCCTTTGTGTGGGTTGGTTCGCTGATTAGCTGTTGATAACCCAGGTCTTTGAGTGCGTCTAGAAATGCCGAGGCTTGAGAATCTTGTAGCGATGGCAGGTTGAGGTCTCCTAGTATCCAGTTTGGGGCGCGCAGGCTTGGAGTATTGCAGTCTAACTCGATTATCGTGGCTAGGTCGTCAAAGGATGATGTCGGGGCTCTGTATATTAGATTTATGGAGCAATGATTATTAGTTATGACTACTATGTCAAGGTTTGTTGAGTTGGTGCTATTGATGAGGTGGAAAGTGAGGTCTGTCTTTGTGAGTATGAGAACTCCCCCTCCCCTTTAGTTGCTTCTATGGCAGCTATGGACTGTAAAGTCGGGAGGTAGAAGGTGGTTAATGAGTACAGTGTCTTCATTTGATAACCATATCTCTGTGATCAGAAGCATGTCCAGGTTGTGCTTGAATATCAGGTCAGTGATGATAGGCCATTTCTTGCGTATTGAACGCGCATTTATGAGGGCGGCCTTTAGATATCGGGGCTGTAGGATACCTTTTTTTGCAGTTGTGTTGTGTTTAATTGCAACGTGAAGCAGGTGCTGATAGGATGGTAGCATATCATCTGGTGCCTTGAGGGGAGGACTTCTTGACCATCTCCTCCTGCCGCTGTGTAGGATAGGTATGTGTTTGTGAGTGTTGGTTAGGGCCAGAGTGCTGCTAATCAGCTCTAAGAGGAGGTATCCACAAATTATTGCTGAGATGGTGCGAGCCATTTTATTTATTTATTTATTTATTGTACATTTGTATCCCGCTGCTTCCAGCGATCAGCAGCGGTTGCTATACATGATCAAGAGTGGCTGTACAGGCCAGGAATTAGCAAAATATACATTGTGATTGGGAGGGAAAGTTAGGAACACAGCAAACTTTGGGTTACAGATTACACTTGCTTACAGATTACACTTGATTGGTGGGAAATACTCTACACAAGATACAGAATTGCTGGGAATACTTTACACAGGATACAAAATTTACATATTTATATATTTACTGAATGCGTAAATAAATAAATGGTGCGCGCCATTTTGTGGTAGAAATGCCTTTCGTGTGTGGGGAGTGGGTAGCTGGAGGGTTGCTCTGATTCAGGATATTGCACTGGAGACAAGGTGGGATGGAACCTTTGACGTCAGGCAGCTTAGATGTGCGTCAGAGGCAAGAATGAGATTTGGGATTGTGCTATGTGTGGGGCAGGTGGCAATTCGTTAGTATGAGCACTTTGAAATGGAGACAATGTTACAGTATCCTACCTACAATAAGTAACAAATGCTGCAGTACACAATGTTACAGTATCCTACCTACAATAGGTAACCATGTTGCAGTAGATTGCAGTTATCAGATTTGAGATGGAAGCAATGTTACAGTATCGAGCCTACAATAAGTACTTATGTTCAGTTAGTTAAGGTGGTATATACTTGCAGTTCTTGTAGAGTATGTAGAAAAGTAGTTGTTTTAGTTGTCGAGAGCGAGCTCAGCCTGGGGAGCTCAAGCTGCTGGTAAAGTGTAGAGATGAGGATGGGTCCTTCTGAGGTAAAACGACGCTGGCTGGGGTCAGGAGGTGTGTCCCGATGTGGGCCGTTGCCTAAGAGCCGTGCCAAAGGGCCCTCTGGCGAGGACCTCTGGCGCGGGCCCGCCAGGTGCGGGCGCGCTGGATGGCGCCTTCCTTTTAAATTGTTGGCTGCCTGCCCCGATTGGGCAGAGCAGCAGCAGGAGGAGGCCGGGTCCTGCTTGTCGGTTTGTGGTTTATG
Source organism: Ichthyophis bannanicus (assembly GCA_033557465.1). Classification (NCBI taxonomy): domain Eukaryota; kingdom Metazoa; phylum Chordata; class Amphibia; order Gymnophiona; family Ichthyophiidae; genus Ichthyophis; species Ichthyophis bannanicus. The sequence goes on from CM066031.1 coordinate 1,583,151,630, forward strand.
GACCTTTCCTCGAGGAACTTGTCCAAACCTTTTTTAAACCCAGCTACACTAACAGCCTTTACTACATCCTCCGGTAACAAATTCCAGAGTTTGATTACACGTTGAGTGAAAAAATATTTTCTTTTATTAGTCTTAAATACCGTAGTTTACCCTGTAGCTTCATTGCATGTCCCCTAGTCTTTCTATATTCTGATAAGGTAAACAATCGATCTACGTTTACCCGTTCCACTCCGTTCATTAATTTATAGACTTCTGTCATATCTCCCCTCAGCCGTCTCTTTTCCAGGTTAAAGAGTCCTAACCTTTTTAGCCTTTCTTCAGAGGAGTATCCTTCCATCCCCTTTACCATTTTGGTGGCTCTTCTCTGAACCTTTTCTAAAATCGCTATATCCTTTTTAAGATACGGTGACCAGAATTGCACACAATATTCAAGGTGCGGTCTCACCATGGAACGATATAGAGGCATTATAATATCTTTTGTTTTATTTTCCATTCCTTTCCTTATCATACCTAGCATTCTATTTGCTCTCTTGGCCGCTGCTGCACACTGGGCCGAGGGTTTTAACATGGTATCCACAATGACGCCTAAATCTTTTTCCTGGGTGGTAGTTCCTAATGTGGAACCTTGCATCGTGTAACCATAGTTTGGGTTGTTCTTCCGTAGGTGCATAACCTTGCACTTGTCCACATTAAATTTCATCTGCCATTTTGATGCCCAGTCTTCCAATTTATCAAGATCCTCTTGCAATTTTCCACAATCCTCTTGGGTTTTAACAACTTTAAATAGTTTTGTGTCATCTGCAAATTTGATAACCTCACTCATTATTCCACTTTCCAGGTCATTTATGAATATGTCAAAAAGCAGCGGACCCAGCACAGATCCCTGGGGTACACCACTATTCACCTTTCTCCATTGGGAAAATTGGCCATTTAGCCCTACCCTATGCTTTCTATCTTTTAACCAGTTCCTGATCCACAATAGTACACTGCCTCCTATCCCATGACTCTTTAGTTTTGCCAAAGGTCTCTCATGAGGGACCTTGTCAAAGGCTTTCTGAAAGTCCAGATACACAATATCAACCGACTCACCTTTGTCCACCTGATTATTCACTCCTTCAAAAAACATAACAGATTAGTAAGACAAGATCTTCCTTGTCTAAAGCCATGTTGGCTGTCTCCCATTAGGTCATGACTATCTACATGCTGAGTAATTTTATTCTTTATGATGGTTTCTACCATTTTTCCCGGTATTGATGTCAGGCTCACCGGTCTGTAGTTTCCCAGATCACCCCTGGAACCCTTTTTAAAAATTGGTGTTACATTGGCGATCCTCCAATCTTCAGGTATTAGAGATGATTTTAATGATAGTTCACAGATTACTAATAGCAGGTCTGCAATCTCATATTTCAGTTCTTTCAACACCCTTCTGGCCCAGGTGATTTGCTATTCTTCAGTTTATCTAATAGTTGTAATACATCTTCCCGATGTATCGATATTTCCTTCAATTCTTCCGCACCTTTAAATACCACTTCAGTCATGGGTAACATCCCTACATCTTCCTCAGTAAAGACTGAAGCAAAGAATTCATTCAGTCTCTCCACTATCGCCTTGTCGCCTCTTAGTGCTCCTTTAACCCCTTTATCATCTAATGGACCAACTGACTCTCTCACAGGTTTTTTGCTACGGATGTACTTGAAAAGGTCTTTACTGTGCGTTTTTGCTTCCGCAGCAAGCTTCTTCTCAAATTCTCCCTTTGCCTGCCTTATCAATGCCTTGCATTTGACTTGCCAGTGCTTGTGCTGTTTCCAGGTTTCGTCATTTGGCTCTTTTTTCCATTTCCTGAAAGATGCTTTTTTGGCAACAACAGCCTCTCTCTGACCTCACCTTTAAACCATGCTGGCAGTTTTTTTGGACTTCCACTTTTCTTAAAGCGTGGAATACAGCTGGTCTGGGCTTCCAAGATAGTATTTTTCAACAACAGCCAAGCCTGTTGTACGTCTTTAACCTTTGCAACTGCTCCTTTTAGTTTTTTCTTAACTGTTTTCCTCATTTTATCATAGTCTCCCTTTCGAAAGTTAAAAGGTAGTACTGTGGATTTCCTTACTATCCCTCCTCCACTAATTAAATCAAAGGCGATCATGCTATGATCACTATTGCCAAGTGGCCCCAACAACCATATCTCTTGCACTAGATCTGGTGTTCCACTAAGGACTAGGTCTAATATGGCTTCCCCTCTGGTCGGTTCATGAACCAGCTGCTCCAAGAAGCAGTCATTTCTTTCATCTAGGAACTTTATCTCCCTAGCATGTCCTGACGTGACAATGACCCAGTCGATACCGGGGTATTGAAATCACCCATTATTATTATTTTTTTAAAACTTTATTTAATTCCACCAACAAGTCCAAACAACACATCAATATACGTCTCCACGGGGGGGTGTACTCTTATCCCCACCGGGAGCCAACAGAAAAGAAATACAGTAGGTAGTCATTTTACATTATATCCCATCCCCCCTTCCCACCCCCCATCCCCCCTTTCCCACCAACCATCCCTCACTCCACGTCCAACATCTTAAACCAAACTGGTCATCTAAGAACAGTTTAGGCTGTACCCCCATTACCACTCTCCATGGCCAAACTCATTTAACTCCCCCATTGAAGGGTTGCGTTACGGCTGTGAGCCCCTAACTGCTGAATATACGGCTCCCAAACTGACAAAAAGACTGTCCAACGCTTGGCACTGCCCCGCACCATCCAGTGCTCTGTTAGCATCAATTGATGAAAACTGTTCCGCCATTCACTAAAAGTAGGCAGCTGGCATTCTCTCCACAATCTAAGAATCGGTCCTTTACCCACCAGACAGGCCTTTCGCATAAGCAAACGTTCACCGGCTTTCACAGGGCCTGGGGTCGTCATCTGGTCGAGCACTACAAATGAGCCAGTCCAGCGGAGCCTTCGCTGAAGCAGTGTGTTGAGAAAGTTGCATATCCTCGCCCAGTAGGCCCGTATTCCCCGACAACCCCACCACATATGTAAGAGAGTCGCTAAGGACTCTGAACAGCGTGGGCAAGAACCATCTGTCTCCAGGCGACTTCGCAGTGCCCGCCGCAGCGAAAAATGAGCCCTAGTCACGCATTTGAACTGAATCTCTCGCCAACGCACCCCCTGCGCCATCCATCCAATCCTTTTCAATGCCTTCAAAACCAACCCCGGGTGTACGTCTTCCCCCAGTTCAGCTGCCCAAGCCCTTTCGACTCCACTATAATCGGGGAGAGTTCTATATCGATCTAAACTGAGTTTCAGTTTGGAAATCGAGGGTGGGCGCTCCTCCCCCAACTGAAAAAATTCCAGTATACGGGCTGATCGCTCAGTTTGCAACGCGTCACGCGGCAAGGAGGCCACATAGTGGGAGACTTGTATATATGCAAAGCAGTGCATAGTGGGTAGATTGTATTCCCGACTTAGAGTTCGAAATGATTTACAGCTTCCCTCGGAGTCAACTAGGTGCCCCACATTCCGAATACCGCGTATCCACCAATCCCGAAACACCGCTGTCTCGGACCCAGGGGTGAATTGGGCGTTTCCCTGCAGTGGCAACCAACAAGACACCTTCCACGCGTCATTCCAATTTTTGTTAATCTGCTGCCAGGTACGCCGGGCCGAGTCTACTAATGTACTCTGCCGAATAGAATCCGATAGGTCCTTATGCGATCCATGTAAAATCCCCAACAGAGTCGCAGGAGCCACTAAGCACTCCTCTAAAGTCCTAGGAGTGTATACTTCTGTCCCCCCTAACCAATCTCCCAAGTGTCTAGCTTGACAGGCCAGTGCATAGGTCTTCAAGTCGGGCAGGCCCATACCCCCTTCTCGCCATTTTCCCAGCAGGCGGTTCCACGGGACGCGCGCCCGCTTCCCCCGCCAAAAAAACCGCTTAAGCAAAGCCTCCACTTTACGCAAATCGCGACTTAGCAACCAGACCGGCAGGGTTTGCAACCAATATAAGATTCTAGGTAGAATTATCATCTGCACTGCTGCTATCCTCCCCGCCAGGGGCAGCGGGAGAGGTTCCCATGCTTTTAATTGCATAGCCAGATGCCGCAATATCCGATCCAGATTACGCCGATATAATTCTTGTGGTCTTCCTGTCAGTACTATGCCCAAATAGACAAATTCCTTTTCTGCCCACCGTAGAGGGAAGGGTCCTCTCCATGAGCTACGGAGATGTCCTAAAACATCCACTACTTCAGACTTATCTTTATTAAAACGCAGGCCTGCAAATGCTCCGAAACGCAAGAATTCGTCCAAGAGCGGTTGCAAAGAGGTAGCCAGAGATGTCAGATGGACTAACAAATCATCTGCGAATGCCGAAATAATGAAGTTCTGCGACCGCAGCTGCACTCCCTTTACCTTTCCCGACGTTACAATGGTGCGGATCAGCGAGTCTAGGGAGAGAACAAATAGCAAGGGCGATAAAGGACAGCCCTGCCTCGTACCTCGTCCCAGCATAAAGTCGTCCGATAATAGTCCATTGCACAATATGCCTGCTGTTGGTGTGATGTACAAGCTTTGCACCATTTTACAAAAGTCCGCTCCTATGCCATATTGCGGTAATAGCCTCCAGAGATATTGCCAATCCACCCTGTCGAATGCTTTTTCTGCATCGAAGCTAATCAGTAACGACGGAATGCTGTGGGCATGCACCCACTCCAATGAGGCCAGGATCTTCCGAAGGTTCCGAACTGCGTAGCAGCCCTTCACGAAACCCACTTGTGCGTCATGGATTAAATGGCCTAGTACCCCTGCCAAACGGTCGGCCAGAACTTTTGCGAATATTTTGAGATCGAAGTTTAATAAGGAGATAGGTCGATAGGAAGCCGCAAGCATCGGGTCTTTACCCGGCTTTGGGATCAGGGTGATATAAGCGTGATTACGCCCCCAGCGAAATGCTCCCCTCTCTGCCCTAGCGGCAAAAACCTCTCGCAGTAATGGACTAACACCATCACCCAGGATTTTATAAAATTCAGCCCCTAGTCCATCCGGCCCTGGTGTCTTATAGCACTGGGCAGCGGAGATTACAGATTGTATCTCTTGTGGGGTAAGGGGTAGGTCTAAAACCTCCCGCTGTTCCGCAGTGAGTTGAGGCAGCTCCAATGCTTTTAGATAATCCTGCATCACCTCAGGAGGTCCAGCTTCCGTTTTGTACAAGTTTTGAAAGAAACTACGAAAAATCTTTGCAATTTCCACACTCTCCTTATGAACACGTCCCTGACCTTCTTTTATTGCCGCCACATGGGCAGGGCCCCGTCGGGCCCGCAAACACCGAGCCAACAACTTGCCTGGTTTATCACCGTAGCAATGCAATCGAAACCGATAAAACAGAACCAACTTCTTTGCTCGCTGATGTAACAACTCATTGAGCTCAATCTGGGTTTCCCATAACTGCTTCTTATTCAACAACGATGGCGTATGGGCACACCGCCGACGTAGTTTAGTGACCTGGCGTTCAAGTAGGATAATACGTTCGGCCATCAGCCGACGCCTTCGTGCAGCGTACCCTATAATATCCCCCCGGAGAACCACCTTTGCCGTTTCCCATACTAATTCGGGATCGTCCAAATGGTCGTGGTGATCACTGAGAAATTCCGCCCATCTCTGACGTATAAACTGGCGGAATTGCCCATCCGAATATAACTCTAGGGAAAACCTCCACAGGCGTGACCGAGTCGCGTCCCTCCCCCAATGTAAGTCAATCCATACCATCGCGTGGTCCGAGATTTCCGAGGGACCAATCTGGGCATCCTCAGTGTGAGCGAACAAGGTCCCCGAAGTCAGTACGTAATCTATACTTGCATTAGTGCCATGTGCCCGAGACTGATGGGTATAATCTCTTTCTAGGGGTTGCATCTCTCGCCAGGGATCAATTATACCTAGTCTCCTACAGAACCGTTTCAACGTCTGGGAGGGCGCTACCCGCTCCCGTCCTCCTCCTCCCCTAGATGTATCCAAGTCTACATCGAGGACTCCATTGAAGTCCCCTCCCAGTATCACAGGACACTCCGGGAGCTGTTCCACGTTTGATGCCAACCCATTATAAAAACCCAGGTCGGCGACATTGGGGCCATAAAGGCCTCCGAGAGTCACCGGTTTACCGTCTAAGTGACCATATATCAACAGGGATCTACCAATATTGTCAGCGAGGACCGTCTCCGCCACGAATCGTATGCGTTTGTGAATTAATATAGCTACTCCACCCTTATGCCCCTGTGCGGGGGATCCCCAAACTTGGCCCACCCAATTCCGACATAGTTTTCCATGCTCAACAGCCGTCTGGTGGGTTTCCTGGAGAAACGCAATGTCACACTTATGTCGAGCCAGTGCCTGCAATACTTTATGTCTCTTAATGGGGTTCCCCAGCCCACAGACATTCCAAGTAATTATTTTCAAAGCGCCGGGGCAGTGCCAAGGTTCCACCATCTGATCATCACCAATCGTTCTTGAGGGACTCCCCCAGCCTGGAGCCCCCCCCCCCCAGCCAAATTCAAGAAATCATGCCATCTGCAAACAGTTAGTGGAGTGTGTCCTATCCCCCCTCCTCAGACTCTCAGGTCCAGCCATAGCATGGACAACTTCCTGTGGCAAACGGGATCACCCCTTCTACCCCACAATATAATACCTGCCAACTAAGTTAATTGAGTCATTCTATATTAACCGCTGCGATGAGAACTCCAAAACTCACCTCTACCGCCCCCCCACTCTCCCGCTCCCGAGCTTCCTCCACCCGCGCCCACCCTGTACTACCTCGCAGCCTACAGTCCCTCCCTCTCTCCAAGCACACGCCACATCTATCTTCCCAGGTCAATATCTCCCTCCCCCCTACATAGAACTCTATCCGCACCCACTCGCTAGCCGCCCCAGGTGCCTCAGGTCCTATAGCCTTGTTGTGGCGCTGTCATCCAGCTGTGCTCGTTACTCAGCTCGCAGTCCGGTGCGACGGATATACCCCAGCCGTGCCCCAACCCGGGCCGCTGAGGTAAATTAAACCACCTGCGCACTTAAGGCAGCCCGGGGGAGTGATGACACCGAGGCCATAAGCCTCTGCTATAGTGAATAAAGAGGTCCCGGTGGGAGCAAGATCTGAATGAGCCATGTAGGTGTTTCTAATACTCGTATTGGACATATCCCTCTATCAACTCCCCCTCCCCCCCCCCCCAGCAACTTCTATCCCCTCTAAACCACTCTTCCAGTTAATTCTTCTGGAGACACCATCACCGAAACGTTGACTTTTACATTTCTGTGTCAAAATGTTTCAGACTCTCCAGTGCCTCTCTCTGTCAGGTCAACTCTCACCTATATCTCCCCCCACCCCATCCACCCAGAGAGCCCGATCCGGATGCCCCTCCCTCCCCTCCAGTCCTCCCGATACCCAACATGGTGGCGTCCGCTGATCTCCTCCTAGCCCCCCAGTGCATGTTTGATATTGCACATAGGCGGCTAAACAGGAAATGGGGAATTGGTGAGCTGCATCAACAAAACTAGCCATCCACCCTTGATCGGTTAGCAGCCCCTCATTTCTCCCGCGTTTATAACCCCTACCTCCTAATCAACATACCTGGCCCACCACCTAGAGAGGGAAAAATAGAAGGGAAGGAGAGGGATCGAGAGGGAGGATGGGGACAGAGAGAAAGGCAGAAGAGAGAGAGAGACAGCAGACCGGGAAATCAGGAGCAACTGCAACATAATAACAAATGTACATTGTCTCCCCTTGCATATTAAATTTTACCAAACCAGTGAGACTTTGTATCACTGTGCAGCCAACCACATTAAGTTCAAACCCAAAAGTTCTCAGGTAGCATTGGGATCCACGGGGAGGCAGCTATTAAATGTTCAGCCCATAGCAGGCTTTGGGGCCTTCTTCTTTTTTCCTCTTTTCCCATGAGGATCTCCAACCAACTCTCAATTGAGCTTCCAAGAGTCACGAGGCCGGTTGGGTAGGCAGAGTTTCCAGGAATGTAGTAGCCTCGTCTAGTGTCGCTAAAAAGCGAGTTTGTCCTTGGTGTTCGATCCGCAGCCGGGCCGGGTATAATAGTGAGAAGCGGATGCCTCGATTTAACAGTTGGGTACAGACCCTGGAGAAGGCTCTGCGCTGCTGGCTAACAATCACCGAATAGTCCTGGAACACTAGGATCGGTTCAGTTTCTTGTTGATGTCTTCGGCCCCGTGCCACTTTCAGTACCTCTTCTTTTTGTCGGTAATCAAGAAAGCGGGCGATTACCGCACGCGGCCTCCTTGCCTATTCTCTGCGTTGGCCCAGCCTATGTACTCGCTCCAGTTTGATAGGATCCTCTCTCGGGCTTGGCAGTAATCTCCCAATCCAAGACTGCAGATATCCAAGCAGGGCACTATCAGCGACACTTTCAGGTATGCCAATAAAACGCAAGTTTTTGCGCCGACCCCGATTCTCCAGCTCGTCGAGTTTGTCGCCCTGCTGTTTTACCAGGGTCTCCAGAGCTGCCACCTTGGCCACCACAGATTGTTGTGTGTCTTCCACATCAGACACCCTTGTCTCAGCCTGTTCCAGGCGCTCCACCACCTCCGTGAAGCATTGGCCGACCGACTGAATCTGCTCCACCAAGTCCTGAAAGCATGTGTTGAGCGCCTGCACTACTGCGGCACTCACCTCTGCCACCAAGTCTGGTGTGCTTCCCGGTTTTGGGCTAGATGGTGAGCCCTCCGCCATCTTACTTTCCGTGGTGCGGAACTTTTCTTTTCGAAGTGTTTTTGATGCCATCGAGTTAATAGTAGCGAGGATACCACTTCCCACACTTCGTTATGCTTCCGTGGGGTGGAATAAGTAGACTCTTGCGGTTAAAAAACACTGTTGCAAGGTTTTAAAGCTGTTTTTTGGGGTCGATTACCCGGAGCTGAACTTAAGACGTCTGTTCAGCTCATTGCCCAAACAGAAGTCCATCACCCATTATTATTACTGCGCTGTAACTTTTGTTAGCTTCCTTGATTTCTTTGAGCATTTCATCATCCATTTGGTCATTCTGGCCAGGCGCTTGATAGGAAACACACGGAGCAAGAGGTAGTGATGACACAGACAATTTTATTGGAAATCCCCAACGCGTTTTGGCAGGTTGCCTTCCTCAGGGGGTGAGAATAACTTACAAACATAAAATAAAACAGTATATTAAAAACAATAATGTGAAATGTGTCAAAGAGACATAAAAATAGTGATGATAATAATAATGATATCAATTATAATAATAATCTAAATGATAAACACAACAACTAAAATAAAGCTAACCGGGCATGGTGAGAAACGAGATGATAATAATGATAATGACATATCTCAAAACTTATAAAGCTCAAGATAAATGGATACACAAATAAATACTTAAAGGATAATAAGATTATACATAGTTAAAAAATAGAATAAAATAATAAATAATTAGAAGCATATGCACAAATGTGTTAATAAGTAATAATAATGCAATTATAATGTGATCGCTGACAAACGAATGTAGACCTGGGGTAGTAAAACATATGAATAAGAAAATGTCTTACATATATGCAGAATGATGAACGTTGCGTAAAAACATCTTAAAACAGTGTTATATACATCGCAGGGCAAAAGCAAAAAGTAAAAAAGGAAGAATAGAAAATAATAAATAATACATAATAATAAAACCTATAATTGATTAGGTAAACCATATAATCTAATTTATGTAAAACCATTTACAGGGAAGATAGGTAAAGTGAACTAGAAATTATGATCACACTCTCTCAACATACACGAGACTGCAAGTGTTCAACTGGTGAGATTGATAAGGGCTGATGGCCAAAGCCTCAAAATAAATAAATAAATACTTAAAAAGTTGTATGCAATTAAAAATTGTATATCTGATAAAATAATAAATAATTAGAAACAATATGCACAAATTGATAAATAAGCAATTGTGATTGCATTATAATATAAATGCTAACTGTCAGGTGCAAATATAGGATAATTGAATAATAAATAATTAAAAACCATATGCGGAAATTTATAAATAAGCAATTATGATTGCATTATAATATGAATACTAACCATCAGATGCAGACATGAGATAATTAAAGCATACTAAAAACATGTATTACATGTATATGGAGTGATGTACGTTATGCAAAAACATCTTAAAAACAGTCTTGTAAACAACGCAGGGTAAAAGCAAAAAATAAAACCTGTGATTGATTGGGTAAGCCATAAAATCTGATCTGTTTGAAACCATTTAAAAGAAAGCTGGGTTAAGTGAATCGAAAAATATATAATCGTACTCACTCAACGCGCACAAGACTGCAAGTCATCAAAGGCTGTAGTCAAGAGGGGCTGTTGGCCAGAGCCTCAACTATGGAATTTCTGATGAAAGTGCAATAAACGAAACAATAGATGAGGAGAGAACAAATCGCAATGCAGACTTGAGTAACCTTAGAGACTAAACTGAGTGACAGGAGCACTCAGTGTGAAATATAATAGAAAGTAACTACTACCATGGTGTGCTATGAAATATGCAAATAATATGCTGAAATCATAGACCATAGTACACTAAAAAAAGGGGTAAAAACGGAGTAAAACTAAATCTTTAAATACATGCTACATGGGTAAAGCCAACCTCTCAAATTGATGACTCATAACAATAAATTGAGACGCTACTCACAACCCCGAGTTGGATTTTTTGTATAGTAGTCACGATCCTATATACAGGATTCGACGATGATATGCTGGTATAGTTGAGAAACAATGTCGCTAGCAAGGAGAGATATCAATAATAAAAAACAATGCAAAGGGTAAACTCTCCTGGTTTATAAGAAAGGGCCGTATTAAAAAAGAATCTACAGTAAACACTTCAGTGCAAAAGACCTACAAAGAAAGAGATAACATCCCCAATGTTAAAAACCGGTATAGATGGAATAAATACATGATCTTATGACAGTGAAAAAAGCTACAATAACAGGTCCCCATACAAAGAACTGGAGATGTATAATAAGATATTTAAAGTCGTGGAATATCCACATTTCCACTCGAACATGGTAGCTCAGAGGGTCACAGAAAAAGAATTGTGAGACTTACACCGCTATTTCGGAGACATGCCGAGTGCATGCAATATCTAAAGTCAATTCTACAATGTGTTGAAACGTGGTGTAAAGGGATTAAATGAAAAAGAATAATGTGACAAAATGTAATTAATCCAATACTTGCAAAAAGATGGAGTGAATCAGAGAAGTTAGATGTTTACCAGACAGAGTGAGTTGAAGAACAGCACTAACTCCGTGAAAATTGCAAACGCTTAACTGAAAATGAAACTGAGTATTTCAAGACGCTGAAACTCGCGCCAAAAAAAGGGGGCGTGACAAGAGTCAAATTACAGGGCAAAGCTGCTTTCACAGAGGCAGTATGTGTAAATACTAAAATGAACGCTTAGACCATGTCACCAAGAGAACTGACCTAGGCGTTCAATATAGAGTAAAACCGGTAGTGTGAAATGGTTACCAAGCCGACTATTTAATGAAACAATACCAGAAAAAAATGAATAATGAATGCATGTTATATGAAAACGACTAGTTGGCTAATCTTGAGGGGGAGATGTTTAAGACCACCATTATTACAAAAAGACCGAGAGGTCAAACTCTTGATTTAACCCCTTAGGCTCCAAACTGTCCAATTCATAAATGTACCGTTGTTCCAATTTCAGTAATGCCCTATCAATATCTCCCCCTCTCCAATTTGGCGTAACTACTCTCAGCACTAAGAATTTGAGGTCACTGATGGTATGGTTCTTTTCCTTCCAGTGAGCTACCAAAGGCTTATCAGCTATTCCTCTATGGATACAGCTCCTGTGCTCCACTATTCTGGTACGCACTTGTCTTTTGGTTTTCCCTACATAAAGTAGGTTGCATGGACATATTATTAAATAGATAACATGTTCCGTTTTACAGTTAGAGAAGGACTGTAAATATATTTTATGGTGTGAGAGAGGATGAATAAATGCCTCTTTTGTTGTGATAACATGGGTGCAAACTGAACATCCGCCACACTTGAAATGACCCTTTAATGTCGAGGTTGGTTTTCATAACGGAAGGGCAGATGATACTAACAAATCAGACAGGTTTGGATTTTGTTTGTGTGCTACCATAACACTCTTGTTTGCAAAGGGCAATAGAGGTGAGAGTAAATCCCACTGTTGCCTTAGGATGTTAGTTATATCCCTTGTATAGTTAGTGAAGGTCAAAGAACATACAATTCTATCTTGTTTTGCACGTTCTTTTTTATGTAACAATAATGCCCTGTCAGTGGTGCTTGCTCTATGGTAGGCCTCCTTTATGTAACGCTTGGGATAACCGCGCTGTTGAAATCTATGTTGCATATCTATTGCATGTTTCTTGAAATCCCTATCCGTGGTGCAGAGTCTTCTGACTCTAAGAAATTGACTTATTGGCAAGTTGTTTTTCAAAGACGCATTGTGGAAACTATCGTACTGTAATAATGTGTTTCTGTCCGTAGGTTTCCGGTAGAGTTCCGTAAGGAAACCCGTTTCTCCTTTTTTTATTTTAATATCCAAATATGATATTTGGTTATTACTAAATGTACCATCAAATTGAAGATTGGAGTCTAATGAGTTGAGCCACTCAAAAAATTCAAAAAGCATTTGTTCAGTGCCCTTCCATATTACCAAGATATCATCAATATATCTCCTCCAGAGACTAATATTAGATTGAAATGGATGTGATTTGAGATACTTGTTTTCAAAGTCAGCCACATATAAGTTGGCGACATCTGGGGCCATAGAAGACCCCATGGCCACTCCCCTTAATCTGTTTATAGAAAATGACCTTAAAAGCAAAATAGTTCTCAGTCATTGCTACGGTTGCCAATTGTGTCAAAAAGAATGTTGGTGTGTGGATGGGTTTTGGTCTCTGAATGAGTGTATTTGCTAGAACTTCCAAGGCCGCTTTTTGGGGGATGTTGGTATACAGAGAGTTGATATCTAAGGTTACTAACAATAATTGATTGTGATAATGTGGGAAATCATGTAAAATATTGATGATATGCGTGGAATCTTGAACGTACGAGTCAATCTTAATGACAAAGGGTCTCAGAAAAACATCGAGGAATTTAGATATGGGTTTGAGAAGTGACCCAAGGGCGGAGACTATCGGACGTCCTGGTGGATTATGTAGAGATTTGTGGATCTTTGGGATCATATATATTGTAGGAATGATAGGATGAGTGACTGTTAAGAAAGCTTTCTCCTTAGGTGTTAAATAACCTGCTTCCTGACCTATATAAAGAAGTGTGTCTATCTGTTGTTGTATGGTGTGTGTGGGATCATCATAAATTTTTTGATAAAATTGGGTGTCATTGAGTTGACGTAAAACCTCAGTAACATATGATGTACGATTCTGTATAACTAATGCTCCTCTCTTATCTGCTGGCTTAATTATAATAGAATTATTACCACGAAGGTCATGGATGGCAGATTTCTCCTCCTTTGTAAAATTATAATAAACTCTGCTCTTCTTTTGGTATAGCTGATCAACTTTGGATAACTTAACCTCATGAACTCCACTCTGCTGTGTGTAATTATGTATATAACGATCCTATGTAAAGTCCTAACAACCAGTCACTTGCAAATATGTATGTAAGTACACCGTGTGAACCCTTAATAACAATCAATTGTAAACTGTAACCCCATGTTTTTGCTGTGCTCTTCCTCCCATCCCTAATCACATTGTATGCATTCGTAATTCTGGCCGGTACAGCCAACATCACCAAGTGTAAGGCCGCTGCTGATCACTGGAAGCAGCGGGATACAAATGTACGCTAAATAAATAAATAATACCACCTTTTCATATGCTAAGAGCAGTGGATTCACATTGGATGGAGGTATCCAGGAGGAGGGTCTCTTAATAACTGAGGGATCAGGTGTGCTGTCTTGTGTGTTATGGAAAAAATCCATAATTCTAAGGGGTATGTTTACTAAACGGCGCACTTGGGAGGGGCGCACTTGAGCGCCCTAAAATGATGCATTTAAGTGCTCTTAAGCACCCCATATGCGTGCGCGTCACATTAATGGGCCCCGCACATGTGCGCCGAAAACGCGCATGTTTGCGGGGCGCTCATGTGCGATAGAGGCGTGGAAAGGCGAAATGAGGGCGGAGGAAGGCCCCCGAGGGGCAGAGAGACGGGGTCAATGGGTGGAATGTGGGAGGGGAGAGACTCCCCGCACAGGAGCGTGCCCGAATTTACAAGGAAAAAATACCGCGAGTGTTTTTTTTAATACGGTCCTTTCTTATAAACCAGGAGAGTTTACCCTTTGCATTGTTTTTTATTAATGATATCTCTCCTTGCTAGCGACATTGTTTCTCAACTATACCAGCATATCATCGTCGAATCCTGTATATAGGATCGTGACTACTATACAAAAAATCCAATTCGGGGTTGTGAGTAGCGTCTCAATTTATTGTTATGAGTCATCAATTTGAGAGGTTGGCTTTACCCATGTAGCATGTATTTAAAGATTTAGTTTTACTCAGTTTTTACCCCTTTTTTTAGTGTACTATGGTCTATGATTTCAGCATATTATTTGCATATTTCATAGCACACACATTTTTTTTAATTTTATCGTGACTGCCACACCATGGTAGTAGTTACTTTCTATTATATTTCACACTCAGTGCTCCTGTCACTCAGTTTAGTCTCTAAGGTTACTCAAGTCTGCATTGCGATTTGTTCTCTCCTCATCTATTGTTTCGTTTATTGCACTTTCATCAGAAATTCCATAGTTGAGGCTCTGACCAACAGCCCCTCTTGACTACACCGTTTGATGACTTGCAGTCTTGTGCGCGTTGAGTGAGTACGATTATATATTTTTCGATTCACTTAACCCAGCTTTCTTTTAAATAGTTTCAAACAGATCAGATTTTATGGCTTACCCAATCAATCACAGGTTTTATTTTTTGCTTTTACCCTGCGTTGTTTACAAGACTGTTTTTAAGATGTTTTTGCATAACGTACATCACTCCATATACATGTAATACATGTTTTTAGTATGCTTTAATTATCTCATGTCTGCATCTGATGGTTAGTATTCATATTATAATGCAATCATAATTGCTTATTTATAAATTTCCGCATATGGTTTTTAATTATTTATTATTCAATTATCCTATATTTGCACCTGACGGTTAGCATTTATATTATAATGCAATCACAATTGCTTATTTATCAATTTGTGCATATTGTTTCTAATTATTTATTATTTTATCAGATATATACAATTTTTAATTGCATACAACTTTTTAAGTATTTATTTATTTATTTTGAGGCTTTGGCCATCAGCCCTTATCAATCTCACCAGTTGAACACTTGCAGTCTCGTGTATGTTGAGCGAGTGTGATCATAATTTCTAGTTCACTTTACCTATCTTCCCTGTAAATGGTTTTACATAAATTAGATTATATGGTTTACCTAATCAATTATAGGTTTTATTATTATTTATTATTTTCTATTCTTCCTTTTTTACTTTTTGCTTTTGCCCTGCGATGTATATAACACTGTTTTAAGATGTTTTTACAGAACGTTCATCATTCTGCATATATGTAAGACATTTTCTTATTCATATGCTTTACTACCCCAGGTCTACATTCGTTTGTCAGCGATCACATTATAATTAATTACTTATTAACACATTTGTGCATATGCTTCTAATTATTTATTATTTTATTCTATTTTTTAACTATGTATAATTTTATTATCCTTTAAGTATTTATTTGTGTATCCATTTATCTTGAGCTTTATAAGTTTTGAGATATGTCATTATCATTATTATCATCTCGTTTCTCACCATGCCCGGTTAGCTTTATTTTAGTTGTTGTGTTTATCATTTAGATTATTATTATAATTGATATCATTATTATTATCACTATTTTTATGTCTCTTTGACAAATTTTGCATTATTGTTTTTAATATACTGTGTTTTATTTTATGTTTGTAAGTTATTCTCACCCCCTGAGGAAGGCAACCTGCCGAAACGCGTTGGGGATTTCCAATAAAAGTGTCTGTGTCATCACTACCTCTTGCTCCGTGTGTTTCCTGCTTAGCCTTGCAAGAGCTGTTGCTCTCTTTGTGCCTGACCCAGGCGCTCGATAGTACACCCCCACTGCCATTGCCTTCCCCCTTTTACATGGAATTTCAATCCATATAGATTCTATAGCAGATTTTGTTTCCTGCAAAACTTTAGTCCTTTCTGACTCAATGCCCTCTCTAACATAGAGAGCAACCCCTCCACCAATTTGATCAGCTCTATCATTATGATATAGTTTGTACCCAGGTATCACAGTGTCCCACTGATTGTCCTCCTTCCACCATGTCTCTGATATTCCAATCATATCTAACCTTTCATTTAGTGCTATATATTCTAACTCTCCCATCTTATTTTTTAGACTTCTAGCATTTGCATACAAGCATTTTAGAGAATGTATTTTATTCATATTAATTTGGCTATTGTTAGACATGGGTAATTTGGGATCTTTAAGGTCTGTCTGCTCCATACTTGAGGGCATTTGGGCTACTTTACTCTTTTGTGGAACCTCTCTGCTTTTGGTAGTATCCTTCAAAGATACATTCTTCCGAACCATCCGCTCTTGGGCGACTGTCGGCTTTCCCCTAATATCCTCTGCCACTCCCTCAATAGCTTCTTCCCTCTCTCGCTGGAACTGTGCTCGGTTCATTCCTCCACAACTCTGAAATCGACCTCCTGTTCTCCAGGGACTCCCTCCTCCCCTCCTGGGGGTGGAGTCAAGATGCGGACATTCACTTCTCCAATGTCCTTTTTCTCTGCAATGGACGCACTGATTCGCACCCAGTGGGGTCCAATTATTTTCACGACCCCTTCCACGTCCTCTGCTCCTTTGATTAGGAAAACCTCCTCCACGTCGTCCAATTAAAGCGGCAGCAAGAAGATCTGCTTTCTTCTTCATTTTACGTTCACTTTCTCTGTAGTGTTCATTTTCGCTATTCATATACACTTTCTGAGCAACTTCCATTAACTGTGCTGTATTCATGCCCGCAAATCCATCCAGTTTCTGTAATTTTTCGTCTTATCTCTCTGGGACTGACTGACAAAGGCTGCATTTACCATACGCAAATTCTCCTGGGCTGCTGGATTGTATGGGGTATACAATCTATAGGCTTCAGACAACTGCTCATAAAAGGCTGCTGGGCTCTCATCCGGACCCTGGATAACTTCTGATACCTTCCCGATATTCATGGCCCTCTGGCCTCCCTTTTTCAGGCTTTGCATGAGGGCTTGGCGGAACCGATTGAGGGCTGTCTGCACTATTTGGATCCCACTTGGGGCCATCAAGGCTGATGGGTCTGCATAATACTGTTCATTAGTTCAATCAAATCCTAAGGTTTCTCAGTGTAGGAGGCATAATGTGTCTTTCAGTTCAGTAAATGAGTGGTGGAGAAAGGCACATAAACAAGGCTGGTCGGCCCTACCACGACCTGTCCTTCTGTATTAAGGGTGGGTAGGCCTTGGACCTGGCGCAATGGTATAACGTGACCATCCCTTTTACTGGTAGTGGTACTTCTGAAGGCATACGGCAATCGGGACTGTCGGGGTTCCACTTCATGTTCTTGGGCACTGGCTGTGAGCGACCCTGAACTGGCAAATGAATCCCTGCTTGTAGTGTCATTGGTGGACTGTGGCCCACTCGGAGTACTTTGAACTGAGCCGGGGCTTCCGGCCGGGGAGGGGAACGCCTCCTCCAGCCATGGGAGCTGTTGGGAGGACACCCGGGGTAACACTGCAGGAATGGGTTCCTCCTGGACAGGCTGTGCCTGGGATAGTGGCGGAGCTGAGGGGACTGGCCTATAGAGGAACTGGGGCAGAAGGGACGGAATGTCTGTGGACTCTGGGGCTGAATAGACAGGCAGTTTCTTTTCCCCAGGCTTCTGTGCCCCTTGGGTAGTTGCTACAAATATCCTACACCGTTCCTCATAACAACACTTTAACCAGAAGGGTTTTTTTTTCCCCCTCACAAACACTTAACCAGGAATCTATATAGGGGAATTGATCAGGGAACATTTTCTGTACAACCTGATAAACACGGGAAACTATACTAATATCAAAGGTGCCCTCACGGGGCCATGAAATGACCAACACTGGCCACTCCCTTTCACAGAGCATTTCTAATAAACATAGAAACATGATGACAGAAAAAGATCACATGGCCTATCTAGTCTGTCCTTCCATATCAACAACTACAACAGTCCACTTTTTACCTTTAGAGATCCTCTGTGTTGGTCCCATGCTTTTTTGAATTCAGTTACTGTCCTCATCTCTACCACCTCCACTGGGAGACTATTCCATGGATCTACTACTTGTTCCGTAAAGAAATATTTCCGCATATCACTCCTGAATCTATCTCCCTTCACCCTCATCCCATGTCCCCTCGTAGCAAAACTTGCTTTCAATTGAAAGAGGCTCTCTCCCTGAACATTTATGCCACGGAGGTATTTAAACATCTCAATCATATCACCTCTATCCCGCCTTTCCTCTAAGGTGTACATATTAAGATTCTTAAGTCTGTCCTCATATGCTTTATAATGAAGCCCACTAATCATTTTAGTAGCCACCCTCTGCACCGACTCCATCCTGTTCACATCCTTTTGAAGGTGCGGTCTCCAGAATTGCACACTATACTCCAAATGAGGTCGCACCAAAGACTTATACAGAGGCATTATCACCTCCTTTTTTCTGCTAGCCATTCCTCTCCGTATGCACCCAAGCATCCTTCTAGCTTTTGCCGTCACCTTTTCTACCTGTTTAGCTACTTTAAGATCATCAGACACAACCACGCCCACTCTTCTTTAGTGGACAAAAGTACTTCACCTCCTATACTGTATTGCTCCCTTGGATTGCTGCAGCCCAAATGCATGACCTTACATTTTTTTAACATTAAATCCCAGCTGCCAAATTCTAGACCATTCTTCAAGCTTAGCTAGATCCCTCCTCATGTTATCTACACCTTCCTGGGTGTCTATTGCAGATTTTGGTATCATCTGCAAAGAGGCAAACCTTACCCTACAGCCCTTCCGCTATATCACTAACAAAGATGTTAAAAAGAATCGGACCAAGGACAGATCCCTGGGGCACACCACTGGTAACATCCTTCTCCTCAGAGTGAGCTCCATTTACTTGTACTCTGTCGCCTCCCACCCAACCAATTTCTAACCCAAGCAGTAACTTTAGGGTCCATCCCTAGGGTGCTCAGTTTGTTTATAAGTCACCTGTGAGGAACAGTGTCAAAGGCTTTACTGAAATCTAAATACACCACATCTAGAGCTCTCCCTCGGTCCAACTCCCTGGTCACCCAGTCAAAGAAATAATAGGGATGGAGACATTTCTATTCCATAGTCTCCAGCAAATCCCTTGCTAAAATTCCTAGTCATACATTTCAACGGAATTTGCGTGGACTCCGATCCCCCTCCCCTTATGACGTACTTGACAACAGACAGAGGGGGCGGGCAGTCAGGCTGCATTTTCCTGAGGACTATCAATCAGAACTATGCAACAATGTTCCTCTGGGTGCACTTATTAAAAAAACATTATTAATGGATGTGTGTGCTCATTCTAAATAGGAACAATTTAGATAAAGTCCTTAAAATATAAAACTATTATTTTGCATCATGTTATAACAACAATCCCAATTGAAAGAACTATGGCTCCTAACATGACGGCCACATATCTGTTATGTATGACTAGATTAAAAATACTTGGCATGAAACTGTCAGCCGTCATTAGTACTAAGCTGAATAATGCAAAGGAATTACTTTAAATCTTACAGTTTTAAAAGCAGATATTCAAAGGACATGAAACGGATACGTTTTCATAAAGTGGGTGGATATCTGGAATGCATATACTTCCCTTTTCTTTTTTTTTTATAAACAATAAGTATGTCCTCTATGAGGTGCTTGCCACAGTATATAAAATCTCGATTTTACTTTTAATTTTGCTCAATAGCATACGCAGTCAAAACCAAATATATATATTTGGTTTTGACTGCGTATGCTATTGAGCAAAATTAAAAGTGTATATGTATGTATGTATGTATGTATGTATGTATATATATATATATATGTATGTATATATATATATATATATATATATATATATATATATCAGGAATTAAAATTCAAGCACGATTAACTCCTCATTCACTCAGGATTTAAATCACTTTCAAGTCGCGATCTGGTAACTACTGGCTCGGGATGCTTCATAGTCCTGTCAGGGTTCTTAACCTCTACTTCGAAGGTCAAAGGAAAAACAAAAGCAGTTTCCTTAATTTCTCTATCATTTCTGTTTGGACCATTACAGTGTTTGCTGAAGACTGAAACATAAAAAACACAAGACAAAGCTAAGCCCACAAATGCATTATACCTAACAGCCTATCTGATCAGGTATTTCTTTTAAGGAGTCTCACCCTGCACACTAAAACTGAACTAAACCCTTCCCCCTGGATAGTTCTGAAAGGTAACATGCCGTAACAAGTAATACTAGCCCTACAGAATCTTCCTCACTTAATCCTGTAGAAATACAAGCAGGGCTGAGATATTACAAGAACAGTTGAGGAGCTCAAAAGGGGTTAATAAGAACTTAACCCTTTCCAGGCTGAGCCCAAAACTGTCGGGATCCAAAATTCTGACTAAATATTCCTACCAAATGATATATAATACATGACCATGGCAGAAGGAACATCACTATTAGAACATATTTAATAAGACAGGTACAATTTTCCTAAAATAAGCACAAATTAACCCAGCTGCAGAATGTGGATTAAAAATTGAAAGTAAGCCTTCAAAGGGTTAAAGGATACTAAAACATTCCTTTCTCCGGGCTGTGTGAAAGACACACCCCTTCTCTCTCTGCTTGCTAGAGACTCACGCTGTGCTGGAAAAAAACTGAAATCAGTGAGACAGCTGTTTTTGTACTTAGAAGTGACTCCTGAGTTGTTTTTTTTCCCTCTTCTTTCTTCTTTTCTTAGTACTATTCCTTAATCGGTAAACTGTTTCACAAATTACCCAACAGAATAATCTTACATTATACCAGAAGGGAAACCCGCGGTTTCAACAGATAACAAAAATCAGTTACAAACAACAGACAGTAAGGCCAGGTAGGATGGCTGCAGGTGAGGGGTCTGTACAGCCCACGGAACAATGAGGGAGACAAACACCAAACACTTCCTCCTTTTCGCGACCTGGGCGCGGTCGCCCGGCCAGGAACTGCGCTACTCAGGAGTCCACTCTCACCTGGTCTGTATTACAAGACCTCTCAGTCACACAGACAATCATGCCAGCAACAAGAAATTATTTTTCAAATGCCCAAGGTTTTACTGACTAACTCAACCAAAGGGTCGGTGGCTTCTGCTCCGCTAACCCTTATGCGAAGCGTACTAGGACTGCCCTTATGAGAGGTGATCAAGCTCTCTTGTCTTGCGCACTTATGCAAGACTTTCCCAGTTAGTCTATACCAAATTAGTCTCACATACTCATGCAAGACTTTCCCCAGGCTTCACTGACTATCAAACAAGAAAATGTCTACTCACCGGATCGGGTTCCCGATACCAAATCAGTTCATGGGTTGGATCCTGGACTCCCCTCAGGTTCAGAGGTGTTGGCCAGCTGGACTCAGCAACCTGCGGAGGCAAGGAGGAGCCCTCTCCGATACAAGAAGACTGGTGACGCCAGAGGCTCTCCTTCGATCAGTCAGGTGCGGCTCCATCCGGACCAAACCTTTTGAGGCGAGAAGTCGTGGTATATTCACTTGAATACCATCCACTACTCGCACATTCCCGGCCAACGCACCAAGAATATGTAGCAGCTGATGAGCATGCAATAAATAATACCAGGAGTCAGTTCAAAGATCCAAGCCAATTTATTGTGCACAGGCTCAAACGGACACCTTTTGTGTCTGAAAAGAATGAGCAACCAAATACAGCAGCAGATTCATTATATACAATTTCACAGTTTGATACAGGCAACCTTTCTGTTGGTCCCAACGCCCCCTGCACCTGTCCAATTGGGGACCCTCTCTGGGCCTAGCACCCTGTTCCCCCTTCCAGGCTATTCTAACAATGGTACAGTTTCTAGACATGGATACATCTCTACTGCAAGGTCATTTCTAAGCTCAGAGAATGTGAGAATGCAGAACACTGGAACATATCTATCATCAGCATTTTAATAAAGGATTCATACAAACTTATCAAAAGCAGTTTAAAGCGGATTCTCAAACTTCTACTGACTTTGGTCTTTCTCAGCACTATTAATCACTGGTGGGGGTGGGGACTCAGGCCTAGTTCACAGGCCTCTCATACGTTTTCAGGCTATTATAGGCCATATTTCAGGCTATTATAGGCCACTCCTTCACATGGCTTAATGAAAGAGAGAGTAACATAAAATTTACGCTCACCTATGATGTCAAACAAGTTACTTTTTTGGATGTGGTCGTTCAGAAAACTATAAGTGGATGGAGCACTTCAATACATCGGAAACAAACTGCCAAAAATACTTTTTTGCACTATTCTAGTGCACATCCAATGTCATTACGCAACAGCTTACCGCTGTCACAATTTATTCGGTATCGTCGCAACTGCTCAGATATACGTGATTTCAAGATTCAGGCTAAAGATCTAAAAGATCAATTTCGACAGAGAGGCTATCCTGACAAAGTTATCAACAAGGCATATAAAAGAGCGTTATATAGCAATCGTGACCTAATGCTACACCCAACTAGCACTTGTAGTTTGGGGTTAGATGAACGACATGTTAATTTAATTACTCATTTTTCTCCGTATAGTTTCCATTTACAACACAGCCTTCAGCAACATAAAAATGTCCTTAATAGTATTCCAGGGCTCGAACAGTACCATGTCCGCTGTGTCTGGACGAGACAGAAAAATCTTAAAGAGTTATTATGTCCGGCAGTTTTGAGATCAGCACCGCCGCAGGGAGACCCTATGATAACAGGTCATCGAAAATGTGGTACTTGTGCAGTGTGTAGTGTTACGGAAGAATTGTCAGAATTTAGCTACCATGGCAGAGTCTATAAATTGCGATGTATGACCTCCTGTACATCTACACAGGTGGTGTATGCTGTTAGATGTCTGTGTGCTTTACTATATGTTGGAAAAACTAACCGCATGTTTAGAACGCGTATGCTTGAACACAAAAGTAAACTCAAGTGTCAGCGAAGGGAAGCGCCAATGATAGACCACTGCCTTCAACATCATCATCAATTTTCTGATTTACGGTGTTTCTGCATTATGCAGGTCCACACAGCACGTGGTGGGAAATCTCTTGAACAGACCCTGCTACTTAATGAACAATGCTGGATCTTTAAACTGCAGTCAGTAGCCCCAGAAGGGCTTAATGCCAGAGTCGAGTGGGAGGTGTGTTTGTAAGCAGAGAGTTGGTTGGTTGCCATGTCCTTATATGCTTTATAAAACTACTCCGCATGCGCGGCGTTTTT
Organism: Ichthyophis bannanicus; assembly: GCA_033557465.1. Taxonomy (NCBI): domain Eukaryota; kingdom Metazoa; phylum Chordata; class Amphibia; order Gymnophiona; family Ichthyophiidae; genus Ichthyophis; species Ichthyophis bannanicus. The sequence goes on from CM066031.1 coordinate 1,583,175,202, forward strand.
TGAACCATCAGAAAAAACTGTCTTTGAGAGAAAGTGGACCTTCTGGGTCTGAGGTGCAGTATTACAACTTGCTATGTTTTCAGTATCGTGTTCATTGATTTTTGAGAGTTGATTACTGAAAGCTGGTAACCTATGAACTTGTACTCTATTTATTTCTAGTGCTTTACAAGATTCCCCTGACGAAACCTGCAAGAGGGTGAAACGCACTTAATGGCGCGTCTGTCAGCGTTGGGACAATCTCAGTTTAATCTTCCTGAAAGTTAAGCACTTTTTTCTTTAAAAGTTCACAATAATTTTTGAATCATTCTTTGAAGCAATTTTATCTACGCCCTTGGTAGCAGTTCTTTGAAGTAAGGTCGCTGATGTTAATAGGGATATAAGTCCACTAGACGATTACATGACAGTCTATTGGCTACCCAAGTGAACTGAGACCTTCTGCTATCATTTCAAAAAGAGTGTAGCATTTGCAAATTTGGATACTTTTTGATCTGTGTAACTTCATCAAGTCTTCGACTAGTTACATATTATGCTTTCAAGTTACAGTGCTGAGGTTTTTTTGCTATAGTATTATAGGCCATAGCCTACCACAGTAGGAACTAGCCTATATGGATACTGAGGTAAATGGGTCAGGATATCTGGGGACTCTGAGGCGGAATACACAGGTAGCTTCCCTTCCTCAAGCGTCCGAGTCTCCCTTGTAGTTGCAAGTAATATTCTACACTATTCCTCATAGCAACGCCTTATCCAAGGAGGCTGTCTCTCACAAATACTTAACCAGGAATCTATATACGGGAACTGATCAGGGAACATTTTTCATACAATCTGATGGACACGGGAAACTATGCTAATATCAAAAGTGCCCTCACGGGGCCATGAAGTGACTAGCACAGGCCACTCCCTTTCACAAAGCATTCCTAATCGGGACGGAGACATTTTAATCCCGTAGTCTCCGGTAAATCCCTTGCTAAAATTCTTGATCATACATTGCAATGGACTTTGCGTGGACTCCGTCCCTCCCATGATTACAATGACGTACATGACAACAGACAATAGGGGTGGGTAGGATGGCTGCAGGTAAGGGGTCCGTGCAGCCCAAAGAACAATGAAGGAGACAAGCACCAAACGCTTCCTCCTTTTCGCGATCTGGGTGCGGTCGTCCGGCCAGGAACTGCGCTACTCAGGAGTCCATTCTCACGTGGTCCGTATTTCAAGACCTCTCATTCATACACACACAACCAAGCATGCTAGCAACGTTTTCCCAAATTTTCCCAAGGCCTTACTGACTAACCATACCATAGGTTCGGTGGCTTCTGCTTCGTTAACCCTTATGTGACGCGTACTAGGACCGCCCTAGAGAGGTGATCAAGCTCTCTTTGTTTATTTTACCATAGCATATTTCCAAAACTGACTATCTGAGTAGCAAAGCAGATTTCTACTCACCGGATCCGGTTCCCGATACCAAACCAGTACATGGGTTGGATCCTGGACTCCCCTCGGGTTCGGAGGTGTTGGCCAGCTGGATCCAGTAGTCCGCCGAGGCTAGGCGGAACCCTCTCCGATACAAGAGGACCGGTGGCGCCTGAGGTTTCCCCGGCGGTCGGACAGACACGGTTCCAACCGGACCAAACCTGGAGGCAAAATTATGTGGAATATTCACTTGAATACCATCCACTACTCGCACATTCCCGGCCAACGCACCAAGAATATGAAGCAGCAAAGTGTATGCAATGAATAAAACCAGGAGTCAATGGCAGGTTCCAAGCCAATTTATTATGCACAAGGCTCAGACAGGAGTGGAGGAGTGGCCTAGTGGTTGGGGCAAGGTACTTCAGGCCAGAAGGTCGGGGGTTCAAATCCCACTAGAGGACAGCAACCTTGGGCCGGAAGGACTGGGGCTTCTAGTCCCACAGGTGCTACTTGTGGTCTTGGGCAAGCCACTTAACCCTCCATAGCCCATGTTCCCTGTAAAATAGTTATCTCCAAGTTATAATGCCCTGTTCAATGTAATTTCGGTTTGTTCAATGTAAACCACACTGATGCAGAATAGCGCGGTATATAAGAGAATGTAAATAAATAAATAACTAAATAAAGCATCCAAAAGTGACTGAGCAATGGAGAACAGAAGCATATTCCTTATATACAATTTTCACAGTTTGATACAGGCAAACTTTCTATTGGTCCCAACGCCCCCTGCACCTGTCCAATCGGGGACCCTCTCTGGGCCTAGCACCCTGTTCCCCCTTCTCAGGCTGTTCTAACAAAGGCACAGTTTTTAGACATAGATACATTTCTACTGCAAGGTCATTTCTAGCTCAGAGAATGTGAGAATGCAGGACACTGGAACATATCTATTGAAGCAGCGAAGTGCAGACAATGAATAAATCCAGGAGTCAATTTACATGGTCCAAGCCAATTTATTGTGCACAAGGCCCAGTTAGTCAAAGCTTCAAAAAGGACTGAGCAAA